>OX101798.1:12281735-13722455 GCA_944452935.1 Rhogogaster chlorosoma | reverse complement strand
ATCGCTCAGTCTATCTCTATAAGTCTATGGTACTCGCTCTAGAGGCGGCGCGCGCACATCCCACCGGCCGCTGGGAGCCCTATTTTTTCCGTTATATTAAAATTATAAATAATGGAGGTAGAGCTCCGGGAATCGGGACTTTTTTATTGGAAATTTCTTCCTCTTTGAGAATCTTTTTGTTAAATTTCTTAAATATTAATAGTTTTTGAATTATTAGCCAAAAACTAAATACCTTTTCTTTTCATCTTTATTTATTTATAACTTTTGAAATTTTTTCCATGCTGAAAAATGCTTGAAATACATTTTTCTATACGTAATTCCGGATCCAATGAGCTATCGCATATATTTTCAGGAGCTTTATCTCTAATTTACACTATTTTGAACTTGTGATCTAGACTAAAAGCTCTGGATCATGTCGAAAGAAGTCAAAGCTTTGTCTTGCCAGCGTGCAAATAGGAGCGGTCGCCATAACGGGTACCGTAGGACCCACTCAAATTGATGCGATGCTGCATTTTACCAGCAAGAAATGCTTTGAATATTTTTGCTAATCAAAAACTATAAATATTGAATGATAATCAAAATTGCCACATATTTTCGAAATAAATTCGAATAATTACAATCATAATTTTCATTGATGTGGCTTCGCGCAGTCGCAGGCCCGGCACTGAGTGTTTACAAACCTCAAACAATATGGAATTTTGCAGGAGGTGGGCTGGGGTTTAAGAAAAGATCTAACAATGTCTAAATTTGAAAATAATTATCCAAAAAATTAAAAATGATCTAAAAATTACTGGTTACGTCGACTGATTGTAAGATATTAGAGAAACTCACATCTTTTAAAAATAACGATTTTCTATTAATAGTTTGTAGAATTAGCAAAAGTCATTTTTCAAACAAGTCCAGTACTCTTGTTATATTCAAATCTAGGTACCCCAGAAAAGCAATCAATTAGTTACAACTAATATATTTTTTTCTGTGAGGCAAAATAAATTGGTGATGTTCTCTTCGATTGATTTTTATAATCATAATACAATTGCTGGTTTAACATTTCTCCTACAGTATATTTCGCAATTTTTACGTACAGTAACAGCTATGAAATCATATTTGAAGCATGATAACAATTAAATTGCGATACTAGCCAAATAATGAATTGCTAACCTTCTCGTCGAATGATTTATGTAATTAAAACACAATGCAATTGCAGTTTTAACATTTTTTCTATAGTATTTTGCGCAATTCTGATGTGCAACGATAGCAATACAATCATATTTGAAGTATGGTAGCAAATGAATCGTGATACCAGCCAAATGAGCTGCTACTATTTTTTCGAATTGAATTTTGTGTTCATAACACAATTCTATTGTTGTTTCAACATTTCTTCCGTAAAATCTTTTGCAATTTTGATGTGCTACGACTGCAATGCAATTATATGTGAACCATGATAACAAATGAAATGCGGTATTGGCCAAAATAAATCGCTAATATTTACTCAAATTGAATTTTGCATTCATAACACAATGCTATTGCAGTGTCAACAATTTTTCGGAATTACCCATTACAATTCTCATATGTGACGACAGCGTTGCAATTATAATTGAGGCGTGATAACAAATGACTTGCTATACCAGCTATACAGTCTTACCAATAATCACATAGTATGTACTGCATGACTATTTTGCTAAAAAAGCACAAATTATGGCTACTCGAGCAATTTTTTTGGAGCCAAGTTTGTATTGCTATTTCTACCATGGTCATTTTTCTCCGTGTACTAACACTAAACTGCAGTCTCGTGAGATCCAGTATCACGAAACGGAAGTGAATTAATCAGATGCCGTGATAGCTGGTCCATATCGAAGTCCTCCGGTTGAAATTGTGAAACATACTGTTATTGCGAAACAAATAGGTATCAGAAATTATGTACAGTCGGCTCTCGCAATAGGGCCGGCCATGGGGGTGTAGGGGAAGATGATTCCAAGAACTGCGGTTCCCCCACCAACGCTTGATTCCATAGTCGACGCGTTTGGGTACCAGACGCTCACAAGTGGGCAAATGGAGAAGTGGGGGAAGATGCCGAGCGTGATTCAGGGGAAGCGGTACTATTGCGAGCGGCCCTATTGCGAGAGCCGACTGTATCATACATCTTTTTTACCTCCGATACAAAGCGGGACTAATGTACGAAACTAAATGATACGGTAATGGCTGTTAATTTTATATGTTCATCTTAGTTGTATTCATTGTCAATCTAAAAAAGTCATCGTCGACTAGTGTGAAAATGTGTTCTCCGGTGCTCACCTCTTGTAAAGACTCACCTTGCCCCCCATGCTGATACGGGGCTACATTCATCTTTGAGGATAATCAAATAAAATAAGCTGTTATATTACTACGGGAACTAGGAATGCTTTCTTGACTCGGAATTTCAAAAGTGAGCCCGGCTAGGCCCTTTTTATTATCGGGGAGGTGCGTACGAAATTTCTACTAGGGCGAATAGAGTAGAAGATATAATGATTGTTCAATACTTACCGAAGATTCTGCAGCTTTGAATTGATGCAAAAAAGTCTGCTGCACTTCAGCAAATCATTTAAAATAATCATACAATTCGTGGTGATGCTATAACAGAACTGACCCTCCGAAAAGGCGCCGCACCGGCGCAGCGGCTTTGCTAGAAATCGGTAACTCCCATGCGGCATAGGAATCTCTGCCATACAAGCCCCATATATTGCTTTACAACTTTTATGAATTACTGTACGCATAGGTAATGATACAATGCCGCTAGGGCATCAGTTAATTTGCTGAGTTGGACAAGAATACATATCTTTTATATGGTAATAATCACAATACCATTGGCACACAGGGCTATATTATTATTATGAAACATGTTATAATAAGTATCACATCGCCTCATGTTCTATCGTATTGGACGAATTATTATTGCTAGTATGGTAACGATTAGTATACGGTGCGAAGAAAGTGCTAGATTTATTACAGAATATGCAATAACGTGGAACACAATGATTCGTGTACGATGCTCTCGCAAGAATCAATGTCCCTTCTCAAGCGAATATTACAAAACTATACGGGTGAATGTGATGAATGATCAAGACATACAGGCGCGGCGAAACCACTATGGTAGGTGTGGAGCACTCCACACCTCTAAATTTAGTAGGTGTGGAATTCCACACCTCAGATATCCGCAGTTTCAGCAAAAATTAAATCTTGTTTCAATCAAGATCGCTTGAACGATATAGCTCTAATTCATGTTCACCAAGATATGGCTGAAGAACTAGATCTTCACCGTCTGATGAATGAATTCATCAACATTAACCAACGCAGGAAAGCAACTTTCCCTCTGTTATAGACTGTAGTGAAATAAAAGTTTAAATGAATAAAAAGTCTAACGGTGTTATTTTATGTTGGTTCAAATCCCCCCCCCGGAAAACTCAGCTCCACACCTCGAAAATATACGTTTCGCCGCGCCTGAAGACATATAACATTCCCGTATAGTGAGCAATATAATTTTGTACAGGAAAAGTGAGAATTTTAATTTCACGCATACGTATAGTAAATATTCCTTCACTCCACAAATAGTTCGTTGCTATATTCATAGTACCGGTATACATAAACCACAAAAAATACATTCTCATGCCAAGAAAACATTATACAGTTATTATGTCATAAAAAAATGATTTGAAATCAGATGCTATTGCCTAGTACCGATATCACGTTGACTTTTTTCGAATTGACAATTAGGCTTCTCATAAGACGGTACATATTGACAGTCTTCTTGAAAACAGAAAACATAAAAAAATTAAAAATAGAAAAAAAAAAATTAAAAAAAATTTGGAGGTAGTGGTACTAGGCGGGCCTTTTCTAGATAAGTACAAGGAAACTGCGATTGAACCATGTCAATAATCCTAATATAGTGACACGAAATACTGGCCCGCCTAGTACCACGTACTCCAAATTTTTTTTAATTTTTTTTTTCTATTTTTAATTTTTTTATGTTTTCTGTTTTCAAGAAGACTGTCAATATGTACCGTCTTATGAGAAGCCTAATTGTCAATTCGAAAAAAGTCAACGTGATATCGGTACTAGGCAATAGCATCTGATTTCAAATCATTTTTTCATAAAATAATAACTGTATAATGTTTATGTAACACCTGCATGGGAAGTTTGACTTTGCGCACTAAAAATGGTGCGCCAAATGGCCGATTACCCATCCGCTCCGGAAGCAAAACAGTGCGATTATGTTTATTACCGCACGCTTTTAGGCCGAAGCGAAGCGATCTGAAGTTTTCATCAACATACATTCTTAGTAGTGTGCGTGCATACTTTCATAAAAAACATAAGAAAAGCATGTTAATGAAACTTCCGATCGCTTCGCTTCTGCGTATAGGGCGCGTCAAGCTCGACGACTACGATTACGTTCGCTGGCTTTCGCCAAACATAACGCCAAAATATATGCAAAATAGAAAGTTTGACAATCGGTTCTCGAGTGATTTCGTCTCGTGGTGTATTTTCAGTAAATAATATACACAAAATGGATTCAAATAATGATTCCGATAACAGTGACTTTGGTGATTTTATACCACCGGAGCTCCTTGAAGAAGCGAAAACTGCATCAGAGAATTTATTGCCCGAAAAATCAAAACATAAATATACAGCCGTTTATAATCAATTCATATCCTGGAGAAGAACTAAAAAAACTAATTCATTCGATGAAGCAGTGTTGCTTGTGTACTTCAAGAAGCAAGAAAAAGTATTGAAGCCATCCACCCTATGGGCTAAATATTCTATGCTCAGACAGACAATAAAACTGTACGATAAAATTGACATCAGTACCTACGGAAGCTTAAATGCACTTTTGAAAAAATATTCTAACGGATTCAGGAGCAAAAAATCCAGGGCTTTTACATCGGACGAAATGAGAAATTTTTTCATTGAAGCTCCAGATAGCGAGTATTTGGCAACAAAGGTATATTTATTATATACACCTATATTCACAGATAGGTACTTTGCATTATATACGACTACGTTTACTACGTTATTTGCAGGCTGCTTGCATATTAGGAATCACTGGTGCATGCAGACGACACGAACTCTGTGATATGACCACGAACGATATTGAAGATCGTGGCAATATGCTACTAGTCACGATTCCGAAGACTAAAACTGGTATCCAGAGATCATTCACAGTTATTGATCAATTCTATATTATCGTCAAAAAATATATGGCTCTACGCCCAGAAAATACAAAAACAACTCGATTCTTCTTAAATATCCGGAATGGAAAGTGCATGCAGCAAGTCATCGGAATAAACAAATTTGGAAATATACCAAAGCAAATAGCTACATATTTAAAATTGCCGAATCCCCAACTTTACACGGGACACAGTTTTCGTCGAACTTCAGCGACCCTACTAGCTGATTCTGGGGCTGACATCATGACACTGAAACGTCACGGTGGGTGGACATCAGACAAAGTAGCGGAGGGTTATATAGAGGAATCAGTTAACAACAAGACAAAAATATGCAAACAGATAACAGCATCGGTAATGTCGAACGAATCTATTAGGAGTAAAACTACTGCTGCACACCAACTGACAAAAATACAAACAATGAGAAGACTGGTCCGTCGACGTCACAAGAATCCGAAGATTCAACTGCAAATGAAGAGAATTTAATCTCATCAAAGATATTAATTCCGAACAATAAAGATTATTCTTTACAAATCAATAACTGTGGAAATGTGACCATTCAGTACATTCAAAAAGAATGAAAAAGTTAAAGAAAAAACAATACAACCATTTTTGATTATAATCTTGTCAGTTTCATAGTTCTGTGTTAAAAAAAACCTGTAATAAACCATAGTCAAAAGGAACGAGAAGAAGAGAGTATAAATCAATGTTGCATTATAATTCTGTTCTACACATCTTTTTGTAAAAAAATGAAAAAAAAAAAACAGTAAGAAAAAAGGCTGAATAAAAGTGCAAAAAAAGTACAATAAAAGTTTATAGTAATAAGCATAAGATTTCATCGTTTTTTTTTTTTTAATATTTATAATGTGTTTGAAATCTCGTTTCGAAAAAGGCGAGAACAGTAAATAAATATTTATTAGCTATGAATAAATCTTTTTCTCGGTGTATTATTATATTACTTTACACTGATTTGTGATTTTTTTTTTAAATTATCTTTAAATTTCGTTTTATGACGCCTCGGGGGGCTTCGCCCCCCTAACCCCCCCACCGGGGCTTCGCCCCGGACCCCATTGGGGGGGGCTTCGCCCCCCCCCCCCCCCCAAACCCCCCCTTTGGCTGTTGTGGCGTCGCTGGTTGTGGCGTCGGGGACTGAACTTATTTTAACCTCACGATTTTTAATAGCCTTACAACCGAAAGTCTCACTTCCCATGCTGGTGTCACATAAAATAGGATGTGTAACTCGTGCGGGTTGACGATTACTGACTCGTGTGATTGCAGCACTCGCCTTCGGCTCGTGCTGCAACATTCACATTCATCAGTAATCGCCAACTTCCCGCACTTGTTGCACAATATACTATTTCTTGGCATGAGAATGTATTTTTTGTGGGTGACTATCACATTTATATAACTAGGCGAAAGGTTTTTGCACCAGAGGTGCTTTTTATGGGGATATCACTACTTTTTGTAGAATTAGATTAATCAAGTACAATAATTCTCGTATCGATAATAAATTGCATAAATTGTAGACCACTCTCGATGTGGAAGGTATACATAGAATCAAGAATTTCCTACCGCGTCTAGCGTTCTATTATCTACTAGATCCCGCGAGGCAGAAGTCAATCGCCCTGTAACCGTAACGCTAGAAAATTTCTAAATTAATTCCACATGAATCCAAGAAATATAATATTACAAGCTGTTAATTGTCCGCGTTCGCTCGCTTCGCTCGCTCCCTCGTTTGGTTTTGCGTTATTCCTCACTCGCTACGCTCGTTCGGTTATTGGTGGTTTTTGCGTTATTCAATTTTTGGGATGTGTGTGTATGTGTACGTGGCTACCCAGTGTCAAGTCCGAAAACGGATAGCTCACTAAGAACCAATATCATGAAACACGGTACTTCTCGATATCATATCAGATAGATATACAGATGAAATAAGAAACCCTTACCTATGTATACAGTACAGTACAGTGAGTACAGTAAAGTATACAGTAAGAAACACACAACACGTATCTACGATCTGTGACGTCATTTGTGACATCCGCACATCCGAACTGTACTTTAATATATAGATTACAGCTCATCATCAATCGAATAAAAATTTGAGCCACAGGCTACCATATAACAATTATTCAACCATATATTTTATAAAAATATACCCATGCAACCGTACTGGAAAGTGTCGTGTGCTGAATTATATAACACTGAATATAATACCCTATACTGTATATATACCCTATACTGTTAACGAAGATGAAGATATTGTTGAATAATTGCTGACAGCCCTTGGTACAGTTGAAAAACTTTTATCACTTTACGCTCTAATATGGAAAGCTATGGGTAACATTATCCCTCCATTCCCTATTGCCTCTGCGATGAAAGAGACTCGGTCAAGTTTCGCGCCGCACTGGAAAAAAGATTTTAACGCTAATTTGTAATTGATTGCCGATGGTATGTTCAAATTTGGCGGCATGGTTTCGAATAGAATGTATACAGGGGGGTTATTCACTAACTCTCGTACCGCGCGGTTCAGCTACTTACCGCTCGGTAGTGACGTCACGTCTTCCTCGGTGACGAACCGAGCTATTCAGTAACTTTTTAGGCGGTTTCTACCGCGCGGTTCGCTATCGATTCTCGGTTCATCTACCGCGCGGCAAAAGTTCTCGGTAGCGGTCTAATCGCGGATTTCTGACAGTCGTTAGATGCATTCCGGTAATAATAAAGTAAATTATTCGAGTACTATGCCTGTAATTCATAATTTAATGATAGCAAATGCGCTGTTCGGCACTGTGATGACAGATTTGAGGTTTTGTTAGATTTTTACAGTGGTTTATTTACTTCCGAATATTTTCAATACATACAAACATCGAGGTATTTAATGTTGCGTAATGCTTAGCATTATACGTGCATAAATATCTAGATTATATCAGTATGTAGACATTTAATAACCGTAGGTTTTGTGGCTCCATTTTTCAACTCTTGTGCCAATTTTCAGGTACCTTTAAAGTCACGTGAGAGATGCCACCATATTCCTTTTCTCATTGGTCAAAAAATCAGTCTAGCTAGTTCTAACGCCAAGTCTGACGTCATAAATGACATCAAACCTGTTATATTCGGGCATCATCGGACCGAGTACTATACCGCGCGGTAGCCTTGTCGAGTGGGTTACTGAATAGCAAAATAGCGGTCTGGATCTACCGATCGGTAACACGAACCGCGCGGTACAGAAACGAAGCGAACCGCGCGGTACGTACCGAGAAGTTAGTGAATAACCCCCCAGAAAGACTCTGAGTAAGCCCCGAGGTAAACCCAAAACTACAACGGTAGGCGATTCGGTTTTTTGCAAAATTGGCAACGCTGTCCATATCTACAGCGTCGGCTATGAGATTTCCGCAAGACTATGTTTTCAGACTTCTTACGCTGTAAAGAAATTTCGAGTATTATCTGCTACATTAGAGATGTCTCAGAATCAAATTGTCTCGTTGAATCAAATTTACATCGCTTCATTCCTGACCGTCGTTGTCGAAGTGATGCCATGAGTCAGTTTATAGTCCTCGAGGAACTGCTAGCTT
This sequence comes from Rhogogaster chlorosoma, assembly GCA_944452935.1. Taxonomy (NCBI): domain Eukaryota; kingdom Metazoa; phylum Arthropoda; class Insecta; order Hymenoptera; family Tenthredinidae; genus Rhogogaster; species Rhogogaster chlorosoma. Next base: position 13,713,694 of record OX101798.1, on the reverse strand, counting down.
GTCAATACTGTCGTAAACGAACAGAAATTTACATCTGCAATCAATTCATTAGTTTCTTACATATTATTCACGAATTAATATCATTTAACATTGGTTTATTAACTTCATTATATAGTTGTTTATAATTAAATAATATTGCAGATAAACAGAAATTGCCATCTGCAATCAGTTCGCTAATTCATTACCACTTCTTCACGAATGTATATCGATTCCCGTTGTCTTATTAACCATATCTGACTCTGACAGTTGATTCTAACCTAACGACATGACAGCTATGGCCACAGCGTCTGTAGAAGTCTGTAGAATCATCAAAAACTTGCATTTATCTCATATTATACGACCAAAAATAGTTTGACATGATACATCATACTCCGCATGATCGGTATGATACCGCACGGTAGTTGGTGAAAATAAAGAACTAACCACAGCGCCATCTGGCTACGTCCGTATTTGGTAAGTCTCTTTTCTCTACGTAGCCTAGCGAAGGCAACTCTATACTAATTTTTATACACCTGGGAAATCTGGCACAAGTGAGTGACGTCACTGACTGACGGAGGAGGAGATGATGAACAAAATAAAGTCTCGTCGAAGACACGTATACATTACTTGCATCGAAAACTTCGAATAATCATATCTCAGCTCTACGTTCACCGATTTGATCGCAATAGGGCTTAAATGAAAGCTCTTCTTGGCCAGATCCTGTACTAAATATAAGAATTCCGTATTTATAGCGAGACGAAAGATATTAACGATCATAAATTGCCGTAACGGTCGCTCAGTTGCCGTTCGGGTATATAGACTCTGTCGAGTCTCGCGCGGCGCGTGCGAAAAAAATTTTTTTTTTATATAACTAGGCGCGAGACTCTACCGAGTCTCTTGATATAGGATTAATCGCCATAATCCAAGTATGTCCCACGACTACTATACGAAGTATGGCAATGTTACGAACGGCCCCGATATCGCATTTTTTCCAGATTTATTCTACTGCAAGTAGTGCAGTCAGCGCATTCCTACACGCGCGCGCTCGCCGGAAGGCAGAGCAGGAAATGACACCCGAAACCATCGATTCAGCGATTTGCAATAAACCCCACCATCGAGCAACCCGAGGTTTCTTTATCGAAACCGAGGTGATTGCTCGTCAGTCGAATTATTACCGCAAGTTGAGCAAAGTGCTCACCCCTCTAACGCGCACCCTGAACCACGCCTAACCGTCTTCGAAGACTCCTGACAAGGGCTGAGTGTGAAGCAGACCAGAGAGCAGATTCGAAGAAGGTCCATCAAACAGACAGCTGACTCGGATCCGACTACTCGGCATAAGCTGCACCAGCATCATCGTGAAGGAAGTCGCTCAACGGTGGGCTCTTGGAGTTGGCTCGGGTGACGCTCAGAGGTTAATTCGGTAGGCTCATTCCTTCTCTACAGTGGCGTAGTTATGCCAATGCAACCAATGCGGTCGCGAGGGGGCCCTCGACTTAAGGGGGCCCCGACTTAAGGGGTCCCCAGCTAGGCACAAAAAAATTATTTTTTTTTAAACTATTTTTCGACGTGAGCCCTCCACAAAAAGCACGTCCACGACTCCACAACAAAAAAAAGTGTCGTAGATTGAGTCCACGCAACTCGAACTGTTTAACTTTTCACGTTGAATATGAATTTGAACAATATTTTATATTGGAATAAACCGAATTTCATCAACCTTTTGGTCAGTGAATGTCTCATTTTTTACACATCGTTTTTTCTTTTTTTTTTTTATGGCGATTAAAGCCAAGTTCCGTATTATTGGCGGGGGGGGGGGGGGGGGGATCCGTCAATTTTTTTTCGCATTGGGGCCCGTAAAGTCTAGTTACGCCACTGCTTCTCTACCTTCCATATTTCGCATTGTATACTATCAAATAACACTTAGTTTAGTATTAGCTTTCTAGCACATGATTTAACGTTTGTAACATTGCATGTTGCAAGGCGCTCCTCACCCCTTGACACGACCCTAATTAAGACGGGGGTGAAGCATGAATGTGAATCGAGTGAATGTTTAGGACGGCCCCGAGGCCTTTACTGACTCCGAGAGACGACCGTGACCGACTTAAAACGATGAAATAGATTATTTATTCTTTTGGGTTTTTTTTCAAAACTTTTCTCTAACATGTGGACGACGAGGCCAAGTTTTGGGGTCTAAGCAACGACTAAAATGCACCCCGACGGACGCACACTATCCGACGCACCGAGGTTGCGAATTACTACGACGAACGCCACCTTCACCACTTCGAAGAGGACACGGGGGAGTGCCGAGAGCATTCTGCACCGAGGGATCGAGGTGGTGGACGAGATTGCCGCCACCGCCAAGATTCAACGTCCCGTGTTCCTCTATTTACAAGGAGCTAATTCACCGTGGTGATGATTTGAAGGATTCGCGCCGAGCGTTACAGCGCCGCCCCGTGTCGTAGATCACAGGGTCGATCCATTAATCGATAATTGCGGGCCTAATGAGGTCCTTGCGCACCGGCACCACGCCGGTGGTCACTCTGCGTTAGGCTAGCGTGCGTAGCACATATAGGCGAATTTCTGGCGTTTAGTTTTGGGTGTGTGATATTGGTAGCTTTCGAGGCTTTATTTGGGGATTCTTTCTTTGAGGAGATTTTTTTTTGAGTGTTTGGCTGTGACCATCCCCGAGGGATTCTGGGTACTGCCATGGACTTCCGAAGGGAGGAAGTGTTATTCTTGAGGTGGCTGGAAGACAGTAAGCGTTAGCCATTCTGACCTATTATAATTTGAATCTGGCAACGGCCGTCTGCCGGCTTGCCTTGGTGAAGCCACGAGGCTATTTAGAGATTTTGAGATCGAATTAAGACGATCTCCGACTGGTAGGCCGTCACCAGTGTCCCCATGCTTTAGAGAAATGTATTGTGAGTTAATTTATTGAGGATTTTTGTGATATATTGAATTGTATTGAGTTGTATGGATTATAGTCGATTCGCACACGAGTGCGACGAAGACAGTCGGTCACTGTCGTTCTCTCTCCCTCCTGTGGGAAGAGCTTTGTTGTCGAGACCTCGAGCCTTTTGTTTTCGCGCTGGTCGTTTCGACTAGGTTTCGAGACCTTATTATTGAATAATTATTTACCGCAGAGTTAGGTTAAGTTAGGTTTAGTTAATTTATTATTTATTAAATTGTAAATATTTCTTCCCGGGAGGCTTCGCCTCTCGAAGGCGTGCCGATCGCCTTGATCGGTAACGTTATTGTTAATAATTTTGTGGAATTTCAAGCCGCTGGCCTTATTTTATTATCAATTCTGAGCCGCGGGCCATATTGTTGGAATTATTTGGTTGTTAATATTGTTATTTCGTGATTTGTGTTATTTATTTTGTTATTATTCTGCTATTTCGAGTCCTAGACTCCTCATTGTTAGTTCTAAGTCCCGTTGTTAGTTGTAAAATTTATTTGTTGTCCCGCGGGGACTAGATTTGTCGAGTTGATTATTAACTAATTTATTTTTGTTATTGCCACCCTACGTGGGAGCGTGTTAGTTAATTCTGATTATTGTAAAACTCGCAAATCGCGGCCAGATCGCCCTTACACGGCCTGTAGTCGTCTTACATCCGAGGGGAAGTACCCCCGGGTACGTGAAAGCACGAAGATTCTTTATATCTCATTTTTTTGAATAAATTCAGTATTATTTTTGTTAAATTTGAAACTTTCCGAGTCGTTATTCAACGCCTAGCTAATCCTTCATAATAATCCCGACCCCTCTCCGCGGTACTGATGTTAGCCGACGCTTCGAGTATGTGTAGTTTGCTGATATTGAAGTTAGAATTTTGAACGTGGCGGTTATCCGCCTGGCGCCCAACAGTAATAAATAATTATAATTTTCTTAGCCAATTGTAGACTGGACGACCTCGGGGTCTAGTGATCCGGTCTAGATCCGAGGTCTGACAAAATCCGCGTCACACGTTATAGGGAATTAGTCTCGTAACTACCGCATTCTCGCAACTATTCCTTTGAATAAACGTATATTCAAAGTAACACGATAGTGGTTCCTCCTAGACCATTCACAAATTGCGCAGGTGTCCTTAGGACTTTATTCAAGCAAGCCCAAGAGATTGATCTTCAGCCGCTCGGAGATTACTCTCTCTTAAATTATATAAGAATACGACACCCGAAGCCTTCAGCTCGGTTGCCCGTAACAGCAACATTTCCCATAAAATTGTCTCCGTGCACGTGCTAATGCTGGTTAGCTTGTTAGGATGAGTGATTCCGGATCAATTTGTCTCGAAATGACTTCCAAACAGCAACTCAAATCGTCAAGTGTCAGTGAAAAGATTATGGTGATTGAAGCAGTGAAGACTGTTTCAAAAAAAAAAGAAATTGCTGAAGAATTTAGAATTCCCAACAGAACACTATCCACGATTTTGAAAAATGAAGCTGACTTTAAGCAAAACATTTTTGCAGATACATTGAATAGATTGAAGATTGAAGATTGAAGATTTATCTCCACTATATGGCGAATTTTTACGAGCCTCTATAAGTCGAATATTGTTTTGGTCACCCTCTATAACTCGAAAACTTCGATAAGGCGAAACCTCTATTACTCGAACGAACTAGCTCTTCCCTTGAGATTCGAGTTGGCGAGGTTCGACTGTACTATCGAAGTTCCTGTTTCAAAAAATGACCTAAAAAGAACAATGAAAAAACATTTTTGTTTATATTGTCATACGTTGCAGTCGAAGTTTGCTTATCATCTAACATTAAAACATAAAAATGAGGTGGATGTCAAAAAATTTATCAATATTCCAAAAGGGTTACCTGAAAGAAAATCAATAATTGATGCAATTAGAAAAAAAGGCAATTTTCTGCATAATACTAAAGCAGAATACAATACAGGCATACTTATACCTTCTAGACTGCGCCAAGAAAATTTTAATAATACTGCTGAAGACTACATATGTTGTGCAAATTGTAAAGCTTTTTTTCTCAAAAAAAAAAAAAAAAACGATTCGTATACACTTCAGTAAGTGCGATCAAACTCATAAAAAAGGAGTACGAAATATTACCGTGGCAGGGAGACGATTGACTGGCTACATCCACAATAAGGCAGGACGAGTTCTTCGACGCGTAGTTTTTCCTGTATTAAGAGACGACGTGGTTACCAGATCCATCAAGTACGATGAGTTGGTTATATTATTCGGAAACAGACTCTGCGATAAATCTACTCTAGATCACCAGCACGATATGATCCGCGCGCAACTTAGATTACTGGATAGATTAAAATTAGCCATAACAGCCGTTGATCCGCAAGTAAATGATTTTGATTCAATTTTGAGACCTCAAAGATTCGATTTTGCAATAGATGCCTTACGTACTGTAGCCCATTGGAATGCAACCATCATGTGGTTCGAGACACCAGCGGTTGCAAAAAATTTAGTGACTGATAAAAAAAAATAGCAAATAAATCTAGAACAGAGTATATCAAAGTACAAGACCATGAGAGAAGAGTTCCGGTTGAGATCTGATCGACAGCTGACACGTGAAGTGAGAGTGAGGTGAAAAACCGGCAAAAAGTGACAGAAAGGTGAAGAAAAGTGTGGAAAGTGAAGGACCAGGAGAAGAGGGGAAAAGGAAGGAAAAAAGGAAACAGGAAAGTTAACACGAAGTAACAGAAAGAAACGGAAAGAAAGAAAAGAAAAGGACATAACCTAGAAAAGATAAAAGGAGGAAGAAAAACAAGAAGGAAGAAAGCAGAGAGCCAAACGGGCAAAGCTGGAAGACAAGTGGCAGAGAAAGTGAGGTCGATAAAGAAGACGAGGCGGGTAAAGGAGGAACAGAGAGAAGGATCGGTATGGCAGGGAAAGAGCAGAAAGCGGCCGGCAATACAGAGGAGCATGAGGAGTGGCATACACCAAAGGGGCAAGAGAAGAGAGGCAGGCCGACGAATGCGGAGAGATTGGGAAGGGAAAGATCGGCGTCAATGGGAACATTAGGGGACTTGTGGAAAAGGAAAAGAGGGGAGGAAGAAGAGAGAGAGGAGGGTTTCAAAAGAAGTGATATGACAAGGAGGTCACCAAGTGAAAGTGAAAGGAAAGGGGAAAAGGCAGGGGAAATGGCAGGGGAAATAGACAATGGGATGGAACGAATAGAGAGATGTGTCGAGACATGTATGAGGAAGATGATGGAGGAGATGGGAAGAATGAGGGGGGAGGCGGCAGAAGGAAAAAGAGAACTGGCGGAAAAGATAGACAAGATAACAGAGGAAGTGATGGAGGTGAAAAAGCAGGGGGAAAGAGAGAGGAAGAGACTCGAGGAGAGGATAGAGAAACTGGAGAAGGAGATGGCAAGGAGAACGTTAGAGGAAAAGGAAAGAGAAGAGAGGGAGAGAAAGGAGAGGAAACAGGAAATGGAAGAGAAAACGAGAGAGGAAATACAGAAGCTGAAAGCGGAAATAGGAGGAATGGACGGGGGATGGGGGGAAAGAGTGAAAAAGGTGGAGACAGAAGTGGTGGAAGGGATGAAGGAGATAAGAAAGAAGATGGAAGCACGAGAAAGGCAGGAGAAGAAGGACAACATAGTGATAAGAGGGGCGGAAACGAAAGGGGGCCAATGAGGAAACAGGAAATGGAAGAGAAAACGAGAGAGGAAATACAGAAGCTGAAAGCGGAAATAGGAGGAATGGACGGGGGATGGGGGGAAAGAGTGAAAAAGGTGGAGACAGAAGTGGTGGAAGGGATGATGGAGATAAGAAAGAAGATGGAAGCACGAGAAAGGCAGGAGAAGAAGGACAACATAGTGATAAGAGGGGCGGAAACGAAGGGGGGCCAATTTGTGACGTGAACCCTTGATATCTCCCGGGAATAGACCGGATAGCTATCCCGAGAGATAGTTCAGTCGACAATGAACAACCCCGAGGGTTAAATAAATAATAATTTTACAAGAAAAATAATGATGTTGAGAGTTGGGCGCCAGGCGACTACTTCGCCACGAGACTCTAAATTTGATGACAAGAAAAACAAAAGGCCTAGATTACTATAGAAAATGCGGCGGCTAGCTGCAGTACCGCGGAGAGGGGTCGGGATTAGGTTGAGGGATTAGCGAATGCAGTAATTACTCGAGTAATTAATTTATAATAGACAAAAACGTGCGTTTATTCAAAAAAATAGAATATGAAAAATATGAAAAATATAACAAAATATGAGGTACCCGGGGGCGCTTCCCCTCGAGTATAAATTGATTACAGGTCGTGTAGAGGCGACCTGGCCACGTTTGACGAGCCTTACAAATAAACAGAATTAACTAAACGCTCCCACGTAGGGTGGCAATAACAAAAGAAAAGGAAAATTAATAAATGACTCGTCAAATAAAGTCCTCGTAAGAACAATAAACTAGACTCAAGCCATGCAACAACAAATAATAGCGATTACAAAAATTGATAATGCCTTAGGCGGGCCTGCGGCCTGAAATTAACGCTAATTAACAAAATAGGTAATCCCGCGGCCTAGAATTTAGATTATTTCTTTGCCGACGGCACAAACTGAACAATTTCGCTAAATCACTTAAATCTAACTTAAATTAACTCTGCGCATTAAACAACAAAATTCTCTACAAACTTCGACTAGCGTCGAATTATTATCTGGACTCGAAATCTCTAAACAATACACGAGGCTCGGCCTCGGTACAAAATCTACTCGCAGGAGGAAGAGAGCGCGACAGTGACCGGCTTTCTTACTTGCCCTCGTGGGCGAATAGTACAAAATTTCTTACTTCAATAATTACTCAATAATTAATAATCTGGACGCGAAACTCGAACTCTAACTTATGGCATGGGACACTGGTGACGGCTTTCGCTCGGAATCCGGCTTAATTTGATCCCAAATGCATAAAATAGCCTCGTGGCTGAGAACAAGCACGCGGCAGAAGGCCGTTGCCGGATTCAAATTATCCTACGGGTTAGATTGCTCAGCGCTTACCGTTCTCCAGCCACCTAAGGAAAAGAATTTCCTCCTTCTTCAAATCCATCGGGATTTCTAGGAATCGTCCCTCGGGGAAATCCTCACACTCACACCAGGAATACCAAAAAAAAAACTCAAGACTCGAACGCAAAATTGAAAAGTACCCAGTACGCAAAAGACCGCAGAACACAATATCACGCAAGTGATCGGGGCGCTAGCCTAACGCAGAGAAGACCCGAAAGTGTTTGTGGAAAGAATCATAAAGGAGAACCTAAAGACGACGGCAGGGGTAGCGGAAGCATGGGTGCACAGAAAAGGCGAAAGCGGAAGAGAAATGATAGTGGCAAAGATGGAAGGAGGAGAGGCTAAGAGAGAGGTTATGAGAAGGAAGAGGATGCTAAGCGGGACGAAAGTGTACATCGACGACGATCTGACGTGGTGGGAAAGAGAGGTGCAGAGGAAACTGATAGAAAAGGCGAAGGAGATAAGACGGGACGGGGGAAGAGCGACAGTGGGGTACAGGAAGATATGGGCGGGAGGTAAGAGATGGGAATGGGATGAGGAGAATGGGAAGATAGTAGAAGGAAAAGAGACACAATGAAGGCAGGAGGGAAGGGTGGACGAGAAAAGGGGGGGAGTAAAGAAAAAGGAAAAGGAAAAAGAAGGAAAGAGGCCGAGGATAGCCTTCTGGAACGTGGCGGGACTAAGTGGAAAGAAAGGGGATTTCTGGAAAAAGCTAAAGGAATGGGATGCAATAGGGATGATGGAGACGTGGGTGGAAGAAAAAGGGTGGGAGGCGGTGAGGGCAAAACTGCCAAAAGGGTACAGATGGAGGTTCCAGAGTGCGAGAAGGAAGAATAAAAAGGGAAGAGCAGAGGGGGGGATGATAACAGGGATAAAAGAGGAAAGGAGCACTGAAGAGAAAGAGAGAGGGGGAGAGGGAGAGGAGAAAGGGACAGAGGGGATAATGAGCAGAGAGATGTCAATCGGGGGAAAAATATGGAAGATAATAACAGTGTACATGAACAAGAACCAGGGTAGACTGATGAAAGAGATAGAAAAGGAGGTAGAGGAAACAGGCAAAGGGAAAGGGATAATAGTGGGGGGTGACTTTAACGCGAGGACAGCACAAAAGGGGGGGAGGAAAGAACTAGGCGAGGAGGAGGAGAGAGGAGAAGGAGGATGGGAAGGGAGAAGAAGTAAAGACGAGAAGGAGAACAAGGAGGGAAGACAAATGATGGATTGGATGGGGGAAGGGGGTTGGTACATCGTGAATGGAGGGAAGAAAGGGGATGAGGAAGGAGAGTTTACCTTCACGGGGGCAGGAAGAGGAAGCACAGTAATAGACTACGCGATAGTAAGGGAAGAGGATTGGGAGGATATAGAAGAATTCGAAGTAGGGGGGGAAGTGGATTCAGACCACCACCCAATAATAGTGAAGATGAGAGGAGAGGCGAGGGAAGAGAAGAGAGAGGAAGAGGAAAAGGGGGGAGGGAAGATCATGGACTGGTCAGAAAAAGGGATAGAGGGATACAAGGAGAACATGAGAGGAAGGAAATTGCAATGGCAAGGGGCGGAAAAGACAATGGAGGAGATGGAAAGAATAGTGAGGGGAGCGATAAAGTGGAAGAAAAGGAAGAAAGTAGAAGGGGACGGGTGTTGGGGTAGGGAGTGCAGACAAAAGAGAAGGGAAACGATGAGGAGACTGAAGGAATGGAGAAGAGGGGAGGGAACAGAGGAAGAATACAGGAGGGAAAGGAAGGAATACAAAAAACTGTGTGAAAGAAAACAGGAAGAGGAGAGAGAGAGGTACTTGAAAGAGGCAAGAGAAGCGAGAACAGATGCAGAAGTATGGAAGGTGATAAATAAAGAGAGGAAGAAGAAGAAAGGAGTATATGAAGGGATAACGATGAGGGAGTGGGAAAAACACTTCGGGGAGTTATTAGGGGGAGAGGAGAGGGATGACAGAGGGTCGGAAGAAGACGAGGGGGAGACAGCGAGAAGGGAAGAGGGGAGGGAGGAGGGGGAAAATGAGATAAGGAGAGAGGAGATAAGGAACGTGATCAAAAAGATGAAGAAGAAGAAGGCAGCGGGGATAGACGGACTACCGAACGAAGTGTGGATATACGGGGGAGAGGAAATGGAGGAAATGACATGGGAGGTGGTGAAAAACGTATGGAAAGGGGAGGGAATCGCGGAAAGTTGGAAAGAAGGAATTGTAGCACCGATCCTGAAAAAGGGAAGCGAAAGGGAGGTAAAAAACTATAGGGGGGTGACGATGATGACGGCGATGTACAAGGTATACACGGGAGTGATTGCGGAAAGGCTAAGAAAGGAGATGGGAGAAAAGGGAATGGTACCGGACGGGCAAGCGGGTTTTCGGAAGGGAAGGGGGGTGATGGATAACATCTATGTGCTGAACTACGTCATAGGAAAGGAGAAGGAAAGGGGGAACGGAGTACTGGCAATGTTCATAGATCTAAAGGCGGCGTTCGACACGATAGATAGAGAGAAGCTGTGGAAAGAGATGGAAAAGAAAGGGGTCAGTAAGAGGATAATAGAGAGGGTGAGGGAACTATATAAGGAGACAAGTTACAGGGTGAAAGTGAAGGACGAGAAAGGGGAAAAGAGATGGACAAGGAAGGGATTAAGACAGGGGTGCCCACTGAGCCCATATCTATTCAATCTGTACATAGGAGATATGGAGGAGGTGATGAGGAAGGGACAGGATGGGGGGATAGTGATTGGAAGAAAGAAAATATGGAGCTTGGCCTACGCAAACGATGTAGTCTTGATGGCAAGGGATGAGGAGGGACTAGAGGAGATGAAGAAAAGGCTCGAACGATACTTAGACAAGAAGGGGTTGACACTCAGCGAGGAGAAGACGAAGGTGGTGCGATTCGGAGCGGGGAAGGGGGTAAGGTCAGGAAAGAAATGGAAGTGGAAAGATGGAGAAATAGAAGAAGTGAAAGGGATTAACTACCTGGGGTACACACTGAGGAGGGACGGAAGGCAAGGGGAACACGTAAGAGAGAGAGTGAAAAAGGCGAATAGAGTGATGGGGCAAGTATGGGGAATAGGGGAAAGAAAGTTCGGGAAAGACTGGAAGAGAAGGCTGAGACTGTTCGAAGCACTAGTCGAGAGCGTGGTTTTATACGGAGCAGAGATCTGGGGCTGGAAGGAGTACGAAGAAGTGGAAAGGATGCAGGAGAAATACCTGAGGTGGGTGATGAGAGTGGATTGGAGGACGCCAGGGTACATGGTGAGGGAGGAATGGAAAAGAATGAAAGTAGGAACAAGGGCAGGGAGAAGGGCGATGAAATATGAAGAAAAGCTCAGAGAAGGAGGAGGAAGTGAAATAGCAAGGGAGTGTTGGAGACTAATCAAGGAAAAAAGTCAGGAGGGGAAAGAGGAGGGAAGATCGGAGTGGGAAGAAGAAAGGGAGAACTTCTACAGAGAAAGAGGGTTTGCGGCGGGGGAGGTAGAGAGAAGAAGAGAGGGCAGAAGGGTAATGACGGCGGAGCTGGAGGAAAGAGACGCGGAGACGCAAGCACAGAAGAGATGGGAGAAGATCAGGGAATCGAGATACAATAGATGGTATAAGGAAATAATAGAAGTGGAAATACCGGGATATATGAAAGGAGGTAGGAGTAAGAAAGAAATGGAAACGATAGCAAGGTTCAGATTAGGGAATGAGATGAGGGAAGCAAACTACTGGGCAAAAGAGGAGGACAGAATATGTAGGGTATGTGGAAATGAGGAGGAGACATGGGAGCATGTACTGGAAAGATGTACAGGGGGAGGAAAGGAAGAAGGGAGGGAAGAGGTGCTCACGACGCTAGAGGGAAGAGGGGGGGGGATTAGCAAGATGAAAGAAATAAAGATAAGTAGGGGGGAAGAGGTGGAGGAGGGGAACGTAGGAGGGGAACAGGGAAGGAGAAAGGAGAAGAAGGGGGTAGAAGATGAGCTAGGAAGAATGTAAAGGATAAGTTAAGTTAAGTTAGAGATAGGCAGAGTTTTTAGTAGATAAGAAATATAAACGTAGTCACTTAAGTTAGCGTGTAAGAAAAATGTAGAGGAGCAAACCTCAAGAAAAAACCAATACCCGTACGGGAATAAAGAAGGATTTTACTACTACAAGACCATGAGAGAAAAAAAAATATACAAGATTTCTTATTGTTATGGACAGAAGAAGTTCCTATTTTGATAAATAAAAAAGCCCTTGAAGACCAAATTACACAAAAGAGACAAAAAAAACTTCTTCTACCATCAAAAGAAGATATTAAATTACTTTTCAATTACTTAATGGGTTATACGCAGTTGCAAGGCCGAAAAAAGACGTTTTTTCAATAATTTTTTATAGAAAGGGATTTTATTGAACGAATAAAAGTAATAATTATTCAGATAGTGTCAACTGTGACTAATGACACTCAGATCATGTAAAAATATTGAGCTATACTGCTCCTGTAGACGATCTCTCGAAGGTCCTCCAAAAAAAGGTCTTCAGCGGTGATCATCCTATCCTTGGATTGGATTATCCGAAATCGAAAAGTAGGTCAGATTCTTTTAGTGGATAGATGAATCTTGGGATTGATCGAAGGAATAGTCAAAATCTAAATTTTTAATAAAATGGCGGCTATGTTACGTCCGGCTGTCACCACCCGTACGCTCTCCCCTCACTTACCTCTATCCCCCTGTTCCTCTACATCTCTACTCTGTCTATCTACCTGTTACCCGATCGTCCGCATCCTGTCCTAACGTCCCTACAAGATACTCGCTGCACACGGCACTGCCAAATGCAGCGAGTCAGCTATAATCCTTCTATCTTATTCCCATAGCCACTGTCTACCTTTCCCTCTAACTTCACTCCATTACTAACCTCCATACAGGAGACAACGCCAACCATTATAACTCTACAACGAGAAATAAAGATATAAGTTCGTTATAATAACCAATCACATTATCATTTACTTACATACCCTTCAGTTATATCTCTATATATCAAACAGGGGACCGAACCAAATAAATAGACATAACAGCTATGTGAAGAAAAAATTAGAATTTTCGACCAAAATTTTCGCAAAAAATTATGAATAGAAATAGAACGAGGAGAACTCCGCTGAGGGCAGCGCTTCCCAGCGCGTATGGGCATTTGCCCCCCACTCCTTTTTTTCTCAGTGTAGATCAGTAATCGCCACCGCAAACAGGTGACACTCTAAGTAACTCGCTATCAAAAACCGCCTACATCGCCGAACGGCTAGTTATATCAAAAAAAAAAAATAAAAACCTATATTGTGTACGTCAAACAGGTGCAAGTGAAATAAATGTTATCAACTAAACTAGCAGTGTCAAACCCCATTTTTCATCACTGAGATCCTCATCCCATAAGTGCACCGACGGCTGAGGTTCAGCCGCGAACGCTAAATCTAAGAACCCAAACAAATGGCGACCGTGACAGGATTTCGGTGCATAAAGGTTCAGTGAAAAAGTGAAACAAAAATCATACATAACGTAAGTAAGCCTCGTGGTTAGCTATTGTGGTTACCGGTGACTCCGAAATCGCCATATTGAGCATTCCACGCAGCATACATCCCTCAATAACAACGCGCTCACACACACGAGCCCGGCGTCCGAAACATATCTCACACCAGCATAAAATCAGTGTATCGGACATCGAGCATACGACACCTCATCAGTGTAGCACGCGCAAGTGTCAAGTATATTGACATCTCTAACACATCTATTGTAACGTATCAGCTAGTCGGCCGGTAAGAAAGAACGATCTCGTGATCGACCGACCACGTGATCGTCCCACCACGAAGCTATGACGTCAAGTGACGTGCTCGCGTCGGCGAAGAAGTCGACGATAGATATAAAAGCTGGTGAGGACGAGCCTCATCAGCGATACGGTGTTCAGAACTCGTAGACGTCTCACTGCGAATAAGAGCGACGCGTGCTAAAGAGCCGGTCGACTCGAACAATTAGCTTAACGTCATTTGAAACAGAAAATTTAAATATCAATTTCAATATAAAAATAAAATCAAAGAAAGATATGCTAAAACAGCTATTGTTTCAAATTTCCATTTGTTAAAATCTATTGCTGCAGTATTGAGAATAGATTTCAGAAAACCTAGAGGCATTTATCGATAAACTGAACTTGCACTCCAAAACGCGAAATAAAACAAAATATCGATCGAATAGAGAATAAAAGAGCCAAATAGAATAAGGTAGAAAATTAAGAACATAGAAGTAAGAACGATTTTTGTTATTTTATTTTGTCAATTCAGATATCAGAAAGTAGTTGATTAAAACGTTTGATTTCACAAAATTCAAATCAACGCTGTATCTTTGTCCGACATTTCCGTCGCTCATTTCCATTATAAAAAACTCTTGCACACAACATAAAGCCGAGATAGTATAAATTCAGGGAACAGCTTTGCAGAGCAGTCTTCCGAGTCTGGATATACAGTCTTGGGTGCATAACCCCGGATCTGAGTGCAGGGAATAGTTAGAAAAGATAGGCAAGCGCAGGAATCAGGCTTATGTGAAAGCATCGGCTCTGATATAGGGAGGTGGCTTTGCAGAGCAATCTGTTGAGTCCACACAAAAAACGGCGTTGTTAACTCCGAGTCCGTAGTTAGTTAGAAAATCTAGAAAGGAGGCTTTTTGTGGCAGAACCAACTTTTCCCCTCCAACCTAGTTACAAAGTGCCCAAAACTCATAAAATCAAGAAAATTCAATATTAGAGCAAAGAACTCACAAAACGGCGGTCTATTCCTTATAATTTTAATTGCCGGAATAGCCCGGAACGTTACACTATACGGACATAGAATCGCGTGTATCACTCTGCATACACGTACGATCAACACATGGGAACGTCTAGCTTGACATACAGCATACAGATAATTTCTTAATTGAACGCATCCGAGTCCTTGAATCGCTCAACCACGTTGAAGCGCCAATTAGAGCATCTCAGTCAGAAGCTAAGCAAGTCAATAGTCAAACCCCATTTTTTATCACTGAGATCCTCATCCCATAAGTGCACCGACGGCTGAGGTTCAGCCGCGAACGCTAAATCTAAGAACCCAAACAAATTGTTTAAAAAAATAGAAATAATTATTGGAAATCTTATTCCTTCGATCAATCCCAAGATTCATCTATCCACTAAAAGAATCTGACCTACTTTTCGATTTTGGATAATCCAATCCAAGGATAGGATGATCACCGCCGAAGACCTTTTTTTGGAGGACCTTTGGGAGATCGTCTACAGGAGCAGTATAGCTCAATATTTTTACATGATCTGAGTGTCATTAGTAACTTAACAGTTGACACTATCTGAATAATTATTACTTTTATTTGTTCAATAAAATCCCTTTCTATAAAAAATTATTGAAAAAA
The DNA here is from genome assembly GCA_944452935.1 of Rhogogaster chlorosoma. Lineage (NCBI taxonomy): Eukaryota > Metazoa > Arthropoda > Insecta > Hymenoptera > Tenthredinidae > Rhogogaster > Rhogogaster chlorosoma. Next base: position 13,698,365 of record OX101798.1, on the reverse strand, counting down.
TGTCTTTTTTCGGCCTTGCAACTGCGTATAACCCCTTAAGGTAGTAGCCCACTGTGACGGCTGAAATTTCTACGTTTTTTCGGGAATTTTTTTTAATAAGAAGATAAAATGCGATCATTTTGTAATTTTGACATATTTTTATTAGTATTTTGAAGTGTTGAAAAAAAAATTTTCACTTAATTTTACATTCATTTCTTTATAATATTTTAAGTGAAAGTAGAGTCCTCGAAAAAAAGGTGAGGAGTTTTGGGGAAGCACACAGGGTTCTATAGTTATCTAAAATGAAAAAATCAAAGAGATTATTTTTTTGTAAACTATATTCTAGTGAACTAACCATTAATATGCATAAGAAAATAAAATAAAATAAAATGGCGGACTTGTGAAATAAAGCTTCTGAAAACCTAATTTTTTTCGTTGATAAATTGTTCGAAAAAAATCATTTATTATTAAAAAATTAAATGTTTTAGAGGTTAGGTATTTAGCTATGTGTGTCAAGAATAACTGGTTAAATTTTCAGCCAAATCGGTTGAATGGTTTTGAGTCAGTGCTTCCCCGAAACTCCTCACCTTTTTTTGGAGGACTCTACTTTCACTTAAAATATTATAAGGAAATGAATGTAAAATTCAGTCAAATTTTTTTTTTTCCAACACTTCAAAATACTAATAAAAATATGTCAAAATTACAAAATGATCGCATTTTATCTTCTTATTAAAAAAAATTCCCGAAAAAACGTAGAAATTTCAGCCGTCACAGTGGGCTGCTACCTTAAGGGGAGGGACCAGTCGAATTTTACGGACCTGTCTAAATTCTCGAATATCTCCAAAACGGGGGTATCAATCGAATTGTCCTTTCGGCAGCCGATGTTTAACGAGTAATGAGATCGAGTTTTGTTGTAAAATGCATGAAAGCTTAATTTTTTTTTTTTTTTATGCGTCCAAAAATGCGGGCGGGTGACTTATTTCGACTAGCATCAGTACCCACGCATCATTGACGCGGACAAAAGTATGTAACAGCAAGTCTATACGGTATGACGAGCACACCCATTACAAAACATCTTCGATCCATGCAGTAATAACGTGGAAAAGTGCAAATCAGATTTCGTTTTAATTAGCGATTAAAAATTATTGGGCAGCCATGGTAAATGGTTGGGTTGTCATGGCAATCCTTAGTTTCCGAGATACAACAATGTAGTCCACCGTCGGCAGTACCAACGAAACGACTCTGCGCTGTCCTTTCTTTCTCGGGCATCTCGGAAACTAAGGATTGCCATGACAACCCAACCATTTACCATGGCCGCCCAACAATTTTTAATCGCTAAGGGGCCATTCATTAATTACGTAAGGATGATTTTGACGATTTTTGACCCCCCCCCCTACCCCCATGTAAGGATACATAAGATTTCTCGACCCCCCCCCCCCCCCCCCTCCCCCTTCTTACGTAAGATTTCATCTGGTTTTAGAAAACACTGAAAAAAAATTATTCTTAAAGCTAGTATAATATACTAAAACTTAGTATATTTGCCTCTAAAATAGGCTGTAAGTGTATTTTCTAATCGTTAGAGGAAAATCATTTAATGAACGCATACTAATGTTAATGCATACTAGGTTTAAGAATATCCTCTAATCTAAGTTTAGTATGTCACATTCATGAGATATTTTCCCTTAGGACCCGCAATGAACGCATTCAAATTGAGAAGTCAGTGAAATTACAGAAAATCATTTTATTTTTATTCTCAAGTAATTTTTCGATATCCTAGACAACGGAAAAGTGAGTTGAATGAATATTCAAAGACGAAGACAACAAAACAACAACCGGGTTTGGGTTGCCTATGAGCTAGCCTTTGAAACTAACACAATAACATACCAAGGAATTGAGGTTTTCTAACTCTTCGGATGCTGATAAATGCTTAGACTGCAGGCGGTCGAAATTACCGGAATATTTTCTCTTTCCTTGAGAATGATCACTATCAGCGTTGCCAACCCTAAAGAAATTTCTTTAGATCTAAAGAAATTAGAGTCCGCTCTAAGAAAAAAGAAAAGTTGTTTTCTTATTAAGAAATACTGTCGTTTAGGCCGAAATCTGAAGAAAATCTATAGATTTCTGACCAAATCTCAAAACTTATGGAGAAAACTCTGAAAGTGGTCTCTGAAATCGAAACAACGAACTAAAAATCAACCAATTATAATTAACAAAAATCAACAAATTAAAGTTAGGGGCCATCCATAAATTACGTCACACGTTAATGGGGGGGGGGGGGGGGGGGGGGTATCACCGTAATGTGACATAGTATGACAAGGGGCAGGGGGGTCAAAAGCTTTGTGACGTCACATGTTAAAATTTAAAATACCAAAACATGAAATTTATATGTGAATAAAATTTTTTTAAAATTTACGAACTTGATCTATATTTATTAATAATTTAGCACTCTCGCTATGAGATAATCTCTCCCGCAACAACATTTAACTTCTAAAGCGGCGTTGTAATGCAAGTGAGACACTAAAATTCACAAGAGTTCTGAATGGTAAGGGTTTAAATAGGTTTAAGTCATCGGCGAGTGCTCGCTCGCTTTTCCGCCTTTCTTACTATTCCGCGCGTCGGTTGTTTGCGAGACCTTCGACACATGCTACCACACACGCCGGCGCAGTGACTTCAATACATTGCTATTGTTCACTTGAGAATTGACTTTCGCTGAGTGACAGTCATAGTTTTCTCCGTTAAACTATTTTTATATTTTTAATTTATTAAATAATTTTAAAATGAACAAAAACATCGATCTAGGTAGTCTTTACCGCAGACTCTTTGATGTCTACAGTGCAGCCTATGCTGACAAAAAAAAACAAATCATACGAGATGAAGTTAATACCTTATGGAAAACTTTAAAAAGCAGTGATAACATTGAAGATGAGACGGAATCAAAAATTAAAGAGTTACAAGTAAAATTGACGAAAAAAAAAGGGACACTCTTGAGTTTTTTTTCAAAAAATCCTTCTTCGTCAAAAGCATTGGCACTCGTAAAGCCACAGGACAATAAAGTAAGTTTAAAATTTATAATATAATGTAACTTTCTGGGGGTTCCTATTAAGTTATCTTCTAATGTACCTCCTAGTGAGGTACAGAGCTAACTTAACCCCAGGATATGCTCTCCGAGTGAGAGTTACCCTAAGTCCGGGTGTGTTCTTGTCTATTTATTTAGAACTCGATTGTGGTATAAAAATTAAGAATATCCCTGTACCCTATATTATCTGAGTCGTTTTAGCAATTATACTGAACTAAGAACCTCGCTGAGAAAAGATCCCTTCAGCGTCGTCTCGGTTCAGTTTCACCGCTCTACCTGATTGGTTTGTCTTAAATAGTTTGCTCGGTCTGAGAATCTCGCTGAGAAAAGATCCCTTCAGCGTTGTCTCTGACTTTGCTAGCTATTTCTAACGATTCCCTAACGATAATAACTCGACTAAATAAGGAATCTCGCTGAGAAAAGATCCCTTCAGCGTTGTCCGAATTCAGCTTCGTTATTCTACCTAGCTCCTATCAAATAACTACGTCAGACTGAGAACCTCGCTGAGAAAAGATCCCTTCAGCGTCGTCTCTTGTCTGATTTCGCTATTTCTAACGTTCCCTAACAATAATAACTCAACCAAATAAGGAATCTCGCTGAGAAAAGATCCCTTCAGCGTTGTCCGAATTCAGCTTCGTTATTCTACCTAGCTCCTAACAAATAACTACGTCAGACTGAGAACCTCGCTGAGAAAAGATCCCTTCAGCGTCGTCTCTTGTCTGATTTCGCTATTTCTAACGTTCCCTAACAATAATAACTCAACCAAATAAGGAATCTCGCTGAGAAAAGATCCCTTCAGCGTTGTCCGAATTCAGTTTCGTTATTCTACCTATTTTTGTTTTATCTAAGTTTTCTAAATTTCAATTAAACAGAGAATGGATTCGGAAAGATTAGTTTTAACGAAGTGGTTATATTGATAGTGACATATGTTGACACATAAGTCATTTATTGAAAATGATATGTTTGCGTTTGATGTTATAAAGGTTTTGAACATAAAAATAATTAAAGGATAATTTTATAATTCTATGTTTTGATTATTTCTAATTTTTCTAAGTTTTAGTTGAAATTAACAGTTTATCGTTAAAGTTATCTTAATTAATACGATATAAAATACTCTTGATTTTATTCTTTGATATTTGGTGATTTGATATAATTCAATATAAAATACTCTTGATTTTATTTGATCAACAAAATGGTGGCTTGATATAAAATACTCTTGATTTTATTCTTTTCTTTTTTCTCTGGTAGCACGGCTGCTTTAGCACAATACTCCAATTATATAAGCGTTTAATATAAGCGTTATTATAAGCGACTTTATAAGCAATTCTACGAACGATTCTACAAACGACTCGCACGGCTGCTTTAGCTCAACTGCGGTCTGATAGACTCTATACGTGTGACACGCACGGCTGCTTTAGCTCAACTGCGGTACCTGAGCTCGGTGTTACCGCCTTTTTATAGTTAGTTACGGCGTAGTATGTGTTGACGCGGGGTCCCCTCGCCTATACTTCACCTACTAATGTGCGCAGCTATCGCCTGTCGTCTGCTGTAAATATGCTATACTCGTTACATGGCCTGTGCTATAGTCTCGTTACTTGGAATATGCTATAATTGAGTCGCACTCTATGCTATAGTCTAGTGGCGTTAGGCTTGAAACGTTACAATAAATAACTAAGCTAATTCAGTTAGACATTTTTCATCTAGACTGTTATAAAATAGTCCGTAACAAGTGTGTGTCTGTTGGTTCGGGGTTGTTATTAGATTGATTTTTATGCAATTTTTTTATTGTCCTGTGGTTGGTAGCTTTAGAAACATTTAGTGAATAGTATCAATATTTAATATACGATATTTTTTGTAACAGCACGATTTTTGCGTTCTTGCAACATTGTTGATAATTTTCTTGAAAATATTGGAAAATAATTTAGCGGGCGTTTTCAGATTTTATTTGCCCGCTTAGGCGGTTTAGCGGGCGAATAAGGTTTTATTTGCCCGCTACTAGAGCAGCGGGCAAAGAAAGGTCACTTTAGGCCCGCTTAATACGTAAAAAAAAACGTGAAAATCGTGCATGTGTTACAAAAAATGTTTACTTTTAATTACAGGAGAACACTAAACAGAGTATTTCAGAAGAAATTAAAGATGTTATGACAGAATCGAGTGGATGCCAATCACTTCAAATAGTAGCTAAACCAACACCTAGTCAAAATGCTTCCAAGAATAAAATTATTGTACTTGAATCTGAGCTCAATAGCTTAGTACTTGCACGCGATGCTGGTATAGCGACAGATGATGCTACTAAAAAAATAACAACTTTAAGAAAAGTTATTCAAGCAGAAAAAACCTCATTAAAGAGAAAAATTGATGCAGCGGAACGCCAAAAAAAAAGCCGTGATACTAAAAAACAAAAAATTTTAGAACTGTGTAAAAATAATCCTGATGTAGCAACTGCTCTAAAACTTCGAAATACTGTAGGTCGGCCCAGAGTCGAAGAAAATCAATCCGGTTTACTCGAAGTAATAAAATCAATTGCTCTTTTTGGTGGTGCAGCTGATGATCGACGTCGTACTGAAGTTATAAGGTGTTGTAAAACATTAGACGACTTGCAAGCTGAACTATTTAAGCAAGGCTATATTATCAGTCGGTCAGGATTGTATTTGAGACTTCTTCCCAAGCGAGTCAATACAGAGGAAGGTAAAAGACACGTCGTAACCGTTCCTGTCAAGCTTTGTAAACCAGACTCTACGTTACACTCAAAGCATAGAGATGGTAAATTTTGTACCGCTACTATACGAAATCTTGAATCTGTAGCTTCAATTTTGGGTCCGGACCAAGTTTTTTTTTTATTGATGGATGATAAAGCACGTGTACCTTTAGGCATTACAGCAGCTAACGCTCAAGCACCAATATTAATGCACCTTGATTACCGTGTCCAATTGCCAGATCATGATTTTGTAGTTGCTGAGAAACATAAACTTATTCCATCTGTCTATGCGGGAATTCTAATCAAAAAAGATGGTGAAGGGTCACCTGAAGCTGTGACTTACTCTGGGCCTACATATGTAGCAATTCGTAGTGGGAAACATTCATCTTCCAATGCAGAGACTCATGCCATCGACATTCATAAGCTTTCTAAATTACCGACTTTTGAAAAGTTACTGAGAACCAGAGATGGTTTTGTAAAACCTGTTTTTATTTTCACATGCGATGGTGGTCCCGATGAAAATCCACGGTACGAGCGGGTTATAGTTTCAGCTTTGAAACATTTTAAAGATTTTGATTTAGATGCAATTTTTATAGCTACAAATGCCCCAGGAAGGAGTGCATTTAACAGAGTTGAACGACGCATGGCACCTCTTAGTCGCGAACTTACTGGTGTAGTATTAAATCATGATCATTTCGGGTCACATCTTGATTCAAGTAATCGAACTACCGACTTGGAGCTAGAAAAACGGAACTTTGAAAGTGCGGGAAATGTGTTGGCTGATATTTGGAGCAACTTAGTCATTGATGAATTTCCTGTAGTTGCCGAATATGTTGTACCAACTGATACCAGACTGGATGCTGAACAAGCTAAGATGTTAAAAAATAATGCTACTTGGTATTCTAATCACGTACGTGAGTCACAATATTTCTTACAAATAGTAAAATGCGAGACTATCACATGTTGCCCAGCACGACGTTCTAGTCTGTGGCAATTATTAAAAGAAGGATTTTTACCACCACCTGTGTTAATTAAACAAACATCAAAAGGTTATGTAGTCACAGAAAGTGATGACACCGAGGCTAGGTTTGCTCCATTATTACTACAATTATCGTTAAATCTCCGAGCATCATCACATTTGAAAAAAGTTCCATACGATAGTTATTGTCCTAGTGTCGAGTCATACATATTTAAAAGATCGTGTAGCGTATGTGGTCTATATTTATCCTCGTATAAAGCCGCTAATCAACACAAACAATCACATAAAAAACAAGAGATATTACTTATCGCAAAAATTCGTCCTCAAAGAATTGCGGCTAGACGTGCCCGAGAAATTCTTTGTTTAATGAATGATGACGATGCTTTATGGATGGAAGAAAACGATGTCGACACTAAGGATGTTCCTGACGTTCAAATTCAGAACGAAAATGAAGTGCCTGATTTACCAGTCATAGCTAATATAAAGGAGTGGGTCCAAAGCCCGTGGAAACAAGATGATTAAGTTTTTTATCTTTAATTAACATAATTATAGTCGCTCATTGTTTTTTAACTAATCGTTTGTTCTTTCTGTTATCAAAAATATTTGATTTTATGTTGATTTTATTGAAGATTATTTAATAATCTCTCTATATAATAAAAAAATCCTGTCCGGCGAAATAAACAAATGAAAAAGAAGATCAAAACGCACTATAGCAAAAAAGATTATAATAACAATAGTATAGCGCATGAAGTTGGCGGTGCTATGAGGTACGGAAAACAAAACAAAAACAGCATCTAGCAGACAAATGTCGCATGTATGAAAGTATGTGTGCCGAGCTGTCAAACGTGAGTATTTTCAAATAACGTATTTCGGAGAATTAAAAATGATCAGATGAATGATAATATGAAGTACGAATTAGGTAACTGATTGCGCATAATCGGTGGATGCGAATCCTGGTAGAGCCGGATGATTTTTACCATTGCACAAAGACTGTAGACAATTTTTCGTATAAGGATGACGGATCGGATAAAATCCTTTAAGAGGCGGTAAAGGCAGCTAAAATTGAAGCTGCAAACGCTGAAGACAGCGAATGACATGTATTCGTTTGGTGAGTAGAAAAAAAATCGGATGTTATTTGCAGATGAAAGGATTAAAATAACACGTAATTATATAAATTGTGTATGTATAAATAATTAACATGCAGACATTTTTTTCGCAGCTCAAGAATCACGGACGACAAACAAATATAATTATCAGGTGTAATTTTTAGATGAAAATAAATATATATCTCTCTATATAATAATATGTAAATAATAATGTTAGGATATTAGTAAAAAATTTATTTCATTCATTAAATAAAAATATGCAAAAAATATGAAGAAATTTGGTGATTTATAAAAATCTAGCTGTAATAATTCAATATAGCCCAAGAGCCCGCGACGATCAGACCTTCGTTATTTTATAAATCCTGAAAATTTCTCTGTGTATGTCCCCAATATAGGTAAGAACGATCCCCGATGATAAAGTTTGGATAACGGTGGCTTTGGCAGGTAACAGGTAGCAAAGGTATTTTAATTGGCATGAAAATTAATTAAGTAATTAAGGCAATAAAATTGCACCTCAAATGCGTTAAAGTATAAAGCTCAGTTTTTGTATATTTTAGTCGGAATAACAGTAGAAATCACGTCGTCCATTGCCAGACACTTAATACGGTTACAGCCCCCTGTCAGACACCCTTAAACTATAATAAATTGTAATTAAACTTACGTTATAGTATAAAAGCTGAATTTTACATATGTTACTTGGGGAACTATGAAAAGATGTTTTCTCAGTAGTCAATTTATTCTTGTTTAAGGGTGTCTGACAGGGGGTTGCAACCGTACTAAGTGTTTGACAATGGACGACGCCATTTCGAATATTATTCCAAATAAAATATATAAAAACTGAGCTTTATACTTTACCGAATTTAAGGTGCAATTTTATACTCCACTGCTACCTGTTACCTGGCAAAGCATCCGTTATCCAAACTTCATAATTGGGGATCGTCCTTACTTGTATCATGGGGACATACACAGAGAAACTTTCAGCTTTTATAAAATAACGAAGGTCTGATCGTCGCGAGCTCTTGCTCTAATAAGAATAGCTAAAATTCATAATAAATTTATTGGATCTTAAAAAAAAAAAAACAAGTCATTTTTTATTAGAAAGTTCTTCGTTGGTGGTATTTGGGGAATAGTCTTAAATGATGTAAACGATAGAATGCAATGGAAATATTACATTGATTACAAACGTGAAGATTCCTACTGTCAAGAGCCGAATATTTACAGAGTTAAGTTGGAGTTGGAGTTAACTCTCAGAGTTAATCCCGAGGATCAACCCGATTGGTGAAACTGGCCCTTAGTACATACATTACATATGAAGCTAATTTTTCGAACCGGCTCCTGGATTAACTCTGTAGTGAAAGCAATGAAATTGCTGTTTCTATGAAGTTAGTGTCAAGTAATTGAGAGCTGTCATCGACAGCTTATGACAGTCATTGACAAATAGCTTGACCGTTATCTGCTGTGATTTAAATCCTACAAAATGCAATCGAAAATAATCAAGATGATTCCCGACGGGAATTGTCTTTTCCGTGCCCTGGCGTATTGTGTACACGGCACTCAGGATCGACACGCCGAGGTGAGACTGAGTATCGTTTCACATATTGTACATCATTGGTCTACATTCGCAGATTTTATCATAGGTAATGAATCCAACGTTGCGGCGATCAAGTCATCTGATGACTACAAATCGCAAATGAGTAGGAATTCAACTTACGGGGGAGAAGCAGAATTAGCTGCAGCTGCGAACATTTTTGGAATATGTTTAATGATTTATCGCGAAGAACAGACTCAAAATCCACATCAAATCGGATTTGAAAACGATCGAAAATTCTCGCTACTTTTCACCGGTGACGGAGACAGTGGACATTTTGATGTCTTACAGACATCAGCATTGCAGATAGTGAGTTACAAGTGGTTGAGGTAACAAGAAAATGATATTAAATCTCTGTATAAAAAACAGTCAATGGGACGACCAGGATTCATGTTGACCATGGAAGAAGGGGAAGCTTCAAGGAGTGGACAAGGCGACGGAGGTAGTGGACGATTGGATGTGTTACAGCCGAGAAAAGGAAATAAAATTGTGAGTGATAGCTAAACAAGTAATAAAGTGATAATAATTAAATATTCGATAACCAGGCAAAAGGACGACCAAAATCTGTATTGACCTCAGAAGAAAGACGTGTTTTGCGGAGTGAACAGCAACGCAAATATAGAGCCGAAAAAAAAATACAGGAGCTAGAGAACAAAAGTAACAGAGCAGCGAATGAAAATCAGGACGAGAGCAAAAATTCTTCGCCAATGTCTATGAAACAGCTAGAAAAATCGATTGATATTATTGAATCGGGGAAGCGATCAAGTGGTGGACGACCAAGACAAATTATGGACAAAGAAGAAAGAAAAATGTTACGACAAGCACAGCAGCGAAAATACCGGGAAGCAAACAAAAAATACGCCATTATAAATAATAAAGAAGAACTTCAGGAGATTGAAGAAATATTGAGTGACAGTGATAAGTCGACATCAACGGAGAAGGAACAGTCTCGATTCAGCGAAACACTAGAAGATAGCAGAGACAAGTCGGAATCAGACAGGAAAAGAAAACGAGTTGCTGCAATGACTGGTGAACAAATACTTCACCAAAGATGCAAGCGATCTCGCCAAAGTGTCAATGCTGAGCAACGTTACAATGGAGATATTTCGAAGAGCATCTTCGAAAACGTGGAGCAAATAGACATGGGTGACATGACAGTAAAATGTGGATATTGCAATGCAGTAAGGTTTAAAAATGAAACAGGAAGAGTTGCAAATAATTGCTGCCATGGAGGAAAGATAAGATTGCCACCATTATCAGATTATCCGGATGTCCTGGAACGTCTCCGAGAAGGAAATGATGAAGTATCGAGACACTTCAGACAATTCATACGGTCCTATAACGATGCATTTGCATTTGCATCATTCAATTGCACAATGGCAGATCTGGGGAATCGAGGACCATATATGATGAAAATAATCGGAGACGTGCATTATACAATATCTACAAGTTTGGAGAACGCAAACAATGCTCGACCGAGGTACGGACAAATTTACATTTACGACGCACAGGCTCAGCTCGCGATGAGAGAAAATGAAGTAAGAAGAGCGAATCTTCTAGAAATTATGGGCAAACTGATAATAGATATCAATCCTTACGCAGCAAATTTCAAGACACTGTACGACCGATTTACTATGGGAGAAAGTCAGGTGATATTAAACTTTGTTGCACTTAAGGAAGACGACAGGCGACGGTATAATGCGCCAACCTGTGGAGAACTAGCAGCTCTGATTGTTTCAAAAGACGGGGCAGTCTCTGAAAATATCGAAGTACAAGTATTTCCGAAACAAGACCATGCCGTTGGATATGTGCCGAAATCTTCGCATCACGTTGATCCAATGACCTTCCCTTTATTATTTCCAAGGGGTGATTTAGGATGGAGTTACCAGATGAAACACATGGGAACAAACAAAACGATCTCTCCTGTTCAATACTATGGACATCGGTTGGCTCTACGTCGAGGTGAAGCACAAAATCAGTTGTTGCGGAGCGGACGATTGACACAACACTATGTCATCCACGCATATCTTACAATCGAATCGCAGCGTTTATTGTTTTTAAGAAATAATCAGAAGCAACTGCGTGTGGAATGCTACAGGGGAATGACTGATCACATATCAAATAGCGAAGCGAATACGTCAGATCGAACAAGGCTTGGAAACCAAATGATTTTACCCTCAACATTTTCTGGCAGCATGCGACATATGCAACAGCAGTATCAAGATGCGATGGCAATAACAAGAAAAGTTGGACGACCGGACTTATTCATTACAATGACATGTAATCCTAAATGGCCGGAAATACGTAGAGTATTAGAGGACTTCCCTCCGGGTACCACGGCGATCGACATTCCAACAATAGCTTGTCGAATATTTAGTATGCGGCTACAACAAGTGATCAAGGAAATCGGAAGCGGTTCAGTATTTGGAAAGATTGAGGGATATGTATATACAATTGAGTTTCAGAAGAGAGGTTTACCGCATGCTCACCTGCTATTTATCTTGAATCACAACGACAAGCTTTTGACTCCAGAAGCAATAGATAGATTTATATCTGCAGAAATCCCCGACGAACAAAGATATCAACAACTATATCAATCTGTCATAACACATATGCTACACGGCCCTCACACATCCAAAATACCATGCTGGAACTCGGTTACGAAGTCATGCACTAAGAAAGTCCCGAAAGATCTAGTGCAAAACACTGACATAAGTGGTGGTGGTTTTCCAAAGTATCGTAGACGACAAAATACAGACGTAAACTATTACCGTAACCGCGTGGGAGGAAGAAATATACAAGTAGACAACAGTATGGTTGTACCTCACAATCCATATCTACTTGCAAAATACGACTGTCACATGAACGTAGAATATTGTGCGTCAATAATGGCTATTAAGTATGTTTTTAAGTACATCCACAAAGGACATGATCGTGCAAGAATACAGATAACAGATTCGAATAGCGAGAGTGGTGGTCAGCAAATAATCAACGAAATACAGGATTATGTGGATTCGCGTTACGTAGGACCCATGGAAGCAGCTTGGCGTATATTAGAACTGCCAATGCATGGACGAAGTCACGCAGTCACACGGTTATCTGTTCACCTACCGGGGCAGCAATACGCAACGTTCGAAGAAGGTAGAGAAGTTGAAGCTGTTACGAATGAAAAAAAGTGGAGAACTCATCTCATTGCATGGTTTGAATTGAACAGTATAGATGAAACGGCAAGAAATATTACTTACGCAAATACGCCAGATTACTATTCCTTTCAAGAAGCTACAAAAACATGGAAGAAAAGAAGCATTGCATGTAAAGTAGTGAGTAGAATGACAAATGTTTCGCCACGGGATACAGAACGATTTCATCTTAAATTAATCTGTTGTAATCTGGATCCTTAGATCCTTCAAACAGTTGTTGTAATCTGGATCCTTAGATCCTTCAAACAACTACAATTTTATATTTAAGGAGTTCGTTGTCGAATTAATGGTTGGAACCAAGTCGTATAAAAAGTGAAGTTTATTAAGTACAAATTAACGTCTTTTACAATCAGGCTAAACTCGAAATAATACGTCTCTGTACGGGTCTCGGTGTTCTGACCCCGAGTCCTATAATGGCTGCTTATTTATTAGATTAAGGAGGTCGTGCTGCGTGCTGCGTCAGGGCTTGCACATTCCTTGGTATTACCAAAGTGTGGCTCGACCATCTGGGTTGCAACACCTTGGTATTCGGATTGCAACATCCCTCCCCCCTTGGAGAGAAAATCCTTGCGATTTTCTTCTGAAATCAATCAAATTTTCTGGCTTGCGCCGTTGTGCGTGCGCTTGCCTGTTATGCTATATCTGGGTTAGTAGTTTACATAATGTGTCCCGTTAACATATTTTTTCATACAATCGTTTCTTAAGCTAGGTTAGTATAATTAATTTTTGCTGGCATATTATTTGATGAGAATATTACAAATGATTAGCTTTTATTCGATAAAATGCTTCAAACGATTTACATGTACTCTAAGAGTTTTCTTTTTCACTTTGATGGTACAGTTTACTTCTGAATTTACCTCTAAGATTGTATAAGGGCCGATCCAATGAGATAACAACTTCTTTGATCGCCCTCTGCGTATAGTTTCGTCGTATAATAATACCTTGTCCCCAACTCTGAACCCTCTTTCTTTGGTTCTACGATCGTACTCGATTTTTGACTTCTCTTTGGCCTGTTGCAGATTTTCTTTGGCTATGAGATTGCTGGCTCGCAATCTCTCTCGTAATTCTCGTGCGTAGTCGTCATAGGTGTACGTTGGTTCTGGATCCTTCTTCAGCGATGTTGGTAGTTCAGCTGCATGTCCATACACCAGCTCAAAGGGTGTAAATCTCGTTGCAGTATGTGGCGTCGTGTTATATGCAAACATAGCATATGGTAGCCATTCGTCCCAGTTGCTCTGTTCTTCGTTCACGTAATGTCTCAGGTATTCTGCTAACGTCCTGTGTGAACGTTCTAAGGCTCCATTTGACTCAGGATGATATGCCGTCGTCTGTATCTTGTCGATCTTTAACAGTTTACAAGTATCTTTGAAAACGTTACTCAAAAAGTTGGTACCTTGATCGGTGAGTATTCTTCGCGGTATTCCGTGCTCGCATACGATTCTGGTAGCAAATTCCTTCGCTACGGTGTTAGCCTCCTGATTCGGGATGGGTATTGCCTTGCTGTATTTGGTTAGACAGTCTTGAAACGTGAGGATGTACTTGTTTCCTTGTTCTGTTTCTGTCAATGGTCCCACGATGTCTAATGCACATTTCTCAAACGGTTGGTTTGGTGTGTCAGTTATGACCATTGGTGCCCTCGTCTTCCTGCTAAGTTTGTTCTTCTGGCAATTCTCGCATCTCGAGATGTGTTCTTCGACGTCCTTCCGTAATCCTGGCCAATCGTGCTTCAATCGAATCCGTTCGATTGTTCGGTTTACTCCTTGATGAGCCCCTAATGGCGTGTCGTGATACTCGTAGATGATCTTATTTCGTTCTTCTTCCGAGTATTCTTGTCATTCTTCTTCTCGCCGCTGACTTCTGGTCACTGCGTACATGCGACTCAAGGCATCGGCGTTAGTGTTTGCCTTGCCTGCCTTGTACTCGATCTCGTAGTCGTATTCTTCCAGCTTCAGTCGCCATCTCATTAGTCGTGATCCTGGATCTTTGACTCCAAATAACCATGTAAGTGGCTTGTGATCTGTAACAATCTTAAATCTGGTACCATACACATAAGGTCTGAAATGATTAACTGCCCAGACTATTGCCAGTAGTTCTTTCTCTGTGGTGCTATAATTGCTTTCTGCCGAATTTAGAGTTCTACTTGCGTATGCTATCGGCAAATCTGTTCCTACTGCGCCTTGTGATAGTATTGCTCCAATGGCTTTGTCGGATGCGTCTGTTGTCACGATGAACGGTTGCTCGAAGTCCGGATACTGTAGAATTGGTGCTGTCGTCAACGTCTTCTTCAGATTCTCAAAAGCTTCTTGTTCCCTCGAAGTCCATCCAAATTTTACCTCTTTCTTCAGTAAATGTGTTAGCGGTTTTGCCAAACTCGAGAAATTTTGTATGAATCGTCTGTAATATCCGGCCAATCCTAGAAATCCTTGAACTTCTTTTACATTTTTTGGGATTGGAAATTCTTCTACTGCTCGTATCTTCTCTGGATCTGCTTTGATTCCGTCTCTAGTGATGACGTGTCCCAAAAAGTTGACCTCTTTCCTCAGAAATTCGCACTTGTCTGGTTGTAGCTTCAATGAATTCTGTCTCAGGCGTTCTAATACCTCTTCCAATCGTTTGTTGTGTTCCTGCAAACTAGGAGCATGTATGACAATATCGTCGAGATAGACATAACATCTTAGGCCTTGTATTCCTGAAAGTACAGTATTCATTAACCGTTGAAACGTAGCGGGTGCGTTCTTTAGTCCAAAAGGCATGCGATTATATTCGTAGTGTCCGTGTGAAGTGGAAAATGCCGTCTTGCACTTATCCGCCTCTTCCATTGGAATCTGGTGAAATCCTGACGCTAGATCTAGTGTAGAGAAATATTTTGCCTTACCCAACTGGTCCAATATTTCGGTGATATTAGGCAGTGGAAAGGAGTCTCCTACAGTAACGTCGTTTACCTTACGGAAGTCAACTACGACTCTCATCTTCGTTTTCCCTGATGCGTCTGCCTTCTTCGGTACCACTAGCAGTGGTGCATTCCATTGGCTCTTGCTTGGCCTGACTACACCATCGGCAAGCATTTTGTTTACCTGCTCGTTTATCTCCTGCTTGTGTTTCTCTGGAAGTCTATAAGGTCTGACATTTATAGGTACGATATCTGAATCCGTTGTGATCTTGTGAGTAGCTGTGTTCGTGTGACCTAAATGGTCTCCTTCCAGATGAAATACGTCGTGAAATCTTTCGCATACGTCTAATAAACTCTTCTTTTCTTCTAGATTCAGATGACTAGTACGTAGGTTGTCTCTCAGCTGTTGCATTCGGCTCGCGTTACTCCGTGTCATCGTCCGACATGCATAAACTTGCGTAGTGTCAGCGTTCTCCTGACCTAGTGCAGTGATTCGCACACTCGGTCGCTCCAATTCTACTTCATAACTGTTAGTGTTCAAAATGCTGACCTTGCACTCACCGTCGACTGCGTTGGTGATGCAACTCCCCATGTATACTCCTGGGTGTAACTCGACCCCTTCGACAATGCCTTCTGCGTCATCGATCGTCTTTGCGTAAATTATCTTCTCGCTTCTTGATTCAAGCGAAATGCGAGCTCCTATGGCTCCTAAGCTCCAAATTGTTCCGTACAACTTGGCGTATTTTCCAGATCTGAGCTCGACGTCATGCTTCTCGAGGAAGTCGCCTCCTAAGAGACCGTCTGCTTCTAGTGGAAAATCGTCTTTAACTGCATAACAAAGGTGCGATATGTGCCTATCACCAACCCTTATGTTTAACCTGACCTTACACAAGGTCGTAACCGGTGTCCCGCCTATTCCTCTGAGCGTGATCACACCGTCTTCAGCCATCACTTCGCCGTCAATTTTTCCGACTTTTACTAAGCTTACCTCAGCTCCTGAATCTAATAGCATAGTTCCGTGTCTCGTTTTGAATTCATCTGCCTTGATCGTTGCGTGATTCTTCTGTCCGGCTCCATTTACTAGGCAATTTACTGGTACGACGCGATACGGTTGCCTGTCCGCCGCGCCTGCTCCTCGTTTCCCGAAGTCTCATCGTCTCGCCTGCTGGCGTCCCTTGAAAGACCTGGTTGGGCTCGTTCCTCTCTTCTAGGAGGTCCCCGATTTCTCTCGTAGCCTCGTCTATTTTCTTCGGCTAATCTAGTTCTGCAGTCTCGAATAAAGTGTCCTGGTTTCTTACAAAAATGACAAATTATTTCAACTTTTCTTACGTATTTGCTTGCTGTCGGCAATCGCTGTTGATACTGGGTGTTAGTATTCCTTGAACGGCAATCACGTGCTAGGTGACCCGGTTTTCCGCAGTTGTAGCAAGACCCAGTGCTACCTTCTCTGTTTGATCGCTGTTGTCCTCGGTCTGGACCACGAATAGGACCTAGATCGCGTTCTTCTTCTATTGCCAAGGATATCGCTTCCCTGAGCTGCTCGCACCGCCGGCTCTTGACTAGTACCTTCAGCCTGTCGTTCAAACCTCTGACGAATATATTCACGGCTTGTTTTCGTACCTGGCGTTCCAATGTTGACTTAGAATCCTCTTCTGCCGCTTCTCGTATCGTTAATTCGATAACCTGTGCAGTGAGTTGTTCGACCCGTGTTCCATATGATTTTGCATCCTCGTTCTGTCGTTGCCTACAGCTGTTGAATTCTACCTGTAACGAAGCTAATGTCCGTGTATCGATGCTCATCGACTTTAGTTCTTCCTCCAATGCATTCCAGGTGTCAATTGACTTGTATTCTATAGCTCGTGCCGGAGCACCTTTAATCCGCGTGCTCAAAACAGCATTCAGTAGGTTTTGTGTGTCTGCAGGTCGTATTATCTCACGTGCATATTTACAAGAGCGTATAAAATCACAAACCTTTCCTCGGTCGCTGCTATCGAAGATCTCAATGTCTTTAAGCACTTGTCTGACGGTAGGAGCGTTCTCTGCCATGTCTCCTAATGGTTCTGATTCTGCGGGTACTTGATTCTTACTTCTAACGAATTCACGCAATACCACACGGAGTTCGTCAATTGTATTTTCTTCTGTTACCTCTAGGTGAACGTACTTACAGATTTCAAGAATGTGTTTTTTCTGTAATTCTTGTATCCACGAGGTTCTACCTTCTGCGATACGTCGTTTCACTAAATCCCAGTTCAATGGCATTTGCTGTTCTTCCGAAGCTTCTCGTGCTGCTGCAGCCAGTGATAAATGCAATGCGTGCCTCTGGCTGGGAGGAAGTACGCCAAATAACGGTGAATTATCTCCAAAACTTACTTCTCCCTCTAATCTAGGTGTCGTCGGAGAGTCTACGGATGCTGATCGTTCTACTCTTTTGTTGGACATGTGAGTTTCACTTCAGTCCTCTTTTCTGCGTTCTGCGATGCTGGTTCTGAATTTTCGATCCTGACTTTTTACACGATTCGACGGATCTCGCCGCTGCCACCAGTTGTTGTAATCTGGATCCTTAGATCCTTCAAACAGTTGTTGTAATCTGGATCCTTAGATCCTTCAAACAACTACAATTTTATATTTAAGGAGTTCGTTGTCGAATTAATGGTTGGAACCAAGTCGTATAAAAAGTGAAGTTTATTAAGTACAAATTAACGTCTTTTACAATCAGGCTAAACTCGAAATAATACGTCTCTGTACGGGTCTCGGTGTTCTGACCCCGAGTCCTATAATGGCTGCTTATTTATTAGATTAAGGAGGTCGTGCTGCGTGCTGCGTCAGGGCTTGCACATTCCTTGGTATTACCAAAGTGTGGCTCGACCATCTGGGTTGCAACACCTTGGTATTCGGATTGCAACAAATCCTTGGACGTGCAACAAATGCTAGAAGTTTTAAAGACTTACGCACTGTAAGTGGAAAAGAATACGACACATTCAGAGAGGCTGCAGTAGAAATGGGATTAACTGCGACAAATGACGAAGCTTTCAAGATATTCGACGAAGCTGTGTCAATACTTATGCCAAAACGGTTACGTCATTTTTTTGTATGGTATTTAATTGGCTAAATGCCATCAAATGTTATAGACCTATGGGACACGTACAAGGATGCACTATCTGAAGACTTTGTGGATCAGCATGAAAACAGAGCACTATGTGCAATCGAGCATCTCCTCAGAGCTGAAGCAAGATCATGTGCGGATTTCAACCTACCAATACCACAGATGATGTTTGAAAATGAGGCAGAAGAATTTACAGTGGAAAATATAGAAACCTTCGCGAAAAAAGGTAGTGCACTGGTAGAACAATTGAATAACGATCAGCAAAAGATTTATCATAAAATTATGGAAAGAATTATGTCGGACAAAAATAGTGAAAGGAATGTAGAACGAAAATGCTTTTATATCGATGGACCCGGAGGAACAGGAAAAACATTTTTATATAACACGTTATACTATATGCTGAAATCAGAAGAGAAAACTGTTGCATGTGTTGCTTGGACTGGCATAGCGGCCATTTTACTACCATTTGGAACAACCGCGCACAAAACATTTGGATTACCCTTGATATTAAGAAATGAAGGAACGATTTTCACAGATAAAATGATGAAAAACAAATTGCAACGTATAGATGTATTTATATGGGATGAGTGTTCGATGATACCTAAAAGTGCTCTGGAATTGATTGACAGAACATTAAAAGATATAATGGAAGACCTATCACCGTTTGGTGGAAAAACTATGATACTGGGTGGAGACTTCAGACAAGTTTTACCAATTGTAAAACGAGGAGGTAAACAGCAAATAATAGAAGAAACAATTAAATATTCAACACTTTGGAGCATATTCGAAAAATTCAGCTTGAAGCAAAACATGCGAGCAAAGGAGGATGCCGTTACGTTTTCACAATGGCTACTTAAGGGGACGGTTCCCTGCTTTTGAACTGAAAAATCGATTTTTTTTTTTTTTGCAAAAAATGAAAGCCACACATGTGTAGAATATGCGTGTGAAAGGATTTTTCGATCCGAAGAATATTTTTCCAATGGCAGCGTCTCGAACACACCTGCCTCACGCGCGCTACGGGACGCTCCACCGCTGTAATTCATTGCGCGCGGCCAACCGTCTTTCTATTCTTTTTATGTACCGATACACGAATGGGGGTCGGTATTGTGGCATACTTATTTGGAAAGAAAATGTAGATAGCAGCACATACAAAAATAACAGATGTTTCTAAAAAGAACCCATCTGTTATAACCCGCGAATCGCCGCGTCCACGCACGAGTGTTTACGCGTTTGTCAAAAAGTTTTTTACCGCTTTCTTGCAAAATGCCGAAAAAAAGACCGGCATTATCTGCGAAAACAAAGAAGAGACAATTCCGCGGTAATAGATATTCAGGAGAGGCGAGTGCGGATTACGTTAGTTCGTCGGCGAAAAAAATTAAAGGCTTGCATTACGAGGACATTGAACTTGACAATAACGCTAGCTATGTTATTTGCAATTTTGTGATGGTGTTTAATGCCTTGAGTGAATTTCTTGTTTGCAAATCGTGTTCTGGTGCGGTTACTTTCGGGCGCACGGCTGGACCTGGCGTGGGTTTTAAACTCCTCGTCGATTGTTCGTGCGAAAAACGGCAAATTAATTCGTCTCCGATGTCAAAAAACATCTACGAAGTAAAACGGCGACTTTTGCTTGGTTTTCGCGTTCTCGGGTGCGGGCTTGAAAGTGTGAAAACATTTTGCTCTCTGATGGACATCAAAAATTCATTTAGCAAGCACATGTATCACAACTTTTTGGACAATTTGTACGCGGCATCGAAAACCCTCTTTGAAATCATTCAATGGAAGGCTGCGAATGAAGAAATTGCAGCCAACACCGCAGCTAGCAACGTGACGCATTTGACAGTTTCCGGTGATGGGTCCTGGAAGAAGCGAGGATTTTCCTCGCTGTTTGGTATGGTTTCACTTATTGGCAAACACACAGGGAAAATTTTTGATGTAATTGTGAAATCGTCCTATTGCCAGGCCTGTAAAAATTGGGCAATGAAGCAAGATACTCCAGAGTTTTTTGATTGGTATGAAAGTCATGACGATGATTGCACAGCAAATCACACCGGTAGTGCGGGGAAAATGGAGGTGGACGGCGTGCAAAAAATGTTTGCCAGATCGGAAAATCTTTTGGGGGTGAAGTATAAATATTACATTGGCGACGGGGATACCAAAACTTTCAAGGCCCTCGTTGACTTCAATCCGTACGATGACTGCCCAGTGTCCAAGAAGGAGTGCGTGGGTCATGTGCAAAAGCGCATGGGAAATAGGCTTCGCAACTTGAAGAAGGGAACGAAAGGGCTCGGTGGGAAAGGAAAATTGACGGATGGACTCATCGTGCAATTGTCAAAGTATTATGGCGGGGCGATAAAATTTAACAAGGATTCCACATCTGACATGAAAAATGCCATCTGGGCTACTTATTTCCATAAGTGCTCATCTGATAAAAACCCACAACATCATTTGTGTCCGGAGGGAAGCAAGAGTTGGTGCACGTGGCAAGTTGCTAAGGCTGAAGGAAAACTGGATACCTACAAACACAAAACCCCTCTCAACGAAATTGTTGCTAAGGCCATCAAACCGATATACGAGGCTCTCTCCAACTCGGACTTGCTGGAACGCTGCCTTGGAGGTAATACACAAAACTCCAACGAGTCCTTCAATTCGACAGTGTGGAAATTGGCACCGAAGCACTTGCATTGTGGATATCAAGTTATCGCCATCTGCACCTACATTGCTGCGTGCGTCTTCAATGAAGGAAGATCTGCTTTATTGAAGTTGATGAACACCATGGAAATCGGTGTTGGGAACGAGGCCTACCGATACTCCGAGGACGCCGACGCGAAGAGAATCAACGAAGCTGAGCGAAAAATATCGGCTGCTTCTCGAAAAGCCCGCCTTGCACATCGTCTACAGGAACAATCACAGCACAAGCAGTTCGAAGCGGAGGAAGGGTTACTGTATGGTCCAGGAATAAGCGACTGAGATCGTAATGTAAGTATAATATAGCACATTCGATGATAAATTGAAGTTTGGCGTTCGCAAAAATTTTGAAATCGCGATTTCTTTCCAAATTTGCAAAAAAAACATTTTTTTGGACCATCGTAATGCATTTGTTGTTTTTTGTCAAATACTACTGACAAATTCGCTTTTAACTACCACAAAAACCTATGAAATAGAAATTTTAGCCAAAATTGGTACATGCAAAATTTTTTAAATCCGCCATATTGGGTCCGCCATTTTGAATTTCGCCAATTTGAATGCAGATTCGAACTCAGCGACCCCGAAAACCTATAAGATCCAATACTTGTCGTGGCGATTGTTAGAATGAAGAAGTTATTCTACGATAAACTTTATGAAAAACTTTAAACGCGTTTATCTCGAAACCACGTTTTCCGATCTAACTAAACCTCTCAGGCCCGATCTATTGATCCGATTTTCTTAATCTAAAAACTGTTCGAAAGTGTATGCTTTTTTGTACGTCGGGTACTAGAATCATGTAAATAGGTTATTTATTTACATTTTTTTAACGTTGTTGAAATGGAAAAAAAGTAGCAAAATTTGAACTTCATAATACAAATGTTCATTATTCAATGAATTTTGCGTAGATATTGACAATTCTAGTACCCGACGTACAAAATATCATTATCTTCAAGTAATGACAACGATTTTTGATTTCAGACCACTACAAGAGGCGGCAGAATTTTAGTTAGCAGACCATGTTTCGCGCGCAGAGGCTCACGGAAATCTCCATTTTGTAGCCGCCATTTTGAATTTTCCCAAACTTTTTACTTTTTTGAACTCTATGATAATAAACTAATAAAATCACCAAAACCGAATGTTCGTACGCCTTTTTATTGTCCTACAACAAAAATACAAACTTTGACTTATTTTTCTCCAAAAGCAGGGAACCGTGCCCTTAATATAGGTAATGGAGAAATAGAAGAGTTCGTACCTGAGAAAGAAATGCAAAGTAATAATTTGATAGCAGATTTATATCCAAGTAGCCTATCACTCGATGAATTAACAAACAGAGCCATCTTAGCTCCATTAATGTCGAAGTTAATCAGTTGAACACCGAGGTACTACGTAGAATGTATGGCAATTTATTAGAGTCAAGAAGCATAGATTATGCAACATTACAAGGAATTGATACTGCGGATGCAGCACTTGACGAAGAAGCTACTTTGCGATATCCAATAGAGTATTTAAATGGATTAACGCCATCAGGCTTACCACCACACAATCTACAGCTGAAAGTCGGCGCAATTGTGATGTCATTGCGAAATTTATCAATATCCGATGGTTTATGTAATGGAACCCGGTTAGTTGTAAAAGAACTTCACTCTCGAATTTTGATTGGTGAACTTCTAACGGGAGAGCGGAAAGGGCAAATAGTGGAAATACCGCGAATCAAATTAGATACACGAGGAGACACAGATATGCCGTTTATCCTTCACAGGCGACAGTTTCCAGTCCGCTTGGCATTCGCAATGACAATCAATAAATCACAAGGACAGAGTTTTGACTACGTGGGACTATACATTGACAGACCAATCTTTGGACACAGCCAACTCTACGTTGCATTGTCACGTTGCAGGGCGAAGAAAGGTATAAAAATTCAATTTACAAAAAATGCAAATGCAATAAACAACATCGTATACAAGCAGATTCTTCAATAAATATAGCAGAACGTATTGTAACGTTCCGGGCTATTCCGGCAATTTAAAAAGATAGGAATAGACCGCCGTTTTGTGAGTTCTTTGCTCAAATAATATTTTTTCGAGATTTTATGAAGTTTTGGGCACTTTGCGACTAGGTTGGAGGGGAAAAGTTGGTTCTGCCACAAAAAGCCTCCTTTCTAGATTTTTCTAACTGTCTACGGACTCGGAGTTAACAAAGCCGTTCGCGTGGACTCGCCAGATTGCTCTGTAAAGCCACGTCCCTATGTCAGAGCCGATGTTCGCACATAAGCCTGACTCCTGTGCTATCTTTACTAACTATTCCCTGCACTCAGATCCGGGGTTTGCACCCAAGACTGTATAACCAGACTCGGAAGATTGCTCTCCAAAGCTGTTCCCTGAAATTATACTATCTCGGCTTTTATGTTGTGTGCAAGAGTTTTTATTATGGAAATGAGCGACGGAAATGTCGAATAAAGATCGTAGCGATTTGACTTAGTGAAGTTAAATCGTTTTACTCAAAGAATTGTTTGATTCTGAATTGCTACAAAATAAAATAACAAAAAATGCTTCTTATCTCTATTTTCTTAACTTTACCTTATTTCTACTGGCTCGTTTCTATTGATTCGATCGATCTTCGTTTTCGTTTAAATTTAGGAGTGCAAGTTCGGTTTATTGATAAATGCCTCGAATTTTAATATTCTAATCTCAAATATGCAGCATTAGAGTTTAATAATTGATGTTGAAATAGCAGCTGCTTTAGCTTACTTTTCTATGTTCAAATTTATGCAATTGATTTTGTGGAAATTCGTAATAAGTTTTGATTCTACTGATTCTAAGTTATTATTCATGGATGGCCCAAGATATAATGTATCAAGTGAGTCGACTACGAGATCTATTCTACGTATCGCTGGTGAGGCTTGCCCTCACCAGCTTTTATACTCTTCGTCGCCTCCTTCGACGACGCGAGCGCGTCATTTGACGTCATCGCTGGGTGGTAGGGTGATCACGTGATCGGTCGATCACGAGACCTTACGATATTACCGGCCGGCTAGCCGATACGTTACAGTATATAAATCAAAGCAACTTACAAATAAATTAATATACAAACATCTGAGAGGAAAATTGACAGAAGGTGCACATCATTAAATTAATCTGATAGTTTCAATTCAGGACAGGTGAAATAATTTTCGAGAATTGTAGATCCAAATTTTAATTGATATGATTAATTTGATACTTCTAATTAATTTGATAAGTAGGTAAAATAATTTTGAAGAATTGTAGGTCTAAATTTTAGTTAGTATATAAGAAATTCATTAGATAGTTCTAATTAATTTGTTAGGTAGGTGAAATAATTTTCGAGAATTGTAGGTCCAAATTTCAATTGATATGTAGGAAAGTTAATCAGGTAGTTCGAATTCAGGGTAGGTGAAATGATTTTGAAGTTTTATAGGTTTAAATTTTAGTTAGTATGTGAGAAATTCATTCGATAGCTCCAATTAATTTGTTAGGTAGGTAAAATAATTTCGAAGAATCGTAGGTCTAAATTTTAGGTAGTATGTAAGAAAATTAATTTGATAGTTTCAATTAATTTCGTAGGTAGGTGATATAATTTTCGAGAATTGTAGGTCCAAATTTTAATTGATATCTAGAAAAGATAATTGGAGAGTTCGAATTCAGGGTAGGTAAAATGATTGTGAAGAATTATAGGTTTAAATCTTAGTATTTAAGAAATTCATTCGATAGTTCTAATTAATTTGTTAGGTAGGTGAAATAATTTCGAAGAATCGTAGGTCTAAATTTTAGTTAGTATGTGAGAAATTCATTCGATAGCTCCAATTAATTTGTTAGGTAGGTAAAATAATTTCGAAGAATCGTAGGTCTAAATTTTAGGTAGTATGTAAGAAAATTAATTTGATAGTTTTAATAATTTTATAGGTAGTTGAAATAATTTTCGAAAATTGTAGGTCCAAATTTCAATTGATATGTAGGAAAGTTAATCAGGTAGTTCGAATTCAGGGTAGGTGAAATGATTTTGAAGTCTTATAGGTTTAAATTTTAGTTAGTATGTAAGAAATTCATTCGATAGCTCTAATTAATTTGTTAGGTAGGTAAAATAATTTCGAAGAATCGTAGGTCTAAATTTTAGGTAGTATGTAAGAAAATTAATTTGATAGTTTCAATTAATTTTATAGGTAGGTGATATAATTTTCGAGAATTGTAGGTCCAAATTTTAGTTATCATGTAAGGAAACTTAATAATTTCAATTCAGAGTAGGTAAGATGATTTGTGAACATCAAATGTTAAAATTTTTAATGTATACGAAAATAAATTCAATAGTTCAAATTCATTCATAAAATTGATGTCAAGATATACTCTTCATATAATTAAACCATTGTAAATTGTAACAAATAAAAATTGGCAAAAATAAAAACTTGTTAATATAAACTCTGAAACGTGCATACAATATTAAATTTAGTAAGAAATAAAACAAATATATATACTGTAACGTTCCGGGCTATTCCGGTAATTTAGAAAGATAGGAATAGACCGCCGTTATGTGAGTTCTTTGCTCAAATAATATTCTTTCGAGATTTTATGAGTTTTTTGGGCACTTTGCGACTAGGTTGGAGGGGAAAAGTTGGTTCTGCCACAAAAAGCCTCCTTTCTAGATTTTTCTAACTACCTTCGGACTCGGAATTAACAAAGCCGTTTGCGTGGACTCGCCAGATTGCTCTGTAAAGCCACGTCCCTATGTCAGAGCCGATGTTCTCACATAAGCCTGACTCCTGTGCTATCTTTACTAACTATTCCCTGCACTCAGATCCGGGGTTTGCACCCAAGACTGTATAACCAGACTCGGAAGATTGCTCTCCAAAGCTGTTCCCTGAAATTATACTATCTCGGCTTTTATGTTGTGTGCAAGAGTTTTTTATTTTGGAAAATGAGCGACGGAAATGTCGAATAAAGATCGTAGCGATTTGACTTAGTGAAGTTAAATCGTTTTACTCAAAGAATTGTTCGATTCTGAATTGCTACAAAATAAAATAACAAAAATGCTTCTTATCTCTATTTTCTTAACATTACCTTATCTCTACTGGCTCGTTTTTATTGATTCGATCGATCTTCGTTTTCGTTTAAATTTAGGAGTGCAAGTTCGGTTTATTGATAAATGCCTCGAATTTTAATATTCTAATCTCAAATACGCAGCATTAGAGTTTAATAATTGATGTTGAAATAGCAGCTGCTTTAGCTTACTTTTCTATGTTCAAATTTATGCAATTGATTTTGTCGAAATTCGTAATAAGTTTTGATTCTACTGATTCTAAGTTATTATTCCTGGATGGCCCAAGATATAATATATCAAGTGAGTCGACTACGAGATCTATTCTACGTATCGCTGGTGGAAATGGATGTGAGACGTCTACCCGCGCTTTGCAGAGTATCGCTGGTGAGCCTTGTCCTCACCAGCTTTTATACTCATCGTCGTCTTCTCCGGCGATGCGAGACCGTCATTTGACGTCATGCTGATTGGTGGGGTGATCACGTGATCTGCTGATCACGAGACCTTGCTATATTACCGGCCGGCTAGCCGATACGTTACAATACGTATGTGCATCTATCATAGTGAGAGTAATATAATCAATTAATCACATTATATCTGCACACAGGGACTTCCGGTTAAGACACGGTGGGAAATAGAAGGAAAGAAAAGTAGCGCGATTAAAAGAAAGATACACTGTTAACCGATACCGGAAGGAAGTGCAGAAGATAGAGGTGGAGAAAGAGAAGAAAGAGGAGTTAAAAGTGGGTGGAAAGAAAAGGTAAAAGGAAGAAAAGCGAAAGAAGAAAAGAAGGAAACAGAAAAGGGAGAAACATAACCTAAACAGACAGGCGGGAACAGACACGAAGGCGCAGGCGCAGAACAAGGTGCGTCAGAGGAAACAAATCTAGTAATCAGCGGTAGACGTATGGCAGAGAAGGGAGAGGGAAAAGGCGACGGGAGTAACTCAGGGAGGGGGAAGGAGAAGGGTGAAGAGAGAGGAGAGGAGTGGGGGACGCCGTGCGCGGAGATAGAAGGCAAGAAAGACCAGAAGAGGAAGGGGAGGCCACCAAAGGCGGAAAGTTGGCTCAGAGAGCGATCTGCATCAGACGGCTCCTTACTAGAGAGGTTCAGTAAAAGAAAGGCAACAGGAGCAACGGAGGAAGAAGAAGAAAGAGCCTTCAAGAAAAGCGTAAGAATGCTGAGAACGCCGGAAAAAAACAAGGAAAGAAAGGAGGAGGAAGGAGGAGATGAGAGGAGATGGATGAAGGAGCTGGCAGATCAAATGACAGGAGGTATGACGGGAATGATGACAGAACTAAAGAAGATGAGGGAGGAAATGGAAGGAGGAAGAAGGGAAGCAAGGGAAGAAGCGGAGAGACTAAGGAAGGAAGTAGAGGAGATGAGAAGTCAGTGGACGGTAGAGAGGAAGAAAATGGAAGAAAGAATAGAAAAGCTAGAGGAGGGTAAGAAAGAGCTAGAAGAAGAAGTAAAAAGGCAGAAACAAGAGACAGAAGAAAGAGATAACATAATAGTAGGTGAGCTAGTGAGAAGATTGAGGGAGGTAGAAGGAACCCTTGAGAGAAAAGATAAGTTAGATAGGAGCAATAACGTAATATTAAGGGGAGAAGATATAAGCAGAGAAGAAGGAGCAGAACAGGTAGCAAAGAAGCTAATAAGGGAGGTGACTGGGGAACAGGCGATAGTAGTAGAGGCGATAGATATCGGCAGAGAAAAGAGAGTCATTTTAGTGAAAATGGCGAACAGGGAGGAAAAAATGAAGGTGATTAGGGAAAAAGCAAGACTAAAGGGAAAAAAATATATATAGAAGACGACCTTACGAAAAAAGAGAGGACAGTACAAGATAGAATATGGGAGAGGGCGAGGAGGGAGAGAGAGAGAGGTAACAGGACGAGGGTAGGATACAGAAAAATCTGGATAGACGAGGCGAGATGGGACTGGGACGAGGAGAAAGAACAACTAGTAGAAAGGGAACAGTTAGAGAGAGGGCGAGAAAGTGGGCGAGGAAGAGGCAGGGGAAGAGGGAGGGGAGAAATAAGAGGTAGAGAATAGGAGAAAGAAGCAGAAAAAGGGGTAAGAATAATAATATGGAATGTAGCGGGAATAAGGGATAAGGACGAAGAATTCTGGGAACACTTAGGGAAGTATGACATAATAGGGTTAGTTGAGACATGGGTAGAAGACAAGGATTGGGAAAAGTGGAGCCAGAAGCTCCCAAAGGGCTGGAAATGGAAACACCAGGGGGCGGAAAAAGTAGAGAAGAAGGGCAGAGCGAAAGGGGGTATAATAACAGGGGTAAGGGAGGAAATAAAAGAAATAGAAATAGGCGAAGAGGGATACAGAGAGGAGGAAGGAATACAAGAGAGAAGAATAGAGATAGAAGGGCAGAAATGGAGAATACTGACAATATACAACAAAGGGGGAAACAAAGAGAAGCTGAAAAGAATAGAAGAAATAATAGGGGAAGAGGAAGAAGAGGAAAAAATGATCATCGGAGGAGACTTAAATGCAAGAATAGGGGAAAAGGGTGGAAGAGAGGAGGGAAATGAAGAAGAGGAGACAGAAAGGAAGACAAAAGACAAAAAAGTGAACGCAGAAGGCGAGGCTCTAGTAGAGATATTAAGGAGGAGAGGATGGACAGTCCTCAATGGAAACAAGGAGGGAGACGAGGAAGGGGAAATTACATTCTATAAAGGGGAGCAGAAGGGGGAGATTAGAACGGTAATAGATTACGGAATAGTAAATGAACGAGCATGGGAAGAAGTAACAAAATTTAAAATAGGAAGTAGGACCGACTCAGATCACCAGCCGATAATGATAACGATAAAAGGAGAAACAAGAAGAAGAGAATGGGAAGGGGAGGACGAGAAGGAAATACAGGTATGGGGAAAGGAAGAGGAAAGAAAGTTCAGAGATAAGCTAGAAGAAGCAGTGTGGAAAGGGAAGGGGATAGCAGAGGAATGGGAGGAGCTAAGAGAGAAGATAAAGGAAGAAACGTCGAAAAGGAAGAGAAAGAAACGAAGGAAAATAGGCCAGAAGGAGTGGTGGGACGAGGAATGCAGAAAAAAGAAGCAGTTGAGGAAGAAGTGGAAAGAAGTAAGAAGAGAGAAAGAAAAAGAGATAAGAGAGTACAGGGAGGAAAGGAAAAGGTATAAAGAAATATGTAGGAGGAAGGAAGAAGAGTGGGCACAAAGAGAAGAGAAGAAAATAGAAGGGATTAGAAGCGAGACGGATGCATGGAGATACATAAACATGGAGAGAAAGAAGAAAGTAGAGGTGAGCGAGAAGATAAAGATGGGACAATGGAAGGAACACTTTATGGAACTGCTAGAAGGAAAAGAAGAAAGAAGTGGAACGGAAGTGAGCATAGAGAGAGAGGCTAGAGGAAGGACTAAGGGAGAAGAGGAGAAGAGAAAGGAAGAAGAAGAAGAGAAAAGAATAAAAGAGGAGGTAAAAGGAGTATTTGGAAAATTAAAAAAAGGTAAAGCTGATGGAGGGGACGGTATAAAAAATGAGGCATGGATAGCAGGAGGAAAAGTGACGACGGAGAAGCTAGCGGAAATAATTTGGAAGGTGTGGAAGGGGGAAGGATACGTGGATGAGTGGAGAGAAGGGATAGTCATACCGGTGCACAAGAAAGGTAGTGTAGAGGAGGTGAAAAACTACAGAGGGGTGACGTTGACACAGACAGCCTACAAAATATACGCAATGGTAATAAACGAAAGAATAAAAAAGGAACTGGAGGAGAAAAAAGGGTTAGACGAAACGCAAATGGGCTTTAGAGGAGGAAGAGGAGGTATAGATAACGTATACATAATTAAACATCTGATAGGGAAAAGACTAAAGGAGGAAAAAGGAAAGCTATACCTGGCGTTCGTGGACCTAAAAGCAGCATTTGATAAATTAGACAGGGGTACGTTGTGGAAAGCAATGAGGAGCAGGGGGATAAGTGAGAACTTAGCAGAGAAGGTGAAAGAGATATACAGCGAGACAAGATGCAAAATAAGAATAGGTAATGAGGTAACAGAAAACTTCTGGGTGGAAAAGGGGGTAAGGCAAGGCTGTCCGCTTAGTCCGACATTATTCAATATATATATGGCAGATATGGAGGAAGTTATGAGGAAAGGACAAGATGGAGGAGCAGTCATAGGGAGGAAAAAGGTGTGGACTCTAGGGTATGCGGATGATGTGGTATTAATAGCAGAAGATGAAAAAGGAATGAAGGAGATGATTAAAAGGGCAGACAGATATTTCAAGAACAGAAAACTAGAAGTGAATCTAGAAAAAACGAAAGTAATGGTATGCAGCAAAGGAGGCAGAGGTAGGAGAAAAAGGGAAGAATGGAAGTGGGGGGAGTCGGTAATAGAGGAAGTTGATGAGATGAAATATCTAGGGTATGTGTTAAGCAGAACAAACAGCGACGCACCACATATAAAGGAAAGAGTAGGAAAAGCAAGGAGAGTGATGGGGGGAATATGGGGTATAGGAGAGAGGAAGTTTAGAGGCGATATAAAATGGAGATTGAAACTGTTCGATGCGGTAGTGAGAGGGATATTGATGTATGGGGCAGAAATATGGGGTTGGGAAGAAAGAGAAGAAGTGGAGAAGATACAGGAGAGATACCTGAGATGGATAATAGGACTAGAGAGAACGACTCCGGGGTATGTAGTTAGAGAAGAGTTAAAAAGGGACGAATTGAGGGTAGGAACAGGAAAGATAGCATTGAGATACGAAGAAAAAATTGAGAGAGAAGAGAAGAGGGAGCTGCTTAGAGAGTGTAGAAGAGAAAGAAAGAAAGAAGAAGAAAGGGAGAGATATGATAGGTGGGGGGAAGAGAGGAAAAGATATATGTGGAGATGCGGAATAGGGGTAGAAGAGGTAGGAAGAAGAAAAGAAGAAGAGGGTTCAATAGTGGAATACTTGTCACAGAGGGACAGAGAAGTGCAGGAACAGGAGAGGGCAGAGAGCATATGGAAGTCAAGAAGTGTGCCCAGATACAAGTTCATAAGGACAGTGGGAAAACCGAGATATACGAAAGGAAAAAGAGGAAGAAGAGGAGACGAAGTAGCAATAGTGGCAAGACTGAGATGTGGAAACGAGGAAAGAGGAAATAGGTTCTGGTTGAAAGAGGAAAAAAGAAGCTGCAGGATGTGCAGAGAGGAGGAAGAAACGCTGGAACATTTAGTGGAGAGATGCAAGGCGATGACAGAAGTAGAAGGGAACTTAGAAGAAATACTGGCCGACGAGGGGAAAGGAGCAAAGTGGGGAAGAGAACTAAAGAAAAGGAGGGAGGAGATAGAAAAGAAAGAAAAAGAAGAGTGGAAGAAGTAAAGAAGAGAAAAGAAGGAGAGAAAGGAAAATAGGGGATAATAGAGGAGTAGACAGGAAGATAGAGAATGGGAGATAGAGTAGAGGAAACAGATAAGAGGAAGGCAGGTGATGGAATGGAAGGGAAATAGAGGCAATAAGAGAAAGGAGCGGGGAGAGAGGCTAAGGGATAGGTAGAGGGCGGGGGAGAGGGTGAAGAGGAGGAACTAGGATTTAAGGTATAGGTTAGGATAAAGTAGTTTAGGAGATAAGGTGTATATATAAGACAAGAAAATAGAATAAATGGAATGAAGATAAGATAAAAGAGAATGTGTAAAGATATATGTAACGCCGAAAGGCACACATAATGGAGAAATAAATACATACATACATACATACACATTATATCTGCACACAGTTTGCGTTTTCATTAGAAATCAGGCAAACCGTAAGGAAATGTGAACAACAAATGATGAAATATTAAATTTAATGTAAGTAGAAAAACCAACTTATATACGATAAGTAATAATGACTTGTTACGAGAGAAAAGATAAATAAATAATAATAAAAAAGAAATACCAATGAAAAAGGACGATAATACCACCAACTGTGAACGGTTATCACCGGGTGCATACAAAATAGCAGATTGGTGTGCTGATTGCAACAACGAAAGTCATAAATAATTACATGACCGTTGAAATGAAACACCATGGCTGAGAAGGAGCAAAAAATAATATGTGAGTGCTGCCCAGATGGGTGATATTTTGTTTTATCACAAAATAGAAAGCTATGTCAATCCCAGTAAGTAATTTGAAACGTAAATTAATAAATAGCAATTTAAAAGCAGTAAATTAAAATTAATCACTATTTTCGAAACAGGATAGCAATCAGACACAAGCGTGGAAGGAAGAAATTCCCGGTAAAGCATATTCAAATAATATAATAGGAAAGCCAAATTCGACTTGACAAATCAAACAGTCGGACTTTTTTTTGTAAAATCATCATCATTCTACATCTGCCGATAAAAAATGGAAAAATAATTACATACGTTAAATTATTCGCGTCGAAACGACAAAACGACGAATGACGTTTAAATATACAGTGAAACGCGTACAAATCTTTAAGTAATTAATTCAACGCTTTTTTATTATATGAAACAAGATGACGGATTGGACGAATTATTATGCGCGGCAGCGGACGCTGCCGAAAACGAGCTCCATGAAGTGGAGCTAGAAGAAGAAACACCCGTATATACATGGTAAATGAAAATTATCTAAGAAAGAATGAAAAAAAATAATGATGAATAATACATCTGTCCACAGCAAAAACATCCCGGACCAATAATCAGAAATCCTACAAATAATCTAAATTAAGAGTGAATTAATCGGATCGTCTAAATTATAGTACTATTGTTTTTATTTTAATTGGCAAATATATTAAAGTTAATTGAAAAATATGAATTGATATTATTTATTTGTATATCACAAAACACAAACACAAAGCACAAACAGTAGATGAATTTGCTGCTAAACAACCCTCGAAAATTGGTCGCAGACCACAAAAACTGTATATCTCTCTATATCTTTCGACATGTATAAAAAATCTCTATATCTGTCTCTATACGGGTAATTCTCATCTTGAAAAACGAGAGGTCACTTCCGTAGACGACATTGTTTTCAAATTATTACCTTACCTATTACATTTTTTGCAGAATTCCTACCTTGGGATAAATATTCAGTACCTTAAGGTTAATGATCAATATTCACCGAGCTTGCAACCCCTAAGGTAGTGCAACCCTTAAATAAAACATGTCATCCACGGTAGGGACTTTCCGTTTTTCAAAATGAGAATTACCCATACATAAAAAAATCTTGGTGAAAAAAAAGATGAGCGCGATGAGTCGCATAATACCATTTGGGTTGCATGCCATCGGGCGTTTACACCGGCCAAGTATAGTATTACGTAGTTTGCCGGTAGATGAAAGGTGGTTAACCGTAGATTGCCGGTGGTTATGTCAGTAGATGAAAATTATACCGCGATTTTATCATTAACAGTTAATAGTGAAGTATCGGCGCGCGGACCAGGGAGTATGAGACTCGGCGTAAAAGTTGTACGAAGGGTTCTATCCCTTAGATTTCTCATACACACATGCGAAAAACTCAGACGGTAGGTGCTGCTCCCAAAAGATTAGAATAAATTAGGTCACCCCGCTGATGTAACATACACACACACACACATCAAGCCACTCACAGAGTGAGGCGCGTAGCGCCGAACAGCGAGGCGCGCAGCGCCGAGTCCTCGGCGGCGAGCGCAGCGAGCGCCGAGCGGGGTTGGCGCGCAAAGCGCGCAGGGGCGCAGCCCCTAGTAATAAGAAAAAAAAATGAAAATAACTGTTTTCTTTTGATTATTTTTAAATACATGCATAAGTGTGAAAAATGTGTGACGTCACATCAGAGGGGGGGGGGGGGGGGGGGGGTCTAAAAATGTGACAACCTGTGACAAGGCCGGGGGGGGTCTAAAAGTTCCAAAATTCGTGTGACGTAATTTATGGATGGCCCCTTATTTGACATGAGACACAGTGTCGATATTTCTGGTGTAAACGGCCGATCCCTGCATAGGAAATAGGAATACACCAAAAATGTCGACACTCTGACGGCTGTCGCCCATCCTTCCGCAGTGTGTAACACAATGTGGACAAATTCATTGATGATTTTTTTCATCACAGAGAAAAACAGTTTCACTATTGCATTTCTTTAATTATGTATTATGTAGTATGTGTACAAGTACATATATACTTACGTTTTAAAACGCAAATGTGCTAAGAAATCTAAAGAATTATTGTGGCGCCATCTAAAGAATTATTGGTCTGATTGGTTGGCAACGCTGATCACTATTAGTCTCAGATGATGCGAGAGAGGAGTGACTTGGTGGTATTAACGCATCATTGTGGTTGTCTGCGAGTCTATCTGAGTCTTGATCGATATTGTCTTCCTATGTATGTGCACACGTGTGAAAACCCTTTTCATCTTTTATTTAAAACTGCGTTTCCAGTCATAATTGTACAAAACAGTACGAAACATTTGAACTAACGCTGTTTCAATATGGCATTTGTGCTTGCGCTTGTCGTACGATGAAAAGGCCTAATAATCACGTGGTTATCGCGATAGATGGCATACTAACTTTAAGAGGATATTCTTCATACTCTAGAATTTTAAATGAAAATATACTGCACATTTAGAGGATTTGATAAGTACGTATGATTAGTATGTTACCATACTAGAAATAAGAATAAATTTTTTTCAGTGAAGGATCAATTCATTGAAACTCACTATGTTAGAAATCGCACATTTCTACTTATAAAATATTACGTAAGAATGGCATTTACACCCCCCCCCCCCCCCCAGATAAGGGCATGTAGAGATTTTGCGACCCCCCCCCCCCCCCCCGGGACCCTTACGTAATTAATGAATGGCCCCTAATTACAACGAAATCTGATTTGCACTTTTCTACTTAATTACTGCATGGAACGAAGATGTTTTGTAATGGATGTGCTCGTCATACCGTATAGACTTGCTGTTACATACTGTAACCGTTCCGAGCAAAGGAACGATACCGAAGGCGCACCGACAGCCGCGCAGCGCAACGGTGTGACGGTGACGTCACACCGGCTATATAACCGACGATGAACAGGCGCTCGAGGAGCGTTCGAAGGCAAAGCGCCAGCGTATCCACATTGCACATTTGCGAGCAAACTACCAAAAACGGAGTTTGACTCTTAGCTTCACTACAATTTATCGAGACTGTCTAAAAATTGCGTCTGTCTGATTATTTCATTTAACTTTACTTTTGTTTTTTTTTTTCATAACTTAACGTCAACGCTATAAAATATCATTAAATTTAATTCATTTCAAATACAACGCTCAAGCAAATTCGTTTCTATTCAGTTTACTCAGCATAGCTGTCTTGACCTACGAGCTGCTGTTTGTTGACAGCAGCTGTTACCGATCTATACAACTCTTGCCTTATTCAATTCTCGTGAACTCATCGATCACGGTATATTTAATTTTTCTTTTGTTATTTTTGTTCTATTTTTAAGTTAAGTATAATTTGCGGGCTGCAACCTTTTCATTCAATTATTTTTTATTTTTTATTTGTTATTTTTTTTTTGTTCATAGCTTACAAATAATAAATAAGATTCATAAGCTATCTCGGTCCATCGGTGCCTCGTCTCCTTGTCTGCCTGTCCACTAATCTTTTATTTCAAAGTTTCAGGTTAGCTAGAGACAGCTCTGATGACGAGCTATCTCCGACAGCACTGATAGAGCTTTATTGCTATCCGTGTCTGGGGGATAGATCGGCTTCCGAGTCTGAACGGCGGATCGGTGGAGGTATAATTCCTACCGAGCCCGTCGTAGTTAGGGAACGCGTTTTTCGGATTTTTCGCCAGAGGAGCTCCTGGTCCCTTCAGGACAAAACAACTCACATAGCTGACGATTTTACCCTGCCCTTCTGGCGAGTAAAATCATAGAAAGTTACAATACTTTTGTCCGCGTCAATGATGCGTGGGCACTGATGCTAGTCGAAATGAGTCACCCGCCCGCATTTTTCGACGCATAAAAAAAAAAAATAAAGATTTCATGAATTTTACAAGAAAACTCGATGTCATTACTCTTCAAACATCGACTGCCGAAAGGACAATCCGATTGATTACCCCGTTTCGGAGATATTCGAGAATTTAGGCAGGTTCGTAAAATATGACTGGTCCCTCCCCTTAAGGGGTAACACCACTCTAGCGCCAGCAAAAAAAGCCGAAATTTGATATTTTTTTTTAAAGATATGGGTAACGGGATCGAGTTTATTTATTCAGGGTTTATTAAACACATATTGAAGTACGTAAACAAATTTTTTTATTGCAGTTTTTATACAAAATGGCTGTGACAAAGCCAGTCTCCAAAAATGTCTTTTTTTTTATACCTCCACGGGCGGAATCGTAACTCCGAAAGGAAGAACGCTAGAATAAACAAAAAAAAAGTTCCTTAAAGTACATGTTATTGGCTAAAGAAGTACACAGGGTTTTATTTTTTAATCAGTTTTTGCAAAAATGGTACAAGTTTTCAGAAATGTTCACGTTTTCGACGTAAAATTCTGCAGTGAATTGTTGATAAAAAAATTTTTTTCATTAAATCCAAAAACGGCTATGTACTTCTTTAGATAATATGATTGTGAAGCTATAGTCAAAATTTGAAAGCAATCCATTGCTTGGTTTTCGAGTAGCGTTTCCGCCCAGTTTGAAAAAGTTAGTTTCGAGAAAAATGCGTTTAAAGTTATATAAGTATTATTTTCAAGAATTTTGATTTACCTCTAACCTGCGATGCCTGCCCGGTACATTTGGCCATGTAAATTGGTACTCTCTTCCTCCTCCTCCTTCCTGGCCGATTTCAAGTCTAATCGAGCCTTTTTTGCGACATCGGTGAGCGATAGCTCGGATAATTTAATTCGGCGTTCGTCTGCTTCTACGCAGAAATTGTAGCAATTCGGTCCTATTTTCATCCCCAAATTCATCCGCATGATACTTGACAGACCATCGTTGTAGATACCTACTGCAATGTACACATTCATTAGTTTATTTGTTTAACGTGCTGTTCCACCGTTAGGCTCTACCGCACGGCTGACATCAGCTTGTAATCCGGATACGCCGAATCAGCGCGCTGTCCTAATAGCACGAGTGCAGTCTTCAGTTCACACTTCCGACCGCACCCACACGTCCGAGCAGCTACCGGTTCAACTTAGGGTTGCAGGACCCTTCGTCCCTACCGGTGGAGGCGAGGCCTACCTAAACCTCTGTCATCATAAGCGGTGATGACACCCGAGCTGATAACGCAGCTCTCCCGTCGAGAAGAAGTCTCTCCCTCGCGATGTGAGGTTCTCCCAAACCACTGCCCCTACGAGTCCAACCTCTATTGGTTGAGTTGAGGGCTCCAGCGCAACCCCCAGGGCCGTCTCAACCCCCGTAGTACCGATTTACCCCGGGTCGGGCTCGTGGACGTTTAACCACTTCCAGTCTGGGGCTCCTGCGCCCCGGCCTACTGGTGTGACCAACTCGGATACGTGGGGTCGTCGCGCCCCAAAGGTAAGACTGGAATTGGCTCGTCCATGCAGCTTCAACAGCTGCACCGCCTTTTACCCAGACTATACCCTCCTGCGATACTGCCGCATGCACTTCAATCCTGCATGCACTTATTCCTCCGCTGCCAATAGAGCAGCCTTTCTACGGCGGAACAACTTGATGGCAAAAGCCTCAAGTGCCCTGTACTGCCTCTCAATAAAGAGCGCCTCATGCACCTCAATAGATTGATCCTCAATGATTTTGACGCCATAGTCCTCAAGGGCTCTCAGGTCGTCGTATAGGGGGCACGTGCACAAAACGTGCTCCCAATCCTCCTTTTCTCCACATGCACAAAACTCCGTTTCGCTCAGTGATCTTCCGAACAGGTGTCCGTTCAGACTCCCATGTCCGGTTAATAAATAACCTAAGGACAGTCCAGGGTCGATGTACCTAAAGGTATCCACCGCCCGGACTTCCTTAATCCACCTCCGGAGGGTCTGTCCCCTTTCAAAACCCTCCCAGCGCTTTTGCCAGCGCTCCATCATCACATCTTCCACCACTCTCCTGCACTCACTATACTTGAGGCCTTCCACTTCAATTCCATCTGCCATCTCCAAGCCTTCTATTCCTTCTCCTTTTCTGAGGTAGTATAGAATTCCTCTTTTGGTGGATTCCAGGTCCCATGGGAGCTCGCCCATGAGGACCTGCATTGCCTCTGTCGAGACAGTCCTGCATACCCGCAATGAGGCATACAGAACTATTCTCTGGCATTTAAGGAGTAATACCCTCATATAGGCATGTCTAAGGCTCTTAAACCAGACTGCAGCACCATACATCGCAATACTGGTAAAGAGACACTTATACCATCTCATGGCGATGCCTCTCTTGACTCCCCATTCCTTCCTTAGGACTCTACTCATCATGCTCACTGCCACCGTCATCTTGTGTTGTAAATGCACAAGATGCGGCTTAAAATTGAGCCTTTCTCCCACATGCACCCCCAGGTATTTAACACATGTCGAATACTTCATTCCTCGACCATTCATTTTAACAATTGGTCTCCGGTTCGCACTCAGCGAACCCTTCAGCAGCATGCTTACAGTTTTCGTTTCCGAAATACTGACTCCAACTCTACGGCCCCAGTCGGCCACCTGTTCCATGCATCTTGTCCCCGCGCTCTCCAACGACGCACGCTGGTTCTCTTCAACGAGAACCAGCAGGTCGTCGGCGAACGCAACGAACTTCCACCCACTCTCCTGAAGTTCATTCAGCAAGACATCCATCATGAGGTTCCACACATTAGGGCCACATATTGACCCCTGTGGGCAACCTTTCTCAACCTCTCTCCATACAGACTCATTCACTCCCGTCACACATACCTGTCTGTGGCTGAAGTAACTCCGCCACAAACCAATCTCCTCACACCTTACTTCTTCAAGTCTTGCCATAACACTACTCCAGAGGAGGTTGTCAAACGCTCCTCTGAAGTCTATGAAGAGCCCCAGGACATATCCACTCTCCGATCCTTCCACCACCCGCTGGGCGTGTCGCCAGGCGTCTTCAGTACTCCTTCCTTTACGGAAGCCGTACTGATGGGCACTACTGGCTGCCACCGTGACCTGTTCCAACCTAGTCACCATCACTCGCTCCAGTACTTTTGCAAGTACGGGGAGGAGGCAAACAGGTCGGTAGGATCTGGGGTCCGCCCTGATCTTGTCGGGTGCCTTCAGGATCACGACCACTCTTGCCTTTCGCCATTCCCTAGAGAAATACTGCTCTTTCGCACATTCGTTAAACAGTCCCGTGATACACACCGGGACTGCCTTCCAAACCCATCTCACCATCTCACCAGTCATCCCATCCAATCCTGGAGCCTTCCTCAGTTTCACACGCTTAACTGCATTTTCTACCTCCGTAGACGTGATTGGCTCAATCACTCTCGGGGCATCATTCCCATTCACATTCACATTCCCTTCTGGCACTGTTGGGAAAAATTCTCCCAACAGTACCTCCATGCTCTCCTTCCAGCTAGCCGTGGTATGCCCATTGGATTCAATTCCACCCATGATCTGGCTACTATACTTATTTCTACAAATTTTGTAGATTTTGCCCCATGGGTCGGAATTTCCTTCCTCATGGACATACTTCTGCCATTCCTTTTCTCTTGTCTCTTTAATAAGTTTCTTATACTCACTCACTGCTTCTCCGTACACAGCCTTCAGAGCTCCTTCTTGTGCACTTTTCTTAGCTTTCGCTCTCTGAAATTTCTTTCTCGCCTTTCTCACATTCAGCCTCATTTCATCCAATCTCTGATTCCACCAATACACCTTCCTCTGCCTTCCAACTCTCACCTGCTTAAGGTTTTTCTTGTTGGCTGTATCAACCCACTGGGTGATCAGCTCAACTTTCTTATCTATTGTCGCATCGAAATAATTTTCTTCGCCTGTAAGTTCGGCCTCGTACCGTACGTCCTGTACGTACCTCTCCCAGTCTACGTCTTTCGTACACCATTTCGTCTTCCCGGGGGTCCTCTCATTCTCACTGTCCATATAATCCAATGTGATAATAATCACATTGTGATCACTAAGGCCAGGAATCTGGTTTCGTTAAAAGAGAGAGAAAAAAGATAGGCGGGGCCAATATTTGTGATTGGTTGTTACAAATTTGATATGGATTTGTTTTTGAAATAAACTGAAGCAAGCAATACCATGAAAATGAATTGTGTACAGTAAAATTGACAATCGCCAGGATGAAATAAAGTATAATGGGTGGTATGAATGAAAGTGAGCATAAGCTCATAAGCTCACTTGCCGAGTATAAACTCAAGATTTTCATTGATATTAAACCAAGTTCCATCGTTTTTTCACCCTCTGAAAAGAAGTTTCGGGCCAGTAGACGCGAAATTCCGATATTTCGATCTTATGCTGCCTACTGGTTTTTGTCAGGGGGTGAGCAAACGATGAAATGACTCGGGATATTGAGCGAGATGGCCAGCGAGATATTGAGCGAGATATTGGCGAGATATTGAGCGAGATGGTCAGCGAGATATTGAGCGGGATGGTCAGCGAGACGGTCAGCGAGATATCCAGCGAGATGGCCAGCGAGACGGTCAGCGAGATATCCAGCAAGATCGTCAGCGAGACGGTCAGCGAGATATCCAGCGAGATGGCCAGCGAGATATTGAGCGAGATGGTCAGCGAGACGGTCAGCGAGATATTGAGCGAGATATCCAGCGAGATGACCAGCGAGATGACCAGCGAGATATTGAGCGAGATATTGAGCGAGATATTGAGCGAGATATTGAACGAGATATTGAGCGAGATGGTCAGCGAGACGGTCAGCGAGATATCCAGCGAGATGGCCAGCGAGATATTGAGCGAGATATTGAGCGAGATATTGAGCGGGATGGTCAGCGAGACGGTCAGCGAGATATCCAGCGAGATGGCCAGCGAGATATTGAGCGAGATATTGAGCGGGATGGTCAGCGAGACGGTCAGCGAGATATCCAGCGAGATGGCCAGCGAGACGGTCAGCGAGATATCCAGCAAGATCGTCAGCGAGACGGTCAGCGAGATATCCAGCGAGATGGCCAGCGAGATGACCACTTTTCTATTTTCCATAAGAATAACACAGGAAAAATCATTTTTGCCTATTTTGAAATGTCTTTAGCGATTTTGGAAAAACTAACTTTGAAACGGTTAGATTTATCGAAAAAGACCAAGAGACCTTTTTTGTAGAGCGTTCAATTCTCTACAAGAATATGTATAGCGATTTACTGTTTGAGCAGTCCTCTGTAGCGTACAAAAATCAGAATAAGCAAAAATGCGATGAGGATACTCTTAATATTATTATTAAGAGCTCAAATTTTGACAGGCGTATCTTGGCATCAAAACGAAACTTTTGAGCCTGTTTGAAAGAAAAAAAAAATTTTTTTTTTTTTTTGAATCACCCTAATGTACACTAGGGTGGGCCGTAAATCCTCTTTTTGATTTTGAATTTCTTTTATTGATACCAAAAATATTGTTTATTATACTAAAAAACAAATCTGTGCCAATTGAAATAATGTTGAGTCCATATAGTTAAACTTGTCTAACCTGTCAAATTATTATATTGTCATATCTCTCTATATTATGAATAATTATTAAATTGTAATATTGGAATATTTTAAAAATTCATTCACAAAAATATATTTCACAGAGCATTTAGTGAAATTTCGTTTTTTTTTTTTTCAAATTTGCCGCACCCTAAAATTTGCCGCCCTAGGCTCCAGCCTACTTAGCCTGCTGGTAAATCCAGCACTGAACTGATAATAGCAAAAGAACAATCGAACACATGCAATATAACATTCAGTAAGGTGACTGAAGAATATCGTCTCAATCCTAAAGGACACATTATTTACAGAATTTACATTAAAGTTATCCAAAATTTTGTTATAGTTGATTATGAGTCAAACGAGTTAACGAGGAATTGGGTATTTGAATTGAATTATTTTTTTTAATATGCGGTTAACGTAGAGTGAGAAAAAATAATCAAGTCGTATTTTTTTTTATTCGTTAAAAATCATAATTACGAATTAAGTTATAGGTAATTGAATATTCCAGTTTTCGTAATATATAGATATATCTTAACATGGGTGACGTCACAATGTTAAAGTTCTCAATCCGGTGTATCAACTTTAATATTTGTTCGATTTAAAAATGAAAAAATATGACCTAATTATTTTTTTCTAAACTACTCAAATATATAAAAAAAATCCATTCTAATACCCGATTCCATTTTGATATCGTAAACATATTCTATGTGTTTCATACATCGAGTTTATTCAATTTGTAACCACAGGACCCCATAATGCAATTCGTACATGTACAATTCTACATAAATCTATTTAAACATCGCACACGCACTGAATTCGACATAATGACCTGGTGGTCTTTCGTTTTCTCTATTGAAATTATTTCTACATAGTGGCCACTGGTCAGATAAATCATGGAAATCAGGGAAAAGTCAGTGAATTATTTGATTGGTCAGGTAAAATAAGTATTGAATGATTGATAATGATTTTTATATGGATATATATTATATAAGGGTAATTCTCATCTTGAAAAACGAGAGGTCACTTCCATGGACGACATTGTTTTCAAATTATTACCTCAACTATTACATTTTTTTCAGAATTCCTACCTTGGGATAAATATTCAGTACCTCAAAATTAATGGTTAATATTCACCGAGCTTGCAACCCCTAAGGTAGTGCAACCGTTAGATAAAACATGTCATCCACGGTAGTGACTTTTCGTTTTTCAGAATGAGAATTACCCATAATGTTCTTTTATATATATAGATATACATATTAAATAAGTGTGCATAATAAAGAATGATTTCTTTTTTAACGTGTTAGGAATTCTTAATGAATTTGAACAGTGTTAAAAATTAGATAACTTTTACGTCACACACTTTTTAATACCGATTGATACTAAGCTAATTTTTGCGATCATTTTAAGTGGCCACCATATACTACTAACAATAAGTTTACAGTCGGGTCTAGAGATTGGGATAAATGGTGTCGTCGCACATTTGCTTCTGTAACGTGATTTAAATTGACTGTGCAATATGAGCAATAGAGATGGTCATCAACGAGTTTATAAATTCCTTCTGGGATCATTAAAACTTGCACGATTTGTGCCCAAGTTTGAGCAATTGTACGCGCTAGTCTTGGCATTTGTAGATTTAAGAAGTCTTGATCAGTCACGAATCTAACACACCTAATCACTAAACACTGAAACACGATTTGATTTACTGGAAACTCAGACAGATTGACATGCAAATTCAATGACGTGAAATCATAAGTTTTTATAATTCTAAACAATTTAAAAAAACAATACCGATTCTTC
This sequence comes from Rhogogaster chlorosoma, assembly GCA_944452935.1. Taxonomy (NCBI): domain Eukaryota; kingdom Metazoa; phylum Arthropoda; class Insecta; order Hymenoptera; family Tenthredinidae; genus Rhogogaster; species Rhogogaster chlorosoma. Next base: position 13,654,715 of record OX101798.1, on the reverse strand, counting down.
TTTAGTTTCGACATGAATATGTCGATGATCAATTTGATATTATGTTTTAAAAGCTGATAGATCATGCATAGAGGAAACAAGATAGACAATAGCTCGAGATGAAGATATATAAATTTATTCAAGACTTGCGTTTGCTGACAAAGATAATAGACGTAATGGTCGCATCTAAATGACTATACACTGATATAATCCATTATAATTTGTTGACAATTCACAATGTTTGGTTTTTAGTTTTTAGTTTTTAGTCTTCATCCTATAGGTCTACTGCTACGCATTTTTCGTCCTCCAGGACCCTAATTCTAGAATCGTATCTCATCGTATCACCGGCGGGATACACTGTCTGGACCAATAAGAGAGCAGCGTTAAACGTAAACCCGGCTCATACGCCGGTGATACGATCAGATACGATTCTAGAATTAGGGTCCAGATCCATCCTCGGGACCTATCTCGCTCAATATCTCGCTGACCGTCTCGCTGACCATCTCGCTGGATATCTCGCTGACCGTCTCGCTGGCCATCTCGCTGGATATCTCGCTGACCGTCTCGCTGACCATCTCGCTCAATATCTCGCTGGCCATCTCGCTGGATATCTCGCTGACCGTCTCGCTGACCATCCCGCTCAATATCTCGCTCAATATCTCGCTCAATATCTCGCTGGCCATCTCGCTGGATATCTCGCTGACCGTCTCGCTGACCATCCCGCTCAATATCTCGCTCAATATCTCGCTCAATATCTCGCTGGCCATCTCGCTGGATATCTCGCTGACCGTCTCGCTGACCATCTCGCTCAATATCTCGTTCAATATCTCGCTCAATATCTCGCTCAATATCTCGCTCAATATCTCGCTGGTCATCTCGCTGGTCATCTCGCTGGATATCTCGCTCAATATCTCGCTGACCGTCTCGCTGACCATCTCGCTCAATATCTCGCTGGCCATCTCGCTGGATATCTCGCTGACCGTCTCGCTGACGATCTTGCTGGATATCTCGCTGACCGTCTCGCTGGCCATCTCGCTGGATATCTCGCTGACCGTCTCGCTGACCATCCCGCTCAATATCTCGCTGACCATCTCGCTCAATATCTCGCCAATATCTCGCTCAATATCTCGCTGGCCATCTCGCTGGATATCTCGCTGACCGTCTCGCTGACCATCTCGCTCAATATCTCGCTGGCCATCTCGCTCAATATCCCGAGTCATTTCATCGTTTGCTCACCCCCTGACAAAAACCAGTAGGCAGCATAAGATCGAAATATCGGAATTTCGCGTCTACTGGCCCGAAACTTCTTTTCAGAGGGTGAAAAAACGATGGAACTTGGTTTAATATCAATGAAAATCTTGAGTTTATACTCGGCAAGTGAGCTTATGAGCTTATGCTCACTTTCATTCATACCACCCATTATACTTTATTTCATCCTGGCGATTGTCAATTTTACTGTACACAATTCATTTTCATGGTATTGCTTGCTTCAGTTTATTTCAAAAACAAATCCATATCAAATTTGTAACAACCAATCACAAATATTGGCCCCGCCTATCTTTTTTCTCTCTCTTTTAACGAAACCAGATTCCTGGCCTTATCACTAACTCCCATCTCAGACATTACTTGCCATTCATACTTGAACTTCCCTTGGTCCCTTCCTTGACTCAATAAGGTGACGTCTATATCACTCTGCCCGTTCGGACCACTAAAAGTGTAGTCCTCACTAGGCTCGTTTAGGACAATCAACCTCCATTCCACAATCAATTCAGCCAACTTCACTCCACGCTTCGCTCTTTCTCTATCCATATTCACCCTCTTACTATACCACATTCTGGACTCTGCGTTGGCATCCATCCCAATCAGTATCATATACCCATCCAGTTCGGCGAGTAACTCGTCCAAATAGGACAAGTACTCGTCGATTCTCTCACTCCATTGGCAATACATCGATACGATGTATGCCTCGCCAAACTCACCCTTCACCCAAACGCAGACGCCCCATTCATTCGACCTACTCTCTATCACCATCATTTCCATGCTGTTGTCGTTAACAACAACAGCAGCCTTTCCTTTACATACTGCACGCATGTGGCCCGGCAGCCCCACGAGTCGCCCACTCTTGGTGTACGGCTCCTGAAGCATTGCCAGGCTCACTCCATTCTCAATCATATTGACCCCCAGGTCGCTCATGGCTCCGTACGAGCCTTGGCAATTAAGCTGTAATAGCTTAATTTCCTTGGCCGTCATCTCTACAGCGGTCTTTCCTCACCTGTAGGATCCTCTGGTAGACTGGGCAGAGGGGAGACAATACGGAGTGGTCCGCCTTCGAACCACTCCTCTTACAGTTTCTGCAGGTTTGCTCATTTTCACACTCATTGCCAGAGTGTCCCTGCCTCCCGCATCTCTTACAGAGACGCTCGGTTTCTGGGCATTCTCGCTGCATATGGCCGTAGCCGTAGCAGCGATGGCACCGAGGCACCTTATCCCATTCTTTTATCCGGAAGGCATTCCACCCACAGAACACTCTTCCGGTTACTAACAGGCTATCCACCGCCTTCTGGCTTAGTTCCAGTATTATGTTACCGTCAGGAGCACCCTTCTTGGATGCCCTGCTGATAACTTTAGCACGTTGCTTATATTCTTCCTGGCTGATAACCTCCCTCAGGTTTTTCTCATAGAGATTCCCGAGGAATGTGTCATCAGCCATCTCATTAGGCACGTCATACACAATGACCCTAGGACCTTGCTTCTGGGAGTGCTCAACTCCCAGACCTAGTTTGCCAAACTCGGGGCAAGCCATAAGCCTGCTCCGTTCAGCCTCGCTTACCGTGTCAATGACAATACCGTCCTTGACACGCCTGAGCCCAGTGACTTTAATATCTAGGTGTGGGCTCACCTTTTTGATGACATTAGTCTTTATTTCATCTGGGTTCGAACCAGCTTTTTTGTCTAAAGGTCGTACGACCACCGAGAAACTCGGTGGCGCACGCCTTGCTGGCTTTGCCTCTATAGCCTTCTTTGCCTCTCCAGCCTTCTTTGAACTGCTTGCACCATTGCTCGTACTGGCCCCCGGACTAGGGGAAGTTTTTGAGCTCTTGCTCCCTACTACGCTAGAGTAGGTCTTCTCTCCTGTGCGTTTAATACCGTCCGGGGATCGCAGTTCCTCCAGCCTGCCCTCGAGGCGTTCGTTTTTGAGGAGCAGATTTGTAATCAGCTCCTCATAGATCGCCACCTTCTCCAACACAAAGTCGGCAGTCGATCTTAGGACCTTACAATCGGGTCCGAATACGTTATCACGTATCTCCCGATTCAGGTCTCTCATGACCTCTAGCTCCTTTATTCCAGGAGCTAGATCTTTTAATGCGCGTACCTCCTTTGCAGGGGCAGCCGGCAACGAAGGTACTGACTTCGGCTTTTTAGCCGCGGGTGCGAGAAAGACGGGTTTGGCCCGTTCCTCCCCCTCAGCCGGCAAAGCCAAAGACTTTCTCTTCTTTTGTGAGGCCTCTGCCTCACTTGGACCAGCTACCACCATTGCAGTGGAGTCGTCGCTCGTCTCGTCCTCGCCTGTGTCGGCACTCTGCATGTGCTCGACACCATCCTCGTCTATTTTCTTTTTCTTTTTTTTATTTTTACCCATATTGTTCCCACGAGTGTGGACGATCTAAACTAAGACCCCAGCCTCACGTACCTTAAGCTGGGGAATGGCTTAATACAACTGGGTGCGCCAGGTGCCCAGAGGTTGGCCGTTAGGGACCGGTCTCATCCTCCGGCCACGCATCTTCTCGCCACGGACTCGCACAGCTTAAGATTGGAGATTTTTGAAGAGGTTATCATCCTCGTGGCCCAGGCGGCTAAGCCAAGGTCCCCGCTCCTTGCGCCACTACTACCAGCAGGTTACGCAACGCAAGACTCGCATTACGCAACGACGCATAACCTCTAACGCAGACACTACTAAGTCTGACGCACGCTGCAATGTACACAGTAGTATCGAGTACATGTTTGCCACTGGAGGTAGATTTTGGTGCCATAGACCACACGGTTGCGTTAAGGGCGTTGACTAGGCCTCGCCGAGCGCGCGCTTATAGACTCTCAGGACGTTTCTACTCATTTCCTCATTTTTCTAGATAATGGAGTTTTTAATGAAGATTCTTATAGATGAAAGATGTATCTGGGTCACCTATTTGGCCGAATTCGCGATTTCACTTTCAGCTTTGCGAAAACAAATCTTGAAAATAGACCATCTTTGCGATGAGTTACAACGAGAAGTGATTTTTTTTTTAAATATTTGGCGAAAGACATTTCATAGCTATATCCTTTATCTTTGAATCAAGATCAAGATCTTTACAATCGGATCAATGGCTTAGGAAGAATCACGACCATCCTGAAGCATTGAACTGCCGATATTTGTCGGAAAAATTATGCGATTTCGGGCTCTGCTGCGTTGGGCGGTCGCGACACAAATAACAGGCGTTGTTAGGGATAAATACAAACCTCCCACTACTCTTCTCCTTTTGCGAATTAGAATCTCTTCACGCGCACGTGTGAGCTGTAGTTCTTCGATTTAATTCGTGTTTTTCAATTATAAAATTTGGGTTGTCTAGTGTAATATGGGTAAGATGAAAAAACGTCTCTCAGACTCGCTCGAATGTATTTTAAACCTAAACCAAATCTGTGGCTACTGAGGAGTAGGGAGCTCAGCGTTCTCATTCTCCTCACACCCCAGTGGCCGCTACGATGCTCTGTCATTGTTGTTCGTCTGCTGTCTCGCTCCTCGCAGTTTACGCGGGAAACGGAGCAGCCCGCGTTTTTTTACTTAGTCAACGCCCTTAAAGCTTTCATTCGTGTTCTGAGTGAATCCGCCTAGACGACGAGTGAGAAGATCGTCACTACTCAACTCTTTATAAACAGGAGTAATTGCTGTAAAAACTTCTTTAGATAGAGGTGCCTTGTGTGTGTACAGTCGGACCTCGTTATAAGACTACGCGTTATAAGACTCTTCCCCTCAATTTGTTGAAACTCGCTCGAAACGCTTCCCCCACCAACAATTCAATTAAAATTTTGTGCCGAAACCTCGCTATAAGACTAACGAACAGTACGACTAAAAGCGAGATGAAATGTATACATATGTACATAAATACAACGCAAAACGGCGATAGTCTTATAGCGAGGCTTGGGCGCAAACACTGTTAAGCACAATAGTGGGGGAACCTCAATTCTAAGAATTTTTTCCCCTACAGCCCCGAACTAGTCTTATAACGAGGTCCGACTGTATTCTACATCTCCAGTAGCTTTTGCCTTCTGCCACGAACACCATGATTTCTCACCGTTTGAGCACTTATCATGTTTTGGTTCACTGTCTGTCGAAAGTTTGTGGTCTAGCGTTGCATAAATATCATTACGCATTTTTTCAACAGAGTCTGGGTTCCTGCGTATTGCTAATCCATAATATTTGGATAACTCGTCGATCAGTTTTCCGGTTAATTTTCCTTTTCCTCCAAGGCCTTTTGTTTGTTTTTTCAAATTACGGAGACGAGTACCCATCTGTTTCTGAATATGGTCGATACACTCCTTTTTCTTTATCGTAACGTTCTCGTAGGGCTGCGTATCGGTAAGACCTTTAAATGTTTTGGAATCTCCGTCTCCTACGTAATTCGGATATACCATACCGTGACAAGTTTCCGATCGTTGGAACATTTCAATGACAGCATCTACTTCCATCTTTCCCGCTGAGCCTTCATGGTTAGCTTGACATTCAGTTTTATGAGTTTCAGCCCATTCGTTGTACTTTTCTGTGTCATTTTTTTTTCTTCAGAATTCGCAAGCCTTACAGTATTTAGACTTTGTCAAAACATCGACCACTTTTCCAGTAAACCATCCGATAAGTGAGACAAAACCAAAGAGCGATGAAAAACCACGCTTTCTCCATGAACCATCACCTGACACTGTGATACCATCTTTCTGTCCTTTCTTTTCACTTTTTTCTTTTTCTTCTTGAGCCACCGTTTTTATGCTTCTTTGGTGAACCTCTTCTGCTCCAACAGCGATTCTCCTTACAACCCTATCGTAAAACGATTGAAAAATCGGTCGAGGCAAGTCCATGAACGCACAAAACTTTGTTATGCCATTTAATCTTATACCCAAGAGTCGCATAGCAAGAATAATTCTGCGGTTAATATCATATCCTTTTTCAATGAAAGAAGAGCTAGGAATGTGTACACTGTCATATTTTTTACAGGATACTACAATTTTGAGTCCCAAGCCTCGCATTCTAGATTCCGCAAAGGTAACCTCTGATTTGCATTTTTTACACACTACGACTTGCGATAACGCGGAAAACACTGTTAAAAAGTTTAGGATTCTGTAAGTAAATCCTTCATCAACTTGAAATTCATCAGGGTCAATAGGTAATAACTTTTTTGCTGATGTCCCAACATTTTCAATGTTTGGTTTTTCTATCGAGTAACGGTTTCCTGGAGGAGGACGATTTGAAATGCTCCGTTTTTCTTAATTGGAGTTACCTCCCCGTCCGAATTTCTTTCCACTGTATTCTGGTTTTTTATCACTCATTTTATATAGTGTGCACTTAATATTTATTATTCACTATAAAACAACTCCACTTTGATGAATATTCACACAAGAAATAGAAAGATCAACGATAAAAGCAAATCAATGCGTCTAAAACTCGGCGTCACTGCTGTATTAGTAAACAAACAAGCAAGCAAGCATCGGAGCGGCAGCGCATATGCTCTGAACGCAAACTCCGAGGCGCGGCGGCAACATTGAAAATTGAACCTGTTACAACTTTTTTTTGACCATGAGACCAATTGGATATTATTTTTATGACCCTAAAGTATTGTTTAAGCAAAAAAAAAAACGATTTTTCAACAATTCTAGAGTGGTGTTGCCCCTTAAGGGGGGAGACCAGCTTAGACCGATCGAAAAATCGACTTTTTTTTTATTGCATAAATTGTTAGTATAACTACTCAAGAATATGTGGTCAAAATTTGAAAGCGAAATTCGCATTAGTCCCGATGCTATGAGCACTTAAGCGCGCGGTAGTTCGAACGGAGCGGTCGCTCAGGGGCCTTTTTTCGGTTACCTGCCTCAATACCGCTGTATGTAATACGGCATAATAGAGAGGCGGATTTCGAGGGATTAAGAGGGATTGCTATATGGTGCTGGAATAGCTGATTAACCGGTGAGCATTTTATATAATTAATTATACTGCCTCGAATCTCGTTTTCGGTACATTTTATTTCAAACGCGTTTTTCTCGAAACGACTTTTTTTCAACTTGTGGGCATTTCAGCTGGAAAAGTTATTGACCAATCGTTCTGAAATTTGGTGTGAACATTCTTTATTCGATTCAGATTTAGATGAACCTAATTCTGGGATTATATGATTATTAAAAATATGTTTTTCTATGCGAAAAGGTGAAAAAATATGGTATAAAAACATAACATTGTCTTCAAACACCTCAAAAAAATGCAATTTTCAATATTTTTTCACACAATCAGGTTCATATTCTTAGGAAATATGTTGCTAACAAAAAAAAAAATTGTGATGATTACAGATGAACATTGCTACCACAGAAATGCCCACCAGCAAAATACTCCGATGGCAATCGTCCATGGACAGCACGATCTAACGACACTATTTCCGGCGGAAATTGCTTGAAAAAATTCCTAAGTGCACTTCAAAACATGAATAAAATATTCCCAAATTTGAAAAAAATTCTGTTTATTCCATCCCTATATAAAACATTCACGAAAAACAACAAAATTTCGGCCTCCTAAACCGGTCTCCCCCCTTAATGAGAGAGGCTTCTATTTGTTGTGAACTATTACAAGATAAGTTTGATTCGGCTGCCTGGAAATTACTAAACCAATGCACTCTGATTTTGATTCAAATTTGCAATAGGCGTCGAGCTGGTGAGCTTGACATTAGCTGACTACGAAAATAAAGAGAAATTAGATGAGAATATAAATAAAGAACTATGTCGTAATTTATCACCTGAAACGATGCAGTATGCCAAACAATATGTCAGACTTACTTTACGAGGAAAATTATCAAGAACTGTATCTGTCTTATTAAGTCCATTCATTGTGGAGTACATTGAAATTCTCCTGAAATACCGCAAAGAAGCTGGTATTTCGTCTCGAAACGAATATGTATTCGCTGTACCAAATACCAATTCGTTGAAAAAGCATTATATCAGAGCTTGCCCTCTTATGCGACGATTTTCCAACGACTGCGGTGCTCTACTTCCAAGTTCACTATGAGGTACTGAATTGAGAAAACACATTACATCTTACACTGCAATGCTGGACATTGAAGAAAGTCAAGTTGATCGACTCGCTAACTTTATGGGACATCATTAGGATATCCACAAGTCAATTTATCGGGTATCAGTTCCTATCGCTGAAATGACTGATTTTCCTCGATTACTTGTGGCTGCAATGGGTGATGATGAAGTCGAAAGAGACGATGGCCCAAGTGACGATGAGAACAGCTCAAGTAGCGATAGTGACTGCGATGAAAGATTCGAATTTGGTGATGACGAAAATAATGGTCCAACAGCTCTGGATAACAGTCTAAATCAAAACAAATCTACAATCGAAGATAGGCCACGTGCTTTTAAGCGTACTCTTGCAGAAATGTGAACTGAGGGTTCGCATTCTGGAGACATATCGAGCTCCTCTCGTGAACGCAGTCATAATACTTCAGGTGAAAATCGACGACGTAGTAGTAAGTGATAACGATTTATGTAATATATTTCTATTCTTTTACAACCCAAAACTAATTCTTTATCGATATTTATTTCAGCGTCTCCTTATGGTAAAACGCCGCGAACAAAGTGGAGTGAACCTGAAAAAAAGGCGATGACTTCTCATTTCGGAGAACTCGAAACCTTAAAAAAATAACCGTCATTGACTCAATGTTCAGCTGCAATTCAGAAGTACAAAGTTTTACGTAATCGGCAGCCACAACAATTAATATCCTTCATCGACAATCAAAGAAAAGTGCAGCAACGTCGTGAGGCATATTATCAACAAAAAAATTATAAATAACCCGATACTGTTCAATGGGGTGGTTCAAAAAAGATTTTTAATTCCTTTTTCGTTCTTACCCCCTCAAATGTTAATGGTTTAGAAGAAAAAAATCCTCCCCAAAAATGGTCTCTCTAGCTCAACTCGAAGAGGTCGCTCTTTTAATTTTAATTTCCCATTTACTTAACATGGGAAAATTTTCTTTTCCATTCAAAGTTAAACTACTCGCAAACTGCTTGAAATTTTTCGAATTCACGCATAGATCCTTGAAGCTGATTCTTTAAGCTTTCCATAACTCCATAATAACGCATAATTATCATAATTAAAACACAAATTTAAACCATCTGCAAAGTACTGATTTTTAGAGAAATCAATAATTATTATTATTTTTTGTTTTTTTATTCAATTTTTATCACAGAGTTTTGGAAAGCTTAAAGAATCAGCTTCAAAGATCTATGCGTGAATTCGAAAAATATCAAGTAGTTTGCGAGTAATTTAACTGTCAATGAAAACGAAAATTTTCCCACGTTAAGTATATGGGAAATTAAAATTGAAAGAGCGACCTTTTCGAGTTGAGCTAGAGAGATCGTTTTAGAGAGGATTTTTTTCTTCTAAACCATTAACATTTGAGGGGGTAAGAACGGAAAAAAAATTACAAATTTTTTTCAACCACCCTACTGTTCAATCTAAGTAGCACACAACTCGCGTCGGCAAGGTCACACTAAAAGATGACCGATAGATGCTGAATGACATTGCGGTCGATCTCAAGATATTGACTAGAAGGTAACTAACCCAAGCATTTGAGTCGTATTTTGATCAACGTCTTGAAATAGACTACAACGTGGTCATCCAGCGTTTCTCAGTCATCTTTTATTCGACTTCTATTCTCTATTTTATTATTCCATTATATATAATATTCTATGAGATATTCTATTCTGCTATTTGATGTAGATCCAAGGCAGTAGATCTACGAAGATCTCAATTATTCGTTCTGGAGTTTTCAGTAAAATATTTTCGACTGAACCATATCGTCTCCAAACAATGCATCTACTGGGTAGAAATCGTTTTCTTAATATAAATGATGTTAAATGACATGACTCCGACCATCTTGGGAAATTTGAATATCATACTACTTCAATGTGGACTACTACTTATAGTTATTAGATGCATTGTTTAAAGACGTCCTATATTAATTCATTAGATCTTGAGGAGAGCTTATATTGAAATTTGGAAAAAAAATAGTGTAAGCGCGCGTAGGTCCGCCGGGAGGCCCCGGCCGTGAACGCCCGAGGAGGCACGAGGAGACGAGAAGAGAGGGAAGAAAGGAAGATGGCGAGGAGACTGGTCGGAAGGGAATTTATGTAACGTAAAAAGGGAATAAAGGTATATTAAACTATGCGAAGAGGAGTCTTAGTGAATCCCGAGAACCTATACTTCCCTTACAATAGTTTTTTATTTCTCAAAGGTGTAGAAAAGGTCCAAATAAATTGTGTTGTTTTCAGGGCCGGGTTCAAAGGTGTGGAGGCCCTAGGGCGACAAAGATGTGGGAGGCCCCTAATTATATTTTTCAAACAAAAAAAAATTCACCATAAGAGTTTCCTCCATGAGAAAGCAAAACAAAATGCCTCATGAATGTGGGAAAACTTTTTTTTTTGTCACAAGAGTGATTTTTTCACATTTTGCATACCGTTGCAAATTTTACCTAATAATTTATATTGTGGAGGCCCCTTTCTTGTGGAGGCCCTGGGGCTTCAGCCCCTGTTGCCCTCCCCTAAATCCTGCCCTGGTTGTTTTGTCGATCGATTAATCGATTTAATTAGACAGTGTCTCGAACTATGCACTATACAACAGATGTTACATTTTACCGATTAAATAGGGACTGGGCCCAAATTAGACGTTTAATTGATTAGTCTGCAAACTATGCGTTTGATAGATGAATTGAGATAACTCGAAAAAAAGTCGTTTATACTCAAAAATGAAATTGAAGATAAGTGAATTATGTGATTTTGCACGAAATATCGATTCAATCATGTAGGGTCCCAAACTGTGCGCTTGACATATATATATATATGGGGTATTCCACGTGAAACGGACCGGTTTTTGGCCGATGGTCATCGAATTTGATGCAAATGCAGATTTAGATTCCTTGTTACAATATAAAGTGGCCCCAACATTAACAGAGGATGAAAATAATTGGTACAATATACCGTGAGAATCAGGTGAAACAGCCCGGTCCGTCCGCCCAGCCGGCGGATAATTTCTATTTTATGGGGGATAACCACTCGTTGCGCAGAAAAATCCCTAGGGTGATTTTGGCGCGCGGTCGATGGAAATCAGCGGCCATTGTAGATAGAAGCCGGCTGACTGTCAAAATTTTGCGTAAGGTTGACATGTGTGGTTATGTTCGTCTATTCGAAGTAAATGATAAGTAAACCCACACCGAAAAGAAATATATTTTTTCATGTATTTTTTAATATATTCAAAAATATATGTAAAAATATATGTAAAAATATATGCGGCGTATAAAAAAATTATATTGAAAAGATAGAAAATTTTGCCCACTAATATATGCAAATATACATGCAAAAATATATGTGCGAATATTTTCAGAAATATATGCGGAAATACATGCTAAAATACATGTAATAATATATTCAAGAATACATGTGAAATATATACTAACATATATGTTGGATATACGCGAATATCGGTCGAAATATACGAAAAAATATATGCGAAATAAACATTGAAATATATTTTCGATAGCATATATGCTGAAATAAAATAGAAATGTACTTCGTTGAGGCTTCAAACAAAATTATTTATTCAATTAGTGGTTAATGTGAATCAATATAAAATATGTAAAGTTTAACGTTGTATCATTTTTTTCCATCCGTATTGTTGTATTTGTTTTCATTATTTTCCATCTGCAAAATGAAAAAAATGTTAAAAATTTGTAATTATCAATATTGAAAAAGTATCAAGTGCGATAATTAGTAGTTGATTGTTCATTTGATAAATACATTTTTTCGCTTAGCCTCTCTTCTCAAAATAGTCAGTTTATTATTTATAGCGGTTCCAAATTTTGCTTCATCGAAGGTGTTTTTAAATTTGTTTCTAACAGGATCTGAAAAAAAAACTTATTGAATTTATATTGAGGTAAGTTAATTTATTGGCTATAAATTAATAATAATGAGTAATTGATTTTACACAAACCTTTGATCGCGTTCATAATTGTTTGATTCAACGCATCATATTGGACATTTTCGGCCGTCTTGATTTTAGATTTGCCTCCCTTGTAATTACTCTTCAGTAATACCTCTCTTTTAAATGCAGCCATAACTAATCCCAATGTCATCGATGTAAAAGTTGGTTTTGATTTCACAGCATTCCATTGTTGTAACGTAATATAGACATTACTTCCTGACGCTCCTAGCTGTTTCTGGAAAATGCAAATGATATTTAGTATGACAGTAGATATAAAAAATGTTAGTAAATATTCAAAAGTAATTTACTAGATCAGCATTAGCAGCTTCACCCTCTTGACTACTACTGTGACCGGAACATTCAGACTTCTTTGACGGATTTGGCAGTTCAGTATTTTGCTTGCTGCTACTTGGACGATTCGACTTCTCTTCCCTCATAACTTCTCTTAAAGCTAATATTAAAGAATTTGAATATATTTATTCGTAAGTTTCATGTTAGAATAATTAAATAAACACACGATTAAATAAATAAATAAAAACCTTCTTTTAAATCTGCTTTGGTTACGAAATTCTCTAATAGAGCTTTAGGAATTCCATCTAATTCGAAATCGACAACTTGTACGACGTCATCTTTTTTTTGTAATTCACCTACAAAAGTTAACTCCGGATCATCCTAAAATGATTTAATTTATCAATATTAAATACTGTAACCGGTAACTCGTCCTAGACTCGGGTTCGCCTAGGGGTAAGCCGAATACAAACCTGGCCTCCTCGGATGGTTCGTTGGGCGCCAGACTCCGGGCTCGAAGTCCTCGCACTCTCTCGCTTACAACTAGCTTAGATCTAGGTAGAGGGATTCCGTGGGGGCGAGGAATAAAGACACCGATTATATTAATTTGACTAGGAATATTTATTCAAAAAAAGAAAAAAAGAACAAGGTCGCGATTTACCGCCCGCTACCTGGCGTCTTGTATAAAAAATGGTATAAAATATTGACTCTACTCTAAATTAACTCTAAATATTATACAACAATTCTCAAATAATCAAAACTTAACAATACTCGAAACTCTAGATAACAAATAACAAAGCAAAAATGACTCTACTGGAGTGACGAGGTGGCTCTAGGCACTCCTCAAGTCACTCCGACTAGACGCCTCGCGACCAGCTGTCAAACTCGACGAGACCAAGTGTTCAGCTTGGTCTCTGAAAGTTGACTGCGCTGTAGTCTTGGGTAGTTCGCGAACGACCTAGGTGGGAAGAGCGCTCCTTCAGGTGAACTATACGAACTAGTTCGTAGATGATCTCGCTCTCAGTTCTTTATATATTCATTTTTCTGGCGTCCGCTCTATCATGAAGTGGCGCTGCATGTCCAACCTACTGATTTTTTTTGCTCTTAAACGAGTTTCTTATCAAAGTATAGAATTTATAGTTTATGGTTAACAATAATCATATGTCATATATTTTTTTTTTTGTGATTATCTCTACTGAAATATTAAAAAAAAAAAAAACTAAAGAACTACAAGAGTAAACTAGTTCGTCACAGTACTGCGAACTAAATTCAGCGCTCTCAACAGCGACCGACTATGCCCAAGATTACTTTTTATACGGAATTATCGCTGTACTGAAATATTCGTGAAAAAGAACTAAACGAACTAAAAGAACGAACTAGTTCGCCATAAGACTACGAACTAAATTGAGCACTCCTAATGGTGACCGACTATGCCCAAGACTACTGCGCTGGGCGATCGCTCGGCTTGCGCGCGGGAGGGGTGGGGGAAGCGAAACTGGGGTACCTCGGATTCTCTGACTCGCAGCAGAGCGGCGCTGTGACGCGTGACGTCAGAAGAATCGCGACGGTGGCGCTGGGGGACGGAACTAGATGAACTAAAAGGGAACTAGGCACTTTGAAATGTTAACGGATCGCGGGGAAAACGGCACGTGGGCGCGGGCGAGGTTTTGGGGTATCGCGAGACTCGTAGGATCCTGAAATACACAAAATACGACGGGGAAGTGGCAAAAAGGGCTAAATGGAAAGATCCTACCTTTAGGAAGGTCTTGTAGGGGCGAAGAACAAGGCGTCGGTGGTAGTCCGTAGGCCGCACGTGTCCAAGAATAAGCCGAGTCGTCGTATTTCCAAAGGATAGTCCGATATTCCAGAAGCAACGTCGTCAATCAAGAGGGGCAAAGCCGGGTCGTTATATCAGTGCACTAAGGTAACTCTCTCTCTCACACTCTCACTCCCAATATTCACTTTAGCAACAAGACACCTGTTCGCGTACGCGGTACAAAAGCAAGTGGCGATTTTTCCTCTTCCGCTTAGTTCGGAATTTGGCCAGTCGTCCTGCGGGCGCTGGCTGTTGCCGGTCAGCGGCAAGTGGCGACTCGCAACCAAAATGGCTCCGCTGGACGACGGCGCGAGGAATTTAAATCGCCAGGACCGATACTTAGACGGGTGCGGGACTAAGTACGTCCGTAAGGCTGGGAAGGAGGAGGTCAGAACGTTTGCCACGTTACAATACATAAAAAATAAACAAGAAACATAGCTGAATATTTATTCACTACCTTTCTTTCAGACTCGTTCACGACAGTATCATCAAAGCAGATTTTTTTGGCCGCGTCTTCAGCATTTCTTTCTCGCTGTTCATTAAAATAATAAATATTATTTCGTTTATTCTTATTCAATAAATAAGTTAGAATTTAAATCTTTCAAGATCTAATCTCTTGAAATACAATTTCATAAAATATAAATTGTGAATTATTTCTTACGATAAACGAATTTGTAAACAAAAAAATTGTCATTGTTAGGGGAAAGGTGTACGAGATGATCCACTTAAGCGGTAATGAGTGCAGTTTAAATGATATTCAACTTAATGCAGTTGTAAAAGCAATTATTTATTGCAAATTTATCCGTCTGCAAGTTGTCATTCTCAAAGTGTTAAATATTTAGATATTTCATTATTATATTTAACATTTTTCGAAACTCTACCAAAGAATCATCTTGTACACCCCGGTGTACGAGATGATCCCTACGAAGATAAATCCCTATAAATAAAGAAGAAAAATAATAAATAAATAAATAAATAATAATAATAATAAATAATAATAAATTCCTATCCCAAAATAAAGCCATAAACAAAGATACTGATTTGTTATCCTTTACATTATACCAACTAGAAACCATTTGACATGAACTCAAAGTTATTCTTACCTTAGATCAAAGTCACTAAATTTATGTTTTATTCCATAAAAATGTTCTATGTCGCTCACGGCGCTATTACGATTGACTGTTGCGGGGGGATCGGTTAGTGCTAAATTTGCCGAAGAAAACAATTAGATGGCACTAATAGTCCTGTTGCAATAAAAAAGGATCATCTTACCTCAACGGATCATCTCGTACACCTTTCCCCTATTTGTAAGTTATCAAGCATACCTGAACTGCTAAGCGTTTTCTATCATTCCCTGAGCTTCTGTTTTCCTCATTTTTATTCTCAGGACAATCATCTCCAGTAATAATTTTTGATGGAGATTTAATTCCATCAAAAATCTCGAGTTTTTTATTCAAAACTCGAATGGATTCTGTATAAGAATACAATAAAGATAGTTTTATTCATAATAAAAAATATATTAATACTATTATTGTATCATGTACATATAATATTTTTATTTTTTATCATTGAGAAAAAAAAATCAAGATATTATTTCAATCAGAATTGGTTGAGATGAGAAACAAATCAGCACCTGATACAGCCACAATTATCCCATTTTCACATGGCCATCCACCAAGTGGTTCTTTTTTTGATTCACGCCATTCAATGACATGAACCTTGTCAGGATCTTCAGTTTCATCTTTATATTTTTCATAATTAAACTCTTTAATCCACTTTATATCAAGGCCAACGGTGTATTTTCCATCGTCGGGTCCACCAATCCACTTTATCAATGCCAATAATTTTTTTGACATCTTAATTATCTACATGTATGAAAATTTATGTATGAATAAACAGCATAAAGTTATAATAATTATTTTAGGTTATTTTACCATATATATATTAAGAATTCAATCCAATCTTATTAATTCTCAGACATTGATTTTAATAAAAGTTATAATTTTTGGATCTAATAGATAAGCATATATAAAAGATAATACTGGACATAAAAACTTACTTTGAACGTAGTTGATTATTTTTAAATTATTGATATCTCTTTATACTATTAAAAAAGTTTTGCGACAAAATTGGGTAGATTATAATAACAATAGTATTGAATTATTTATATATCGGGTAGCCGGGTACTATGGTTCGTGTTTCACGATGTCCAGGTAACTCCGCTCTGTGGTTTTCGGGGTACAGGTCTTCCTCTCGGTAGTTCACAGTCTGCAGGTTATCCAATTCGTAGTTTACGGCGTACAGAGCAGCCAGGTAGTAGTTCATGATGGCCAGGTCATCCGCTTCATAGTTCTCGGCATCCCCATCGTCCTCACCGTAGTTCGCGGTGTTGAGATTATCCCGCCTAATAGTTCTTAGCGTCCAAGTCTCCCTGATCGTAGTTCTTGGTTTCCAGGTCATCCGCTTCATAGTTTTTGGCATCCAGGTCTTCCTGATCGTAGCTCTTGGTGTCCAGGTCATCCGCTTCGTAGTTTTTGGCATCCAGGTCTTCCTGATCGTAGTTCTTGGTGTCCAGGTCATCCGCTTCACAGTTCTTCGTAGCTGGGTCATCCGCTTCATAGTTTTCGGCGTCCAGGTCTTCCTGATCGTAGTTCTTGGTGTCTAGGTCATCCGCTTCATAGTTCTTCGTAACTGGGTCATCCGCTTCATATTTCTCGGCGTCCAGGTCTTCCTGATCATAGTTCTTGGTGTCCAGGTCATCCGCTTCATAGTTCTTCGTAACTGGGTCATCCGCTTCATATTTCTCGGCGTCCAGGTCTTCCTGATCATAGTTCTTGGTGTCCAGGTCATCCGCTTCGTAGCTTTTGGCATCCAGGTCTTCCTGATCGTAGTTCTTGGTGTCCAGGTCATCCGCTTCGTAGTTTTCGGCATCCAGGTCTTCCTGATCGTAGTTCTTGGTGTCCAGGTCATCCGCTCCATAGTTTTCGGCATCCAGGTCTTCCTGATCGTAGTTCTTGGTGTCCAGGTTATCCGCTTCATAGTTCTCGGCGTCCAGGTCTTCCTGATCGTAGTTCTTGGTGTCCAGGTCATCCGCTTCGTAGTTCTTGGTATCCAGGTCTTCCTGATCGTAGTTCTTGGTGTCCAGGTCATCCGCTTCGTAGCTTTTGGCATCCAGGTCTTCCTGATCGTAGTTCTTGGTGTCCAGGTCATCCGCTTCATAGTTCTCGGCGTCCAGGTCTTCCTGATCGTAGTTCTTGGTGTCCAGGTCATCCGCTTCGTAGTTCTTGGTATCCAGGTCTTCCTGATCGTAGTTCTTGGTGTCCAGGTCGTCCGCTTCGTAGCTTTTGGCATCCACGTCTTCCTGATCGTAGTTCTTGGTGTCCAGGTTATCCGCTTAATAGTTCTCGGCGTCCAGGTCTTCCTGATCGTAGTTCTTGGTGTCCAGGTCATCCGCTTCATAGTTCTCGGCGTCCAGGTCTTCCTGATCGTAGTTCTTGGTGTCCAGGTCATCCGCTTCGTAGTTCTTGGTATCCAGGTCTTCCTGATCGTAGTTCTTGGTGTCCAGGTCGTCCGCTTCGTAGCTTTTGGCATCCACGTCTTCCTGATCGTAGTTCTTGGTGTCCAGGTTATCCGCTTAATAGTTCTCGGCGTCCAGGTCTTCCTGATCGTAGTTCTTGGTGTCCAAGTCATCCGCTTCGTAGTTCTTCGTAGCTGGGTCATCCGCTTCATAGTTCTCGGCGTCCAGGTCTTCTTGATCATAGTTCTTGGTGTCCAGGTCATCCGCTTCATAGTTCTCGGCGTCCGGATCTTCCTGATCGTAGTTCTTGGTGTCCAGGTCATCCGCTTCATAGTTCTCGGCATCCACGTCGTCCTCATCGTAGTTCACGGTGTTAAGGTTATCCCGTCTAATAGTTCTGGGCGTCCAGATCTTCCTGACCGTAGTTCTGGGCGTGGAGATCAGCTACTTTGTAGTTCTCGGTGTCCAGGTCGTCCATATCGTAGTTCTTAGTTTCCAGGTCATACGCTTTATAGTTCTTGGTAACTAGGTCATCCGCTTCATAGTTTTCGGCGTCCAGCTCTTCGTCAGCGTAGTCCGCGATGTCAAGGTTATTTGTATCATAATTTTCGGCGTCCAGGTCCTCCTCACCGTAGTTCGTGACGCACAAGTCATCTACCACGTAGTTCACGGTGTACAGGTCGTCCGCTTCTTGGGTATCGGCGCACAGGCCACCTGCTTTATAGTTTTTGGTATATAGGTCATCTGCTTTGTAGTTGTCGGTGCACAGAACTGCGAACTGTAAGACTTGACATCAAAAACTATTAAGCAGATGACCTGGACACTGATAACTCTGGAGAGGAAGACCTAGACAACGATAACTACGAAGCGGTTGACCTCCTCGCTGAGAAATACGTACAGGAAAATCTAGCCACCGATGACTACGAAACGGATGACCTAGCTGCAAAGAACAATCGACTGTCCGAATTCACGGAAAACTAAACTTTACTTTAAAAAAATCAGATGAATTCACTATTCTGTCATTGATATTGCTTAATGGCAGTTATATATTCACCGTGAATACTTGACAGGTCAGATAGAAATATTATTTCACTTACAAAAAAAAAAAAAAAGGATAAACAGATAGTGCAGATGAAGCCAGATGGGAATTGTCTTCTGCGCGCGCTGTCGTATTGCCTGTCAAAAAATCAGGATAGGCTTCGGGAGCTAAGATTGACCATCGTTTCATTCATACTGGAACAAGCCGCTGTTCGCGCACAAGAAACTGACCAAAAGTAGCTTTTGCTTTCCATTATTCTTCTTGCGCAAGTATCTCTTAATGAAAATTATACCGTGATTTTATCATCAACAGTTAATAGTGAAGTTCTCGGCGCGCGGACCAAAGAGTATGGGATTCAACGTAAAAGATCTACTAAGGGTCTTTCATCCCTTAGATTTCACACACACACACATGCGAAGAACCCAGGCGGTAGCTGCGGTTCCGAAAAGGTTAGAATAGGTTAGGTCACCCAGCTGATCTAACATACACACACGCACACACATCAAGCCACTCACAGAGTGAGGCGCGTAGCGCCGAACAGCGAGGCGCGAAGCGCCGAGTGCCCGAGGCGCGCAGCGCCGAGTCTTCGGCGGCGAGCGCAGCGAGCGCCGAGGGGGGTTGGCGCGCGAAGCGCGCAGGGGCGGAGCCCCTAGTAACTTTTAATATTATTTTCAGGTTTTATTTTCGTTGCTATGTCGGTAACTGTGATCAACAGTCGCTCTGTTCATTCCGTAATAACGTTCAATACGTCGTTGTTTACATAATTCAGGAAAGAAGAGCGTAACTCGGCAAAGCAGTTAAGAAAGGCGTATGTCCCCTGTGACGCCCTATGACAAATGCCTTTCTTAACTGTCAAGTCGAGTTACGCTTTTCTTTCCTGCACTGCTGAGTTACGCTCTTTTCGATAGGAGCCATCGATATATAAGGTAAATGTCCCTATCATGAACCAGAAAATGCGGGCTTTTCAGCATTTCGCGCAGGACTTAAAAACTGAAGGGTAATACTGGAAAATATGTAATAATATCGTTTGGCGGAACCTTCTAGAATCGAATGCAAGTTGAAAATCACGGATTCAACAAAAATTAATGGAAAAAAATAAATAACAATCAACCAACCCGTTTGTACCGATCATGAACCATGAATTACGCGTGTGCCCCGGTGTTTCATGTGCAATGCCCATATTATGAAACATCATCAAATTGTTATTTTATTCATTGTTTTCACCAAACTAAACCTTAACATTTATATTTTAGGTTGAAATTGGCAAAATTATGGAACAATATACAGTTTTCTCAATATCTTTTCAAAATTAAACCCAAATTTATTATTAAAATAAACGGTAGAGGAGCTACCTACTTAGTACAAGCAACGGTTCAACTTAATCAATGCATACTTATTAAATATTCAAACTTAGCATACATTTTTTTTAATCAGTCTTTAACAATCTAGGAATATTCTTTTTTTATTTTCTTAGTAATTTTTCTCATTTCAGCTGTTAGTTTTTTCTCTTGTTCCAGTAGTTTCTTTTTATCCTCTGCAATTTTTCTTTTCATATCTTGCATGCTTTTTTTCTTAGCTGTCTCCTCAGCCTTCAATTTCGCTTTCTCCTCTTTCTCTTGCTCTATTTTCAAAAACTCATCTAACATACCTGCAGTCTGAAGTTTTGGTCTCTTAGATTTTGTTACTTTTTCTTTTTTTTTCTTAGGTAGATATTCAGTAGGTAGTAAGAAAACTTTTGAAAAAATATCCTCTTCCTTTTTGCTGTTTTTCTCTCCTCTATTTGCAGAGGAGAGTGGTAAAGGCATTTGGGCATCCGATTGGTGAGCAGACTGATGCTGGGTATTTCCTAAGAAAGATGTACTTAATGTGTTACCTGTTTGAATGGTATGATTTTCACAAACGATATATACAGTACATCTATTGAATGAAATAAAATCACGTGATACCTGAATCTTCGCTTTCCATACTCATTCCTAGATCGGTTACCAAACTTTGGAGTGAATCATGGTCATTTAAAGTCTCAAAAGTTGTATTAGTCGATAAATGAAAGTTTTCATATGAAATTTCCGTGTGATTTCTTACAGTAAGATCTAAAACTTGTGTGCAGATAAGCTCCATTTCTGGGCAGTCTGACAATTTATTTGTTTGTATTTCTAAAAGCGTTTTTTCTTGACTGTTACTGACTGGCGTGAACACTACATTCTGAGTGTCATTCTCACTTCCACCTGGATTGAAAATTGAACCTTCATGCATGTTAGACATGTCAAATGAGGTTACATTAACTTTCTTCAAAAAGGATTCTTGTTTTTCAATACTATTGTAGATATCTATTATATTATCATCAATTTCATTGAAAGTTTCTGGCAATTCCTTGGGCTTAAAACAATTAATAATTTGCTCAGTTGTACTATAGGTGACACTGCTACCTAGTGTATCACTATAGTCTACTTGACAAACATTATCGACTTGCAATATGTCAGTATTTTCTACAGGATCAACTCTTGGTGTTTGTAAATTTCCAGGGAAACTTTTATTATACTGATCAGTTTCTTGAACTGGTATTACTCGATGATTCAGTCTAATATTGCTCTTGATAGTAGGTTTAGCTCCTCTTGATTCTGTTAATTGCATGATTATATAAATATGAGAATAAAAAAAAAATCGAATGTAGAAATCAGTTTTAATAATATTTGATTGGAAGAGTCAAAATACTTAAAATTTAATTCTATAAATATGTAAATATTTGTTTATATGATTATAGAAACTTAAATACAGTAAGGTCTCGTTTATCCGAAATGATCGGGACGGAGGACGATTCGGAAACCGAAAATTTCGGATAAACCGAAGTCCCGCGTTAAACACCCCGAATTGCATCAATACCGCGAAATATGATCGTAAAACGTGCGTACGTAGAATGCTATTGATATGGTTGTGAATAAACCTGTATGTTTTTGACTGAACAATTCGTGTTGACGGGTTAAACAGTTTTTAAATGCTGAATAACAAATCACGATGGTATTCGGTGGGTGCGGGTGGGGTAGGTGCATTCGAAAAAGTTTGTTCGGATAAAGCGGATTTCGGATAAACGCGATTCGGATAAATGAGACTTTACTGTAATATTAAATGTTATGAAGCTTAGGTGCTGATGTGTTTGAAATCATTGATTGCGTACCAGTAGTTGGATTTTGAAGCGACAACCAATAATCAAATAATCCTGTGTTAATAATGTGACCATTCCAACTTCCAGTGCTCTGAGCATTTCTGAATTCTTCAAGTAAATGTGGAGCTAAACTTTGTTCAAATTTTTCTAAAAAGTTATCACAATTTCCATTACAAATAACTTTTTCATTAGAAGCTGACCGGATATCTTTCACCACTGCATCCTTCTCTTTTGTTCTTTTTGATTTTTTCAAAAGACTGTAGTCAATTGCTTCAGGGTCAAATGGGAATAGACCACTTGCTCTGAAACCATTTATTATTGCTTGTTTCTCATTCACAAATGACTCTAGAGTTAACTTGAGAACGGATGGAAATGTCTCTCTGTCGATCCTCAATCTTCTATTATCTTCTTTCCATTTCATGGCAGTCTTTCGCCAGCATTCTTTCAGAGGGTGAAAAAAAGCAATATCAAGCGGTTGCAGTTTGTGCGTTGAGTTTGGGTACAGTGGCAGAAGAGCAATATCTTTTTCTCTACAAAACCTCAAGAGGGGAATCGTGAAATGAGATGAGTGTCCATCCATATAAACACAAACTGGAAACTCAATTTTTTCCTGGACTAGCCACATGTAAAAAATATTTGACATATACTCATAGAATGATTCTGCAGTCATCCAGCCATTATCTGATAGCCCAATACCAAATTCTTTAGGAAAATTCTTTAAAATCTTTTTAGGTATGCCCTCTTTGAATGGGTACATAATCATAGGAGGGGCCCTTGTACCAGCCGCACTGTACATGAAAAGCGAAGTCAAATTTTCTTTCTCACTTCCTCCTATAATTGTATGTACTGTACGTGCTCCTTTTCTGGTTAAAACATCTCCAGCTTTTGGACACAGTAAGATACTCGTTTCGTCACAATTGAAAATTCTGTGGGCATCAATATTTTGAAGCCCCTTTTCTCTTAAGAATTTTTCTGTGTCTGAAAACCACCCTCTCAACTCTTCTTCAGTAACAGAAGCTCTATCAGTAGTGAGATTTTGAGCCTTCCTTATAGCTATGTGTTTATTCCTTCTTAGAAAACCTTCAAACCATTTTCTTCCAGGCCTTGAATTTTTGAAAGTGGTTTTTCTTTCAACAGAAATCAAATAAATCTGAACATGATCTAGTAGTTGGTACTTAGTAATGGGTAACCCCTTCTCCGCTCTTTCCAAGACCCACCTACAGACCTCGTTTTCTTCTTCTGTGGAAAGAATTGTTGGAGGACCTGACTTGAGCTTGAGAACAGGATTCTCTTTTCTTCTTAAAATTGTGGCTGTGGGCACTCCAAAAGTCTTCTCAGCTTCTCTCAGAGTCATCCCTCCTTTCACTGCAGCAACTGCTTCCTCTAGTGCTTCCTGAGTGTATTGTTTTCGTTTAATCACATTTGTCGATTTTTTTCTTTTTATTTTTTTAAATTTTTTATTAGCATCTTCAATTATCTTTCTTAAATTATTTTTCTTCAGATGTGAAACATTCTTCTTCTTTCTGCTTTGAGAACTTGGATCAGGGTCTGGTTCCTTCTGGTTCTTTTTTGCACTATTTCTACTAACAGCTGGCATTCTAAATAAAGCAAACGTTGACGATATCAAGCTACTTATTTATGAAATATCAGAACGGAAAAAATTTTATTTTCATATTCTCTACATTAGAGAAGTTTATTTGCAATCAAAATTTGGCGGTTATGTTGTTACATACAAGCAAAACTATTTTCACAGATTACCCACCTCTTTCAGATGAAACAATAAATCTTCTTGTAAATAACGCTCTTGTTCTAGGTTGTTTTCAAGTTCACTAACAATAATTTATCGATAAATTCACGAGAAACGTGGTGTGCCGTAAACATGTACAAGTACTGAGCGAATGCTCCGACGGATGAAACACGTGCCGCGCGGCTAGTTCATAATAGGAGCATCGGGGTCATCGAGTGTTCCTATTATGTAACGGGCTATTTGTAAAAAATGTATTGTAATAATTTGTTTATTACCCTTCACGGTTGAAAAGAGCTATCTTCGAACAACATTTCGCGCCCAATTATATATTGGATCGAATCAAATACAGCATTAAAACAGCAAAATTGAAAAAAGATCCCCAACAGCCATCTTAGTTCAGCATGCGACCGGATATATAGGTATCAGAGAAGTAGGAGATGAACTGATTTTTTTTTTTAGAGAATAAGTCCAATTTTAAATTTTCTTGTGGATTCTGATAGTAGAAAGGGTACTTTTAGTTTGACAAAAATTGGACAGCGATCAAACCAGGAAGAATAATTTAAAAATAGGTATTAATAGAATTTTGATTCATAATAGGAGCTTGGTCCATGATAGGGACATTTACCTTACATTTGGTTTGTTTTTTTACTCTTGGGTAGCAGCGATTTGTGACATATAATTATTGATTAGGTATAAGTCTTGGTCCTCGTAATAATGGACAATCCTTTACCAAAACGAAAAAGGGGACCGTATAAAAGATATCTCTATCATGGTAGTACTGAAAAAATCCCCAAACGAACTTTGAATTATTGGAAAGCTCAAGAAACTGCCAGTCAACACAGTCATACGTAAGACTTTTTGATGTGTGATTTAAGAAAAATTTATTTTAATCAATACATTAATTTACTTACTAACAGACATTCCAATGTTGAGGAACCAGCCAATGCTGATAATGAAATATCATCTGAGGTATACACTTTTTTTTTACATTTTAATTGATCGGAATATTCATGGAACGATTATTTTATTTTTTATTCTATTTAGTGATACTTATGATATTATTGTTAACTTCATATTATGTCAGGATACCGACAGTGATACTGGCATTAATTCAGCTATTGTGACAGAACACACGCATACTGATACAGAATTAGAACCTGATCAGCAAGTTGTTCATCTTGTAAGTATCATAAATCCCGTGTTATTCAAATGTAAAAATAAAACGGCCTACCGCGACCTCTAAAACTTGATCGATTGAGCTAATTACTTAGGTGGAGTCTTAACTCATCGAAAACTATCATTTCAGCCTAAACCCAGAATTTCGAAAAAAATGTGGACCACCCTAATATATATATATTAGGCTGATTCAAAAGAATCGACTATTTTTTTTTTCTGTGAAAATTGGAGCTCTTAATTCTAATATTTAGAGGTCGCGCATCGAGGATTTCTATTTTCCATTTAAATAACATGGGAAAAAACATTTTTTTTTTTTAGAATTTTCTAGCTCACAAACCAATCAACGGATTTTTATGCGCGATGAGGATTTTTGTAGGAAATTGAACGCTCTACAAAAATGTCTATTATGTCTATTAAAAAGTAAAAAGGTAACTTTTGAACTCGTCGGTTAATCAAAAAATGACAAGAGACATTTTTTGTAGAGCGTTCAATTTCCTACAAAAATCTTCATCGCGCATAAAAATCCGTTGATTGGTTTGTGAGCTAGAAAATTCTAAAAAAAAAAAATGTTTTTTCCCATGTTATTTAAATGGAAAATAGAAACCCTCGATGCGCGACCTCTAAATATTAAAATTAAGAGCTCCAATTTTCACAGAAAAAAAAAATTGTCGATTTTTTTGAATCAGCCTAATATATATGTATATTTTTATTGTAGGAACACAACCATGAAGATTCAAGTGATCAAGATATTCTGTTTTCTAGTTATGATGAGTCAAGTGATGAATCTGACGAATCAAGTGATCATGATATCAACTCGATTAATACACTTTGTGATGAATTTTATAAACTTATTTCCGACGATGAAGAGGAAGAAGAAGAAAAAGAAAAAGATATGGA
Source organism: Rhogogaster chlorosoma (assembly GCA_944452935.1). NCBI lineage: Eukaryota > Metazoa > Arthropoda > Insecta > Hymenoptera > Tenthredinidae > Rhogogaster > Rhogogaster chlorosoma. Next base: position 13,628,837 of record OX101798.1, on the reverse strand, counting down.
AGAGAAAAATGATGACGAATCGTCATCTGAAACGTTCATGTTTGATAAGTACCCAATAGAAGTAATGATTCGAACATTACTTGTACTTGGCTTCAAATTGAAGTTTAACGTTACTAACGAAGCTGCTGAAAATGTAATCAAACTTACAGAGGCATTGAACGGTGAACATTCAGGATTTACGTCATTGTATCATTTAAAAAAGATTATCGATCATTATTCTATACCCATTCGAATCCATCACCTATGTCCAAGTTGTCGGTCTTATATCGGAGAGGAGTCGATTCTTAAAATGTCTGCTGATGGTCATGATGAAGCCGAAAAAACATTTAACTGTCCCAATTGTGAAGTTAATGTTAACATCAAAGATAATCGTCAATCCAGTAATATATTTATGTATTTATCATTGACTGAACAGCTGAAAGAATTTTTTGGGCGGTTTTCTAATAGCTTACTATGTGAGAATCCACGTAAAAAGCTGTGTTCATATGCAATCGAGGATATTCCCGACGGTAAACTGTATAAAGCTCCACTTCCAAAACAAAATTACGAAAGTACATACAATAAGTGTCAATTTTAGCGTTGATGGAGCTCCTCTATTCAAAAGTTCAAATACGTGCGTGATACCTATTGTTTGTACGATGAATGAATTAGAAGTTCGGTTCCGAAAGCAGTACATTTTTTTATGTAGTTTGTATATTGGATCAAAAAAACCCGACATGAACGAATATATTAAACCCTTCGTAGCGGAAGCAACAGCTTTAAACAACCAAGGTTTCGAATATGTTTTTAATGGATTAAAGTATCGCCGAAAATGCCGTATTCTACTCGGGATATGTGATTCGGTGGAACGTCCCGAACTTCGATGTTCTTCGTTATTTCGTGGTGCATATGGCTGTGGACTGTGTAAGCACGAAGGAGAAATGAAAGCCAAAGGCAAAGGATATGTACGGATTTATCCTATTGATGATGATGGCAATGCGTTCGGAGAAGGTCCTAGAAGTCATACTGAAACATTACAACATGCTATCACAAGTGCTAAAGGAATAAAACGTCGATCAAATTTGTGTGACATTCCGAATTTTGATATAATTAATAATCTAGACGTTGATTGGATGCACTGTGTTGCACTTGGGGTTTGTCGACAGTTCGCAAAATTATGGTTTGACTCAACTTTTCATGGAAAAGAGTTTTATTTCAATGAGTTCTTGCCAGAAATTGATAACTATCTATTGGCTTTAAAACCATCCAAGGATATTTCAAGGACACCACGAAACATGTCTGAAAGAGCACATTGGAAAGCACATGAGTGGGTTGCTTGGCTCCTATACTACAGCTTGCCTATTTTAAGATCTTTGTTTCCATTCATATTCGTAAGTCATTGGAGTTTGCTAGTTGATGCGATTTCCATTCTGTTGAAATCATCTATTCGAGAACCTGATGTATACTATGCACGACAATGTTTATTCAGATTTGTTAAAGATACTGAAATTTTATACGGAGTTGAACATATTTCGTTTAACGTTCACCTGCTGACACATCTAGCACAAAGTGTACTAAATTGGGGTCCGTTGTGGACGCATAATGCGTTTATTTATGAAGATTACTATCAAATATTACTAAACTTCGTCAAAAGCTCTAATGCAGCAAACTTACAAATATTGGAATGTTTTCGATCAAAATTAGCTTTCGACAAATTATTTGTATTGTTAGAGGACAAATTATCAGTTGATCAGCTAAAATATTTAAAAGACATTTTAAACTCAAAAAAAAAGTCTAAGCCGTCGATTGTAATTGATGACGTTGGCTATTTAGGCAGTGCCATACTGATAGAAGATTTGCCAACAGCATATGATTTAGCTTTGCAGCGAATAAATGTAACAGCAGACAGAAATAGTTTGAAAAAAGTATATAGTCGTATCGTAATAAATAATGAAGTTATACATAGTATGAAGTATACTCGAGTGACGAAACGAAATAGTTATACAGTGTTATTAACAAATGATGAAATTTTCGAAATCAAATTATTTTTAGTAGTACAAGTAAACAATGTACAAAAATCTTATGCGATAGGCCGATATTTTGAAAAATGCAACCCGAACCTATTTCGAGAAAGAAGATTACAACATTCAATCTTTTTGAAGAAAAACACGATATTGACTCACTATGCAGCAACCGACATTCACATGATAAAAGAAAAAGTTACCGTTGTTCCTATACCAAACAAGGACATATCTGTAGGATGTATACACCCCAACCGATACGAATTACTATCATAAATTTACAAAATAGATGAAATCAATGAAAAGCATTATTTAATGACCTTCAGGTGACATTCACCTCCAAAATTCATTTTACCCCTTCAAATGCAACAACTTATCTATCCAACGATTTTCTGTATAATCGATAATAACTAAGTTATTCGGAGTGGCAGAGTTGAATGGATCACCCTGTATGTATATTTATTAAATAAATAATTCTGTTTGAAGCCTCAACGAAGTACATTTCTATTTTATTTTAGCATGCTATCGAAAATATATTTCAATGTTTATTTCGCATATATTTTTTCGTATATTTCGACCGATATTCACGTATATCCAACATATATGTTAGTATATATTTCACATGTATTCTTGAATATATTATTACATGTATTGTGACGTGGATTTTGTCAGACCCCGGATCCAGACCGGATCACTAGACCGCGAGGTCGTCCAGTCGACAATTGGCTTAAGAAAATTATAATTATTTATTATGGTTGGGCGCCAGGCGGATAACCGCCACGTTCAAAATTCTAAATTCAAAATACTTCACAATACGGGTACTCGAAGCGTCGGCTAGCAACAGTACCGCGGAGAGGGGTCGGGATTGAATGAGGAATTAGCTAGGCGTTGAATAACGACTCGGAAAGTTTCAAGTTAACAAAAATAATAACGAATTTATTCAAAAAAATTAGGAGATATAAAGAATCTACGTGCTTTCACGTACCCGGGGGTACTTCCCCTCGAATTTAAGACGACTACAGGCCGTGTAAATGCGACCTGGCCGCGATTTGCGAGTTTTACAATAATAATAATGAATAAACACGCTCCCACGCAGGGTGACAATAACAACTCAAAATTAGCTAATCATTAACTCGACAAATCGGTCCTCTTGGGACAACAAATCAATTTCACAATTAACAATGAGACTTAACAACTAACGAGAAGTAGCCTGCGGCAATAAATAACAAAATAATAATGAAATAATAACCGAACAATAATACTGGATTCGAGTTCCAGAAGAACTAACAAAATAATGACTCGAATACTCGATAAGCAATCATATAGTCGAGCCTACGGCTCGAAATTAACAACAAAATAATGCCAGCGGCTAGAAATTCAACAACAGAATTAACAATAACGACACCGACCGTGTACGGCGGTCGGCATGCCTTCGAGAGGCGAAGCCTCTCGGAAAGAAATATTTACAATTTAATAAATAATAAATTACCTAAAACTAACTTAAACTAACTCTGCGGTAAATAAATAACGAATATAGTCTCTAAATCGCAGCTATACGACCAGCGCGAAACAATAGACTCGAGGTCTCAATAACAACGCTCTTCCCACAGGAGGGAGAGAGAACGATAGTGACCGACTGTCTCCGTCGCACTCGTGTGCGACTCGACTATGCTCAATACACTCAATACAATTCAATATCTTACACAAATCCTCAATAAATTAACTCAAAATATAATCCTCTAAAGCATGTGGACACTGGTGACGGCCTACCAGTCGGAACTCGGTCTTAATTCGACCTCAAATCAATTAAATAGCCTCGTGGCTGCACAAAGCAAGGCGGCAGACGGCCGTTGCCAGATTCAAATTATCAGGGGCAGAATAGCTAACGCTTACCGTCTTCCAGCCACCTCAAGAAAAGGATCTTCTCCCTTCCCAACTCCATCGAGGATCTAAGATCGCAGTCCCTCGGGGATAGATGCACTCGCACAATACTCAATCACCAAATTACTCAAAAGAAAACGGCCTCGAAGGCAAGCAAGATCTCAACTAATAGGCTCAACGCCACAGAACGCAAAAACAGAGACTTAACGCAGAAAAGAGGCACACAAGTACTACGCACGCTAGTCTAACGCAGAGTGATCTTAGACGGCATGTCGCCGATACGCAGGGGTGTCGCTAGGCCCTCGAATATCGATTTACTAATCGACCGTGCGGCTGACGTCACACGGATGGCGCTACGCTCCTCGGTGCGAATCCTTTTGAATCATCACCACGGTGAATTAGCTCCTTGTAAATAGAGGAACACGGGACGTTGAATCTTGGCGGTGGCGGGAATCTCATCCACCACCTCGATCCCTCGGTGCAGAATGCTCTCGGCACTCCCCCGTGTCCTCTTCGAAGTGGTGAAGGTGGCGTTCGTCGTAGTAATTCGCAACTTCGGTGCGTCGAATAGTGTGCGTCCGTCGGGGTGCATTTTAGTCGTTGCTTAGACCCCAAAACTTGGCCTCGTCGTCCACATGTTAGAGAAAAGTTTGGAAAAAGAAAAACAAAAGAATAAATAATCTATTTCATCGTTTTGAGTCGGTCACGGTCGTCTCTCGGAGTCAATCAAGGCCTCGGGGCCATCCTAAACATTCATACTAATGCCATTCACACTTCACCCCCGTCTTAATTAGGGTCGTTTCAAGGGGTGAGGAGCGCCTTGCAACATGCAATGTTACAGTATTTTAGCATGTATTTCCGCATATATTTCTGAATATATTCGCACATGTATTTTTGCATGTATATTTGCATATATTAGTGGGCAAAATTTTCTATCTTTTCAATATAATTTTTTTATACGCCGCATATATTTTTACATATATTTTTACATATATTTTTGAATATATTAAAAAATACATGAAAAAATATTTTTTTTTTCGGTGTGGGAAGTGAATATAACCCATGGAGATTTCTCAAGAATCGGCTAATTAGTTTCAAATAATGACTTAATACAATCAACGAATTAACACCAACGGTTTCATCAGTTCACGAGAGGTTGTGTTCGAAGCTCCAGCTGACTGGAAATTGATTAGAATTAACGAGTTCATCAAGAACAACCAATTTGAACAAAATGATTAATTGTATCCTGGGGTTGCGGCTTTAATAAATTAAACTAGGTAAGTGAGAAAAACTTTATTGAAGCTAACACAAAGTTCATTCAATGCATAACAAGGATAAGTGATATGTTGTAATAAATCAGTTCTCGTTGCAGCAAGTACCGTACTTTGAGCTGCCACGTCGTGGAGTGTTCAAAAAATGCACGAGTCCTTGACTGCGCACCATGCCTGCGCCTGAAACTTCAAGGTAAAAATTATCACACATTCAATGCATGATATCGTAGTTGTAGCAAGGTCATCCAACTCCAAACCTCACCATTCGAGGATGGATCTGGACCACTATTGAGCAGTCATTACGACACACTATTGATATATTTCCTTGGCCTGCACTAGTGCGCACGGAGTGCGGTTTTCACAGTTATTAATTAATCCGAGTGCCGATAGGCATGGGAAATTGCACGAGGGCGCACTAGTCAAGTTCTGGAACATACCAAAGCTATAGCATTCAGCGACCAATGTGATTAATGAGAAAGCTATATGATTTGATAATATCGATACGAATGTAGGAAATAAGTGCTATCAATTACGCTAAGACTGATGACAATCACCAATATTGAAACGGTACGCCCCAGTCACAATATTAAAAAATGTTGTCTAATCATCATTCGTCAGAGTCTGCAAAACAGGCTTAGAAGGAATCATAGTTTAAACAAAAAACAGAGATGAGAATCAGTGTTTTACTTTGAATTAATGCGATTTGCTTTCCCACATTTGGAAATTGTAGTCAACATTGAAGCAGAAGTAAAATAAAGCTTTCAGTGTTTTAAAATCTTTTCATATTCACACAGCTTCGGGGCTCCTATTTAAGGGGAGGGACCAGTCGAATTTGACCGACCGATCTAGAAAATTCTAAATTCTCGAATATCTCCGAAACGGGGGTATCAATCGGATTGTCCTTGCGGCAGCCGATGTTTGAGGAGTAATGACATCGAGTTTTCTTGTAAAATGCATGAAGCCTTTATTTTTTTTTTTTCTTATGCGTCGAAAAATGCGGGTGGGTGACTTATTTCGACTAGCATCAGTGCCCACGCATCATTGACGCAGACAAAAGTATGTAACAACAAGTCTATACGGTATGACGAGCACACCCATTACAAAATATCTGCGTTCCATGCAGTAATAAAGTAGAAAAGTGCAATTCAGATTTCGTTGTAATTAGCGATTAAAAATTGTTGGGCAGCCATGGTAAATAGTTGGGTTGTCATGGCAATCCTTAGTTTCCGAAATGCCCGAGAAAGAAAGGACAGCGCAGAGTCGTTTCGTCGGTACTGCAGACGGTGGACTACATTGTTGCATCTCGGAAACTAAGGATTGCCATGACAACCCAACCATTTACCATGGCTGCCCAACAATTTTTAATCGCTAATTACAACGAAATCTGAATTGCACTTTTCTACTTTATTACTGCATGGAACGCAGATGTTTTGTAATGGGTGTGCTCGTCATACCGTATAGACTTGTTGTTACATACTTTTGTCCGCGTCAATGATGCGTGGGCACTGATGCTAGTCGGAATAAGTCACCCGCCCACATTTTTCGACGCATAAAAAAAAAAAATGAAGGTTTCATGCATTTTACAAGAAAACTCGATGTCATTACTCCTCAAACATCGGCTGCCGCAAGGACAATCCGATTGATACCCCCGTTTCGGCGATATTCGAGAATTTAGAATTCTCCAGATCGGTCGGTCAAATTCGACTGGTCCCTCCCCTTAAGGGGTAACACCAATGTAGCGCCAGCAAAAAGGCCGAAATTTGATATATTTTTTTTGAAGATATGGGTAACGGGATCGGGTTTATTTATTCAGGGTGTAATGAATTAAGTACCGCTGCTACCAATATAATGATTTGGGATGTTGAGGTTCTGAATAAGGGTTGAGCTGGTACCAGTAGTATGTGTGAGACTGGAGTTTTCGTTGAGTTCGTTTCTCGTTTTACACCTTCAGGTAACCGGGTTTTGGATGGTAGGTGACTGATGTGAATTTATGTATAATAACGGAATGATCGTTTATTGGTAATGATCATAATCATCGTAGAACTAGTTACATGAGTGTTACAAGTTTATGGAGCTTAAGTGAAGAGTGATTTCGGGTTAGCGATTTATGATTCTGAAGCGAGTCTGAGAGTGACTGCTTTCTTTGACGATCTGGACGCAAGTGCGTATCGAGCGACTGCTCTGGTTGATGATTGAGAAGCAAGTCCTAATATAATATTCGCTACCGCTGAGCTCACTGATGAGATCATTCTTTTCCATTGTTCTCCTGGGCATGGGTGCGTTTATGCAGGTGCGTTTAGGTAGAGTTACAGTTCTTTGAATCAGAGATAGGAGGCTGAGCGACTGGATGCATGCAGGATGTTATGTCTTGGCGACTGGAGGTAAGGGTGTATGAGAGTGTGAAGTAGGTACAGAGTAGGTATGGAATACGTAACAAGGGTTTATTAAAAACATATTGAAGTACGTGAACAAATTTTTTTATTGTAGTTTTTATACAAAATGGCTGTGACAGAGCCAATCTCCAAAAAGGTCTTTTTTTTTTTATACCTCCACGGGCGGAATCGTAACTCCGAAAGGATGAAAGCTAGAATAAATGAAAAAAGTTTCTTAAAGTACATGTTATTGGCTGAAGAAGTACATAGGGTTTTATTTTTAAATCAGTTTTTGCAACAATGGCACAAGTTCTCAGAAATGTTCACGTTTTCGACGTAAAACTCTGCAGTAAATTGTTGATAAAAAAAGTTTTCATTACATCCAAAAACGGCTATGTACTTCTTCAGCCAATAACATGTACTTTAAGAAACTCTTTCTTTTATTCTAGCTTTTATCCTTTCGGAGTTACGATTCCGCCCGTGGAGGTATAAAAAAAAAAGACCTTTTTGGAGACTGGTTCTGTCACAGCTATTTTGTATAAAAACAGCAATAAAAAAATTTGTTTACGTACTTCATTATGTGTTTAATAAACCCTGAATAAATAAACCCAATCCCATTACCCATATCTTATAAAAAAAAAATATCAAATTTTGGCCTTTTTTGCTGGCGCTAGGGTGGTATTACCCCTTAAATAAAGATCATATTTCAAGTGCAAGACATGAGTAAGAACACTGTTGGATTTTAGGAAGTTTTATCCGGATAATAGAATAAACACAAAGAAATATCTTCTAAATACTCTTTATTCTTTCCTCTTACGCGTGTCTCTCAACTACAAGGGAGTCTCTGAGAAGACCGGGGAGATAGAGAGAGACTTGTGAAACGCCCTCTATGAGTAAAGGTCTCTCTATTTACCGACGCTGCATGGCAGCCCAATTCTCCCTTGCATATCGGCAAAGCCTCTTATTTCTTACACTCCCTCCCTTTGTCGATATGTATTTTCCTCTTTTATTATTATATTTATATATATATATTAGGGTGATTCAAAAAAAAGCAATATTTTTTTTTTTTCTTCCAAACAGACTCAAAAGTTTCGTTTTGATGTCAAAATAGGCCTGTCAAAATTTGAGCTCTTAATATTAATATTAAGAGTGTCCTCATCGCACTTTTCTATTTTCCATAAGAATAACATAGGAAAAATCATTTTTGCTTATTCTGATTTTTGTACGCCACAAAGGACTGCTCAAACAGTAAATCGCTATACATATTCTTGTAGAGAATTGAACGCTCTACAAAAAAGGTCTCTTGGTCTTTTTCGATAAATCTACCCGTTTCAAAGTTAGTCTTTCCATTAAATGACCAAAATCGCTAAAGAAACTTCAAAACGGTTAGATTTATCGAAAAAGACCAAGAGACCTTTTTTGTAGAGCGTTCAATTCTCTACAAGAATATGTATAGCGATTTACTGTTTGAGCAGTCCTTTGTGGCGTACAAAAATCAGAATAAGCAAAAATGATTTTTCCCGTGTTATTCTTATGGAAAATAGAAAAGTGCGATGAGGACACTCTTAATATTAATATTAAGAGCTCAAATTTTGACAGGCCTATTTTGACATCAAAACGAAACTTTTGAGTCTGTTTGGAAGAAAAAAAAAAATATTGCTTTTTTTTGAATCACCCTAATATATATATATCTCTAAGAATACAATACAAGAATATTAAATGTAATATATAATGAACAATGTTGAACTCAGTTCTGGAAGTACGAGATATCAGTCCTTGAATCCTGATGAATACATCTGTCGGCTCTTAAGTTTGTTCCTTCTCTGAAATCAGAATGAATGATTGAGGATTGGTGATCGTTACTCTCTAATTTTAACCTGACACATCTAAATCATCATTTTGTCTCTGAGGTTTTTGTGTGCATCTAAAGGTAATGGTTTCGTCATACAATCAGCTAGATTCTCTTTGGTAGCTATCCATGCAACTCTAATTTTATTTTGGTGGACACATTCTTTAACAAAGTCTCCATGACTCTCTGCCATGTGCTTCCTAGTGCCACTCTGCTCTCTTTCTTTAAGACTTTCTTGAATTTCTTCTACAGTGCCATCGAACATCTTAAGTTTGTGACTTCCATCTTTTTTCGTGCAGTCACGTGCGGCTCTGTTATCACACCAGATTATTGCGGGATAAAGTGTTTTACCGATTATGTGTCTAATAGCCTTGTCAAGGGATATTAGTTCGGTACAAGCCTCACTCATGGCTAGATACTCTGCTTGGCAAGTCGAGAGAGTTACACTTGTCTGCTTATGACTCCTCCACGCAATGATGTCTCCAAACAATCTAATTATATATCCTGATGTGGATGTTGAATCGTCATGATCTCTAAAGCTTGCATCTGTAAATGCCTCTAATTTCTCGGTCTCTGCTTTGTATTTCAGTCCTGAATTGACAGTATTCTTCAGGTATCTGAATATCCTCTTTACATCCATCCAGTCGTCTTCTGTTGGCTCTAATTGTTTTCTGGCTAAGTAGTTAACTGCAAATGATATGTCGGGACGCGTTGCGTTAGCTAAATACATTAAGCTCCCGATGGCCTCTCTGTATGGTACCCTTTTGGTTTTGCTGTCTTTCTTAATTTCTGGATCTTCTAATTTTCTCCTCTCATTTCTGTTGCTTACTTGTCTGGTTACCATAGGTGTACTTTGAGGATTGCATTCTGTCATGTGAAACTTTTCTAGTATGCTCTCTGTATATCTGGGTTGATTGATTATTATGTATCTTTCTTCTCTATTTCTTTCTATTTCCATACCTAGAAAACTCTTTGGTTCTCCCAGATTTTTCATTTCAAATACTCTACCCAGGTGCTCTTTAATCTCATCTAATTTTTCTTCGTCGTTGCCAGCCAGCAAGATGTCATCTACGTATAGTACTAGTACAACCAATTTTCCTTCTTTCCTCCAGTTGTACAGGCAAGGTTCGTGTAGGTCATTTTCTAATCCAATCTTTTGTACTTCTTCTGTAAATCTCTTATTCCACTTCTTGGGACTTATTTTTAAGCCATAGATTGCTCTCTCTAGCTTGCACACTTTATTACTCTTCGTATGCTCATCCACCTCTAAGCCATCCGGAAGGTCCATGTAGATTTCTTCCTCTATTATTCCATTCAAAAATGCTGTCTTCACATCTAATTGGCATGCTTGCAGGTCGTATTTATTAATTATTGCTAGTGTTGATCGAATAACTGGCAATCTAGATACTGGCGCGTATGTCTCTCTTAAGTCATATTCGTTATTGTCTTTGAATCCTCTAATTACTAACCTTGCTTTGAATCGTATTGATCCATCAGCCTCTAATTTCCTCTTGAAGACCCATTTTGAATCTATGATGTTTGCCTTCTTTCCATGAGACATTAATTTTGATTTGTCGATGAGTGTCCACACGTTGTTTTCAGTCATAGACTTAAGTTCCTCTCTTATTGCTTGTTGCCATTTTTCTTTGTCTTTACTCTGCATTGCCTCTTTATACGTAGTCGGATCTTTGTTTAATGCTGCTATGGAACAGTGTATTAATTCATTTTCTTTCATTTGCTTCTCTTGGTTGTCTCCTACTCTTAAATTCTGTGTATCTGCTGATTCCCTATGGTCGTAGGTATAGCTGATATCTTCGATAAGTTTTCCCACGTATAGACTTTTACTATGTTTTTCAGCCTCTAGTTTTCTCTTGCTTCGTCTTAGTGGAGTCTTATTCTTTTCCTGTTCTTTAATTTTCTCTTGTTTATTCATCTCTTTAGTTGATTTTCGTGGTCGACCTCTTTTTCGGGGTTCCACTTTTTCTTCTTTTGAGTCTTCTTGTTTTTCCTCTTCAAACTCTTTCATCAAATTCCAATCATTTTCCTCTTTACCTTCTTTTAACTCTAGTGTGTTTTCTTCTTTCTCCTTTTTGTATACATCCTTATATACAAGTTTCTCATTAAATCTGACATGTCTCGATTCCAGAAATTTGCGTGAGCTGGGATGCCATAGTAGGTACCCAGTGGGTTTATATCCCACCAGTACTGCTTTTATTGCTCGCTGGTCAAACTTTGAATTAGGCTTTGGGATTTTTACATACCCTATGCAACCAAACCTCTTTATTTTATCAAAATGGCAGTTCGAATTTGGTGCAAACTTCTTCAGCGGACTTTCATACTCTATGGATTTGTGAGGGGTCCTGTTGTATGCATGTACAGCAGCATCAACAGCGAACTCCCACATACTCTTTGGTAGTCCTGAGTCAAACATGTATGCTCTAACTTTCTTCTGGAGTGTGGCATTGAACCTCTCTGCTACTCCATTGTGTTCAGGTGTGTATGGTGGTGTCAGTTCAATCTCTATTTTCTCTTGTTGTAGAATCTCCATGAATTTCTTACCTGTGAACTCAGTGCCTTGATCTGACTTTACATAACACACTTTTTCATTTTCGCCTAATAGATTTCGAGTTGAAATCAAGAATTCCTCTCATGCTTTACCTGATTCGTCCTTCGTCTTTAATGGATCTGCTCTAGCTAATCTAGAATAGTCATCTATTGTAACGTATCGGCTAGCCGGCCGGTAATATAGAACGATCCCGTGATCAACCGATCACGTGATCACCCTACCACACAGCGATGACGTCAAATGACGCGCTCGCGTCGTCGAAGGAGGCGACGAAGAGTATAAAAGCTGGTGAGGAGGAACCTCACCAGCGATACGTAGAATAGATCTCGTAGTCGACTCACTTGATATATTATATCTTGGGCCATCCAGGAATAATAACTTAGAATCAGTAGAATCAGAACTTATTACGAATTTCGACAAAATCAATTGCATAAATTTAAACATAGAAAAGTAAGCTAAAGCAGCTGCTATTTCAACATCAATTATTAAACTCTAATGCTGCGTATTTGAGATTAGAATATTAAAATTCGAGGCATTTATCAATAAACCGAACTTGCACTCCTAAATTTAAACGAAAACGAAGATCGATCGAATCAATAAAAACGAGCCAGTAGAGATAAGGTAATGTTAAGAAAATAGAGATAAGAAGCATTTTTGTTATTTTATTTTGTAGCAATTCAGAATCAAACAATTCTTTGAGTAAAATGATTTAATTTCACTAAGTCAAATCGCTACGATCTTTATTCGACATTTCCGTCGCTCATTTTCCAAAATAAAAAACTCTTGCACACAACATAAAAGCCGAGATAGTATAATTTCAGGGAACAGCTTTGGAGAGCAATCTTCCGAGTCTGGTTATACAGTCTTGGGTGCAAACCCCGGATCTGAGTGCAGGGAATAGTTAGTAAAGATAGCACAGGAGTCAGGCTTATGTGAGAACATCGGCTCTGACATAGGGACGTGGCTTTACAGAGCAATCTGGCGAGTCCACGCAAACGGCTTTGTTAATTCCGAGTCCGAAGGTAGTTAGAAAAATCTAGAAAGGAGGCTTTTTGTGGCAGAACCAACTTTTCCCCTCCAACCTAGTCGCAAAGTGCCCAAAAAACTCATAAAATCTCGAAAGAATATTATTTGAGCAAAGAACTCACATAACGGCGGTCTATTCCTATCTTTTTAAAATTACCGGAATAGCCCGGAACGTTACACTATGAATACATTTATGAATCTCTTTTGTCCTGGATACGAGGTAGGTTTTATTGGACCCATTGTATGCGTGTGTATTACTTCAAGCGACCTCTCAGCTCGAGTTCTTGTCTCTTTAAATGGTAGTTTTTCCATTTTTGCCATTACACACACTTCGCACTCTAAGATGGACTCATTGAATTTTACCTTCTCTAGACTCTTAACTGTTTTCTGTAATTCTTTCAAGTAATTCAATGATGCGTGTCCCAATCTAAAATGCCATAGTATGGCCTCATCTAATTTCTCTGACTTTTGTGATTTCTTCTCAAATGGCGATATCTCGAATTCTTCTTCCATATTCTTGATTGCTTCTAGATTGTCTATTTTTATTGTTTCTCTAGATATAGGGTTGTCATCCCATTCTATTGTATCTATTCCATCTATGTTTACATCTATATCCTCAGTTGAATCAATGAGCTTCTCTTTAATCTCCCTCCCAATCGCAGAACTAGCATTTTCAACCTCTTTAATTTCTCCCTCCGATCTTTTCAAATTTTTATCGTTAATGCTTGTCTGTGATTGTCCGGAAAGCTCATCCTCTGATACTACCGTTAGTTTACACCTGTGTTGCTCTACCTCTAAGTTCTCTTTAGTGATGTCGGTGTCTTCTTTAACTCTAAAGTTTATTATCCAGTTTGGTTTTTCATATGTTCCTCTTAAAACTGTCTCATTAGTAATCTTATCATAGACTCTAAGTATTTCATCATCTAAGTATATGCTAAGTCCCGTATCTGCTAATTTTCTGAGAGATAGCAAATTATCTGAAATGTCTCTAGCTGCAATTACATTTGTCAATTTTATAATTCTGTTTACGGGTGAACTCGGTATCAATAAAAGATCCCCCTTGCCATCTATCTGTATGTCTGCTATATCTTTCTTATTAGCACTCTTAATAACCTCATTTTCGCACCTCTTAAAATCTCTTAATGTTGTTTTATCATTAACAATATGATCAGTTGCGCCTGAATCTGCTATAAAGTTTATGGACTCTATTACATCTAAATTTGACTTACCAGATTCTTTTTGCTCCTTATCTTTCCTTCCAGTCGTTCTTTTAGCATTTCCAGAATTCGCATTTCGATATTTACTCACTTTACCTCTATTTTTAACTCGGTTGAACCCTTTCTGATCATTCTTACTCTTATTTTCGCCCTTCCAGTTTGATTCATTTGAGATTTTATTATTATTATATTTCTTGAAATTGCCTTTATACTGAAGTTTGTTATTGTATCTCTTTCCCTTGAACTTAGCAGTAGCTTGTGGACATTCACTGCCCTTGTGGTTTCTAATTTCTTGGCAGAAATAGCAGAACCACTTGTTTGTAGTATTCAGATTGCACTCTTTGGCCCAATGACCCGATTTGTTGCACCTGTGGCAACGATTCTCTGAAGTTATGGTTCGGTTCGGGATTGCTCTCTGAGCCTTGGGTTCCTCTTTGATGTCATTTTTCTTTTCTGCCTCTAATTGTAAAATAAAGCTCTTTATTTCTTCTAGACTCATTTCGTTGGATAACGTTTGTCTTCTGATCAGGTCTGCATTTCTAAGTTCTGGATTTATGGCAGTCACAGCTTGGTAGAATGAAGACCGCTTCTCTTGTTCTGTCAGGGGTACTGCGTCTCCACATCCTTCATATTCTCTAATAATTGAGTCGAATCGTTCGCAGAAATCATCAACCTTTTCATCTTTTCTCATTTTAATTTGATAGAGTCTTGCTCTAACCGATGTGGGTGTAACATTTACTTCACTTTTTCTATGACTTTTTAGTTTCTTTAGAATTTCTTTAGGATCTGATTCATTCAAAATTTTCTTGTGGTAATTTTCATCCAAGTGATTGATGATAATATCTCTGACCAAGTTTTTCCTTTTTGTGGATTTTGTTTCTGAAAGATTGTCTGGACCTGGTACTCCAGGATCTATTACATCTAATAAATCATTACTGGTCAAATCGGATCGTAAGTAATCCATCCAAAGATCAAAGTTTGATTTTTGTGACAATTTGTACTCCCTCTTAATGTTCATTTTGCTGTTGAGAAACTCATTCCCTACTACTTTCTTTAATAGTTTAACATCTTTATTCAAACTGCTTTGTTCAGTCTGCTCTGGTCTCTTATTTGTGACTTTTTCAGTGGGATTCTCTATTTTTCTTTTCTTATCTTTATCTTCTAGTTGTTCAAGAGTATGATCAGGGTTTGACTTCTCGACTTCTTTAGGTTTTTGAATCTGTTTTTGTGCCTCTAAATATTGAAGTCGAAGTCTTTCTGCTTCTACATTATTCCTTGAGACGTCAGCCAATGTTGTGACCATTTGCTGGACTCCCTCCATAATTTTGGACAGTTGAGTTACCGAGGTGGATAATGTTTTGAACACTGACTCGTTCTTCTCAATCTGCCTGTTTTGGTGATCTAGCTGCATTTTGTAACGGAGATTTGTCAGTTGATCCACCGTTATAGGCTTGTAGACTGTTTCCTCTGTAATGACTGGTTTCTTCTTATCCTCTTTAATCTCTTTATCCTCTAGACTCTTCATTTTTGCTGTGAACAGTAAACTCAAAAATTATTACCTGGGTTTCTCTTAATTATTTGAATATTGTCAGATCTGACCATCTAACTCTTCCTCTAACTCTAAACTTCACAGCCCTCTATGTACCCAAATTTGTATGCGCTTCACAAACTATAGGCAGATGTGAGTCAGAAAATTCGGATGTATTGTGGAATTATGCATATAAAAACAGCTCTTACTCTTATTGGATGAATCCAATTCCTCTAAATTTTTATCCTGAGTTTCCTCAGCCTCTAATATCTCTTTGGTTTGCTCTTGCGTTCCATCTATACTCTTTGTGTGATTTTCATCCTTGTAGCTGTTTATTATATCTTCATCACTCTCATAATCCATTATGTAAGGAATGAATCCCTCCACAATTTCGTCTCTCGAATTCTCTTCTGCCATCTAGTCCAGGATTTATAAACCAACATTTGATTAGTTTATTTCTTTCGAAATAAGTTAAACATCTAATACCAGGTAATCTTTCTTCTAATCACAATGATGCTTGTATGTAAAAAAAATTAAACAATACAAGAATGTTTGGTTTCGTGCTTCTAAGCCAAATTTAATGCACAGCAATTAAAAATGACTTGAAACAGAAAGCTGAGTCCCTCCGCAGCGCTCACATGTATATGCACACCATGTACTGAGATTTGATTTCACGCACAGCAACGAAATCTGTCAGAAGCGGTTGATCACGCACACATACACGGTACATACAGAGATCTTCAGCTCCCCTAGTCAGTTAGTGAGCTATATACCGCACTGCAAGTTTTCACCCAAAAACTGCCCTGGATTCTTATTTGTTTGTGTTGTGGGATTTTTCTGTTCATCTATTTTATTTTATTTTATTAAAATAAAACTTGAACCAAATTCCTCTAATTATTCAAATTAGAATCTCTAGAACCTCTCAGATTTATTCAAACTCCTATCCGAAAATAGAAATCTGTGTGATTTTCGGTGAAAAAGAGAACAGTACCTTTGTCTCTTGTTTCTCTCTCACTCTATACTCTAGTACGCACCCAGATAGCAAAATGCGTGCACAGTGCGCGCACAGTGCACTCAGGTTGTGTTACCTTACCCTCACGCCATGAGCTCACTGGACCAGACATATGCGTCCTCATATGCCAGGCATATGACATTCACATCGTGATCTGCATGCGTATGTCGGCACAATACAGTCACATCGTGAGTGTATTTATGCACGAAACTTGAAGGTAGATTCTCAACTTACATAAATTTTCGGGTAGCACGCCCTAGAAGAGAAGACCAATTTTATATATATAAAAATATGTATTGACGTTGAATCTGTAGAATTGCAGCTTATACAGGCGAAAACAATTTTATTTTATGAAGTTATAAAAAAGTTCATCAAATCATATACGAATAGTTTCGTATATTATTTTGTAATTTCACTATTGATTTCATATACCTTTTAATATGTAGTTTTATAAAACCATTTGCACGGTCAAATTATTGGTGGACTCATCTGAAAAGTTATACGATTACATAAAATTATGTAGAATTATACGCATAAAATTGGGGTTTCGCATCAAAAATTTTCTCGATTCCTGCGGGGTTCTTAATGTAGAGTAAGCCAAAATAATGAGGACGTATTTTTTTCTTTTTCGTTAAAAATGATAATTGCTATCATTTTGAAATTTTATCTAAGGTAAATGATGCTGTCCATATAAGTTTTACACTGACGAATGATCTATATTAATTGTTACAGAGTGTATTTTAGGAAAATGAGAAATACTCATTGAGCCGTCAAAATTATGGCTACAGCAATTGTACCATTTGCTTCTAAATAATTAAACATAGACGTAGTTCAGATCTTGTGAACACCCATTCTTGACTTTTACAATGAGTACCTAATGCGTGGTGTTATCACAGTGCATGTACGCATTATCACATAATCAGCCACGATATTCGTGATATATGTTACCGTGCACTGAACCATGCCTCACGTCGTGATAATAAAACTCATATATTTTCGTAAGCACCGCATGATTGTCACCGCGTGACGGTAAGATGCACTGGCACGTTTGCTATCTGGAATGCGCCCGCACGGAGTGATCGCACAGTGTGTTCCATGTGAACGCACTGAACCATCCCTCGCGTCGTGATGCTAAAAATCATATGTTTTTACAAGCACCGCATGATTGTCACCCCGTGATGCCAACGTGCACCAGCACGTTTGCTATCTGGGCAGTTGCGCGCGAAAGATGTTTGAAAAAGTTTGTTTACATCGCCGAGGCGAGTGCGTGGCTTTGCGCACGAAAACACGTTCAAGCCTGCACGCCTTTGTACGGTTCTACGCCTCTACCGGCTTCAAATCCTCCGTACTTTTATCTCTAATTTCTTCTATTTCACACGTGTTCTGTCTTTGTTCACCTCTAATTCAACATCCTTGTTTTCCGTTATTTCGGATATTCACTTCCCTTTAAGTTTGTTTTCGACAAAGAAAATATTCGGATGTACTCACCTTCTATATCCTCTACAAACTTTCTTTTTATCGAACTCTTCTATATTCTCTTTGTCACTTTGTTTTTATTTGTTAATTTATTTACCAGAGCTTTTCCGCACAGTTAAGCGAGCCTTGGGCCCATAACCTGTTGGATTTTAGGAAGTTTTATCCGGATAATAGAATAAACACAAAGAAATATCTTCTAAATACTCTTTATTCTTTCCTCTTACGCGTGTCTCTCAACTACAAGGGAGTCTCTGAGAAGACCGGGGAGATAGAGAGAGACTTGTGAAACGCCCTCTATGAGTAAAGGTCTCTCTATTTACCGACGCTGCATGGCAGCACAATTCTCCCTTGCATATCGGCAAAGCCTCTTATTTCTTACAAACACCAAAGTGAGACAAACCCTTTCATAATTTGAAAACAAAGAAATCGATTGGTTTTAAAAAGTTATTGAAATGACACCAGTTCTGCTACATAAGCCTACAGCAATTCGAGAATTCTGGAACTCACCAGCCTAGCTAGGCTCTAACTACAGTCAACACAGGCAAACATCAATGGTCCTTGATCTTGGAGGAGTGTAGCGGTACAAGTTACTGGTACTTGCTGGACTACAGACCTACAGTGCCTCCGCAAATACTGAAGACAACGTTCGTTGGGTATTGAGCCGACTTTGAGCAGTCCAGGCACTCGTAACTCCGGAATGTTTCAAATACTAGCTCGCGGCTTTAGAAGGTTTTCAATCCTTCCTCTGACATGTGCATCTTATAGGCCCACAGACTGTAATCGAGTAGTCATGCTTCAGATGAATGAGCAGAGCTCCAGATTGGACGACCGCTTAATCTGTAGAAATTTAAAGACACACGAACTCATGGTAGTTAAACCTGGACAGCAGCAGCAGAATACAACAAGGTTCACCCTGTTAATACCAAAGGGTGGAATTTTGGGCCACTCCGAAAAAGGGATGTTTCAATTATTACTAATTAAAATCGTGTTGTACTTGCGAACAAAGAACAGGTGATTTTCGATCAATAAAATGCACGTATGCCTCTTTTGATAACTTTGATAGCTCTCAAGACACCGACAGTGTGTTCTTGTATGATGCGCAGATACTTCCTTCTGAGTCGGCTAGACATTCTCATTTGCAATCACATAAAGTTACGTCAGATTGAGACTACTAGTTTCTGCTTCGTCAGACTAGTAACGAGTGAAACCATGCACTCGTCCACGAAGCAAATATTATGGAGAACTGTGTTCAGCTAGTCGATCGTAAGCTATGATGGTCTGCCTGCAAATCCTTCGGAAAAAAAATCATGGCAGAACTTCATCTCAGTCTTCGTGCTTGCTAATTTTAGAAAATTTGAGAAAAACATAACAGCGATTATAACCTCCTACGCAATTTTCGAAGCGCATTTTCGCAAATTTTTTATGGGGCTGTTACGTCCGGGTGTCACCACCCGTACGCTCTCCCCTCACTTACCTCTATCCCCCTGTTCCTCTACATCTCTACTCTGTCTATCTACCTGTTACCCGATCGTCCGCATACTGTCCTAACGTCCCTACGAGATACTCGCTGCACACGGCACTGCCAAATGCAGCGAGTCAGCTATAATCCTTCTATCTTATTCCCATAGCCACTGCCTACCTTTCCCCCTAAGACTCACTCCATTACTAACCTCCATACAGGAGACAACGCCAACCATTATAACTCTACTACTAGAAATAAAGATTTAAGTTTGATTATAATTACTATCACTATCGTTCACCCTCATACTCCTCAGGTATATCTTTATATATTGAACAGGGGACCTAACCCAATTAATAGACATAACACTGGTGGCAGCGGTGGTCCCCCTGTTACTGAGGGTATATCAAAAGTGAACGAACTACCACAAAAATATAAACCAGCTAACTCAACAAATTGTGATATCAAACAGTGAAACGACGAGTAACACAAGTTTTGTGAACTGTTAACCAAATTACGGACAAAACGTAACGAAGTTCGTCTATACTGCACGTTATAACTAGTGCTACGCCAATCACTCATACACCCAAAAAGTGTGAGCTACGAAACCGCCATTATCAACCTGGCGATAATTGGCAATCACAAGATCTGCCAAGACTATCAACTGAACCAACCGAAACCGAACCTCAAAGGCACCTCGCCCAACAAAGAGCGAACTCGCTCCAACGACGAAGCCCGGTGACGACTTCAAGACGCCGATATCACCAATACTATCGCCTGACAACCAGATCCAGAATCGTCATCTCTCCACCAACGATCACCACTTCAGAGATATGCCAAGAATAATCACTCTCATCGTACTTACCATAATTTCCAGAACGTAAGCTAACTTAATATACGTATACCATTAAAATAAGTCGTAAACCTTGTCGAAAATCATGTCCGACCCAGAGACGAAATTTCTACCATTGAAAGTGGCGGCTACACTGATCCCAACTTTCGACGGATCAAACATTACAGTAAAATCTTTCCTTCGGAAAGTTGAAAACGCAAGAATACTAATAGATCCGCGAGATTCACTCCTATTTGCTGTACTTGTACGATCGAAAATCGGAGGCCATGCAGAAAGAGCACTCCCGCGAGATAGCCTCCAGACACTAAAACCAATTATAGATAATTTAAAACGCGCGTTTGAACCGAAACAAAAACTATCAGACGTGCAATGTGCTATAGCGTGTGCACGTCAAGAGAAAAATGAGACCGCATTAGAATACGGAACTAGAATAGAAGAACTTGTAGATACGGCCATTGACATTATAGATTCGAAAGAAACCGCCGAACATGCGACTATACTGATAAAGAACGTTGAAGATAACGCCTTACGCGCCTTTATAAAAGGTCTATGTGACGCGCTAGAACAAAGGGTGTCAACCGAGAAGCCAAACACGCTGCGAGCGGCAGTCGATAAGGCGGTGAGCGCGGAAAGAATAGTATTAGAAAGGCAAAAATTACAATCGCAGACACCGAGCGATACGAAACGGTACCAAAACAGTTCAAAAACCGATGAACCGGTTCAAAACCGTAGTAGTAACACAAAACA
Source organism: Rhogogaster chlorosoma (assembly GCA_944452935.1). Lineage (NCBI taxonomy): Eukaryota > Metazoa > Arthropoda > Insecta > Hymenoptera > Tenthredinidae > Rhogogaster > Rhogogaster chlorosoma. Next base: position 13,607,580 of record OX101798.1, on the reverse strand, counting down.
AACACCGCCTCACGACCCGTCGCTGAACTGTAGGTTTTGCAAGCGTGTTGGGCACTCGTTAGATAACTGTAGATTACGAGAGCGTACCGACAATTTGTCTTGTACATATTGTGAACGTAAAGGGCATACAATCCAATGGTGCCGCACGCGAAACTATCAAAATCGACAGACAACCCAAAATCCTTCCTTCCATCAACCAAACACTCCAACATACGCCCAACAATCTCAGATACAAAACAGACCTCAACATAACAACTCCGGTCAACGACCAAACCAACCTGACGAAAACCGAAACAGATCCAACTTTGAACAACCAAGATACGCACGCGTAAATTATACAAATACAAATTTCGCAAATACCAACAACTTTCCAGTAGAATCACTACATTTAAACGAGTAACGGGACCACACGGACGCGCCAACGCCCCGAACTCTAAAAAAGCGTCCGAACACGTTGAAAGGATTCTCCTAGAATCACCAACCATTACAATTCGATCACCGCAAATTATCGGCTATACCGGAACACTAATAGTAGACACCGGTGCAAATTTAAACCTAATAAAACGACGGACCATCACCTCAGACACTCATTTCGAACCAAGAAATAGACGCTACATTTCGGGAATAACAGAGGGATACACGGAAACACTAGGTAGCATTAATCTAGAATTTGCCGGAACTTGCCACGAATTTCACGTAATAAGCGACGAATTCCCTATACGAGAAGACGGCCTTTTGAGCGCCGATTTCCTACGACTCGAAGAAGCGACAATCTGTTTTAAAAATGACCAACTCCATTCCAGAAATACAGGTGTTATCCCACTTCGCTACAGATCCTCAAACAATAATATGAGAACATCTCGCATTCTCACAACGGCGGCAACACAAACACCCAAGATACACCTACACACACCCCAACTTGAAAAACAGACAAGCACACTCTTGATCGACACCGGAGCCGACATAAACATAATGAAACTTAACGCAGTCAAACCGAACGTACACTATACCGTGTAACACTACGGTTAATATTTAATAATTTAAATTCGGCGCGGCCTAGCGAGCCCGCCATCTCTGAGTAAGAATGTAAACTCCGTCGTTGCCGCCCGGCGCGGGCCAGCCTCGCCGCGCGGCACGACTCCGCGAAAACCTTTCTCGCAAGCAAAGTAACAACCGTCCTGTTTATAAGACGGGCAGCTCGGCCGTATATTCAGAAGTAAACTGTTCGATAACCGAATGTTATTGATATTTAGCATCGTGGAGAACGCCTCGGCCTCTCTACCTGTCTCAATTATTGAATAACGATTCATTTCGCTTTTGTGTGGTAGCAAAGCTCCTGAGAGAAACCTCGGTCCTCTTGGCTGCCCGAGTTGCCACATCATATAAGCTTATAATCTTTTGTCTTTTTCCAAAGTCTTTCTACACCCTTCTGGTACAATAATAGAGTCAAAATAAAGCAAAAATATCTCATTGAGTGTCAATATTAACCTCTCGGTTTAAAGTCAAAACTATTAGTCTTGGGCATAGTCGGTCACCATTAGGAGCGCTCAATTTAGTTCGTAGTCTTATGGCGAACTAGTTCGTTCTTTTAGTTCGTTTAGTTCTTTTTCACGAATATTTCAGTACAGCGATAATTCCGTATAAAAAGTAATCTTGGGCATAGTCGGTCGCTGTTGAGAGCGCTGAATTTAGTTCGCAGTACTGTGACGAACTAGTTTACTCTTGTAGTTCTTTAGTTTTTTTTTTTTTAATATTTCAGTAGAGATAATCACAAAAAAAAAAATGTATGACATATGATTATTGTTAACCATAAACTATAAATTCTATACTTTGATAAGAAACTCGTTTAAGAGCAAAAAAAATCAGTAGGTTGGACATGCAGCGCCACTTCATGATAGAGCGGACGCCAGAAAAATGAATATATAAAGAACTGAGAGCGAGATCATCTACGAACTAGTTCGTATAGTTCACCTGAAGGAGCGCTCTTCCCACCTAGGTCGTTCGCGAACTACCCAAGACTAAAAACTATCTCTCTTAGAGTTTAAAAATATACTTCTCGCTCAGGTCTTGTTATAATAACGATAATTTAATAATAGGGATTAGTTAGAAAATAATTGTCTAAAACAAAACCTTCGCTATATTTGTTTCATTTTCTCATATAACATCGTAAATAAACTAAAGTATGAGTGTTGAAAACATTTATTTTTATCAATAATAATCACCTTCCTCTTTAATTTAAATAAGCATTGACATAAACCCGGGGAGCTCTCCCGACCCCCTGAGTAGAGACAGGCTCTTATTAAATAAAAATAAAGTGACAAACATTTTTTAAAAGGAATTATTATTATTATAAAAAAGGTAGAGTCAATAGTTATAAGTAAGCTAGCGAGCACGAGTAATTGTATTAAAAAATAATAATTCAATTCACTTTTTTTAAGAATAGTCACAACCGTGACAGATAAAACCCAGATAACTGGCACAACGGACGGTACTGTAGAAACCCTGGGAAGCGTTAACGTACAGATCGGCAATAGTTGGCACGTTTTTCACCTAGTTGATAATTCCTTCCTAATAAAGGAAGATGGTATTCTGGGGACGAAATTTTTATACAACGAAAATGCCACGATTTCGTTTGGAAATGGTACAGTGACAACGGATAACTGTAAACCACTAAAAATACTAGACGAAAACATTATATCCATTCCTCCGCGAACCGGTACGGTAATATCAATGAAAGTAGCCAACCCAACCTTAAAAACAGGGTTCATTGATAATATAGACCTTGGTCCCAATATTTTTCTTGGCAAGGCCTTAGTCACGAACAGAAACGGCCTAGCATATGCTTACGCGATTAACTCCAGCGAGTCAGCTGTCGAGATAAAGAGACCCGTAGTAACCTTAGAAGAAGTCGACGAACTCGAGGACACAAGAACCCAGCTGACCGATGCAAAACTCGCCAACGTCCAATCAATCCTATTAACTAAAGCTCGCGAAACTAATACCAATGACAATTTCCGCACGCTTCACTTCTCCCCTGACCATAACTCAAAACGTCTCCACACGCTTATAGAAAACCTCCGACTAGACCATCTAAATAACGAAGAAAAACAATCGATAACCGACCTTGCTATACAATTTAACCACCTCTTCTTTTTACCGGGCGACAACTTAAAACATACGCAACTAGTTAGCCACACTATCCCAACCACAGATGACATCCCAATTCACACAAAACAGTACAGATATCCTCAGATTCACAAAGAAGAGATAGATAGGCAAGTCAACAAACTCCTCGATCAAAATATTATTGAACACTCTTCCTCACCATACAACTCGCCGGTTTGGATAGTGCCCAAGAAAGTAGACGCCACCGGCAATAAGAAATGGCGCATGGTCATAGACTTCCGCAAACTTAACGAAAAAACTATCGGTGACGCCTATCCTCTCCCCAACATAACAGACATCTTAGATCAATTAGGGTCCGCCAAATACTTCTCTAAATTCGACTTGGCGTCAGGTTTCCACCAGATACCAATGCACCCTGACCACAGTCCAAAAACGGCCTTTTCAACTCCGCATGGCCATTATGAATATAACAGAATGCCCTTTGGGCTGAAAAATGCACCCTCGACCTTCCAACGCCTAATGGATCAGGTACTTTCTGGACTCCTAGGCAACGAAGTTTTCGTCTATTTGGACGACATTGTAATCTATGCGAGGTCTTTAGAAGAACATGCGGTCAAATTCAAAAAACTCATGGAACGATTATCCAATGCCGGACTAACGCTTCAGCCCGACAAATGTGAATTCCTGCGTAAAGAAGTAGCATACCTAGGCCACGTAATCACGAAAGACGGAGTAAAACCGGACCCAAACAAAATAGCAGCCGTAAAAGACTATCCCGTACCTACAAATCCTAAACAAATTAAACAATTTCTAGGATTAATCGGCTACTACCGAAGATTCATACCCAACTTATCAAAAATCGCGAAGCCCATAAATAACCTACTAAAGAAAAACACTCCATTCCTGTGGACGTCCGAACACCAAGCCGCGTTCGAGACCTTACGAGATAGCCTTTGCGATGAACCTATCTTACAATACCCGGACTTTGAAAAACCGTTCGTATTAACAACTGATGCCTCAAACTGCGCTGTAGGCGCGATTCTTAGCCAAGGCAAAATCGGCGAAGACCGACCCATCGCATACGCCTCAAGATCTCTCGAAAAAGCAGAAGTCAACTACTCGACAATTGACAAAGAACTGCTAGCAATTATCTTCGCGGTGAAACACTTTCGACCATACCTTTACGGACGCACATTTACACTTGTCACGGATCACAGACCATTAGTCTGGATAAATAATGTCAAAGACCCAACTTCGCGACTGCTACGATGGCGCCTGACACTCGACGAATATTCTTACAACGTTATTTACAAAAAAGGTAAAATGAATTCAAACGCAGACGCGCTATCTAGAAACCCTCCACCTAACCCGATCCAGATCCTACCTCTTGATTCAAAACGCCTTAGAACCGATACAGAACCCTCAGAGGAAACTAACAAAAAGAAAAAACTAGCACATCAATTCCCGAGACGCCCCCGACAAACCACTGACGAATCCACTAACCCTGCCCCAACTAAAAGAACTAAGGCGCAGCAAACGCCAACCATGGCAACATCAGACCTCTCGGACAGCTCAGACGTTGAAATTATCAATCAAAAATCTAAACCCGCTAAAAGACTAAGGACTACCGACTCCTCTAATAACCCTGCCCCACGAAAGAAAGAACCAACCCACCTATCCGAATCCACTCACTACTCGACACCTCTAGAAGAAAACGACGATAAACAAACAAACTCCCCAGAGACCTACCTGAGCTCGAAGAAAACGAATAAACGACATCGCGATACACAATCTTCAGGTAACCCGGCACCGCGACACAAACCGAACGCAGACGATAGCTCAGACTCTACGAATGACTCAGACATTCAGGTACACACCCGTCGTAAGCGCATTATTACAACCTCATCTAACTCGGGCCAAAGAGCTCACAAAAATATTCGCAAACAAACTACAGACGCGACCCCCGATATAAAACGAAAAGTCCCGCACATACGTACGGACCGTAGCAAAGAGGAGCGGAGCAAACTACCCGATCCTCAACCCGGAACGTCGAAAGATAATAGGCCAGGATCTGCACCGTATATACGCAAAAGAGTTTATAAAAAACTCCCTAGCACAAATACAACAACGGACTCGGAGTCAGCAGTAACACATACTAGGCTAGATGTAAAGAAACGAGAAGTCTCACGCGACAGACTAGCCGGAACTTCTACCGAACAAAATCTGGAAAACACACCCCCCTACGATCAATTTCTCGTAGATGTAGATTTCCTGCCTTTGACTTACAATAAAAACATCACAGAGACACACGCCGACGTACTAAAACAAAAAGACAACCTGGCACACTGTATTTCAGCGGACTGTAAAGCTTCACTGGGTGTCGCGGATCAGATGGTGAAACAAGGACTGATACAACGCAAACAACTTCGAGCCATGAACCCTAAAGTAACAGACATTATTACAGTTACATACCCACGACGTATAATTTATAATTTGGTAACAAAAGAACGCCACTTTGACAAACCTACGAAAGAAGTAATGTACAAAACACTAGCCAAACTCAAAGTAGCGCTTATCAGAGAAGGAGTGAGATCACTATCAATACCAAGATTAGGTTGCGGCTTAGACCACCTTAGCTGGGACATAGTGAGTCGTATGATCCATTATATATTCAAAGACACAGACATTAAGATCACCATTTGCGTATACGAAAATCCAATACCTCACGGATCACTCCCGACAACGCAACGCAACACCATTCCACCGCCAGAAATAGATAACACTACTGACCATACGACGGATACAGATTATTCGTCAGAGCCCGAGAACTCGAGATCACCTGATAGTGACGACTCCCACGTATCAATAGACACCTTAGATCCCCAAAACCTACGCAACGACTTCCCCATCCCTACCACTGACACCCCACAACAAAGGGACACTCAGAACGACGATACCGACAACACACCTAACGATTTCAATCATTTCATAAACAATCTAGATAACATAATACCTGCGACTAACATCAAAGAATCAAAAGACGGAATGTTCCTAATAAACGACAACTACGTTCACTGCGTACCGGCAGAACACCCGACAGATGACCCATTGACAAAACGACTGATAGACAAGAACATGCTGGACAGAAAAACGTTTACAATTCGAACACCACGGAAACTGGAAATAGCTGTTACAAAATCCAAAGATAAATATATTCTCACACTTATAATAAAAAACAAACATACGGACAAAGACAATCTGGAAGACCTGCACAACATACTCCTCAACCTCAAACGCATCCTAATACGTAAAAATATAAACTCTTTCGCCTTCGCGAAAAACAACGTTGGGCTAGGCAGCTTTCAATGGTCAACGATCAAAAAACTATTCTATTACACCTTCGCGAACACCAACATTAAAATCACACTCTGTACCGAAGAAATTATCACGCCCGACGAAAGCCTACGCGACGAAATAATTAGAGAATACCATGAATCGCTAATCGGCGGCCATCAAGGGGTAACAAAAACATTCAACCGAATAAGAGAAAAATACATTTGGCCAAATCTGAAAACTCAAATAGAAAACTTTATCAGGGCCTGCGACAGTTGCCAAAGAAAAAAATTAGTGAGAATCAAGACCAAGTTGCCCATGATAATCACGGATACACCAGCAGACGCTTTCGATAAAGTAGCACTCGATATTGTAGGGCCACTCCCGATCACGAAATCCAACAACCAATATCTCTTAACGATCCAGTGCAACTTAACCAAGTTCCTAGACGCAATACCACTCCCCAATGCTACTGCCCAAACAATAGGTGTAGCTTTCGCCAAAGAATATATTACGCGTTACGGAGCTCCACGAACAATACTGACGGACCAAGGACAGAACTTTATGAGTACCGCAATCAAACAAATTAGCAAGCTCTTTAAAATCAAACAAGTCCGAACAACTGCCTATCGCCCGCAATCGAACGGATCGCTGGAGCGCAGTCACCTCGTACTAACTGAACACATCAAACATTACACAAACGCGGGTAAAGACTGGGACGAATACATCCGCTTTGCGATCTTCTGCTACAACACCGCGAGACATGAGGGTACGGACTTCACACCGCACCAACTAATATTTGGCAAAGAAGCCCGATTACCGTCGGACCTAAGAATAACAGACGCAATGACAAACACGTACAATACTTTTATCCTTGACCTAATGACAAACATGCACGACATACGGAAACAAGCAGCATTGAACCTAAAAGAAGCTAAAGTAAAGTCAAAAACTTATTACGACAGGAAAATCAATCCGCAAACCTTCGAAGCCGGACAAAACGTCTTCTTACTAAACGAAACTCGTTCCAAATTTGACGACCATTACAAAGGTCCCTACGTTATCAAACAAATAATCGACAACATCAACGCAGAAATTTACATGACGCCAAACAAAACAAAAATAGTTCACCTAAATAAATTAAAATTAGCACACACACGAGACTAACAAGACAAATAATCACAGATACGACACGACACTCGAAATGATGGAGACAAACGTTACACATCAATACTATTCACAACAAATCCGACTATATATAAAACCAAAATCCAAAAACCCCAACTCCTACGCAAGACAACGACGAACTCGCACCAGATAGAAGCGATAGACTATTACGATTAAATACATTACAAGTCGTCGCTACGCTCATCTAATCTTAACGATAATATTATGAGGTCACTAGATCATTTACTTATACATATACCTATATAAACCTAAATAGTGTAAGATAGACTTTAAGTCACACCTATACCATGTTAACCATAACATCCGAAATCTACGGAAACCTACTATTCACAATCATATATACCATTGCCAATGTTTTTGTTTTTGAAACTGTAATCACTTACCTAGACTTAAGCCGTTATAATCTCAACGATAATATTATAACGTCACCAGATCATTTACTTATACATATACCTATATAAACCTAAATAGTGTAAGATAAACTTTAAGTCACACCTATACCATGTTAACCATAACATCCGAAACCTACGGAAACCTACCATACACAACCACATATGCCATTACCAATGTTTTCCGAAACTGTCATCACTTACCTAGCCTTAAGCCTTTATAATATAATATAACTTTAAATAACATTTGGATCGCACAATCCCTATACACGTACATCTACGATACTCTCACGACGCCTATAGGTACTATCACTATTATACGCATCTTATTTCATAACACTACGCTCGAACATAATATTGTAATTCCCTCACACCTCATACCTAATACGCTATCCCATTGACAAATTACTGAACCAGAAGCTAAAATCTACAAATGATTCAACTACATACCTACCAATACTTTAAAATGTAATTCTACATATATTACCAATTACCGAACCGCAATCCTAATTTTAAGAATAATACATAATCGTACCATATTCGACACACGACTATGCTACACTACTACACTACTATATGTACTATCGGACCTAATAAAGGCTAATGCCATACTACTTGGTCCACTCACAATACACATACATCCATTCATACTTCACAAGTGTCTCCATACAACTACACCTATATCTAACTACGTCAGATAGAAACATATTACTTGTACCCAATCAATATGTTTCCTCTAACGGGGGGGGGGGGGGGTGTTACGTCCGGGTGTCACCACCCGTACGCTCTCCCCTCACTTACCTCTATCGCCCTGTTCCTCTACATCTCTACTCTGTCTATCTACCTGTTACCCGATCGTCCGCATCCTGTCCTAACGTCCCTACGAGATACTCGCTGCACACGGCACTGCCAAATGCAGCGAGTCAGCTATAATCCTTCTATCTTATTCCCATAGCCACTGCCTACCTTTCCCCCTAAGACTCACTCCATTACTAACCTCCATACAGGAGACAACGCCAACCATTATAACTCTACTACTAGAAATAAAGATTTAAGTTTGATTATAATTACTATCACTATCGTTCACCCTCATACTCCTCAGGTATATCTTTATATATTGAACAGGGGACCTAACCCAATTAATAGACATAACAGGGCATACATTGCCTCATCTCTGTGTCAAATTGCTCAATGCTTAGAAGATTTCAATGAAATTAATAACAAGTTTTTCTATTTCTTCAAATTTCATAACCGTATTCATAACCTTCGAAATCAAAAAAGCCTATCACTCGGATTTGCCGGTACTACTGAGGCCCAGCTCTTGTTGTGTGTCGATCTCTGTCATTTCTGTTACCACTGTAACCAAATATCTGGAATGTTTATCTATTATTGAATTTATAAATTTTTCGGGATGCGCATAAAATTATCAGACTCTGTTGACGAACTTTCTGTTATATACTCTGCGCACGAAAAATTATTAAATTTACAGTCAACGAACTTTCTGTTGGATACTTTTACGCGCGAAAAATTATGCTCAGACGACTCGTCATTGGCCGACACCCACATTTCCGAGATGATGAACAAACAACCATCATTTCGGGCAACGAACATCCTGTTAGATACCTCCTAGTGATCAATTACGCGCGAAAAATGATACATAGACGAATCGTGATTGGCTGGCACTCATACTTCCGAACCGATAAACAAAAGGCCTCCCACGTTTCCGGGTATCGAACTTTCTGTTCGTTATTACGTAGCGAATTGATAGCGTCGTTATTGAAAATAAAAATTAAAAATCGCGGAAAATGCCAAATATCAGGTATACGGTAGCGGAAAGGACCGAGATGATTGAAAAGCACATGCAAGGTACTAGTTATTTCTGATCACTTCGCGGCGGAGAATCCGGATCGGCTGGTTCCCTCAACTTCGGTGATACGCAGCATGGTGACGAAATTTCGGGCAACGGGCAATGTGGACCCGAAAAAAAACGTTGTCTGCCAACCGTCGAAGCGCCTCAGCGAGGAGAAAAAGGAGGAGATCTTCCTCAAAGTTGCAGAGCCGGGAAGGAAGCCAGCGAAGATCATCGCCCAAGAAGTCGGAGTATCCAAGGCGTCGGTCCTTCGAGTACTCAAAGAGGATAAGTGTCACGCCTTTAAAATCCAAAAACACCAAGAACTTAGGCCTGGGGACTCTGAGTCCCGTTTGATTTTTTGTAGGGAGATGATGGACCGCTTCAACGCAGATGAGGGTCTTCTGAATCGGATCTGTTTCACAGAGGAATCTACGGTCCAACTCGTTTCTGCGCCAAATACGCAGAACTCGCGAGTGTGGGCTTGGAAGAACCCTCATGTGCAGGTCACGGCACAGACGCAGTATCAAGAAAAGCTGAATTTGTAGCTCGGCTTGTGCTACAACCGTCTTGTCGGACCGTACGTCATCGAGGGAAACCTGACCGGCAACAAGTACCTAAACTTGTTGCGAGACCACGTCGTCCCTGCTTTGAGAGCCATCGAAGGGGATGTAAGGACATTTTATACGTCAAAAATCAATGATAGTTGTCAGGAAGCCGAATCATTTTGATTGGTATTTGTAAATCAAACATTGCTTTTTTCAACTATCAGGGTCCCGTCATCTGGTTCCAACAAGATGGAGCACCTGCGCATTACTACGTAGAGGCTAGGAATTATCTGGACCAACAGTTTCCCAATCGCTGGATTGGTAGACTAGGTCCAATCGCATGGCCTGCTCGCTCACCTGACCTCGCGCCGCTGGACTTTGGACTGTGGCCGTGTATGAAAAACGCCTTATACACGGAGAACCGCATTGCCGAACTCCCCGAACTAGAAGCTCGCATTAGGGAAATCTTTGCGAACATGAGCCCCTAAATGCTGAGCAACATCATCAACGGGTTCTACAATCGCCTAGGCGATTGTATCAGGGCACAGGGTGGACACTTCGAGGTCAATCGTCATGGACAAGACGATGAAGATGAGTGAGCGTGTGCAGCATGTGTGGTGTAGCTCTATCTACGTTGGCGCCAAAAAATTTGGAACAGCTGTGGACTTCGATAAATCCCCAGATTGCTGATGGTTTCATCACGGGAAGTCAAGTTTGTTTACTTTTTTCTATGAAACTTTGGTGTCCAAGCGCCAGGGTAACAATTAAAAGAATTCAAGCGTTTGCAGCTCACTACATGTTGCATCGTTCGTTATTAATTGTAACTTATCAGACAACCTGTTTAGACGACTGGGACGAACTTTTTAATATTCGTGTATCTCAACAACTTAATTCCATTAAACAGCACTCATTTTTTACAGGAACATTGGCAGCTGCTTGTGGCTCTCCGTGAAGACCAAAGTTTGAGGGATCAAGATCAACTTTTTCAAGTATTTATAAAATTTTTACAAGACTCTTTGGATGAGGTTCATTCTCGTTATTGTCACAGTTATTTTTGCATATTCTATCTTGCCTGTTTTCTTCCATCAGGAAGATCTTGTTGAAGCAAGAAGCAGAAGCTGGTATCGTTACGGCGAGATGCCAACCGGAGTTACGGCTCTTCCACTTCCCCACCAGCAAAAGAGAGATGTGAACACACCTACGAAACTGAGAAGAGAATTTGTTAGGACACACACCACTTTCTTACCTTGTTATGAATTTCTACTTTTGTTAATAAACTGGTTTTTTATCTACCTGGTTCAATTCACTCGCCATCTACCTGAGGAGACACTGTGTTGTTTTTATTGAACTATTTAACTTAGTCAACAATTTATTATTAACTTGAATTAATTCCAGAATTTCGTATAGCGTTTGCATCACTTTATTACAAGTTAGAGCCGAAGCAACGAACACAGCCTCCTGCGACCTGACAAAACCGCTAGATTTAGTTATTTTATTGTGTTAAATTGATAATCTCGATTAAAGTAGCTATTTTAAATGAACGTTGAAGATTGATTCACGTGGGCTTGTCACCTAATTTATTATTCGCATCAAAAGACGAACATAACCATAGTTGTCATTATATTACGCGAAATATCATCAATCAGCCGTTCCCCATCAATGGCTACCGAAATTCATATTAGTACGGAATAAATACTCGACCGACGCGCGCGCCAACTCTAGGGAGATTTTTCGCTTGTTGGCTCCCGCTGTAAAAACGCTAGTAAATCGCCGGCTGGGCGGACGGACCGGGCTGTTTCACCTGATTCTCACGGTATAAGCATTTCATGCTTTTTCATGTGGCTTGTAGAATATTGTGTTCTAAAGATTTGGCTTTAAAATATCGCGAAGAAGCTAAAATAAAGTGTAGTGTCGGGTGAATTTACGAACGAAAGTTCGTTTACGTTAGACTTAAAGATTAGGATACAATATGAAGAGCGAGAGCGGATATGTTTAAGTTGTAAATCTTAGGACTCGGATAGCTAGGGTCAGAGGCTAGGCGCCGGTATGACCGTTGGCAATTGAGAGACGGCAAAAGTATGTTTGGGTGGAGAAAATGATGAGTGTATGCGTGATGAAAAACAGATGAAGGGTCTTGGGTGGTTGGTGTGAGTCTTCCCACGAAAAAGGGAAATCGGCAGAATTGACCTGACCAGCGACTTGTTAAGACGTACGTACGGAGCTGAGTCAATTGTACGACGACGGTCCAAAATAAAGTTTAATTGTTGTTTTTACCTCTTTTAAAAAATCATTGCATTTATTGTTCGCCCTTTAACATCCTCGCTCACCTTGAAATCCACACATACTTAGTTTTATACTACATTTTTGGGGGCTCAACCGGGATCAGGGTAATTAGCGAACGGTGTCAGTGAGTGCAAGTGAAAAGACACGAGTGATAAGTGACGGTGTAGAAAGTAAATTATAAGTAAAGTTCCGTAAGTGATAAATTATGGCGGACCAAGTCGAACAAGTGGCAGACGGGCTCGAAGCAGTAGAGCTCGATGACGAACGGGTTGCAGGGATGAAGGTCATTGACTTAAAAGAAGAGCTCAGACGACGACAACTCCGAGTGACGGGTAAAAAGCGTGAGTTACAGGCACGACTAAGGGCAGCATTGCTGCTAGAACGGGAACGCATTGCTCCGGGCGAAGCAGACAACGAAGACGACGACGTTGAAGACGAAGAAGACGATGCCGAGGGTAACGAAGAAAGGGTCGACGCAGACGGCAATGACCCAATAAACCCAGACGCAGAAACTCATGACGATGACGACGACGAAGAAGCTTCAGAGGAAGAAGACGAAGCCCGAGCAAGACATGCAGTCCGACGCAGAAGACGAGAATCACCCCAACGCGCGCTGTTAACGTTCAAAGATGTCGAGGAGTCCCTCGAAAAATTCAGTGGTGACGATTATATGGGCATAAAGCAATGGCTAGAAGACTTTGAAGAAATGGCCCAGTTATGCAAGTGGTCAGACGTCCACAAGATTGCCTACGGCAAGCGACTGCTGAAAGGATCGGCGAAATTGTTCGTTAAACACGAAAAATGTACTAAAACATGGAGTAAGTTCAAAAAAGCTTTGAAAGAAGAGTTTGACGAGGCCGTAAGTGGCCACAAGGTACACATGGAGCTGTCACATCGAAGAAAGAAAGCAGAGGAAACGTCACAGGAGTATATTTATGAAATGCTCGAGATTGCTGCCCAAGCGGATGTCGATACGCAGTCCGTGATTCAATATATTAAACAGGGTGTACCTGATGAAGCAACAAACAAAGCGGTGTTATACGGAGCGAAGACTGTCCGGCAGTTGAAGGAAAAATTCAAACAGTACGAGGCCATGAAGAGGGAGATGAAATCAAAGGCAAGACCAACAGAACAGCGGAAAGACGACAAGGCGAAGCGGCCCGACGGAAAAGGTGTGAAGAAGAAGACGGTTGACGAAGCTACGCCAGTGAAACGGTGTTACAATTGTGGTGATAAAAAACATGTGGGTGCGGAGTGTCCGGCGAAGGAAAAGGGCACGAAGTGTTTTCAGTGCAACGATTACGGGCATATCGCGGCGAAGTGTCCGACTAAGCCGAAAGAGGCGTACATTGTGTCGCGCCCGAATAAACAAAAGTACATGAAGGAAGTGGCTTTAGAGGACCATAAGTTTGTAGCATTAGTTGACACAGGCAGTGACCTTACTTTTATACGATCGGACGAGTACGAGAACATAGGGTCACCAGCCTTGCGTGACAGTAATCTTAAGTTTGAAGGTTTCGGCTCCACTGGCAATACGACTATGGGTGAGTTCACTATAAATATGACAGTCGATGGCGACGAATTTCCCGTTGTGTTCCATGTAGTTTCGAGTACGATCTTGAAGCACAGCCTATTGCTGGGTACCGATTTTCTCGACCAAGTAGAGCTACGCGTGAGACGAGGTATCGTGACGTTTTTAAGACTCGACAAATCAGACGACGATAATGTAGATACGCCAGATATTTTCAGAATTAACGTAGTTGACCAAGCGGACGAAGTCGACCTATCCCACGTTAAGGGGGGGGTAAGGTCAAATCATACGAAAAAAGCCATGTTTTCGTGATTTTTTTTCTGACGACGCAGTTAAAATTTCTTTACTCAACCAATGGTACATTGAAGTATGACATTCGAAGAATGTTTCATCAAATTTGTACAAAGAAATATTAAAAAATACGGCAATGGCAGCAATTGTTCGGACGTGTCTCGAAAAAAAGTTGAATTGCGGTGCCCCTTATAACTTGGTGCTGGATCATCTGAAATCGAAAAATCAAAGTTCATTCGTTAGATAATAGTTTTCCCCAGGTAACGCTGTCGAGTTTTTTTTTTTAATTCCAATTTTTTCATTTTTTCGAACACTTTGAAGTGAAAAACACAATTTTTTGGGAAAAAATCAGCTAATTTGTTATTGCGAAATCAAAATTATGAACAAAAAAAAAAAAAACTCGACAGCGTTACCTCGTAAATGATGTACAGAAATAGTGTTTAAAATTTCAAAAGGATCGGTGCAGTAGTTTTCAAGTTATCAGGGGCACCGACTTTGAAAACGTGAGTTGTGGGAAAAACGCTTTAAAGTTTTAAACACAAAAAAATCCAGTTAAAACGTTTGTAAGCGAATTTTATCGACATACTTCACACTGAGTCATCAATGCCAGGTCCATAGAGGATGTTGCTATCATCGATAACGTCTAATGCATCTTTTTGCTCCTGTCTCCGACGAATCCTGCCTTCTTTGGTTTGTCGTTCAGCTTCCTGCTCTGCTCGGCTTATGCGTGTGGAGTCAGTGGATCGCGCCCAGTCATGAGCGCTTAATCCACTACTGATTCCCATGTCTTGCATGAAGGTGAGTAAAGCAAACGAACCTTCATTGAAGACACTGGCTGCCACATAAGCTGCAATTTCGACGACGACAGAGGTTCCACTCAAGTACTTCGGTGAGATTTTCCAAATAAGTTGGTTCAAACTCTCATTGTTGTTCTGCGTGAAGCCTCCGACACATCGCTCCAGGAGGGCATCTTTGCTCAGATCTTCGTAGATAGGCTTGATTGCATCCAAAACATCCTTGGGAAGAGCACAATGCCTGTGTTTGAACGAATCCAATGCATTAGCAGCTGCAGCTTTTTGCCATTCGCACCAGGAGTCCGCGCCGCTCGGGCATTTTTCGTGCTGTGGATTCTCGTCCGTCGAACTGTAGTGAAAGAACGTTGCCCAGATAGCGTTCTTCATATTTTTTATGGAATCAGAGTGACGTCTGATAGCCAACCCGTAGTATACCGTCAATTTATCGATAATTTTGGCCGTAAGCTTCCCTTTACCAGACAGACTCTTTCTTTTGATTTTCTTTCCAGCCTTAGTTTCGGTATCTACAACGGTCTTTTTGACTATTTCACGTAGACGAGTGCCCATTCTTTTTTGAACATGGCCTACACATTCTTTTTTTGCTATTGAGAAATCATCACCATAAGGTTTAGAATTCACTAACCCGGAGTAAGCTTTGGAGTCACCGTCGCCGATATAGTTGCGATATCGTACACCATTCTTTACTGAGCGTTGAAACATTGTTTTTATCGCTTCGACCTCCATATTTCCAGCTGCACCAGTATGATTTGCCCGACAGTTTCCAGTATCTACATGAGCTTCATGCCACTCTTCGTATTCGGCAGAGTTTAATTTGTGTTCCCAAGTTTTACATTCGTGGCAGTATGAACTTTTGACGAGAATGTCAAGAACTTTACCTGTAAAGTGACCGATTAGCGAGGTGACGCCGAATAAAGATGAGTAGCCTCTTTTTTTCCATGTTCCGTCGCCTGATACACTGAGTTCGTCGGCATCTTCAGTTTTTTTTTCTTCGGCTGTTGCTGCTCTTTCTTCTTTTATAGCAGATGAAAAAAATCGATTCGCTACTTCTCTTATAGTCGAGCACATTTTGTTCACGTAATTATTGTACGTCGGTCTTGATAAAAATGAACTGGACAAATCCATCAAGCCGCAGAACTTTTCACAGCCAACTAATCCAAGGCCTAATATCCTCATTACGAAGGCAAACCGATAATTCACTTCGTAAATACCAGAGTTTATTCGTGCACTAGACGGAACGTTTGTAATTTGTTTACAACTTTCGCACGACACTTTGATGTGAAATCCAAGACCTTCTTTCTTAGTCGAACGAAAATTTACTTTTCCATCACACTTCACACACTTCACTAGCGTAGCAATTGTTGCAAAGGCCAATAAAAAATCAATTACCCTATAATGTTTTTCAAGATCCTCCGTAATTTGATCTTGAACGGTCATTTTTATTTTTTTAGCTGACGCGCTTGTTGTCGTAACGTCTTCGCTTTTCCGTTTGTGGGGAGGTAAAATTTTTTTGGGTCGATGTAATCTCGAACTAACTGATTGTCTATCAGATCTTGAAATTTTTTTTGGCATTTTTGTAATAATTTAACAATAAAAATTATTGAAAACGGAGCTGAAATTATGCGAAAATAAGAACGCGCGGATACGTCTGCTCGATAGGATATTTCCTGCTGACTGAATTTTGTACGCCACACTGACAAAGTATACAGACCAGGTATAAACACGTTTGTTCTTGCCTTGAAATTTCGATAGATGGAGAGCAAAACATCTGCCGGGTAACAATAGTGCGCTCGGGTCGGGGCGCTCGAGTCGGGTCGGGTATAGGTACAAAAATCCGGCAGGTATAAAAATACTCATAACTTCGTCAATTTTGCTCCAATTGACTTGAAATTTTGACACAATATTCTTCAGATATTGCGGATTCAATTTCAAAAAATGAAAAAAAATGCAAAAAAAAATAATTAAATACCTTACCCCCCCTTAAAGAACCTTATTATCGCGAGAAGATTCGTAAAGCAATAGAGGAGTATAAGCCGGAGAAGACGCGAGACGTAGGGATCAAGACTAAAATAATATTGAAAAACGATGTTCCCATAGCGTGTAGGCCGCGAAGGCTCTCACCGTCGGAAAAGAAGGAAGTAGAAGACTTGGTGAAGCTATGGATGCACGAAGGCATCATCAGACTGTCTAATTCAGAATACGCGAGTCCGATAGTTTTAGTGAAAAAAAAAAATGGCTCGACGAGACTCTGCGTCGATTATCGCGAAATAAACAAGTTAATCGAAAGACCACGTTTCCCATTACCGCTAATCGAAGACCAGCTAGACTCCCTGCAGGGCGCGGAAATATTCACGACGATAGACATGAAGAACGGGTTTTTCCACGTACCTGTAGACGAGGAAAGCCAGAAATATACGGCTTTTGTCACGCCAAACGGGCAATACGAATTTTTAAGAACGCCGTGCGGACTAAGTATTTCGCCAATTATCTTTCAGAAGTTTGTCGCGACCATTTTTGAAGGGCTAATTGATAAGAAATATCTTGTTGTTTACATGGACGACTTGATAATTCTAGCGAAAGACGTAGAAGAAGCTATGGAGCGCTTAGGTCTCGTGTTGGAAGTTTCGAGTCAATACGGGTTGATCATTAATTGGAGTAAGTGTAGGTTCCTGCAAACGGAAATCGAATATCTAGGGCATATGGTTTCAAAAGATACCATTAAGCCGTCCGAGAATAAGACGAAAGCCGTAGCGAATTTCCCCAGGCCGACAACCGTTAAGAAGGTCCAAAGTTTTTTAGGGCTGACGGGTTATTTTAGGAAATTTATTGAAGGATACGCAAGGATAGCAAGACCGTTGACGGAATTACTGAAAAAAGACGCAAAGTTCAGTTTCGGGGATCACGAAGTCGAAGCTTTTGAAGCATTGAAGACGGCGTTAAGTAGGGAGCCCGTGCTAAGGTTGTATCGCGTGGGGGCGGAAACAGAACTGCACACAGATGCATCATGTTTGGGGTACGGGGCAATTTTAATGCAACTGGGTAGTGACGACGGGAAATTCCATCCGGTCTACTATGCCAGTGGTAAGTCGACACCGGCCGAGGAAAAGTACACCAGCTACGAGCTGGAGGTACTTGCGATCATGAAGGCCTTGAAGAAGTTTAGGGTTTACCTGTTAGGAATTCCGTTCAAGGTTATCACCGACTGTCAGGCTTTCGCAATGACGATGAAGAAGAAAGATTTGTGTGTGCGTGTAGCCAGATGGGCTTTGTTGTTGGAGGAATTCGACTACGAAGTATGCCATAGGCCAGGTAGAAGTATGCAGCATGTGGATGCTTTAAGTCGTAATCCGTTGCCAAGTGCGTTATTGATAACCGAAAGTGACGACGGCTTGATTGCGCGATTGGTAAGAGCGCAAAATGAGGACGAAGACTTGCGGAAAATATTAGACGCCGCAACACGCAACCAAGCCGACGGGTATTTAATAAGGAACAATCTATTATATAAGGAAGTAGACGATGACGTGCTAGTAGTAGTGCCGAAAAGTATGCAAACCCAGGTAGTGCGCCAGGCACATGAGCGTGGGCACTTCGGGGTGAATAAGACGGAAGCTATTGTCCGAAAAGACTTTTGGTTTAAAGCGATGCGGCAAAAAATAGAGAAAGTGCTAGCGAGTTGTGTGAACTGTATATTAGCGGAGAGAAAGCAAGGTAGGCAGGAGGGATTCCTGAACCCTATCGGCAAGGGCGATGTTCCGTTAGATACGTACCATATAGACCACGTAGGCCCGATGACGACGACTAAGAAGAAATACCAGCATGTACTCGTAGTGGTCGACGCGTTTACGAAGTTCGTGTGGCTGTACCCTACGAGGTCGACGGATACAGCGGAGGTGCTAGACCGTCTGCGTAAGCAGTCAGCCGTTTTCGGAAATCCACGAAGAATCGTTTCTGACCGGGGAACGGCATTTACGTCGAACACCTTCAAGGAGTACTGCGAGAGCGAGAAGATAGACCACGCATTAATTACGACAGGGGTACCAAGGGGGAACGGTCAGGTAGAAAGGGTCAACCGGACGTTAATCCCTCTTCTTACTAAACTAGCCGCTCCGGTACCTGAGAATTGGTACAAGTACGTAGAAGCAACGCAGAGGTACCTCAACGCCACAGTGAGCCGCAGCACAGGTAGAGCGCCGTTCTACTTGTTGTTTGGGGTCAACATGCGGATTAAAGAAGATCAGCAGGTGAAAGAGCTCATCGAAGAGGAGTGGATCGCCAGATTCGAAGAAAGTCGCGATGAACTGCGAGAAGAGGCCCAGGAAAAAATCAGGACGACCCAAGAAGAGAATCGCAGAAGCTATAATAAAAAACGCAAAGCAGCGAGACAATATGCAGAAAACGATCTGGTTGCAATTAAGCGAACCCAGTTCGGACCAGGGCTGAAACTACGCGGAAAGTTTTTGGGGCCCTACAAAGTGACGCGTGTTATGCGTAATGACCGGTACGCCGTAGAAAAGGTGGGCGAACACGAAGGCCCACAAAGAACATCAACGTCGGCGGATCACATGAAGAGGTGGATCCTTGATGACGACCGTGACTCGGATAACCACAGTGAAGATTAAAGACGACATCTGAGGCCAGATGTCAACGCAGGATGGCCGAGTGTAGTGTCGGGTGAATTTACGAACGAAAGTTCGTTTACGTTAGACTTAAAGATTAGGATACAATATGAAGAGCGAGAGCGGATATGTTTAAGTTGTAAATCTTAGGACTCGGATAGCTAGGGTCAGAGGCTAGGCGCCGGTATGACCGTTGGCAATTGAGAGACGGCAAAAGTATGTTTGGGTGGAGAAAATGATGAGTTGTGACGTGGATTTTATCAGACCCCGGATCCAGACCGGATCACTAGACCCCGAGGTCGTCCAGTCTACAATTGGCTAAGAAAATTATAATTATTTATTGCTGTTGGGCGCCAGGCGGATAACCGCCACTTTCAAAATTCTAAATCAAAACACCATTAAACTACAAATACTCAAAGCGTCGGCTAACATCAGTACCGCGGAGAGGGGTCGGGATTAATTGAGGAATTAGCTAGGCGTTGAATAACGACTCGGAGAGTTTCAAATTTAACAAAAATAATGCTGAATTTATTCAATAATAAGTGATATAAAAAAGATCAACAGACTTTCACGTACCCGGGGGTACTTCCCCTCGGATTTAAGACGACTACAGGCCGTGTAAACGCGACTTGGCCGCGATTTGCGAGTTTTACAATAATAAGAATCAACTAATACGCTCCCACGCAGGGTGGCAATAACAAAAATAAATTAGTTAATAATCAACTCGACAAATCTAGTCCCCGCGGGACAACAAATAAATTTTACAACTAACAACGGGACTTAGAACTAACAATGCGACTTACAACTAACAATGAGGAGTCTAGGACTCGAAATAACAAAATAAATAACGCAAATCACGAAATAGCAAAATTAACAACCAGAAAGTCGAGCCTACGGCTCGAGATTAACAACAAAATAATTTTTAAACAATATGGCCCGCGGCTCAGGATTAATAATAGAGTAATGCCTGCGGCTCAAAATTCAACAAAATAAATAACAATAACGTTGCCGATCGTGTAAGGCGATCGGCACGCCCTCGAGAGGCGAAGTCTCTCGGAAAGAAATATTTACAATTCAATAAATAATAAATTAACTAAACCTAACTTAAACTAACTCTGCGGTAAATAAATATTGAACAATGAGGTCTCAAAACCTAGTCGAAACTACCAGCGCGAA
Source organism: Rhogogaster chlorosoma (assembly GCA_944452935.1). Lineage (NCBI taxonomy): Eukaryota > Metazoa > Arthropoda > Insecta > Hymenoptera > Tenthredinidae > Rhogogaster > Rhogogaster chlorosoma. The sequence continues at coordinate 13,586,438 of OX101798.1, read as the reverse complement.
ACCAAAAGACTCGAAGTCTCAACAACACGGCTCTTCCCACAGGAGGGAGAGAGAGCGACAGTGACCGACTGTCTTTGTCGCAGTCGTGTGCGAAACGACGATACTCGACAAAACCCAATAAATCCCAAAAATTCTCAATAAACGTACTCAAAATGCAATTCTCTATAACATGGGGACACTGGTGACGGCCTACCATTCGGAGATCGTCTTAATTCGATCTCAAATCACCTAAAAAGCCTCGTGGCTGTACCAAAGCAAGGCGGCAGACGGCCGTTGCCAGATTCAAATTATTATGAGTCAGAATGGCTAACGCTTACCGTCTTCCAGCCAACGTGCGAAGAGAATCTTTTCCCTCGAATAATCCCTCGGGGGTGATCTCGTACCCACACACTCAAAATATAATCAAAATTACTCAAGAACGGCCTCGAAGGCAAGCAGAATCTCTACCAGACACTTAACGCAAAAACCAAAAAGAAAGCCAAAATCGCAACGCAAAAGGCACACACGTGTGCTCGATACGCTGATCTAACGCAGAGTGATCTTAGACGGCATGTCGCCGATACGCAGGGGTGTCGCTAGGCCCTCGAATATCGATTTACTAATCGACCGTGCGGCTGACGTCACACGGATGGCGCTACGCTCCTCGGTGCGAATCCTTTTGAATCATCACCACGGTGAATTAGCTCCTTGTAAATAGAGGAACACGGGACGTTGAATCTTGGCGGTGGCGGGAATCTCATCCACCACCTCGATCCCTCGGTGCAGAATGCTCTCGGCACTCCCCCGTGTCCTCTTCGAAGTAGTGAAGGTGGCGTTCGTCGTAGTAATTCGCAACCTCGGGGCGTCGAATAGTGTGCGTCCGTCGGGGTGCGTTTTAGTCGTTGCTTAGACCCCAAAACTTGGCCTCGTCGTCCACATGTTAGAGAAAAGTTTGAAAAGAAAAACAAAGGAATAAATAATCTATTCCAGAATTTTAAGTCGGTCACGTTCGTCTCTCGGAGTCAGTAAAGGCCTCGGGGCCATCCTAACCATTCATACTAATGCCATTCACACTTCACCCCCGTCTTAATTAAGGTCGTTTCAAGGGGTGAGGAGCGCCTTGCAACATGCAATGTTACAGAGTGTATGCGTGATGAAAAACAGATGAAGGGTCTTGGGTGGTTGGTGTGAGTCTTCCCACGAAAAAGGGAAATCGGCAGAATTGACCTGACCAGCGACTTGTTAAGACGTACGTACGGAGCTTAGTCAATTGTACGACGACGGTCCAAAATAAAGTTTAATTGTTGTTTTTACCTCTTTTAAAAAATCATTGCATTTATTGTTCGCCCTATAACATCCTCGCTCACCTTGAAATCCACACATACTTAGTTTTATACTACATTTATCTCGAAAGATTCGTGCAATTGACAGAACGATATTATGGAACTCAAAGCCAAATATTGAATGTGCATTCATTGATCCATATGGCTGATGATGTCGAAGAAATGGGGTGTTCTCTGAGCAAATTTACAGCCTTTACATTCGAAAATACACTCGGTAAGATAAAAAAACAGGTTCGTAGTGGTAAGAACCCATTATCGCAATTGTCTCGTCGGTTTCACGAAGTGTTCATTGCCAATGTAAAAAACGTTGCTATACCGCCCGCTGTAATCATTTTGAGTCAGAAATGTTCAGAGCCTCACGAAATACAGTGGTAAAAAGGCTACGATACAAGGAATCTGTTCTTACAAGTCGTCACCCAGACAACGTAGTATTGCTTCGGAACGGACAGATACTAAATATTAAAGTAATGTTTACTCCTCCTGATGGAGGTGAAAACAATGTTCGCAAAGTTTGCAGTTGACGAGAATATCTACGCAGCTGGAGGATCTCAAGAAAATTCTCAGTAAAAATAGGGGCTACCAAATTTCGGAGCATTTGAATGTCAGCGAGAAGTACAATATAGATCTTCCGATGCGACTGCTTGAAGATTTCGAGACCTTCGATAAGCGGTTGATAGAAGAGAAACAATTCCGTCATGATATGGTACAACTCTTCTTTCGCAAAGAGCCACTGCCAAAACACTCACTACTCGCTCGAGACTTAATCGACATTACTAATCAAATTCGGAAATTCGGAAATGAACTATATATTATCTCTGTATACCTATTTATATAATGTATTATATAACTATAGATGAGTATTTGTACACGATGTTTACGTTTTAGATGGATAGTATGTGGCAGCTGATCAACGTCAATGCTTCGATGTTGCACGCGGTGAGAGACGTCTTTAAGAGATTCATCTCAAGAGACCTTGCGCTCCAGTGTACTGCCGTCAAAACTACTGGCAATAAACTTGTTCTGAGCAAGACAAAGTTTTTCTCTTGCACTCAAGGTATGTTCAAAAAAGTGTCAAAAATTGATTCAATTTCTATTTATGCTGTGTAGGTGAATACCGAATTTTACGAATTTTTCGATAAAAAGTATTGGTATTTTTACATTTCTTTTACAATTAATGTTCGTGAGATCATGTTATAACTTTTCGATGATTGCGTTTGGCATGAATTGGCTAAATTTTACCCTAAATTTTTGAGTTATATAAGCCCGATATATTTTAATTTGTAAATAAAACCCTGTTTGGGTGCCTGTTAACTCATTTCATCATTATCAACTGTAACCTATATTTTTCAGACGTCGTCATCGCGAGATACAAAGAAAGTGGAGATGTTTCGATTACCTCCAAAAATTTCGAACAGTGTTGACCAAAAGGTTTGAATCCCTCTCTCTAGTTAACGTAAAGTTGGCGACACCTAGCGGCACAAAATGAAACCGTACTGAGGCACTGCGGTGACTCTCATGTTAGTTGTAGTCTTGGGCATAGTCGGTCACCATTAGGAGCGCTCAATTTAGTTCGTAGTCTTATGGCGAACTAGTTCGTTCTTTTAGTTCGTTTAGTTCTTTTTCACGAATATTTCAGTACAGCGATAATTCCGTATAAAAAGTAATCTTGGGCATAGTCGGTCGCTGTTGAGAGCGCTGAATTTAGTTCGCAGTACTGTGACGAACTAGTTTACTCTTGTAGTTCTTTAGTTTTTTTTTTTTAATATTTCAGTAGAGATAATTACAAAAAGAAAATATATGACATATGATTATTGTTAACCATAAACTATAAATTCTATACTTTGATAAGAAACTCGTTTAAGAGCAAAAAAAATCAGTAGGTTGGACATGCAGCGCCACTTCATGATAGAGCGGACGCCAGAAAAATGAATATATAAAGAACTGAGAGCGAGATCATCTACGAACTAGTTCGTATAGTTCACCTGAAGGAGCGCTCTTCCCACCTAGGTCGTTCGCGAACTACCCAAGACTAGTTAGTTGCCAGCCGGCGTGCAAGCCAAAAGGATATATGTAAGATATCTGTGATTTAGATAACCGAAAGAAATAAAGCAGTTATAAATCTCTAAAGGATTGTTTGCTCATCCTGAAATCTCCACATCCACTGTCAAACAAACAGGCCGTTGGAAAAGTTCTGAACAACGCAAAGGACTGGGACGGAAACCGTGCTGCACGAAAAAAAAATTTCGCATGAATCATAATTTAAAAAAAAAAACAATAAACGAAACAAGATATGGAAAAAAACCCATGGCTTTTCCTTGATTAATATATATATATATATTATCATATATATATACAGGGTGCGCCAAAATTAAGTGCGTAAAATGATAGGGGTAATAGAGGGGGTCGAGCTGAGTAAATCGACCCCAAGAACATGTGGTCTCCGAAGTCGCGTTCGCGAAATACGGCACGTTAAAAAATCTCGCTACACGCCGGAATTTAGGCAACCGAATACACAGCAGGCAGCGGTTAGCAGTATTGTTGATAAGCGCGCTCGACTGCTGATGTAAACCATACACTTTCAAATCTACGAATTTCGAACGTCAACACACTTGTCATACAATTTTACATCTAGCTTGGTTACTTGTTGTTATGTTTATGTGTAAAATTGAATGCCAAGAGTGTTGACATTTGAAATTCGTAGATTTGAAAGTGTTATGGTTTACATCAGCAGTCGAGCGCGCTTGTCAACAATACTGTTAACCGCTGCCAGCTGTGTATTCGGTTGCCTAAATTCCGGCGTGTAGCGAGATTTTTTAACGTGCCGTATTTCGCGAACGCGACTTTGGAGACCACATGTTCTTGGGGTCGATTTACTCAGCTCGACCCCCTCTATTACCCCTATCATTTTACGCACTTAATTTTGGCGCACCCTGTATATATATTGTGACGTCGGGGTTTCGTCGCTACCGAATCGTCACAGATGGGGAATGCTGTCACCTTATTATTTGGAACGAAGTTCCGGAGTTAATTATGTATTGGAATTCTTACTTTATTGGAGCGGGTCTTTGGGCGAGCGGGTAGGTGGTCCAGATAAAGGTTCCTCGAGTAGATCGTTGATCACAGTGATGATTTGGGTTTCACCTTGATATTCCAATGAGTGGTGTGTAAGATTATTCGTTTTGGTCGATGCACAACACTGGGGTTCAAGGATGAACTCACAAGTTTAGATAACTGGGGTATTATGGCTTGGCGCCTCCTTTCACGCACGTCCTTTCCGCCGCGGTCCCCGCGCTGTCGCTTACCGGTACGCCGGGCACGAACTTGTAGGGTAGGATTCGGAGATGACGAGTGGCTAGACACGGCACGCTCGTCTATAAGGATGTTGGAAAAGAGTGCGAATGCCAAGAAGGGCACGCTCGCGGGATTTGAGGTTCAGGATTGGGTATTGCGAATGCCAAGAAGGGCACGCTCGCAAGATTGAAGGGTGCAAACTCGAACGTTAATTTCGTGATTAAAGTTTATTATTTTATTAAATCGCGAGGAGAAGCCAGATATATCAAAGTGAATAAAATGATTTTAGCTTTGGAGTACTGAGAAGTGCGCGACTTGCTGGAAGCAGAAATAAAGGCACTGCGTTATTGTTTGTTAGGTCTTTTATGCCTTTTTATTATCTGTCTTCTCCTTTTCGAGGCAACCGACGGCTGCTTGGGGGCTAAAACTGCTAGATTGCAGTTCTCACGAAGCCGTCGCCAAGCAGTCGCCGTTTGCTATATGATCTAATGCTTCTTGCGTACATGTGCATACATATGTAAAGTATATATAATAGGATCTTATATTCTAACAATTACATGTGTATTTCTATATGATGGTGCAAGCCGGAGACCATAGGGTCTGCCGACGTCACACCTCCCTCCTTATTTTAAATGTGGGACCATGTCCTTCATTTACTGCTCACATATACTATCCCTTGTTAGTACCTGTAACTATAACTTGAGGGTGAGTGTGACAAACACTCTGAAGTAACTATGTGTGCACCTGCTGTGGTTGGGAGTTGCAAAAGGGAGCAGTGGTCATTGTGCAATTAGCTCTTGTGCTGTTAAGAAGGACTTGAAGAAGATTACCAAGATGGCTCGTCCGCATGTAGATTACAGGTTCATGGTGGTGGAAGGGGGTTTTGGGGTAAGTTTCTTCTATCAATTTGTTAGAGATTTCCAATTCATATTTTGAAAGTGTACCTTTGACATTCTATTTCGCATTTTTACTTATCCGTAGTTCGACATACGTTGTGAGATTCATGGCCGCTGCGTGGAGGTAGCGGCCATCCAAGAGCGGAGGATGGTGCGCAGAGATGTTCGCGAGAACATTGCCATGTTGGAGCGGGATTTTGAGAGCAACATTCCCGAAAATGGATTTGACTTTTATGGAGTTCGGTGGATGCTGGAAGATCGGTGGGGGCGGGACCATCCGTCCGAGGATTGGGGTCACCCGGCGTGGTCGTCCGATGGGAGGGATTTTTATGGCGCTTACTCGGAAGACTAGTGAGTGTGATTTTTATCGTTTTTGAGGAGTTGTGGCCGCGTGTGTACTCAACCTCCCCTTTGCTTTCAGAAACGGTCTTCGAGCGTCTCACCGTAGTGGCCACCCCCCTTGGTTCATTCCTGGCGTATTTCCACTTATACTGGTCTGTTACCCTAGCTTACTTAGACAAATACATTTATCTATCTTAATATGTATGTGTGGTCATTAATCCCTGTGGTCCTTATTGTTTTCATTATAGTTAATTGATTAGAAATATTGAGGTGGTTAGTATGGGGTAGTGGTAGCTCGGTTAGGAGAGGTGGGGACGCGAGAGCGCGGTGGGATTATGAGGCGAGGGTCAAGTATCTCAGCGATAAGGGACCGTGGGAAGAGAGGTAAGGTATGGTTAGTACAGGGCCTCACGATACGTCTACTTTCATATAGCGTATTCTCCTATAATGAGGACAATATCTGTTTAGAAATAGTTATTTGAACAGAAGATTAATATAGGGTAGTTGATATCGAACTAATCAACGTTATTATTAACATTATTATTTAATTAACATTATTGTTATTAGACGATCAATCTATAGGATGATTGATACTTTCAATGAAAGTTAAGAGGAAAATATCTAAACTCAGAAATCAGCTAATATTTAGAAACTATAATGATAATTCAAAATTTACGTTTATATTTTATACGTGTAGTTACTTTTCCTTAAACGCTTCTTAAGTGGCGTCGCATAATATAAGGTGGCCGTTTGGTTAATATAAGACACGGCCGTCATTTGTCTGGCTTGTCTGCGTTATGCTGCTATTTATCATATCGCGTATCCTCACGCGTCTTTCTAACTCGGACTCTGTTACCATGCTATCTATAGTTATTACTTCCGTAAGGGGGGTCGCTGGTAGTCCCTGTTGGCTCGTGCGGGGCCTGGATCCGATCGTCGGGGTGTTATCGGCTGCTGCTTCTGTATTCTTTGGGACTAGATACATCAGCAAACTTGTAACTGAGCTGAATAAGGCTCCCAGCAAGCGGATGCTCCATCCATACGTCTTGTGCAGCGTGTAGCCTCGAATTACTGTACTAAAAGCGTTTTTGGCTAGCTGCAGCGTTAATATGATCCCGAATACTCCGGCGCTGACGTTTCCGAACAAGGTGAATCCTGACCAAATTTTCTTCGCCGTAGATTCCGCGATTTTTTGGAGGGAGTTTTCATCTAATAGTCCAGATAATGATATGCTTCCGTGTGGCACCTCGTGTCCGGTCATCCCTCTTGTAATTGTGTTGAGCACAGCGGCTTTTTCTGAGGGAAACATCATGTGGTCGCGTAGGTCCTTGAGGTCGTCTTCGCTGTAGATTCCATTGGTGGCGAGTGAGCTCGGGTTAATGTAGTTCCAGGTTAGCGTAGTAGTTGGTTTGACTTTCTGCGGAGCGGGTACTTCGATAGGTTTTGGCGTAAATCTGTACCAACGGTCGTCGATCTTGTATAACGTTGGCGCTAGTACATTGCACTCTCTTGTGCTAGATCTCGCGATTAGTATGTGTGACTTCGGCGTGAGGAAGTATGATGTGTTCCCGGCAGTCACTGGTAGATCTGTGTAACACTCGTCCGTGTGTCTCACCTTACACTCCACTGGTATGCATTTGATGATGTGTATTACCTCTCCTGCTGGTGTCGCGATATACCCGGGTCCCTTCATTAGGTTGTACGCGAATTCTTCCGGTCTCGTTGTTGCTAGCGTCAGAGCGTTTTTTAGGACTTGTTTTTCTAACGCGCAACGCTGGGTGATGATGTCCAGATATAATTGCGTGATTTGCGTCCTGATGTGTTTTTCGACATATATAAATTTCGAGTTCATGTACGCGAAGATGTCGACGTTTGCCACTTGTAGGCCGGTGCTTTCCTTGAATGTCTTTCCCTTGCCTGTTTCGAATATAAACAGCTTCGGATGTTCAGTTCTGATCAAGGTGTATCCGCAGATAGTAAATTTCGATTTTTCCATTAGTGCAAATGTGATGTCCTCCGTCGATAATGAGTAGATATGTGGTCCTGATTCTTCATAGCGTTCCGTTACCTTTGATGCGATCCCTTCGTAGAGTAGGTCATACGAGTCGAACCTGCAGTTATCTCTCGGGGTGGAAGTCCAGTATGTGTAGCCTCCGTCTTCGTCGAAACAGTTCTCGTCCGAGAAGGTGCAGACTGTTCCGCTGCTCAATATTATTTTGTCGTCGTCAAGCTTGATGTTGGCCGGGTAATTTTTTACGGTAATCGTGGCGATACCTTGGACTACGACATTGTTCCATGATCCGAATCCGTCGTCGTAGAAGGTTCCCTCACAAGCTCCGGCTTCTGTCAGGCTTCCAGCTAGTAGCACGTCTCGTTTCGTTGTCTGGTTTCGTGGTATATTATCCAGCACTACTGAATTTCCGATTGCAGCTATTCCCTTGTACTGCAAGTCTTTACAGGCTTCACGACTCATCGCGCTTATGTACGCTCTTCGACCTCGTCTAGTTACAGACGAGTGAGAGTGCATTCCGCAATGATAAACGGTTCGGTCGATTTCTATCTTGCACTGGATCACTTCCGTCTCTCGGAATTCCGCCGTTTGAAGGAGTTGTATATATCTCTCTTCTACAACCGGCTGCGTTCTGGTGATGTTGCAGTCGTCGATGTCCAGTAAACTGATAGTAGTCATGTTGAGTGTCGTGCCCCCGCAGTCGTATCCGACCAGGCCCCATGTTGTTGAACACAGAGCGAGTATCGATATTATTAATTTTAGCATGGCGTCCTCTGGAACAGACGTTTCCCAAACAGAGACTAAGGAGTGTGCCTAAGTTCCTTATATTCTTATGTTTACGTAAATAATAATAATAATCCTATTTCTAGTTCATTGCGATTGCTTTTGTCTATTTATGTGGTTACGAATGTTCGTTCACCCTTGAGGCTTTCAATTTATTTCTGTGAACTACCTTACTCTTATTGCCTATCTTAATTTCTACATTATAATTTCCCAGGATTTCCAAGACTTCGTGTGGCCCTGTGTACTGGGTTCCTAGTTTCCCTCTTTTTGGTCGTTCGTTGAGCAAAAATACTTCATCCCCAGCTTTTAGTTCAAGCGGGTTAATGTGCCTATCATAGTAGCGCTTAGATCTATCTTTCGATCGTATTAAATTGGCTCTCGCGAGGTCTTGGATATCCCGTATCTTATTGCATAGCTCGGTGAGGTAAGATTGGTACGTTTTGTTCTGTTGTTTATCCATAACCTCGTGACTGGAAGGCAGCCTGGCTTGTCTACCATATATTAGCTCGAATGGAGTATACTTTGTGCTCTCGTGGATACTAGTATTGTACGAGAACATTGCCAGATCTACCCATTCGTCCCAATCGCTATCCTTACTAACGTATTGTTTCAAATATTCCGTGAGCACGTGGTGGGACCTCTCGAGCGACCCGTTAGATTGTGGTCGAAACGCGCTGGTTCTACATTGCTTAATTTTGAATTTCTTTGCGATCATTCTCATGATTGAACTAGTAAGATTGGTCCCTTGATCCGTCAGGATTTGTCTCGGGGCCCCGTGTTTACAAATGAGCTGTTTTATGAGTGCGTCAGCAATGCGAGTAGAGTTGGTCTGACACAACGGAACTGCTATGGAATATTTGGTCAATAGGTCTTGTATAGTTAAAATATACTCATTCCCTGATGGGGTCGTAGGCAATGGTCCAACTATGTCGATTGACACCTTGTCGAATCCTGATTCGGGTGTATCGGTTATTACCATAGGCTGTCTCGTCTTTATCCTAGTCAGTTTATTTACTTGGCATTCCCTACATTTGGCTATATATTCTTGTATTTGGGCTTTCATATTTTCCCAAAAATAACTATGTCTGATCCTATTAAAGGTTTTGGTTATGCCCTTGTGTCCACCTAGTGCGGAACTGTGGTATTCTTCGATGATTTGAATTCTTTCGAGTGGTTGGGGTACCCTTACTAAATTTTTGCAAACTAATATTGAACAAGGGACGTCAACGAAGGTGTTTTCAATGAGGGCCCTGATCTCGTCCCAATTCATATCATCGATATTAGCTGTTTCTGCTAACGCTACCTTATCTAGTTGTAGCTCGTGAACGACGTCTAGTAGTGATCTGAGTGTGTCAGCAAATATTTCTCTGTCAAGGGCAGTGTTAATCGTTTCCTTGATAGGTAAACCTATGTAGTATTTGTTTCCTAATTTTGTAACCCTTGCCCTTGCTAGAGTAGCGTCGGTAATGTCTGGTAATTTTGTTGCGTCTCGTAAATCCGTCGCCCCTTCGTCACAGGGATCACCTCTACAGGTTATGAAAAATGCACAATTTCCCTTTTGCATGGAGAGCCTGTCTCGCGTTTCTATAATTTGTCCCGGTTGTTCAGAATTGATTTCATCTTCGCTATTATCTACCCCTGCCTTGGTTTCGTCGGCTGAGTCTGTATTGTAGTGTTCGGTCGGCGAGTCCGTTATGTCATCTGTTTTGGTGTCGTCTTGCACTCGCGGAGCGCTTGAGGCATTGTTATTATGTGCATCTACCTCCCGTGAGCTATCGTCATTAGTCTCTGTGTGATTTGCAGCTGGTCCCTCTATACTCTTATGGGCGTTATCTTTGCTGTGTTCGTTCACTGGGTCAGTCTTATTGTTATGGGTCCCCTGCGTAGCTTGTGGTATGACGTAATCGTCATCTGTATCTGGGTCACTGACGCTTGTTCCGTCGTCGTACGTATCGCCTGTATCTGGGTCACTGACGTGTGTTCCGTCGTCGTACGTATCGTCAGGTGTCTTATTGCCGTCAGCTGTTAAGCCTGTTGGCTGTAGTGTGTCATCCAAGGAATATATCCTTACCTTGAATGGGGCCACAAATATCCCCATTATGAGGTCCTTGACCCTGGCCCAGTCTAAACCATCGAGTCCACACCCTATCCTAGGCATGGCTAGTTTATAACTCCCTAATTTATTGCATAATGATTTTAACGATTTTAGGGATTGTTCTATAGCTGCATACGTTGGCTTATCGCTACTTCGCTGTTTGGTGACCAAGTAGAAGATATACCTGCTCTTATCTGTCAACCAAGCGACTTCTCCTGGTTGTTTTCTTTGTTTCCTGAGGCTTTTTATTCTCCCGTATCTCTCTCTAAATTGTGTAGCTATACCGGCTCCCATTCTTAAATCTGCAGCTACGCAGTGCGCTAATGAGTAGCTTGAGTCTACTGAGAACAAATCCCCGACTACCTCTTCTATTCCCTGAGAATTTCTATCGGCGATATTACCGGTATTTCTAGTTGTCATCAGTACCTGTCGTATCGGGGGATTTCTCGAAAGGGCATCCACGTTGGAATTGATCCGTCCGGCCTTGTAAACTACAGTGTATTCGTATTCGGCCAGCTTCAATCTCCACCTCATAAGACGGGATGTTGGATCTTTAACTGAATTTAACCAAACCAACGGCCTATGATCTGTGACCAGAGTGAATTTACTCCCGTAGACGTAAGGCCTAAAGTGATTGACGGCATGAATTATCGCGAGAAGCTCCTTTTCGGTCGTGGAATAATTTTGCTCGGCTGAGTTTAGTAAGCGCGAGGTGTAAGCTATTGGTAAGTCCTGACCTATAATTCCTTGACTGAGGACCCCTCCTATTGCATATCCGGATGCATCTGTCGTTATGACGAAAGGTTTCGTAAAGTCGGGGTACTGAAGTATTGGTTTGCTACACAACCTATTTCGTAATTCGGTAAAAGCTGTCTCGTGCCCCTCTCTCCATTCGAATTTCGTCTCTTTCTTTAGCAAGTTCGTCAACGGCTTAGCTATCTTTGAAAAGCCTGGTATGAATCGCCTATAATATCCTGCTAGTCCTAAAAATTGCTTTATATTTTTTGCCGATTTTGGTCTCGGGAATTCTCTAACTGCTTCTATTTTCCCTGGATCTGGTCTAAGACCTTCCTCACTAATCACGTGCCCCAAATACATTACTTCCCGTCTCAGAAATTCGCACTTGTCCGGCTGGAGTTTGAGGTTCGCTTCTCTGAGTCTCTTCATTAACGTATTGAATTTTATCTCGTGTTCGCATAACGAGCTAGAGTACACGACTATGTCGTCGAGATATACGAATAGTTCCGTGCCTTGTAACCCGAGAAGTACCTGGTCCATCAACCTCTGGAAGGTTGCCGGAGCGTTCTTTAACCCAAAGGGCATTCGGTTGAATTGCCAATGTCCGTGAGGTGTCGAAAATGCTGTTTTATGAGCATCCTCCCGCGTTATATTAATCTGGTGGAACCCAGACGCGAGATCGAAAACCGAAAAATATTTAGCGCTTCCTAATTGATCCAAAATTTCGGTGATATTTGGGAGAGGGTACGCGTCTCCTATCGTCTTGTCATTCAACTGCCTGTAATCTATCACCATTCGCCACCGCTTATTGCCTTTAGAGTCCGCCTTTTTGGGCGCTATCCATACCGGGGAGTTATATGGTGAGGACGAACGTTTGATAATACCGTTTCTGAACAGTTCACCAACTTGTTTACTAATTTCGTCTTTGTGTACGGGCGGAAAACGGTATTGCCGTGTATTTATTGGTATGTCATCGGTCGTGGTTATCCCGTGTTTGATCGCTGTAGTAGCTCCTAAAATTTCCCCCGGCACATGGAATCTGTCCTGATTTTCTTTTATCAGGTTTTTAACGCTCGCTTCTTCTTCCTCGTTTAAATGTTCTAGTCTCAGCAGCTCTATCACCTTCTCATACCTATTCTCTCCTATTATCGCATTTACCCTTTTCGCGGTTTCATTACTCGCGTTCGCGGATTCGTCAGCGCTGTGTGCCGCGGTTTCGGTCCCTAAGGCCGAAGGTGCCAACGGCTGCGCGCCCTGTCTGTAATCCAATAGCCCGATAGTCGGTACTATCAATTCTACGTCTTCCTGCGTAGTGTTTATTATTCTCATATGGGCTTTCCCATTAATATTCTTCACTAGAGCTTCGCCTAGGTATATGCCTTTACCGGCTTGGAGTCTGGGGACGTACCCTTCGTTGCACTCCATATTTTTTATTTTTACAAAGAAGCTGCTATTTGTACGGGCGGGAATAACCATCGTTTCCCGGCTTGTGAAAAAGAATTTCAACCCGTTTATCTCTACGAACTCTTCCGCGTAGTTAATCGTTGCCTTATATGCTCGGAAGAAACTTGAACCGAGGATTCCATTCTGCGTTATCGGAAAATCGTCCCTAACCAAATGAAATGGGACTGGTATGTCGGATATGTATATATTAACTCTACCCAGCGTTGAGACCTGCTTGTCGGTTATACCCGTTAAATTGAAAATTTCGCGTTCGTCGATACTCTCTAATGTTACTAGTGCTCCGATTTTTAGCAAATTGAGTTCGGACCCTGTATCTATCATTATTTCCGTTTCGCCCATTAGGTCCCGTGACTCTATTTTTATTGTAGGGGCTCGCTCTTGGGCATTTATTCGGACTGTGGCGATCCCTCGTCCCCTGTTACTTGAATCGGGAGGGCGGAACGCGTCTGGCCGGGCCTCCTCGGATCGTTCCTCGTTCCGGAAGGCCCCTGGTCGTTTCCCTGATTTTGCATGGGGTTCGGTCCCATGCTTGACGAGGGTTGATCGCGATTTTCATATTGGCGTCGCCTACACTGATCTATCGTATGCCCCGGGATTCTGCAATAAGTGCACCTAGATCGTGGAGCGTTCGATCGATTATCATTGTTGTGCGGGCGGTAGTTACGACCGCGATTTCCCTGGGAGTTATTGGCTGGATTAGGCCGTGAGTTTTGGCGATCGTTGGGTCTGTTCCCCTCATTTTGTCGGTCACTTGTTACCGTATTTACATTTCTTGCGTCGTGGTTACGGTTAGAATCGCTAATAAAATTTCGCATTGGCCTTCTGTAGCAATCTTCGGCTACATGTCCCAGTAGGTGACAGTTTGAGCACCTCTTTATTCCTTGGCTCGCCACGCGTGGACCGTCTCGGGCTGCCGTCGCTTGGTCAGCTGTTTTGCTAAGCCGCGCTCTTTCCTTTTCCTTATCAAATGTCTTCCCGAGTTCTATCGCCTTATTAAACGCTTCGTTTAGCGATTTGTAGCCCTCTAATTGGAGCCCCACTCTATATTCTGAGTTCAGTCCTGCTAAAAATCCGTCTATAATTTCGACATCAATATCGTCTTCTAACGCGTAGTCCGTATACCCACGCGTGCGGCGTTCGCATTCTAAGATCGCGGTCCGAATGTCTTTCGTTCTCCTAACGAAATCTATTATATGCTCGTCTGGCGCTTTGTACAACCTGCCTAGTTCGCCGCGATGCCAATTAGCTGATCTAGAGGGTCCGAATATTTCCGTTAATCGGTCCAATAAGGGTTCCAGTGACGCGAAACTTTCATTCTCAATCACGTCATAAGCGCGCCCTTCTAGCTTTCCTTTTATAAGTCTAGTGAGCTGTTGCTCAAACCCAGGGGGTGACATTTCTTTGGCGCGTTTGCAAGCTTTAACAAATTGTAATACGGGAATGTCTTTTCCGTTGTACGCTGGTACTACTTTGACGGCATCTCGTATGGTACCCATAGACTCTGAATCGTTTGTGAAGGTTCTATGCGTGTTTCGCGAAGTGCACGGTTCGTCAGCGTTTCCGATGGCACGTATTTGTTCCCTAAGGTCGGCTAGTTCGTTGTGGAAGTCTGTAGGTCGGGGTTCGCGTTCCACTGGTTCACTAGGTCGATTTTCCAAGTCTTGTATTCGCCTATTTAATCGTAAATTTATTTCGCGTTCTTTCTGGATTTCCGATTCGAGGTCCCGTTTTTCGTTTTCGTGTTGCAGTATCAGTCTATTTTGGTCGCGATCCGCCGATTCTATTTGTTTTTTTAGCAGAACTATTTGTTTATTTAATATTTCTTCTCTGTCTGAGGACGGGTCTGGCCCTGTGGTTTTGCTTACGTGATTCTCCAATTCTTTTACTGTTTGCCTGAGGTCGTCCTTTTCCGCGCGTAATCGTGTGACCTGGTCTTGTAGCGAGCTCAATTCTTTTTGATTAATTTGTAACTTTTCGCGTAATTGTAGGTTCTGATTTTCTAGTGCGGAGTTCTTTTGAATTAGGCTATCTCTTTCGATACCGGTTTCCTTATCTAATAGAGCCATACCTTCTAGCTCTTTAATGCGATTCTGTAACTGTAATATTATTGTTGCATTCTCGTTACTCCTTTCTACTAATTGGGCCCTCTCTAGCTCTAACTGTTTCGCCCTGTTATCTATTTGTTCGGCCGCGTACTCTATTTCTGCTTCCGTAAGCGGACCCTTATTTTTTCGCGTGCGTAAGTGTCTGTCTGTCATTTTTAATTTGAAATACTATTATTATTGTTATGTTACTGAATTGCGATCTGAGTTCACTGGTTTTCGTATCCGCACCGCTGTTCACCACTTTTATGTGACGTCGGGGTTTCGTCGCTACCGAATCGTCACAGATGGGGAATGCTGTCACCTTATTATTTGGAACGAAGTTCCGGAGTTAATTATGTATTGGAATTCTTACTTTATTGGAGCGGGTCTTTGGGCGAGCGGGTAGGTGGTCCAGATAAAGGTTCCTCGAGTAGATCGTTGATCACAGTGATGATTTGGGTTTCACCTTGATATTCCAATGAGTGGTGTGTAAGATTATTCGTTTTGGTCGATGCACAACACTGGGGTTCAAGGATGAACTCACAAGTTTAGATAACTGGGGTATTATGGCTTGGCGCCTCCTTTCACGCACGTCCTTTCCGCCGCGGTCCCCGCGCTGTCGCTTACCGGTACGCCGGGCACGAACTTGTAGGGTAGGATTCGGAGATGACGAGTGGCTAGACACGGCACGCTCGTCTATAAGGATGTTGGAAAAGAGTGCGAATGCCAAGAAGGGCACGCTCGCGGGATTTGAGGTTCAGGATTGGGTATTGCGAATGCCAAGAAGGGCACGCTCGCAAGATTGAAGGGTGCAAACTCGAACGTTAATTTCGTGATTAAAGTTTATTATTTTATTAAATCGCGAGGAGAAGCCAGATATATCAAAGTGAATAAAATGATTTTAGCTTTGGAGTACTGAGAAGTGCGCGACTTGCTGGAAGCAGAAATAAAGGCACTGCGTTATTGTTTGTTAGGTCTTTTATGCCTTTTTATTATCTGTCTTCTCCTTTTCGAGGCAACCGACGGCTGCTTGGGGGCTAAAACTGCTAGATTGCAGTTCTCACGAAGCCGTCGCCAAGCAGTCGCCGTTTGCTATATGATCTAATGCTTCTTGCGTACATGTGCATACATATGTAAAGTATATATAATAGGATCTTATATTCTAACAATTACATGTGTATTTCTATATGATGGTGCAAGCCGGAGACCATAGGGTCTGCCGACGTCACAATATATATTGTAACCGGTAACTCGTCCTAGACTCGGGTTCGCCTAGGGGTAAGCCGAATACAAACCTGGCCTCCTCGGATAGATAGTTGGGCGCCAGACTCCGGGCGCGGAGTCCTCTCACTCTCTCGCTTACAGCTAGCTTAGTTCTAGGTAGAGGGATTCCGTGGGGGCGAGGAATAAAGACACCGATTATATTAATTAGACTAGAAATATTTATTCAAAAAAAAGAAAAAAAGAAAAAGGTCGCGATTTACCGCCCGCTACCTGGCGTCTTGTACAATAAAGGTGATGTAAAAAAATATTGACTCTACTCTACCCTAAATTAACTCTAAATATTAAATAACAAATCTCAAATAATCTCAAAAATAATCTAATCAAACTCTAAACAATGAATAACAAAGAAAATGACTCTACAGGAGTGACGAGGCGGCTCTAGGCGCTCCTCAAGTCACTCCCACAACACGCCTCGCGACCAGCTGTCAAACTCGGCAAGACCAAGTGTTCAGCTTGGTCTCTGAAAGTTGACTGCGCTGGGCGATCGCTCGGCTTGCGCGCGGGAGGGGTGGGGAAAGCGAAACTGGGGTACCTCGGACTCTCGAACTCGCAGCAGCGTGGCGCTGTGACGCGTGACGTCCAAAGAGTCGCGACGGTGGCGCTGGGGGACGGAACTAGACGAACTAAAAGGGGACTAGGCAATTTGAACTCTAACGGATCGCGGGGAAAAACGGCACGTGGGCACGGGCGAGGTTTTGGGGTATCGCGAGACTCGTAGGCTCCTGAAAATACACAAATACGACGGGGAAAAGGCAGAAAAAGGGGTAAATGGAACGACCCTACCTTGAGGAAGGTCTCGTAGGGCGAAGAACAAGGCGGTGGTGATCGTCAGAAATCCGCACGTGTCCAGGGGAAGGCTAAGTCGTCGTATTACCAAATCCAAAGTTCAATATTCCAAAATCCGAAGCCACACAAGTCAAGAGAATCGCCGGGTCGTTATAAGAAGCTTTGAGGGTCACTCTCTCTCACTCTCACTCACAAAGATCGAACTTCGCTAAAGGCACTTGTTGCTTACGCGACGGTACGATAAGAAGTGGCGATTTTTCCTCTTCCGCTTAGTTCGGAATTTTGCCAGTCGTCCTGCGGGCGCTGACTGTTGCCGGTCACCGGCAAGTGGCGACTCGCAACCAAAATGGCTCCGCTGGACGACGGCGCGAGGAATTTAAATCGCGAGGACCGATACTTAGGCGGGTGCGGGACTAAGTACGTCCGTAAGGCTGGGAAGGAGGAGGTCCGAACGTTTGCCACGTTACAATATATATATATATATTAGGGTGATTCAAAAAAAAGCAATATTTTTTTTTTTTCTTCCAAACAGGCTCAAAAGTTTCGTTTTGATGTCAAAATAGGCCTGTCAAAATTTGAGCTCTTAATATTAATATTAAGAGTGTCCTCATCGCACTTTTCTATTTTCCATAAGAATAACACGGGAAAAATCATTTTTGCTTATTCTGATTTTTGTACGCCACAAAGGACTGCTCAAACAGTAAATCGCTATACATATTCTTGTAGAGAATTGAACGCTCTACAAAAAAGGTCTCTTGGTCTTTTTCGAGAAATCTAACCGTTTTGAAGTTTCTTTAGCGATTTTGGTCATTTAATGGAAAGACTAACTTTGAAACGGTTAGATTTATCGAAAAAGACCAAGAGACCTTTTTTGTAGAGCGTTCAATTCTCTACAAGAATATATATAGCGATTGACTATTTGAGCAGTCCTTTGTAGGGTACAAAAATCAGAATAAGCAAAAATGATTTTTCCCGTGTTATTCTTATGGAAAATAGAAAAGTGCGATGAGGACACTCTTAATATTAATATTAAGAGCTCAAATTTTGACAGGCCTATTTTGACATCAAAACGAAACTTTTGAGCCTGTTTGGAAGAAAAAAAAAAAATATTGCTTTTTTTTGAATCACCCTAATATATATATTGTAACGTATCGGCTAGCCGGCCGGTAATATCGTAAGGTCTCGTGATCGACCGATCACGTGATCACCCTACCACCCAGCGATGACGTCAAATGACGCGCTCGCGTCGTCGAAGGAGGCGACGAAGAGTATAAAAGCTGGTGAGGGCAAGCCTCACCAGCGATACGTAGAATAGATCTCGTAGTCGACTCACTTGATACATTATATCTTGGGCCATCCAGGAATAATAACTTAGAATCAGTAGAATCAAAACTTATTACGAATTTCCACAAAATCAATTGCATAAATTTGAACATAGAAAAGTAAGCTAAAGCAGCTGCTATTTCAACATCAATTATTAAACTCTAATGCTGCATATTTGAGATTAGAATATTAAAATTCGAGGCATTTATCAATAAACCGAACTTGCACTCCTAAATTTAAACGAAAACGAAGATCGATCGAATCAATAGAAACGAGCCAGTAGAAATAAGGTAAAGTTAAGAAAATAGAGATAAGAAGCATTTTTTGTTATTTTATTTTGTAGCAATTCAGAATCAAACAATTCTTTGAGTAAAACGATTTAACTTCACTAAGTCAAATCGCTACGATCTTTATTCGACATTTCCGTCGCTCATTTCCATAATAAAAACTCTTGCACACAACATAAAAGCCGAGATAGTATAATTTCAGGGAACAGCTTTGGAGAGCAATCTTCCGAGTCTGGTTATACAGTCTTGGGTGCAAACCCCGGATCTGAGTGCAGGGAATAGTTAGTAAAGATAGCACAGGAGTCAGGCTTATGTGCGAACATCGGCTCTGACATAGGGACGTGGCTTTACAGAGCAATCTGGCGAGTCCACGCGAACGGCTTTGTTAACTCCGAGTCCGTAGACAGTTAGAAAAATCTAGAAAGGAGGCTTTTTGTGGCAGAACCAACTTTTCCCCTCCAACCTAGTCGCAAAGTGCCCAAAACTTCATAAAATCTCGAAAAAATATTATTTGAGCAAAGAACTCACAAAACGGCGGTCTATTCCTATCTTTTTAAATTGCCGGAATAGCCCGGAACGTTACATTTGGCGCCCAACGTGGGGCACTTTGCAGTAAACTCAATTTTGTTTGGAAAATTTAGCTTCAGTAGTTTTTGAGAAATTTAATTTAAAGTAAAATCAGTAACGGTAACTTCAAACTCTAAATTCAAAGTAAATATTCGTATAAATAACCTGCACGAAGATCTGGACTGTATACCAGACTCGGTTCGATTGTTGTTTATTTTGCTGAGTTTTTGAGTATCGACGGAAATGTCGGACGACGATCAAGCGTGTAGCAATAGGCAACAAAGCGCCAATGTCAATAGTCAAGGTGCGCGGTACAGAGATTCAGGGTTAGGCGGCGTGAATTCCACAATGTTGACAGCAAACAATGCTTTAGATGGTCCGGTTGATCCACTCGTGAAGATTTTCGAAGCCCTGGAAAGGCTGGAAAAGAAAATAGATAATAAATACGATGATTTAGAAAAAACCATGTTAAAAAATCAGGCAGAAAACATTGAGGAACGAGCAAAGCTTGAAATAAAATTAAAAATACAATTAGAAGATAACAAAGTTACATACGATGAAAAATTCAATAGAATAGGGAATGAATTACAGAATGTTACAAGAAAAGCAAATAATGATATTATAGAATGTCGAGGTCAAATTGAAACCAGTGAAAATATCTTACGCGGAGAACAGGTTGCGACTTACGAAGTCTTAAAAACGAAAATAAACGAAAATCAAAGAGTCACGCAGGATGCACTCGCGGAATTAAGCCATAAGCACGATTATTTAAAATTAGGATTAGAAGCAGATATTAGAAGGCTTAGACAACAAAGAGTAAACGTCACTGGCACTTCAAATAATAACTTCATTGCAAAACAGTTAAAATTACCAAATTATAGCGGCAAGTCGTGGGAAAAACCCATAAATTTCATTAAAGAACTTGAGGAGTACCTTATATTTGTGAATGTGGAAGACGAGATCGGATTAAAGTTGATAGGACAAAGTCTAATCAACGATGCGAAGGATTGGTGGATTGCGCGACGCGACGTAATTCATACTTGGGATGATTTCAAAAGTAGATTTTTAGCTAGGTACTGGAGTGAAGAAATCCAACAGGATATCAAACGCGATTTAATGATTGGTTTTTACTCACATGAATCTAGGATAAGTTGGTCAGAGTACGCAAGTCGGAAGTATGCGGCTGCATGCGGCTTAACTCCTTCCGTTTCCGAGGCTGAAATCGTCAGCTGTCTGGTACGTCACTTCGACGAAACGATTGTAGATGCAGCGAGTAGCCGAAATATTCGGGACATTGACACTTTATTAACCTTCTTAGATCGAATGCAATCCGGGGGCCGTTCCAATGCACCTAGATTAAATTTCACTGCACATCACCGTAACACTGCTAATCCACGTCAAATAGACGATCGACACAAACCGAACTCGGGGCGAAACAGCCAGGTCCAAGGTACGACACACACTAAACCGACAACAATTACTCGCGAAGAGAATAGCCCAGCTGAAACAGCTGATAATAGGTTTAAAGGGTATCAGAACGACACACAAAGACGCCCGATTTGGACGAATAATAGACAGATAAACGCGGTAGAGACCGAAATTATAGAAAATTCAGAAAAATTAGTTCAAAACGAAACAAATATGGGAAACGAGGCCGTGCTGTATTAAGCAAGCCGCAAGAAAATGCAGCACGCCAACTTGTAGAAATCAATGCGGCAAACCTAGAAATAAACGTGTTAGAAAATCCATCAGACTTTCTGTTGGACGAAGTAGAATTAAAGGGACAAGAAAGTAAACAGTGTCCAGTAGTTAAAATTTATTTGCAGACGCTATTGTCGACAGCTCTAGTGGATACAGGAAGTCAAATCACATGTTTATCAGAAGGCTTGTATTTACAAAACAAAGACATATTCGAAGTATGTGACAGATTACCTGTAGTCAATTTCCAAATAGTAGGTGTGACAGGTGGAAAGCCCACGGGAGTTAAAATGCAATTATTTGTAAAAGTAAAACTAGGTAACTTTGAAGATCAAATTCCTATGCTAGTGATACCGGGACTCCGCCATGGTGTGATTATCGGGATAGATGCACTTAGTAGATGGAAGGCTGATCTGGACCTGAAAATAAACAGATTAACGATACAGATTAATGATTCTAAAGAAAGTATAGAAATACAAGAATTAGATAGTACTTACGAAGACAAAAATAAATTAGAAATAGCTATAATAGAGGAAACTGTAGACAAGGACGAACAAATAATAACTGAGGACATTGAACTTACCGATGATGAGATCAATGCCAAACTCGAGGAATGTCAGGTGTTAGAAAGCGAGCATCGACAGGCATTCAAAAAGTTATTAGAAAAGTACCGTTTTGTTTTCAGTAAAATTCCAGGAAAAGTAGCTGTGTACGAACATAAGATTCAGATCTATGAAGATCGACCGTTTGTACGAAGGTCATATCCAATTCCTATTATGCACCGGGAAAAAGTAGATAAAGAAATAGAAAGAATGTTAAAATATGACATAATTGAGAGATCATACAGTGAATACATAAATCCTATAGTAGTGGTTGCCAAAAAATCGGGAGATATAAGATTAGTCCTCGATGCACGCTTTATCAACAAATTGATAATTCCGGATAGAGATTGTGCACAATCTACTGAGGAGCTGTTTCAGAAGTGTGGAAACATAAAGTTGATGTCAAGCATAGATTTAACAGCAAGTTTTTGGCAGGTCCCACTGCACATAGAGTCAAGAAAATATACAGCATTTATGCATGCTGGAAAAACTTATCAATTTAAAGTTACGCCGTATGGGCTGAATACAAGTTTAGCAAGCTTAGTACGCGCGCTAGATTATGTCTTACAAGAAGTAAACAATTTCACACTTAATTTTGTTGATGATATTCTTTGTACTTCAAGTACAGTGAAAGAGCAGTTAATGCATCTCGAAAAGTTATTTGAGACTTTCGCATACCATAATATGACAATAAATTTCCAAAAATCAAAGTTTTTTAGAAAGGAAATAAATTTTCTTGGACATAAAATAACGTCAGAAGGTATTAAACCATTACCAGAGAAAATTCAAGCTATAAATAACTTTCCGATTCCAAAGAATCAAAAACAATTAAAAGGGTTTTTAGGATTAACTAATTACTATAGTAAATTCTTTAAAAACTATGCAGATTTCACATATCCTTTATTACAATTATTAAAGAAAGACAAAAAATGGGACTGGAATGAAACAGTAAATGACCATTTTGAAAAATTAAAGAAAGAATTTTGTAATCAAATGATTGTCCATCATCCTAATCCACAGAAGCCGTATTATTTACAATGCGATGCGAGCGATTACGCTGTAGGTGGAGTCCTGTATCAGGTAGGAAAGGATGGAAAACACGAGATTATCGGTTTCGCGAGTCGAACGCTCAAGGGGGCTGAGATAAACTATTTTACCACAGAAAAAGAGCTGTTGGCAATAGTTTATGCACTTGAGAAATTCCGGACATTTGTCGTGGGAGCGGAACTAATAATTAGGACGGATCACAAAGCATTAACTTTTGTTATGACATGCAGATTAACGAGTTCGAGACTTACTAGGTGGGTGTTATATTTACAAACTTACAATTTCAAAATAGAGTATGTTAAAGGGAATGAGAATATTGTCGCTGACATACTGAGCAGATGTCCACCGAAAACAATAGAGTTAAAGGGAGAAGATCATATGTCAAATGTGATGGCAGAATTAGCAAAAGAAGCAAGTGAAACGTTAATCAACAGTTTAAAAAATCTTGCGTTGCATCAACGGAACGATCCGCGGATAGCAAGTTTGATTGATAAAAAAGTCATAGATGATAAAACACGATACCAAGTAATAAAAGATATAATTTATATTAAAGAACCAGGGGGCAGGTTACGTGCTATGTTACCCGAAAATTTAATTAATCCGATTATAAATGAATGTCACGAAATATACGGTCATGTCGGAGCAAACAAATGTTATAAATTATTAAGAGAAGGATTTTATTATCCAAAACTAGGACGAACGATACGAAAGGAGTTGGCCAAGTGCGACCGCTGCCAACGATGCAAGGTATCAAATC
Organism: Rhogogaster chlorosoma; assembly: GCA_944452935.1. Classification (NCBI taxonomy): domain Eukaryota; kingdom Metazoa; phylum Arthropoda; class Insecta; order Hymenoptera; family Tenthredinidae; genus Rhogogaster; species Rhogogaster chlorosoma. The sequence continues at coordinate 13,563,061 of OX101798.1, read as the reverse complement.
AACTTAGTTATTCCGAAATGCAAAATATAACTCCAGAAAAAGTCGGAGAATTAGTTTCTATAGATTTCTTCGGTCCATTGCCAGCAAGTAAGGGAAATTATAAATGGTTGCTTGTTGTGATTGATGCATTTAGTAAATACGTTAAACTTTATCCGTTAAGAATTGCTGATGCGCAATCCACCATCCGAAGTATCTTTGAAAAATACATACCAGAATTTGGAAAACCAGAAAAAATACAGTTTGACCACGGGACTCAATTTACCTCTGTAAAATGGTTAGGAAAGCTAAAACAAGAAAGTATAATACCGATATTCTCGTCTATCCGTCATCCACAGGGAAATATTGTAGAAAGGGTAAACAGGGAAATAGGCAGGTTTTTTAGAACTTTCATAGGAGATAACCATAGCGGATGGATTAAATGGCTCTCGATAATGGAATCATGCATTAACGAAGTTTATCATGAAACTACAGAATTTGCACCTTGTGAATTACAATTAGATCAAAAGCCGAAACGATTTTGGGCACCATGGTTAGTTAGTGATAAAGTGCAGTTAACGCATGAATTCAAATTAACATTAGCAAGTAGAAATATAAAACGTAAAGGAAAAAATCGTGCTGATCGATTCAATTCATCACACAAAATGTCAAGATTTAAAATAGGAGATTTAGTACTCGTAAAAGCATTGAATGTCTCTGACACTCAAAAGAAAAAATTTGCAAAGTTCTTTGAATTATATGAAGGACCATACAAATTAGATAAACAAGTTGGCGAGGCTACCTTTTTATTAGTGCATCCTGAAACAGGAAGAGAGCGAGGTAGATTCCACGTAAACATGTTTAAACTGTACAAAACTTAGGATTAGTATTAGAAATGTAAACTTAGGATTAACGGCTCAGAAATTTAAAGTCTAGATTAACTGGCTATTTCAAAACAAATTGGGATGAAGCTATTAGGTATTGAAAGGTTTTGAAATAGGATCAAGCTTAGTCGAGTATTAGATACGAATACGGTTATTGGAGTGTGCAGGATCGGGAAATGCAAACCGACCCTGAAAACAATATTAGTGCGATAAATGCAGATGGAGAGATGTGCAGACTATTCGTGGCTACAGGAAGATTTATCGGTGGTAGTGGTACTCATAGACCTGGGCGAGATACACAAACGCCAACCAACCGAAGCATCCTGGAAGTGACGAGTGCCGAACCTAAAAAGAAGAAAAGGAAGACGGATATAAACAACAACATGACGGAAGAAACAACGAATATCCTTGCTGAAATCGAGATAGAAAGAATAAAGAATGAGCTGATAAAAGAGCTCGAGGAACTCGAAAAAAGGAATAACGTTATCTTACCTGTGATTGTTAACGACTGGGAAGAAGAGAAAACAACACCTGAAAAAGAAAAAGCATTACCGAAGGTAGTTGATGACATAATATTAGTTAATAAAATCAACTTACCGTGGAAAAAGACTGATGCGCCTAAAGAAGAGGTGATCGTGAAGGATGTCAACTTGAGTATGCCATGGAAGCTGACCAAGACCGACTTACCTGAAAAAACGAAAAAAGAAAGAGAAGAGTATCGGGAAAAAATAAGGAAGGCCATAAACCGAAACAGACCAGACTTACCTGCAGCGTTGAAGAGTGTAAGCAGTCGGAAGCCAGTGGTTCCACGACCGCAATTAACACCATTCGTTGCACCAGAAGAACCAGAATATATAAAAAACTGGGATCCGACAGATCCTTTGGGATTGAAGAAAGGAATCTGAGATTCTGAAGCGGACCAGAGAACGATGACGTAGACGACCAGGCCTAGCCAAGATCCGGGACATGAATGAAGAAAAATCCATCAACACGGACATCCCGGAATTCAAGCAAAAAATCCGGATACAACCGAGGCTATCATTCGGAAGCCGATGTTGATGGAAGGGGGCAATGTAACGTATCGGCTAGCCGGCCGGTAATATCGTAAGGTCTCGTGATCGACCGATCACGTGATCACCCTACCACCCAGCGATGACGTCAAATGACGCGCTCGCGTCGTCGAAGGAGGCGACGAAGAGTATAAAAGCTGGTGAGGGCAAGCCTCACCAGCGATACGTAGAATAGATCTCGTAGTCGACTCACTTGATACATTATATCTTGGGCCATCCAGGAATAATAACTTAGAATCAGTAGAATCAAAACTTATTACGAATTTCCACAAAATCAATTGCATAAATTTGAACATAGAAAAGTAAGCTAAAGCAGCTGCTATTTCAACATCAATTATTAAACTCTAATGCTGCATATTTGAGATTAGAATATTAAAATTCGAGGCATTTATCAATAAACCGAACTTGCACTCCTAAATTTAAACGAAAACGAAGATCGATCGAATCAATAGAAACGAGCCAGTAGAAATAAGGTAAAGTTAAGAAAATAGAGATAAGAAGCATTTTTTGTTATTTTATTTTGTAGCAATTCAGAATCAAACAATTCTTTGAGTAAAACGATTTAACTTCACTAAGTCAAATCGCTACGATCTTTATTCGACATTTCCGTCGCTCATTTCCATAATAAAAACTCTTGCACACAACATAAAAGCCGAGATAGTATAATTTCAGGGAACAGCTTTGGAGAGCAATCTTCCGAGTCTGGTTATACAGTCTTGGGTGCAAACCCCGGATCTGAGTGCAGGGAATAGTTAGTAAAGATAGCACAGGAGTCAGGCTTATGTGCGAACATCGGCTCTGACATAGGGACGTGGCTTTACAGAGCAATCTGGCGAGTCCACGCGAACGGCTTTGTTAACTCCGAGTCCGTAGACAGTTAGAAAAATCTAGAAAGGAGGCTTTTTGTGGCAGAACCAACTTTTCCCCTCCAACCTAGTCGCAAAGTGCCCAAAACTTCATAAAATCTCGAAAAAATATTATTTGAGCAAAGAACTCACAAAACGGCGGTCTATTCCTATCTTTTTAAATTGCCGGAATAGCCCGGAACGTTACAATATATATATATATATATATATATATATATATATATATATATATATATATATACGCGATTTGGATATTTTGATGACAATTTGCGAAACCAATCGGTCATTTCGATGACTTTTGGCTATTTCGATGACCGTCACCAATGAGCCGAAAGATTATAAGAGCATATCGATGACTGTCATGAATCTGACCGATTGAAGAGAGGGGTTCTTTCGCTGATAAATCACTTCTGCAATGAGATTATGGGACTATATGAATTTTGAGCAATGCAGGTAACTGTCCTCGAACGAAAGCAAATAGAGAGAACGGATATTGGAGCAGTTAGTGAATGAAACGAACATCTTTTCAAAGGAATCTGAAAAGTACCGATTAATTGCTTAGAAACAGTGAATCAAAGCGGTAGGTAGAATTTTTTGCATTTGACGGATGATTACAACCACTGGAACAGTGAAAAAGGATTAGGGTACTTTTAAATCGAGCTCAGTGACACTTAGATCAGATGTCACCAAACTATCCGTTCGATACTGGATCGGACAGTTTGATGACAGTCCTCAAAATGACCGTTCCAAGATCGAGCGATGAATTTGATGACGCTCTAAATAAAGCACATCGGGCATTTTGATGACGCTGATTATAAAACAATGATATAAAAATTACATCGCGTATACAGGTCTGAATGAGATTTCATACGATCATATGATACAAGAAAACAAACGTATCATATGATACAACGAAAACAAGTCAACAAGTTGAACATATAACGTAATCGAAGCATAATCGTATAAATAAACTGTTCGATGCGATCTGCATCAAACTCGATTCATACCCACACGGCGTGCTATCTAGTATCTACCTCCGATGATTAAGATCCGTTCGTAATGATGAGAAAAAAGTGAAAGGTGACAGTTTGTGACGATATTCAGCTTGGATTACGGAGGGTAATTACGAATCGCCTTATTGTATAATTATTTCGCAGCGTCACCAAAATGACCGATACGTAGTTTCCGCTGTCATCAAAGTGTGCGATCCGTCTGGAATTATTCGATAACCTGAAAATCTTTCAAGTAACTGCTATGAGGTGTCAATGAACTCGATACAGCTAGCCAGCAGACGGGCGTATAATCGCGTAGCGAGTGAATCAGTCTAAATTCGTGAGCTAATGAATCGCCTAACTCTGCCATGATGGTGAATAAAGATCAGCTCTCCGGTCATCTCACAAACTGAAAATGCGTGAAAATGAAAAAAACAGAGCGCTTTCGAATTAGATATAATTGCTTGCGTGAAATTTAATGCGCGCAAAAGTTGGTATACGGCGTTTCGCTGATGGTGATGATCGAAGAAACGGAAATAAGATAACGTTAATTTCGCGTTGACATTCCGAGGCATAATCGCTTAAAATAAACTGTTCGAGGCAATCTACGTTAAACCCGACTCATACACGCACGGCGGGTGATCTACCACCAATGATTAAGATCCGTTCGGAAATGTGAAAAAAATAGTGAAAGGTGACAGCTTTTGACGTAATTCAGCTTGGATTACCGAAGGTAATTAGAAATCGCCTTGTTGTATACTCATTTCGCAGTGTCACCAAAATGACCGGTACGTAGTTTCCGCTGTCATCAGAGTGTGCGATCCGTCTGGAATTATTCGATAACCTGAAAATCTTTCAATTAACTGCTATCAGGTGTCAATCAGCTTTCCGGTCATCTCACAAGCTGAAAATGCGTGAAATTCAATGTGCGCAAAAGTTGGTAAACGGTGTTGCGCTAATATAGTGATGATTGAAGAAACGGAAATATGACGACGTCAATTTCGCGTTGACATTCCGAGGCATAATTGCGTGAATAAAGTATTCGAGGCAATCTGCGTCAAACGCGATTCATACACGCACGGCGGGTCATCTTGTCCCAATGATCAAGATCCGTTCGGAAATGTGAAAAAAATAGTGAAAAGTGACAGTTTGTGACGTAATGCAGCTTGGATTACCGAAGGTAATTAGAAATCGCCTTGTTGTATACTCATTTCGCAGTGTCACCAAAATGACCGGTACGTAGTTTCCGCTGTCATCAGAGTGTGCGATCCGTCTGGAATTATTCGATAACCTGAAAATCTTTCAATTAACTGCTATTAGGTGTCAATCAGCTTTCCGGTCATCTCACAAGCTGAAAATGCGTGAAATTCAATGTGCGCAAAAGTTGGTAAACGGTGTTGCGTTAATATAGTGATGATTGAAGAAACGGAAATATGACGACGTCAATTTCGCGTTGACATTCCGAGGCATAATTGCGTGAATAAAGTATTCGAGGCAATCTGCGTCAAACGCGATTCATACACGCACGGCGGGTCATCTTGTCCCAATGATCAAGATCCGTTCGGAAATGTGAAAAAAATAGTGAAAAGTGACAGTTTGTGACGTAATGCAGCTTGGATTACCGAAGGTAATTAGAAATCGCCTTGTTGTATACTCATTTCGCAGTGTCACCAAAATGACCGGTACGTAGTTTCCGCTGTCATCAGAGTGTGCGATCCGTCTGGAATTATTCGATAACCTGAAAATCTTTCAATTAACTGCTATTAGGTGTCAATCAGCTTTCCGGTCATCTCACAAGCTGAAAATGCGTGAAATTCAATGTGCGCAAAAGTTGGTAAACGGTGTTGCGCTAATATAGTGATGATTGAAGAAACGGAAATATGACGACGTCAATTTCGCGTTGACATTCCGAGGCATAATTGCGTGAATAAAGTATTCGAGGCAATCTGCGTCAAACGCGATTCATACACGCACGGCGGGTCATCTTGTCCCAATGATAGAGATCCGTTCGGAAATGTGGACAGAATAGTGAAAGGTCACAGTTTGTGACGTTATTCAGCTTGGATTGCGGAAGGTAATTACGAATCGCCTTATTGTATAATTATTTCGCAGCGTCACCAAAATGACCGATACGTTAGTTTCCGCTGTCATCAAAGTGTGCGATCCGTCTGGAATTATTCGATAACCTGAAAATCTTTCAATCAACTGCTATTAGGTGTCAATGAACTCCTTACAGCCAGCCAGCACACAGGTGTATAATCGCGTAGCGAGTGAATCAGTCTAAATTCGTGAGCTAATGAATCGCCTAACTCTGCTACGATGGTGAATAAAGATCACCTCTCCGGTCATCTCACAAGCTGAAAATGCGTAAGAATGAACAAGCAGAGCGCTTCCGAATTCAATGTAATTGTTTCAATCATTCGAACTCTGAATATTCACCGAAAAACGATAGCCTGACCGATGCCGAGTGTTGAACCCGAGGTTGAACCTCATTATACCTGAAAATTCCGTAAATTATATATGTCAGAGTCACATATATATAGATTACATACATGTATGCTAGATCATCTATACTATATTACATACACGCATAGATGCGGCTACACGGTGGGTTTAATCCCACCGTAAGCAATCCGAGAAGAATCGGATACGAACAGATTAGGACAAACCTTTGTACGTTGCAGACGGTAAAATAAACGACCAAACAGTTGGATCTAAAACTATACCCTTTTTCTATCCTGACAAATTAAACCTCTCATATAGTATTAATCATATTCGGAGTTCAATTGATTCAAACTTATATTCAAGGCGTTAATCCATTAGGTTGCCCATTTTGCCCGCCTCTTCCCGTATGTATACAGGGTGATTCAATTTGCACGCACCATTTGGTAAAGGTAGATTTCTTGTGAAATTCTAAGACTAATTTTCCTTGACTACAAAGTCGTGTGACTAATAGTTTTCGGACTACAGAAGGCCTTAGTTGACTAATCACAGAGCCTGCAGCGGAGGAAATTAGGGCCGCGTCAAAAGTATAAGAGTAGCGGTGCCCGCGGCGGGTCAATTTCCAGTGAAATAAAAGTAAATGATTAAATCTAGTGTCAAATTTGTTTTAGATTTAATCATTTTATTTTAATTTCACTGGAAATCGACCCGCCATGGGCACCGCTAGTGTTATACTTTGGACCCGGCCCTAACTTGATCCGCTTTAGGCTCATAGTGATTGGTCAACTAAGACCTCCTGTGGCGCGAAAACTATTAGTCCCACGACTTTTGGGCAAAGGGAAATTAGTCTTAGAATTTCACAAGGAATCTACCCTTACCAAATGGTGCGCGCAAATTGGATCATCCTGTATAGAGAGAAACTTATAAATAGTACTTACCTATTGAATAAAAATGAATACCTTTAATACCCTTGCTTTTCAGTATTATGTTATACCTATAATAATAAATTATCACTACTACGTATATAGGAATTGTTCAGAATAAATATTTCTTGTGAGATTTACGGTGCAAAATTTTTCTAAACGTAACCTAATTGTTTCATTGTATTATTATAATTACAGATGCTATTTAACGAAAATTCATGCGGTTTGTTGCCTTCTTCTTCTTATAGTTTCACGCTTCTAGGATGAAAACCAATGAAGCAATCTTCGTACTCCGGTGTTAAAAATTGTGGGGAATTAAAAGACCTGCAAAATGAGCCTGCGATCGTCCCGATTAGGGCATTTTCAAAAAGAAATCCTAGAAAAACCACAATAATAGTCTTTTTTTCAAAACTACAAGACTCCGTCAATTTTTAAATTATAGCATACTAGGCTTTTCACGGAATAGTAGCGAGTAACATGTAGATTACGTGCGCGAAGGAGGAACGCTGTCGGATGAGTAGCTTTCGCAGAACTGCATATTTTTTTGCATATTATTTGGCGTGCTGCATCTTTGCTCTACAAGTGGTCCGATCGTACCTTTTCAAACGGACGATTTTGAAAATATACCATATCTACTATAGATCGGCTGTGTAAACTGTCGCATTATTTTGCGTTGAAACAGGTGAAAAATTCATCCAAGCATAGAAATAAACGTTCAGGCACTGTAGTGCAATTCTGTAACTCGGTATGTCATTTGAGCCGTTCGCTCAAAGAACGACCTAACCCGACTTAAGTCGTTTAGAGAGAGTTAGGAGTGTAAAACACACACACACACACACACACACACACACGCACGCACGCACGCACGCACGCACGCACGCACGCACGCACGCACGCACGCACGCACGCACGCACGCACGCACGCACGCACGCACGCGCGCACATACACTTAGGCAATTACTTATAAATTATTTTAACCTCATAAATATTATTCAATACTTTGTATTTTATTTTTTAGCTTCCAGATTTAACAAATAAAGTGATGAGTTTCGTATCAAAACCATATAATTTTGATTTTATTTTTTATAATTATATAACCACCCAAACAACTTTTTTTACTCTTATTTTACTGTTATAAGTGAAATTATACATGTAACTATAATGATTATAATGAATTTGTTTCGTTTATTTTGCTTTATAATGCATTTTTTAGTAGTTCGCCGTAAAAACGACCTAATAGCGTTCTCAGCTGGGGCTACACTGAGCTACACTGGTGTAGTGTAGCTATCTTTGTCTTTCTCTCGCTCATAGAGAAGAGATGAAGATAGCTACACTACACCAGTGCAGCTCGGTGTAGCCCCAGCTGAAAACGCTATAACTCATTTTACATACATTATCGATTTAAATGTTGTTAAAATATTTTAATAGTTGATTTTATATGCTTAAGGGGGTATATACACCTTTGAATTTTGAAAAAATGGATTTTGTGTTTTTTGCATTTTTGGAACATTAGGGATGTAAACTATCTGTAAAAAAATCATCATGTGAAAATATGTAAAAATGAAGAAGTTACAGCGATTTTTTGAAATTTTTTGAAATTTAAAAAAAAATCAATCTTGTATTTTTTGCATTTTTGGAGCACTAGAGGTTTAAACTATCTGTCTTACTATTAAAATGCTTACGGAACAACCCCAAATCAGTTCAAGGTATAAAAACAGCTATATGGACTATATGGTACCACAAGTCTTCGACAGACGATAAGCCGCAGCACCATCTCTACCCGGAGGGTCGAGACTCTTGGTGTAAGTATCAACAGGCAATTGCAGTTCGAACAGTTAAGACATTCAAACACCGGGCTAATCTCCCAGAAATTGAGATGAATGAGGTCAGACCAGTCTCCGTTGACCTCAGCGACAAGGCATTACTAAAGCGCTGTGTCGGAGGTAAGACACAGCATACAAGCGAGTCCTAAGACTTTATTTTCAGGTCGTGACGTCCTTCAAGTTGGAGCCAACATTGCAGCGATCAACTCCCAAAGTCAACGAGGTATGTTGAGAATCATGCAGAAATTTTCAGTAGAGGCAAGATGCTACGCTGTCGCTGCAGCGAAACTACAGGGCTAAGCCCGAATCGAAGTTGTCGATAGGCGAGCGGAGCAGAGGACCAAGGAAGCTCGTGTTGCTCTGAGGTAACTACGGACAAACCCACAGGAGGAGGCCATCGAGGTGGAAGGTAGCAGTTATGAACCAGGTGCTTTTTAGAAATAAGGCAACGCAGGACTTAGGCGACGTCGCAAAACAAGCTTTTAACTTTACCTGCGTTGGTCCAACGCCTGGATCAAAAAGAAGGATGGAAAACTGTTTTGCATTATTAATTCACTTGATAGATCATAGAGAAGTATTATAGTAGTTTATTGGCATCCAGAACCATCAACGTAGTGACAAAGTTTAAAAGTTAATTTCTGAACAATCACTATTTTGACCGGTTGTCGTAAAGAATAAAATCAACCGTTGGACCGATCTTTGATTTTTTGGTCTTGAATTATTCATGAGAGATGCCTCTATCAGATGAACATAGAACTTTTCGATAAACCCATTTTTAGTTGAGATAATAGAAAAATGAGCCAAAATTTTGTCAAAATAAAAAAAAAAAATCGAAAAAATTCAATAACTCAAGTAATTCTTGCAACATCAAAAAGTTCTATGTTCATCTGATAGAGGCATGTCTTATGAACAATTGAGGACCAAAAATTCAAAGATCGGTCCAACTCTGGTTCTGATTCTTTACGACAACCAAGTGATTTTGTCTTTTCTTGTCTTCAGCTCAACCACTATTAGACTGAAAGTAATACATGATGTAAAATATGGATAATAAGGGTCAAACCCTCCTCAAACATGATGATTTTTTTCAATTTGTTCAGTCTTCAAGTTGCAGGAAAAAAAAAATTGTTTTTCAGAAATTCAACCCATTTAAAGGTGTATATACCCTCTTAATATCTATTATTCAATAGTATATCTTTATAATAAAACCATATAAATAAAGTTACTTGTGTCTGGTGATTAAGGGGACCAGTACAGCTCGATTTAAAAAATTCTACATACTCCAAAAATCATTTATACCTTAACCAAAGTTCATAATACATCAAGAAAATCACTTGTCTGAAAATCACTTGTCGTAAGGTTTCAGGCACACGGTTGATCCGATTATGTCTGTTGACGTCTCATTTTCTTCGGAGAGCAATTCTTCATGACATGAATGTAGGGAACTGAAAAAAAACATCCTGTAAGTTATGATCAGTTAATAAGTTATGATAATAAGTTATGATCAGTTATCGAAATTTAGCAAAAATCTGGTCACTCTTTTGCTGATAACTTTGTCTTGAAATTTTTTCTTGAAATTTCCCTCATTCATGTGATGACGATTTGTTTTCTGAAAAAAATGAGCCCTAAATGAGTCAAATCGGAGCAACGGTGCGCCTAAAACCTTACGACACGTCGCCAAAAAATATAGTTCTGAGAAAAACGGTTTTGAAGTTTTGACTAAAAAAACAAAATTTACTACTAGAAAAGTTTGAAATATCGAAAAATGTTTCAAATGAAAGTTGTTGGTTACAAAATTTCTGATAGAATTCAATTTTTTATTTACAAAAAACAAATTACTTTGTTCAACTTTCAAACTAATATTTTCGTCATACCATCTTTAAGGGAGGACCCTACTGAAATCTTGGAAAAAAGCAGAGTTTTATGTTTCAATTGGCCAAAAAAAGTTCAATCTAAAAAGTGATACCAATTAGAGATCATGGTAGAATATGTTTTTAAAAAAAAATTCAGTCTACTGCAATAAAAGTGTATGCGCAGGAGGGAACCTCTTGCAGAATCTATCCTGCGCAGCGCTAGGAAAGGTTTCCTGCGCATACACTTTCATCGCAGAAGACTGAAATTTTATTTTAAAACATATTCTACCATAATCTCAAATTGGTAGTATTACGTTTTAATCTGGACCTTTTTTGGCCGATTGGAAGATAAAAATCTGCTTTTTGTCAAGATTTCAGTAGGGTCTTCCCTTAAAAGGCTCCTGCAGCATATGACAGTCCTTCTCTAGCCGCTGTAGTCTCATCTTGGTCCAGTCGTAGTCTTCGGATAGCAATTCGGGCTTCTCGAGTACTATCAGCTGCCTGTCGTTGAGCCTGTTATAGCCATGTCTGGTCGGTCCAAATCATGTGAGCCTTCGCGTTGGATCCTGAGGGCACTCCAAGTGCAGTCATTATTATATTTTCGAAAATTGTAACGATTTTTTTCTTCTGGGTGTAAATTATGAGATCTGTGAACAAAAAGCGAAAAACTTCGACCGCAAACGTGAGTATGCTATACTTACTTTGAGGTTAGGCTACTTGCCCAAAGGGGATATAAGCCATTGGTTCAACAACAACAACAACTTACTTTGAGGTTAGTTGGTGGGAACCCACAAATAACCTCACACACACTGTCACTCGATGTTTATACACGAAAATGACAAAGCTAGATATTCAGCACGATGGAATCGCGGATTTTTTAGTACTAAGTACTGTTTTTGTTTTTATTATATTTGAACATGTAAAGAGTGGGAACGTTACAGGATCTCAGAATGTTCGACAAATAATCGCCGGTCACGAAACATGTGAGCGATATGAAAACAAAGCGACAGCGCTGCTAGCGCCAGTTCGCTGAAACTCAATGCCAATTCTCAATCATTTTTACGAATTCATCGATGGCGACTTCTTTAGAGATAGATATGACCCTGAGACAGCGAAATCTACAAAAAACGAAAAAACGATTTTTGTGAAATTTCAAGCTATACTGGTCCCCTTAATAGTGCAAAGTTAAATTTTCAAATCGCTTTTTCTCGAAACGACCGAAAGTGAATTAGGTCGTTCTTTGAGCTAACGACTCATATAACGATATCGTTGAGTTAACGACAGCCAACTGTGAAGACGATCCAGCGGGAGAAACTTTTGGCTGGATTTTCATGCGCAGCAAATTGCTGCTGCAGCAAGATTTTGCTGTAACGCTATTCGTGGTTACCTGCCACCACGTGACAGCAATTTGCTGCGCATGAAAATCCAGCCTTAGGGTGAACCATAGGCTTGTTCGTGCTAGCTACACTTTCTACACTTTTCTTACACTTTTTACACTCGCCCAATAAGAGGTGTAAATTTCTAGTGAAAAGTGTAAAATCTAGTAAAAGTGTAGAAAATATATGGTTTGTTCGAGCTAGCTACACTTTCTACTCTTTTACTAGATTTTACACTTTTCACTAGAAATTTACACCTCCTATTGGGCGAGTGTAAAAAGTGTAGAAGGTGTAGCTAGCTCGAACAAACCTCATACTCCTCACCCAAGAGCATCGGGCGCACCCGGGTGACGTTTTGGAACGCAGCTCAGTGCGCACAAGTTTTGAAACGCAGCGGGTAGTCGGATGTGGAGCGGAGTTGACAATATGTAAGTATTCGCATTTTCTAAATAAGTTTAAAATTAAGCTACAGTTCATTGAAATGACTTAATATTGTTATCTGAACAATATTTTCTACACATAGATTCAATAATATTAATCCATAATTCTCATCAAACAATCGTATTCTTATAACGTTAGAGGTAAATGGCCGTAGCCCACGAGGGTCGACCATATTACAATTAGAAGTCAACGAGTTAGCACGAGGTTTGACTTCAACAAATTCCGATTAAAAATTGAAAATTCATTTAATCGATTCATTTAGACAAAGGGAACAGTCATGCAGCAGCCCGGAGCTAAAATGTACGCTCTGCTGTTCGCTTCGGGAAACAAATATAGTACCAAAAAATATGTGGTTCGTCATCTAGACCATAATCTGCAAAAACGCTGCAAGGCCACGTGTTCAATCAAACGAGGCAAACGAAATGTTGTGGCTCGTATCGAAGCAATCCATGGTAAGAGCTTCGAAAAAGTGTTATTAGTGACCTGAAATTCATTCTGATATATTTTTTTTTGTCCAGATCAACAGATTGTTCCACTTGAATTGAATTATGCTTGTATCGAGAATCCGATTCCAAATTTGTAATGATGAAAATCTATACTGAATCTATAATACAGTTGATTGTAATATTTGTTACAGAAAATCGTACGCTACTTTTGGGTCTCGCCAAAAATATTAATGAACATATACCGCAATTAGTACTTCACCGTGCAGAAAAGAGTGCAGACAGAGTATTTGATGTCGAAATGATCTCCACTAATTCCAAAGATGGGACTTCCGCTGATATTTGTCGAGTTCAAACTGAATGTAACGTTGTTGGCGTTGGCATATATTCACCTTCTAAGGACACGAACAACAATCCAGAAGGTAATGCTGTTGCTATATTCAAATTATAACTTGTCAAATGTTGAGTTACCAACGACACATTTCTTCATTTTGACTCTTATCGATTTCAGATCAATCATCGGACCACGCTGAAACCATCGGAGATTTCCTTTACACCGAGGAATTTGAACAAATTGCAGAAAAGAGTGCGGACAGAGTATTTGATGTCGAAATGATCTCCACTAATTCCAAAGATGGGACTTCCGCTGATATTTGTCGAGTTCAAACTGAATGTAACGTTGTTGGCGTTGGCATACATTCACCTTCTAAGGACACGAACAACAATCCAGAAGGTAATGCTGTTGCTATATTCAAATTATAACTTGTCAAATGTTGAGTTACCAACGACATATTTCTTTATTTTGACTCTTATCGCTTTCAGATCAACCATCGGGCTGCGCTGAAACTACCGGAGATTTGATTCAGGACGAGGACTGTCATAACTCCGCTGAAAACCAGATCAGTAATATCTCCAATACTGAAATAAATATACAACCATTAGATGCATTGGATGACCAAGAGTTGAATTTGAGTGGCGCTGGGAAAGATGTTGAATTCGTTAGATTCACGGATTTGGGCGAAATTCTTTCACCTCTTAGCCCACCTCCATTACGACAAGAAAGGAGTAACTCCCAAGTGATTCTACCATCATTAGGTGAGTTAGTGAATTGTCAAAAACCAGTTGCTACAAACTACTCTAAATAATATCGACAGCAGATTTAAAATACACTTAAAAGTATTCTGTCGTACTTAGGAAGAAGGCAGTAAAGTTCACTTACTACCTTCTTCCTAAGCACGGCAGTATTGATCTGTAGTTACAATAGCAAGATGTTTTAGAAGAAAGTTTCTGAAAATAATTCGCACTGACGATACTGCATTTATTCATCAATTTATTTACATGGTTTGTGGCCATCCACAGATGATAGCGATGATGAGTATGCTCATGTGCTTGACGATAATTGTAAAGATCCCGACTATGGAACTAAATCGAATGGCAGTGATATTGATTCGGATGAAGTATCTGAAAATGAAGATGAAAGTCACAATATCTCTAGGCATTCTGTAACGAGCCCTAATGTTTCCGGCGTGACTGGTGGTCTAGACGACTTGGATGTAGATGCATTGCCGAAAGGAGTTACGAAAAGTAAACTCAACTTCTGTTTTTATTGTAAAAAATTGCAAACCGTCATCAGTCGTCATTTAGAGAAAGTTCACAAAGATGAAAAAGAAGTGAAGAAATTTTCTGTACTCCCTAAAGGTAATCATTAGGGTGGTAGTTGAAAATTAAATTTTTTGCGACGCCCCCTAAAAAGCTACCTTTTGATGAAAAAACACTGGGAAAATTTTCTTTTTTTTCTTTAATTCGAAACAACACGTGCCTCGAGACGATCTAAGTTAATTTTTAGGTATAATCATTTTTTCTCTGAAAGTATTTTATTAAATTTGAAATAATTATTTTTTCGAGATTTGAAAATAGTTAACAATGAAACACCTTCAGTGTTATCATTTTAAGTTATGAATTTTAACTTAAATCTTTATAAGAAGCTTAATATACTCCGTCATTCAAGCTCATGCTTCAATTTTTCTTCTATTTTTGGGCTTTTTATACGTCTGTGAGCAGTTACGTATGAGTTATTTGAATAAAATTGTATTTTTCCTGAAAAATTCCGAAAAATTAAATTAGATCGTCTCGAGGCACGTGTTGTTTTGAATTTAAAAAAAAAAAAAACTTCACAGTGTTTTTTCATCAAAAGGAAGCTTTTTAGAGGGCGTCGCAAAAAATTTAATTTTTAACGACCACCCTAGTAATCATATATCTTATAGCGATTTGTAATTAGGAGTTTTACACGCCTTTTTCTCACACAACAGACCCTTTATCAAATTTCTACTATGAAAGTCACAAGGAGACGATCAGCTTCCAGATCCCAGATTCTGCTCAAACTCGCAGAGGTGTTTTGTCGGCCTAAAATATGAAGCATCTGATCTTCAGTTTCATCTCATAGGCCCTCATTCTCTTTGCAAGCTCCACCCAATAGTAATCTTTAGCAATAGATTCATATTCGACGGGAGGGACAATATTTTATTCTTCTTCATCCAATTGACTTTGCTTTACTAGAATATGGTATAACACTACAGGAATGTGAGTAAACACGCTAAAAACATACCTATATTACACAGCTCAAAATACATTATTTCTGTGAAGGCACTAGCAAAATGAATGAAATTGTATAAGAATGATGAAAGAGCAAATCGGAGCAGTCCTAATGGATAGAATCTTACTACCAAATTAAGATGGTCACACTAATTCGAGGTGGTCAACCAACTTCTAAGCCTCTAACGAACCTGGAAATGGTTCTCCCTCACAGTGCTTTCAGTACTTATGTCGTTGGCTTTGAAAGAATCCCTACGCTGACCGTACATCTTTGAACTGCCAGAGCTTATTCAAAATGAGGTGACAAAAATACTAAGGAGGTGAAATCTGAAGAATGGCTCTCAACTTAAGAAACTTTTATTTTGTTTTTTTGTTACATGATTAGATCTGATCTTTTGCTCCTCAATATTGGAAGAATATATATTCAGAGACAAATCTGAGAATGAATCTTCTAATTTCACTTCCTCAATATTTTTGTTACCTAATTTTGAATACGCTCTGCCAGTTTGAAGATCTATGGTCATCGTAGGGATTCTTTAGAAGCCAACGACATGGGCAACGAAGGCTATTTCACTGTGGCGGTGGTCCATTTCCAGGTTCGTCACAGGCTCAGAAGCTGTCTGACCCACCTCGAACTGGTGTAACGAAGTTGAGTAAATAATAGGAGTCCATCCAGGCTGCATTATGACTGCTCCGATTTGCTTTTTTATCATCCTCATACAATTTCATTAGTTATGCTAGTGCCCATGCAAAAATAATGTATTTTGAGCAGTCTGTACCTCTGTGATATATGTTCTTTGGCATGTTAGTTCACATTTTTACAGTGTCATAGGGTGATGGATCTAGTAAAGCAAACTCAATCCATTGAAGATAAACCAAATATTGTCATTCTTGTCGAATACTCATCCAGCGCCGGATATCATTATTGGGTGGGGCTTGCCGAGAGAATGAACCCCTATGAGATGATAATAAAGATCAGGGGCCTTATATTTTGGGCCAACGAAACACCTTTACATGTTTGAGCAGAATCTGTGATCCTTATCGTATTCTTAATAGCTTCGTCGTTAATATTTCATTGTGTCTTGCACATATTCTGTGATTTCACAACTTATTTATTTATTTTCATTTTCTTGAGGTTTACGAACATCCTCTTACGGAAAAATACTAATAGTCCAAGAACTTTAGGATTTCACTTCGGAAAAAGTCCAACCAAGCTAAAAATTGGTATACACTTACCTTTCAGCTCTCCAAATAAAGTGTGAAAAATCCCTGGAATTCGGTTGTACGCATAACTTGTGACAGCCCAAGAACGGTGAAAAAAATGACTTTTTTTTGGTTTTTTACAAATATCTTTGTTCCTGTCGGTCTTACGACTATAAGGTATACTTATAAAAAAAAAAAATGGAATAAAGTTTATTGATAACGCTGAAAGTTTTCACGTAATTTGGCATTGAAACTCCAATATAAATTTTGTATGGATATACAAAATATTTATTATACGAATGTGCCCATACAGCATGCAGGATGCAACGCCGCGGCAACTAGAAAATTCAATCTGATGTTTCACACCTTTTTTCAATAACAATTACTAGTTCTATCGATAAATTTTATTCTACCTTTTTTGTAGAGAATTTCTCGCTCTTTTTGTTTTGTAAGTATACTTTATAGCCGTAAGACTGACAGGAACGAAGATATTCTCAAAAAACCAAGAAAAAAATTTTTTTTTCACTATTTTTGAGCTGTCACAAGTTATGCGTACAACCGAATACTGGGGATTTTTCACACCTCATTTGGAGAGCTGAAAGGCAAGTGTATACCAATTTTCAGCTTGGTTGGACTTTTTCCGAAGCTGAGCCCATTTTTTACCTAAAGTTCCTGGACTATAATACTACTGTGCAAAAATACTGCGGCTGTTTTGTTTCTCTAAATAGTATCCATCAGTATTACCATCGTTCAATATATACTGAAAGTAATATTAGATGAATAGATTAGAAAGAAAAAAAAATTGTAATAACTGTTTCTGAAAGAATGGCTGAGGAACTTTGATTCCAATTTTGTTCAAGCCTATAAAATATTCGTCACGAATTCTGAATCACCCTGTATAGTAATAAAGACTAATCAGCTAGTATTTTCACGCAGTACAATTAGTGTCTTTTCATAAGAGTCTTTGGGTCTTGGGACAAAAGTTGGAAGATTACTATATTTCTAAAACTACTATACTAGCTTATTGCAGAGAAAATGGTCTCACAATCGACCGAATTTGTTTACACATTTTTTCGACATTGTTATGGTCGACACTCAAAAAACTATTTCACTTTCAAAGCTAGAATTTTTGGTAAAGAAGTGAACCAAGAATCTAGGTCTCGAGACATTCGCAAACTATCCCTAGATGTGAAATGAAATGAAATTGATAGATTATATATAACATAACATAACATAACATTTAGGTTATCCCGAAAGGAGGAAAATCATTGAGACCATTCGGCTGAATGGCAATTATTTGCATAATAACTTGGCTGAGTATAACCAGAATGGAGAGCTGATTGTTTCACGGCGCCCGAAAGAAAAAAGATCGGGTGTATATTATCGACTATGTCATAACTGTAAAGGTACCTTTTCCGCAAAAACAATTCGTAGGCATCGGCAACGTTGCATCGGAGAATCCAGTAAATCTCATCGGTCCAATATAATTATGGCTAGAAAAATCGCAGGAAGATTACATCCCAAAGCTGGTAATCAACTCAAGAATGTTGTTTTCTGTGTAATGCGTGAGGATGATATTGTCAGACTCATAAGATATGATGAGTTACTCGTCATATTTGCCAACATGATGTGCCTAAAATATCGTAAGCAACAACAGCATGATTTAATAAGAGCACGCTTGAGGCTGCTTGGCCGACTTCTTCGTACCGTGAAGACAATCAACCCTAATGTAACTGATTTTGCATCAATCTTGCATCCAAAATTTTATGATGATATTTTAACATCTATCGACAAAGAAGCACGCTTAGTAGAGGGGATATGAGAGTTCAAGCACAGTAAAAAACATAAAAAACACCCATTTTTTTATGAGTTTTTTATGAGTTTTTTATAATTTTTTTTTTTTTTTTTTTTTTTTTTTTTTTTTGAGACAGAGAGGTGAGGGGGGTGGGGGTGGGGAGTTCTCTGGGTGAATAATCAAGTACGCAATTGACATCTAGTGTATTTATTTATTTTAATTGATGAAATCGAGGGTGAGCAGGCGCTTTCAATTATTCAAAAGGGTGGCGGCGTTGGTGGACATCTTCTGCGTATAATGATGGCTCGCCTAGCAGCCTCCACCACCATGTTGTAACATGTGACACACGCTCCCGGGACCACAATGCGATTAATAGGTAGTCCGTACTCTGGTTCCCCCATGGAATGGGTTCGCCGCCATAACCACCATCCGATCACCTCCGTGGTGAATTCTAGATCGCTGAAGCTCCTCATGTCATCGTCAATATCAAAATAGCCGGCAATCCATCTCACAATCGACTCAACCTCATTTTCCCATTCGGTCATTTCTGCAATATTGATGAAGCGGGCTTACACAGGGTAAAATAATTTAATATATCACAAGCCACAATTCAACGAAGTGACGGTTGAGACATACATCGCAATTTTGGAAAAATATTAATATTCATCAATCAGACTTACCCACTTCATGCACCGATGATCCACCAAGTCGGCAATAGAATCCACTTGTCATTTTTAGCTTTTCTTTCACTTATTCGTACTTGTCAAATTGATGGGCAGCTGTCACTGTAGTTTCTAATATCCCACCATGTCGGCGTAGGTCTTTTTATAGCACTAGGGGATAATTAGCGCTAATGGCCATTCATGCACCGCTACTATACCGGTGAAAATTTCCAAACTGTACATTTTCTATTTTCGCGATTGAGAATGTGTATAAGTTGAAATAGCAAGGGGCATTATTAAGCCATCGAATCATGACTTCATCTTTCCAATAATAGATGCAAATATCCATGCACTGTTACTATGTTAGTTAAATTTTCGAACTGTAAACTTTCTATTTTTCATGAAAATTTTCGAACTGTAAATTTTCTATTTTCGTGTTTGCGAAAGTACATAATTTGAAATAGTTGGAGTGCAATTAAGCGGTGGAATGATGATTTTGTCTTTCTGATAATTAACGCATGTGTTCATATCAGTTGAAACTGTAAACTTTCTAATTTCGTAAAATTTTCTTGAACTGTACATTTTCTATTTTCGTGATTGCGAAAGTGCATCATTCGGAATAGTTGGAGTGCAATTAAGCAGTGGAATTATGATTTCATCTTTCCGATAATTAACGCAAATGTCCATATCTGTTCAAACTGTAAACTTTCTAATTTCGTGAAATTTCGTAAACTGTACATTTTCTATTTTCATGTTTGTGAAAGTCCCTAATTTTCAGTTAGAGTCCAGTCAGGGCAATCGAATTATGATTTCATCTTTCAAATAAGTAGCACAAATACCCATGTACAGCTATTATTATATGGGGGTTTGACTCCACCCTTTCTATTATTATTTCAACGGGCATGTGCATATATAAGGTGAACGCAAAACGGGGAATGCAATCATTCACGCACAAGTTTCAACGTGAAAAGTATAACTCTGACGAGCGATAGTAGTAATCATGGATATAAAAATATACACCGATCTTCTCAAGTTGATGGAATCTGCTTACAATTTGCTACATACTGAGACCGACGAGCAAACACGCGAAAATATTATCACACGTTGGACAGATCTTGGGTTGAAGAACGTAGAATCTTTAAACAATATTTTGTTACATTCCAACACACGTGTGAGCGATAAGCAAAGCATTCAAAATACGATTTCACAAATACAATCATGGTGTGCCAAGTTCCAACAACATCAAATACGCGAGGTTGTTGGTGCAGGCAATATCGCGGAGAACAATATAACCGATCGCGTTCGATGGAGTGACGTGAATAGTGTATTCGATGGTCGAATCCGCACTGGTGTTGTCACGAATCTCAAACATTCAGATTTGGGCGGATTTTTGCGGGATGTTGGGGTCGTGCTAGTGGAACGTCTGAGAAATGTACTACGCACTGAGGGTAATATCAAGGCAAATGTGGTATTATCGTGCAAGTTTGAGAACAGCAAGGACGACATCGTTTGCACGGAAATCAAATATTTCAACACATGCAATACACCAATTCTTCCATCGACGGATCTTAATAGTTGGTTTGAGAACAATATAGCCAATATTCTGCTGGTGAAGGTGGAAGATTTTGAGCAACGCGATTCTGGATGGAGTTTGATTGAAATCATCAATGCCGTGGTCAACATCAACCACTACGTGCCCCTCAGCGGAGGGCTCTCCACGTTCATTGAGCTGCCTGAAGATATTCAGCGGAAGCATGCAGTGGTCAACGTGCGGAACAACGACGATCGCTGCTTTTTGTGGTCCGTCACGGCTGCTCTTCACCCGGCCAACCGCAACCCGAACAGGATGGCAAACTATGAGCCATATATCTCAGAGCTCAATTGCACAGGTATCAATTTCCCTATGACTTTGCATGATGTGGAGAAATTTGAAAAATTAAATAATTTAAGAATTAATGTATATGGGATCGAATCTCAAACTTTCTCCAATCATGCAAGGTCTGAGAAAAGTGCCATCGTTCCACTATATCTAAGCAAAAATGTTGCAAATTTAGCTGCTTCCACAATTCATTTGCTGATGGTTGAGACCCATAGCGACATGAATCATGGCGATGACAACGACTTGGTCAGTTTCAAGCCGAGATTTCACTTTACTTGGATCAAGAATCTTTGGCGTTTAGTAGGGGAACAGGTATCCAAGCATAACGGTGTGCAATTCTTATGCGATAGATGCCTGTGTCATTTTAAGGTGCAACAAGCCTATGAAAATCATAAGCATGATTGCATGAACTTCAATAATATTCGAATGCGGCTCCCTGAACCAAACAAAAACTTGACATTTACAAATTTTCACAACAAGGGCACCGTGCCGTTCGTTGTATACGCGGATTTAGAGTGTATATTGAAGCCAACGATAAATGAATCTCAAGAGCATATTCCGCACAGCGCAGCCTTCTATGTGCATTGCGCATACGACGATAAATTATCCGAATATCAAGCTCATCGCGGGCCTGATTGCATTAAATGGTTCAACGAACATATGTGTGAATTATCATTGAAAGTAGAGTCACGAATTAAAAATATCATCCCGATGGAAAATTTGAATCAAACACAACGCGATCGCCATATGCGTGCGAAAAATTGCCATATCTGCGAGGAACCATTTTCTGCAAATGAGAAAAAATGTCACGATCACTGCCATTTTACGGGTAAATATCGTGGGGCTGCGCATAATCGGTGCAACATAAATTTTCGCGAAAAACATATTATTCCGGTAGTGTTTCATAACTTGTCGGGGTATGATTCACACTTTATTATAAAGTCTTTAGCCACAACTTTTCCGGGTGAGATCTCTCTGTTGCCTATCAATAAAGAGAAATACATATCGTTCACTAAGAGGGTGTCCAACACCAATATGCACTTGAGGTTCATAGACTCGTTCCGCTTCATGGCAAGTGGGCTGGAAAAATTGGCCTCATATATTGATAATAACGATAAAAAGATAACAGCTAAATTCTATACTAATCCTGAAAAGTTTGATTTAATGACCCGCAAAGGTGTTTTCCCGTATGAATACATTGATTCTTGGGAAAAACTTGACGTGACAAAGCTACCAGACAAGACAGATTTTTATTCAAAGCTCAGCGATTCGAATATTAGTGATGGTGATTACAATCATGCGAGAACTGTTTGGAGCAAATTCAACTTACACACCTTGGGTGAGTATTCAGATTTATATTTGAAAACGGATGTGCTTCTCCTGGCCGATATATTTCAGAATTTTCGCGATAGCTGCTTCAAAACGTATAATTTGGATCCGCTTCATTATTATACCGCGCCAGGGCTTGCTTTTGATGCGATGCTAAAGCATACAAAAGTGAGCCTGCAGCTTTTGGACGACGCTGAAATGATATTGTTTGTGGAGAAAAGCATTCGAGGTGGTGTTGCACAGTGCTCCAATCGGTATGCGAAAGCAAATAATCGATTTATGGGCAATGATTTTGATCCAAGTAAAGCGGAATCTTATCTGATGTATTTTGATGTGAATAATCTTTATGGTGCAGCCATGAGTGAGCATCTGCCGAGTGGATCATTCGAGTGGGAACACACCAATGTTGATGTGTTGTCCACGCGTGATGATTCACCAATTGGTTATATTCTCGAGGTTGATTTGGATTATCCGGCAGAGCTTCATGAGCACCATAAAGATCTACCGCTCTGTCCCGAACATTTTATACCGCCCGGGGGTAAAATCGCGAAGCTTGCAACAACGCTTTTGAAAAAAGAAAAGTATGTTATTCATTATAGAAATTTAAAACAATGTTTGAATTTGGGCATGCGACTCATCAAAATACACAGAGTCTTAAAGTTCGCACAATCTCCATGGCTAAAATCATATATAGACTTGAACACCGACATGCGAAAGCAGTCAAAGAATGAATTTGAGAAAAATTTTTATAAACTAATGAATAATGCAGTATTCGGCAAAACCATGGAGAATGTGCGAAAACATAAAGATGTGAAACTGATTACCAAGTGGTGTGGTAGGGGTGGCGCGAGAGCTCTGATCGCGCGAGCGAATTTCCATAGTTGCAACGTTTTTGCTGACGATATGGTGATCATTGAATTGAATCGCGTTGAAGTCTACTTCAATAAGCCAATATACATCGGTGCTGCAATTCTTGATCTATCCAAAATCTTTCTATACAAATTCCATTATGACTACATTAAGACTAGATTTACAAACAACCAGGCTAAGCTATTATATACAGACACCGATAGTCTAATTTATCAATTTAATGTTCCGAATATTTACGATATCGTCAAACGTGACGTTGATGCAATGTTTGATACCTCAGACTACCCAAAGGATAATGTGTATGGGATTCCCTTGAAAAACAAAAAACACTTGGGTCTAATGAAGGATGAAAATAATGGAAAAATTATGACCGAGTTTATCGGGCTACGAGCCAAACTGTACGCATTTAGAACCATTGGTGATAGCGATAAAAAACGCGCTAAAGGTGTAAAAGGCTCCACATTGAAAACTATCACGTTTGACGACTATAAGCAATGTCTAATTAATTATAAGAATTTGGCTAAATCACAATGTCTCATTAGAAGTAGACAACATGTCGTTAGCACCATCACGCAAAAGAAATTGGCACTAAGTTGGTGTGATGATAAACGAAATCTCATACCGGGTCAAACCGATACATTACCATGGGGCTTTGTTGAGCATTTATAGGACTATTGTATCTTGGAAAAAAAAAAAAAAAATTTCAAAAAAAATTTCAAAAAAAAAAAAAATTTTTAGAAAAAAAAAAAAATTTCAAACAGAAAAATTTTAAATCCCCATTTACTTTACATGCAAAAATGAAAAACTGTTTGAAAATGTTTGAAATTGTTTGAAAATGTTTGAAAATGTTTTGAAAATGTTTGAAAATGTTTGAAAATGTTTGAAAATGTTTGAAAATGTTTTCTCTAGAGTTCTTGTAAACTAGCAGTAAGGTTGTTCAGTTGAATGAATGAAGAAACGGTGTAAATATATTGTTAATAAAATTATTTTATTGAAAAATTATAGTTCTTGTAAACTAGCAGTAAGGTTGTTCGGTTGAATGAATAAAGAAACAGTGTAAATATATTGTTAATAAAATTATTTTATTGAAAAATTATAGTTCTTGTAAACTAGCAGTAAGGTTGTTCGGTTGAATGAATAAAGAAACAGTGTAAATATATTGTTAATAAAATTCTTTTATTGAAAAATTATATTACATATCCGATTTATTTATCCAACTATTATGTGTGTTGTCAAATCCCAACCATTTCACAAACAGCTGATCACCGCGTTTGCGCAACACCTTTTCTACAAGATAACCATCTGGATATTGTACTTTGCTGAGCTCCTCCTCGTAGAAGCCACCTTCGATGGGTTGATTCAGGTAGTCGGTGAGTTTGTACGTTGGTGGATTGGTATTTCTCACCTCCGTTACAGAGAATATCTCAGTCGTCCAATTTGGTGTATAGCCTTTTTCGAAAACATTCTTATACTTGCTTATTCGAACCTTATCGCCAACTTTGAACTTGCGTTTCCGTTTGCTTCGTTTGATCTGACGGGGCTTGTACACACTCCGATATATCTGTTTCTCATTGGTTGTTGTGACATTTTTCGGCTTCATTCCAATCGTACGATGTCGAGTGTTGTTATACGATTCAATCAATTCAGATAGAATACCAATCCACTTGTGATTGCCCAGCAGAGTAAATTGCATCCACATTTTATTTTTCAATGTTCGATTGAAGCGTTCGCATATTGATGCCTTCAAATTGCTGTACGTAGAGTACATGTTTATACCATGATGTGTCATAAGAGTTTTGAATTCTTTGTTGTAAAATTCCTTGCCCTGATCAACGTGTAGATGTTTTGGTATACGACCCAGAGTCAGCACAGATTTCATCGCGGCTGTGACATCTTTGGCATTTTTACTCTTGATCGGTACAGCCCACGCGAATTTTGAAAATATATCAATCACAGTGAGCATGAATTTGAAGCCCTTGTTGACTGATGAGTATGCAGACATGTCGACAAGATCAGCCTGCCAGGTCTCATCCAAGCCGCGTATATCAACATAACGTCGTGGATAATTACGCCGAGCGGGTCTATGAAGTTCACTCGCTATTACCGCTTTCATGGTTATCTGTCTGCATCCAATTTTCAATGTATTTGTTTTCAAGAATTTCTGGTGGTTCGGTTGGAATTGGAATTCCGGGGATGTATTGCAGACTGAGCTTCTCAACGTTATTTTCCACTATCGCCAACCGATGCTTGAAAGATTCATTTCCCTCCTCTAGCCTCGCAGCCTTTTCGCCCACTAGATTCCAAATTCTTTGATCTTCTGCAAAACTTTCGCTACGTTTCCGTTCGATGTATGCATTGAGTTCAGATTCAAGGTTATCAAGTGCCTCTCGCATGGACTGTTCAAATGTCTCTTTCATAACACGCTCAAGAGCATTATATGACCCTCGTGTAATATCCTCAAGACTTTGCAGAGAGACAGCATCGGTTGGTTCTTGCGGATATGCGATATTACACAATCGTTTATTGTCTATGTTGTATTGATTATCGGCGGTGATTTTGAATCCAACACCTTGGGGTCCACGACTGCCGGCACTTTTAATCTTTCCACCAACCAACCGGCGACCGAATATGTCTATGCTCATTGTTGACCGGATTCAGAGCGAATCACACGAAGTATACCCTCATGACTGAACTTTTCAAGCTTAGATCCCGCAGCGGCCAATCGAATCTCTAGAACTTCTTTTTCGGCTGTTAGAGTGTCAATCTTTTCCCTCACGAGAGTCTGATTGTGTTGATTCCCGTTCAAATTGTTGGTAAGCTCTTGATCTATACGTGAATTAAGTTTAGATTCAAACTCGCGGAGTGCTCGCACTGTGAAGTTTGCAAATGCTTTTTTCATGGAATGTTCAAGAACACCCAAGGCCTGCCATGTGATATCCTGGAGACTTTTCAGAGAAACAACGTCGTTTGGCTCTTGCGGATCAGCGATATTGCACAACCGTTTGTTGGTTATATCGTAATGATTATCAGGAGTGATTTTAAATCCAATACCGGGAGGTCCGCGGGCAGTACCAACTTCTTTTACAAGCTGTCGACCGAAAACGTCTATGCTCATTGCTCAACGATTGATGTGTGAATGAAGATTCCTCTGTTGATCTCTCACTAATAAATGATTTTTGCCTCACGTAACTCCTCAATAATGGCAGATATTTCATTAGAATGACTGGTATTACCAGCCGCTTGGGAAGCCATGAGTAATCGAAGACGATCAATAATTTCATTTGGATCATCCCAATACACATAATCCATCCTTTGACCCCCTTTTCGTGCAATCTTATAGTCGGGTAAACCCTCACCAGATTTTTCAACGATTTTCTTCTGTGGTGAGTGGATGTGTGGTGCTATGAAATCTCTATACTTGGTGCTTTTAACATCCAGACGACGACTTCTGTTGGCTTGGTAATATTTCCGATCTGCATTTGTTCTTTTTACAATTTTAATGTAGTTTCTCCTATCATCAACCTTCACAAGAGCGGGATTCGGTGACTTTTTGAATAATAATTCAAGTAAGCCAGGTGTGTTTTCATAGCTCTTATCACCCACGTATATATAATTATCGTGGAAATTGATATGCGAATCACCAATCATCATTCCATGCAATAACTTTCGAACACCGTATTTGTCATCTAAATTCTTCCGTCCAGCCGATGTGGTAAACATTCTCAAATAGTGTGCTACTTTATCGGTAATTTTCCGCGTTGGGGTGCTCGTTGGTGTGCTCGTTGCAGCAGGGAAGTCGCTCGGTAGAACTGTATCATCTTCATCTTCATCATCATCATCATCGTCATCGTCACTAGCAGCAGCGGTAGCAGCAGCATCTTCATTATCATTATCATCAACATTCCCATCGTTCATAATATCATCCACATTGTCTTCTTCGTTCTCATCATCATCAAATTTCATGGATGGTTCCATCTTTGTCTCTTGTTTGATTTCCTGCTTGATGTTTTGCCGCTGCTGCTGCTGCTGCTGCTGCTGCTTAGAAGTGTCCACCAATTCTTGCAATGGTGTTACAATGGGTTTGAACATTTCACCCATAACCAGGTCGGTGGTGTCTTTGTTCGACTTGATTTTTTTATGTTTTCGCCTGATTGCATCGCTAGCCTTTGCTATTGCATGCAGCACGTCGTTGTGTCTATGAATCTTGTCACTATCCATGTTAACGCTTGGGTGGGTGTAGACTGACTGTGTGAATTCGGCGAATCATTCTAATTTATGTCTATGAAGCAATCGAAACCTTTCCTATACCGACCCTCGCTAATTTCACAGTCTTTGTCAATGACGATGAAGCTGTATTTACCATCATTCCAGCATGCCGAGCATAAGTCCTTAAATCGTTGATACGTCATGTCGGTGTTCACATGATCATCGTATATGTGTTTCAAATTCATTTCATCTTGACGAAAAAGCACCAATAAGTTTGCATTATCTCGCACGAGATGTTTTGGGATACGTGCATATGTCTGACAAAGATAGAAGCTATCCACATCTCTGTGCCGCCCCATGCAGAAATATGCTCTGATATTATCCTGCTTCTCGCATGCCACATCATCGAAAATCATAATTGAATTGGGGCGTGCATCTTCAGGTTTCACAACCTCCTCATGCTCGCCAAACGGGAAATACTCCACACCCTCCACCGGTTCCAACAACTTTCTCAAAAACTCATACTTTGGCTGGATGAGTGATTTTGAATAGATGTAGACATTTTCAAATCGTAATCCATTATCGTGGGTAATGAGTGTGAGGAGTGCATTTGTTTTGCCACAATTGGATGGGCCGCAAAAAACGGCCCTCACACTATTTGGTAGTAATTGTCCATGACGTTTCTCCTTCTTCTTTTTTCCCTCGACTAATTTATCAAAATTACCCACAGGCAGTTTGACTGTTTGATCGTGAAATTTCATGATGCGCGCTCAACACTCTGGAGTGAACTAATATATTCATCTATAAAATACATGCTTTTATAGAATTCAAGTCAGTTGTTATTTGACTATGGCGGATCGCACAAGTAAGAAGAAGAAGTGCGGAAAAGGTTTCATAAACAAATTCATCAATAATTTGCCAGTTGAATTACACGTACCTGGGTATCAATATTGCGGACCTGGCACAAATTTGGCAAAGAGATTGGCTCGTGGTGATCCGGGGATCAATCCGCTGGACACTGCGTGTAAAGAACACGATATTGCATACTCGAAGAATCGCGAGAATATTGCAGCACGTAACGAAGCTGATAAAGTGCTTGCCGAAAAGGCGTGGCGTCGCGTTTTGGCTAAAGACGCTGGTATAACCGAAAAAGCCGTAGCCTGGGGAGTAACCAATATCATGAAGACCAAGTCCAAACTTGGTATGGGGTTACAGCGAGGCGGGGATGGAAAAGGAGGAGAAAAAAGAAACATGAAGAATAAGACGAAGAAACAATCAAAGAGTGGCGCGAACCTGAAGAGACAGATGAAGAAAAAAAGGGGAAAACCAATAACTTTCGATTCTATCGTTCGTGGAGCAAAGCAATCAATGAAACTAGGACAAAGATGCGTCGAGTCGGCTTTGGCTGGTGCTCGTACAGCGGTGGCGACTCATGGAAAAGTTCGAGTACCGCGTATTTTACCCATCCCAGCGAAAATCGGTGGTTTCCTACCGTTTCTCATTCCAATTTTGTCGGCACTTAGCGCCACTGGTGCTCTAGCAGGTGGTGCTGTGGGTATAGCAAAGGTTGTTAATGAGGCGCGTGCTAATAGCCATCAATTACAGGAGGCTAAACGTCATAATGCAACAATGGAGTCGATTGCGTTGGGAAAGGGACTATACCTGAAACCACACAAGAAGGGTATGGGATTGTATTTGAAACCTGCAAAAAACTAATAAAGCTACCACACCGAGCTCTCACTGATGTCGATTTACTGAAATATGCCAAAGCCCTGAAAATCACACATTTTCGCGGTGTTTTTATGCGAAATGATCTGCCCGATTCGGGTCCAAGAAAGCGCGAATGTGCAATTATTAATCTTGACGACAAAAACGGACGGGGAACGCATTGGGTGGCGTATAGAAAAAATGGCGACGATGTCATTTATTTTGATAGTTTCGGTGATTTACAACCTCCTCAAGATCTTATGGAATATCTTGGTGTAGGTAGCGTGAAATACAATCATAGGAGATATCAGGAGTATAACACTGTGATTTGCGGACACTTGTGTCTCAAATTTCTCAGCAAACAACTATAAAATGAATAAGATGCAAAGATACACCATCAGTCATGGCCGATTCGTTCACGTTGACACTATCGGGAGCATCCTCCGTGCTGGAAGCCCAATATTTCCCACCAATCGAACTATCGCCGACGAAAGACTATGTTCTCGGACTCGTTGAACTCTTGACATTCAATTCAATTCCAAATATTGATGAGGGATGTAATAAGCTCTACATAACCAGACATGGAACTACAGTGGATGAAATTTTCTCAATACCCACGGGTAGCTATGAAATTGAGGATATTGAAAATTATCTAAAGAAGACACTACCTCGGGATATCACCTTTGATCTAAAAGCCAATAACAACGAGCTGCATAGTGAAATTACATGCAATGAAATAGTGAACTTTGAACCGCATGATTCTATAGGCCGATTGCTTGGATTCAAACCCAGTCGTCTTGCGAGTAACATTTCCCATAAATCTGAATTACCCGTGACCATACTAAAAGTCAATGCCATACGGGTCGAGTGTAATATAACTACAGGTGCGTACATAAACGAGCGTCGTGTACACACGATTCATGAATTTTTTCCATCCGTCCCACCTGGATATAAGATCGTTGAAGCACCAGCCAACGTCATTTACCTACCAATCGCCGTTCCGTCAATACATCATATGCAATTGAGAATAGTCGATCAGGACGGGGAGTTGATTAATTTTCGCGGTGAAACAATAACGATACGCCTACATGTGAAATCTATGAGATAATGGGCATCGTATTTGAAACTAAGAATTCCGGTGCAGACTATAAAAGTGAGAAAATATGGCCAAACGTCATCAGTCGTCGAGCACCTCTGTGTCGAGTGACACGTCTAAACGCACAGTTTCTTCAGAGTCTAGGTCTTCGACTTCGAGAAAATTTTGGCGGATAAAAATTCGTTGTATTTTGTGCATAATACCATGGCGAAGATGATAAGAATACAAAACCCTGTGGCGTTTGATGAATCGATTGCACACTGTGAGATACATGCACATCAACCATTCGCATCGTCTTCCTTCAGAAATAACGATGAAATTCGAATCACCGTTCAGAATCAAGACTTGTGTGTCTTACCCAGCAAGAGCACGCTTCATATATATGGACGACTCACGAAAGATGATAATACCAATGTGGCTGCAACTACGAGCTTGGTTAATATGGCTGTATGTCATTTATTTGGCGGATTGCGTTATGAGTTAAATGGTCATGAGATTGACCAGAATACGAATGTTGGCATTACGAGTGTTATGAAAGGATACCTATCATTGACACCCGGACAGCAACATCTTCTGGAGAACACTGGCTGGTTAATTGGTGATGCTAAATTGAATAATGCCGCTGGATACTTTGATGTCGTCATACCATTGAATTTCTTGCTGGGATTTGCCGAAGATTATAACAGAATCATCGTTAATGCCAAACATGAGTTGATTCTGACTCGATCAAACACCGATCTGAATGCTATAATTCAAACAGCCCCGGAGAATGTTAAAATTTCCCTGGAGAAAATTGAATGGTTATTACCATATGTAAAACTGGCTGATAATGCAAAGATAAAGCTGCTCAATTATATCGCCACCGATCCAACCATATCTATGAGTTTTCGCTCTTGGGGAATGTACGAGTATCCATTGCTACCACAGACAACGAGACACGTATGGGTTGTCAAAACATCGACACAGCTGGAGAAACCAAGACACGTCATACTGGGATTCCAGACTGCACGCAGGAATGATGTGAAGAAAAACGCTAGCGAATTTGATCATTGCATGATCAGAGATGTGAAACTGTTCCTCAACTCACAGTGCTATCCCTATGGAAACTTGAATCTCGATATCGCCAATAATCAATTCGCCGTTCTTTATGATATGTACACAAACTTTCAACCATCATACTACGACAAAGAATCTGAACCCTTGCTGTCAAAGAATCGATTTTTGAACCAAGCCCCACTCATCACCATAGATTGTTCAAAACAGAATGAATCGTTGAAAAGTGGACCGGTGGATATTCGTTTGGAATTTGAAACTAGCGTTAGCTTTCCAGCAAACACTTCAGCCTATTGTATGATTATACACGATCGCATTATTGATTACAATCCGATTAGCGGTACAGTAAAAAAATTAGTATCATTCTAAGAATTAATAAGTAATACCAAGTATGTAAAATAACTATGTGCAGGGATAAGATAAATAAATAAAATGTATTCGATATATATGCATATATTTTTATTTCTTGTTCACCACCCTTCTCCACCATCACGTTTTAAAGCTAAATTCACATTTATTGTATCGTCCACCTCGGTAGAGGATTTGAAGACGCTTCTCCCGCGCCGCATCAACCATTTGAGCAAACTGTTCTGGATTCTCCTCCAGAAATTTGACAATTCGCCCGGGCAGAAATATTGCAAATTCGTCAGCAATGGTCGTCACGGTTCCCACACCAAATTTCGTCTGAACCATCTTAAGCCCCGTAATGTCATACTTCTTTCCAACCTCAAGTTCAGACATCTTTTTCACCTGCTGAAGGTTCTCCATACAGGCGGTGTTATTTAGTCGTGTAAAGTCCATTGTTTTTTTCTTTGTTTCTCCTTTCTGTATAAGAACAAGAGAAAGAGATGAGGAAAAATCATTTTATTAAATCAACGCTTCAATGCCGATACTAATTTGCCTTTAGCACACATAATCAAAATATTATTATTATTATTCTTACCTCTTCTGGTTTTCAATCGGTGCCTTCCAACTCTTAAGAACTTTGATGAATCAGCTTGCTATTGGTGGTTGTATTGCTGATGTTGAGGGTTCGGCGTGCTGTCAAGACGTGAGTAAAGTTCGATGAAGCTCTGGGGTTTATATACACCAGGCACGACACTTTCCAAATACCAGCTCGTTAACCGTTGCACATTTTCGAAAGCACAGCGGTACCTCGGCACATCCCCATGACAATCCCCATACCAGCGGACTACTTTCGACTCATGTCGCAACATTCGAAAGTTTGGACAGCCCAACTCTGCTAGATCAATCACAAGTTTTGAGTTGTCCTTGACAATTCCCTCAAGCCACCGCTTTTTCCCCAACCCCTTCACATAGATTCGACATGCATCGGCCACAATTCCTTTCACAACCATCTCCATATCCTTGTATGGTGTTTCCCCCACATTCCATGGCATTCCATGATAATGTCGTGTTAGCCAGGCATTTTGATTTCTAATCGCCCTCGGCAGAGTCATTTGCGAGTACGGTGGTTTGAAAAGAATCCGAGTCAGACCCAGCTGATATTCCTCCGATGTACGAATACTTAGAGCAGCCAGTTCTTTCACCACAAATTTATCCTCGAATGTGCCAAATCCTTGCACGTCAACAATCAACTCCATGGTAAAAGTTTTATTTCTATACACAGTTCGAATAACAGCAGATCACACACTGACTGAGTTTCCCGAAATTGCACGCTTTTTCCCTATATATATCCCACCTCCCGTATGCGGTATAATCTGAAACGGTGCTTCTACCTAATTATGTACTTTCACTATGACGAAATTGGAAATTTGCAATGTGAAAAACACCCTCAGGGTGTGAAAATTTTGTGTGTCAACCTAAGCATAATTAGTCAGTTTAGAAAATTTCACAAAAGTAGAAAGTTCACAGTTTGGAAATTTTCACGAAAATAGACAGTTTACAGTTTGAAAATGGTGGTGGCTGTTGAGGCGAACCCATTCTATGGTGGGGAAACAATGTGGTTGCATGGGCAGAATATCCACACAGCACTCATTGCAGCCCCAGGAGCGTGCGCAACACGTTGCTGGAGGCTGTTAAATGGACCATCATTAGAGATTTCGCCAATTAAATGGAATAAATAAATAAAGGAGATGTCAATCAAACATCTTATCATTCACCCAGAGAACTCCCTACCCCCACCCCCTCACCTCTCTCAAAAAAAAAAAAAAAAAAAAAAAAAAAAAAAAAAAAAATTATAAAAAACTCATAAAAACTCATAAAAAAATGGGTGTTTTTTATGTTTTTTACTGTGCTTGAACTCTCATATCCCCTCTACTACGCTTCAATGAAGTCACCGGAGAGCATGACATTCCATCTGTCGTTACGACGCTTGGAATTTACTTGAAAGTTGTTGGCGAAACTTTCATTGTGGAATGCATCAAAAATGTGGATGCTGAAAAAAAGCTACTGGCAGAGGATTTCTTGAAAGTCCACAAGGCGACATATTCCAGTCGATTAAATAAAAATGCGGTTGAAGCTCAGACCAAAAAGAACAGGCTTCAACAAAAGGCTTTACCAACTACCAACGATATTCGCAAACTTCAAGATTTTATTAAAGACAGATTCAATTCAGTCTACGTAGACCTGAGTGCTAAATACTCATATGAAAAGTGGCTCGAACTTGCAAGGTTAACCTTACTGCGAATGTTTGTGTTCAATCGTCGTCGTACTGGGGAAATCGAACGTATCTCTATAGAAGATTTAGAAAGTCGCCAGAAAATTAGTGAACAAACTCATCCTGAAATATATAAATCCCTCTCCAAAGTAGAGCGCCAACTTGTTCATAAATACACACGGATCACAATATGTGGCAAACTTGGACGAACTGTACCAGTCCTGTTATGCTCAGAAACAGAGGCGAGTGTAAATATTATCCTCAAATATCGATCTGCAGCAAAAGTTCACGAAAAAAATCCCTTTATTTTTGGGATTCCCGGCCATGACTGTGGTAGATTTAAACATCTCCGTGCTTACCAACTGATACGTACGTACGCAGACCAATGTGGTGCTGAACACCCTGAACGATTAAGAGGTACACAATTGCGCAAGCATATGGCGACTCTTTGTGCATCAGAAAATATCGACGAAAACAAAATACATGACATAGCTACATTTATGGGCCACGAAGACGAGATACACCGACGTCACTATCGGCAGACTGTTGTCAGTCGAGATGTATGTGGTGTATCTAAAGTACTCGAACGTGCAAGCGGACTTTATGAAGCACAATCTGAGTCCAACAATGACAGCGACGACGTGGATGTGGATGTGGACGAGGCCGAAGGCTCTCCGATACTGGCCAAGAATGCCAGAGGCAAAAAACGTCAACGCGAAGCTTGTTCTATCGAAGGTAAGAAAGATGCTGTATATTCCAAACTACGTTGGTTCTTTGCCCTGTTCTCAATTCAACAACTCCAATAATGTTGGCAATGACGCAGTCTTCTACGGTACCAGAACAGCGTATCGCGAAATGATGTACAATTGTCAAAATTATTCCAAAGTTGTTAAGGGATCATCTCAGTGTGACCGCCCGAAAAATCACTGATTTTCGCGATTTTTTTTTTCATGGTTAGGATATCCTAATCGGTTTGGGTTTTTTTTTAATAAATTAAAGCAGCGATGAAGAATACAAAATGATTTTTGTTGCAGTGATTTTTTAGTTTTTTATTATTGTTATTAATTATCAAAAATGTTGTGAAAAAAACAACGGTGTCCGCTGCCGAGAGAAGAGTTTTCAAGCTATCGATTTCAAACTTCTACAGAACATTCTTCTTGTCATTCTCTATCCTCCTATGGAAGCTTTTTTTTTTAAAAAAAAAACTTCCTATTTTTTTTCTCGAAAAACTGTCGAAAAAAAAGGCCAAATTCACTACTTTTTGTTCAAATCGCCGCCATTTTGTCAAAAAAAATTTAAAAAAAAAAAGCTTCCATAGGACGATAGAGAATGACAAGAAAAATGTTCTGTAGAAGTTTGAAATCGATAGCTTGAAAACTTTTCTCTCGGCAGCGGACACCGTTTTTTTTTTCACAACATTTTTGATAATTAATAACAATAATAAAAAACTTAAAAATCACTGCAACAAAAATCATTTTGTATTCTTCATCGCTGCTTGAATTTATTAAAAAAAAACCAGACCGATTAGGATACCCTAACCATGAAAAAAAAAATCAGTGATTTTTCGGGCGGTCGCACTGAGATGATCCCTTAAGGAAAGCCTCTACTGTTATTTCAACGAAGTCAGTTTTTGATTTTTGAAATGACTAAAAAGAGGCCGAATCCCCAAACGAATCCTACAAGTTCTAGATCATAGTTGAATGTATTTTCAAAAAAAACTTCAATCCTCTGCGATGAAAGTGTAGATGCAGGGAACCTTTCGCACAACTTTTTCTTCAAGGTTCTCTGTGTCTACACTTCTATCGCAGCGGATTGAAACTTTTTTCGAAAACACATTCAAAACTAATTTAGAAATTGTGAGTTTCGTTTTTTGATTGGACCTTTTCTTATCATTTTAAAAATGAAAAACTGGTTTTTGTCAATATTTCAGTAGGATTTTCCCTTAAAATAGAAGTCTCAAGGAACTTTGTCTGGGTTGCAATTCTAGAATCTCTGCTAACTCCGCTAACTCAGTGGAGACCGTTGGTTGGCTGAGGACTCTCTAATCGCAGATCATTTTAAGTAGGTCGGTAAGTAGGTACTATAAGTAGGTACTATAAGTACTACATATATACCTACTCTACTGACCTACCTACCTGGTTAGTGAAGTTAGCGGAGTTAGCGAAGTTAGTGGAGATTCTAAAATGGCAACCCTGAAGTGAATTCATGAGTTGTTGCTATTTATGTGTATTATGTGTATATTAGGGTATATCGAAAATGAACTTTTCATAACACATGCATGGCAACCTTCACTTTCTCTTCGTGTAAACAGTGGAGAAAATGAGACTTTGTTCGAGGAGTGTGACAAAATTTTTGTTACACTATCATGGCATCAAAAGCGAAGGTTGCCATGCAGTTGTCATGAAAAATAGTATGCGATACGCGTGAAGACAGGGACCTTGCACTTGTGTGATGTTTTCAGCTCTCGCCTTCATCTAGTTCCGGCACCTTCGGCGCCTCCACTCATGCAAGAAACCTTGTGCAAAGTCCCTGTTTCTCCATATGTATCACAATCTACTATTTTTTTTAGCCCTCCTTGAACGAGGACCTTTTTAATGTCAAAACCTCAAGTTTTTAGTGGTAGGAGCGAAAAAAAAACAAAGTTCATTTTCGACACACCCTAATGTATATTTAGTAAGATGAGAATGCATTTTTATAGAGTCCGTATCTGGCAAAAAACGAAAAGTCCGCTGGTCTGCGCAGGAAAAAAACGCAGCTTGGGAGACTTTCGGACAAAGAATTCAGCAACTAAATCTGCCATCAACTGACGCCATTAAAAAGTTTCTGAAGAATAATCCTTGTGTCCATCGAACAGTCAGCCAAGTACGGACATGGGCCAGCAATCAAATACAAACCAAAAAGAACACTAGTCACTCAGACTAGGAGTAATCCAGTTTTTGTAATAAGTAAGTGAGTACAGTTTCTATCAGCTACACGTCGTAAAAAGCTGTGAAGCGACCAAATTTTATATAAAAACTGTTATATCACCATTAGAATGAGTATATAACCCTGTTGAGACTTGATTGCTCAAGTTTTTTGTTTTTTCTTTAAATAGTACTATACATATAATCTGTCATGTGCAAAAAGTGTAAGTGCATAAACTTATTTGTCAGGCGTGTAATACTTACCTGCACCACCCATTGTTATGTACAATACATCCTTCTGTGATGTATAATAATATTAATGTTAAGCTCTGGCTTGTGCCAACCTATTGTACTCTAACCGCCATAAGTAATACTATCAGTTGAAATATGACTATTGATTGACGTAAGCTACAACACGATCAAAGTTTATATGAAAAGCGGTATGTCACTATTAGCATAAGTATATAACCTTGTTGAAACTTGAGCATTCGACCTTTTTAAAAAAATAGTACTATGTATAATTGTATATTTAATCTGTGATGTACGAAAGACTGTTAAAGTGCCTCAACTTATGCGTTAGGCGTGTAATACTTACCTGCACCACCCATTGTGATGTACAATACATCCTTCTGTGATGTATAATAATATTAATGTTGAGCTCTGGCTTGTGCCAACCAATTGTACTCTAACCGCCATAAGTAATACTATCAGTTGAAATATGACTATTGATTGACGTAAGCTACAACGCGATCAAAGTTTATATGAAAAGCGGTATGTCACTATTAGCATAAGTATATAACCTTGTTGAAACTTGAGCATTCGAGCTTTTTAAAAAAATAGTACTATGTATAATTGTATATTTACTCTGTGATGTACGAAAGACTGTTAAAGTGCCTCAACTTATGCGTTAGGCGTATAATACTTACCTGCACCACCCATTGTGATATACCATACATCCTTCTGTGATGTATAATAATATTAATGTTAAGCTCTGGCTTGTGCCAACCAATTGTACTCTAACCGCCATAAGTAATACTATCAGTTGAAATATGACTATTGATTGACGTAAGCTACAACGCGATCAAAGTTTATATGAAAAGTGGTATGTCACTATTAGCATAAGTATATAATAGGGTGATTCAAAAAAAAGCAATATTTTTTTTTTTTTCTTCCAAACAGGCTCAAAAGTTTCGTTTTGATGTCAAAATAGGCCTGTCAAAATTTGAGCTCTTAATATTAATATTAAGAGTGTCCTCATCGCACTTTTCTATTTTTCATAAGAATAACACGGGAAAAATCATTTTTGCTTATTCTGATTTTTGTACGCCACAAAGGACTGCTCAAACAGTAAATCGCTATACATATTCTTGTAGAGAATTGAACGTTCTACAAAAAAGGTCTCTTGGTCTTTTTCGATAAATCTACCCGTTTCAAAGTTAGTCTTTCCATTAAATGACCAAAATCGCTAAAGAAACTTCAAAACGGTTAGATTTATCGAAAAAGACCAAGAGACCTTTTTTGTAGAGCGTTCAATTCTCTACAAGAATATGTATAGCGATTTACTGTTTGAGCAGTCCTTTGTGGCGTACAAAAATCAGAATAAGCAAAAATGATTTTTCCCGTGTTATTCTTATGGAAAATAGAAAAGTGCGATGAGGACACTCTTAATATTAATATTAAGAGCTCAAATTTTGACAGGCCTATTTTGACATCAAAACGAAACTTTTGAGCCTGTTTGGAAGAAAAAAAAAAAAATATTGCTTTTTTTTGAATCACCCTAGTATATAACCTTGTTGAAACTTGAGCATTCGAGCTTTTTAAAAAAATAGTACTATGTATATTTAATCTGTGATGTACTAAAGACTGTTAAAGTGCCTTAACTTATGCGTTAGGCGTGTAATACTTACCTGCACCACTCATTGTTATCAAAAATATATCTTACTATAATTTGTCTTAATATGAAAACTTGAGTTGACACAATTAGTGATAGTAGCGTTAGTCCGGGTTTTGGTAACCAATTATGATGTTGCGTTCATCAATGCAACCAACGATTTTCGTACTAGTATAGTAATTCTAATATACATATATCCATGTTGAAAATCTATTCTACGACTCTCATGATATTGCACCATAAAATATGTGATTTAATACTGATAAACAGTCAAACTAATAAGAAATACATGGGAGAAATTATTCAGAAGACAAAAAAAAGTCAAATTCAAAGTTTTATTTCAATTGCAATAAGGTCAGAAATTCGAACTCAATTTCTGCGTTCCTCAGTTACAGACAATATTGAACATTTCAAACGTGTACACTGGAGTTGTCCTTAGAAATGGTGTTTTTGGAATGTTATGCTCCAAGTGATGTAATTGCTTCTATGTTCGACAAACACAAATTTGCCAAAATATTACTGCTTAATATTGATATTGAGAGGTGCCACTGGGCACGCTTTGTTCAATTTTCAAGTAATTAGTAAATATAATCATTAATGAGTTTTTTTCACTTTGTTGAGTCTTCCAAAATTTCATTCTTCTAGCAGACTTGTTAAGTGATGTCAAAATAATGGGTACAAAAAATTTCTGAACCTAATTTTTATCCAATTTTGTTGATAAATAATAATGTGTTCGAAAAAACTCATTTTCATAGCTGCAGCGCTAAATCACGCAAAACAAAAATGATTTTTTTCCTGAAATGTTATTATCTATCAATAAAATCAAATAGAAATAAAGTTCAGAAATTTTTACTACGCGTTCTTTTGACATCAGTTTACAAATCTGTTAGAAATATGGAATCGAGAAATACTGAACCAAGTGAAAAGACTCATTCATAATTGAATTTAGGAATTACTTGAAAATTGAACAAGATTTGCTCGGTGGCACCCCTTGATATTAATATTGAAGACCAATATTTTGGCAGAATTTTTCTGTCAAACATAGAAGCGATTACACTACAGGCCACCTTACTTTACACTAACTCGAATTGAAACAAGTTACTCGAATTCGCTCGATACGTGCTTCTGAAGACCTGGCCTGACCTACTTTTGTGCATTCTTGTCCTTGGTATCCACGTCCTTTTAATATCTATTTATGGGGCATTCACGTCTCCTCGACCAAACGTTTGACCCTCATATACATATATATTTTTTTTTCCCCCGCAAATTAATTGACGTAATAGCAGCACTTGAAAAACACGCAGTTTCCAATTGTTTTCGCATTTCCGATGTTTACTTCCGGAGTTGAAGGAAATTTTTGAAATTTCGACCATATTGTGAAATCTGAGAAAAAAAACTCAAAATATCTCTGTAGGATTTAGCAATTTTTCACGTAAACCCCATACTGGGCCGAGATCTTCTAGGCTTTTCGTACACTTAGAATATTTTTTAATTAAATATCAAACCATGTGGATCTCTTTTCTTCGTTTTTTTACCAGTTCTCACACGTTTTTCTTCTGACATATATTCTTATAAGACTAGCCAAAAAATCTTACAAAATACATCTCATTTTGCAAAATATTTTTGGTTAATCTTATAGGGACATAATATCTGTCGGACAAAAAATGTGTGGAAACTCTTGAAGAAGTAAAGAAAGGAGATCAGCACGGTTTGATTAAATTAAAAATATTACAAGTGTACGGAAAGCCTAGGAGATCTGAGCCCATTATGGGGTTTGCGTGAAAAATTTCTAAATTCCACGTCGAAATTTTGAAATTGTTTGAAGATTTACGAAATGATGGAAATTTGAAGAGTTAAAAACCATTGTAACTCCGGGAGTAAACGCCGGAGAGAATTGTTTTTGTGAAATCTAGGCGTTTTTCGGCTGCTACTAGAACGTCAATTATTTGATAGGTAACAAAATTTGAGGACACGGTGGTCGAAGCCTCGTGAAAAACCACGTGAAAACGAATAAAAAAAATCTGCATGATTTTGGAAGTAAGAATAGCTAGTAAACGATGAATCTCGGTGTCCAGGTAATCCGTTTCGTTTCTTGGCGCTGGGTTTTTCGAACTGTAGTTCTCAGTGTCCTAGTGTTGCACATCACAGTTCTTGGAATCCAAGTCTTTGACAATGGACGCCTCAGTGTTCACATCCTACGCGTGTAGTTCTTGATGTCCAGGCTCTCTCCTCCGCATGGAAAATAAAAATGAAAAAAAAAATAATCGGTATTAGTATTGAAGATTTAAGGGGGGTGCCAAGGTAAGAGAAGTATAAAATGTTCATCGTAATGTTTTATTACGCCGAGAATAAAGGGCGGAAAATAATTGTTAAAATAGCTTTTGAAAGTTACGAACTTCCGCTTCAAACTGAAAAAAAAAAACAAATAAATCAAATAAATCAAGTCCGCTGCATCCATTTGAGTAGAGCTGTGCAGAAAACGATTTGCAAAACGGTGACCACGTCAGTAGGCAAACGGAATATCTGAAACACAAAAACCAATAGTTTTTGAAATCCTCAATATACCCTCTAAGCTTCTATAAAACAGATTTTTGCTCAACTCAAACGTGGTTAAGTTACGAATCTTTTTTGCATTTGATCACGTTTTTTGGGATTTTCGTTGACGTTTTTATCAATTTTTCAAAAACGAAAGGTCAGATGGAAAATTCGTTCCATAGAAGCTTAGAGAGTATATTAAGGATTCCAAAAAGTATTGGTTCTTGTGTTTCAGATATCCCGTTTGCCTATAAACGTGGTCACCGTTTTGCAAATCGTTTTCTGCACAGCTCTACTCAAATGGATGAAGCGGAAATTCGTAACTTTGAAAAGCTATTTTTACAATTATTTTCCGTCCTTTATTCTCGGCGTAATAAAACATTGCATACGATGAACATTTTATTCTTCTCTCACCTGGGCACGTCCCTTAAAGACGTCAATTATAATGAAGAATCGTACTTGAATTATACCTGTAATGTAGTCCTCCACTCCTCCAGGTCCATCTCTAGGTGTCTACATCCTCCGCACCGCAGCTCTTGGAATCTGAAGAGTTTATCGGACTTCTGGTTCTTAGTGCCCTAGTCCTGTACGTCGTAGTTCTGGACATCCAGGTCCTTGGCAATTTCAGTCGGCACCCTGACCGAAACACCGTATTCTTACCTTCGCGCGCATTGAATTCAACGCAAGCAATTATATGAAAAATTGGAAACGCTCTCTTTTTCATTTACCCGTATTAAATCATATGACGTGACTGCAGGAATCTTCTCACATGATCATTACGGAGTTTTACCATTCATTGGCCTTCACATTTCGACCAATTTACTCGCGACGCGATTATATACCTGTCTGCCGGCTAGCCGTATGGAATTCATTGAAACATGATAGCAGTTACTCAATCGATTTTTAGGTTATCGAATAATTCCAGACAGATCGCACACTCTGACGAAAGCGGAAACTACGTACCGGTCATTTTGGTGACACTGCGAAATGAGTATACAACAAGGCGATTTGTAATTACATTCGGTAATCCAAGCTGAATTACGTCACAAGCTGTCACCTTTCACTATTTTTTTCACATTTCCGAACGGATCTTAATCATTGGTGGTAGATCACCCGCCGTGCGTGTATGAGTCGGGTTTGACGTAGATTGCCTCGAACAGTTTATTTTAAGCGATTATGCCTCGGAATGTCAACGCGAAATTAACGTTATCTTATTTCCGTTTCTTCGATCATCACCATCAGCGAAACGCCGTTTACCAACTTTTGCGCGCATTAAATTTCACGCGAGCAATTATATCTAATTCGAAAGCGCTCTGTTTTTTTCATTTTCACGCATTTTCAGTTTGTGAGATGACCGGAGAACTGATCTTTATTCACCATCATGGCAGAGTTAGGCGATTCATTAGCTCACGAATTTAGACTGATTCACTCGCTACGCGATTATACACCTGTCTGCTGGCTAGCTGTATCGAGTTCATTGACACCTCACAGCAGTTACTTGAAAGATTTTCAGGTTATCGAATAATTCCAGACGGATCGCACACTTTGATGACAGCGGAAACTAACGTATCGGTCATTTTGGTGACGCTGCGAAATAATTATACAATAAGGCGATTCGTAATTACCTTCCGTAATCCAAGCTGAATAACGTCACAAACTGTCACCTTTCACTATTCTGTCCACATTTCCGAACGGATCTCTATCATTGGGACAAGATGACCCGCCGTGCGTGTATGAATCGCGTTTGACGCAGATTGCCTCGAATACTTTATTCACGCAATTATGCCTCGGAATGTCAACGCGAAATTGACGTCGTCATATTTCCGTTTCTTCAATCATCACTATATTAGCGCAACACCGTTTACCAACTTTTGCGCACATTGAATTTCACGCATTTTCAGCTTGTGAGATGACCGGAAAGCTGATTGACACCTAATAGCAGTTAATTGAAAGATTTTCAGGTTATCGAATAATTCCAGACGGATCGCACACTCTGATGACAGCGGAAACTACGTACCGGTCATTGTGGTGACACTGCGAAATGAGTATACAACAAGGCGATTTCTAATTACCTTCGGTAATCCAAGCTGCATTACGTCACAAACTGTCACTTTTCACTATTTTTTTCACATTTCCGAACGGATCTTGATCATTGGCGGTAGATCACCCGCCGTGCGTGTATGAGTCGAGTTTGACGTAGATTGCCTCGAACAGTTTATTTAGGCGATTATGCCCCGGAATGTCAACGCGAAATTAACATTATCTTATTTCCGTTTCTTCGATCATCACCATCAGCGAAACGCCGTTTACCAACTTTTGCGCGCATCGAATTTCACGCGAGCAATTATATTGAATTCGAAAGCGCTCTATTTTTTTCATTTTTACGCATTTTCAGCTTGTGAGATGACCGGAGAGCTGCGATCTCCATTTACCATTAACGGCAGAGTTCAACGATTCATTAGCTCTCGAATTCAGACTGATTTACTCGTTACGCGATTATGGGGTATTCTGGTTCATCCGGGACACTTTTCTGCGCATGAATTACCGTTTTTAGTGCCACGCGAGGTTTTGGTTCTTGGCAAATCCCTAACAACAAATCCAGAGTCATACCCCCTGATTTCAACTCGTTCAGAAGTTATTAGATTTACAAAATATGAGAAAATCAGTTTTCGAGCGCACCGCACCATCTTCAAACGTACGTAT
This sequence comes from Rhogogaster chlorosoma, assembly GCA_944452935.1. Classification (NCBI taxonomy): domain Eukaryota; kingdom Metazoa; phylum Arthropoda; class Insecta; order Hymenoptera; family Tenthredinidae; genus Rhogogaster; species Rhogogaster chlorosoma. The sequence goes on along the minus strand of OX101798.1, from coordinate 13,518,931 downwards.
CTTTGGTTCGGAGGGTCCAAGAAATACTTTTAAGCATTGCTCTAGAATCAGAGAACTCCCAAATTTCACGCCGTGATATCCAAAACTCGAAAAAGAAAATTTTTGCCCACAAATTTAGAAATTTATTTTTGTTTTTCGTCCTGTGACCAAAGGGCATATTTTTTTTCAATGAAAATTGGACCGTAGGTAGATTTCCATGTACTCAAAAGACCCTGCAATTTTCAAGAGGGTGTTATCTTTCATTTTTTTTTAAATAATTTTTCAGGCTTTCTTTGTAGGCTTTTGTTTTATTTTTTATTTTTTGCAAAGAAATTGAAACGAATGATTTCTTTCGTTTTAGGGCACAGGCGTATTTCTGTTACGTGAGATTGAGCAGTGCGGAAAAATCGTGAAAAAATAAAATTAAGAAAAAAAGCCTATAAAAAAAGCCTATAAAAAAAGCCTGAAAAATTGTTAAAAAAAAAAAGGAAAAATATCACCCTCCTGAAAATTGCGGGGTCTTTCAAGTACATAGGGATCTACCTACAGTCCAATTTTCATGAAAAAAAATATGCCCTTTGGTCACAGGACGAAAGACAAAAATAAATTGTGAAATTCGTGGGCAACAATATTTTTTCAAAAATTTTGGATATCACCGCGTGAAAGGTGGGAGTTTACTGATTCTAGAGCACTTATTGAAAGTATTTCTTGGACCCTCCGAACCAAAGATACGTACGTTTGAAGATAGTGCGGTGCGCTCGAAAACTGATTTTCTCATATTTTGTAAATTTAATAACTTCTGAACCAGTTGAAATTAGGGGGTATGACTCTAGATTTGTTGTTAGGGATTTGCCAAGAAGCAAGATCTCGCGTGGCACTAAAATCGGTAATTCACGCTCAAAAAAGTATCCCGGATGAGCGAGAATTCCCCTTATACACCTGTCTGCCGGCTAGCCGTATGGAGTTCATTGACACCTAATAGCAGTTACTTGAAAGATTTTCAGGTTATATCGAATAATTCCAGACGGATCGCACACTCTGACGACAGCGGAAACTACGTACCGGTCATTTTGGTGACACTGCGAAATGAGTATACAACAAGGCGATTTCTAATTACCTTCGGTAATCCAAGCTGAATTACGTCACAAGCTGTCACCTTTCACTATTTTTTTCACATTTCCGAACGGATCTTAATCATTGGTGGTAGATCACCCGCCGTGCGTGTATGAGTCGGGTTTGACGTAGATTGCCTCGAACAGTTTATTTTAAGCGATTATGCCTCGGAATGTCAACGCGAAATTAACATTATCTTATTTCCGTTTCTTCGATCATCACCATCAGCGAAACGCCGTTTACCAACTTTTGCGCGCATTAAATTTCACGCGAGCAATTATATCTAATTCGAAAGCGCTCTGTTTTTTTCATTTTCACGCATTTTCAGTTTGTGAGATGACCGGAGAGCTGATCTTTATTCACCATCATGGCAGAGTTAGGCGATTCATTAGCTCACGAATTTAGACTGATTCACTCGCTACGCGATTATACACCTGTCTGCTGGCTAGCTGTATCGAGTTCATTGACACCCCACAGCAGTTACTTGAAAGATTTTCAGGTTATCGAATAATTCCAGACGGATCGCACACTTTGATGACAGCGGAAACTAACGTATCGGTCATTTTGGTGACGCTGCGAAATGAGTATACAACAAGGCGATTTCTAATTACCTTCGGTAATCCAAGCTGCATTACGTCACAAACTGTCACTTTTCACTATTTTTTTCACATTTCCGAACGGATCTTGATCATTGGCGGTAGATCACCCGCCGTGCGTGTATGAGTCGAGTTTGACGTAGATTGCCTCGAACAGTTTATTTAGGCGATTATGCCCCGGAATGTCAACGCGAAATTAACATTATCTTATTTCCGTTTCTTCGATCATCACCATCAGCGAAACGCCGTTTACCAACTTTTGCGCGCATCGAATTTCACGCGAGCAATTATATTGAATTCGAAAGCGCTCTATTTTTTTCATTTTTACGCATTTTCAGCTTGTGAGATGACCGGAGAGCTGCGATCTCCATTTACCATTAACGGCAGAGTTCAACGATTCATTAGCTCTCGAATTCAGACTGATTTACTCGTTACGCGATTATGGGGTATTCTGGTTCATCCGGGACACTTTTCTGCGCATGAATTACCGTTTTTAGTGCCACGCGAGGTTTTGGTTCTTGGCAAATCCCTAACAACAAATCCAGAGTCATACCCCCTGATTTCAACTCGTTCAGAAGTTATTAGATTTACAAAATATGAGAAAATCAGTTTTCGAGCGCACCGCACCATCTTCAAACGTACGTATCTTTGGTTCGGAGGGTCCAAGAAATACTTTTAAGCATTGCTCTAGAATCAGAGAACTCCCAAATTTCACGCCGTGATATCCAAAACTCGAAAAAGAAAATTTTTGCCCACAAATTTAGAAATTTATTTTTGTTTTTCGTCCTGTGACCAAAGGGCATATTTTTTTTCAATGAAAATTGGACCGTAGGTAGATTTCCATGTACTCAAAAGACCCTGCAATTTTCAAGAGGGTGTTATCTTTCATTTTTTTTTAAATAATTTTTCAGGCTTTCTTTGTAGGCTTTTGTTTTATTTTTTATTTTTTGCAAAGAAATTGAAACGAATGATTTCTTTCGTTTTAGGGCACAGGCGTATTTCTGTTACGTGAGATTGAGCAGTGCGGAAAAATCGTGAAAAAATAAAATTAAGAAAAAAAGCCTATAAAAAAAGCCTATAAAAAAAGCCTGAAAAATTGTTAAAAAAAAAAAGGAAAAATATCACCCTCCTGAAAATTGCGGGGTCTTTCAAGTACATAGGGATCTACCTACAGTCCAATTTTCATGAAAAAAAATATGCCCTTTGGTCACAGGACGAAAGACAAAAATAAATTGTGAAATTCGTGGGCAACAATATTTTTTCAAAAATTTTGGATATCACCGCGTGAAAGGTGGGAGTTTACTGATTCTAGAGCACTTATTGAAAGTATTTCTTGGACCCTCCGAACCAAAGATACGTACGTTTGAAGATAGTGCGGTGCGCTCGAAAACTGATTTTCTCATATTTTGTAAATTTAATAACTTCTGAACCAGTTGAAATTAGGGGGTATGACTCTAGATTTGTTGTTAGGGATTTGCCAAGAAGCAAGATCTCGCGTGGCACTAAAATCGGTAATTCACGCTCAAAAAAGTATCCCGGATGAGCGAGAATTCCCCTTATACACCTGTCTGCCGGCTAGCCGTATGGAGTTCATTGACACCTAATAGCAGTTACTTGAAAGATTTTCAGGTTATATCGAATAATTCCAGACGGATCGCACACTCTGACGACAGCGGAAACTACGTACCGGTCATTTTGGTGACACTGCGAAATGAGTATACAACAAGGCGATTTCTAATTACCTTCGGTAATCCAAGCTGAATTACGTCACAAGCTGTCACCTTTCACTATTTTTTTCACATTTCCGAACGGATCTTAATCATTGGTGGTAGATCACCCGCCGTGCGTGTATGAGTCGGGTTTGACGTAGATTGCCTCGAACAGTTTATTTTAAGCGATTATGCCTCGGAATGTCAACGCGAAATTAACATTATCTTATTTCCGTTTCTTCGATCATCACCATCAGCGAAACGCCGTTTACCAACTTTTGCGCGCATTAAATTTCACGCGAGCAATTATATCTAATTCGAAAGCGCTCTGTTTTTTTCATTTTCACGCATTTTCAGTTTGTGAGATGACCGGAGAGCTGATCTTTATTCACCATCATGGCAGAGTTAGGCGATTCATTAGCTCACGAATTTAGACTGATTCACTCGCTACGCGATTATACACCTGTCTGCTGGCTAGCTGTATCGAGTTCATTGACACCCCACAGCAGTTACTTGAAAGATTTTCAGGTTATCGAATAATTCCAGACGGATCGCACACTTTGATGACAGCGGAAACTAACGTATCGGTCATTTTGGTGACGCTGCGAAATAATTATACAATAAGGCGATTCGTAATTACCTTCCGTAATCCAAGCTGAATAACGTCACAAACTGTCACCTTTCACTATTCTGTCCACATTTCCGAACGGATCTCTATCATTGGGACAAGATGACCCGCCGTGCGTGTATGAATCGCGTTTGACGCAGATTGCCTCGAATACTTTATTCACGCAATTATGCCTCGGAATGTCAACGCGAAATTGACGTCGTCATATTTCCGTTTCTTCAATCATCACTATATTAGCGCAACACCGTTTACCAACTTTTGCGCACATTGAATTTCACGCATTTTCAGCTTGTGAGATGACCGGAAAGCTGATTGACACCTAATAGCAGTTAATTGAAAGATTTTCAGGTTATCGAATAATTCCAGACGGATCGCACACTCTGATGACAGCGGAAACTACGTACCGGTCATTTTGGTGACACTGCGAAATGAGTATACAACAAGGCGATTTCTAATTACCTTCGGTAATCCAAGCTGCATTACGTCACAAACTGTCACTTTTCACTATTTTTTTCACATTTCCGAACGGATCTTGATCATTGGGACAAGATGACCCGCCGTGCGTGTATGAATCGCGTTTGACGCAGATTGCCTCGAATACTTTATTCACGCAATTATGCCTCGGAATGTCAACGCGAAATTGACGTCGTCATATTTCCGTTTCTTCAATCATCACTATATTAGCGCAACACCGTTTACCAACTTTTGCGCACATTGAATTTCACGCATTTTCAGCTTGTGAGATGACCGGAAAGCTGATTGACACCTAATAGCAGTTAATTGAAAGATTTTCAGGTTATCGAATAATTCCAGACGGATCGCACACTCTGATGACAGCGGAAACTACGTACCGGTCATTTTGGTGACACTGCGAAATGAGTATACAACAAGGCGATTTCTAATTACCTTCGGTAATCCAAGCTGCATTACGTCACAAACCGTCACTTTTCACTATTTTTTTCACATTTCCGAACGGATCTTGATCATTGGCGGTAGATCACCCGCCGTGCGTGTATGAGTCGAGTTTGACGTAGATTGCCTCGAACAGTTTATTTAAGCGATTATGCCCCGGAATGTCAACGCGAAATTAACATTATCTTATTTCCGTTTCTTCGATCATCACCATCAGCGAAACGCCGTTTACCAACTTTTGCGCGCAATAAATTTCACGCGAGCAATTATATCTAATTCGAAAGCGCTCTGTTTTTTTCATTTTCACGCATTTTCAGTTTGTGAGATGACCGGAGAGCTGATCTTTATTCACAAATTTATACTGATTCACTTGCTACGAGATTATACACCTGTCTGCCGGCTAGCCGTATGGAATGCATTGAAACATGATAGCAGTTACGCAATCGATTTTCAGGTTATCGAATAGTTCCAGACGGATCGCACACTCTGATGACAGCGGAAACTACGCACGGGTCATTTTGGTGACACTGCGAAATAAGTATACAAGGCGATTTGTTCCGGAATCCAAGTTGAATAACGTCACAAACTGTCACCTTTCACTATTTTTTCCACATTTCCGAACGGATCTTGATCATCAGTGGTAGATCACCCGCCGTGCAGGTTATCCATTTCGTAGTTTTTTATGTCTCGGTTCGCTGCAACATCGTTTTTGATTTTCCAGTCTTGTATCGACCGTGCTTGTCCTGGTCTTTATCTTTCACGCATACTTATTTTGGATAGCAAACGTCCCAATTAAATGACGTGCGCAGCCTAGAGAGTGCAATTTTCTAAAGAGCAGGCAAAACAAGCTGGAAACGAATCCTCGAGTGAATAAAAATCACAAGATACAGTGGTGAATCAGAATAAAAGCCAACTTTTTATTTTTCGAATTATCCAGCGTGATATCCGTGATCTAAAACAGTTTGGTTACGCCACAGTTGGTTTGATAATTTCAGGTCAGCCAGGAATTGCATTATGCAGTCAAAGTGTCCGTGATGAATGGAAGTATGAGCGAAACGCTACATGGTCACATTGACAACTGTATTGTAACGTGGCAGATTAGCTGCCGCGTAATGACCATCGCCTCTTCTCCCGGCGACAGCGACCCTCGCGTTAAAAATTAATTCCGTATCGAAGCAAGAAGTACCGAAGCTCAAGTTCCCAAGGTCCCGTTTGTAACCTATAACCCTGTATATTAATTCCTATCCTGTTCCTATGTCTCTTATGTAATATCGTCGTGACTCTACCGCCGAGGGAGATCATCCCTTCTTAAGAAAACTACTGGCAGGTAACCTGGAAGTCTCAGAGTCAGTAGCGAGGAAGCAGAGAACATCGTATCCAGAGATATGCCTGGAAGAGCGCTGCAAAACTGTCTCCCCTGTCGCCCTCCTCTCCTACATCACACACCGGCCTCGTCCACCGGTTATATGCAGAAATTCCGCCTTCCAGGATATCGAAAACGTCAGCCCGCCACCTTACGTCATCCTCGCGAAAGCTCTGAGAACCAACGGGCCCTGCCAGGCCGCGATCCAGAAGAAAGAACACCCACAGCGTCATTTGAAAAGGACCAATAATGATGTCTTCGCGAAAACCCCACCCCTCTTGTTGATTCCCTTAACGACGGGCGCAAGCCCGCCACTTCTTGCTTGGATAGCGTTACGTTAAGATCCATTTGTTGTCGTATTGAGCATTATTGCTAAATTACTTGCGTTAATTTAATTTAACTGTTTAAAAAAAATTTCCCCTTGTGATCGAGTCATCAGCTCAGTTTGTGTTGTGTACCTGAGTACGTCTAAAAGGTAGGCTTTCGCCCATATATTGATTGATTTAATCGATTTCTTGTTGCATTGTGTGATTACGTAGTTGGGTCAGGCCTCCACGAGGGTGACGCCATTCGCATAAAATTGGGATTTTCGTGTTTTGGCTTTATTGTATCGGGTTAATTGTTTAGTCCTATTACTTTTGTGTCCCCTGTTGATATTATAATGAAGAGAGAATCGATTTTTCGCGAATATTAGCTTCTAAAATAATTATTTCATTGATAGCGTCCTTTTTCCCTTTGTGATTTTTCGTCCCTGATTTATTGAATTTATCGGTTTAAATCGTCCTGGGGAAACCCACACTCATCCTACCCCGGTTTATTTGATTTGTAGACGTTGATTATGAGATAAAAACCCCCCGTTAATTCCTTAATAATTTTCCCTTCGGTTCAATCGAAAACCGAAGCCACGCTTCCTTGTCCTCAATTCCGCCATAATTTCCAGAAAGATCGACCCTCTCCAAATTAATTAAATTTTCTTTTAATTACTATAAAGCCTAGGAAGTTGATTTTAAGAGTCTGATAATATAAATTCTCTTAAATTAGTGGGGAACTTGAGCTGGTTTATTTTCCGTCGTAGATTTATTATTTTACAAAACCTTTATAATTCGCCATTTGTTTAATTAGTTAGTATTACATAGTTGTATGTTGTGTTTCTTCTTCAAATATTCGGGAATGTTCGGGTGAATTCGGATCGAGTCGTTTGTTCGCGTCTTCCACGCTTTGCACTTTCTTTAGAAAGTCCTACATTATCGATCTAACCCTCATTGATTTGTTCGAGTCCCATCCTAATTGATTCCGGATCCTTCCGCATTACCCGACATTATCGACCTGACGTCACGCTTTGTTACCACGTCATTGCTTTCTACGTTATCCTAAGATATTTGTTTTATTCTATTTAAGTTATCTGTTCTATATTACCACATGACCTACTGATTCTTTTGTGACCTACATACCTGCTAGTCTATCAGCTGTTTCCATTGTCTCGTTTTTCTCGGTTAAGGCCTTCTGTCTGCCGACTTTTAATTTACTGTTGACTATTATTTATTGGATTATGACTTCGTGATTGATCATTCGATCGTATTAATTTGCTCGTAACGATATTTTCCCTATATTGAACGGGAAAGATCGTATTGTCTTATTTCAAGAAAATATATACTGGTTTATTTGTGAAATTCCATAAACCATAACTTGTTCGATTCGCCCTAATTATTTCGCCCCCATGTTCCCCTCACCCTGAGCTAACGCGGAACTTGTGTGTTTTCAAGATATAGTTTAATTTTCATTGATTTCGGTTTCGATTATATTGCTCCTTTGAATTATTTTTGTCTCCTTTTTTTTGCTTTTGGTTATTGAGTTATCGCGGTACCATAAGGTACCTGGCGCCCAACATATTCGCGAATTTAATATTTTCTAAATTATAGCATTTTGTTTTTCTAAATTAAATTCAACCCCTAGTCATCCCACAGCGGATCGTCACGTATTTGCTGGCGTTGCTTGTCACGGGAGTATCCCCACCGTCGGCAGTGCACGTCACAGTATATACACTGAAATATAATAGTGTCACAGAAATAACCCCATGTCATATTCTTACTATGAATATATTGAGCCTGGACAATATGCGGTCACATTGATGACTATATATTTCAAATATAGCGTCGCCAATGTGACCTGATATTTGAACGATCAAACGAGCCCGCCGAAGGCGGGCGAAGTTCGATCGTAATTATACGAAGCGTCTCGTTCGAAGATGATAATATGTAGTAATGCTTGTCATACGTCAAACTCACAACCTTTTAGCGTATAGGGACTTTTTTGAAAATCCCGCCTGCTGCGCCCTTTCCCGTGTGTCCACGGCGGCGCTGCGCTCTCTCCCAACTTCATTTTGTTTAGAGATCTTCATGAGAGGAGTTATCACATTTCTGTTTTTTATTTTATTTTATTTTCCATTTTTTGGGTGTTTGGGTAAATTATGGGTGGGAATGGATCATCTTCGAACGAGACGCTTCGTATAATTACGATTGAACTTCGCCCGCCTTCGGCGGGCTCGTTTGATCGTTCAATTATACTACGCGTCTCGTTCTCGATGATAATATGTAGACTTTCAGCGAGAAAGGTGATAACTCTCTATTGTTTCTGTTAATTTTTTATTTAGGTTATCTCTTTACATAGAGAGAAGCGAAGTACAATAAAGAGACGAGAGAAAACAATATTTCTCGACCGCTGCTTATACTAATAAAGACCGCGCGAATGACAGTTTTTCTTTATAAATAGGCCTATTGTAAAATCTGGCAAAAACTTCTGAGCGCTCGGACCAACCAGCCGTTCTACGTATCGTATCGATATCTACGCCTTTTCTGAACGCTGCACTAACAGCTGCATGTTTTGTACTGTAAGCCGAGAACTTTTCTGTATCTATTCCTGCTTTTCTTAACAGGGCCTTTACCCAATGGCCTAACGTCTGCGCTGACACCTCCTTGTGTGGTTTAACCGTGCTAATAAACAGCCTCTCATTATCAACCGGTCTCAAGGTTTCGGTTCTTTTAATATACGTTAGTATTGCCGATGCTACGCATAGTTCTCCGGCTTCTGTGAAGAACGGAAGAACTAATTCTGGTTGCACTCTACCTGGCTTTGATGTTTTTGTAAGATCCGAAATTTTTATTTTTATCTTCTCGCTTTCGATTTCTATATTTTTAATTCGAATGAGAGCAAGGGTTTGGAGTCTCTGAGCTGTTGCCATAATCAATAACGTTGCAAGTTTTTCTCCTATTTCTCTCAGCGGAGCCTTGTCCATTGAAACCTTTTTAAGAAATTGTAATACTTGTTCTGTATCCCATGTACTATCATACTTCGGACGCGGTGGTTTTTGTTTGTATACTCCCTTCAAAAACCGTGATACCATCTCATCTTTTCCGAAATTTTGTCCGAGAATAAGTGCAATCGCAGATCTGTCGGCGCATAAACTGCCGTAACTAGCGCCCTCCTCGAATCTTTTTGATAAAAAAGCAATGACGTCGCTTGTCTCGGCTTTGAACGTATCGGTCTGTTGGTTCGCTCTGAATTCCCACCAACGTTTCAAAGACGATTGATATTGTTTTACTGTATTCGATGATATGGAGTTCACCATTACTTCCGCTGCTTTGTCCTCGATGCCTCTCCTCCTGAAGGCCTGCCTGATACACTCCCTGCCACCAACGAAAGTTTGTGCGCTAGAGGATGTGTTATGTTCCTGCACGGAGATAATAAGAGGTTCTTATTAGGTTTCAAAATAACGGGAGGTGAGGTAAGTAGTGACAAAAACAACGGGAACCATGGCTGTGTTGGCCAGTACGGAACAATAATTGCTCCAGCTGCTTGATCGTTTGAGATTTTTTGTAGGCATCGCAGAATCAGCGCGAAGGGGGGAAAAGCGTAAAAATTTTCACTGGTCTAAGAGATTGTAAACGCGTCCACCGCCGTAACATCTGGCTGTGGGAATCTAGCACAAAATCTTTTGCATTTTTTGTTCAGTCTCGATGCGAACAAGTCAATTGAAAACGGGCCAAATTCTTTATTAATTATCGCGAAATTCTTTTCCGACAACTCCCATTCTGTGTCAATGTTTTTAATTCGGGATGCTGCGTCCGCAAAAACATTTTGTTTTGTTGAAATATATGACGCGAAAAACCAAAGTTTTCGCTTTTCTCCCCATTGCCAAATTTCTCTTGCTAATTCGCTCAGATGCGGGAATTGCACACCCCCTGATCGATTTATGTACGAGATTGCCGACGTATTATCCACCCGCAATAATATTTCCTGATTCGATCGGTTTTCTGCAAAGCTTTTCAGAGCTAGAAAAGCTGCGAGAAGTTCAAGGTAATTGATACTGTATTTTCTTTCTCTCGAGCTCCAAAACCCGTGAGTACTCCTACCCTCGCAATGTGCTCCCCACCCTGTCAAGGAAGCATCTGTCTCGATTTCTAGCGCAAAATTAAAAGTGCGAATAGGATTAAAACCTAAGCTTAGGTTTCTCTTCCACCAGCACAGATCTTCTCTGAGTCTATCTTTGCAAGTTAATATCTTATCGTAGTTTCCCTCGTTAAGCTCAAGCGCAAGAAATTTTTGTCTTTCTAATCTTTTACAGTATATCGAACCATAAGCTATCGCTGGTGTGGCTGCTGCGAGCGTACCGAGCAACTTGGCAAAATCGCGTATAGTATTTTTATTTTTATATAGAAATTTCTCAATCATGTCCTTGATTCGAACTTTCTTTCGCTCAGTTAACTCCAATCTAAAACTCTTAGAGTCGATAACGAATCCTAGATATGTACATCTTTTGCTAGGAATAAGTGAACTTTTCTCCCAGTTTATACTGAAGCCCAGATTTTTAAGAAAATCAGACGTTCTTGTGATATTTTTTGCACATATCCTTCTAGTTCTGCTCATGACTAGAATGTCATCGATATAAATAATTAAGGTAATACCTTGTGATCTTAACAAGCTCAAGACTGGCTTCATTACTTTTGTAAATACAAACGGGCTTGTACACAGGCCAAACGGCAAACATGTGAACTGATAAAGAACATTCTCGAATCGGAATCTAAGATATTTTCTATATTGTTGATCAACGGGAACCGCGAAATATGCGTCTTTTAAGTCAATTGTCCCCATAAAGCAGTCTTTTGACAAGAGCCCCTTCGCTGACCGAATGTCTTCCATCTTAAAGTGAGCCGGTCTGATAAAATCGTTCAATCTTTTTAAATTTAGAATAAATCTTTTGGACCCGTTCGATTTTTCTACGAGAAAAAAGGGGGACAGAAACTGAGATGGGTGGTCCTCACATTTCTCTATCGCTTTTTTACTCAATAAAGCCTCAATCTCGACTAGAATATTTAAACGATCCCTGCTACTCCATTCTTGCGCATATGATTCATTATTTGGGGCTGGGAATTCCTCGAAGGCAATACGGTAACCCTTCACGCATTGTAAAATAAATTTATCGGTGGTGATTTTTTCCCACACATTGATAAAATTTTGTAGACGTCCAGCCAAGGTTTTTACCTGAGCTACTTCTTCTTGGTCGTCTTGGACGATCCTGTCGACGGTTTGGTCGTGTTGTACGTCTGAAAGTTGCGCTTGAATCGAAATGTTGAGCGTCTCTGTGTGCCCACCTGCCTGCTCCCTGCAGGTGGGTATCTGGAGTTTCCCTGTGTCTTCTGCGTCGAGACTTTGGGAAAAGACTTCTCTTTTATATTAGCACAGGCCTTCTCTACGGCCTTCGCGTCCTTCACCTGATCGTTGAATTTCTCTCCGTAAAGCCACTTGTCTGAGATTGTAGCTTCTAACGTTGGTTTTACCGATTTATTCAGTAACGGAGTTATGAAGGACTTTCTGGCGACCGATTGCTGATGAAATATGTCCGTTAGGAGTTTTCCAGTATCACAGAGCAGTTTCAGAAATGTTTCCTCCTCGATGCCCTCTGCCGGTGGTTCAATCATCATTGTAAGCGCAGAGCCTAGAGAAATCAACGCAGATCCTACACACCTTTGCGTATCTTCAAAGTGTTTGTCTCTCTTTTTCGCTATTTCAGTGAGGGCGTGGGCGATCTCCAAATTTATTTGAGGAGCTTCTGTATAAAACTCGCCCTTTCTCGAATATTTTTTGAGGACTTCCTTCCTGGTTTCCTCTGACAGCCCGTTCGCCATCCACTGGTTCCATTTTTTATATAGATCGGCGTTGACAAGTGTCGACGACTCCTCTACCTCCGTGGGGTCATTTATAAGGGCTTGGAGAATATCGTCTCTTCTTGGAATGTCGTCTTCGTCTGTTGGGACAATTTCCTGTGCCGTATTGGCCGGTTCCTCACTGGTGGATGCTTTGTTGGCGAGGGCCTTGTTGGCGGGTGCCTCGTTGGCGGTGGCCTTGTTGGCCTTGTCTTGCGAATTCTCCTTTTCCTCCTCCCATTCTGTAGCGTTTCCTATTTTAGGAAGAAACAGAATGAAAGTTAGACATCAGAAAACAGAGCACAAACAGATTCTTGTTGAATCTCGTTGTGCTGTCTTCCTCGTTTAGTCGTGTGGACTCTTACGCGAGGGGGGGGAGGTCTCACGTTCGTGTGGACCGTGAGACCCTTTTTCGCTGTAGAGAAAAATTTGTGCTAATCTCGTGTGGAAATTTGTCACAAACAACAACTTGCCTTTATCTTGAATCGATCGTTCTGGCGTTGTCGCCCTGGCTTCATTTGATCGATCTCTCAGGAATTGCGACAGGATATTTTGGAGGTTATCCATTTTTCTTTCGAGCCTTTCGATCTTTTCGCCTGACTCTCTGTACTCTCGTCTAGTATCTCTCGATTTAGAGCGAGAACGTTTTCTTTTCCTGTCCCTTGGCATCTTCCTTCGATGAAAAACGTAAGAATTTTTTGGAAAAATAATCTTTCGTTTTACGCTGCACGTGTTGAGTTCGTTGCACAACGAAACATAATGAAGTTGGGAGAGAGCGCAGCGCCGCCGTGGACACACGGGAAAGGGCGCAGCAGGCGGGATTTTCAAAAAAGTCCCTATACGCTAAAAGGTTGTGAGTTTGACGTATGACAAGCATTACTACATATTATCATCGAGAACGAGACGCGTAGTATAATATCCTAGCTTTGTCATCAAACTGTCCATTTCGAAGTTATATTGCAATAACTCGAGAACGGCTACGACTATTCTCATGTAATTTTCACCACACCATCTCTGGGCGCGAACTTTCATTTTTCAATCATAAAAAAAAAAAGTCATCAAACTACCCAATTATCGTACATATATATATATATATATATATATATATATATATATAGAGAGAGAGAGAGAGAGAGAGAGAGAGAGAGAGAATTAGAATTAGAATTTATTTAAATGCCTATAACAATACTAGGCAACAGTAGTACAAAATGTATACAAGAAAGAACAGAGTAAGGATAGTGACTAAACCCAAACTTACAGACTAGAGATAAGAGCTAAATACAAAAGCAGAGCAAGAAAAGAGACAGAGGAAGGAAACAACGGCAGACTACGCTTAAAACCCGAGAGCGTCCGGGCTGCTCTGAGATCAGCGGGGAGGGCATCCCACTGACGGACGGCCACCGCAGAAAACGAATTCGCCAAAGCCTCTGTATGCGGACGCGGAGGCAGAAAGTCGCCGCGGGGGATCCTGGCCGAGCCGGCGGCCGCAGCACTACGCTCGATGAAAAGCTCGCGGAGGTAGGCCGGACGGCCAGAACGGATAGTGACAAAGAAGACCGAGAGTAAGAAATAGAGACGCCTATCACTAACCGTGAGCCAACCCAGCCGCCGACGATAGGGCGAGATATGTTCGTCCCTGGCGACACCCCACACGAAGCGCACACAGTTATTCAGGAGACGCTGCAGCTTAGTATTAAGCACCCCGGAGAGGTCAAGATAGACCACACAACAGTAATCAAACAGCGGGAAGAGCAACGTGACCACAAGCCGCCGACGAAGGTCAAGAGAGAGAAGGCGCCGAGATGCCGCAAGTTGCCGGAGGCTACCATGAAGGCGACCAGAAATCGAAGCAACCTGAGCCGACCAGGAGCGCTTAGTATCTAGAACCAACCCGAGATTGCGAACGGCCGAAGAGTAAGACAGTGGGGTGCCATCAAGGAGAATCGGTGGAAGCGACGCGAGATCCAGCCGAGAGACGTAAGGAGAGCTACCAAGGACACAAACGTGGGTCTTGGCAACATTAAGCTTAATGAGAGAGGCAGACGCCCAGGAGAGAACAGCACTGGCATCCTGGTTTAGCCTCACAAGGCAGTCCGAGAGGTCCCCCGGAGCACACTGACGATAGATCTGGAGGTCATCGGCATAGACCAGGTGGCTCGAGTGACGAAGAACCCCGGAGATGTCATTAATGAACAGAGAGAAGAGCACAGGCCCAAGAACCGAGCCTTGAGGAACCCCAAGATCGAGCGGAGCCCATGAGGATAAAGACCCGTCGCGACCAGCCACAGCCTGAACTCTACCTTGGAGGTAGGAAGCAACCCACGGGAGCACATGCTGCGACAGACCAAGTGCATACAATTTCGCCAACAAGATGGCGTGCGGGATGGTATCAAACGCTTTACTAAAATCAAAAAGCACTAAGACGGTGAGCTTGCGATCGTCGATACCCTTCCGTACATCCTCAGTGAGGCGCAAGAGAGCGGACTGCGTGTTGAAACCCGCGCGAAAGCCAGACTGCCGCGGATCAAGCTTCGCAGAGTCCTCCAGAAAGCTAGACAGCTGCACAAGAACAATGCGCTCGAGAATTTTTGAGAGCAAGCAGAGATTAGAGATAGGCCGAACTTGCTGAAGAGACGTCGGCCACTTAACTTTAGGCAGCGGATGCACGCGGGCACGTTTCCAGCGATCCGGGAAGGTGGCAGAGCATAGCGAGTGGTTAAACAGAGCAAGCAGGAGCGGAAAGATCACCGGAAGGGCGTCACAAACATTACGGAGACAGATACCATCCACACCAGAGGACTGCGAGGAGAAGTGCTTGACAGCACTCGCGAGAGCAGCCGGAGAGATATCGCGAAAATAAAACAGCGAATCACTATAGGCTGGAGGAGGCAAGTCAGACAAGAACTCCCGGACCTCGGAGGCAGATGAAGGGCGCTGAGACACTGCAGCAAAGTGATGATTTAGATCCTCAATCGAGAAATCCCCGCAGACGGTAGAGGGTGCAGGGGCGATGCCAAGAGATCTGAGCTCCCTCCAGAGCGCACGCGGATCAGTCAGGCCTGCGAGGCGGCTGGCATAGAGTTCAGAACGCCGCGCGGAGATACGACGATGGAGATCATCCCGGGCCTCACGATAGCGGTACAGCAGGGCCACGGAGCGACAGCGCTTATAGGCGCGATAAAGCGCATCCCTAGATCGGAGCTCAGCATGCAGAGCAGGAGTAACCCAGGGCGCAACCTTGCTCCGGCGACGACGAGTCATCAGAGGCGCATGCACATCAAGAGCCGCAGTCAGGTTTCCTTCAACACAGTTGACAAGCACATTAACATCAGGAGCAGTTGGTAGCTCAAAAGGGGACCATTCGGCATCCGACAGCTCACGCAGATAGTCGTCAGCAACGAAATTCACGTAAGAGCGCGATCTAGTG
Source organism: Rhogogaster chlorosoma (assembly GCA_944452935.1). NCBI lineage: Eukaryota > Metazoa > Arthropoda > Insecta > Hymenoptera > Tenthredinidae > Rhogogaster > Rhogogaster chlorosoma. The sequence goes on along the minus strand of OX101798.1, from coordinate 13,503,004 downwards.
ACAGTAACAGGCGCGGGCGCACGGAGCAGCAGCTTCACGGAGATGAGGTCATGCCCGGCAATAAACGGGGTATCCGACTGAGAGAAAGAATGTAGAGCCGCAGGGTCACTCAGCAGACAAAGATCCAGGAACGTGTCAGAGGTCGCAGTGTGACAGGTAGGGGCGAAAGGGACGCAAAACAAAGCGTGAGCGGAGCAGAAGTTACGCACATCATCGGCATCGTAGGTGGTCCCGAGCAAGTTAGCATTGAAGTCGCCGAGAATCGCAGCAAAAGGATAATTCGCACAGTGCAGATCGAAGGCACGCTCAAAACACGAAAGGTTAGCGGCCTTGGGTGGGCGATAGACTACCGCCACAAGGAGAGCAGGTGCGTGGCGAGGCTTGACTTCCGCTATGAGAAACTCCGGGCTACAGGAGTATTGCGAAGGCGAACAGGCAAGAACTCTAACATGAAGGGCCTCGTGGACATAAAGAGCAACCCCCCCACCCATCTTCCCGATGCGGTCCTGACGATGGAGCGTATAGCCGGGTAGTTTGACCGAGGCATCCGAAATCGCCGGGTGAAGCCAGGTCTCGCTGACTGCAAGGACATGAACATCAGCAGGCGAGAAGCGAAATCGCAGGAGGTCAATGTGACCCCTGACAGAGTTTGCGTTGACATGCGAGAGGCAGAGATGAGGCTTAACGGATGCAGCAGGCGAGGAAGAAGAAGCAGGAGAAGGCAAGACGGTGGGAGCAGCAAGTCAATCGGAGCGTAGCGCGGAGAAGTCCCTCTCAGAGCGGATCCGCACGATCGGAGAGCCATCGGTCCTCCTAACGCAAACCAGGCCATCACGATGCCAGACGTATTTGAAGCCCATCCTTTTCGCCTCCGCCTTAAGGGGACCAGTACACCTTGATTTAAAAAATTCTACATACTCCAAAAATCATTTATATTTTAACCAAAGTTCATAATACATCAAGAAAATCACTTGTCTGGAAATCACTTGTCGTAAGGTTTCAGGCACAGCGTTGATCCGATTATGTCTCTTGACGTCTCATTTTCTTCGGAGAGCAATTCTTCATCACATGAATGTAGGGAACTGAAAAAAAAAATCCTATAATAAGTTATGATCAGTTATCGAAATTTAGCAAAAATCTGGTCACTCTTTTGCTGATAACTTTGTCTGGAAATTTTTTCTTTAAATTTCCCTCATTCATGTGATGAGGATTTGTTTTCTGAAAAAAATGAGCCCTAAATGAGTCAAATCGGAGCAACGGTGCTCCTAAAACCTTACGACACGTCGCCACAAATGTAGTTCTGAGAAAAACGGTTTTGAAGTTTTCACTAAAAAAATAAAATTTACTACTAGAAAAGTTTGAAATATCGAAAAATGTTTCAAATAAAAGTTGTTGGTTACAAAATTTCTGACAAAATTCAATTTTTTATTTACAAAAAACAAAATTACTTTGTTCAACTTTCAAACTAATAATTTCATCGTACCATCTTTAAGGGAGGACCCTACTGAAATCTTGGAAAAAAGCAGTGTTTCATTTTTCAATTGGCCAAAAAAAGTTCAATCTAAAAAGTAATACCAATTAGAGATCATGGTAGAATATGTTTTAAAAAAAAAATTCACTCTACTGCAATAAAAGTGTATGCGCAGGAGGGAACCTTTGACAGAATCTATCCTGCGGAGCGCTGGGAAAGGTTTCCTACGCATACACTTTCATCGCAGAAGACTGAAATTTTATTTTAAAACATATTCTACCATAATCTAAAATTGGTAGTATTACGTTTTAAGCTAGACCTTTTTTGGCCAATTGGAAGATAAAAATCTGCTTTTTGTCAAGATTTCAGTAGGGTCTTCCCTTAAAAGGCTCCTGCAGCATATGACAGTCCTTCTCTAGCCGCTGTAGTCTCATTTTGGTCCAGTCGTAGTCTTCGAATAGCAATTCGGGCTTCTCGAGTACTATCAGCTGCCTGTCGTTGAGCCTGTTATAGCCATGTCTGGTCGGTCCAAATCATGTGAGCCTTCGCGTTGGATCCTGAGAGCACTCCAAGTGCAGTTATTATTATATTTTCGAAAATTGTAACGATTTTTTTCTTCTGGGTGTAAATTATGAGATCTGTGAACAAAAAGCAAAAAAACTTCGACCGCAAACGTGAGTATGCTATACTTACTTTGAGGTTAGTTGGTGGGAACCCACAAATAACCTCACACACACTGTCACTCGATGTTTATACACGAAAATGACAAAGCTAGATATTTAGCACGATGGAATCGCGGATTTTTTAGTACTAAGTACTGTTTTTGTTTTTATTGTATTTGAAACAAGTAAAGAGCGGGAACGTTACACGATCTCAGAATGTTCGACAAATAATCACCGGTCACGAAACATGTGAGCGATATGAAAACAAAGCGACAGCGCTGCTTGCGCCAGGTCGCTGAAACTCAATGCCAATTCTCGATCATTTTCACGAATTCGTCGATGGCGACTTTTTTAGAGATAGATATGACCCTGAGACAGCGAAATCTACAAAAAACGAAAAAACGATTTTTGTGAAATTTCAAGCTGTACGATTTTCGGTCTATAAACCAGTTATTTTTACGAATTCATCAGTGGCGATTTTTTTAGAGATAGATATGACCCTGAGACAGCATATTCCGCAAAAAACGAAAAACTGATTTTTTCAAAATTTCAAGCTATACTGGTTCCCTTAAGGGGGTATATACACCTTTGAATTTTGAAAAAATCGATTTTGTGTTTTTTGCATTTTTGGAACATTAGGGATCTAAACTATCTGTAAAAAAATCATCATGTAAAAATATGTAAAAATGAAGAAGTTACAGCGATTTTTTGAAATATTTTGAAATTTAAAAAAAAATCAATTTTGTATTTTTTGCATTTTTGGAGCACTAGAGGTTTAAACTATCTGTCTTACTATTGAAATGCTTACGGAACAACCCCAAATCAGTTCAAGGTATAAAAACAGCTATATGGGCTATATGGTACCACAAGTCTTCGACAGACGATAAGCCGCAGCACCATCTCTACCCGAAGGGTCGAGACTCTTGGTGTAAGTATCAACAGGCAATTGCAGTTCGAACAGTTGAGACATTCAAACACCGGGCTAATCGCCCAGAAATTGAGATGAATGAGGTCAGACCAGTCTCCGTTGACCTCAGCGACAAGGCATTACTAAAGCGCTGTGTCGGAGGTAAGACACAGCATACGAGCGAGCCCTAAGACTTTATTTTCAGGTCGTGACGTCCTTCAAGTTGGAGCCAACATTGCAGCGATCAACTCCCAAAGTCAACAAGGTATGTTGAGAATCATGCAAAAATTTTCAGTAGAGGCAAGACGCTACGCTGTCGCTGCAGCGAAACTACAGGGCTAAGCCCGAATCGAAGTTGTCGATAGGCGAGCGGAGCAGAGGACCAAGGAAGCTCGTGTTGCTCTAAGGTAACTACGGACAAACCCACAGAAGGAGGCCATCGAGGTGGAAGGTAGCAGTTACGAACCAGGTGCTTTATAGAAATAAGGCAACGCAGGACTTAGGCGACGTCGCAAAACAAGCGTTTAACTTTACCTGCGTCGGTCCAACGCCTGGATCAAAAAGAAGGATGGAAAACTGTTTTGCATTATTAATTCACTTGATAGATCATAGAGAAGTATTGTAGTAGTTTATCGGCATTCAGAACCATCAACGTAGTGATAAAGTTTAAAAGTTAATTTCTGAACAATCACTATATTGACCGGTTGTCGTAAAGAATAAAATCAACCGTTGGACCGATCTGTGATTTTTTGGTCTTGAATTATTCATGAGAGATGCCTCTATCAGATGAACATAGAACTTTTTGATAAACCCATTTTCAGTTGAGATAATAGAAAAATGAGCCAAAATTTTGTCAAAATAAAAAAAAAAAAAATCGAAAAAATTCAATAACTCAAGTAATTCTTGCAATATCAAAAAGTTCTATGTTCATCTGATACAGGCATGTCTTATGAACAATTAAGGACCAAAAATTCAAACATCGGTCCAACTCTGGTTCTGATTCTTTACGACAACCAAGTGGTTTTGTCTTTTCTTGTCTTCAGCGCAACCACTATTAGACTGAAAGTAATACATGATGTAAAATATGGATAATAACGGTCAAACCCTCCTCAAACATGATGATTTTTTTCAATTTGTTCAGAGTCTTCAAGTTGCAGAAAAAAAAAAAATTGTTTTTCAGAAATTCAACCCATTTAAAGGTGTAGGGGAGAGGGGGGCAGCTTTGAACAGGGGCAGCTTTGAACATCATTAATTAAAAATAAAAAAAAAACATTCTTCCAACCGCGAAATTTAAATCTAAGGTGGCAGCACGGCTGCCAACTAGTATCCGCCAACAGATGTTTCATTTGTTATGTTAAACCTAACCTACAACTAATAATCGAATTTACGCTGCAATTCTAAATTATCTATTTTTTAGATGTAAGCATCGTACAGTTAAAATAACAATAAATTCATTAATACACAAAGTGTTATTTAATCTTTATATCTTCCACCATCTAATTACTATAAAAACTTTCATTGTTATTAATTTTTAATTAGTTTAAATAAATTAATTATCTCAAATATGCTATTGGGGCAGCTTTGAACAAGAAACGAGGGGCACGTTTGAACACTTATAAACCAAAGTAATTTTAATTCATATATATTTTCCTATTTTTTAAATTGTTTCTAAAAAATATATGTGATCTTTATTACATGGTTATTTAATTATTTTTTTATTTTAACGTTAACCATGGTTCGAAATTATAAAAAAAAGCGAACAAGTAATGCCAATGAAAATGATGTAAAAAAAGCTATAATTCATGTAATTAACAAGACGATGACTCTACGAGATGCTGCAAATGTGTATGGGATTAAAGTTGGTACCTTATTCTATCGCGTAAAGAAATATCGTGAAAATAAAAAAGTAAGAAGTGACGAGTATTCTTCTAATTTTTCAACAAGACAAATATTCACAAATATTGAAGAAAAAAAGTTAGAATCATATTTATTACAAAGTTCCAAAATGAACTATGGCTTAACATATAAACAAACAAGAATTTTAGCATACAAATATGCTGTAGCTTTAAATAAATGTCCACCTCAATGGAAATCAAATGAGATTGCTGGAATAGAATGGATGAAATGTTTTATGAAGAAACACGAAGTACTCTCATTACGAAAACCCGAAAATACTAGCCTTTCAAGATCTACAAGCTTCAATAAACATAATGTTTCTGAATTTCAGAATAACTATGAAGAGGTAATGAAAAGGCATAAATTCACACCTGATCGTATCATTAATTTAGATGAGACGTGCGTAACTACAGTGGTCCAAGCACCAAAAATTATTGCTCAATCCGGTCAAAAGCAAGTTGGACAAAGTGTTTCTGCTGAAAGAGGACAGTTAATAACTATGTGTGCAATTGTTACTGCTGCAGGAAACTCAATACCACCAGTTTTTATATTTCCTAGAGCTCGATTCCATGAAAATATGCTTATGGGAGCACCCGTTGGTAGCATTGGTTTCGCAAATAGTCCTCAAAGTGGCTGGATGACTGGGGCATTATTCATTAAAGTATTGGAACATGTACAGAAAGCAACAAAATGCAATAATGACTCGAAAATCTTGTTATTATTAGATAATCACGAAAGCCACTGTACACTAGATGCTATCAAATTTTGTCGTGATAACGGGATTATTATTTTGACATTTCCACCACACTGTACTCATCGTCTCCAACCTCTAGATGTTGCAGTGATGGGGCCTTTCAAGCGAAAACTTTCTGTTTCCCAGAATGACTGGTTATTAAATAACCCCGGTAAAACAATAACGATTCATCATTTAGCGTCAATCGCTACTCCTGCTTATAATGCTGCGTTCACACCGAATAATATTACTTCAGGGTTTTCCAAACCCGGTATCTATCCAGCTTCAAGGAACGCATTCACAGATGAAGACTTTCAATGTTCTGAAGTTACGAATCGCCCATTAGCATCGTCATCTACCCCATTAGCAGGTTGTATCGAGCAAGAATCGTCTAATGCCAATTCGGATATGAATAACTCGACACAACCAATGATAAATCCTCCAGAAATAGCTCAAGATCAACTAGAAATATCTAATGTCGAAAACGTGGCTAATAACACTCAAGTGATATCCCCTGCTTCTGTACAGCCTTTCCCAAAAGCAGCCCCTAGGACAGAAGGAAAAAGAGGAAGGAAGAAAGGGAAGTCACGAATTTTAACAGACAGTCCAGAGAAAAATGAAGTTGAAGCAAGACTTTTGGAACGACAGGACCGATTAAAAAAATCACCACTGCCTTCTAAAAAAAAAAAAAAAATTTGGATGACAAAGTAGCCAAAAAAGTTGTTAAAAAAACAACCAAGTCTAAAAACAAAAAAGTTAATTAAGCTGTGACTAAGTTTAAAAAAAAATTCTATTCTTTAAATATTTGTATTGATCTCATATTTAAGTTTAAGTCCATGATTTTAAGTGAAAAATACCTAAGAAAAAACTAAGTCTAACGTGTATCGTTATAAAATAAGTCTCGTGAGCTAGATTTATTCAATTATATTTGAGTAAAGTTATTAATGTTAAGGATTTAATAATTCTATAGTAACTTTGTTAACTTATCATTATCTCAAAGATTTTATAAATTTTAATTAAACTAATAAATGAAAGACTTAACTTTGAAAAATAAGAGCAATAATATAATGAATGTAATAATAATCATAATAATAATTTATGAATGTAATAATAATAATTTATGTAGTGGTCTTATATATTGTTCAAACCTGCCCCGGCCTGTTCAAAGGTGCCCCCCTTAGGGGGCACCTTTGAACAAATTGACTTATTTTTAAATTAATAATATGTTTTTGATTGAGGACTTTTTTTCAAATTAATCAAGGTGTATTATCAACTAGAGTGATCAATGTATTGATTAAGACATAAAACATATTTTTTCTTTTCTTACATTAAGAGTAATAAATAAATAAGCAAAAAGTGTTCAAAGGTGCCCCCCTCTCCCCTATATACCCCCTTAACCGCAACCAGTAGCTTATGCAGACCAGAGGGAATGGCCTCGTTTACATTAATCGTGAACGGCGCGCCAGTAGGCGGCTCGGCAAGATCCGTAGTGCGCAAAAGGCCCTTCGCTTTCTTCGCAGCGATCAGACGCGAAGATAGATCCCGAGAGCGCAACGTGGCAATGATTGGGACAGGCGAGAGACAGAGAGAGAGAGAGTAGAGTAGAGTAGAGTAGAGTAGGGATTTATTATGCCGTGACCCTAATAGGGTTGAAGGGCAAAAAGAATACATAAAAAAAAAACAAGATAATAAGTGAGTAATGAAATAAAACAGAACAAAATAATAGTGAGTAACGAAATAAAGTAGACATAATGGTAACTTAAGAAATAATAATAGCAAAGTAAATAAAACTAACATAATAGGTAAAAACAAAAAACAAAAACAAGCAAAAGTCCGCAAGAAGATAAAGTAATTAACGGTGCAAACAATAATTAAGACTAATTAATTTAAATTAAACTAACTAACTAAATTAAATCCAACATCAGGCCGAAACTAAAGTCTGGACCGCAAAGACAACGAGTCTGAGACACATTCAAGGGACAGTAAATGAGCCAAGAGTCTCACCTTAAAGACGTCAAGCGAGGACGTAGACTTTACTGACGACGGGAGGCTATTCCAAAAGTAAATAGCCGAGAGCGCAAAAGAATTTCGGTAGGTCGTAGTCCGATGCAACGGGATAGCAAAAGCCGAAGCCTGATCTGAGGCCGCTAACCGAGCCGAACGACGAGTGTCAGGGTCGACCAGAACAAGGGATTGGCGCAGGTAGGATGGCACAGAGGTCAGGAGGATCTGGAAAAGAACGGCACCCAGGAAGTATAACCGACGCCCCACGACCGAAAGCCATTTAAGCTTCACACGATAAGGTGAAATGTGCACATCGCGCGAGAGAGAGAGAGAGAGAGAGAGAGAGAAATGGCCAGGCGCTTCCAGGGGAGCCTTAGAATAACCCGATCGGGCTGCCTGATTAGGGCCAAATCCAGCAGCCTGATCAGGCCAATATTTGGCAGCCTGATCAGGACCATACGTGACACACCGTTACCGATCGTGACAGGGCGCTGTCAGGCTGCCCTAATAGCGCCGTAATAGGGCAATCAGGCAGCCTGACAGCGTCCTGATCACGGCCCTTACGAGATTTCTACCCGGGATGTATCTTGAAAATGAAATTATTCATATATCTGGAAAAAAATACATAGATCCTAAAGCAATGTTTGAAACACCTTGTGATTCCACGATATTAAATATTCGGGCCATTATGGAGGACAAATTTTCATCTGTAACACTATCAGCATTGGAAATCAAACAAAAATGCGTGAAATCGCGATTAAATCTTCATGAAAGTGCTGTATTTCCTCTTATTCACCAAGATCAAATATAATAAACATCTCAGTCCTACGAGCAAGGCGACAAATTGTAATTCGCAGCCTCGATTTCAATATACTGTAACATTGCATGTTACAAGGCGCTCCTCACCCCTTGAAACGACCTTAATTAAGACGGGGGTGAAGTGTGAGTGGCATTAGTATGAATGGTTAGGATGGCCCCGAGGCCTTTACCGACTCCGAGAGACGACCGTGACCGACTTAAAACGATGAAATAGATTATTTATTCTTTTGTTTTTTTTTTGCAACCTTTTTTCTGACATGTGGACGACGAGGCCAAGTTTTGGGGGTCTGAGCGACGACAAACACGCACCCCGACGAACGCACAAAATACGACGCACGCCTACGATCGGAAAACGTTGAGGGTGTTAACTTTTGATGGACGCGACCGAAGCTCGTGAGGCTAGTCCTGGCCAGACTGCCTCCCATATCAACCGAGGATACGGGGGAGTGTCGAGGACACTCTGCACCGAGGGACGAAGGTGGTGGAGGAGATTCCCGCCACCGCCAAGAACCTGCAACCCGTATTCCTCTGGACGAAGGAGCTAGAACACCGTGGCGAAATTCAAAAGGATTCGCGCCGAGGGGCGTAGCGCCACCCGTGTGACGTCAGTCGCACGGTCGATTAGTAAATCGATATTCGAGGGCCTAGCGACACCCCTGCGTATCGGCGCCATGCCGGCTAAGATCACTCTGCGTTAGACTAGCGTGCTCAGCGGGCGTGCTGATTTTTGAGTTTGCTTTGATTGAGTTTAGAGTATGGGATATAACCAGCAAGGAAGAAGAAGAAGAAGAAGAGTTTAGAGTATTGTTGAGAGTGAGTGTAGCTCCGAGGCTTTAGAGAACAATTTTGAGTATTGTGTGAGAGTGGAGAGTTCCCCGAGGGATTTTTGATTGAGAGACCTGATGGATCTGAGGAGAGAAAAGGTTCTCTTTGTGAGGTGGCTCGAGGACGGTAAGCGTTAGCCATTCTGACCTGTTATAAGTTGAATCTGGCAACGGCCGTCTGCCACCTTGCTCTGTGAAGCCACGAGGCTATTTAGCTGATTTGAGATCAAATTAAGACGATCTCCGACTGGTAGGCCGTCACCAGTGTCCACATGCATTAGAGAATTATATTTTGAGTTCGCTTATTGAAGATTGTTGTGATATATTGAGTTGTATTGAGTTGTATTGAGAATAATCGGCTCGCACACGAGTGCGACGAAGACAGTCGGTCACTGTCGCTCTCTCTCCCTCCTGTGGGAAGAGCGTTGTTATTGAGACCTCGAGTCTATTGTTTCGCGCTGGTCGTATAGCTGCGATTTAGAGACTATATTCGTTATTTATTTACCGCAGAGTTAGTTTAAGTTAGTTTAAGTTAATTTATTATTTATTAAATTGTAAATATTTCTTTCCGAGAGGCTTCGCCTCTCGAAGGCGTGCCGACCGCCGTACACGGTCGGTGTCGTTATTGTTAATTCTTTTGTTGAATTTCTAGCCGCTGGCATTATTATTTGTTAATTCCGAGCCGTAGGCTCGACTATATTATTGCTTATCGAGTAGCCGAGTCAGTATTTTGTTATTATTTTGTTATCTATTGCCGCAGGCTACGGCTTGTTAGTTGTTAAGTCTCATTGTTAGTTGTAAAATTTATTTGTCGTCCCGCGGGGACTAGATTTGTCGAGTTGATTATTAACTAATTTATTTTTGTTATTGCCACCCTGCGTGGGAGCGAATTAGTTGATTCTTATTATTGTAAAACTCGCAAATCGCGGCCAGGTCGCGTTTACACGGCCTGCAGTCGTCTTAAATCCGAGGGGAAGTACCCCCGGGTACGTGAAAGTCTGTTGATCTTTTTATATCACTTATTATTGAATAAATTCAGCATTATTTTTGTTAAATTTGAAACTTTCCGAGTCGTTATTCAACGCCTAGCTAATTCCTCAATTAATCCCGACCCCTCTCCGCGGTACTGATGTTAGCCGACGCTTCGAGTATTTGTAGTTTAATGGTGTTTTGATTTCGAATTTTGAAAGTGGCGGTTATCCGCCTGGCGCCCAACAATAATAAATAATTATAATTTTCTTAGCCAATTGTAGACTGGACGACCTCGGGGCCTAGTGATCCGGTCTAGATCCGAGGTCTGACAAAATCCACGTCACAATACATCATACATATAGAGATAATATATATTTTACGCTATTGATATTATTCGATTCCTACGTAATAAATTTCAAATATCTATCATTCCGCGCGCTTGCTGCCATCTTACATAACGTAACCTACAATCTAGTCATAACGTTTACGCGGTGCTCAACTGCTCACATAACGTCCATGTGCTCACAGCGTGGTCCGCACGTGGTCGCCAAAAAATTTGATAGCGTCGCATGATCAAGAAAAACAGCCGATTTTTTTTAAGGTAAACTGCACACATGTTCCTAAAATCACACACCAAATTTTTTATACAAATGGCACGAGTAGTGAAGTTTCAATACTTTATTGCGACAAAAATTATACTTCCACGAACCTAACCTAATATATTTCGTACTCTTGCGGTTGGATAAAGAATCATGAATCATCAGAAATCCCGAGCACTTGGCTAACACCTGATTTAAAGAAATGCTGGTGGCCCAAGACTAGAGATATCGCACAATATATTGCTAAAAATATTCGGCCTGATGCCGAGAGTTCGAAATGGACCCTATACCGTGTTAAATTCGAAGGGTTCTACCGTGAGTATCCGTGAAAATACATTTTTTTTTTGCCCTTGTTGGACTAATTCATTATTCATTATTTTTATGTCTCAGGTCATAGAAATGAATGTGAACATTTATAGATGTTAGGTATAGAAAGCGTCCTCACAGAGCTGAAAGAATTTTTCAATTACTTGTGCCCGGTCTCATAAACACAGGGATCCCCTCGATCACTGATGGGAAAATTTAAGCCATGGGTTTTGTGTCAAATGTTTCGTAGCAATTGTATCCGCTCTATAGCAGCAGAATTGCGCCCATCTTCAACTGTACACGCGTCTTACAATAAATTGATATAGATTGATTTCTGGGAGTCAGGTGTTCAAGTTCAGGGCAAACAATTTCCAATAATATTTGAACCGTCTCTTTACTCAGGCGAAATCTCCTTACAAATTCCGAATAAACTGAAAATAATAATTCCAAGGGCCCTGAACTTGAACACCTGACTCCCAGAAATCAATCTACAGAGAGGATTCTGTGAAAGTTAACAGTCAGTTAGAGCAGACTAGACACTTTCCGTGTTTTCGTCTGTTCGTTGCAGGCTGGCCATCCGTTTTTTTCTCATTAAGGGGTCATCTCACTTTGACGTACCTAAAAATGAGCCAAAATTTGCGATTTTTTTTTAATGAAAATGAGGATAGGTAGCATTGAAATTATTTTTGTACTCATTAAATGTGACCTTCTAGTATACGAAAAATTTTTTTTTATTGAATTCCAAACATATGTTCGATAATTATTTGCAAATACACGGAGCAACAAAAAAAAAACGGCGAGGTCAGCGGCGTGCACGATTTCTCCAGAACTACTTGACCGATCCTCACCAAATTTTAACCACATACTTGTTATGGTGTCAGTTTTCATACAAACCTACGTCATATCAAAAATTTCGATTTTAAGTTCATTTTCTAAGAGAAATTTCGTGAAAAAAAGTTCTTTTTTTTTTTTTGAACAGCCGCCATTTTGTTATTTTTTGTTTAAAAATTAATTTTATAGGTTTGGAAGATAGCCACTACCATACTAAACACAAAACTTCCTGAATTTTCTGTTTAAGATGGATTCCACTTGCAAAATCATGCACGCCGCTGACCTCGCCGTTTTTTTTGTTGCTCCGTGTATTTGCAAATAATTATCGAACATATGTTTGGAATTCAATAAAAAAAATTTTTCGTATACTAGAAGGTCACATTTAATGAGTACAAAAATAATTTCATGTCTACCTATCCTCATTTTCATAAAAAAAAACGCAAATTTTGGCTCATTTTTAGGTACGTCAAAGTGAGATGACCCCTTAATGGTCGAATTGAGTTTCCCGAAAAGCCTGACAAGATGACCGGATGACCAGCCTGCAATAAACAGACGATAACACGGAAACTGTCCAGTCTGTTTTGACTGAGTGTTAACTTTCACAGAATCCTTTCAGTATATCAATTTATTGTAAGACACGTGTACAGTTGAAGATAGGCGCAATTCTGCTGCTATAGAGCGGATACAATTATTGCTACGAAACATTTGACACAAAACCCATGGGTTAAATTTTCCCAGTGATCGAGGGGATCCCTGCGTTTATGAAACCAGGCATTGATCTCAGTATCCTAACAAAACAGAATAAGAGTATTTATATAGTAATAATATTCAAATTAAAAACTAGAAATTTATGTCGACGCAAAATCCTACTCCTTTCAATTAAATTAATATTATACTTACGGTGTGGTAGAAATTTGGAATAGCTGGGAAATAACGGAAAAATATATGAATCATATTGACACTATCATTCAGAGGTAGGGTCAATGTGAGTCTTATCTCCACAACTAGCCTCAGAACGTACAATACGTGGAACATGGTATAAAGATAGTAACAAATAAATCAGCTTGGCTTCTGAAGAGGGCTCTCTCCAGGGTCGAAACGTCAACTGTTGACTATCTGAGAGACCAAATTTAGCATGTATTTGTAAATTTGTAATAAGGTGGATTTAACAAAATGTGTTGCAACGGTGTTTCAGAGTTCCACCGCGCTCTACGGCGTTCCTGATGAAATAGATAATTTTCTGCGATACAAAGATAGTGTTGGGCGCCAGACGCGAATGCGTCGATTTTTCTACGAAATAATAACTAGAAAATTCAGCGGTAGCAACTCAAACAACAAATTAATGGAACGACGGCCTCGACGGCACAGCTGGCTCAAACTTACAGCGAGAATGGTAGAGGGGTTGGGTACACCTTACTTAGGTAATTAGATTATCCGAAATAAATCGTGAACACCAGATAAACCTTTTTAACAATTCCGCAGTTTATATTTTCAATCAGAGAGTACACGCGGTACAATAAATTACAGTAACAGAACTACTTTATAATATCATGAACTCGCTGAGCGAAATAGCAAAAATAATACAATAATCGTAATTCGGGAATAATAATTTTGGCTACGGAAAATACTTATTTTATTGAGCCTGAATCCGCTGTAGCGGCAGGAAAAAAACAATAATAATACGCTGGCTAGCTAGCGCGCCGTTGAAGCGATACAAAACAAGCTATTATACTACGTTTTAGGCACGTATCACCGAGCGATACGATACTCAGGCAAAAGATCCTATACTTGGCGGCACTAGCGATATTATAAAAGATCTACTATTCTTTGGCTCAATAAATTGGTTGGACTCGAGAGATTTACAACAAAAGAAGCTAAGTTAACAAGGGATCGCGTAGCGATAAAACAAATGAGAGAACTACTAGTTAACCCGAAGGTTCGCAAAAATGAACTACTCACTCGATATAGAAGATATCGAGCGGGATACGATACGCGATATTATTTAAAGATAAGCTAAGTTAACAACAAAATCTTAAACAACTATGACAACTACGTTCAGCCAACCCTCGGGGAGTTGGAAAATAGTTTAGCGACACACCATACAAGGAAATATTACAAGAAAAGCACAGAAATCATAGAAAAGCAAAGATATCACAGAAATCAAGCGAAAATCAACGAAATATCCAAGATAACAAATTACATGCGTAATAGAAGCGGTAACGAGCTAGCAAATCGGTATAAGCAAGCGAGATATAGCAACTAACAATTCAAAAAGCAACTCAAAGACACAAATATTCAGAAAAGCTCAATCAGGCACGAAACTCTTACGCTGGCCTTCCCTTCCAACTAATCTAACTTAACTAACTTACTATACTACTTAATCTAAGAGAATGTGCAATGACGTAGCCCGCCGGCTACGTACGAATTAAAAACTGACTACTTCAGCGATATGTGGAAGTCCAGCGGGAATTGCGTGACTCGGCAAGCGGGAATTAATAGAGACCTTACCTTACGAAGAGTTGCTGCTCGTACACACTACTTTTAACTTTTTAATCGGTAACACCCGCGTAGCGGAAACGTAACTGGCAATTTCGATGCGAGAGAGAGCGATAGAGGCACGTCTGACGGCTCGAATGCGGAACGTAGAAGTGGCGATAGTCTTCCTGATTTTCGGTAACGAGGCTCCTTCTGACAATTGTCTCTGGGGTGGGGACCCTATGAGACGTCTCTCGATACCTTATTGGCTATTCTAATTACTCGACGGTAATTCGCACGATCGGCTCGTCAACCGATGCGTGCGATGCGCTGATCCTTGCCGTGCGGCAAGCGGCAGGCGGTAGAGATGCGATACTCGGCCGTAAATGCGGCAGGATGACCTCGGGAAGGCGCGACCTTGGACTCTAAAATGCGGTACCTTCCTGACTTCAATAATCTCCGCGAAATTCGCTCTGTCGTGGCACAGATGCACTGGTGGCAGCCTCCTGACAGAGCCGTTGGCCTTTTTGGTCTGCCAGGAGCACGTGGGGCGCGACTCTCACGTGGCTCGTCCTTTGGCGATATTGGCAGGAGCGGTATGATGTCCTCGGCTGCTGTGACGGGAGGTTGCAGCCATCTAGCGCATGCAACCCTATACGCCGT
Organism: Rhogogaster chlorosoma; assembly: GCA_944452935.1. Lineage (NCBI taxonomy): Eukaryota > Metazoa > Arthropoda > Insecta > Hymenoptera > Tenthredinidae > Rhogogaster > Rhogogaster chlorosoma. The sequence continues at coordinate 13,487,842 of OX101798.1, read as the reverse complement.
CGTCGCAATCCAGCTGCTAGCGGTAGAAGATCTCTCCTGGCGTGGAGCCGTGTGCGACCCCTATCTCACAGCGAGAGTCTCTCCAAGGTCGACGTCCTTCCCTCCTGGTGTTGCGATACGACCCGTGGCTTGCAGGTCCTGTATCGTGGTAGCCTCTGCAGTGGCGTGAATTGGAGGTCATTTCGGTATCGGTAGTTGGCGGAAATCCTCGTAGCGTCGTTACTCCTTCTCTCTCTCTCTCGCGGTACATTAACAAAAAAACACTTCAAATTACAGTTTGTTCGGAATCTACTATTTGTCTGTGGTGTGTCGCTGTTTTCCCGAGGGTGAGACGTGTCTCGTCTCTCTCTCGCGGTATTAGTTCTCTAAATTCTACTTAAATCGCTAAAAATCGGTAGCCAAAAGGGCTCCTGTGACGGCAGCAAATCTGCAACGTCACAGTGTATAATCTTATAGGCAGCCTGACGCTAGCACGACAAAAAGCTGAATTATACATGTCAGGCTCGTCAAGCGATGAAGCTGGGGATTTGTCTAATTGTGAGCGTCCCACAAAGTCAAACACTATGTATATGGATAGTATACTGGAAACAAATTCAGACTCAGGTGAAGAATTACCAAAAATTCCTGATCCACCAAAAATGACAGTACGAAAGTCTTGTAATAAAACAAAAGTTAACTCCCAAATCGGTTAGTACATAATTATCAGTACACGGAGAGAAATTTTGACTCATTTTAGGTAGGTTACTTCGACCTATAATACACCGAACCTTGATTGACGTAATAAGAGTAGAGAAAATGGCATATTTTACTTCAAAACTCGACTTGTAATAAGTCAAATATCAAACGACGTATAGTAAGACTAAGATTGACTTAGAACAAGTCGATAAACGATGTATAATATGCCGGCTAAGCGTCGAGGCGTTACGAGTCAAACTTTGTTCTAAAATACGTTGTCCGAACGGCACAAAACACACCGTTCGGTCGAGAGACTCAGAAACAAGAGCGCGTGCAGGAGAGGTGCGTGAATGAGGAAGAAAAAAGCCATATACATGTCCATGCACTCTTGTTTCTGAGTCTCTCGACCGAACGGTATGTTTTGTGCCGTTCGGACGAGGTATTTTAGAACAAAGTTTGACTCGCAACGCCTCGACGCTTGGCCGACATATTATACATCGTTTATCGATTTGTTTTAAGTCAATCTTCACCTTAGAATTCGTCAATGAGCCTTCGAGCTCTTTTACACTGACAATTGACTTATAATACCTCAATCTACGACTTAAAATACCTCGAGAGCAATCAGCATATTTTATATCGATTTCGAACGGTGCAAAAAGAGACAAAATTTCTCTCCGTGTAGTAATATCACAAGACCTTGAAAATTATTGGACATTTCCGGATTGTGTTGCTTCGCAAGAAAACGAGGGACATATCCGATTAATTTTGAAGATCGTGTAGTATTTGACAGATTATTCTTGGCATTCGGATCTGGCCAAGCAGAGAGCAATATGTTAGAAAAACAATTTTCAAATTATTTACAATGTTCTATGACTTTTATCACAGTATTTGACAGTTATTTGGTTAGAAAAATAATTGTAAAGCTAGAAGAAAATTACCAACATCTGGAGGGAGATTATCAAAAGCTGGAGGGAGTTTACCGATATAATTTTGAATCTGATTCACTTCATGTCATCAAATACTGTGCTCTGATCAGCCAGCCAGAACCCGAATACCAAAAGTAATCGCTACAATTGCACAATTCAACGGAGTCATAGCAGTTCATGTTTTTTTTGAAGAACGTGCCAGAACTTGGCTGTCATATTTTTACAGGATATCGTTGAATTTATGCATAACCTAGTTTACGTTTTAGTTCAATAGATACTCATCAAAAGAAATCTCAGAAAACTTCAATCAACATCAAATCTATTGAAACAGATTCATTTCCTGATGCGGAACGAAATATCAACAAAAATTCAGGTAGGCTGGCTGAAATGTGAAGGGATCACTTTTCCGAACTTTGCTTACCATAATAGTGACCCGACTATGTAAAAAGTTAAAATATTTACAATTTTGAATTATGAACACGTTCGAAGTATAAACTGTTTAAGCCTATAAATTCTCACCAATGAAAAGTTATTTTAGCCCTTCGATGAATTACTGTGAAGTAATTTCTCTTCGGTGAATTTTCACAAGATTCAAGACGTATTTTTGGATTAATTCCAGTAGTTAAGGTTTATTTTTTTTTTCTTCTAAGAATGATCTAATAGAATTGGTTCAGCGATATTTGGTGAATTTTTTACAGGGTACGAAATGAAAATTTCTTTACTGAAATTCATTGAAAGGGACGAACTGACTTTCTGAGAGTTTAAATCTCTAGATTCAAACAGGCTGGTATATACTTCGACCTAGTTTGAGTTTCATATCAATTTTCTTTGTTGTCAGATTACGTTAAACACCAGATAATGGATTCTAGAAATGGCAACGGTAATTCATTGAAAATAAGCCAGTCCAGTGACGCAAACCATTCTATGAACACAGGTTTGGGGGAAATTTTATGCTTCTTTGTAAAGTTAATAATAGCAAAGATGTGACAAGATACTTTTCTGTTGATACCAGATGAGGTAACATCGAAGATCATTGAAAATAATATCAACTCAATATGGAAGAAAACTAAAACGAATGAAAAATCAAAACCTAGTATTATACATGATGTCACATTTCCGAAGTCAAGTCCAGGATTACTTACAGGACCAAAAGTGTTGTACGGCGAGCCGATAACACCCAGGGACATTGGTATTTTATCCACTTGATTCAATAAATACTTCAAATTCATGTCATTGAATCAATACCCCATAGTTTACAATCTACTGTTATACTGAGAAAAATTTCAAGGTGTGACACCTCAGCCAAATTTGAAGTTTACCAGCTATGCGTGAGCGAGGTATTCAACCCCCTCGACTTTGAAGATCACTGCTATTATTACCAGAGATTAATTCTGTCTGTATAAATTCCTTGGCACAGTTGCCACCAACTTGAGAAAGGTATATGACCTAGAATGACATACAATTATATACGTTGATTTATGCTTCAAACCCAACAATTCCATAACTGCAAGTTTAAAAAAAAAAAGGTATTGATTCATACCACGCGGCGACGATCATCATCAGTTTTTATGTTGGCCTCGAGCTTCATCGTATCAACCTCGGTTGCAAAGGGCAATGCTGCAGTTATATCAGCAAACTGGTTTGGATTAGTTTGAGCAGTTGCATTTATATTAACGGCCCTCTCTATTTCTGTCAGACGACTTTCAATAGCGCTGACGGAAGTAGTTAAGGCGACGAAAGAATTTGTCATTTTTTTGAAGTACTCTGTCAACAGATGATAATATTTGTTGTAATGAATTGCCAAAATATATTTGGTTGTCTAATAAATAACGGTCTTCATCGAACCTTCGATCATCTTTGTTAGAGCACTCAACTGATCTGCATACTGAATGTCTGCTATAAAATGAATAATTTAATCATTACTGGAATATTGGAGGAAGGTATAATAACATTCATAGCATTATAAATATACAAACCAATGATATCTAGCAGATCCACTCCAGGTGGGAAGGAAATGGACCCTACACTATGATCATTACCTGGCAATTACGAAATCATTAGTACCCAGCAAACGGTGACCTCCTTAGTATGTCACATTGGAGTTCTATTCAAAAAACTTTGTGATATCACATTGCTATGTACTGGTTATATTAATGATCTCTTAATTGTGAATGTATCACGTATATATGCACCACCTTGTACCAGGGATGTTTCAAGCAGAGAGCAATGTTACATATTAAACTAACGGACTGCGGTATCGTACCTTCTACATCTTAAAGAGACAGCTTTATCACATCACAATGCCTCATACAAGTAACATCGTAGGTGTGAATGTATCCAGTATGTAACACTTGTCATATACCAGAGACGTTTCAAGTACAGAACAATGTTACATGGTAAATTAACAGACTGCGGTATCGTGCCTTCTACATCTCAAGAAGACAGCGCTATCACATCACAATGTCACATTGAAATAACATTGCAGGTGTAAATGTATCTGGTATGTAACCGCTCGGTTGTGTACATGTCTTCAACCGAACGTTTCGCGGCAATAGTTATAGTGTTAAGTGAAAAGCGGGAGACACACACACAACCGACCGGTAATCACACCGACAAATAGCCGTTCATAAGTTGAGCTTCATTGGCCGGAATTAAAATAATTATAACGGAAAATCTATGCATTACAGAAAAAATCGGCTGAGGAAATTTCGATCTTATTTTTCATCAAGATTTACCCTGTAAAATGATCGTCGCGAGTTCTGTTACACCCTGTATACATATATCAAGGGAAATATAGTGAAGTTCCCTGCAAAAATGCCAAGTAGTAACTGCTAGATTCGTGCAGATGCGAAAAAGATCCGAATTCAAAACCCGGTTTTCGAATTTTGATCTTCTCCGCATCTATATGAAAACAAATCTAGTATAGTTTCTATCGGGCATTTTGTGCAGGGTTGCCATATAAAAATTTATGAAATGTGTGGTGACTATCACCTACTAATTCTAAAACAGCTACGTATTCGTTCACGTTCATCCCGGGAATTTTTTTTATCTGTAATTATATCCCATACAGCACGTATGATTGCAGCAACATTGCTGCAAGATTGCAATATCTCAGCTTCATTACATTGCACTTGCAAGATTGCAGCAACATTGCTGCAATATTCCAATATTTCTGTTTCGATATATTGCACCTTCAAGATTGCAGCAGCGTCACTGCAATATTTCAATAGTTTCTGTTTCGATAGGATACGATTAAAATATCCACAACATATGAGATACATCCTTAGTACATAAATTCGTTTGCTGGGTAATATAATACAAAAGAACACAGCTGCTAATTTAAATGCGAAGTGCGAGGTTTTTTCCTTCCACTAATATAATATGTTTCGACTCCAAAAAGCACTACTATATCAGTTATAAATTCAGATCAGGAACTAAAGACAAATTATCCCAGCAAACGAATTTATGTACTAAGGATGTATCTCATATGTTGTGGATGTTACATGTGATGTACCAAGTGACGCACATGAGCGGCACATTTGCTGGCCGATGTCCGCAACATGAGCGTGTTGTTCGTACCTCTCGAGTACACAACAAAGATACATACCGCATATGTACTACTGATGTCACAGGTATGTACAGTCGGGGAACCGGATTCTGAAGCTCCTTATCCCGCGCCAAACGCAACTGAACATACACCTTTAATTTAATTGATGTTTAAGTTGGCATGAGATTACAACGACATTAGCTCAACTGATAAGTTAGCGATCTGCTCTGCTTTTTTTCAGTGAATGTCAATTCGCATAACCTCTTGAATGCACAAGTGGTTGAAAAATAACCTAGTTCTCGTAAAGTGTTCATAGGGTCAAGGGACGGCCCTAATGAAACTTAATGTTGTATTCTTTCATGAAACCGGACCGATTTTTAATCATTTTCAAGTGCTCTTGAAAAATCTGTCACATCGGTTAACCCCAAAATGCGCGTACGTTTTTTCGAATTCGGTTGCTCCTAAAATAACCTAGTTCTCGTAAAGTGTTCATAGGGTCAAGGGAGGGCCCTAATAAAAGCTAATGTTATATCCTTTCATGAAACCGAGACGATTTTTACCGATCATCAGAATGCAATTTACTGACATAGATTTTTAGCAACGCCGTTTGCTCCTTGCATATAATTCGTATTCCAATTAGCTTCCCAAACGGAGCATACCCTTCACACACATGTTAAGCACAAAGTGCGGTATAGATATTACTGTCATATGAAACCTATGTTCCGAATCACTTATGACAATGAACTGTAGAGACTTTGAAATAAAAAATGTTAACTATGCTTTCTGAGTAACGAGACGACCGATATTAGATCCGATACTTGGGATTCTTTGCCTAAGTGTGACAGATTTTTCAATCACTTGTGCATTCAAGAGGTTATGCGAATTGATATTCTCTGAAAAAAAGCAGAGCAGATCGCTAACTTATCAGTTGAGCTAATGTCGTTGTAATCTCATGCCAACTTAAACATCAATTAAATTAAAGGTGTATGTTCAGTTGCGTTCGGCGCGGGATAAGGAGCTTCAGAATCCGGTTCCCCGACTGTACCAGTGACGTATCGGTGACGATTTGGATACTTTTCAAGTATGCAACAAAGTTACGCACAATGGACGTAGCACTGATACAGGTATATAGACCGGTAACGTATCACGTTCATGTCACTAACATTACAACGGTAAGTATCTCATCGCCGTATTAGAAGAGTACCAGTGTTACATTGCCGGTACGTTCTGTGCACATCACATCCCGGGAAATTTTTTTTATATATAGTCATATCTAATCATATATAATTTTATTATATATAATTATATATGGATTTTGTCCACATATAATCATATATGAATTTTGTCTATATATAATTATATGTGATTATATATAATTGAACAGAAGTTGATGTCATAGAACTTCTTCTGTTTTCCGAATCTGGTTTTTTTGCCAATGGGTCCTATCCCGTCCACCCATCCGAATACTGACTGCGGCTACTGTTGCTTAACTTTCGTGATCAGCTGCGGTCCGGCATCCACCTATACTCCTAACGGTCTATCGTGAAATATTATGCTTTTCAAACTTATAAAACTAACATCAAATGCTTTCACTGAGTTCGTGATACTAATATCAAATAAGCAGTAAAATTACCCGAGTGATCAAATATTTACTTATTTTAATCGTATCCTATCGAAACAGAAACTATTGAAATATTGCAGTGACGCTGCTGCAATCTTGAAGGTGCAATATATCGAAACAGAAATATTGGAATATTGCAGCAATGTTGCTGCAATCTTGCAAGTGCAATGTAATGAAGCTGAGATATTGCAATCTTGCAGCAATGTTGCTGCAATCATACGTGCTGTATGGGATATAATTACAGATAAAAAAAATTCCCGGGATGAACGTGAACGAATACGTAGCTGTTTTAGAATTAGTAGGTGATAGTCACCACACATTTCATAAATTTTTATATGGCAACCCTGCACAAAATGCCCGATAGAAACTATACTAGATTTGTTTTCATATAGATGCGGAGAAGATCAAAATTCGAAAACCGGGTTTTGAATTCGGATCTTTTTCGCATCTGCACGAATCTAGCAGTTACTACTTGGCATTTTTGCAGGGAACTTCACTATATTTCCCTTGATATATGTATACAGGGTGTAACAGAACTCGCGACGATCATTTTACAGGGTAAATCTTGATGAAAAATAAGATCGAAATTTCCTCAGCCGATTTTTTCTGTAATGCATAGATTTTCCGTTATAATTATTTTAATTCCGGCCAATGAAGCTCAACTTATGAACGGCTATTTGTCGGTGTGATTACCGGTCGGTTGTGTGTGTGTCTCCCGCTTTTCACTTAACACTATAACTATTGCCGCGAAACGTTCGGTTGAAGACATGTACACAACCGAGCGGTTACATACCAGATACATTTACACCTGCAATGTTATTTCAATGTGACATTGTGATGTGATAGCGCTGTCTTCTTGAGATGTAGAAGGCACGATACCGCAGTCTGTTAATTTACCATGTAACATTGTTCTGTACTTGAAACGTCTCTGGTATATGACAAGTGTTACATACTGGATACATTCACACCTACGATGTTACTTGTATGAGGCATTGTGATGTGATAAAGCTGTCTCTTTAAGATGTAGAAGGTACGATACCGCAGTCCGTTAGTTTAATATGTAACATTGCTCTCTGCTTGAAACATCCCTGGTACAAGGTGGTGCATATATACGTGATACATTCACAATTAAGAGATCATTAATATAACCAGTACATAGCAATGTGATATCACAAAGTTTTTTGAATAGAACTCCAATGTGACATACTAAGGAGGTCACCGTTTGCTGGGTACTAATGATTTCGTAATTGCCAGGTAATGATCATAGTGTAGGGTCCATTTCCTTCCCACCTGGAGTGGATCTGCTAGATATCATTGGTTTGTATATTTATAATGCTATGAATGTTATTATACCTTCCTCCAATATTCCAGTAATGATTAAATTATTCATTTTATAGCAGACATTCAGTATGCAGATCAGTTGAGTGCTCTAACAAAGATGATCGAAGGTTCGATGAAGACCGTTATTTATTAGACAACCAAATATATTTTGGCAATTCATTACAACAAATATTATCATCTGTTGACAGAGTACTTCAAAAAAATGACAAATTCTTTCGTCGCCTTAACTACTTCCGTCAGCGCTATTGAAAGTCGTCTGACAGAAATAGAGAGGGCCGTTAATATAAATGCAACTGCTCAAACTAATCCAAACCAGTTTGCTGATATAACTGCAGCATTGCCCTTTGCAACCGAGGTTGATACGATGAAGCTCGAGGCCAACATAAAAACTGATGATGATCGTCGCCGCGTGGTATGAATCAATACCTTTTTTTTTTTAAACTTGCAGTTATGGAATTGTTGGGTTTGAAGCATAAATCAACGTATATAATTGTATGTCATTCTAGGTCATATACCTTTCTCAAGTGGGTGGCAACTGTGCCAAGGAATGCATTAGAAGGCTTTTGGCAAAAGTATTTTCCGTTTCTTTGGCTAATACTTCGTCATGGCAAGGCCAACTTGGAAACTTCAAAGTCAGCGAACTTAAGATAATCAGCATTATAAAAGGTTCGTAGTTTTACTCCTTTGGTATAGTCACAGTTTCTAATATTAACATCATTAATATTGTAAACTGTGTGTTTTGCAGATGCTGTACGAGTCTCATATCACTGTACCGACAAGTTTTATGAAGACGAAGGTAAAGAGTGGTTCCGTCAAGGAACGCAAAAGTATAAAAGAGCGCAGAAAAAAGCTATCGCGATGGCTGCTGCAAATGATGCTATCTTCCAAGCGCAGTAAATAAAAATGTATTGGCGAATCCTATTATTATAATTATTTTACAGCAATACTCGTACTGTGATAGTTTTGAAATAAGTATTTTTTATTTTTTTTTCTTATTCTTAAGTATTAGGGTTGTCCTTAATTCAATCGGACGGAAGAATTTGTGAGTGAAATTTTGAAAAAGAGGCTGAGATATTAAAATTTCTCTCAATTTCTGTCTTTTCTTAAAATTCACTTTTTATGCCAAAGTTTGAATTGATATTTAAATCATATTATATAAACAGACTGGTCATTTTCATATTAGAGCCTATAGGTCATGAGATAGTTGTGAGATTTTAATATAATTATATTGATAAAAAATTGTATTCCTTGCACATGTGTTGCCTTGGCATATACACGGAGAGAATTTTTCTAGCAGAGATTACCATACTTGCTGGTAACTCAGGTATATACTAGTCATCGCACGAAATTTGATAGAAAGTATGGGAAAAGGTCTCACCGAGTATTGAAAACAGTAATATTTTTAATGGTATGTCAACGATTTTTCTTCTACTTTTTCCTATACTTTGTATCAAATTTCGTGCGATGACTAGTATATACCTGAGTTACCAGCAAGTATGGTAATCTCTCCTAGAAAAATTCTCTCCGTGTAATATATGGCATATTCTTGCATTCGTAAATACTCAATAATTCATCCTTGATCACCCCGTCCATCCATACACTGAGTGCCACGAAAATACTATTGGGCATAACTGAAAATTAGAGATTGTGCTCAGTAGTATTTGCACATCATCCAATCATTTTCCATGCTGTACAGAAATAATAAATAACCTACAACAGAAACAATTATAAGCTGGTTCTGTAACGGTTATATGAACATTGCTATAAATGTTACATAAATTTTATCAAACTCATGCTACATAACAGTTACATGAATGTACTGAATAATTTCTATAACTATGATATATAACAATTACGTCACAGAGCCAAATAGAGTGATGACATTTTTGAGAACATGTACTCTCTCATTCGCGTAACATTTGACATAACCGTAACGTTTCATAGAACCAAGGATACGTCTAATTCACGTATACAACATGAAACTGTGTTTGCTGGGTAAACAATGCAATACTTTCGTAAAACGCGGTACTGAGCATGCGTATTCCCAAAAGTGGGCACACTATCATGGCGGACCCCCCCTCATTCTGGCTTCCATCCCTCGCCTATCCATCAAGCTTACGCTCCGTCCCTAGTATTCCTATGTCCATGGCTCGCAGTGACTATATACAGGGCGATTCAGACTGACCGGATAACCTTACGTGGGTGTATTCCTCTCGGAAATCTAAGACTAAATTTCCTTTACCAAAACTTCGAGGGACTAATATTTTCGGAGCTACAGAAGATCTTAGTTGACCAATCACAGGGCTTATAAGGCTCAAAATCACCAAGGTGGTAAATTCCATGTTTCAAATTTCTTAATAAATTTTTTTATATTTTTGTTCTGCAAACCATTCCTAATCATTGATTAACTTATCTTGAATTGATATCCGAGCGGGGCAAGCTGGAAATTAATAATTACATGAATGAAATTGTATTAACGAAAAACGATTTGTGAGATATCGTCATTTTGGGAACGCTTAAAAAAGTTGTAATTACTTATAAATAAATACGGAAAATGATTCATTTGATATACTAGATATGTTGCTAAGATATGTCCTCAATATTTAAATATGATAAGCATGTCAATTAATCGGTAATTTTTTAGTTTTTTTCAAAAAAAAATTTTGAAAAAAAAACTTTTTTACATAATTTGACACACTTAATTTAGTATTAGCAATTAATCATATATCGTTTATAACGTAGATTATCTTCATCAACTTGTTTTGATTTTTTTTGAGAAATTGTCTGATTCTCCATTATTTTTATAAAATTAGACTGAAAGCAGAATAAATATTTTAAAATAATGCTTTTACATACGTGAAACTATAACAAACGATACAATCATCATTCCAGGAACGCACGTCATGTCCGGGAACGTTCCCGGAATGACCGTTCCCGGAATGACGTTTCTACATAAAAATCCGTATTAAATAAATATTAACCACTAAAACGAGATTTCTGAGGGTAATATAAAAAGGGGTTACATTAATCTTTAAGAAATATTCTATCAACAGTCATTTACTTATTTTTTTCTTACAATTATTGACGTTCCCGGAATGACGCTGAATTGATGTACGGTGCAAAATTTTCGAACAAACCTATGCTTACCTTCTAAAATTTTCACATTTTAATAAAAAACACACGGGTCTTCGTTCGCACTTGAGTGTTTTATATAATTACCCAGTAGCGTTTTCTGTTGCGTTTTTCTGAAAATTGATATTTAAAAAAAAAGCATGCGTTCCCGGAATGACGCACAAATTGTGGGACAAACTTTGAATTAAATTTTCAGAAAAAATAATATTGTATAGATTAAGAAACTTATGAATATCATTTTATAATAACATGAACTAAGTTAACAAGTACCTTTGAGGCATTAAAAAAATTATTTATTAGGATTTTTAGCTGTTGCTATCGGCGGATCGGTACTTGGGGACGCGTTCCCGGAATGATTTTTCGGGGGTATTTCATGGAAAAAAACATATTCGATGAATAAATTTGAGAAAATCTTTTTGATGTATTGCTTAAATGAGTTGATGTGAATAATTTGTAGTACATTATTTTAATTAGAATGAATAAATTCAATGATTTAAATCACTGGGACACGAATTTACCACCTTGGTGATTTTGAGCCATAAGTGACCGAGACAGGGCCGGTTCAAGAGTGTAAGTCGAGCAGTGCCCGCGGCGGATCGATTCCTATCGCACGAAGTGATGGTTCGATTTCTGGATGAGTATGATGGCGTCGTCTCTTGGAGATGACTTCGTACGGCGTACGCCTCCGTTCTCGTCGTCCTGATCCTCGGCGTCGTAATTCTCGTAGTCCAGGTCCCCGGCTTCGTAATTCTCGTAGTCCAGGTCCCCGGCTTCGTGATTCTCGTAGTCCAGGTCCCCGGCTTCGGAATTCTCGTAGTCCAGGTCTTCTACTTCGTAGTGCTCGTAGTCCAGGTCCCCGGCTTCGTAGTTCTCGTAGTCCAGGTCCTCTACTTCGTAATTCTCGTAGTCCAGGTCCTCTACTTCGTAGTCCTCGTAGTCCAGATCACGTCGGAATTTGCAATTTTCTTATTTATTTGATCGGTCATACCTTTCTCAAATTTTAACGGGTATCAATTTTTTTTTAAATCTATAGGAATACTAAACAGCCTGAGTACAATTGATGAAAAAAAAACTCTTATTTCGACGTGACAAAACTGAAAAATTGCGACAATAATAGTAGATGTTGAGATCCTATTATCATGTGGGGCTTAGAGATCATCATTTGAATCATAAAATTTTGGTGATTTTTTTCAGATTTTTAAAAATGGCGTTTTCAGAATTGGCTTTTGATTTTTTTTAAATTTCACAGGTGTGTTATGTCACAACAGATTATTAGATACTCGTCGATAGATGTTTTGGATGATTATTGTATTTGAGGTAGGAGATCGGCGGTGGGAGATGGTGTAGTTGACTAAGTATGATATCTATTGATGCGTAATTGGTTTATTTAAGTACTCCTTTTATTATATAATCGGTAGTTTGAAGAATGAGTGGATATGAAGGAGGAGGTAGGGATAGAAAAAAGAGAGAAGATGTTAAGAGTTAGGAGGTTGACTGAAGAGTAAGTTAGCGACAGAATAGAATAATGAGGAGAGATCGGTTGTAAGCAAGGTGGGGAAGCAAAAGTGCAGATGCAATTGAGCCGTTCTCTGTAACAACAGCTTAAGTCGACTTAAGTGATTTTTTCAGGGACGCTTATCACGGTGTTCCGTACACTATTAGCTATATCCCCTGTGAATTTCGGATGTTTCTGTTGACTATTGGCATCACGATGACCATAACAAGCGGCGCGCGCACCGTGCTCGAGCTATTCGGCGCACGGACGCACGTGTTTATGCTAGTCAACTGGTGAGTTAGACGCAGTTCATCGTTAATCGTCGTAAGGGGCCATTCATAAATTATTACCTGAGGCGTTTTTGGGGCTCCTTTGACACACTTCCCTCCTATAGTAAGATATCATAAGATTACAATTACTCCCCCCTGCCCCTTAATAAGAAATTTTCGTAAGAAATGAACATATTTATAAAATAAAACACCGTTTATAAAATAGCGCCATTTCTTAGCCCGAAAGTAGTAAAATTTTCAATTTAAAATGTTACGTAAGATCTGATTCTATACCCCCTGCCTATAGTAAGAATTTATAATATTGAGTCTTCACCCCCCCGCCCCTAAACGCCTTACGTAATTTATGAACGGCCCTTAATATTCTGTCTTCTGTGCTTATGAAGCAATGAATGAATCAACAACAACATCGACTATCCCTACTGCTGGAGGTAGAGGAAAAAAGAGAAAAATTAAACAACACAGTTGGAAACAAAATAGGAAGAAGGTCCAACGTAATAGCGGAAAAAATTACGATTCGCGAACCGGGAAAAAAGTGTCGTGAAAAAAATTCCGGCAAACAACAGACTGCTGTAAAAAGAACTGTGGTCAATTTTTTGAAAACGACCGTCAGCGTGAAATGTTTCAGACTCTTTGGAGCATGGCTGACAAACAACGTCAAGACACGTTCTTGATTAGTTGCATACAACGGCAAGACATCAAGTGTGTTAAATCCGTTACAAAACGAAATAATAGATTATGGTCTTTGAAATATTTTTTCAAAGCAGACGGCCAAAATAAAACTGTCTGCAAAGGATTTTTCCTATCTGTTCTTCAGATCACCGAGGAGAGATTGAGAACGGTGCTTCGATTCTGTAAATCAGGTAATTCTAATGTTTCCTCTTCTTTTATAAATTCCTTTATCTCTTCATGTTTTAGTATGTTGTCTCGATAAATCTATTGACTATTCATCGAGTCGTTTATCGGAATCTAATGTCAGAAAAGCAAACAAATCTAAAGGTACAAAAATCTGGTTTCAAGTATGGAAATGCTGATTGTTTTAGGTGTGTTACTTACTACAGAGAATCGGGGTAAGCATTCGTGCCCTAAAAAAATTTCGAACGTGGTATGGGATTTAGTGAAGAAGCATTGGTCGACTTTCCCACACAAGAAATCACATTACGGAAGCTCAAAAACCGACAGAAAGTACTTCGAGAATCCAAACTTGAACGTAAAAATGCTATTTCTCGCATTCCGCGAATATTATCTTGAAAATACAGGGAAACAGCTCTCACTGAAGTACAAAACGTACCATAAATATTTTCGGGAAAACAGTGAGTATTCGTTCGGGCAACGTAAAACAAACGTCTGTGATTTTTGTACCGAATGTAAAATCAAACTGTCGGCAAATCCATCAGATCCATGTAAAGAATCGTTCCGTTTACACGAACTGAAAGTTGAGCAATACAAGATTTTGCGTCAACAGTACACGGAGGAAGTTAACAATGACACTCTAACTGTTGAGTTCGATTATGCGCAAAATCTTCCGCTTCCAAAGCTGAACGTGAACGCACAGTTTTACAAGCGTTTGTTGTGGCTGTATGTTTTCAATACGCACTGTTTTAATGATGGAGACAGCAAATTTTTTTGCTTTTTGGAATGCGATGGTACCAAGAACGGTAACTCTGTATGTAGTTTTTTGAACGATTTTCTTGAAAAAAAAATTACTGAATACCCAGCACTAAAGAAAGTAGTTCTACTGTCAGACTCTTGTGGTGGACAAAATAAAAATAAATCCTTTGTAAGATTTTGCACTTGGTTTTCGGTCAAAACCGGTGTTCAAATACATCATATCTTTCCGGTGCGAGGTCATTCGTACTGTCACACAGTGGTCCCAAATCCCAAAAAGCTGGCCAAAAGTCAAAAATGCATTCAATCCGGATGAAATTCTGGACTCGGGGGTTTTCGGGGTCGCTGATTACGAATTCGAAGTCAAAATTTGAAAAAAACATAATGGCGGATCCAATCTAGCGAAAAATTTATTCAAAAACGTACTCAATCCGGATGAAATTCTGGACCCGGGGGTTTTCGGGCTCGCTGATTACGAATTCGAAGTCGAAATTTGAAAAAACACAATGGCGGATCCAATATGGCGAAAAATGTCTTCAAAAACGTACTCAATTCGGATGAATTTCTGGACTCGGAGGTTTTAAAAATTACGATTGTAAATAAATGAAATAGAAAACGTAAGGACAGTTGACATTTGAAGATTTGGGAAAAATAGGATTGGAATACAGGAATTAATCATTATTACAATGACAATGAATATTCATAATATATTTCTTTCATTATTTTATTTTTAATCGATATAATTTGAGCACTTCTTACAGTCAATCGCTGCCCTGCGGACTGTCATCATCGTCCGATGTATCGCTTGTGTTATGTCAAAAAATCTGAAAAACTGAAAAAAAAAACTGAAAATCTGAAATCATAGATGATAGATTTTCAGAGGGTGTAGGATCAATAATCATTAAGTCAAGATTTGTATTACTCGCGACGTTTCGTGTAATCATTCACACTTCTTCAGGCTCATAATTGTACTCTCGACATTGGACCATGTCGCCCTCACCCTCTGAAAATCTATCATCTATATTTATTCCGAGGATCTCAACCTGAACAATATGTAATCTGAAATCATTTTCTGTAGAAAATGGAAAAATAACATGCGAGATGAGCGATGCGAGAATTATGAAAAACTGCAGATAGTGCACACTAGGATGGTCCTTATTGAGGGTATGTTGTTTTTCTTTTAAAAATGGTGCATAATCGATTTCAAATAAATAAGTAAAAATAAAAATTTCCTACAAATTTTCCAAGCGGCATTTTCCATTACACGTATTTCCAATTTAAAACTTTTACTGCGGGGGGGGGGGGGGGGGGGCAGGATACAATTAAAATATCGAACTATAATTTGGCATGAATTTTTGCTTATTTATTTGAAATCGATTAAGCACCATTTTCAAAGGAAACAAGAACATATCCTGAACAAGGACCACCCTAGTGCACACATCATTGCATAAAAATTATTCCCCAAACCGAAGTCGCAGCCAGATGCAGCCAATTTTTGGATATGTTTTGAAGAAATGTCTAAGCAACAGTCTCCATTTAGTTTCCGGGCAGGATTCGATGAGAGTTTTGACTTATTGCTTTTTCTAACACAACTTTTCAGAACATAACCAAGAAAAATACCACTACTTTTATTAATGACTTACTATTTCATACATGGTTAACAATAATTTTGAGCAACACATTCAAATTGTACTTACTTTCCGGAGAAGAATCCATTTTGGAGAATCAAAATCCGTTCACTTTTCGCGATTCTACACGTGTTTGAACTTTGTCTTATTGTCGACGCGCGACGAGTAAAAGATGCAGCCGCTCGCACGCTCACGAACGGAATGCGTTCCCAAGCCAGGTAGGGACGCTCCCCCTTCTTTAAGGGTCATAATACATACTAGGGGT
Organism: Rhogogaster chlorosoma; assembly: GCA_944452935.1. Taxonomy (NCBI): domain Eukaryota; kingdom Metazoa; phylum Arthropoda; class Insecta; order Hymenoptera; family Tenthredinidae; genus Rhogogaster; species Rhogogaster chlorosoma. The sequence continues at coordinate 13,471,317 of OX101798.1, read as the reverse complement.
ACCACTACAACTATTCCAACCATTGAAAGTCCTTAGAAAAAATATTTTTTTTTTCGACTTTTGGCCAGCTTTTCGGGGTTTGGGACCACTGTGTGTCAGTGTGATAGAAATTTTGGTGTTTATGGAAGAGTTTTGAAAAAAGTGCAGACCATTGAGAATCCCACCGAATATCTCGAAATAATGAGGACCGTCAGGTGCAAATCAAAACCCTTTGTAGCAGAGATGAGTGCCTATTTGTTAAAAGAATGGGATGAAGCTTTGGAACCGTATTTTCCAAAAGTTCCAAAAGCTAAAGGAAAAAAATTTACGATTCAAAAGTACGTAGAGCTCTCTTCTAAGCCGACAGGTATCATGTCAGTTTACACAGATCACAATGGTACCCCGCAAAACTTCGACCTACTCAAATCAAACGCTTCTGTCAGCAAAATTACTGAACTTGCTTTAAGAGATCCTACTCTTCCTGGAATTAAGGAAGCTAAGAAAAATGATGTGCTTTCTTTAATGCCTTTTGTAAAACCGGTGAACAGAAAATGGTACGAAAATGTACTGCAACGTGCATGCAAGAGCAATGATTTGGCCGAATCAGACGAAATAGATTCGAACTGAATGTGAAAGATATCGTTTTGTAAAACTGAGTTGGTAATGTAACTTTTTTTTGTATACGATTAAAGCGAAAACAACACCTACTGTTGTATAAACTAATTTAGTTATAACATTTTTTTACCCTGAGTACATTAGTGAAATTCAGAAATGTGATTCTATAAATAACAAGCTGATTCAAGCTGCCCATGTGCCAGCCTTTGAACTTCCCAATTTTTTGTGCCCAAAGAGATATCATCAGGAGTCTAAGTTTGTTATCAGAAACCCCAAAAACCTCCAGGTACCTATTTCATTTAAGATCAAAATATTTTTGATTTTTTTTTTTCAACAGGATATTGAATTTTCCATAATGAATTTTGAAATTCTGACTTCAGATTCGTGATCAGCGAACCAAAAATCCTACGAATACCAATTTTTATCAAAATCGGAATATTTGGAGATTTCTCGCGCCATATTGGATTCGCCATTTTTAATTTCGAAAATTTGACTTCAGATTCGTAATCAGCGACCCAAATAGCCATAGGAGACCAATTCTTATCCAACTTTTTTCATCTGTCATCGCAATATCGTCTGAAAACAGAGAAACGGGAAGTGAAAAAGCTGTTCTATGGGAAAACCCCCCAAAACCTTCATGTATCTCATCGTATTGCAAGCTATATTCGATTGTTTTATATTCCTATATCACTTTTGGGTAGCCCACCTACGTAAAAAAAAATTGGTTCCTTGTGAAATGCCTCGGTAAAATTGAAATACCAACCGTCGAATCTTTAAGGGGGAATATCAGTGTGACAGGCTGAAAAATGAGGTATTTTTTGTGAATTTTTTTTGAAAAAACGGCTGGATCAAATTATTTGGGATTTTGTGTATTAATTATTGAAGCATTGAAGTATACGAGGCAATTTTTTATTTCATTTTTAGTACATTTTATGGTGCACATAAAATGGCGTCTCAAAAAAACACTCCCCGGCGGTTGACAACATAAGTGCCACAGCGGACATCAAAAATCAAAAATTCAAAAAGATTATCAAATTATAATAGTATAGCTATTGCAGCATCGTAGGAAATTTGAAAATTTTGATTGGAAAAAAATGGCGGCCATTTAAAAAAAAAAATCAAATTTCACACAAAAATTTTGCAGTAAATTGTGAATAAAAAAAAAAAGTAAATAATTTTAGAAGAAACTCTACGATGCTACGATAGCGATAAGTTTTCTGAAGAGAATCCTTCTTGAATGAAGTCGATTGGACAAAATTTGACAGAGTTATGCTGTCAACCAGGTCAAAAAACGTGGTTTCGAGAAAAACGCGTTTAAGGGGTTATATACAGTTAGAAGGCCGAGAAAAAGCGAATTTTCCAGAATTTTTTCTAAGAAAACTTTTAAGTTTATTGATCTGAAAATTTGTACACATATTATGGTATCTTTTAACTGTATTTCAAGACTTAGTATTAGTAAAAATATTTATTTGGAAAGGAGCTACAGCTGATCTCCGGGAGCGCCTCTCAAAAAAGACGTTTTGCGGTGACCACTATATCTTTGGACTGGATCCTCCGAAATTAAAAAACCAAACAGATTTCGTTAAAGTAATGTTAAATCTAGTAATTAATCGATGGAATAAGCAAAATAAATTTTTTTGACCAAATGGCGGTTTCTCAAAGAAAAAAATCGATTTTTGACCAAAATTTCTGCCTTAAATTGTTTATAAAAAAAAAATATTTATTGGTGAGAAAAAATCTTCGATCAATTACTAAAAAATATATTTAAGAAGCTCGTGTTAAAATTTGAGACTAATCAGTTTAGCCGTTTTCGAGTAATGTTGGTCACCGACTTTGTAAACACCATTTTGAGAAAAACGCGTTTAAAGTTGAGAGATTTTCTCATTTCTCTAGAAGACTTCATTTTCACGAAAAAATTACAGAAAAAAATATGAACAATGATAACAATTCGTTTATTCCTTGCATCCCCATGATGACGCTAGTGGAGTTTAGTTCATATTACATGACGCTGATTTTTTTGGGTACACCATTAATGTGCAGGCCTGTACTTTCAAGCACTCTGAAACGCCTTTTCAAATTTGCGTGTAACTTCGAAAATATTCACCGGAACGATATGAAATTTTCTGTGTGTATTCTTAGATATATGAACATTAAGAAAATAGAATTAAAAAAAAATCGATGTTTTGAAAATTCTAACTGTATATAACCCCTTAAAGTTTCGAGAGGATAAAATTGAATGATGTATAACTTGAATAATATGAAACAAGTTCTTACCGATTAGTCTGCTATGCCTGGACCATATAGGAGCTCATTTGCATCCAGCAATAACATTTCCTCATCCTCACGTCGGTTTATAGCACTCAAGCGTCCCTCGTGCGTGTTTGCTGCTGAGTAGCGTTCGGCGTCCTCGATACGTTTTATATACGGCTCTGACAGTGTCGACGCTTGGCGCCAATTTCGAATACTTCTAAGCCGAATACTGTTTTGAAAATTTGTAGGCATATTCTTTAAGGTCAAAACTATCTATTAAAGCAAAAAAAAAAAAAAAAATCGATTTTTTTTTTGTTTTCACACTGATATTCCCCCTTAATCATCGTTTTTCGACCGAAACTTAAGTCGACTTAAGCTGTTGTTACAGAGAACGGCTCAATTGTAGTATGATTTTGAGGAGAAGAATGGACTCAGGAAGTCAGGTGTTGGGTAGCACATGATAGGCGAGGAACTGTGAGGAGATAGTCGAAAAGGTGAGGAATGGCTATGCCAGGACGTAACAGGTGACTGAAAAAATTTGAAAAAAAATCAGAGACCCTTTTGGGTTCGTTGCAACATCATACTAAAAAATCATCCAAATCAAAGGGGGTGAGGTGCATGCAGTGTAAATTTGACGTGGAATGCCCCATATGTATATGCATCTGTTGAAGTATATAGATACTAAACTGCGCTGTGTATTATGATATGCGGCGTTGAAATAAAAGGCGGACTCTTTGTTATACCGAGAGAATGAGGTGAAACCACCCAGTCCGTCCGCCCAGCCGGCGGATAATTCCTATTTTATGGGGGATAACCACTCGTTGCGCACAAAAATCCCTAGGGTGATTTTGGCGCGCGGTCGATAGAAATCAGCAGCCATTGTAGATAGAAGCCGGCTGACTGTCAATATTTCGCGTAAGGTTGACATGTGTGGTTATGGTCGTTTATTCGAAGTAAATGATAAGTCAAGTGAATATAACCCATGGAGATTTATCAAAAATCGGCTAATTAGTTTCAAATAATGACTCAATACAATCAACGAATTAACACCAACGGTTTCATCAGTTCACGAGAGATTGTGTTCGAAGCTCCAGCTGACTGACAATTGATTAGAATTAACGAGTTCATCGAGAACAATCAATTTGAACGAAATGATTAATTGTATCCTGGGGTTGCGACTTTAATAAATTAAACTAGGTAAGTGAGAAAAACTTTATTAAAGCCAACTCAAAGTTCATTCAGACTTCCGGTTTAGACACGGTGAGAGTAAGAGTGCAGGGAAATAGAGTAAGCGAAAAGTGGGGAACAGTGAAACGACACCGGAAGAAAGAGAAGAAAACAGAAAGTAGAATAAGAAGAGGAAACAACGGGAGGTTAGAAAGAAATAAAGAGAAGGCAAAAGAAAGGAGAGAAAGCCCGAGACACAAAGCAACATAACCTAGCAGACGTAAAGATAGAGAAACAAGGAGTCGGTGCGTAGGCGCAGCCGCAGTACGGTGCGCATGGACAAGAAGGAAAAGGAGAGCGGAACAGAGAGCGGCAAGGAGGAGAGTGAAGAGAGAAGGGAAGTGTGGGGGACACCGTGCGGGAAGAGCGAGGGGAAGAAGGAGCAAAAGAAGAAGGGGAGACCGTCTAAGGCGGAAAGCTGGGCTAGAGAAAGGTCAGCATCAGACGGGTCATTGCTAGAGAGGTTTAAAAGGAAGGCAACAGGGGAGACGGAGGAAGAGAAGGAAAGGGTTTTTAAAAGAAGCACAGTGATGCCGAGAACCCCGGAAAAGAAGCAGGAAGAGAAGGAGGAGGGAGAAGAGAAAGAAAGGGGATGGCTGAAAGAAATAACAGACCAAATGACAGGGGAGATGAAAGGCATGATGGGGGAGCTGCAGAGAATGAGAGAAGAAATGGAAGTAGGGAGGAAAGAAGCGAGAGAAGAGGCGGAGAAACTAAGAAAAGAAGTAGAGGAAATGAGAAGACAATGGACCGCAGAGAAAAGGGGCTTAGAAGAAAAAATAGAAAGACTAGAAGAGGGAAATAGGGAACTTGCAAGGGAGGTGAAAAGGCAACAGACAGAAAAAGGAGAGGGGAATAGCAGCATGGTCGGAGAACTAATAAAGAGACTGAGAGAAGTAGAAGACACACTAGAAAGAAAGGACAAACAGGAAAGGAGGAACAATATAATAATAAGGGGAGAGGAGCTAAGCGGAGAAGAAGGAGCAGAAAGCATGGCTAAGAAAGTGATAAGAGAAATAACAGGAAACCAAGCGATAGTAATAGAAGCAATAGACATCGGAAGAGAAAAAAGAACAATACTGGTTAAGATGGCAAACAGAGAGGAGAAAATGAAAGTGATAAAGGAAAGAGCGAGACTAAGAGGGCGGAAGATCTTCATAGAGGATGATCTGACAAAGAAAGAAAGACAGATACAAGACAAGATATGGGAAAGAGCCAGAAGAGAAAGAGAGAGGGGAAATAGAACTAGGGTAGGATACAGGAAAATTTGGATAGACGAAGAAAGGTGGGACTGGGACGATGAAGAAGAACAACTGAGAGAAGTCATAAGAAGGGACAGATCGCAAGAAAACGGGAGAGGAAGAGGGAGAGGGAGAGGGTGGGGAAGCAGAAGAGGAAGAGAATAGGGGAACGATGCCGGAAATGAGGTTAAAATCATAATATGGAACGTGGCAGGGATGAAGGATAAAGACGAAGAATTCTGGGAGTACCTGCAGAAGTTCGATATAATAGGGATGGTAGAAACATGGACAGAAGAGAAGGACTGGAGCAAGTGGAGTACGAGGCTACCAAAAGGTTGGAGGTGGAAACATCAGGCAGCCATAAGAATAGAAAAGAAGGGCAGAGCGAGAGGAGGAATAATAACAGGGGTGAGGGAGGAAATTAAGGAAGCAGATAGGGGCGAAAAGGAAAGCGACGAAGAAGAGGTAATACAAGAAAGAAGAGTAGAAATAGAAGGTCAAAAATGGAGGATAATAACGATATACAACAGAGGAGGAAGCAAGGAAAAGCTGAAGAAAATAGAAGAAGGGATAGGAGAGGAAGAAGAAGAGGAGATACTGCTAATCGGAGGGGATTTCAATGCAAGAATAGGAGAAAAAGGAGGAAGGGAAGAAGAAGATGAAGAAGAAGAGACAAGTAGAAAATCCAGAGATAAAAAATCAAACCCGGAAGGAGAAGCTATAATAGAGACAGTAAAAAGGAGAGGATGGACTATCCTGAACGGAAACAAAGAAGGAGACGAAGAAGGAGAAATAACGTTCCATAAAGGGGACCAGAGGGGCGAGAGAATGTCAGTCATTGATTACGGAATAGGTAACGAAAGAGCATGGGAAGGAATAACGAAATTCAAAATAGGAAAAAGGACAGAATCGGACCATCAACCGTTAAAGATAAGGATAAGAGCAGAAACGGGAAGGAGGGAAGAAGAAGAAAGGGAAGAGAAAGAAATGCAGATGTGGGGAGCGCAAGAAGAAGCAGAATTCCGAGAGAGAATGGAAGGAATAAGATGGGAAGAAACAGGGGAACAGGCAGGAACGGAGAAGAGATGGAAAGAACTAAAGGAGGAGATGAAGAAGGCGACGAAAACTAGAAAAAGAAAGAAAAAATGGACAATAGGAAAGACAGAATGGTGGGATAGGGAATGTAGGAGGAAGAAAATACTTCTAAGGAAAGGGTGGAAAGAGGCGAAGAGGGAAAAGAGAGAAGGAGATAAAAAGATGCAGGAGCACAGGCTAGAAAGAAAAGAGTACAAAGAAATGTGCAAGAGAAAAAAAGAAGAATGGATAGAAAGAGAAGAGAGGAAGATAGAGGCGATAAGTAACGAAGGTGAGGCATGGAGATACATAAACAAAGAGAGAAAGAGAGGAGTAGAGGTGAGTGAAAAGATAAAGATGGAACAATGGATAAATCATTTTATGGAGCTCCTGGATGGAAAGAAGAAGAGAAGTAGAGAAGATATAGAGGAGGAGAAAAAGGAGAAGAAAAAGCAAGAAGAAAAGAAAGAAATGGAGAAGAGGCAAGAAGAAGAAGAAGAAAATAAGGTAAAAGAAGAGGTGAAGGAGATAATAAGGAAACTGAAAAAAGGAAAAGCAGAAGGAGGAGATGGCATAAAGAATGAAGCATGGATAGCAGGAGGGAGGGCAACAACAGAGAATCTAGCTGAAATAATATGGAGGATATGGAAGGGAGAGGGCTACATAGATGAATGGAGAGAAGGAATCGTCATCCCAGTACACAAAAAGGGAAGCGTGGAAGAAGTGAAGAATTATAGAGGAGTGACGCTAACACAGACAGCGTACAAGGTATATGCGATGCTAATTAACGAAAGGATAAAAAAGGAGCTGGAGGAGAAGGCAGGACTAGACGAGACACAAATGGGATTTAGGGGGGGCAGAGGAGGGATGGACAATGTATATATAATAAAACACCTAATAGGACAAAGAATAAAAGAAGAAAAGGGTAAGCTATATATGACATTTGTAGACCTGAAAGCAGCGTTCGATAAACTAGACAGACAAACACTATGGAGAGCAATGGAAAAAAGGGGAATAAGCGAGAAGATAATAGAAAAGGTAAGAGAAATATATAGAGAAACTAGGTGCAAGATAAGAGTAGGGAAGGATGAGTCAGAAGGGTTCTGGGTAGAGAAAGGAGTAAGACAGGGGTGTCCTCTTAGTCCAACGCTATTTAATATATATGTGGCAGATATGGAAGAGGTGATGAGAAAAGGACAAGACGGAGGGGTGGTGATGGGAAGTAAAAAGATATGGACACTAGGATACGCGGACGACGTCGTACTATTGGCGGAAGACGAAGAAGGGATGAAAGAAATGATGAAGAGAGCGGACAGGTACTTCAGAAACAGGAAGCTGGAAGTAAATATAGAGAAGACGAAAGTAATGGTATGCAGCAAAGGGAGAGGTAGAAAGAAAAAGATAACATGGAAATGGGGAGGGACGTCGATAGAGGAAGTAGGGGAGATGAAATACCTAGGCTACGTGCTTAGCAGAACGAATAGCGATGCAAAACATATAAAAGAAAGAATAGGCAAGGCGAGGAAGGCAATGGGGGGTCTGTGGAGCATAGGAGAAAGGAAATTCAGAGGGGATGTAGGATGGAGGCTGAAACTTTTTGACGCAGTAGTAAAAGGGATATTATTGTACGGGGCAGAGATATGGGGGTGGGAAGAGAGAGAAGAGGTAGAGAAAGTGCAGGAAAGGTACATAAGATGGATGCTAGGGCTAGAAAGAACGACCCCAGGGTATATAGTGAGAGAAGAGCTTAAGAGGGACAAAATAAGGATAGGAGCGGGGAAGATAGCGCTAAGATATGAAGAAAAAGCAGAAAAAGAAGAGAAGAGGATACTGATTAGAGAATGCAGGAAAGAAAGGAAGAAAGAAGAAGAAAAGAAAAGGAATGATAGCTGGGGAGAAGAAAGGAAAGGATATATGTGGAGATGTGGGTTAGGAGTAGAAGAAGTAGAGAGAATAAGGGAGGAGGAAGGAACGGTGGTAGAATACATGATACAGAGGGACAGGGAGGTACAGGAACAGGAAAGGGCAGAGAAGATAAGAAAATCGAGAAGCGTACCCAGATATAAGTGGCTAAGGATACTGGGCAAACCGAGATACATGATAGGAAAGAGAGGAAGAAAAGGAGATGATGTAACGACGGTTGCAAGGCTAAGGTGTGGAAACGAAGAGAAGGGAAATAAATTCTGGCTGAAAGAGGAGGCGAGGAAATGCAGGATGTGTAGAGAGGAGGAGGAAACACTAGAGCATGTGATAGGAAGATGTAGAGAAACGAGGGGCATGGAAGGAAAACTGGAAGTGATCCTAGGCGACGAAGGAAAAGGTGCAGAATGGGGAAGGGAACTAAAGAAAAGGAGAGAAAAGGTAGAAAAGAGAGAAAAGGAAGAATGGGAGTAAATAGGAGAGAAAGCCGGAAGAGATAAGGCCAAGGCAGAGCCATCTAAAGGTATAGGAGGTACGAAGAAATCGCTGGAAAGGAAGAACATAGAGGAAAACGATACCATAGGTCGGTAAGGCAGGAGACGGTAGAGACGGCAGCGAAGAACAGGGTATAGCGCGGAGGGGCAGGCAAGGAAGCACGGAACAGGCAGTAGCAGGCTGAAAGCCAGTGAGAGAAGAGGTAAAGGAGCTGAGAGAAAGAGAAAAGAGAAGAGAAAAAGAGAGGAGAAATGGAAGGAGTAAAAGAATTAATAGAGTCGGTGGCAAAAGAGATGAGAGAGATGAGAGGGGAAATAAAAGAAATAAAGGGAGCAATAAAGGAACTGAAAAAGAATAGAGAGGAAGGAAAGAAAGAGAAAGAGAATAGAAACCAGGACGAAGGGGCAGAAGAAGAAAAGAAGAAGATGAAAGAAAGAGAAGAGGTCAGAGAAGAAGAGTCGAAAAAATGGAGGAGACAAAATATAGTGATAAAAGGGATGAGAGACAACAAGGAGTGGAAGGAGGAGATCCAGAGTACCCTAGAAGAGATAGCGGGAAGGAAGATAGAGTTAGAAAAAGAATGGAAGTACGGAGGAGATGAAGCCTCAAACAGCAGAGGGGTGATAGTGATAAGACTAAGAAGAGTTGAGGACAAAGAAGAGATTATGAAGAAGAAAGAGAAGATAGAGATGAAAAAAGGAATAAAAATAGAAGACGATTACACACCCAAGGAGAGGGCGATGAGGTGGAGACTAAGAGAAAAAGAAACGATGGAACGCAGTAAAGGAGCAAGAACGGAGAGAGGGGAAAATAAAATCAAAATAGACGGAAAATGGTGGAGATGGGGGGAATAAGAAGGCAAGTGGGTGGATGAAGAGGAAGAAGAGAAGAAGAAAAAGGAAGAAAAGAGGAAACGAAAGGAGGAATTAAGTAAGAAGATGGCGGAAATCACTCTAGAGTTATTTAGAATGAAGGAGAAGTAAGAGCAGAAAGCAAAGAGGAGAGAGAGCAGAAGCAAGCGGCAGAGGGAGGAGGATAGAAAGAAAAGAGAAGAAGGCAGATAGAAATAAAGAACAGAAAGAGTCAAATAGTGCAAATCGAGAAGAAACCAGAAAGCCTAGCAAGGAAAGAAGCAAAACAAATAGAGGGTAAACAGGGATTATCGGCCACGGCAGTGCAAGTGCTAAAAGTAAAGTCGGACAATAAGAACAGTAAGCAGTAAATACAAACACAGGGAAGTCAAAATCACCGAAGAGAATAACAAGAAGCCAGAGACTGTTGAGAAGGTATCATCAGGTGATAAAGTGATGTTTATTTTTTTTATTTCTAACTTCGAATTTTAGTTCCATGGATTGTATATTATTATTTCACTTCTTATTTTCATTATTTTCATTATTTTCATTATATATCCCTGAAGACAAAACACTGTGATCTGTATAAGCGAGTATATAGCAAGAGGACAGTGTATTAGAAGTAGAGAGGAAAAGAAAGTTATGAATAAAAAGGAATAGAATAAGATAATAGAATAAGAGAAATAGCTAAGAAGCAAGCAAGAAAGAGAGTGACATAAGAAAAGTTAGGCAATAACAAGTGGAAATAAGAATAGCTGATCAAATAGAATAAGTTAGATTAAGGAAGAAATGTAAAAGAAATATGTAACGCCGAAAGGCACACGCATAAGAAAATAAAATACTACTACTCAAAGTTCATTCAATGCATAACAAGGATAAGTGTCATGTTGTAATAAATTAGTCCTCATTGCAGCAAGTAGCGCACTTTAAGCCGCCACGTCGTGGAGTGTTCGAGAAATGCCCGAATCCTAGACTGGGCACCATGCCTGCGCCTGTAAGTTCAAGGTAAGAATTATCACATATTCAATGCAAGATATCATAGTTATAGCAAGGTTATCTAACTCCAAACCTCACTATCCGTGGATAAATCTGAACCACTGTTAAGCAGTCGTTACGACACGCTATTGACATATTTCCTTGGTGTGCACTCTTGTACACGGAGTGCGGTTTTCACAGTTATTAATTAATCCGAGTGCCGATAGGCAGAGAAAATTGCACGAGTGCGCACTAGTCAAGTTCTGGAACATACCAAAGCTATAGCATTCAGCGACCAATGTGATTAATAAGAAAGCTACATGATTTGATAATACGATACGATACGATACGAATTTAAGAAATAAGTGCTATCAATTGCGCTAAGACTGATGACAATCACCAATATTGAAACGGTACGCCCCAGTCACAATATTTTAAAATGTTGTCTAATCATCAATCGTCAGAGTCTGCAAAACAGGCTTAGAAGGAATCATAGTTTAAACAAAAAACAGAGATGAGAATCAGTGTTTTACTTTGAATCAATGCGATTTGCTTTCCCACATTTGTAAATTGTAGTCAACATTGAAGCAGAAGTAAAATAAAGCTTTCAGTGTTTTAAAATCTTTTCATATTCACACAGCTTTGGGGCTCCTATTTAAGGGATAACACCACTCTAGCGCCAGCAAAAAGGCCGAAATTTGATATATTTTTTTTGAAGATATGGGTAACGGGATCGGGTTTATTTATTCAGGGTTTATTAAAAACATATTGAAGTACGTGAACAATTTTTTTTATTGTAGTTTTTATACAAAGTGGCTGTGACAGAGCCAGTCTCTAAAAAGGTCTTTTTTTTTATACCTCCACGGGCGGAATCGTAACTCCGTAAGGATGAAAGCTAGAATGAAAGAAACAAGTTTCTTAAAGTACATGTTATTGGCTGAAGAAGTACATAGGGTTTTATTTTTAAATCAGTTTTTGCAAAAATGGCACGAGTTCTCAGAAATGTTCACGTTTTCGACGTAAAGATCTGCAGTAAATTTTTGATAAAACAAGTTTTCATCAAATCCAAAAACGGCTATGTACTTCTTCAGCCAATAACATGTACTTTAAGAAACTCTTCCTTTTATTCTAGCTTTTATCCTTTCGGAGTTACGATTCCGCCCTTGGAGGTATAAAAAAAAAGACCTTTCCGGAGACTGGCTCTGTCACAGCCATTTTGTATAAAAGCAGCAATAAAAATTTTTTTTTACGTACTTCAATATGTGTTTGATAAACCCTGAATAAATAAACCCAATCCCATTACCCATATCTTAAAAAAAAAAATATCAAATTTCGGCCTTTTTTGCTGGCGCTAGAGTGGTGTTACCCCTTAAATAAAGATCATATTTCAAGTGCAAGACATGAGCAAGAACACCAAAGTGAGACAAACCCTTTCATAATTTGAAAACAAAGAAATCGATTGGTTTTAAAAAGTTATTGAAATGACACCAGTTCTGCTACATAAGCCTACAGCAATTCGAGAATTCTGGAACTCACCAGCCTAGCTAGGCTCTAACTACAGTCAACACAGGCAAACATCAATGGTCCTTGATCTTGGAGGAGTGTAGCGGTACAAGTTACTGGTACTTGCTGGACTACAGACCTACAGTGCCTCCGCAAATACTGAAGACAACATTCGTTGGGTATTGAGCCAACTTAGAGCAGTCCAGGCACTCGTAACTCCGGAATGTTTCAAATACTAGCTCGCAGCTTTAGAAGGTTTTCAATCCTTCCTCTGAAATGTGCATCTTATAGGCCCACAGACTGTAATCGAGTAATCATGCTTCAGATGAATGAGCAGAGCTCCAGATTAGACGACCGCTTAATCTGTAGAAATTTAAAGACACACGAATTCATGGTAGTTAAACCTGGACAGCAGCAGCAGAATACAACAAGGTTCACCCTGTTAATACCAAAGGGTGGAATTTTGGGCCACTCCGAAAAAGGGATGTTTCAATTATTACTAATTAAAATCGTGTTGTACTTGCGAACAAAGAACAGGTGATTTTCGATCAATAAAATGCACGTATGCCTCTTTTGATAACTTTGATAGCTCTCAAGACACCGACAGTGTGTTCTTGTATGATGCGCAGATACTTCCTTCTGAGTCGGCTAGACATTCTCATTTGCAATCACATAAAGTTACGTCAGATTGAGACTACTAGTTTCTGCTTCGTCAGACTAGTAACGAGTGAAACCATGCACTCGTCCACGAAGCAAATATTATGGAGAACTGTGTTCAGCTAGTCGATCGTAAGCTATGATGGTCTGCCTGCAAATCCTTCGGAAAAAAAATCATGGCAGAACTTCATCTCAGTCTTCGTGCTTGCTAATTTTAGAAAATTTGAGAAAAACATAACAGCGATTATAACCTCCTACGCAATTTTCGAAGCGCATTTTCGCAAATTTTTTATGGGGCATACATTGCCTCATCTCTGTGTCAAATTGCTCAATGCCTAGAAGATTTCAATGAAATGAATAACAAGTTTTTCTATTTCTGTAAATTTCATAACCGTATTCATAACCTTCGAAATCAAAAGAGCCTATTACTCGGATTTGCCGGTACTACCGAGGCCCAGCTCTTGTTGTGTGTCGATCTCTGTCATTTCTGTTACCACTGTAACCAAGTATCTGGAATGTTTATCTATTATTGAATTTATAAATTTTTCGGGATGCGCAAAAAATTATCAGACTCTGTTGACGAACTTTCTGTTATATCCTCTGCGCATGAAAAATTATTAAATTTACAGTCAACGAACTTTCTGTTGGATACTTTTACGCGCGAAAAATTATGCTCAGACGACTCGTCATTGGCCGACACCCACATTTCCGAGATGATAAACAAACAACCATCATTTCGGGCAACGAACATCCTGTTAGATACCACCTAGTGATCAATTACGCGCGAAAAATGATACATAGACGAATCGTGATTGGCTGGCACTCATACTTCCGAACCGATAAACAAAAGGCCTCCCACGTTTCCGGGTATCGAACTTTCTGTTCGTTATTACGTAGCGAATTGATAGCGTCGTTATTGAAAATTAAAAAAAAAAAATCGCGGAGAAAATGCCTAATTACAAGTATACGGTAGCGGAAAAGACCGATATGGTTGAACGGCACTTGGGAGGTACCAGTTACCAACGTGTTTCCGATCACTTCGCGGCGGAGAATCCGGATCGGCCGGTTCCCTCAACTGCGGCGATACGCAACATGGTGTCGAAATTTCGGGCAACAGGTAATTTGGACCCGAAAAAAGACGTTGTGTGCCAACCATCGAAGCACCTCAGCGAGGGAAAAAAGGCTGAGATCTTCCTCAAAGTTGTGGAGCCGGGAAGGAAGTCAGCAAGGATCATCGCCCAAGAAGTAGGAGTATCCAAGGCGTCGGTCCTTCGAGTACTCAAAGAGGATAAGTGTCGCGCCTTTAAATTACAGAAACACCAAGAACTTAGGGCTGGGGACTCCGAGTCCCGTTTGATTTTTTGTAGGGAGATGATGGACCGCTTCAACGCAGATGAGGGTCTTCTGAATCGGATCTGTTTCACAGAGGAATCTACGGTCCAACTCGTTTCTGCGCCAAATACGCAGAATACGCGAGTGTGGGCTTGGAAGAATCCTCATGAGCAGGTCGAGGCACAGACCCAATATCAAGAAAAGTTGAACTTGTGGCTCGGCTTGTGCTACAACCGTCTCATCGGACCGTACGTCATCGAGGGAAACCTGACCGGCGCCAAGTATCTAAACTTGTTGCGTGACCAAATCGTCCCTGCTTTGAGAGCCATCGAAGGGGATGTGAGGACATTTTATACGTTGACAATCAATGATTGTTGTCAGAAAACCGACTCATTTTAATTGGTATTTGGTAAATCAAATATTGCTTCCTTCAACTATCAGGGTCCCGTCATCTGGTTCCAACATGATGGAGCACCTGCGCACTACTACGGAGAGGCTAGGGCGTATCTGGACGCACAGTTTCCCAATCGCTGGATTGGTAGACTAGGTCCAATCGCGTGGCCTGCTCGCTCACCTGACCTCACACCGCTGGACTTTGGACTGTGGCCGTGTATGAAGAACGCATTGTACACGGAGAACCGCATCGCCGACCTCCCTGAACTGGAAGCTCGCATTAGGGGAATCTTTGCGGATATGAGCCCCGAAATGCTGAGCAACATAACCAACGGGTTCTACAATCGCCTGGGCGATTGTATCAGGGAACAGGGTGGACACTTCGAGGTCAATCGTCATGGACAAGACGATGAAGATGAGTGAGCGTGCGGAACATATGTGGTGTAGCTCTGTCTACGTTGGCGCCAAAAAATTTGGAACAGCTGTGGACTTCGATAAATCCCCAGATTGCTGATGGTTTCATCACGGGAAGTCAAGTTTGTTTACTTTTTTCTATGAAACTTTGGTGTCCAAGCGCCAGGGTAACAATTAAAAGAATTCAAGCGTTTGCAGCTCACTACATGTTGCATCGTTCGTTATTAATTGTAACTTATCAGACAACCTGTTTAGACGACTGGGACGAACTTTTTAATATTCGTGTATCTCAACAACTTAATTCCATTAAACAGCACTCATTTTTTACAGGAACATTGGCAGCTGCTTGTGGCTCTCCGTGAAGACCAAAGTTTGAGGGATCAAGATCAACTTTTTCAAGTATTTACGAAAGTTTTATAAGACACTTTGGATGAGGTTCAATCACGTTAATATCACAGTTGTTTTTGCATATTCTATCTTGCATGTTTCAGCCAACGGGAAGATCTTGTTGAAGCAAGAAGCAGAAGCTGGTATCGTTACGGAGAGATGCCAACTAGAGTTACGGCTCTTTCACTACCCCACCAGCAAAAGAGAGACATCAACACACCTAGGAATCTGAGAAGAGAGTTTGTTAGGATACATACGACTTTCTTTCACTGTTATGAATTTCCACTTTTGTTAATAAATTGTTTTTTTACCTACCTGGTTCAATCCACTTGCCCCCTACCTAAGGAGACACTGTGTTGTTTTCATTGAACTATTTGACTCAGTCAACAATTTATTATTAACGTGAATTAATTGCAGAATTTCGTATAGCGTTTGTATCACTTCATTACAAGTCAGAGCTGAAGGAACGAACACAACCTCCTGCGTCCTGACAATACCGCTAGATTTAGTTATTTTATTGTATTAAATTATTAATCTTAATTGAAGTAGCTATTTTTAATGAACGTTGAAGATTGATTCATATGGGTTTCAGTCGCTTAATTTGTTATTTGCATCAAAAGACGAACATAACCATAGTTGTCATTATATTACGCGAAATATCAACAATCAGCCGTTCCCCACCAATGGCTACCGAAATTCATATTAGTACAGAATAAATAATCGGCCGACGCGCGCGCCAAATCTAGGGAGATTTTTCGCTTGTTGGCTCCCGCTGTAAAAACGCTAGTAAATCACCGGCTGGGCGGACGGACTGGGTGGTTTCACCTGATTCTCTCGGTATAGTTTGATAGCGAGCCTATACCTTTATATCTATGCAATAACAAGTAAGCTTCTTTTGTTAGTTAGTGTCCTCAGGCTGTAACAGCGCGTACAAATAAATCATTGATTCAAATAGTGTGTTTATTATTTAATCTTCCACCAACCTTCCAACCACTTAATCTTCCACCAACAGCATCACATATCAACTCGCCCAATAGGAGGTATAAATTTACATTATTATTATTATTACAGTATTATTAAAACGAACAGACCTAATGTGACCATCGAACTAATTTAACCTCATCGCGCAAAACGTTCGTATTATCATGCCGAAGAAACCACTGAACTCTGCTTACGAGCACGTTAAAAAGCATAGAAAGTTAAAAAGGAACCACGAGAGTTCATCATCTGCAGACAGTGATAACGATGTCACCTCAATTATTAGTGATCATAGTCTTCCAAGCGAAATTTTTGTTACGTCTAACCACAGCTGCCAGGAAGCTTATTCGTCAGAGTTGCACTTTGCAGTTGATGTGAATGAAGCACAGCTGTCTTCAGAATTTGATGAAATTTCCGTACCCAGTTCTCAAGATTTTGACAGTGAAGGGAGTGTAGATGAAGATCAAATTAACGATTTGTCAAGTCACCTGAACTCTACTTCAAACGATGACTCAGATGGCTTTCCATGTGAGGAAGAGCCTGAGAATGAAAATAATCCACCAAACTTGCAGGAAGCATTACGGTTATGGGCTGTTAAAAATATTGGAACCCTAAAGAATTGCGTCACAACTGAGTTATTGCAAACTTTAAGATTGTTTGGACATAGACTCCCTGCTACAGCGAACACCCTTTTACAGACCGCACGAGCACCGACAGATTTGATAGAAATCATGGAGATGAAAGATGAACAATTTGGACAATATGCATACTTTGGAATAGAGAAACAATTAGTGAAACAAATTTCTCCACAGACCTATCCGGAAGAAACAATAAAAATCTTGGTAAATGTTGACAGTCTACCGATTTTCCGTAACTCCAAGCAACAGTGTTGGCCTATACTGATGCAAGTGTGTCATGAAAATTACAGCAATAAGCCATTTATTGTTGCTATATTCTCAGGACCAGGGAAGCCAATTACGCCTCATGTTTTCCTTAAAGATTTTATTCCAGAGGCTACTAAGCTTACTAACAGTGGTGTAACTATATCAAACAAAATATACTTATTCAAAATTATAGCATTTGTTTGCGACACACCAGCACGTGCTTTTCTAAAATGTACGAAATCGCATGTAGCGTTTAGTTCTTGTGAACGTTGTGTTATACGTGGGACAACTATCAGTCATCGAAGAGTATTCGCCAATCCAGAATGTGAACTACGAATTGATGATTCCCTTCGAAATAAAGATGATCCAGGACATTACCTAGATGGTACTCCATTCCACTTCTCCATTACTCGATATACCATTTTTTGATATCGTGAAGTGCGTCGTACTTGATTATATGCACCTGAAATGTCAAGGTGTCATGAAAGCGTTACTGCAGAAATGGGCTGTGGGAAACAGATTGTCTAGGTTAGAAAAAGAAAAACGGAAGATATTATGTCGGTTGCTATTAGCTTTACAGACAGACATTCCTTGTGAATTCCGGCGAAAAAAATTAGATATAGATGATTTGGCAAACTGGAAGGCAACTCAGTACAGATTTGTTCTTTTTTATTGGGGTGGTTCGCTCTTGAAGAATATACCGCAAGAAAAGCGCAAGCATTTTATGCTTTTGTTTGCTGCATCTCGCATATTGTGTGGCCGGGAAACAGCAGTACCAATGGTTGATATCGCAGGAGAATATTTAAGAAAATTCTTTATACTATTGCCAACTTTTTATGGGACAGAATCCCAAGTTATGAATTTTCATAATCTTTTGCACGTTGCTTAAGGCATTTCAAAATGCCATTTAGCGATTTTTCAACATTTTCATTCGAAAATACCTTAGCAATGATCAAAAAACTAGTCAGAACGCCACGACTACCGTTAGTTCAGGTTTGTCGACGTCTATCGGAACTGGAAATGTCATCTGAAGGCTTAGTGCGTCCTCATGCTTTGATCACTGAATGTGAAAGAATTCAAAAGTCTGACCAGTGTCGGTACAAGGCTGCATATGAAGAGATTCATCTGACTGGTATACGAATAACTACTTCTCATCCTAATAATATTGTTCAGCTACAGAACCGAAATATATTCCAAGTACAACGAATTTTGGCATTGAAGGATAACGTACAGAATGTTTCAGACTTATTAATAGAAGGACAATTAATAGAAATAGTGGGCAGTACATTTGACTATCCATGTGTTTCTCAGGTCTTGGGAATCTATGAACTTGGTAACCTTTCAATAACAACCATGCGATTCCTATCGTCTGAAATTGAAAAAAAATGTGAAATTATCTGTCGAGCAGAAGACATATTGTTTAACTCTGTTACACTAATGTAAAATTAAAAATATACATTTTTAACTTTTTCTACATAAATAAATATTATTAAATAAATATAAATTCTTTTAACTATAATTATTACACTAATAAAAATTAAAAATATAAATATATAAAAAAAAAATTTTCAGAAATAAATATAGTATTTATAATAAATATATAATACAATACATCAAATACGAATAATACAATGGGCTGCAAAAAAACAGATGTGCAGTTTTGATTCCAGATATAAAAATAAAAGTAAAGTTTTGTCCCACTATATGTACCCTACTTGAGGCTTGTGCAGACACTAACACTTCTGTATTATTTCTTTTTCACTGCAGGTAATATACATTCAGATATTTTGTGATCAGACATATTGCCAGCAATATGTCATTAAAAGAAAATACGACTCGCGTGGTCGTAAATTTCTGTGGGAAAACTATACACCATAATAAAAGAAGTGTCGATTTAGTCGTAAGATTATGGCTATCTTATGCTGAGTCAAGCGAAAGGTGGATTTGCAGATATCCTATCCCTGAAAACTTTATACATGTAGTATAAAACTATAAGTATGTGTGGATTTCAAGGTGAGCGAGGATGTTATAGGGCGAACAATAAATGCAATGATTTTTAAAAGAGGTAAAAACAACAATTAAACTTTATTTTGGACCGTCGTCGTACAATTGACTCAGCTCCGTTCGTACGTCTTAACAAGTCGCTGGTCAGGTCAATTCTGCCCATTTCCCTTTTTCGTGAGAAGATTCACACCAACCACCCAAGACCCTTCATCTGTTTTTTGTCATGCATACACTCACCATTTTCTCCACCCAGCATACTCTTAGTAGAGGGGATAGGAGAGTTCGAGCACAAAAACACCCTTTTTTATGAGTTTTTAATGAGTTTTTTATAATTTTTTTTTTTTTCGAGAGCGAGATAGCGAGAGGTGCGGAGGTGGGGGTGGGGAGTTCTCTGGGTGAATGATAAGATGTTTGATTGACATCTCCTTTATTTATTTATTTCATTTATTTGGCGAAATCTCTAATGATGGTCCATTTAACAGCCTCCAGCAACGTGTTGTGCACGCTCCTGGGGCTGCAATGAGTGCTGTGGGGATATTCCGCCCATGCGGCCACATTGTTTCCCCACCATAGAATGGGTTTGCCTCAACGACCACCACCATTTTTGAACTGCAAAATGTCTATTTTTATGAAAATTTCCAAACTGTGAACTTTCTACTTTTGTGAAATTTTCTAAACTGACTAATTATGCTTAGGTTGACACATAAAATTTTCACGCCCTGGGGGTGTTTTTCACATTGCAAATTTCCAATTTCGCCATAGTGAAAGTACATAATTACGCTTAGGTAGAAGCACCGTTTCAGATTATACCGCATACGGGAGGTAGGATATATATGTAAGTTTAAGTACGCTTAAACTTAGCGCGCACGCCAAGGCGCAGGACGACGGCGCCAGACAGACCCTGGTGTGCGCGTGGCGCTTGCGCAAACGACATATAGCTGTGACGACTGTGGAGCTACGCTACACACAGCCACGTGAAAATCTAATATTAATGAATACAGAAAAACCGGGCAATTGTGTTGATTCAGGTACTCGATAATTTATATTCCATTGTGGTACCTTCACAACACAACTATGTAACTACATACAAATTACAATTACAGAATTTCTTCTGCAACATCACGTGTTCGACGTCATTCTAACCTCTCCTCACCACGTGTTAACCTAAGTTTCTGATTCCGAAACTTACATATTGTAACGTCTCGGGATATGTCGGAATTTGAAAAATGTAGGTATATCCGCCGTTATTGTGAGTTCTTTGCTCAAAAGATGGAATAAGTTGAATTTTGAGTTTATTTGGGCACTTCACGTTACTAGGAAGTGGGGAAAAGTTGGTTTTGCCACAAAAAGCCACCTAACCTAGGTTTTTTGTGTTTTCCTGGCTAACTACGGACTCGGACAATTTCTTGACAAAGCCGTCAGTCTTTGGACTCGATCGATTGCTCGATAAAGCCTCCGACCTCAGCAGACTCGGTTAATTGTTTAACAAAGCTGCCTCCCTAGAGCAGAACCGGTGGTTTTACTCACAAGCCTGCTTCCTAGTTCTATCCTGATTTCTTTACTATTTCCTACGCTCAGATCCGGGGTTTGCACCCAAGACTGTACACCAGACTCGCAAGATTGCTCTTCAAAGCTGTTCCCTAGTGCAACTCTATCTCGGCTGTTGTAGCTTTTTAATATTTAAGGAATGAGCAGCGGAACTGTCGGATAAAGAACTTTATGCAGTCGCGTTTATCAACATCGATTTTACTGAGATTTAATGTTCATGATTCTTTTGATTTTGACAAATAAAATAACAAAATTTATATCCCAGGGCTTCCACTGCTTGATATGCTTAGAAATAGTTGCTTTGGTTGCATGAAACACACAAAAAAAGTGGCACAAATAGTTGCATCTATAGCCAACTAAATACACATTATTCTGGAATTGAAAGGAAAGTTTGACAATAATAAAGTAGCCGAATGGTTTATGACAAAAAAAGACACTCACAGGTAAGTATAGTAAGAAAATCGCATTTATGTGGATTTAATGAACAGCGTATGATAATAATAATAATTAAACCGATACATTTTTTCAAAATAATAAGTACTAATTATTGTGTAGGAACATTATATGTAGTACGTAGTTTTTTATTACATTGCGTAACATTAATAACAATAAACAGAAACACAGTTTGTACTCGCCATACAAAAATATTGTTGAAATGAGGTATTTAAATGAAGTATTTGGCAAACTCATATCATTCTAGTATAATTAATACTATGATTTATTTATTTTATCACATATGTTGGATTAGAAGTAAATAACTGAATATAAATTATTTAAGTAGGAACATATCATCAAGCGAACATTTGTACTCAACCATCACTTAATCCTAAGAACAACACATAATATATTTATATAATATGGAAAATATAGATTAACACTGATATAAATCCTTTCTTTGTAATTTTATATATTATTGTCTCAACTAGAGATGAGTTATTGCAATCTATTAATCAAAAATTATTGGAATTCATTCCTTACAGTTTTGGTTTTTTGCTGAAAAACTCCGATATGAGACCACTCTTTCTTTTTTGTACTTGCTTGGCAAGTCTAGAAGCAGTAAGCTCTTGCGCCCTTTCTTGTTGCCTCAATTTTTCTGCACCTTCGATTATAACTTGCGCGATTTGCACCTCTTGCATATTCTGCTTTTTCAAGGCTGTCTGTAAGCGTTTATTACCTTCCGATAACAGTGCATCAGTACTTTTTGTCTTCAACTCTTTTTCTTTTAGAGCTTCTTCGAGTTGTGATTCTAATTGTTTGATTTTTTGGCTTGCAGTTTTCAGTTGCGTCCAATTTTCTTTTTCTTGTTCTATTCTCAATTCTTCATCCTTTGCACTTGCAGCAGCTCTATCCTTCTTACTCTTTTCTTCTTCGAGAAAGCCCATATAACTTTGATGAGCCAAGCGTGCCTTTGTAAGCAAGTCCTTCGTAATTGGTACTAAATGTGGCTTATTCTTGAACTTTTTCGTACCGTCTCGAACTGCTAATCGTGCATTTAATGTTCGTTCTGACATTGCGGTCTTATCGTCAGTTAATACTCTTTTCGAAAGAGAGAATCCTCTCTCAACGTCAGCACTCCCGTGGGATAAACACAAACATGCCTTCACGACTCGAGTAATTATAGGGTATCGAGGAGCATCACTTGAATTTTTTAGATCGAATACGTTTTTTTGCCAGTAATGATCTATACGCTCTTCTTTCTGTTCGGGTAAAATTTCCAGTTGCAGCAGTCGCCATTCATCTGATAGTGAACTCGACGAGACATCTTCAAGGACCGGTAATGCTTGTGCAATTCTTACGATGTCTCTAGAGCTGCTCTTGTTTTTTATTTTTTTCGGCTGTATACAGCGACATGAGTATATAATATTGGAATCTGGATATGATTCCAGAGAAGATTTTTTCATGACATGTAACGCTGCTGTTTGAAAATGATTCTGTGCTTCTTGCAAGAAAAGAAGCCTGTCCTTGTCGTTTACTTCTTTTTCATGCAGGCAATCTTCCACGGTTTTATCAATATTTATATACTTTATTGGAAGTAAATTAGTTTCTGCAAACAGCATTTCTCCTTTGATCTTTTTTTCGGTGTAGGCTTTAAGAATTTCAACCTTGCAAACCCGACCTGCGAGCGTTAATAGTAAAATTTGAAGTTCGTCGTGTAATATATGAATCATTGGTTCATCTTTTTGAAATTGCAATGAAAATTTAGTGAATATTTTAGCACTATCGACAACAAAATGGAGTTCGGCTTTCATAACATGATGACGGAGGTATTTGCAAACAGTGAGATACTTTTGTGACTTGATGACTGCCTTAGAATTTTTTTGATTCGGAATGACGTTTAGAAAATACTTGATCAATGCTTTCCATTGTTCTAAAACTCGTTCAGCACTTGGCTGCAACGTCAACCAACGAGTAGGCACATGTTTGATAAAATGATGTGCTGGAAGTTTTTCCATAACTTGAACCTTCTCAAAGTCTTCCCAACGCGCAGGCCATCCATGGAAAAAATAATAAATTTGTAGAATAAAATCACTTGCTTCATTTCCAAGTTCACCCAGTCCCTTCAAAAACGCGTGATGGATAGTGTGGATATTGCAAGATCCAATATTAACTAGTCCCCTGCCACGAAGTTCAATTAGTTCTGAATTGAGTATAGACCATACTTTTTTATTTACGTTTGGACCATCAGAGGCAAGCATGATTAGCTTTGTCTTCGGAATTTCAGCTTCATGAATAGCTTTATTCAGGTTTTCAGCTAAGATTTGGGCAGTTGCATGTCCTATAAAAAAGGTTCGCAGGTGGTGCACAACTATTTCTTTATCGTCTTCTGAAAAATATCTAAGAGTAATTTGTAACTCTTTCTTTTGCTCTGCATTCGTAGTTTCATCATACGACAGACAGTAGCTTGTAGAACGTTGGACATCATCAGTGACTATTTTCTTGAAGTATAGTCCCAAGGCCTCTGTGATTATATAACCCAGCTTAGTACGAGAAAGATTAAAGGCGTCAGAAATTACTCCTGGAAACATACTTTGGAACACCGCGTTCAAGCCATCGCATGAAGCTGCTGACATATTACTATGGATGTTCTTAATAGCCCAAATAATTTCCGCTTTAGTTGTTGCATCAACTTTGTTACATAATTCTAACGGCTTGACCTGAGCACTTGGGCAATTTGTGGCATCAACACTTGCTTGCAATTTGAGCTGTCTTTCATGCAGTTTAGTACGAACATTTTGTTTGTGTTTCACAGTATTATAGTGTTGCGTGATAGCTTGGAATCCCTTAGTATTGAAATAAAAAGTTTTGAGGCAAAGTTGACAATACAATTCATCTGTGTCTTCATCTATCCGCTTACACCATTCACCAATGTTGTACCCCAGATCATCTTGTCGGTCTAACCAGGTTTTTTTGAATTTATATTGGCGACTCATTACTTCAACTGTACAAAAACATATATAAAAGTAACCTTTCAGGTCTAACTAATCTAACCTAACCAACTGCTCTAATCTTGTTATTAATACTTTTATTGAATTCTGAACGATTACCCGATATTCTGAATTATTAAACTATTAAATAATATACATACCGTTGATGTTTACGTCGAAACATGAAACCGAACCACCACCTTTACGTTCCGTCCGGACACGTGCTCACAAAGCTCGAACACCCGTTGGTATGGAAGCACATAAAGACCCATGATATTTCGCGTCTTGTTCCGTGATGTACAAAACGTCCGACCTTATCGACTGTTTCAACGAGTTACCATATGGTATATGATTCACATCGCCCATTATTTTTCGGGCCCCGCACATTGAAAAATATTTAATTTAATTTCCTAAAACTCTTCCATTCTAACCTGAAATGTTTTCGTGGCAATATCTTAAAAATAGATGCAAATAGTGGCAATATCTTAAAAATAGATGCAAATAGTGGCATATTTTAAAATAGTTGCAAATTAGTTGCTTTAGTGGCACAGTGGAAGCCCTGATATCCAAAATTGCTTATTATACAGGGTGATTCACTGCTACCGAGCCAAATTAAGTGGGTAGGTTCCTTGAAGAATTCTAAGACGAATATTCCTTAGCCAAAAATTCGAGAGATCAACGGTGTCCGAGTTATCGAATATCCTCATTATCCATTGCTCCATAGTTTTTGGCAGCCAGGTCATCTGCTCCATAGTTTTATAGCCGTCTACGTCGACCACCAGATAAGTTTCACGGACTAGGTCATTTGCGCCATAGTTTTCGGCCGTCTAGGTCCTCCGCTCCATAGTTTTTGACAGCCAGGTCGTCCGTTCCATAGTTTTCGGCAACCAGGTCATCCGCGCCATAGTTTTTTCTCGTCTACGTCAACCACGGAAAAGTTTTTTTTTCATTAATTTTTTTTTTCAAGTTTTCAAGTTTTCGCTGAGGAACTTTCGTTTTAGAATTACCCAAGGAACCTATCCACTTAATTTGGCTCGGTAGCAGTGAATCACCCTGTATAACCTATCCTAATGGCTCGTTTTAGTTCGAAATTTCTGATTCTCTGAATATTTGATTGTAATTTCTCGAAAGTTCAAGCTAGCTTTAAGTCAAGACTTCGTTTTATCTAATTGCTATCCTCGGTTATCTCGCAGCGATAGACTTCTAAATTTATATTTCTTTTTTCGAAATAATTCTCTATTTCAAATCTATTTCATCTTTATATTTGTGACTCTACTGACTTTACTTTATTATCTGGGAATGGCTCCCAGTATAATATGCAATAATGAGACGCCTACGAGCGCTTTGCTTCGTATCGCTGAGTTTTAAGATTATTCTCTGTGAGTCGTCTACGAGCGCTTTGCTTCGTATCGCTGGTGAGGCATTGCCGCACCGACTTTTATACAAAATTCTGACGGTTGGTGACGTCACAGACGCTTTGCCACGCGAGTGGGGATTCGTCTATTGCTCGTTCGATGTTTGTCCGTCCTTGTCGCACTTATGACACAGCCGAACCGTTACATTGCCCCCTTACATCAACATCGGCTTCCGAATCCTGGTAAAAAACTTGCGTTTTTGTAGTTTTTTCGTGGATCTTCGGGTTGTCCGTGTTGATGGACCAATTTTATTTAACGGATCTTCGGCTAGTCCTAGTTGTCTTCGTCTTCCTTTTCTTCGCTGGTGATCCCTGCGACTTAAATAGATTTTTTAAGTCCCAGTGGATCAGTTGGATCCCAGTTCTTTACGTAATCTGGTGTCCTTGGTTTAACGAAAGGCGTGAGCTGCGGCCTCGGTGTCATCGGCTCGTTGCATCCCTTTGTTTTGAGTGCATCCGGTAAGTCAGGCCTATTTTTGTTGATTGCCCTTCTTAATTTTTCGACGTACTCCCTTCGTTCTCTTGGTGTTCTTTCAGGTATGTCGATCTTGCATAACCGCCAGGGTAATGTCAGATCGACGTCAGGCGTGACCTTCTCCACCTTTGTCTTCTGTGGTATAGTCTTTACCCAAGGTACGTTGATTTTTTCGTCTAGTAGAACATCATCTATGATTCTGGGTACCTTTTTAACATCATTTTCTGTTACAGTTCCCAGAAGCTCCAGCTCGATGTCCTCGCCGATGTCAGGTAAGACTCCATGATTTTTCTTTTCTATTTCTTCAAGCTCTTTGAGAAAATCGTTTTCGATTTTTTCAATTTCGATTTCCTCTAGGAGGCCATTGTTTTCTTCGTTGTTGTTTATGTCCCTTTTCTTTTTCTTTTTAGGAACTCCAGACGTTATCTCCACGATTGATCGATTCTTCGGTGTCAAAGTGTCTTTTCCTGGTCGGTAAGTACCTCTTCCTTCCACATACTTCCCACTTGCAGTAATTAATCGACACATTTCACCCTCGTCATCGATTGCAGTTACTTGATCTTCAGGGTCGGTTTGCATCCCGCGCTCCTGTTTCGGTTAGCTTTCGCAGATGATAACCGGCTTAAAAAATAGTTTGGACATTCAAGAACAACATAGCCTATTAATATCATTGCTTTTATATTGGTAAAATATAATTTTTATAAGTTGAAAATGTCAAAATTTGAGCCAAGTAAGCGTCATTTGCGGGAAATATTAGTTTACTTCTTTAATTTAAAGAAATCTGCTGCTGAGGCGCATCAATTGCTCGTAGACTTTAAATTGGTATGTTTTACCAGCGTGCATGAATGCAGTATATTTTCGTGAATCTATGTGCAGTGGAACCTGCCAAAAATTAGGCATTACCGTCGTTACCCAGTAATTGTACTGACGGAATTTGAATGCTACCCAAAGTACTGCAAAACTTTTTCCGAATAGATGGTGATTGTGGGGGTACAAGGTATTGAGATGCGCTGTCATTCGACACACTGCTGGAGTCAGCGATGTGAGATAAACTATCAATATTCGACTCAATATCAATCTCATTATCTTGTGCCGCTTCATTTTCGAAATCAGAATGAGATACACTGCTAGAATCAGCGATGTAAGATAAACTGTCAATATTCGAATCATTATCAATCTCATTATCTTGTACCGCTTCATTTTCAAAAATGAAATGAGATGACCTCTTACTTGACTTAGGGGTCACACAGGACAAAATTTCCGTCGCTTTTGGCGGTGACGGTGAGTCACTAACCGTCTCGACCGAGGTTTCCATACTCACCGGTACATCGAAACGATTTTCTATCACATTATCAGAATCCTGTTTCAGATCTGATGGAGCCTTTTCGCTCGCAACGGAATTGTTCGCAGAATCCTGCGAATCGACTTGATCGGTTTTGTTGAACCTCTGGTTCAACTGCTCCTGCACACGTTCTCGAACGCTATGTCTATTTCCCGCCCAGGCTCTTTGGATTTGCAGCATTACTTTGTGGGTCGGTTTTGTTTTTAAAGCAGTGCAAATCTGTGTAAAAAATGTTAGATTGGTATATAAGCATACGAGGCGTTTCATGACATTTCGTTCAAGATCCGACGATGATGTCTTGATTTTCTCCGCAATGTGTTTATACATATGAAGGATTCTTTGTCAACCCAGCCACCTTTTTTTTTCATGGTCTCAAATTTGATTGATTTTTATTCTGGGGAGTACCCTATTTTTGAGGACCTCTTGTGATTTTTTTCATATTTTTAGCACTGCTGATAACCTACATATGAGAAACGTGTGCAATCTTTCATTCTCTACATCTATCTATTTGGCATGAAAAAAAAAAATTATTAAAAATACATAAAAAACGTGTTTTTTCCTCTGCTTTTCGATGAAAATATTTTCGAATTTTTTTAATTGAGAAAAAGTGCTCAAAAACCAAAAAAACGCGAAAACAATGAGTAAAATGGTGTTTTGAGATCTTCGGGCCGTTTCGATTTTGATGAAAAAATTCACAGATCATCCATCCAATTTCCCAACTTTGCTCTACAAATCTCGTTATGGGCCGACCATTTGTTCCTAGGGAAATAAATTTAACCCTTCGAGTGCATACTGGGTCGTTTTGACCCAAACAATTTTTCGTGTAAGTGTAGCATTTTTCAGCATATGCCCCACTTTGAACTAATGTTTTGGCATTTAATTTTCGTTCTCGTCGAAAAATAAATACAGGGCCATAAAATATGGATAATTTCCCACATAAAACGTCTACAAAAAAAAAAAAATGGATATTCCAAATACCTTGGGTCAGATTGACCCAGTATGCACTTATAGGTTGGCGGCGGAAGTGCGCACTCGAAGGGTTAAAAAGCACTATACAGTCGGTTTTTCTTCACATATTAGTCTTAAAACAATCTTTTCCGATCATCTTCCTTTCTTTTCGTAAACTTGTTGATTGCTTCAGGAGCGTTTAGGACTATCATGTGAAGAAAAAACGACTGTATAGTGCTTTTTAAATTTATTTCCCTAGGAACAAATGGTCGGCCCATAACGAGATTTGTAGAGCAAAGTTGGGAAATTGGATGCATGATTTGTGAATTTTTTCATCAAAATCAAAACGGCCCACAGTGGTCCCAAACCCCGAAAAGCTGGCCAAAAGTCGAAAAAAAAAATATTTTTTCTAAGGACTTTCAATGGTTGGAATAGTTGTAGTGGTACCCCTAGTATGTATTATGACCCTTAAAAAAGGGGGAGCGTCCCTACCTGGCTTGGGAACGCATTCCGTTCGTGAGCGTGCGAGCAGCTGCATCTTTTACTCGTCGCGCGTCGACAATAAGACAAAGTTCAAACACGTGTAGAATCGCGAAAAGTGAACGGATTTTGATTCTCCAAAATGGATTCTTCTCCGGAAAGTAAGTACAATTTGAATGTGTTGCTCAAAATTATTGTTAACCATGTATGAAATAGTAAGTCATTAATAAAAGTAGTGGTATTTTTCTTGGTTATGTTCTGAAAAGTTGTGTTAGAAAAAGCAATAAGTCAAAACTCTCATCGAATCCTGCCCGGAAACTAAATGGAGACTGTTGCTTAGACATTTCTTCAAAACATATCCAAAAATTGGCTGCATCTGGCTGCGACTTCGGTTTGGGGAATAATTTTTATGCAATGATGTGTGCACTAGGGTGGTCCTTGTTCAGGATATGTTCTTGTTTCCTTTGAAAATGGTGCTTAATCGATTTCAAATAAATAAGCAAAAATTCATGCCAAATTATAGTTCGATATTTTAATTGTATCCTGCCCCCCCCCCCCCCCCCCCCCCGCAGTAAAAGTTTTAAATTGGAAATACGTGTAATGGAAAATGCCGCTTGGAAAATTTGTAGGAAATTTTTATTTTTACTTATTTATTTGAAATCGATTATGCACCATTTTTAAAAGAAAAACAACATACCCTCAATAAGGACCATCCTAGTGTGCACTATCTGCAGTTTTTCATAATTCTCGCATCGCTCATCTCGCATGTTATTTTTCCATTTTCTACAGAAAATGATTTCAGATTACATATTGTTCAGGTTGAGATCCTCGGAATAAATATAGATGATAGATTTTCAGAGGGTGAGGGCGACATGGTCCAATGTCGAGAGTACAATTATGAGCCTGAAGAAGTGTGAATGATTACACGAAACGTCGCGAGTAATACAAATCTTAACTTAATGATTATTGATCCTACACCCTCTGAAAATCTATCATCTATGATTTCAGATTTTCAGTTTTTTTTTTCAGTTTTTCAGATTTTTTGACATAACACAAGCGATACATCGGACGATGATGACAGTCCGCAGGGCAGCGATTGACTGTAAGAAGTGCTCAAATTATATCGATTAAAAATAAAATAATGAAAGAAATATATTATGAATATTCATTGTCATTGTAATAATGATTAATTCCTGTATTCCAATCCTATTTTTCCCAAATCTTCAAATGTCAACTGTCCTTACGTTTTCTATTTCATTTATTTACAATCGTAATTTTTAAAACCTCCGAGTCCAGAAATTCATCCGAATTGAGTACGTTTTTGAAGACATTTTTCGCCATATTGGATCCGCCATTGTGTTTTTTCAAATTTCGACTTCGAATTCGTAATCAGCGAGCCCGAAAACCCCCGGGTCCAGAATTTCATCCGGATTGAGTACGTTTTTGAATAAATTTTTCGCTAGATTGGATCCGCCATTATGTTTTTTTCAAATTTTGACTTCGAATTCGTAATCAGCGACCCCGAAAACCCCCGAGTCCAGAATTTCATCCGGATTGAATGCATTTTTGACTTTTGGCCAGCTTTTTGGGATTTGGGACCACTGTGCGGCCCGAAGATCTCAAAACACCATTTTACTAATTTTTCTCGCGTTTTTTTGGTTTTTGAGCACTTTGTTATGTCTATTAATTGGGTTAGGTCCCCTGTTCAATATATAAAGATATACCTGAGGAGTATGTGGGTAAACGATAATGAAAGTAATTATAACCAAACTTAGATCTTTATTTCTAATAGTGGTACTGAGTTATATAGGAAGTCGTGTCTCCTGTATGGTAGTTAGTGAAGGAGTGAAGTCAGAGGGAAAGGTAGACAGTGGCTATGGGAATGAGATAGAAGGATTATAGCTGACTCGCTGCATTTGGCAGTGCTGTGTGCAGCGAGTATCTTGTAGGGACGTTAGGACAGGATGCGGACGGTCGGGTAGCAGATAGATAAAGAAAGTAGAGATGTGAAGGAACAGGCGGGTAGAGGTGAGTGAAGGGAGAGCGTACGGGTGGTGACACCCGGACGTAACCCCCCCCCCCCCCCCCCCACCCCCCCCCGTTAGAGGAAACATATTGATTAGGTACAAGTAATATGTTTCTATCTGACGTACTTAGATATAGGTGTAGTTGTATGGAGACACTTGTGAAGTATGAATGGATGTATGTGTATTGTGAGTGGACCAAGTAGTATGGCACTAGCCTTTATTAGGTCCGATAGTACATATAGTAGTGTAGTAGTGTAGCATAGTCGTGTGTCGAATATGGTACGATTATGTATTATTCTTAAAATTAGGATTGCGGTTCGGTAATTGGTAATATATGTAGAATTACATTTTAAAGTATTGGTAGGTATGTAGTTGAATCATTTGTAGATTTTAGCTTCTGGTTCAGTAATTTGTCAATGAGATAGCGTATTAGGTATGAGGTGTGAGGGAATTACAATATTATGTTCGAGCGTAGTGTTATGAAATAAGATGCTTATGATAGTGATAGTACCTATAGGCGTCGTGAGAGTATCGTAGATGTACGTGTATAGGGATTGTGCGATCCAAATGTTATCTAAAGTTATATTATATTATAAAGGCTTAAGTCTAGGTAAGTAATTACAGTTTCTAAAAACATTGGTAATGGTATACATGGTTGTGTATAGTAGGTTTCCGTAGATTTCGGATGTTATGGTTAACATGGTATAGGTGTGACTTAAAGTCTATCTTACACTATTTAGGTTTATATAGGTATATGTATAAGTAAATGATCTAGTGACGTCATAATTTTATCGTTAAGATTAGATGGGCGTAGCGACGACTTGTAATGTATTTAATCGTAATAGTCTATCGCTTCTATCTGGTGCGAGTTCGTCGTTGTCTTGCGTAGGAGTTGGGGTTTTTGGATTTTGGTTTTATATATAGTCGGATTTGTTGTGAATAGTATCGATGTGTAACGTTTGTCTCCATCATTTCGAGTGTCGTGTCGTATCTGTAATTATTTGTCTTGTTAGTCTCGTGTGTGTGCTAATTTTAATTTATTTAGGTGAACTATTTTTGTTTTGTTTGGCGTAATGTAAGTAGATAGGGTGCAGTATGGCTCCGGTTTTATGACCCCCCATAAAACGGCCCCCCGCTGGGGGGGGGGGGGTCCGCCATTTTTTTTTTTTTTTTTTCGAGCTAACCTAACCTAACCTAGTTTAGCTTAACCTAACCTAACCTAACCTAGCGTAACCTAATTTAGCTTAACCTAAGTGAATATCGTTCATTCTAACCTAAGGGATTTCGCCGCTTCGGCAGTATGGCTCCGAAATATATATAGATATACCTGGCCAGGACTCCGTCGCTTCTGCAGTATGGGTCCGAAATATATATAGATATACCTGGCCAGGACTCCGTCGCTTCTGCAGTATGGGTCCGAAATATATATAGATATACCTGGCCATGACTCCGACGCTTCGGCAGGATGGGTCCCGATGTATATAGATATACATACCCTTGGCTCCGTCGCTTCTGCAGTATGGGTCCGAAATATATATAGATATACCTGGCCATGACTCCGACGTTTCTGCAGTATGGGTCCCAATATATATAGATATAGCTAACCTAGGATCCTTCGCTACGGGAATTATGAATATAGGCGGGGAAGATTGGCCAAGGGTCGTGAAAGAAGTACAATTGATTATGGTTTGAGCTCGTGTTTATTCATTTAGCTAAATTAATACCGGCGTAGCACAGACTATGTAACTAGATGTACAGTCTCTATCTTCTTAAGGATCTCGTAGATTCTAAAACACTTTTAATCTCTTCGGCAAGTTCATCGGTAAATAAGGCTTTTAACTCAAGCATTGTCATCTTGAAATAGTTCTTCGCAAAACGTGGTTTCGCAACACTCTTGATGAATAGCTGTTTCTCATCGAATCTCTGCGTGACAAGATCGGTGAGCTGGTCAAACGGAGCATCCAGGAGGTCATGACTGTGAGCTAGCCCGGCAAGTTCTTTAATCAGCTCATTCTTGCACTGATTTATTTCGGAAGAGCGTTTTGATAAGTCTCGCAGATACTCGGAGATGCAGGGAGCGATAGTAACAAGTCCATTATAAGTCACGTGTTGTAATACAATGAAGGATGATGACGACTTCACTTTTTTAGGTACTGGTTCGAGGTCTGGAGTTGTTTCACGCATACTCGGTATTCCCTCCCGCTCGGTCAGAATAATCGCTTTCTCACCCCAGGCAGTGGTAAACGACAACGTTAGGCCTCCCAGGTCCAAGGGTGTGTACTTTGAGCTATCATCAGTGTCCGATTCCGTGGACTCGAAGTATGTAGAAATGGCCTCGACGTTTCGTCTCAGATTTATCCAAGTAGCCATCCGCAGAGTGACCCCAGTAACACCAGCCCCGTTAATTTGCACAACGGGCTCGAAACTATATTCGCTGGTTAACATATACCCGATCACTGCCGTTTTAGAGAAGGAATTATTTAGTCCGTACCTAGTCGACAGTAGTAACTTTTTTCGCAGTTTTAAATGTTTACCGTGCATCCCGGTTGAGAGGGCGATATCGCGCACAAATTCGTCAGTGGACATGATTACCGCACGTTTACGTAGTTCACAAGTTCCGGGTGTAAGCGGCTCGGAGTTCGAGATGATTTTGGATGATGGACGAGGAAATCCAGTATTATTTCAAGGGTTTCCACCTCCAGTACGGGCCAAGTAAACCGGAGGGAGGTGGAATTTTTTTTTGTAATCTTTTTTCGGGTAAAAGCTTAGTTTGTGACGCACAAGCCGTCCTTCTGCAGGTAATATCTTCCGCGACAAGTCCTGTCCTGTTAGAGGAGTATCTGCGAACACGTAGCCCTGTAAAATTATCGCAAAAAAAAAACCCGCTTTGAACCTCTCCTAGACTATTACCGGCACTAAGCACCGAGGCCTGAGCGGCGCTGTACTTGGGTAATAAAATGTAATTATTCTCCAGATACTCCGGTCTGTTTGAGGGTTTTCCAGAAAAATTTCAAGCAAATGAAAAAACGGATTACTGAGTGCCTAATCCCTTACCGGCCCGGAAAACAAAGTCTGACTAGAATGAAAAGGTTTTACCTCAGTGGGTGCAGGCCACGACTTGTTCAATATCGGTACATGGTCAAGTTTCTACATGTAAAAAAAGGGTTTCGGTGTATAATCCACATGCAATGCTACGGCTAAGTGCTTATACAGCCATTTCTCAGGTAGTCTCCCTGTTCAATCAGCCGTAGCAGATATACCTGAAGGGGTCTCGGTACTGTAGAAAGGGTAGACCCGCGAAATCGTACCCCTGCAAAATTGTCACAAAAAAACCCGCTTTGAACCTCTCATAGACTATTACTTGCACAGAGCACCGAGGACTAAGCGACGCTGTTCCTGGGCAATAAAACGTAATTATGCACCGGATACTCCGGTCTGTCCGAGGGTTTTCCAGAAAAATTTCAAGCAAATGAAAAAACGGATTACTGAGTGGTTAATCCCTTACCGGACCGGAAAACAAAGACTGAGTAGAATGAAAAGGTTTTACCTCAGTGGGTGCAGGCTACGACTTGTTCAATACCGGTACATGGCCAAGTTTCTACATGTAAAAAAAGGCTTCAATGTATAATCCACATGCAATGCTACGGCTATGTGATTATACAGCTATTTCTCAGGTAGTCTCCCTGTTCAATCAGCCGTGGTAGATATAGCCGAACGGGTCTCGGTACTGTAGAAAGGGTAGGCCCCGCGAACACGTAATCCTGCAAAATTGTCACAAAAAACCCGCTTTGGACCTCTCATAGAGCATTACTTGTGCAGAGTACCGAGGTCTAGGCGACGGTGTTCCGGGGTAATAAAATGTAATTATTCACCGGATACCCCCCCGTCTATTTGGAGGTTTTTCCAGAAAAATTCCAAGCAAATGAGAAACGTATTACTGAGTGTCTAATCCCTTACCCGACCGGAAAACAAAGTCCGCGTAGAATGAAAAGGGGACCTCAGTGGGAGCAGGTCACGACTTGCTCAATATCGGCACATGCTCAGGTTGCTACATACAAAAAAGGTTCCAGTGTATAATCATCATGCAATGCTACGGTTAAATGGTTATACACTCATTTCACAGGTAGTCACTCTGTTCAATCAGTCGTAGCAGATATACCTGAGGGGGGCGGGCACTGTCGAAAGGGTAGCCTCGCGTTCATGGGTCACCGAGCTATTCTGCACTATGAACAATGGGTTATTTTCCGGAGGCATTGTATTGGTGTCTACGATGGTCGTTAATTGAAAAACCCTTTCAGTGGGCTCAAAAAGTAATTAGTTCCTAGCGGTTTATTCAGTGGGCTATTGCTGCCACGATTGTCGCAAAAGAGGTAGTCTAAAAACAATTAAGGATAGGTGCGTAGTAAGAACTGTCCTCCACCCGCTCCTTCTCACCCCCACCGCGGGTAGGGTGGTGGTGGAAGTGACCAACAGGGTAAATATAGCGGGGTG
The DNA here is from genome assembly GCA_944452935.1 of Rhogogaster chlorosoma. Lineage (NCBI taxonomy): Eukaryota > Metazoa > Arthropoda > Insecta > Hymenoptera > Tenthredinidae > Rhogogaster > Rhogogaster chlorosoma. The sequence goes on along the minus strand of OX101798.1, from coordinate 13,435,988 downwards.
TCATATCCGAATTCGTACCATAACCGAAAAAATCTCAGAGCCGGAAACTTCGTTCATTACTGTTCTGCATTTTGAAAATATTCGATTTTATACTTACTGACGATTTTCTGACCCGTGTCCTGAACTTGTGTTTTACTGAAATCACTTTTAGTTATAATGGTGTCGCAAACTGTAGCCGGAATCAGAAGAGTCGCCTTGTCGGTACTACGGTATCTGACAAGCAAAGAGCCGAGACTCGTGTACGGAGGCATGAACTCGCCGCATTTTAGTCGTATACCGCGCGTCAACTCTGCTGATATCTTGCTGTCAATATTCCGACAGATAATAGGTACCTGTAACGCGAAAATAATTGCCCTGATACACCGTAATAATTTGTTGAGGGGCAATATACTTTGCATGCAAGTGATCGAGGCGCATTTGCGCTTTATGAATCTTCAGGATCAGCCAGTGGTTCAACCGTTCTTCGAAAGCCTCAGAGTTTTACAGTCGTCTCGTTCTACGCAGCCCGGTAAGTGAAAACAGTTATTCAATTTTTATATTATATTCTATTTCACGGTTAGAACAGTGACTCATCCAGAGCTGACATTTTCAGAGGAGGTCACGTTCCACCAACGAAGCGAGGATGACGCGATGCTAGTCGAGGCGGTCGAAACGATAGAGCGGTCAGCGACAGCCTCAGTGATGGAAAAGCCTGAGATTCAGACCAATCCAGAGTTACGCACCGGTGGTACTCAGGATAAAACCATCGAGAAGCCGGAGATGATTAGTGAGACGGTCGAGCGTCTATCTCAGGTGTCGATACTTGAGGTAGAAGAACCTTCCTCACCAGAGTCGGTGAAAAGTGTGGAGCGCGCGACAAACCGTCAACTGAGGCTTCGAGATGGTGTGACCAGCTATCCAGCATTAGATGATGATGTATGCATCATATTTAGTTCCGGAGAATGTAAGTAGTTTACTTGTAATCACGTATAACGATGTCATTATCCAGTTGTTATTCGTGGGGAAAGTTTATAAACGTTTCTTAATACCTTCTTTTTTCAATTCTTATCGTAATAGCTGAGGAAGAAGAAGATGACGATGTCGCTGCTCCCTTATCGCCTGCCGACCCCAACGCATTCAGCCAGGTGGAGTGTAAGTACTCCTCGTAATTTACTGTAATAAGACTATACAGCGGTAGACTTTTCTGTTCTAGTCCAAGAAACCTTTCGTATTCTCTTTTTTTTTTCACAATTTCTTCTTCTCAAACAGCGGATGCCATTGACATCTCCGCTGAGGAGATTCATAATTCTATAGTTGCTAACGTCGGTACAGATGATTTTCGGGAAAATCTTCCTTCGGATTTCGATTCGATGGAAACATTGATAATACCATCCCCTTATGGCGAACTTCCAGACGGGTTCCGCGCAGCCTCCGAGGAGGAGTAATTTTTATTGTACGCTTCCTTACTTTAGAGTATAGAATTAAGTACTATATATCGAGTCGATAGAGAAAAAAAAAAATAAAACGTTGACTTTATTTCATCTTCGCAGCTAGTCAACCAGCCGTGAGGGTTCGTTCACAAAGATGGCTGTTTGGGACGAACGAGGGAGCCAGCACCTCGAAGGTGCAGAGTAGCCAGTGGGGTGGTGGTAGATGTCAGTCAGCGGCTGAGCTTCCTGCTGCTGGGCTATCGGAGGATGACGACGTGCCTGAAAACGTACACGCGGAGCAGCCAGAGGTGGGTGAAAACGCGAATGCGAGACGTTTTCATATAACTAGGCGAATAAATAGACGCTTTGAACGTTTCGGGTTAGGCGGTAGCCAGATCACCGTAAGAATTGCCACTCCGCCTGAAACAGTAAATCCTCTCACGTGGTTAGAAGAGGCTTTCCGCGAGCTGTACAGTTACTTCATCTCGCTTTGCTCTCCGAACGACATTATGGGTATTAGCTTCACGACTGAGGGGTTTACAAGGGGGTCCGCGGGGTTAAGTTTTCGACCGGCTCGCGATTTTCGCTTTGAGGATTTATGGGGTCTTGTGTTCCGGGTAACACAGAGCGCGAGTGAATTTTCAACTGATCAACCGTTCACGGTAAATATAATGACTATAGCTGTCCCCACAGGCCGGGGAAGACGCGTGGCCCTGAACGGCGAACAACTAGTCGGTAAACGTTCGATTCTCACCATAGCAAATGGAGATAATCTATGTCTACCGAGGGCATTGTTCGCCGCCGCGGTGCATGCGAGAAGAGGTTCTGTACGGGATGGACCGTTACAGGCTGAGTGGAATAGGGCTAGGGCATCCGGAAAAAGATATCAGGGCGAGAAGGCTCGGCAGCTAACGCTGGAGGCAGGGGTTATTATACCTGAGGAGGGCTGCGGTATCGAGGAAGTTGCGCAGTTTCAGCAATATTTGGCACGGGAGGGTTTCGCGATTTTAGTTTATGACAGTGAGACAATAGGGAAGGGGGGTCGACCGCTTTACAATGGCGAGGATATAGTACTGGGTATGGGTAATCGTGACATTGTACACAGACTGAATATTCTTTATTATCCGCGACTTGGACATTACGACGTCATCCTAAATATGCGGGCTGCTGCCGCCGCTGATTTTTTTTGTCAACCCTGTAATGTGGCCTACTCGCACGGTAACGAGCACAGATGCTCAAATAAATGTAATCGTTGTGTGAACTGTGTCTGCGCGATTTTTACGGAGTAGAGTGTTATAGGCGGCACACCCTGCAGGGGTCGTTTAGAGGCAAGCGCTCGGTCTGCGGTACTCTGCGGATATGCGGAACCTGCGATATCTTTACGGATACCTCAAAGGGGAAGCATATCTGTGGGAGAGCATACTGCAGGACCTGCCGATCGATTCAGGATATTAATCATCGCTGTTACATGCGGCCTGTGAAGCGGAACACCGGCGAGCAGCCAAATTATATCTTTATTTTTTACGATTTCGAGACGAGACAGGACGAGACTGTGGACGGTGACGAGACGGTTAATATTCACGTGCCAAATTTGTGTGTTGCGCAACGAACTTGTACGCGTTGTATAGGGGCGAGTATTCTCGAGCCGTGTGACGGCTGCGGCGAGCAGCGCGAGTTTGTATTTAGGGAGGCCCCGGTCCGTAGTCTAGTAGAATTGGCTGATAATCGTATCGAGGGTTATAAGAAGACGATATGTATTGCGCATAACGCGAAAGGTTTCGACGCCCAATTTATTCTTCGCTACCTGGTGGAGAGAGGCGGAGAGGCCCCGCAGGTAATACTGAACGGTAGTAAAATAGTTCTTCTGGAGACGGGTAATGTCCGTTTTCTAGATTCGCTAGCCTACATGCCGATGGCCTTATCCGCATTACCTAAGGCCTTCGGATTACCTGAGGCCACTCAGAAGGGTCTATTTCTGCATCTCTTCAATACCGCGGCTAACCAGGGGTATGTGGGCGAGCTACCTGCGTCTGAGTTTTATTCACCGGACACCATGTCTGCCGAAGCACGGGATCGTTTCTTTGCATGGTACGAAGCGGCAGTACGAGAGGGATATGTTTTTGATTTTGCCAGGGAAATCGTAGAGTACTGTCGCTCGGACGTTACCATCTTGCGCCTCGCGTGCATAGCATTCCGAGAGATATTTCAGCGAACCGGTGATGTTTGTCCCTTCACGGAGAGCACGACGATAGCTTCGGCATGTTCTATGGTGTTCCGAAAAAATTTCCTTCGCGATAATAGTATCGGTATTATCCCACCTGCCGGTTACAGACTAGCCGATAAACAATCCAGCAAGGCTATTCAGTGGCTGGTATGGAGGGAGCGTGGGCTAGGTCGCGAGATTCTGCACGCAGGTAGGACTCGGGAGCAGCGGGTGCTGGGTCGTCAGGTGGATGGCTATTACGTAGCGGAGGATGGCACCCGTCACGTTCTGGAATTTCACGGGTGCTATTGGCATGGCTGCCCCCGGTGTTTCCGAGTAAATAGGGACAAGCTAAGCGTAGGCGGCGAAAGTATGGATAGGCGACTCGAGGAGACTCATGCTAAAACGCGACGCATGCGGGCGCATGGCTTCATCGTAGAGGAAATGTGGGAGTGCGAATTTTCTCGGTTCTTGGATGCAAGGGGTGATGTGCGGGTATACCTCGAGCATAACGGATTTCTACCGAGTGCGGAGAATGCTAAACTGGATCCGCGTGAGGCATTCTACGGTGGGCGGACGGGTAATACCTCGAGATACCGCGAAGTGGACGCCCGACTCGGTGAGGAAATCCGTTATGTGGATGTTTGTTCGTTATACCCCTGCATCTGTAAAACTGGAAAATTCCCAAAGGGGCACTCCGTCGTCTACGTAGGTGAGGATTGTAAAAGACTGACCGGGGCCAACGGTATAGATTTAGCTAGAGTCGAGGGACTAATTAAGTGTAAAGTACTTGCGCCCAGGAATCTCTATCATCCGGTACTACCCCTTCGTATGCACGGCAAGCTCATGTTCCCTTTGTGTAGCTCGTGCTGTAGAGAAATGGAGCAGGGGCCGTGTCCGCATATGCACGAGCATGATCGGTACCTAAGCGGGACATGGGTCTCTGACGAGGTGAAGAAGGCCGTCGCGAAGGGGTATAGGGTAGTGTCGGTATCGGAGATCTGGCAGTATGAGACCACGGCGTTTGACCCCTCTACCCGGGAGGGCGGTCACTTTGCCCAGTATATCGACACTTTCTTAAAAATAAAGCAAGAGGCGAGTGGGTGGCCCGCAGGCTGCGTGAATGAAGAGTCTCGGTCTCGATATCTCGACGAGTACGCCCGGGTGGAGGGAATCGTTCTAGATAAGGTAAAAATAGAAAAAAATCCGGGACTGCGTTCTGTGTCGAAGTTATGCCTCAATTCGTTCTGGGGTAAGTTTGGCCAGCGAGACAATCTCTCAAAAACGAGCGTAGTTAAGACCAGAGAGGAACTACTAAGTCTGGTGACAAGCCCGGCAATCGTGCTGGAGGATCTAGTTCCGGTAAACGACGATGTAGTATACGCTCGCTGGTCATACAAAGATGAAAGCGTAGAAGCTTCGAGTCTTGCGAACGTAGTTATAGCCGCTTATACCACGGCACAGGCGCGGCTCAAATTATATGGTTATCTAGAGAAGCTGGATCGTAGGGTGTTATATTATGATACCGACTCAGTCATTTACGTACGGTCAAACGTACCCGGAGAGTACGAACCGCCTGTAGGCAGTTTTCTAGGCGACTTGACAGATGAGCTCGAGCAATACGGTGAGGGTAGCTACATCAGGGCTTTTGTTTCCGGCGGGGCAAAGTTTTACGCATTTATCGTGGTATGTCCAGGTGGGCAAGAGATAGAGGTCTGCAAGGTGAAGGGAATTACCCTCAATTACACGACGCGTAAAAAGATAAATTTCAATGCAGTACGTGAAATGGTGGTTGAGGAGGGGGAGAGTATTAAATTAAAGTTTCGTGCGATCCGACGAACCGCAATGCATGATGTGGTGACTCGCGATCAGACGAAAACATGCCGACCAGTTTTTGTTAAGAGACGATGTTGCAGGAACAGCTATGATACTCTTCCCTACGGGCATACAGACGAGTAGCAGATTCGCCCCTGAGACGTATTCGAGACCCGAACCGTGTAAATATGACACACTTCGACCAGCTTCGAGTTAAGTTAGTTTTTATTGTATTATAGCTGAACACTGTAAACTAGTATATAACGTAGTCTTTAAACTGATTCTCTTATAAGTTACATGTTATACTAGGCCTAGGGTAATATAATCAGCAGGATATAGCACTGCCTAACTGTTTAGCAAAATAAGACTAATACTATTAAGATTAGGAAAATACCTGTACCTTTCAAAATCGGTTAAGCTAGTTTAATTGTAAAAATATAAATATATGTATATCACTTGTTGTGCGACACTCCTGACTGTCGAAATCCTAAACCATGATAGCGGCATTCATGTTAATTATGAAATTCGTAATAAAAGAATTTACGAAGTATTTCCCATTTTCCTTAATTCGCCGACCTTTCATTTATCTACCCCTACTGGGGAAATCCCAAGCTTGAATAAAACTATGAATGAAAACAAATATTATTTCTTATACAGTTGTACACCTTTATTACCCCTCCCCTAAAAAATACGTCCCTGCTAGACTGTAAGAAATGATTCCCGAAGGCTGAATAGAGTTGAAGGTATAGCTTCAGAATCTTGGAAATATCTCTGACTTTAAATAGTTGTAACGCCGTTAAATTCTTGCTTGTAGCTGGAAGCTCAATCATAGTAGTCCAAGCGACCAAAGTTCGACTCTCGACAAGCGGCTATCTTTTTCATGCTTCTCTCATATACGCTAAATATCGGCTGCTTCAGGCGTATAGGGCATGCTAGCAGTTCACACGCTATTTATCAGCTGTTTACCGCCGGTTTGCAGAGTCTATCAACGCGTCTGGTATTAGCTGGAAGAGGGCGCGCACCGCGTCGACGGGACCCCCCCACCGCGGGGATAAAAAATACCATTTGGGATGTAGTAGCTTTTTCATCCTGATCTCAGCATAGTTGTCGAGTAGCTCGCGTTGAAAGGTCGAAAACTTTGCATTCTATTCATCTCGGGAAATGGATACCCGCTGGAATCACCCGTTTTCCGCTATAATAGCCGGGCCCTCTGGTTGTGGAAAATCAGTTTTTGTGAAAAATTTCCTTCGACATATTGGGAATATGTGTGACACTCGCTTCAATCGTATAATATGGTATTACGCGGAGCAACAATCACTCCACGGCATTAAAAAAGGAGACTCCGCACCACTTAGTGACATCGAGTATCGAGAAGGCCTACCCCAAGAATCTGATTATGACTCAAACACGCTACCCAAGTTGCTTATAATAGATGATCTTATGCGAGAAGCGTCCAATAATATAATCGTTGATCTTTTCACCAAAGGCTGTCATCATAAGAATTTGAGTGTATTTTTCATCACGCAGAACTTGTTTCATCAGGGTCGCGGACAGCGTGATATTTCTCTTAACGCGAATTATATTATATTCTTCAAGAATCCACGAGATCGCGCCCAGGTACAACATTTAGCTCGTCAGGTATATCCTGAGGATCCGCGTTTTGTTCAGGAGGCTTACCACGATGCGACAGCTCGTCCTCACGGTTATCTCTTACTTGATCTGAAACAAAGTACTCCCGAAAACTGTCGCTATCGTAGTAATATATTTCCCGGGGACAAGCACCAGTTTGTATACATCCCAAGCAGTGGCGTAACTAGACTTTACGGGCCCCAATGCGAAAAAAAATTGACGGATCCCCCCCCCCCCCGCCAATAATACGGAACTTGGCTTTAATCGCCATAAAAAAAAAAAAAGAAAAAACGATGTGTAAAAAATGAGACATTCACTGACCAAAAGGTTGATGAAATTCGGTTTATTCCAATATAAAATATTGTTCAAATTCATATTCAACGTGAAAAGTTAAACAGTTCGAGTTGCGTGGACTCAATTTACGACACTTTTTTTTGTTGTGGAGTCGTGGACGTGCTTTTTGTGGAGGGCTCACGTCGAAAAATAGTTTGAAAAAAAATAATTTTTTTGTGCCTAGCTGGGGACCCCTTAAGTCGGGGCCCCCTTAAGTCGAGGACCCCCTCGCGACCGCATTGGTTGCATTGGCATAACTACGCCACTGATCCCAAGAAAGGATATAAAGTCACGCGCTCAGCAGGGTCTACCAGTCATTCGTTTGTAATGCCACGCGCCGGCCAAATTGACGCTAGGACGGACTCCGTCCAAAGTAGGGCTGGTTCCAGACGGAGTGCCGAGGCTCGTAGACGATTCGGAAGCTCCAACACTGAGACGCTGAAGGCATTGTGTTGCTTAAAGCCTCAGCAGAGGTTAGCTCTACTACGCACAGCCGATAATTCGCTCGTGAAAAATATCTGTGAATGTGCTTTGAACACAGTGCGCGGAAACGTCATACTCAGTAGGCGAGAGAAGGCCCGACTTGCCAGACATAAGCAGCTTCTTCGTAAACTGTCCACTAACAAGGGTAGCTGGAAGAGCAAGAAAAAATTACTAGTTCAACGTGGAAACGGATTTCTACCTATGCTGATAGCACCCATTCTTGGGACGCTTTTTGGACAACTGTTTGGACAATAAATAAGGGTGAGAAATGGAACATGCAAAGAAGATGGTTCTGATACCCTCGGATACCATAGAACGGTTTCAACGCAATATTTCCTCATCGGCAGCAGCTTCGGAAGGCAGCAGTGAGAATGACGAGAAAAGTACAGCTGCACCTACCTCCAGGCTTGATAACGAATTGCGTAATATCCTGAACACTCCCGACCTGGATGACGCGACGAGGTGGAAGCTTTATCAGCAAATTTTACAACGTTTTCTATATTTCGCCGAGGACTCGAGAAAACCGCTACGCCTAGATCTCCACTCCATTCCTGATAAATCTAGTTCTACGGGTGGGTTATCCGAGAAAGGAAATGAACTTTCTAGTGACAAACAGCAGATGATAGCGAAAATCGCCTCGACAGTACCGAAAAAATACCAGCCAAAGGCGGAGCTTCTTCTAAAACATCTGGCCGAATACCCTTCACGGATTTCATGGGATAGCCGAGGCGGTGTAACTATAGACAACGTAGCCATCCCCGGGACAAATATCGTTGATCTAATTAACGACACTGTGCGTTCGAGAAAAAGTTTTCAGCCTCATGGTAGACATGCGTACGCACGCTTGCTTCATAGCATCAATGTTCCGCGGGAATATGTCGGAAATGATAATGTTTGGAGGAATGTTCAAGTGCCATCACCCTCGACCGCAGTACTCTCTGTGACACGGAGCAGGACTAAAAGACTCCGAACTCCACACGGGCGAAGAAATACCGCGAGCAGTAGCGATTCCGTTAAATCAGAAGACAATTCCTTCTCACCTTCGAGATTTCGTGGAACATCGGAAACACCTGAGAAATCCTCGCAGCAACCGTCCGGCTGGTTAACATTTGGCCTACGAAAATGAAAGAGTTGGAACGGCTGTACTTCGATCCCTCCTGCCCAGCAGGTTACGCGGGGGCCAGGAAGTTGAAAAAGGCAGCTCGGGGTGTAAGCGATGGCGCAATAGAAAAATGGCTAGGTACCCAGGACACCTATACTCTACATAAACCGGTACGTCGGAAATTTCCAAGACTGCGGTACAATGTGTCGAATATAGATGATCTTTGGGAAGCAGATTTGGTTGAACTTGGATCTATAAAGGAACATAATGACGGCATCCGTTACTTGCTGGTAGTCATCGATGTCCTGAGCAAATTTGTATGGGTTGTTCCGCTGTATCGTAAAGCCACCGGAGACGTAGCTGCTGGTTTTAAGCAGATATTATCGACCACGGATCGCCGTCCCGAGACTGTACAAAGCGACAAGGGTAAAGAGTTCGTGGGCGGGGCGTTTCAAAAACTACTAGCTGAAAATGATATACGTTTTCGCGTGGTGCGTAACCCCGACATAAAAGCAGCCGTAGTTGAACGATTTAATCGTACGTTGAAGGAGCGTATGTGGAGATACTTTACGCATAAAAATACCCACCGCTACATCGATGTTTTAGAAAAACTCATCAGCTCGTATAATAACACCGTACACTCGAGCATCAAGATGGCACCTTCCGAAGTAACACTCTATAACGCGGCAGAGGCACGAGCGAATATTCAACGTAGTCAACCGTTACACAGAACCAGAAAACCAAAATACAAGACAGGAGATCTTGTGCGTATAAGTAAGACAAAAGGTACCTTCGCTAAAGGGTACGAGGCTAACTGGAGCGAGGAGCTGTTCAAGATTCGGCGGGTTGTAACAGGTTCACCGCTAGTATACGAGATAGAGGACCTTTCGGGAGAGGAGATCGACGGCTATTTCTACGAACCCGAACTACAGCGCGTGAGCAAGGATCTCGAAAGTACTACGTTTCAAATTGATAAAATCATACGCAGCAAGGGACGTGGTCCTAGTAAGAAGCTTCTTGTCAGCTGGAAAGGTTATCCCGACAAGTTCAATAGTTGGATCTCCGCAGCTAGTCTCCAGGAACTCACACCATGATGAGGTCTCAGTTCTACATAACCCTACCGAGTAATAGCTCGATGCAAATTTATCCGGATAACAAGACCTGCTGCTATATTACTCAACTACCACGCACGATCGAACTTCATGGCGAATGGGAGGTTGCTATTGTCGAAATACAATACCCTTTAACATACCTCCCGGGTAAGAAGGAGAGACCGACCCGTCAGGTAGCCGAAGACGGGCATAGTGTAAACACTGCCGGCAGTGGGCTTTCGAATCATATAGATAGAGGTGTAAACGCTGTCATGAATAGCCTTGCAAATGGGGGTGGAATTTTCGAATCCGATGATACACCGATGATATTCATACCTGAGAAGGTCGTTAAAGAGGTAGAAAAAATACCGTCGCTTATGTTCGTCTACTGTGACATCATCGAACCACGCATCGTGGGAGACGTCTATGCACCGCTTCTGCGTATACTACAGGCTAGACAAAGCTCCGATAACGCGGGTACAGAGGTAAAAACGTTTTCACCGCCACACTATCTGCCTTTACTGCTATCGAGTTTTCGGACGATCGAAATATCTATAAGAGATCACCAGGGTAAGCCTATTCCATTTGATCACGGGACGTTGACGGTCACACTACACTTCAAGAAGATTCTCTAGATCACTGCATACACGTGGCGAGAATGTCGCACTACATTGAGCATTACGAGTCACAAATAGGCGGCGGAATCGATCGCGTTTTTGTCGGAGCAGCCAACCAACGGGGCCACGGTATCGGCAGTTTCCTAGGAGGATTATTTCGGCGGGCTATTCCCATGTTAAAACGGGGCGCACGTGCGGTTGGTAGAGAGGTTTTACGCAGCGGTATGAATTTCGTCTCTGACCTGGATAACGATGTACCGTGGAAACAGGCGTTTAAAGCACGAGCCGCCGAGACAGGTCAGAACCTGAAGCAGAAGGCCCAGGAAGGACTTGGAAAGGTTATGAGAGGTGAGGGTTATAAACTCAAGTATGGGCGAGCCTATGACCAGTCTAGTCTTGTTCGCGCACCGCGCCTCTCCATAGCAAGTGCTTCGTCTAGATCTACTAAAACTCGTAAGACTGTCAAGAAAACTCAGAGAAGAAAAAAAAAGCCTGCCAAGACTCGCTCGAAGAAGAAGAAGACAAAAAGTACCAGAAAGACACTCGCCAAAAGTAAGAAGAAAAAGTGCTGCAAGAAAAGAGCTGTTTCGGATATATTCGGACCCTTGTAAAAAATATACTCCTGCTAAGCATATCCTCTGAAATGGCCTACCTACATGCTCATTCCTGCGAATGCTTGAAATCCGAACTAGACCTCTTTACTCTACCGCCTACTCAGACTTCTATCGAGGGTGGTCAATGGGTACAGTACAAACCCGTCTCCGCACTAGCTGATGACGCACCGATTGAATTCGTCGTACCGGGTCAGGGCGACGAGTACATTGATCTCTCACACACGATGCTCAAGGTATGTGCTCGTGTAATTAATGTCGGGAAAGAAACAACAGCAGCAATAGTGGCCCCGGCGAACAATTTCCTGCATACCCTCTTCAATCAGACCGATGTCTACTTCAATCAAAAATTGGTCTCCCCGAGTAACAATGCATACGCGTACAGAGCTTACATCGAAACCTTGTTAAACTATGGTGATGCAGCTAAAAAATCGCATCTCACATCCGGATTATGGTATTCCGACACTCCCGGATATTTTGAGGAGACTACCGGCACTAACAATACGGGTTTCGCAAGCAGATGTAAATATTTCTCTGGAGCCACTCCCGTGGATATGCTTGGACGTCTTCACTGCGATGTCTTCAACCAGGACAAATTTCTATTAAACGGCGTAGAGCTCAGATTGAGACTCGTCAGATCCCGGGACGCCTTTTGCTTAATAGAGTCTAAAAACGATCATAAAGTGGACATTATGGACGTGACCTTATTCGTACGCCGTGTAAAAATCAGTCCAGGTATTCTACTGGCGCATGCAAGAACCCTAGCCAAGACAACTGCAAAATACCCTATGACGCGAGTGGAGGTCAAGACAATGACAATACATAGCGGCGTGCAGGCTGAAACCCTTGATAATGTTTTCCTTGGTCAAATACCGAAGCGGATAATCATCGGATTTGTCGATAACAAAGCCTATAACGGGGATAAAAAACTCAATCCGTTCAACTTCTCGGCGTTCGGGCTCAACCATCTATCCTTGTATGTTGAGGGTACACAGATTCCATCCAAGCCTTTACAACCCGATTTCTCGAGTAAATTATTTGTGGATTCCTACAACACCCTGTTCACGGGTACCGGTATACACTTCCTCAACGAGGGAAACTCAATTGCGCGTCAGGACTATGCAAACGGATACTGCCTCACGGCGTTCGATCTCACTCCCGACCTATCAGCAAGCGATAACGGCCACTGGAATCTCATCAAGCACGGCAGTGTTCGGATCGAGACACGCTTCGAGACGGCCCTGACCACGACCATAAATTGTATTGTCTATGCAGAATTCTCCAACGTAATCGAAATCGATTCGATGCGTCAAGTTATTACGGACTTTGGTAACTAGCTGCGAAGTACAGCTAGTCGAAGTACGGGATACCTGTCGGGACCTGCACGTCATAATCCTGCACCTGGGTCAACCCCTCTTAGTAAGCCATCGGACCCTGTCATAAAACTTGCTGGGACCTGTTCATCCCTTCCTTCGTGCTAAATGTGAAGAGGGGATGTTGTAGCTGCAGGACAGGATGGTCTAAATACTTCGCTCAGTCTCGTCCTCACCTCAGTTCACCGACAGTGCTCCGTACCCTCAAGAGTAAAACTCACTCAGTTCTTCAAGTTACCATGAACTATATCATCGATATACAAGGCTTCTGCGGGGAGAGTGGCAACTTCATGCCAAAAGAAGTTGCCGTTGTCGCCTACGGGTCAGAGGCTATAGCCCACTGGCTTATCGCACCACCGTTCTCCATCTCTGAGCTCTCTTCATCAAAACGAACGCAGAACAACTGGCTGACAAGTAATCACCACGGGATAGAATGGTTCGAGGGCGAAGTCTCGCATAAACAACTACATGCGAATCTACGTGCGATCACGCTCACGGCAAAGAACATCTTCTGTCGCGGTGTGCAAAAGGCCAAATTTCTTCAAGAAGTGATGTCACGTGAAATCGTCAACTTGGAACGCGGTGAGTGCGAGTGCCCGGCGTTCAAGGACATGTCATCGGATAAATCCTGCCTCCTCCACATTGGTGAACGAAAGAATTTCAACTGCGCATTGCGTAATGCTATGAAATTGAAGAATTGGCTACAGTCTCGTGGGCGATCCGAAAAGGTGTTGTCTGCGATTCCGTTTCGTACTATGCAGTTAAACTCACTCGAGCAGCCCGAGAGTAACGAGGGTGGAAATAATCCCCTCGAGCGGGGTGAGGATGAGTGTGGCCCCGGACCCATGGGAATAGAGGAGATGACAACACGCATGAGGACTGCCTGCCGAAGTGCATGACTATCAATCTCGCAACTGTTTGAGCGTATCTCTCAGTGAGTTCACAACCGGCGAAGAGGATGGATAGTTTCCAAATACTCGATGCCTTAGAGCTGGTACCTGCTCGGACCAAGGGCGTTTTCCCAGCTGATCAGATACCTCTGCGATGGTCGTACCCTACCGCTATCGTGGCAAATACAGATGTCCATACGCAACCCGGAACACACTGGGTAGCTTTCCACGTCACCGCATCCGGAGAAGGCGTCTATTTCGACAGTTTTGGACTGCCTCCTGTCATACCGCATCACATCCGCGCTCTACGCCGGAACTGCATAGCCTATCGTTGGAATGTAAAACAGCTGCAAAGCTCCTCCTCCCTGGTATGTGGACAGTTCTGCATCATGTTCCTATATTATATGACCCATGGCTTCACTTTGAAACAGTTTACAAGTATTTTCACTATGAATTTAGAGGAGAACGACAAGCTAGTCGGCTCATTTTACAGACGTTTAACACAGAATAAGTTAAAACGTAGAATACGTGATAGTATCGGTAACGTAAGCTGTATTCAGTGCTGTTGTCGTAAAAGATAACCTAATTGTTTGAAATATAAGTAATTCTTTTTTTTTCTATAACCATTAGAAATAAGTAAATTCTGTTCTTCCGTAATAATATTATTTCATGTTATACGAAACTGAACTAGTAATAAGTCTTCTTATACTTAATTTTAAATCTGTAGTGTACGAGTATTAATTTAGCTAAATGAATAAACACGAGCTCAAACCATAATCAATTGTACTTCTTTCACGACCCTTGGCCAATCTTCCCCGCCTATATTCATAATTCCCGTAGCGAAGGATCCTAGGTTAGCTATATCTATATATATTGGGACCCATACTGCAGAAACGTCGGAGTCATGGCCAGGTATATCTATATATATTTCGGACCCATACTGCAGAAGCGACGGAGCCAAGGGTATGTATATCTATATACATCGGGACCCATCCTGCCGAAGCGTCGGAGTCATGGCCAGGTATATCTATATTAGGGTGATTCAAAAAAAATCGATATTTTTTAATTTCGAAAATCCCCTATTCAAAAGTTGTTGGAAGGTGAAAAAAGATCCCAGTTAAAATTTCAGTCCGGAAAAAAAATATTTAAAGGTCGCTCATTGAAGTTTTCTATTTCCCATTTAAATAACATGGGAGAAAACATTTTTTTTTTTTTAGACTTTTCTAGCTCACAAGCCAATCGATGGATTTTTATGCGCGATGAAGATTTTTGTAGGAAATTGAACGCTCTACAAAAAATGTCTCTTGTCATTTTTTGATTAAACGACGAGTTCAAAAGTTAACTTTTAACTTTTTACCTTAACTTTCAAAAATTAACTTTTGAACTCGTCGTTTAATCAAAAAATGACAAGAGACATTTTTTGTAGAGCGTTCAATTTCCTACAAAAATCTTCATCGCGCATGAAAATCCATCGATTGGCTTGTGAGCTAGAAAATTCTAAAAAAAAAAAATGTTTTCTCCCATGTTATTTAAATGGGAAATAGAAAACCTCAATGAGCGACCTCTAAATATTTTTTTTTCGGGCTGAAATTTTAACTGGGATCTTTTTTCACCTTCCAACAACTTTTAAATAGGGGATTTTCGAAATTAAAAAAGATCGATTTTTTTTGAATCACCCTAATCTATATATATTTCGGACCCATACTGCAGAAGCGACGGAGTCCTGGCCAGGTATATCTATATATATTTCGGACCCATACTGCAGAAGCGACGGAGTCCTGGCCAGGTATATCTATATATATTTCGGAGCCATACTGCCGAAGCGGCGAAATCCCTTAGGTTAGAATGAACGATATTCACTTAGGTTAAGCTAAATTAGGTTACGCTAGGTTAGGTTAGGTTAGGTTAAGCTAAACTAGGTTAGGTTAGGTTACCTCGAAAAAAAAAAAAAAAAAATGGCGGACACCCCCCCCCCCCAGCGGGGGGCCGTTTTATGGGGGGTCATAAAACCGGAGCCATACTGCACCCTATCTACTAATGTAGATTTCTGCGTTGATGTTCTCGATTATTTGTTTGATAACGTAGGGACCTTTGTAATGGTCGTCAAATTTGGAACGAGTTTCGTTTAGTAGGAAGACTTTTTGTCCGGCTTCGAAGGTTTGCGGATTGATTTGCCTGTCGTAATAAGTTTTTGACTTTACTTTAGCTTCTTTCAGGTTCAATGCTGCTTGTTTCCGTATGTCGTGCATGTTTGTCATTAGGTCAAGGATAAAAGTATTGTACGTGTTTGTCATTGCGTCTGTTATTCTTAGGTCCGACGGTAATCGGGCTTCTTTGCCACATATTAGTTGGTGCGGTGTGAAGTCCGTACCCTCATGTCTCGCGGTGTTGTAGCAGAAGATCGCAAAGCGGATGTATTCATCCCAGTCTTTACCCGCGTTTGTGTAATGTTTGATGTGTTCAGTTAGTACGTGGTGACTGCGCTCCAGCGATCCGTTCGATTGCGGGCGATAGGCAGTTGTTCGGACTTGTTTGATTTTAAAGAGTTTGCTAATTTGTTTGATTGCGGTACTCATAAAGTTCTGTCCTTGGTCCGTCAGTATTGTTCGTGGAGCTCCGTAAAGCGTAATATATTCTTTGGCGAAAGCTACACCTATTGTTTGGGCAGTAGCATTGGGGAGTGGTATTGCGTCTAGGAACTTGGTTAAGTTGCACTGGATCGTTAAGAGATATTGGTTGTTGGATTTCGTGATCGGGAGTGGCCCTACAATATCGAGTGCTACTTTATCGAAAGCGTCTGCTGGTGTATCCGTGATTATCATGGGCAACTTGGTCTTGATTCTCACTAATTTTTTTCTTTGGCAACTGTCGCAGGCCCTGATAAAGTTTTCTATTTGAGTTTTCAGATTTGGCCAAATGTATTTTTCTCTTATTCGGTTGAATGTTTTTGTTACCCCTTGATGGCCGCCGATTAGCGATTCATGGTATTCTCTAATTATTTCGTCGCGTAGGCTTTCGTCGGGCGTGATAATTTCTTCGGTACAGAGTGTGATTTTAATGTTGGTGTTCGCGAAGGTGTAATAGAATAGTTTTTTGATCGTTGACCATTGAAAGCTGCCTAGCCCAACGTTGTTTTTCGCGAAGGCGAAAGAGTTTATATTTTTACGTATAAGGATGCGTTTGAGGTTGAGGAGTATGTTGTGCAGGTCTTCCAGATTGTCTTTGTCCGTATGTTTGTTTTTTATTATAAGTGTGAGAATATATTTATCTTTGGATTTTGTAACAGCTATTTCCAGTTTCCGTGGTGTTCGAATTGTAAACGTTTTTCTGTTCAGCATGTTCTTGTCTATCAGTCGTTTTGTCAATGGGTCATCTGTCGGGTGTTCTGCCGGTATGCAGTGAACGTAGTTGTCGTGTATTAGGAACATTCCGTCTTTTGATTCTTTGATGTTAGTCGCAGGTATTATGTTATCTAGATTGTTTATGAAATGATTGAAATCGTTAAGTGTGTTGTCGGTATCGTCGTTCTGAGTGTCCCTTTGTTGTGGGGTGTCAGTGGTAGGGATGGGGAAGTCGTTGCGTAGGTTTTGGAGATCTAAGGTGTCTATTGATAAGTCGGAGTCGTCACTATCAGGTGATCTCGAGTTCTCGGGCTCTGACGAATAATCTGTATCCGTCGAATGGTCAGTAGTGTTATCTATTTCTGGCGGTGGAATGGTGTTGCGTTGCGTTGTCGGGAGTGATCCGTGAGATATTGGATTTTCGTATACACAGATGGTGATCTTAATGTCTGTGTCTGTGAATATATAATGGATCATACGACTCACCATGTCCCAGCTAAGGTGGTCTAAGCCGCAACCTAATCTTGGTATTGATAGTGATCTCACTCCTTCTCTGATAAGCGCTACTTTGAGTTTGGCTAGTGTTTTGTACATTACTTCTTTCGTAGGTTTGTCAAAGTGGCGTTCTTTTGTTACCAAATTATAAATTATACGTCGTGGGTATGTAACTGTAATAATGTCTGTTACTTTAGGGTTCATGGCTCGAAGTTGTTTGCGTTGTATCAGTCCCTGTTTCACCATCTGATCCGCGACACCCAGTGAAGCTTTACCGTCCGCTGAAATACAGTGTGCCAGGTTGTCTTTTTGTTTTAGTACGTCGGCGTGTGTCTCTGTGATGTTTTTATTGTAAGTCAAAGGCAGGAAATCTACATCTACGAGAAATTGATCGTAGGGGGGTGTGTTTTCCAGATTTTGTTCGGTAGAAGTTCCGGCTAGTCTGTCGCGTGAGACTTCTCGTTTCTTTACATCTAGCCTAGTATGTGTTACTGCTGACTCCGAGTCCGTTGTTGTATTTGTGCTAGGGAGTTTTTTATAAACTCTTTTGCGTATATACGGTGCAGATCCTGGCCTATTATCTTTCGACGTTCCGGGTTGAGGATCGGGTAGTTTGCTCCGCTCCTCTTTGCTACGGTCCGTACGTATGTGCGGGACTTTTCGTTTTATATCGGGGGTCGCGTCTGTAGTTTGTTTGCGAATATTTTTGTGAGCTCTTTGGCCCGAGTTAGATGAGGTTGTGATAATGCGCTTACGACGGGTGTGTACCTGAATGCCTGAGTCATTCGTAGAGTCTGAGCTATCGTCTGCGTTCTGTTTGTGTCGCGGTGCCGGGTTACCTGAAGATTGTGTATCGCGATGTCGTTTATTCGTTTTCTTCGAGCTCAGGTAGGTCTCTGGGGAGTTTGTTTGTTTATCGTCGTTTTCTTCTAGAGGTGTCGAGTCGTGAGTGGATTCGAATAGGTGGGTTGGTTCTTTCTTTCGTGGGCCAGGGTTATTAGAGGAGTCGGTAGTCCTTAGTCTTTTAGCGGGTTTAGATTTTTGATTGATAATTTCAACGTCTGAGCTGTCCGAGAGGTCTGATGTTGCCATGGTTGGCGTTTGCTGCGCCTTAGTTCTTTTAGTTGGGGCAGGGTTAGTGAATTCGTCAGTGGTTTGTC
The DNA here is from genome assembly GCA_944452935.1 of Rhogogaster chlorosoma. Taxonomy (NCBI): domain Eukaryota; kingdom Metazoa; phylum Arthropoda; class Insecta; order Hymenoptera; family Tenthredinidae; genus Rhogogaster; species Rhogogaster chlorosoma. The sequence goes on along the minus strand of OX101798.1, from coordinate 13,417,436 downwards.
GGGGGCGTCTCGGGAATTGATGTGCTAGTTTTTTCTTGTTGTTAGTTTCCTCTGAGGGTTCTGTATCGGTTCTAAGGCGTTTTGAATCAAGAGGTAGGATCTGGATCGGGTTAGGTGGTGGGTTTCTAGATAGCGCGTCTGCGTTTGAATTCATTTTACCTTTTTTGTAAATAACGTTGTAAGAATATTCGTCGAGTGTCAGGCGCCATCGTAGCAGTCGCGAAGTTGGGTCTTTGACATTATTTATCCATACTAATGGTCTGTGATCTAGTCTTGGGCATAGTCGGTCACCATTAGGAGCGCTCAATTTAGTTCGTAGTCTTATGGCGAACTAGTTCGTTCTTTTAGTTCGTTTAGTTCTTTTTCACGAATATTTCAGTACAGCGATAATTCCGTATAAAAAGTAATCTTGGGCATAGTCGGTCGCTGTTGAGAGCGCTGAATTTAGTTCGCAGTACTGTGACGAACTAGTTTACTCTTGTAGTTCTTTAGTTTTTTTTTTTTTAATATTTCAGTAGAGATAATCACAAAAAAAAAATATATGACATATGATTATTGTTAACCATAAACTATAAATTCTATACTTTGATAAGAAACTCGTTTAAGAGCAAAAAAAATCAGTAGGTTGGACATGCAGCGCCACTTCATGATAGAGCGGACGCCAGAAAAAGGAATATATAAAGAACTGAGAGCGAGATCATCTACGAACTAGTTCGTATAGTTCACCTGAAGGAGCGCTCTTCCCACCTAGGTCGTTCGCGAACTACCCAAGGCTACTGTGATCCGTGACAAGTGTAAATGTGCGTCCGTAAAGGTATGGTCGAAAGTGTTTCACCGCGAAGATAATTGCTAGCAGTTCTTTGTCAATTGTCGAGTAGTTGACTTCTGCTTTTTCGAGAGATCTTGAGGCGCATGCGATGGGTAGGTCTTCGCCGATTTTGCCTTGGCTAAGAATCGCGCCTACAGCGCAGTTTGAGGCATCAGTTGTTAATACGAACGGTTTTTCAAAGTCCGGGTATTGTAAGATAGGTTCATCGCAAAGGCTATCTCGTAAGGTCTCGAACGCGGCTTGGTGTTCGGACGTCCACAGGAATGGAGTGTTTTTCTTTAGTAGGTTATTTATGGGCTTCGCAATTTTTGATAAGTTAGGTATGAATCTTCGGTAGTAGCCGATTAATCCTAGAAATTGTTTAATTTGTTTAGGATTTGTAGGTACGGGATAGTCTTTTACGGCTGCTATTTTGTTTGGGTCCGGTTTTACTCCGTCTTTCGTGATTACGTGGCCTAGGTATGCTACTTCTTTACGCAGGAATTCACATTTGTCGGGCTGAAGCGTTAGTCCGGCATTGGATAATCGTTCCATGAGTTTTTTGAATTTGACCGCATGTTCTTCTAAAGACCTCGCATAGATTACAATGTCGTCCAAATAGACGAAAACTTCGTTGCCTAGGAGTCCAGAAAGTACCTGATCCATTAGGCGTTGGAAGGTCGAGGGTGCATTTTTCAGCCCAAAGGGCATTCTGTTATATTCATGATGGCCATGCGGAGTTGAAAAGGCCGTTTTTGGACTGTGGTCAGGGTGCATTGGTATCTGGTGGAAACCTGACGCCAAGTCGAATTTAGAGAAGTATTTGGCGGACCCTAATTGATCTAAGATGTCTGTTATGTTGGGGAGAGGATAGGCGTCACCGATAGTTTTTTCGTTAAGTTTGCGGAAGTCTATGACCATGCGCCATTTCTTATTGCCGGTGGCGTCTACTTTCTTGGGCACTATCCAAACCGGCGAGTTGTATGGTGAGGAAGAGTGTTCAATAATATTTTGATCGAGGAGTTTGTTGACTTGCCTATCTATCTCTTCTTTGTGAATCTGAGGATATCTGTACTGTTTTGTGTGAATTGGGATGTCATCTGTGGTTGGGATAGTGTGGCTAACTAGTTGCGTATGTTTTAAGTTGTCGCCCGGTAAAAAGAAGAGGTGGTTAAATTGTATAGCAAGGTCGGTTATCGATTGTTTTTCTTCGTTATTTAGATGGTCTAGTCGGAGGTTTTCTATAAGCGTGTGGAGACGTTTTGAGTTATGGTCAGGGGAGAAGTGAAGCGTGCGGAAATTGTCATTAGTATTAGTTTCGCGAGCTTTAGTTAATAGGATTGATTGGACGTTGGCGAGTTTTGCATCGGTCAGCTGGGTTCTTGTGTCCTCGAGTTCGTCGACTTCTTCTAAGGTTACTACGGGTCTCTTTATCTCGACAGCTGACTCGCTGGAGTTAATCGCGTAAGCATATGCTAGGCCGTTTCTGTTCGTGACTAAGGCCTTGCCAAGAAAAATATTGGGACCAAGGTCTATATTATCAATGAACCCTGTTTTTAAGGTTGGGTTGGCTACTTTCATTGATATTACCGTACCGGTTCGCGGAGGAATGGATATAATGTTTTCGTCTAGTATTTTTAGTGGTTTACAGTTATCCGTTGTCACTGTACCATTTCCAAACGAAATCGTGGCATTTTCGTTGTATAAAAATTTCGTCCCCAGAATACCATCTTCCTTTATTAGGAAGGAATTATCAACTAGGTGAAAAACGTGCCAACTATTGCCGATCTGTACGTTAACGCTTCCCAGGGTTTCTACAGTACCGTCCGTTGTGCCAGTTATCTGGGTTTTATCTGTCACGGTTGTGACTATTCTTAAAAAAAGTGAATTGAATTATTATTTTTTAATACAATTACTCGTGCTCGCTAGCTTACTTATAACTATTGACTCTACCTTTTTTATAATAATAATAATTCCTTTTAAAAAATGTTTGTCACTTTATTTTTATTTAATAAGAGCCTGTCTCTACTCAGGGGGTCGGGAGAGCTCCCCGGGTTTATGTCAATGCTTATTTAAATTAAAGAGGAAGGTGATTATTATTGATAAAAATAAATGTTTTCAACACTCATACTTTAGTTTATTTACGATGTTATATGAGAAAATGAAACAAATATAGCGAAGGTTTTGTTTTAGACAATTATTTTCTAACTAATCCCTATTATTAAATTATCGTTATTATAACAAGACCTGAGCGAGAAGTATATTTTTAAACTCTAAGAGAGATAGTTTTTAGTCTTGGGTAGTTCGCGAACGACCTAGGTGGGAAGAGCGCTCCTTCAGGTGAACTATACGAACTAGTTCGTAGATGATCTCGCTCTCAGTTCTTTATATATTCATTTTTCTGGCGTCCGCTCTATCATGAAGTGGCGCTGCATGTCCAACCTACTGATTTTTTTTGCTCTTAAACGAGTTTCTTATCAAAGTATAGAATTTATAGTTTATGGTTAACAATAATCATATGTCATACATTTTTTTTTTTGTGATTATCTCTACTGAAATATTAAAAAAAAAAAAACTAAAGAACTACAAGAGTAAACTAGTTCGTCACAGTACTGCGAACTAAATTCAGCGCTCTCAACAGCGACCGACTATGCCCAAGATTACTTTTTATACGGAATTATCGCTGTACTGAAATATTCGTGAAAAAGAACTAAACGAACTAAAAGAACGAACTAGTTCGCCATAAGACTACGAACTAAATTGAGCGCTCCTAATGGTGACCGACTATGCCCAAGACTAATAGTTTTGACTTTAAACCGAGAGGTTAATATTGACACTCAATGAGATATTTTTGCTTTATTTTGACTCTATTATTGTACCAGAAGGGTGTAGAAAGACTTTGGAAAAAGACAAAAGATTATAAGCTTATATGATGTGGCAACTCGGGCAGCCAAGAGGACCGAGGTTTCTCTCAGGAGCTTTGCTACCACACAAAAGCGAAATGAATCGTTATTCAATAATTGAGACAGGTAGAGAGGCCGAGGCGTTCTCCACGATGCTAAATATCAATAACATTCGGTTATCGAACAGTTTACTTCTGAATATACGGCCGAGCTGCCCGTCTTATAAACAGGACGGTTGTTACTTTGCTTGCGAGAAAGGTTTTCGCGGAGTCGTGCCGCGCGGCGAGGCTGGCCCGCGCCGGGCGGCAACGACGGAGTTTACATTCTTACTCAGAGATGGCGGGCTCGCTAGGCCGCGCCGAATTTAAATTATTAAATATTAACCGTAGTGTTACACGGTATAGTGTACGTTCGGTTTGACTGCGTTAAGTTTCATTATGTTTATGTCGGCTCCGGTGTCGATCAAGAGTGTGCTTGTCTGTTTTTCAAGTTGGGGTGTGTGTAGGTGTATCTTAGGTGTTTGTGTTACCGCCGTTGTGAAAATGCGAGATGTTCTCACATTATTGTTTGAGGATCTGTAGCGAAGTGGGATAACACCTGTATTTCTGGAATGGAGTTGGTCATTTTTAAAACAGATTGTCGCTTCTTCGAGTCGTAGGAAATCGGCGCTCAAAAGGCCGTCTTCTCGTATAGGGAATTCGTCGCTTATTACGTGAAATTCGTGGCAAGTTCCGGCAAATTCTAGATTAATGCTACCTAGTGTTTCCGTGTATCCCTCTGTTATTCCCGAAATGTAGCGTTTATTTCTTGGTTCGAAACGAGTGTCTGAGGTGATGGTCCTTCGTTTTATTAGGTTTAAATTTGCACCGGTGTCTACTATTAGTGTTCCGGTATTGCCGATAATTTGCGGTGATTGAATTGTAATGGTTGGTGATTCCAGGAGAATCCTTTCAACGTGTTCGGACGCTTTTTTAGAGTTCGGGGCGTTGGCGCGTCCGTGTGGTCCCGTTACTCGTTTAAATGTAGTGATTCTACTGGAAAGTTGTTAGTATTTGCGAAATTTGTATTTGTATAATTTACGCGTGCGTATCTTGGTTGTTCAAAGTTGAATCTGTTTCGGTTTTCGTCAGGTTGGTTTGGTCGTTGAGCGGAGTTGTTATGTTGAGGTCTGTTTTGTATCTGAGATTGTTGGGCGTATGTTGGAGTGTTTGGTTGATGGAAGGAAGGGTTTTGGGTTGTCTGTCGATTTTGATAGTTTCGCGTGCGGCACCATTGGATTGTATGCCCTTTACGTTCACAATATGTACAAGACAAATTGTCGGTACGCTCTCGTAATCTACAGTTATCTAACGAGTGCCCAACACGCTTGCAAAACCTACAGTTCAGCGACGGGTCGTGAGGCGGTGTTTGTTTTGTGTTACTACTACGGTTTTGAACCGGTTCATCGGTTTTTGAACTGTTTTGGTACCGTTTCGTATCGCTCGGTGTCTGCGATTGTAATTTTTGCCTTTCTAATACTATTCTTTCCGCGCTCACCGCCTTATCGACTGCCGCTCGCAGCGTGTTTGGCTTCTCGGTTGACACCCTTTGTTCTAGCGCGTCACATAGACCTTTTATAAAGGCGCGTAAGGCGTTATCTTCAACGTTCTTTATCAGTATAGTCGCATGTTCGGCGGTTTCTTTCGAATCTATAATGTCAATGGCCGTATCTACAAGTTCTTCTATTCTAGTTCCGTATTCTAATGCGGTCTCATTTTTCTCTTGACGTGCACACGCTATAGCACATTGCACGTCTGATAGTTTTTGTTTTGGTTCAAACGCGCGTTTTAAATTATCTATGATTGGTCTTAGTGTCTGGAGGCTATCTCGCGGAAGGGCTCTTTCTGCATGGCCTTCGATTTTCGATCGTACAAGTGCGGCAAATAGAAGTGAATCTCGCGGATCTATTAGTATTTTTGCGTTTTCAACTTTCCGAAGGAAAGATTTTACTGTAATGTTTGATCCGTCGAAAGTTGGGTTCAGTGTAGCCACCACTTTCAATGGTAGAAATTTCGTCTCTGGGTCGGACATGATTTTCGACAAGGTTTACGACTTATTTTAATGGTATACGTATATTAAGTTAGCTTACGTTCTGGAAATTATGGTAAGTACGATGAGAGTGATTATTCTTGGCATATCTCTGAAGTGGTGATCGTTGGTGGAGAGATGACGATTCTGGATCTGGTAGTCGGGCGATAGTGTTGGTGATATCGGCGTCTTGAAATCGTCACCGGGCTTCGTCGTTGGAGCGAGTTCGCTCTTTGTTGGGCGAGGTGCCTTTGAGGTTCGGTTTCAGTTGATTGATAGTCTTGGCAGATCTTGTGATTGCCAATTATTGCCAGGTTGATAATGGCGGTTTCGTAGCTCACGCTTTTTGGGTGTATGAGTGATTAGCGTAGCACTAGTTATAACGTGCAGTATAGACGAACTTCGTTACGTTTTGTCTGTAATTTGGTTAACAGTTCACAAAACTTGTGTTACTCGTCGTTTCACTGTTTGATATCACAATTTGTTGAGTTAGCTGGTTTATATTTTTGTGGTAGTTCGTTCACTTTTGATATACCCTCAGTAACAGGGGGACCACCGCTGCCACCAGTGTTATGTCTATTAATTGGGTTAGGTCTCCTGTTCAATATATAAAGATATACCTGAGGAGTATGTGGGTAAACGATAATGAAAGTAATTATAACCAAACTTAGATCTTTATTTCTAATAGTGGTACTGAGTTATAAAGGAAGTCGTGTCTCCTGTATGGTAGTTAGTGAAGGAGTGAAGTCAGAGGGAAAGGTAGACAGTGGCTATGGGAATGAGATAGAAGGATTATAGCTGACTCGCTGCATTTGGCAGTGCCGTGTGCAGCGAGTATCTTGTAGGGACGTTAGGACAGGATGCGGACGGTCGGGTAGCAGATAGATAAAGAGAGTAGAGATGTGAAGGAACAGGGGGGTAGAGGTGAGTGAAGGGAGAGCGTACGGGTGGTGACACCCGGACGTAACAACTTTTTCTCAATTAAAAAATTTCGAAAATATTTTCATCGAGAAGCTGAGGAAAAAACACGATTTTTATGTATTTTTAATAATTTTTTTTTTTCATGCCAAATAGATAGATATAGAGAATGAAAAATTGCACACGATTCTCATATGTAGGCTACCAGCAGTGCTAAAAATCTGAAAAAAATTACAAGAGGTCCTCAAAAATAGGGTACTCCCCAGAATAAAAATCAATCAAATTTGAGACCATGAAAGAAAAAGGTGGCTGGGTTGACAAAGAATCCTTCATATACGAAGACTTGTCGAAAAAAACATGCCCCATTTTTTTTCAGTTCTTCTACACGCTTCGTTTTTGCACCATAATCAAATCAAAAAGTTTAAAAAAAAAATATCATCCAAAATCTGAATATTTTGTGGTAAAATCGGGTGAAATATGACTAAGTTGTAGAGCATCAGTGAAACATACGAGGTATTCCATTCCAACTCAACCAGTGCTTTTCCCTCACCATTTTTGATTCGATCCATAATTTTTTCTACGGTTACTCAAACTCTACTCATGATTTTTGTAAGATTTTTTTCATGAACCGTTATTTATTCATTGATTTTGGAAACTTCAAACAGAGAGACACGTTTGATTTTTTTTGAAAAATCTCAAGAATTCTGTGTCCGAAGATGATCATTTCGACCCCTATTCGAAAGTGGAAACTATTTTCCCACCACCAAAATTGTCTATCATTGAAAAAAAATTACAAAAAAAAAGTTGACTCAACTATAAAATGATGTTCGAGCTTAAATAATTTTGGAAGGAGTCAATTCATCAAAAAATTATTGGATACACTTTTTGCAGAGTGTTCAATTTCCTATCAAAATATGTATAAGTCGTTGGCATTTGTTTATTGGTTCGTGGGCTAGAAAATTCTACCAAAAAAAAAAATCCTGTGCTATTTCAACGGATAATAGAAATCCTCTACGTATTGATATTAAGAGCTCCGCTTGACAAACATCTCCCCCCCCCCCCTCCCCTCCCCCAGCCAAATTTCAATGGAAATTTTGCAAAAAAAAAAAAAAAATTGTTGGTTGCTGGTCTAATACTATACCTTGCGTATATCTGTAAATTGTTAGTTTAGCCGCGAATCGATGTTGATGGTACGGAGGTCTGTTTATTCGAATGCTACGGGCAAACGGTTGCGCTGGCGATGCCGTATCAAGGGATCCCGTTTTTAGAGGATGAATGCCTTTAGAAAATTAGCGCTATTCGAATTTTAAATATGGATAGTTTAAAATTTATGGCGGTTGAAAGTCAAAAAGGGGCGTTGAAAAATTATATTTTTTGTCTACCCGACAAAATTTCAATTTTCAATTAATATTTTTTCTATAGACTCTTAATTGACGTCTAAGTACTTGGTGTGGACATCTGTTGATATATTGTTCGGAAGAATTTTTGGAATCGATTGATTCCTTTTTCAATGCCATGGGAATAATTTCGGTGTTATATTCTGGAATGACTGGACTAATATACCTATTTTCTATTGAGTACTATCTTTCGCGAGGAAATCACATCCGCGACTTCAACGATACATAATTCCATGGAAAAAAATTCGACCTCTACGAAGCTTGAAAAATTTCGCATCGAATGAGCTGTACTGAAAATATTTCGGCTCATGAAGTGCTATGAGATATCACGTGCTAAATTGCCTTAGTTATTTTCGGTTCGTGGTACGTTTGTAGAAAACCTGTTATTGAGAAGCGTTGAATTACGATCAAAAAATCGTAAAGACGTCCAATGGTTATCGAATAATCAGCCGACGAGTGCAGTCGTGCGTTATTGGCATATAAGCCCTATGGTCGACCGTTCGTCGGGGGATCTTATATATGAAGGATTCTTTGTCAACCCAGCCACCTTTTTTTTTCATGGTCTCAAATTTAATTGATTTTTATTCTGGGGAGTAACCTATTTTTGAGGACTTCTTGTGATTTTTTTCAGATCTTTAGCACTGCTCGTTGCCTACATATGAGAAACGTGTGCAATTTTTCATTTTCTATATCTATCTATTTGGCATGAAAAAAAAAAATTATTATAAATATAGAAAAAACGTGTTTTTTCCTCACCTTTTCGATGAAAATATTTTCGAATTTTTTTAATTAAGAAAAAGTGCTCAAAAACCAAAAAAACGCAAAAAAAATGAGTAAAATAGTGTTTTGAGATCTTCGGGCCGTTTTGATTTTGATGAAAAAATTCACAAATCATCCATCCAATTTCCCAACTTTGCTCTATAAATCTTGTTATGGGTCGACCATTTGTTCCTAGGGAAATAAATTTAAAAAGCACTATACAGCTGTTTTTTCCTCACATAATAGTCTTAAACGCCCCTGAAACAATCAACAAGTTTACGAAAAGAAAGAAAGATGATCGGAAAAGATTGTTTCAAGACTATTATGTGAAGAAAAAACGGCTGTATAGTGCTTTTTAAATTTATTTCCCTAGGAACAAATGGTCGGCCCATAACGAGATTTATAGAGCAAAGTTGGGAAATTGGATGGATGATTTGTGAATTTTTTCATCAAAATCAAAACGGCCCGAAGATCTCAAAACACCATTTTAATCATTTTTTTTTGCGTTTTTTTGGTTTTTGAGCACTTTTTCTTAATTAAAAAAATTCGAAAATATTTTCATCGAAAAGCTGAGGAAAAAACACGTTTTTTATGTATTTTTAATAATTTTTTTTTCATGCCAAATAGATAGATATAGAGAATGAAAAATTGCATACGTTTCTCATATGTAGGCTACGAGCAGTGCTAAAAATCTGAAAAAAATCACAAGAGGTCCTCAAAAATAGGTTACTCCCCAGAATAAAAATCAATTAAATTTGAGACCATGAAAAAAAAAGGTGGCTGGGTTGACAAAGAATCCTTCATATATACAATATCAACTTTTCGAGGTAAGTAACAAATATAGAAAATCAAATTATTTATTGTAGGTTATATTATACGTGATCGTACAATTCTTAAAAGTTGGCGATTCAGCCGCGAGCGCCCTTTGCGCCGCCTTCGCCGCTTTAACCGCGGCCCGCTTTCGTATACGGCAATTCCGGCGTGAGCGTGCCAAAGCCCCCTTTCCTGGGTTTTCCCGTGATGTCGGATCTCGCTCTGGCAATGGATAAAATTTCAGAAATTACATGTGACAGGTTATAGCAATTCAGTTCGCGCCTAATGATTTCACAGGGCCAATCTTTGTCAATTCTTTGTCAAAAATGAGATCGAAACTGGTTCTCTGTCCTTCAAACCAGATATAACGCCCTTCTAGCAATATCCGACGTTTTAATGCGACTTATGTATACGCCTCTTCTGCATTAGTCCTTCGATATGATACCACAGGATTGTCCGTCAAAACGCACATCGCCATTGTAACGAAAAATTGGTGAAATACTCACTTTTTTCATTGCCCGGCGTCTCTACCTCTGCAACCGCGCTTGTTGCGACCGCGTCCTCTCTTTCAGGGACATTGGATGAGGATAGGGTAGCGTCTATACAATGATTATAAACGGTAGGTACCAAATATAATTATCATACTGTGCTTGCAGCGTGCTTGCCCATGAGTCAGTCCACGTCAAGCGGGATGGATTTGGCCAAAAATACTCCTCAATGTTTCTGATTCTTTTGTAGTCTCTTTTACATATTTTCTGGGTAAAATAAATGCATGTGACCTTTTTTTTCAACTCGAAGGGCTTAGAAACTACAAGGGGTTGAATTTTCGACCAAAAATCGGAATCGCGCTCTTATATTCAAACGTTATCTCCGGTTCCCTTTGTTGTACAGACATCGGCAAAAGTACTCATTTCGAAGCTCTCGAATCGCACTTTCACGCTATCAATGTTATATTCATCGGATAGATAATTTTCTATTTGTTATGAACAATTACATTTTTGAAACGTAATTTCCGAGATGATAATCCCGTTCTGAAATTCTGAAAAAAAAATACGAGCGTGTTTCTTGATTCATTTTCTACAAAATTTTTGCGTTTTAAAATGGAACTTGGTTGAAAACTGTGTTCAAAAAGCGATTGATCCGTGCGGGACGTCGCGCGCGGCTATCTACGCGGGCGCGCCGAGACCGTGGCTTGTTCGCTTCACATGCAAAGATAAAAGAATATAGGAGGGCATAGTATGCGTTAAAATTCATCAAATCCATTAATTTACGGAATTATTCATTCCATTACAGGCTGAATACTCGCCTGAGTACAAAGATATGAATACAAAGGTACACACCTGACTGAAATCTTGAAAATAACTGGTGAATATGCACGATCTTCGCGTTTTTCTTACCCACCAAGCGGGACTAAAGCGACCATTCTCAGACGAGAGAGCAAAAAAAAAATAATAATAAATTGAAAACGCCCGCTGAAATATTTTTAAATATTTTCAAAAAAATTATCAATAATGGAGATAATGGGTCGAAAAATCGATGCATGTGTCACAAATAATATGGTGTGCACCACTGGCGAGGGCTTTTTTGCCCTTGGTACACAATATACTATTTTGCCGATGCCCGACTAGAAATTTCGGTAAGGCTGTGATAAGGCCCAGATCAGGTTCGCTTTACTACCCGATCAGGCTCGTATCAGGGGATTTGATCAGGCCCCCATCATGCTTGTAACGCAGGGTTCCACATGGGCCTGATCAAGCGGTCTGATCAGGCCCGGATCAAGCGGTCTGATCAGGCGGGGATCAAGCGGTCTGATCAGGCGGGGATCAAGCGGTCTGATCAGGCCCGGATCAAGCGGTCTGATCAGGCCCGGATCAAGCGGTTTGATCAGGCCACTGCCAAGACTTTTCAATCAGGTCCCGATCAGGCCGCCTGATCAGGTGCCGTTGGAGTTGCCTAATCAGGCTCAAATCAGGCCACCATCAAGAATTTGCGATCAGGGCGCCTGATCTGGTTGGCATCAGGGTTGCCTAATCGCAGGTTCGAATCGTTGCCTGATCTCACTTCCGTCAGTTTTGTATCGGGTCCAGATCGAGGTACCTGATCAGGCTTTTAGGGGCACTGATGGAGGTGGTGTCCCATCTTGATGAGCCTCGAAGATGATATTCTGACTGTACTAGACATGAAGGGCTTACAAGCAGAATGAAAAGACTACCTTTAGACATTTTCAGCTTAAGAGTCCATGTAATGATATTACAGTCTTAAAATTGATATTTTTTTCCAACTGACTATTTTCTGAAAATAAACATATTTTTTCTACAAGACTTTGTTTTTCGATATTTTTTTAGTTGATGTGCGATGCTTACGGATATATATATATATTAGGGTAGCCCAAAAAAAACGAATATTATTTTTTCGAGTCTCTTACGAAAATATGTTAGTTTATCATGTTTTAAGTCAAGGGCCCCCTCTAAAGCGCAGCAAAAAAAAAAAAATTTCAAGAGGTCGCTCAAAATTTTTTAAAATTTCCAAAATCGTCGAAAATCGAGTTTTTCTTTTTTTTTTCTCGTTATTTCACTATTTTCTACTATAAAAATGATCAGGATCCTGAAATTTTCAAGTCGATATTTTGATATTTAACGGTCCCTTAAGATTTTTTTGTTTCCAAGTAGAGTACCTTCGACCTTTTCGAGCGACTTCCGGACATGAATATTAATGACCTTTTTATTTTTTTTCTTGAAGTTGACATACTAAAGAATATAACTTTTTTTTTAAGAGTGAAAATCGGCTCGAAATTTTTTTTTTTGCATCTCTCTAGCCTTATTTATATTCTTTAGTATGTCAAATTCAAGAAAAAAAAAGGTCATTAATATTCATGTTCAGAAGTCGCGCGAAAAGATCTAAGGAGATCGAGATATAAAAATCGAAAGGCGCCACAAGAACATTTCCCATATTATTCAGATGGGAAATGAAAAATGGCGATGCGCGACCTCTAAATATTGATATTTAGAGCCAATTTTTTTAGAGGCTCGTTATTTGAGCATGAAGAACAAATTTTCGAAGGTAACTCTCTGAAAAAAAAATTGTCGCTTTCCATGCCAAATCGACCACTTCTGAACCCGACCCCTTTCGATTTGGCTGAAACTTTTTTATCTTTTTCTACCCCACTGAAGACGGTCCTCATAATTTTTTCAAATTTTTTTACCCAACCCAAAAAAAGTCGCTTTTTTTTCAAACAGCCATAACTTCTTCAAAAATTGACTAATCGGGATGTTTTTTTTTTCAAAATTTTCGTTTTGGAATGCCGTTTCCAAAGAAAAATACAAATAAACTTTCAGATGTCAAGTTCTATGAAATATCTGACTTTTTTGAGAAAAATCGTCAGTTTTTCGAAGTTCGCCATTTTTAATTTTTTTTTTTTTTTGATTCCCAAAAAAACTTTGATTCATTCTGTGAATAATGCCACTAGGTCCAGAGTGGGCCGACTTTTCATTCTATTTTTTTTTACAAGGAAAACAAACTTTTCATTTTTTTTCAATTGTTAATTTTTTCGATTTTGAAAACGAAGCTTCTAAAAAGATTGTGAAACGAAGGCTTGTAAAATCGAAAAAATGAACAATTGAGAAAAAAATGGACATTTTTTTTCCCTCATAAAAAAAAAAATAGACGGAAAAGTCGGCCCACTCTGGACCTAGTGGCATTATTCACAGAATGAATCAAGGTTTTTTTGGGAATCAAAAAAAAAAAAATTAAAAATGGCGAACTTCGAAAACTCACGATTTTTCTCAAAAAAGTCAGATATTCCATAGAACTTGACATCTGAAAGTTTATTTGTATTTTTCTTTGGAAACGACATTCCAAAACGAAAATTTTTAAAAAAATAACATCCCGATTAGTCAATTTTTGAAGAAGTTATGGCTGTTTGAAAAAAAAAGAGCGACTTTTTTTGGGTTGGGTAAAAAAATTTGAAAAAATTATGAGGACCGTCTTTAGTGGGGTAGAAAAAGATAACAAAGTTTCAGCCAAATCGAAAGGGGTCGAGTTCAGAAGTGGTCGATTTGGCATGGAATTACCCATATATATATATATATATATATATATATATATATATATATATATATATATATATATATATATATATATATATATATATATATGTATATATATTTCGAAGCGCCTGGGATATAAGGTTACACAAGCAAGACTATAATATCCAGCACATTTTTTATTGATAATATTGTATGTAGATACTTATACCATATTTTTCTGACATAACTGTATAGGTACATATGGGGTTAGGTACACTTAGAAATTTCAAGGCGGATACGCAGTTGGACCGTCGAGCACGTCGGACGTGCCGTACGCCACTGTATATCGATAAGGATTTCGATTATAATTTCGGTAAGTCTCTTCCCAAGGAGCGATATATTTGAATTGTTAACTTTTATATAGCATGCATTATATTTCCATCTCTGCTCTTTCTTTACATAATTATATAAATATATGTAGCAGTGCAATCTAAGCGGAATTATTCCCAGCTCCCAATTATATTCAAAGCTACATGAAATTCGAAGCGAAATTCTCTCTCTATTCATATTTCTGTGTCAGTTAGGATCAGGGCTTAGGGTTACCAAACCTAATGTTGGATTAATATAAGTCAAGCTTACTAAGCCTTACTGAGATTCTATATTATAGTATCCGCAAAACAAGGTTATACTTCTTGCACAGATTAATGAAAAACGAAAGCTAGGAAAGGAAATATTTCAATAGCCAAGACATCATATTCATATTGACATGATTAAACGCAATGCTCCTCAAACTATAGTTAGCGACTCGTCTCCCACGAATAGCTCAATCAAACAAACTACAAAATAAACAGTCGCGAATGCATAATCTATCTCTGTCATCTGGATCAAATTAAAAAAAAAAAAAAAAAAACACGAAGCAAAAAGGACTTAGGTATATATTAAATTCATGTTTGTTTACGGAATGCGGTTTCTAAAGAACTAGTTATAGATTACAAGAACACAAAAGCAAGAAAGTCAGACACACATTGAAACCTAATCAAGGTGAATTTGTAGATGAGTAATTACTTAGGCGCGGTGTAGGTTTAGTATAGTAGGTTATTGACCATTTTATCAAGAAGTTCAACAATATAGAGATTGGACGAGAAATAGGCAAATAGGGAAAATCCAATCTGAATTCCTTTCTCATTAGCACAAAAGCTAGGATATAGGTACAGGGAACCTAATTCCTCAGATGACAGACCTCCCTGGTCTTCGTACTGTCCGGATATACGATCGCCATTGAAATCAGCGGCGGGGTTTATCCAGCGATCAATAACAGCGACATCTATGAAAATACAATTAATACTTTAATATATAATAAGAGTTAACAATTAGATGAGCAACAAATATAAATATACCATAATAACTTCAATCACTAAAGCATTCTATAATAAATCCTAAAACGGCTACTTTCCGAAAAGGATATAAGCCATAAAGGTTCAACAACAACTTAGAAATTTCAACAAAAAAAATGTCCTAAATTTGAAAAACAATAATATAGATTTGTTGTGAGGAAATTCCGTCGCCGTAAAAGAATCACAAAAAAAAGGTTTTTTTTTTTTTGCGTTCTAAGTGTACCTAACGCTTTAATATAATGCCGAAAGTGTTAATAATAGTTTATAATTATGCTATTTGCATCTGATTATAAATTCATTGGTTTCGAATGACTTAAACTTAACAGTTCTTTCTTTGGATCCTAGCTTAGAGCTGATATCATTGAGACTAGTGACAACAAGTTAAAATTAGAATAAAACTAGCACCTTTGGTTTGCAAATAATTCGAGAATATTAAACTCGAAACTAAAGCATTTAAAATATTAAAAGCAAATAGTTTGATCTTAAAACAACTACCGTTACCCTATGTTTATTCAAATGTCATAGATATCGAGTAACGTTAGCTGTTTTAAAATCGTTGACAAGAAACGTCGACTCATACCTAAAATGACATGGTCATTATTTATCCGCGACAGAATTAGTTCCGCAATCTTCTGGCTGCTGTTTTTTTTTTCGGAATAAACGCTTTCCGTCCCAATCTTTTGCACTGTTTATAATACTGCCAATAGCATCACCGAATTTTTTTATCGTTCACTGGAGAATTTTTTGGATTTCTGTCATACTCCTTCGTAACAATATCTGGAATAGATTGCATGGTGTTAAAAACAGTTAGCCTTGCATGTTGGACATGTTGAAAAAAATTGATTCCTTTGTTTTCGCATACATGAAAAGTGCTAAGTAAAATAAATATCCTTTTCAACTTTTAAAGTAGAATTGACAGAATCAGTGAAATTATAGATATTTAAATTACACAAAGTGCATTGAACGGAAAAAGAATTTTTTTCGAAAAAGTGGTATTCTCTTTATGGCCCAGGTCAATTTGCGTCTAGTGGAATAAATTTCATAATTGTAACATATATATGAAAACGATATCAAAAGCCTCAATTAAACCACGTTCCATAAATATCCCAAAGATAGCCTTTTCTAGCGCGTTAAACAAAGTTCAGCTCCTAGAAAAGTTGTAAACTCATTGTAGAAGTAATACGTCATTACCTTGTATGCAGGAAGCGAAGGTCGTGGATTTGAAGACACGTTTTCCTTCAACTTTCTTCACCGCTGTGAAACCACGAATCACATCCCTCGACAGAAATTTTTTAATTATTACGGTGACACTGCGGGCCAAAGGTGACTTCGAATCGATCATGCAACGAATTTCTCTTTTCTGAAACCAATTGGTGACTTAAGAGTTGAAAACTTTAAACATGTAAAACACTTCGATGATAATGATGCAAAAACTTACCAGCTGATCTTGGAAATCCGGAGTTTTAATTTTTTCATCGAAGATTTCAAAGTCTTTGACAGTTTCAAGTGGAAAACTCAACTCAAGGCTTTCAAATATGGTTGTAGGCTCCTGTTTGTCAGCTACTCGCTCCCTTTCATTAATTCTTTTGTCGATCGTACTAATTTTTTCACAAAACGAATCGAGGCTACATTTCAGTTCGCAGACTGCAGTTAACGTTTCCGTTTGCTGACGTGATAAGCTCAAAAACGCCTTTACGAGGATGGTTTTCAGATCTAGACATATTTTATTTGAGTTATCAAAATTGGTAATAAGTGATGACAAACATATAAAATAAAAACAAAAACATAGAAGATAAGTTTGGTACCAGCATCCTCCAATTCTGGTAAAAGCGTTGTGGGAGTTTTTGATGTCGTCTTTGATGTCGAGTTTATAGTTGAATCTGTAAACCCAGCAGATGATGCTGCAGCAGCAGCTTGATCAGTGCATGGCTTCTGATGCGATGATTTCTTCAATTCTTCTGTCTGTAAAATCAGTATGTAAATATATATAATCCATTTCACACTCAATGCAATTCATGTTAATAAGTAAAAAAAACGAGAAATACCGCTTGTCCAGTTTTTGTTGTGGATCGCGAAATTCGTTTGTATGACTTCTTAGGAAGCTTTGAACGGAGAGTCTCATCAGAACTTGAAGAGTCATCAAGTACTGTGTAATGTAGAAAACCAAGATTAGTCGATTAACGATTCACAATTGTTTGTCCAAACGATTTAGTTTCTTGACAAGTCAGATCTGATATTTGATAATATGATTTGAAAAGTTACCACTCTTATCAGCCTTATTGACAGGATACACCTGCGCTACAATTTTCCCGGGATCAGTCAAGTCATTAGGAGAATTTGCGCCTGAATTGTTGGAAGCTAAATTGGAAATAAACAAAAGTATGAAACTGCCGTTGCGGAAACATTATATCTCAGCAGATTCTCAATTAGCTGAATAATTACCATGACTCAACTCGATAGTACTTTCTGAATCGTTGTTCGACAACGGAGGAACCTCCATTAAGTTTTCCACTGTATCAATGTCAAAGTTGATTTTCTTTTTTACGAGGGTCTTTCTGTCAGCTAAAGCTTTGGCACGTGCATGCTCTTCACAATCGGTTGAAAAGGCATAGTTCTCAGTCTTCAGGATTTCGAGCCTTGTAACTGCGTCTTCATAAGACCCTATGAGATACACGAAAATGCTTCAATGATTTGAGGGATTTGCCTACTGTAAAACAATATGAAGTTTGGGAATTAATTTTGGAAAAACTATATACCATAATTAATTATTGATGTACATTAAGGTGGTTCAAAAAAAATTTTTTTAATTTTTATCATCCTTACCCCCTCAAATGTTAATGGTTCAAAAGAAAAAAATCCTCCCCAAAAATGGTCTCTCTAGCTCAACTCTAAGAGGTCGCTCTTTTAATTTTAATTTCCCATTAACTTAACATGGGAAAATTTTCTTTTTCATTAAAAGTTAAATTACTCGCAAACTACTTGCTATTTTTAGGATTCATGTATAAATCCTTGAAGCTGATTCTTTAAGCTTTCCAAAACTCCATAATAATGCATAATTATCATAATCAAAAGACAAACTTAAGCCATCTGAAAAGTACTGATTTTTAAAGAAATCATTAATTATTATTATTTGTTTTATTTGTTTTATTTTTTTTTTTTTGTTAGAGTTATGTAAAGCTTAAAGAATCAGCTTTAAGGATCTATGAGTAAATTCGAAAAATATCAAGTAGTTCGCGAGTTATTTAACTTTTAATAAAAATAAAAAATTTACCATGTTAAGTAAATGGGAAAATAAAATTAAAAGAGCGACCTCTTAGAGTTGAGCTAGAGAGACCATTTTTGTGGAGGATTTTTTTCTTCTAAACCATTAACATTTAAGGGGTGGCGAACGGAGAAGAAAAAGAATTTTTTTTTTGAAGCACCCTAATGTGCATCTTCTGAAGTATAAATTAAAAATTTTATAAACGAATATTAGAAGTTTTAAAAAATTAGAATTTCAGAAGTTACGCACTTTTTCCGAAACAATTTTATTAGACCGGTGTCCGCGATATTTCAGCCTGTAATAATTAATCTATTGACTCAAAAATTCACAATCTACGATTATGAATGATTTTTTAATAAAATTTTCATTTATTGTTCTTAAAATGCATATTAATAGATATCTAAGAACGAATAGCAGTGATAATTTTTTTTGAATTAACTCTAAAAATGTATACTGTTTTACAGGAGGCCCTTCATGTATGTCTAGTACAATCCCAACCAAGAGTTTGATCCGATCAGAATTTGAGTACTTCGCAGTACGATAACAATCTGCAAAAATACTCAAGATGCTAAGAACATTAATTTTCAGTAATAATAATGCTAAAAAGTTATAAATAAATTGTAGAAAAAAAATTTACTCAACAAATTCCGGTAAACTTCTTTTTTATGTAATAAAATGTATTCGTTGATTTGTCTGAATACGTATAATTTTTTCAGAATTTCCTAGCTCTTTTAGTTCTGTTCTTTTAATTTAAAAAAATTAATAAGTAGTCACAAATTCTGTATATGTTTTCGGAAAAACGTAACATATGTTACAATTAAGAAAGATCCAGGGTAATAAACGAACAGTCTCATAAATACAGCTTCTAAAAAGTCTCGTAAAAGCGAATTCCGACGAAGAGAGAAAATCTTAATAAACTTTACGCGTATTCATAAAAATATCCAAATTTATTTAATAACACAAAAAATCAAGTTCACCGGAGATTTGTTGAATGAATTTGTTTTAAACAATTTATAACTTTTTGGCATTGTTATTATTAAAAACCAATGTCCCTAGCATCTTGAATATGGTTTTTCCACATTGCCACCAACATTGCTTCTATACTAACTTGCTTCTCCTTTTATGTCGACCCGATATTTTGGCCAAGTTATTGGTGGCGAAATCCGACATTTGACCATTTGTTGCAATTCTTGACATCTTTTTGCCCCGTACGGCGGTGGCATAAACCGGGTGCAAATGTCATTCAATTCCGAGTCGTAATGGATCCATCCTACCGGGACGAAATCTATGCTCTTTTTCTTTACTTTGTCATCCACAAACTGAATTAGTTTGTAGCACACATCGCCGGGAACCATCTGTAGTGAAAACTTTACTTTGAAGCAAAATTGACGGGGAGAAGGTACAACAGTGTAGGAGTCAAGCAAAAATAAAATCTTTTAGCCTATGTGTCAATGAAAATTCCTTTGTATTTTATTTTTGTAGTATGCCTATGAAAATTGAAAATATAAAATACACGGCTCAACAAAAAAATTTTCATTCGTTGTCCTAAAGTTTATTTTATGATTTTCTGGTTAATTAGCCACAAAAACGATAAAAAAATACCTTTTTTCTATATAAAGTTTGCTTTTGTGATAACTGTCGTAATTATACTCATTTTCGAGTTTTTATAGGAATTTTAATTAATGCTTTTTTGCAAGCTAATATAATAGTTGAAATGAATGAAAATAATTTACATTGATATTTGTATCGTTTTTTTATAAAATACAAATGAAAATCACAAGTTTTAAAAAATATCGTTTGAACGTTCTCCTGGATACAAAAGCAAACTTTTTCAAGCCATATAATTTTTTTTCATTTAACTATCATCTAATTCATCGAAATTTCATACTCCAATGATAAGGTCAAATTTTGTGTTGATCCGTGTTATTAGTACTGAATCCAAGGAAATCTTAAAATTGTGTAGCAACTACGTAGTCATAATAGCCAAGATACCGATCTCTAATAGAGGAATACGAAACGCTAGCGAATACAAAATTCATCTTTTGAAAATACGCAGCTATGTATTAAGAAACACGTGAAACCATGATAAAAATTTATCTCGATACACATGCTTTATGCACTTCAGTCACTGTATCTTTTTCATAAAAAAAAATGTATAAAATAGAATCTTTAAATAATTTTTGCCTGTACATTTATCGTCAAAGAAATTCTTCAAAAATGAATAACGCGTTCGCTGTATGAAAACTACAAATAAAAAAAATTAGCGACAAAATCGACGTCGAGACGAATTTTATATAAATACGACAAACTGGGAAAAAACTTACCTCATCAATTTTATTTCGGTTATCATTCACCACGAGGCCGTGTACGTGATACCGGTTCACAGTTAAAATATGCACTGATATTTTTATGGAACAATGTCGTACTTCGTCGAATTCACGCACGAATAAAACATCAAACTTCTGCACCACGAGGCGTTTTACCGCGAGTAACTCGGTTGAACAAGGGAAGAGAATTGGCGCATGCGTAGAAGTCAGAGAAATGTACGACGCTAGCGTTTAGAGAGAACAAGGATCGAGAATCGATGGGTGGAAGAAAACAAAACGCAGAATGCTATTAGTCTAGTCGAGAAGTGATAAAAACAGTTCTAATTCGCTCAAAAATATGAGCGATAGCTCATTCGATTCGGAATGCGATCCCGAACAATTCGTATTTTTTTTTTTTCCCGGAAACAAAAATTGTAATTGTTATTAACAAAAAACAAAAAAAAAAAAAAGGCCTCACCGGTTTCTGACTATAGCTAAAAAACTTTAAGAGATAACGAAAATTGAAAAAAAGCATCTTAAAGAAGAGAAAATTTCAAATCAAAAAGTCTCGACTCCCGGAACTCTATCTCCATTATTTATAATTTTAAATTGACGCTGAAAATAGGGTTCCGCGCGGCAGTTTTTTGAAAGCTTTAAAGTTAAGCTTTAAAGTTAAGCTTTCACAAAACGCAGAATAAATAGTCACAGACAAATAAATAAAACACTATAGACAACCAAAATAGGAATAATATGAATTAGCACAGAAATAAATGATAAAATAACTACATGAAAACAGAAGTCCGAAAAACATGAGTTAATTAACAATTGTATAGCTTTTAGAAAAATGAAGTTAAAAATTTTTTCTCTACGGGGTTAGATTCTTTGGAGTGTGCTGATAATAGCATGATTTTAAAAAAATTTTAAATTAATATTCAATAGTAAAAAAAAAGTAATTTCTATCGCACTCTCTGTTCAGTGGCGACGCGTCAGTGCTGAAACGGTCGCGCGGAACCCTATTTTCAGCGTCAAATTAAAATAATAAATGATGGAGATAGGGTTCCGGGAGTCAAGACTTTTTTATTTGAAATTTTCTTCTCTTTAAGATGCTTTTTTTCAATTTTTGTTATCTCTTAAAGTTTTTTAGTTATAGTCAAAAACCGGAGACGCCGTTTTTTTTGTTTTTTGTGAATAACAATTACAATGTTTGTTTCCGAGAAAAAAAAAAAAAACGAATTTTTCAGGATCGCATTCCGAATCGAATGAGCTATCGCTCACATTTTTGAGCGAATTAGAACTGTTTTTCTCAGGAAACTCACTTCCCGACTAGACTATATTCGGGTGGCGTATATATACCCCGTTCCACGAGAGAATACCCAAAGATCGAAACAGAACTCGTCCGGTTCGGTCAGATCCCGCACAACGCTCAGCCCATTTTAATACCCACTCCATCGCACCAAACGGGTCGTACGCCAGAGCAGACCCGGCTATAGCGACAAGGGACCCTCAGTCTTTCAGCCCCTTTATGCCTAGCTTGACAAATATATTTGGGGCCCATGCGTACGATAATTTAGATCCGACGTTGAGCTGCCAACCCCACTACTCGCACCCAGCTCTCAGGCCGTTCGAAGCTGCGTAACTGCCGGGTATTCTCTCGTGGAACGGGGTATGGGAGAAACAAGGATAGGGAGAGTTCGAAAAACCTTCGAGAATTGATATCCATAACCTAATTTGTCGAATTCCCCAATGTCATATACTCTGTCTTCAAGCGATTAACGGGTTAGGGCTAGTCAGAGCTGGGAAAAAATGAGTATTTTCAACAATTTTTTTTTCATAGTAATTAAAATAATTTTATAGAACCAATTATGTACAATTATTCTTTGATGTTTCAAGTATGTGTGTACCAAATTTAAGAAAAAAAAAAATGTTGGACGGAGTTATCGCGATTTTCTCCGACCCTGGTTTTTAAAATCATCGTTTGCGGTGACAGCGATTATACCCGCCTGGTTTACCTGAAATTAATCAGATAAGAATAAATCATTAGTTTGATAGTTAATCTCGTCTTTAATCGAAGGATTTAATTTTTATTCGAAAACTTTTATTTTTTTTACCAAAAAACTAGTGCTTTTTCCTTCAAAATCGTCGAAAAAACTTTCCGAAGACGCCATTTTGGTGATTTTCACAAAAATCAAAAAAGCATCTATTAAAGACTAGACTAACTATTAAACTAATGATTTATTCTCATCTAATTGATTTCAGGTAAACCATGCGGGTGTAATCGATGTCACCGCAAACGATGTTCTAAAAACGAGGGTCGGAAAGAATGGCGATAACTCGGCCGAATTTTTTTTTTTATTATAAATTTGGTACAAATATACTTGAAACATCAAAGAATAATTGTACCTAATTGGTTTTATAAAATTAATTCGATTACTATGAAGAAAAAATTGTTGAAAACACTCATATTTTCCCGGCTGTGACTAGCCCCAACCCCTCAACGACCCATGTATTATTATAATAAATATTACCTTATTATTTATTATATTATTATTATATTATATTAATATATACGAATATATCGCGTTACTAAAGCCAAAAGGGCGTATCGAAAAAAAAAAAAAAATTTCTTCTCCAATCACGTTGGGAATGTTAAAAACGTAGATATCTATAAGAAAAACGGAAGAAAAGATTTTTTTTTAGATACGCCCTTTTGGCTTTAAGAAAAATAAAATTTAAAGCCAAAGGGCGTATCGTTATATTTAAAATTATTATTCATTCTCTGCGAAAAAAATTAAAAACCATCGTCGAAGACTAAACTTTCGTAATATCGATGGTATTTCCTTGGTACTGTGCCTGATGTACAAAAATAAGTCAAATCATTGAATTTTGCACGGGATATTGGAAGTTTAGAATCATAAAAATTCCCAAGATCGACATCTTTTTTGAATGCTTTATTCAAAATAATTTTGAAATGAGAATTAATAATAATTTTATATATAACGATACGCCCTTTTGGCTTTAAAAAATTCAGACGACACACCTGTGCCAGAGGCCTGTGACCACTGCGGAGCATTTTTTTCAACTTACCTAACGCGTTTTCAAAGGGAAATGCTGTGATTTCACTTAATGAACAGCCCATATTTTTCACATCGTCAGCCAAATGGATTAAATTATGCATATTCATTACTTGGCTGGTTTTCCCATAGAGGTGACGTGCTACTGAAACGAAACTCCTCAAGTATACTTTGGCGTGTTTATGATTTCTCAAAGCTAATTTTTTCGAACAAAGTATTCTGCAAGAAACAGAAAAAAGGAGGAAATGGTGGTATAGCCTCTCCGGTAAAATTTTTTTCAGAACAACTGGACCGCCGTACAATAAAAAAAATCTGAATTCGGTTGCTTTCCACTTTGAAACGTCAAATACCGATCGTGTTGTACGCTGAAACTCAGCAGGTATTTGAGATTGAAGACTAATCAACCGTTGCGAGAGAAGAGTTTTGTTACGATGACTCAATTGTGTATTCAAGGGGCCCTTTAGCCAACAGTCGATCAGTAACTTTTTCATTATTCCCAAACAGCACAGATGCATAAAATCCAGAACAAATACGGAGATCATATCAATGTGAGGACAAATTAGAGTCAACGGAGAGAAACCTGTATGATGCTGTCGATCATCTCTATTTCCGAACGATTCATTACTTCTTTCGTTGCAACGAATGGAAGTATAAACTGTTCGGTCCTGACATCGCTCTCCTTTCACGCTACAGCGCTCACATGCGTAATAACCTCCGTGACCTTTGATACACTTTATGAACGAGCGTGCGGGTGTATCGCAAATAAAACACGCAATGCGTACTTCAAACTGCCGGCCAGTTATGACGATACCTGTGTCTAACAGCGTATTAATCTCCTCAATGAAAGGACCCAAATATTCGTTAACATCGTTTGGTTTTTGAACACCCGAAAATATAGCCACAGGAAATGGTGTATATATGTCTGGTTGAAACTGAACCTTACATAATATGGGCCAGAATTGTCTGGAACTCGATTTGTACAGAGGTAGTCCATCTATGTTGAATTGAAGTTGAAGTACTTCTTGACCTCCATGCAAGGCTGTGTTAACAGTTTTCTGAAGATTTTTGGTTATTCCAAAATTCACATATTCTCCAACACTTAAACCATCTGGACCCGCAAAGTTTTGAATATGGTAATCTGTCAATGCCGTCTTTAGGAATGATTTTAAACAAACTGGGAGCTCTGGCAACAATCTTTTCCTGAGAATGCGAAGTAAACTATCCAATTGAGTTTGAGGGATGTTTGAATTCAGAGCCCAATTCCGGAGCTCTGCTACATCATCCCATTCTTGATCTTCTGCAGGCAATTCATGGAGATTCTGCTCTTCTTCACTCACTCCATCAGTGGATTCATCAATGTCTTCAGCATTTTCTAGATTCTCGTCGTCAGCTTCACTCAATTCATCATCTAATTCATCATCAAGTTCATCATTATTTTCAGCGTGGCCCAAATTTTCTACGTCGAATTCTTCGTCAACGGGTTCTTCCGCTTGCAGGGGTTGGCAAGAGTAATTTGCCTCATTCAATACGTCCATTTGGTTGAATTCAGGGCCTTCGTTACTGTCACCTGCAACTGTATCGCACTCATCTTCCATTGGTGAATTGGCATCAGCTGTTCTATTTTCGGCTAGTGTCGCATTTTCGTTAATTTTTCGACGAACGTCTCGAAATCTTCGCACGCGTAGTTGCGTCAATCTACGTTTTCTACTCTCGCGATCACCCATTATTTCACGAACTAGGCTTAAATTAACGCTTTAATTGACTTTTATCGCCACTGTTCGCACTTTTTCTTGTTATCCACAACGACACAATGTCTCTAGAGCACATATGGCTCAAAATCACCAAGGTGGTAAATTCGTGTCCCAGTGATTTAAATCATTGAATCTATTCATTCTAATTAAAATAATGTACTAAAAATTATTCACATCAACTCGTTTAAGCAATACATCAAAAAGATTTTTTTTCATTTATTCATTGAATACATTTTTTTTCATGAAATACCCCCGAAAAATCATTCCGGGAACGCGTCCCCAAGTACCAATCCGCCGATAACAACAGCTAAAAATCCTAATAAATAATTTTTTGATTACCTCAAAGGTACTTGTTAACTTAGTTCATTTTAGTATAAAATGATATTTATAAGTTTCTTAATCTATACAATATTATTTTTTCTGAAAATTTAATTCAAAGTTTGTCCCACAATTTGTGCGTCATTCCGGGAACGCATGGTGTTTTTTTAAATATCAATTTTCAGGAAAACGCGACAGATAGCGCTACCGGGTAATTATATAAAACACTCAAGTTCAAACGGATCACCCGTGTGTTTTTTATTGAAATGCGAAAATTTTAGAAGGTAAGCACAGGTTTGTTCGAAAATTTGGCACCGTACATCAATTCAGCGTCATTCCGGGAACGTCAATAATGTTATGTTATCAACAGAGCAATCTATCTAGTCATAAGAGACACACACACATCTAGTATGTTTTGTTTATTTTAGTCTATGTTCTTCTTCACGTTGTGGCTTGGCTCACAGACGCTGTTCTGTGTAGCTTACAATAAATACATTTATTAACTTTCACTGACTTCCTTATTACTGCGACTCTACAGGTTATGGGCCCAGAGAGCAAAGTAATGTATTAAAGTGAATATCAAGTGAAAGGAAGTTCCAATAACGTATAATCACGGAAAAATAAAACACGCCAAACCACGCGCAGGACCCAAGCCGGAAAAATGGCGGAAAAGTTCACAACGGACAAGTTCGGAATACATCAATTCGATGGAAATGGGTACGATCACTGGAAATTCAGGATGGAAATAATCCTAGACCAACAGGAAGTCAAAAAATGTATTGAAAGCGAAAATGCAGCACCAGATGATGCATTCAGAAAACTCGACAAAAAATGCAAGTCATTGATAATCCAATGCATATCAAATTCACAATTACAACACGTGAAAGACAAAACAACAGCGTTTCAAATGTGGCGAGCGCTTGAAGCAGTTTTTCAACGAAAAGGTATAGCGAGTCAGCTTTATCTGAGAAGAAAATTATTGACGATGAAACTGAAAGAGAACGAATCTTTCGAAAAACATTGTACAATTTTCGACGAAACTGTACGTGAACTTAAATCTGTCGGAGCAAAAATCGAAGATGTAGACATCGTCTGTCACCTTTTACTCACCTTACCGAAATCGTTTGATCCGATCGTCACTGCGATGGAAACATTGGATCCTGAGAAATTAACTCTCGAGTTCGTGAAAGGAAAACTCTTGGACCAAGAAATGAAAAGGATGAACCAAAATGACGAGAATGGCTCAGCAGATACCTCTGCAGCTTTCTACAGTCATCAGAAGAAAGGTTACCAGAAGAAACAGTATGTACCGAGAAATGACGATAAACAGAAACAGTATGTACAGAGATACGACGAGAAACAACCAAATCCAAATCAATGGAGAGGACCAGCAACCAAATGTCACAAGTGTGGAAGATATGGACATCACAGATCAGACTGCAGGAGTCAGAACCAGAGATATGCCAATCACACTGATCTCTACGAGTCTGATGACAACAGTGATGAAGAGGACGAGGATCACGTCGCCTTCTCAACGCAAGCTCAGGCTTTATCGACAGCACGACAACACTATCTGAAGGACAACAACAGAGTGAAATGGTACATCGATTCTGCTGCTACAGATCACATGGTGAATGATCTTCAATATCTGAAAGATGTACGAGAGCTGGAAAAACCCATCAAGGTTTGCGTAGCTAAGTCCAAAGAATATTTAAGTACAAACAAGATAGGTGACATTAAAGTTCAGCTAACTGCTGATAAGAAATGTAAATCAGCTGATATCAAAGATGTCTTGTACCTTAAAGATTTAAGACATAACTTACTTTCAGTTCAGCGACTAGTTCAATGTGGAATTAAAGTCATTTTTGAGAGTGATCGAGCAATTATTGAAAAAGGTTCTAAGCAAATAGCTTTCGGAAAAAGAGTAAACAATTTGTATGAAATTGAGTTTGAAATACTCAGGGAAGTAGAAGCTAACGTATGTAATAGCACACAGTCCGCCGATCTCTGGCATAAACGCTTAGGTCATTTGAGTTGTAGAAACTTGAAGAAGCTATCCAACAACATGGTCGAAGGACTAGATGTTGAAAACATTGACACAAGTAACATATGTGAAATCTGTATAGAGAGTAAGATAACTAAACTACCTTTCAATAAGAAGAGAGATAGTCAAACTGAAAGACCACTAGAACTTATTCATAGTGATGTCTGTGGACCAGTAAAACCATCAACTTACGATAACAAAAGATTTTTCGTAACGTTTATGGATGATTATACACATTTTGCTGTTGTTTATTTGATAAAACATAAAAGTGAAGTCTTTGAATGTTTTAGGATATTTGAAGCTAGCGTAACTGCACATTTTGGTACCAGTTTGTCGGCGCTATGTTGTGACAACGGAGGAGAGTATTTTTCAAAAGAATTTGAAAATTTTTGCATAGCCAAGGGAATTCAAGTACAGAATACCATTCCCTATACTCCTGAGCTAAATGGAGTAGCCGAAAGACTTAATAGAACATTGTTAGAGAAAAGTCGAGCAATGATCGCCGAGTCTAAACTGGAGAAGGAAATGTGGGGAGAAGCCATACTCTGCGCGACGTACCTGTTGAACAGAAGTCCAACATCAGCTCTTAAGGTCAAGGCAACACCAGCTGAGATGTTCTACGAAAGAAAACCGAATTTAAAAAATTTAAGGATATTCGGCTGTGTAGTATATCGTCACATCCCAAAAGAAAAAGTTAAAGGGAAATTTGATCCTCGAGGTGACGCTAATATAATGGTTGGATATACACATAATGGATATCGACTGTGGAATCCAACAACAAGGAAAATTATCAGGGCCAGAGATGTGAAGTTCATTGAAGATAAAAATATCTCAAACCTACATGAAAAAGATAAGAAAGAAAAAGAAATCGAAATGGACTTCGAAGGAGAAGAGAATGACAAAGAAATACAAGAAACGAATCTACAGGACGAGACAGAAGAAGAAATAGAATCAGAGAGGAATGAAGTAGTGGAACGGATCGATCCAAATCAACAACCCGACAGAAATGAGGAGGCTTCTGTAAGACAAAGTCAACGAGCGAAAAGAGTACCTTCACATCTTGCAGATTATGAGGTGGATCATCTGGCATGCAGTGTCGAATCATTCATTGATGAAGTACCACAAAGTCTTGAAGACGCAAAATCCAGACCAGATTACAAATATTGGAAAGAAGCAATTGATAATGAAATCAATGCTCTGGAACGCAATCAGACATGGACACTAGTTAAAAGGGAGAAAAATACCAGACTAATCGACAGTAAATGGGTATTTAAAATCAAAAGAGATGGAAACGGAGAACCAATCAAATTCAAAGCTAGACTAGTAGCACGAGGATTTATGCAAATCGAAGGTTTTGATTACGAAGAAACCTACGCACCAGTTGCTAGACTAACCACGATTAGAATATTGCTTGCTATCATAAATTACAGGAATCTGCAAGTTCATCAAATGGATGTAAAGTCAGCTTTTCTACATGGAAGTATTGACGAGAATATTTACATGAAACAACCGGAAGGATTAGAAGGAAACAACGATCTTGTATGCAAATTAAATAAATCACTATACGGATTGAAACAGGCACCGTTCTGCTGGAATAAAACCTTCGATGAATTCATAAAAGGACAGAAACTAAGACAATCGAAATATGATCCTTGTCTTTATACGAAATCTACTGAAGGAAAAACTACTTACCTCATCCTCTACGTTGACGACATGATAATAGCTGGAGATGACAAAGAAGAAATTGAAAACCTGAAAAACAATCTGAAAAGAAAATTTGAAATGCAAGATATGGGAGACTTAAAACATTTTCTAGGAATAAACATAAGAAGAAATAAAGAAGGGCTTTATTTGAATCAAAACAACTATTTACAGGCGCTGCTTAAACGATTTGAAATGCTTGAGTGCAAAGAATCAAAAACACCAATGGATAAAACGCCGATGGATCCAACGTCGATCAAGCTAGGAAGCGAAGCATCATCGCCTACTGTAATCAAGCCTATACGAGAATTAATAGGCTGTCTGATGTATGTAATGCTAGCTACACGTCCGGATCTAAGCGCATCCGTAAATATATGCAGTCGTCAACAGAGTAATCCTACTGAAGAACTCTGGAAAAATCTGAAAAGAATTTTAAGATACATAAAAGGAACACTCAACTACGAATTGTTCTTTGACAAAGCTAACGATGTAAAACTTATCGGTTATGCAGACTCTGATTGGGCTGGAGACTTGAGTGATAGAAAATCAACCTCAGGATTTCTTTTTAAAGTATTCGGCGCAACAGTATGTTGGAGCACCAAGAAGCAAGCAACAGTAGCAGTGTCTTCAACTGAAGCGGAATATGTATCACTTGCTGAAGCAGCACGAGAAGGGATTTGGCTATCAAATGTGCTTGAGGACTTTGGTTATGCAAAAACAATGTTTACCATCTTTGAGGACAATCAGTCAAGTATTAACTTAACAAAGAAATGGGAACATAAAAGACTTAAACATATTGATGTTAAATTCAATCTGATACGCAATCTGGTAAAAGAGAAACTGGTGTCAGTTGAATATATAGGCACTAAGGAACAGGTCGCTGACATTTTGACCAAAAACTTGACTGGTGAACAATTCACCAAACATAGATACAATCTAGGATTAAGACAAATAAAGTGAGTTCATTCATAAGAATTAAAAAAAATAAAAATAAGTTTAATAATTAAGATTGAAATAAAGTACTTACCTAATATACTTAGTTCTACTAGATGGTAAGGCATAGATTGAGGAGGGATGTTATGTTATCAACAGAGCAATCTATCTAGTCATAAGAGACACACACACATCTAGTATGTTTTGTTTATTTTAGTCTATGTTCTTCTTCACGTTGTGGCTTGGCTCACAGACGCTGTTCTGTGTAGCTTACAATAAATACATTTATTAACTTTCACTGACTTCCTTATTACTGCGACTCTACAAATAATTGTAAGAAAAAAATAAGTAAATGACTTTTGATAGAATATTTCTTAAAGACTAATGTAACCTTTTTTTATATTACCCTCCAAAAATCTCGTATCAGTGGTAAATATTTATTTAATACGGATTTTTATGTAGAAACGTCATTCCGGGAACGGTCATTCCGGGAACGTTCCCGGACATGACGTGCGTTCCCGGAATGATGATTATGTTCCTGGAATGATAATTATATCGTTTTTTATAGTTTCACGTATGTAAAAGCATTATTTTCAAACATTTATTTTGCTTTCAGTCTAATTTTATAAAAATAATGGAGAATGAGACAATTTCTCAGAAAAAATCAAAACAAGCTGATGAAGATAATCTACGTTATAAACGTTATATGATAAATTACTAATACTAAATTAAGTGTGTGTAATTATGTAAAAAAAAAGTTTTTTTTTCAAAGTTTTTTTTCAAAGTTTTTTTTTTCAAAAAACTTAAAAATTACCGAGTAATTGACATGTTTATCATTTTTAACTATTGCGGACATATCTTAGCAACATATCTAGTATATCAAACGAATCATTTTCCGTATTTATTTAAAAGTAATTACAACTTTTTTAAGCGTTCCCGAAATGACGATACCTCACGAATCGTTTTTCGTTGAAACAATTTTATTCATGTAATTATTAATTTCCAGCTTGCCCCGCTCGGATATCAATTCTAGATAAGTTAATCAATGATTAGGACTGGTTTGCAGAACAAAAATATGAAAAAATTTATTAAGAAATTTGAAACATGGAATTTACCACCTTGGTGATTTTGAGCCATATATCTCTCTATATAATAAAAAAATCCTGCCCGGCGAAAGAAACAAATGGAAAAGAATATCAAATTCACTATAGCAACAAAGATTATAATAACAATAGTATAGCACATGAAGTTGGCGGTGCTATGAGGTGCGGAAAACAAAACAAAAGCAGCATCTAGTATGACAAGATGTGTACCGAGCTGTCAAACGTGAGTATTTTCAAATAAACGTACTTCAGAAAATAAAAAAATAATCAGAGCGAGGCGCACAGCGCCGAGAGGGGTCAGTGCGCGAAGCGCGCAGGGGCGAAGCCCCTAGTATACATATAGTATATGGAGATACCTGATAAGGTCTGTATCAAGGTAGCCTGAATAAGGTCCTGATCGGCAGGTCTGACGAGGTCTCCATCAGGGTAGCCTCGATAAGGTCCTGATAGCGGCAAGCCTGATAAGGACTGTATCAAGGTAGCCTTATGAAGGTCCTGATAGCGGCAAGCCTGATAAGGACTGTATCAAGGTAGCCTTATGAAGGTCCTGATGGCGGCAAGCCTGATAAGGACTGTATCAAGGTAGCCTTATGAAGGTCCTGATCAGCAGGTCTGACGAGGTCTCCATCAGGGTAGCCTCGATAAGGTCCTGATAGCGGCAAGCCTGATAAGGACTGTATCAAGGTAGCCTTATGAAGGTCCTGATAGCGACAAGCCTGATAAGGACTGTATCAAGGTAGCCTTATGAAGGTCCTGATCAGCAGGCCTGACGAGGTCTCCATCAGGGTAGCCTCGATAAGGTCCTGATAGCGGCAAGCCTGATAAGGACTGCATCAGTCTGCACCCCAGTAAGGCATGCCTCAGCCTAAACTGATCAGGCTGTTATCAGGGAGTATCCCATATGGCCCTGCTAGTGCCAACCTGATAAGGCCTGCATTAGGTCAGCCTTGATAAGCAAAGCCCGACCTCAACCTGATCAGGGCCTTAACTGGCGTACTCTAATAAGGTATACTTTACTCAACCCTGACCAGGACCTGATAGATCATCAGGTCTGCCTTATCAAAATTTCTAGTCGGGTGTCTGTGCAACAAAGGGAACTGGAGATATTAACGTTTGAAGAAGAGCGCGATTCCGATTTATGGTGTTTTTTTTTTTCGAAAATTCAACCCCTTGACGCTTCTAAGCCCTTAGAGTTAAAAACAAAAAAAATCATGTATTTATTTTACTCAGAGAATATGTAGAAAAAAGTACGATAATTTTCAAGGACATGCAGTCAAAAAGGTGTCCCGCTTAACGTGGAATGACGCATATACGGGCAAACCAGATATAAGGTGGTTATCTAACTGGTTTGATATGGAATTACTCATTCACCAATGACCAGTGTTGCGAGTCGCTAATTACATTTTTAATGGAATTACTCATTTCATTACCCATTACTTTGGTAATGTGTAATTGAACCGAGTTTAATTACCAAAGTAATGTGTGATTAAATAAAAATTTAATTATACATTACAATTCATATAATTCATATTATGTACACAATATACACAATTATTCATTGATAGATGTATATCATATACATCACAATATACATTACACATACATAATTATACATTACAATTCATATAATTCATATTATGTACACAATATACACAATTATTCATTGATAGATGTATATCATATACATTAGGGTGGCCCAAAAAAAACAATATTTTTTTTTTTCGAATTACCTACGAAAATATGTTAGTTTATCATGTTTCAAGAGCCCCCTCCAAAGCGCAGCTCAAAAAAAATCTTAAGAGGTCGCTCAAGATTTTTAAAAATTTCCAAAAACGTCGAAAATCGACTTTTTTTTTTAAATTTTTTTTCTCTCCTTATTTCACTATCTTCTACTATGAAAATGATCAGGATCCTGAAATTTTCAAGTTGATATTTTGATATTTAAAGGTCGCTCAAGATTTTTTTCAGTTTCCAAGTAGAGTACCTCAGACTTTTTCGAGCGACTTCTGAACATGAATATTAATGACCTATTTTTTTTCTTGAAGTTGACATACTAAAGAATAGAAATAAGGCTAGAGAGATGCAAAAAGAAAAAATTTGGAGACGGTTTTCACTATTAAAAAAAAGTTATAAATTTCCGTCAATTACATTTTAATAGTGAAAATCGTCGCGAAATTTTCTTTTTTGCATCTCTCCAGCCTTATATCTATTCTTTAGTATGTCAACTTCAAGAAAAAAAAAAAGGTCATTAATATTCATGTTCAGAAGTCGCTCGAAAAGGTCTAAAGTACTCTACTTGGAAACTGGAAAAAAATCTTGAGCGACCTTTAAATATCAAAATATCAACTTGAAAATTTCAGGATCCTGATCATTTTCATAGTAGAAAATAGTGAAATAAGGAGAAAATTTTTTTTTTTTTTTAAAGTCGATTTTCGACGTTTTTGGAAATTTTTAAAAATCTTGAGCGACCTCTTAAGATTTTTTTTTGAGCTGCGCTTTGGAGGGGGCTCTTAAAACATGATAAACTAACATATTTTCGTAGGTAATTCGAAAAAAAAATATTGTTTTTTTTTGGGCCACCCCAATATACATGTAATAATTGTAATGTATAAATCGAGTTTAATTACACATTACCAAACACATACAAAAGTAATGAGTAATTACAAAAAAATGTAATTACAATTTTCACAACACTGCCAGTGACTATATCGCTCATACTCACGATAATGAATTAATGAGTTATACTGAGAACATCCAATTCTAATCTCACCAATTTTTTCCGAACTATCCATTGTCATGAACATAGGCGTCGGCTCAAGAATCGGACCCCGGCTGCTTGCTAAAGACCAGGCAGGCCGGTCTTTAAATTTTGTTCAAACTACAGCTGAGCGATGCGTTCCGCTGTAGGAAGCGTCGATGCTCATGCGCAGCACACGAAGCGCCGTCAGCAGCGTCACTCGAGATTCAGCCGCTGACGAGCACGGAGCCAAAAAGCCGTGAAAATGAGCAAGAATACTAAACGTAAGAGGAGCTTATACGAATTGAAGTAGTCAGCTTTGAATTAGTGAGGGAATATGAAAGCAGTGTTGTGAAAATTGTAATCAATTTTTTTTTAATCACTCATTACTTTCGTAATGGGTAATTGAATTTTTATTTTTTTACATATTACTTTGGTAATGTGTAATTGAATCGAGTTTATTTACATTACTTTGGTAATGTATATTTAAACTCAACTTAATTTCGATTACACATTACCAAAATAATGGGTAATTAAATGAGTAATTCCATTAAAAATGGGTTTAGCGACTCGCAACACTATATCATATAGAAGCATGTGGAATGAATATTACCATATCAGCACGATATAGATTTACATGTATATAATATATCCATGTGTAATAATTTCCTGAAAAATATGTTTTCAGAAAAACCCCGTGAAAAGCCCGCTGGGCCTGGGGAAAAAACATCTGAACCCTTCGGTAAGTTTATTGTCGATGAAGTAGTATTATGTACTGTTATGTATTTGGTATGTACGGGACGTCGGGAAGAGGTAGAAATGAATTTAGTACTTGTACTGGTAATCACAATTGGACAGGTTTATTACTTTACTTCGATGCGTTCGATTAGTATGACTCAGAGAAGCGGTGGCTAAAAGCAAACATATTTTAACATTAGATATGTTTCACAAGATCTTCGGTTCTGCCAAGTTAGGCTGCAGAATACTGCTGATAAAACAAAGTATCATTCATGCGCTAGAAAAAACATGAATGAGATGAATAAAACAATCTCTTTTCCCTTTTTTGTGTCATTATTGATCCAAAATACGTCGCCGTATCATAAAATATCATTTCCGACGAAATTATTATTTTTTTCTTCGGTGTTCGTATTGCCCCGTATTTCCCTATATGTGTGCACTCCTCATGTGTGCATCACCACTTGAACTCGTTACAATGTATAATTTTTTAAAAACGGTTCCTTGTTTTTCAACCAACAAATAAACAATGAATATGAATTGCAATGTAACATTCCTAAATTGCGCAATATTTTTCTCAGAATTTCTTGTCCTACAGCCCTTCGTTTATTCGAATTTTGTTGATTATATTCCCTCAGAACCTGGCAAACGGATTCCGCCAGAGGAAGAGACAGAGCGGGTGGATGAGCCCGAACAAGATTCAAGTGAGTATTCTTGCTGAGCAAGTATACACTATAATCACATTAGTTGTTGATGAGAATTGTTCATACGGAATGATACAGATTGCTGGCTTGATTTCACTACCCGAATCATTCACTGTTTATTAGAGTAATTAGAAAAAAAAAATTTTGTCTCACCTCCAGGCTCAAAAGTTTCGTTCAGGTGATATATATGCCTCTTAAAATTGGAGCGCATCGCGCGTTTCGATTTTCCATAAGAATAACATGGGATAAATCATTTTTGCTTTTTCTGATTTTTATAACTAGCTAATGATACGTCACACAGAGAATCCACAGACATATTTTTGTGGAGAATGAAACGTCCTACAAAAAAGTTCCGAGTCATTTTCTAATGAGTCCGCTCGTTCAGAAGTTGTTCAAGGTCGAAGTTTAATTTATTTTAATTTATTTTTATTTTAATTTTAATTTCAATTAAAATAATTAATTTATCTGTTTTTCTCTGACAAAAATATGTCTGTAGATTCTCTGTGTGACGTATCATTTACTACTTATAAAAATTAGAAGAAGCAAAAATAATTTATCCCATGTTATTCTTGTGAAAAATCGGAAAGTGCGATGCGCTCCATCTTAATATTAATCTAAAGAGCTCATATTTCAACAGGCATATTTTTTAACCTGAATGAATCTTTTGAGCTTGAAGGTAGAAGAAAAGTTTTTTTTTTAATCACCCTACTGTTTATGATTAAATTACCCGAATACGATGTAATTACCTCATTATGAATGCATCATTACGAAATAGCAATCATTAACGTATGTCGATATTAATCATTATAACTGAATTATGGATGAAAAATCATGCAGCATATTGGAAAAACAACCATGTTTCATGATATCATTATTCATGCGTTCTAGACACCGAAGAAGACGTTCAGATGCGGAACGCGGCCACGGATCAACGTGGTGGGCGAGGTGGCCGAGGCGGGCGAGGCGGGCGAGGTGTTGTCCAGCATCGCGGAAACCACGGCAGAGGCTGGAGGGGTCGGCCGTACAGGCCCTATAACCGCCCCGGGGCGAGTTACGTAAAAAATAAAATTACGTATAATTATAACACATACATATCGAAACAATAATATGCAGCTGCAAAAAATTACATATATGTATTAAATAAAAACAATAAATAATAATCAGCTGCAATTAAAATGTCTATCCACCTCGAAAAATTTATTTATTAATATATAGTAGAAAAAGTTTCATAGAGTCGATATTTTATTGGATCTGAGACAGCGTCCATCATTTATCGGAATTTTTTGTCTATTAGTT
Organism: Rhogogaster chlorosoma; assembly: GCA_944452935.1. Classification (NCBI taxonomy): domain Eukaryota; kingdom Metazoa; phylum Arthropoda; class Insecta; order Hymenoptera; family Tenthredinidae; genus Rhogogaster; species Rhogogaster chlorosoma. The sequence goes on along the minus strand of OX101798.1, from coordinate 13,380,391 downwards.
CGAATGAAATCGAGAAAAACATATAGCTTCATCGATTATCGTATATGTACTACTTACTACACTCTGCAGCAGAAGAATTGACGGACTACTTAGATTTATCTGAAAATAGCTTGGTTTACGAATCGCAATAATTCAGTAAAAAAACACTAATAAATTGAAGGGGCGGGAGCTTTTTCAGGATCGGATCTTCACCATCAAAATCGTTTCTGGAAATGTCACTCGCGATTATTCGTCACCTGCCTGCACAGGTTTGGATAACGGGTTGCGAACTACATAAAAAATTTAATTTTCAAACTTTGCTGTAGGGGCAGAATGAAGTCGAATGAAGATTTGAGCATAGTGGTTTTGTAGCCTCAAACCTTTTTCCGAAACCATTTTTCGACAATTTTTTGCGAATTCTTGTAACAGAGTAATTGACATTTGAGTAATCTCGGACCATTTTGGCGTTACCCAACACGCAGAGCGATAAGGTATACGATCTGCAAGTATTCCATGTGTATGTGTGTGTATGCATGTGCGAATGTCGACGTGTCCTAAAAGAAACAACGTGACTCGTCGTGTCAGTTTGAAAACAAGTAGGTAACACAAAAGTTTCGATTGAATGAACGTATCTCGTCATCGCGGGCTGAAAACACGTAACTCGGTATTAAATGTTGAACGATAGACGGTTTGGCGCCCACCGGATATAACTTCTAGGCCTATTTTTTCTAATCTTTCCTGATTTTTGTACGAACTCCTGGCATGAAAAGAAAACCACTCATGTCAAAAGAAAGTGTCACACTCGGTTATTGCAGACGTGAGTAATTTATTTCCGCTCCGTTCGTCTGTTTTCGCCGTGAAACCGGATGTAACTTCTAGGCCTATTTTTTCTATTTTTTCTTAATTTTTGTACGAACTTCTGGCACGAAAAGAAAACCACTCCCGTCAAAAGAAAGTGTCACACTCGATTATTGCAGACGTGAGTAATTTATTTCCGCTCCGTTCGTCTGTTTTTGCCGCGAAACCGGATGTAACTTCTAGGCCTATTTTTTCTAATTTTTCCTCATTTTTGTACGAACTCCTGGCATGAAAAGAGAACCACTCCTATCAAAAGAAAGTGTCACACTCGATTATTGCAGACGTGAGTAATTTATTTCCGCTCCGTTCGTCTGTTTTTGCCGCGAAACCGGATGTAACTTCTAGGCCTATTTTTTCTAATTTTTCCTAATTTTTTTACGAACTCCTGGCATGAAAAGAAAACCTGAAAAAATATTCCAAGCATGGAAAAAATTAATTTTTGATTTCGTTCGAAGAACGTTCCAAACTTCAACTAGCTTGTCTACATCAAGATTTATTGACAATAAGTTCCATGCTATGCTAGATTTCATATGTTCTCCCGATCATCCTATTGGAGAAGTGACCCATTATTTCTGGAGACGCGAGTATCAAGGCAGGGGAATGCAGCATTTCCACCTATTAATTTGGATAAAGGATGCTCCCGTGATTGGGAAATCTTCGAACAAAGAAATAGCAAGTTTCATTACAAAGTATGTGACTTGCAAAATGCCACCGAGATACGTTTCGCCTGAGTTGTATCGTAAAGTGAATACACATCAACGGCATAAGCATAATTCCTATTGCTTGCGAAGTAAAAAGAATAAACATCATGGTTCGTCTAAAGTATGTCGATTCGGGTTTCCCCGTACCGTGACAGAAAATATTGTCATTAGAGATGTGGCTGTTTCAATCATTGGCAGGCGCAAACTCAAGTCCAGAAGTAGACTGTACGATCTACCTCGGAATAACAATGAAATTGATATAAATGATTACAACCCAGCAATTCTCAGTGCTTGAGAAGGCAATATGGATATACAGTTCATTGGCGAGATTTCAGCTATGCTCATGTGGTATGTAACCGAGTATCTGTCGAAATGTGAGAAAAGCAATACGGATAAAGACATCGCAGCAATCAATGCTACAAAATCGCTTTGCAGCCGTTTATGGAGTTTTGCTCAACGTATGTTGAATCACAGAGAATGTGGAGCGTTAGAAGCCGCTGATACTTTAATGGGGATTTCGTTGCATGGCACAGATCCGCAAACGACAATTAAATGGATTGATGTAAATATAATTAGAAACAGAAAAGTCAAAAGTCGTAAAGAAATTGAAGCCCTCGATGCAGATTCCACTGATATTTTCTGTGATTCTGTAGTCGATACACATTATCCAGCTCGCCCGCAGGAATTGGAATCAACGTGCCTGTACGACTTTATGAAATGGTACGAGGTAACTAGAGTCGAACCTAAAGCACAAGGCGTCGAATACTATAAGATTGGGAAAACTCTGTACTTGAAAAAGAGAAAACGTGGTTGCCTCATCAATCATTATAAAAATAATGTAAACAATCAGCCTGAACGATATTACTTTGCGCTGCTATTACTTTTTCAACCATGGAGAGATACAGATGAGTTGCGAAATGGGTGTGATACGTATGCGGAAGCTTTCGAATCAGTCCGACTGGAGCTCGAAGATGCGTTACAGTATCATGAACGCATAGCAGAAATACAAAAAGGCATTGAGCATATCAAAGATACAATCGAAAAACTTATGAAAGAAAAGGCTCAATCCCAACAGAGCGATACTTCGGATTCGGTACCATTAGGCTGTGGGCCAATCGAAGCAGAAGGAGCAATGAAAGAATTTCAAGCCCGTGTCGAAAAATTACCTACAGTGAACGACTCACAAATAATTAGAAGTTTGAATGTTGATCAGAAACGAGTATTCGATACAACTATGGCTGCCGTGAGTTCAAACGACAGAATTCTCCGACATTACGTCAGTGGAGAGGGTGGAACTGGTAAGAGTCATCTCATCGAAGCGCTCGTATGGTCGGTCAAGCAGTATACTGGTAAAGATACCGCCGTAACAGCGCCAACTGGAATAGCAGCATTCAATGTGAATGGTTTGACTATTCATAGACTGTTTCAATTGCCCGTTGAACATGGGGTCACTCCCAAATACAAACAACTCTCTGATGCAGCCTTAAAAGTAATTCGAGAGCAGCTTAGAAATGTTGCACTCATTATCATTGACGAGGTCTCGATGATTTCGAATGTGACGTTCATGTATATACATCTTCGATTGAGTGAAATATTCGATACCATCGACTGCGAGGATGGTTGGTTCGGTAAAAAACATATTCTACTTTTCGGCGATTTATTACAACTCCCACCTGTTCGCGAAAATCTGGCGTTCACGAGGCTGTCCAGCGAAGTTTCGAATAAACTTTTAGACTCGATGGGTAGCGTTCATCTGTGGAGCAAGTTATTCAGCTACGACGAATTGACGATTAACATGAGACAAAAAAACGATCAGTCCTATCGTGAAATACTATCAAGAATCCGCCTCGGAATTGCTACCGATTCGGACACGGCGATCTTAGAATCCCGGAAAATCTGCTTTACAAACTTTACAACTTCAACCTCCGATACGCTACGTAAACTCTGCGATTACATAAATAAATTACCGAACGATGCTGTCTGTCTACTTCCAACGATTCGGATGTGTGAAGTTCTTAATGAAGCAATGCTGGGTGGGATACAAGGTGAAGAGATAGAATTGATAGCTCATGATACAATTAACTGCCCCAACTATGTAAAAAAGAAAGTACATAAAATTTTGAATATGGCGGACGAGGATTGCTCACGAACTGCAGGCCTTGCGAAATTAATTACTGTTAAAATTGGTGCAAAAGTAATGATTAGACGAAATATCGATGTTACCTTAGGACTGGTGAATGGCACAATTGGTAAAATCACGTCAGTATCACGAGCTGTTGATACGAGTGATGTAGAAGCAGTATCAGTTGTCTTGGCGACAGGCGTCGAACATGTTATAGAGCGCGTCGACGTTAAGTTTGAGGCAATGGAAGGGGCTCATGTTATACGAAGACAGTTTCCAATTTGCCTCAGTTATGGAATTACGATACATAAAAGCCAGGGTCTTAGTTTGAAGAATGCCGTGATTGATGCAGGTAATTCTATATTTGCGAGCGGACAAGTGTACGTTGCCCTTTCACGGGTAACTTCATTAGAAGGACTCCATTTGATTAACTACGATCCGCATGCGGTATTAGCGGATGAATCTGCTATCTTAGAGTACAATAGGTTGAGGAAACAATATCGACCGGACCTCATGGCGATGACTGTTCCAGGAATACGCCCACGAAAAGTACAAGATCGCAGATGGTCTGTCTCAAAAGTTGTGTCTTCATGTCAGGTACCAATAATTGAAGAAAAAATATCAAGCCACGCGTGGCGAGTAAAAGGTCTTCAGAACACAGATGGTGTTTCTTGTTACGCTAACGCTGTAATACAGTGTCTATTTCATTGTACACCTATTAGAAACTGTTTCTTGAATCAACAAAATGACGACGTCATGAAAATATTAGTTGAAAATTACATCAACTTAGAATCACTGGGAAATGTTTTCCATGCCAGGAGATTGGCGGGTAAAGAGTTTACGTTAAATGTTCAGCAAGATGCGCCAGAATTTTTGAATAGTATACTTTGGAAATACGATGATTTGAAGAACGTCGTAAAACACGAGTTAACTTCTACAAGGCGTTGCAAAGATTGTGGTTTTACCAGTACAACGACGGAAGCCGGTTACATTTTGTTACTCACGTTGCCCCCACCTAGTAAAAAAAATAACAGTTTGGTAGACGTAATCATAATTTTTCGCACTGGCAAACTGGCAATGAAGTATCCTGTGAAAGTTGCAAGTCAAAGAATATCTTCATGAAAACGGATGTATCATCGGCAAGCAGCTGTTTAATCGTACAGCTCAGATTGACCTCCGTACAGGATGGGCAGATTACAAAAATAACTGATTACAATATTAAAGCAGTTCCTACGGATAGACCATTACTTTGCGCGAAAAAATACAAGGTGATTAGCGCAATATTCCATCATGGTCCGAATATTCAAGAGGGTCATTATACTTGCATGCTACGAGATGGAACTTCTGCCTGGCAACATGTCAATGATTATGAAATTAACAAGCAAAGCTGGATTAAAAATGCAAGGAATGCATACTTATTCTTTTTGCAGCGAACCTGATGGCAAACAAAATTACGAAATTGTCATCATATAATCGAACGATCAAATTATTCTATGAGTAACAACTATATTTATTTATTTAATTATTCATTTATTTATTTACTTATTTACTTATTTATTTATTTATTTATTTATTTATTATTTGTTTACTTATTTACTTATTTATTTATTTATTTATTTATTTATTTACTTATTTACTCATTTATTTATTTATTTATTTAACCCTGCGTGCAGGTAACTCCGCCGTTGCCGGTCCCAAGCCCGGATGAGAAAGGAGGAGGGCTGCACGCAGGGTTAAACAGTTAAGTGATGTTCCGGCGCACAGACCAAAGAGTATGGGATTCGGCGTAAAAGATCTACGAAGGGTCTTCCACCCCTTAGATTTCACACACACACATGCGAAAAACTTGGACGGTAGCTCCGGCTCCTAAAGGGTTAGGCTACCCGGCTGATGTACATACACACATGCACACACATGCAAACCACCCACAGAGCGAGGCGCGTAGCACCGAGGGATGTTTACGGATACGAGAATGATTGTACTTACTTAATTAATCAAATTCTACAAAAAGTAGTGATATCCCCATAAAAAGCACCTTTGGTGCAAAAACCTTTCGCCTAGTTATATAAATGTGATAGTCACCCACAAAAAATATATTCTCATGCCAAGCAAACATTATACAATTATTATTTTGTACAAAAATTCCTTCCTCGTAAAAAAAAAAAAGATTCGAAATCAGATGCTATTGCCTAGTACCGATATCACGTTGACTTTTTTTGAATTGACAATTAGGCTTCTCATAAGACGGTACATATTGACAGTCTTCTTGAAAACAGAAAACATAAAAAAATTAAAAATTAAAAAAAAAAAATTAAAAAAAATTTGGAGGTAGTGGTACTAGGCGGGCCTTTTCTAGATAAGTACAAGGAAACTGCGATTGAACCATGTCAATAATCCTAATATAGTGACACGAAATACTGGCCCGCCTAGTACCACGTACTCCAAATTTTTTTTAATTTTTTTTTAAATTTAAAATTTTTTTATGTTTTCTGTTTTCAAGAAGACTGTCAATATGTACCGTCTTATGAGAAGCCTAATTGTCAATTCGAAAAAAGTCAACGTGATATCGGTACTAGGCAATAGCATCTGATTTCGAATCTTTTTTTTTTACGAGGAAGGAATTTTTGTACATAATAATTATTGTATAATGTTTGCTTGGCATGAGAATATATTTTTTGTGGGTGACTATCACATTTATATAACTAGGCGAATTATTCTTACATTGATTCATTGATTTCATTACACGTTACATGGGTTATCAACATTTCATCCTAGGCTATTATTCTCATGGTTCAATTGACCTGAAAAAATCTTTCACCACTGCTGAAATGAAAAGTATTACCGGTGATGCAGAATACGATTCGAATGATCCAGAAAATCCCGTAATATCCCGTGCAGAAATTTTTTCCGGGCGCTCATCGGGGCTAAGTTAATTTTCCTCGATATACTTCGGGCCCAATTTTGGTTCTCCGTATTGGGCCAATATTCAAATGTAACGGTTTTTTCGTTTGGCCCTATACGGGCTCTTGAACTTGGACCAACATTGGTAGCCAAATGCGGGCCAACTTTGGATGTCAAAAGTATAGGCGCGGTAAAACTTGGGCTGATTTGGGCTACCAACATAGGCCCAAGTTTTACGGTGCATATGGGGCCAAATGAAGAAAGCGGGACAAATCGATATTGCGCCAATATTTGAAGCCCTGTTAGAACCTTTACTCCATATAAATTAAAAATATTCCAAAAAATATGGAAATATTGAGAAAGTACATACTACACTGAGAGAAATATCTAGCTGCCTCTGCATATTGATACATAGTACGGATTTTTAGATTAGAAAAACATCGCATTATTTTGGCCGGGATTCGATCCGGGACCTACGCATTCGCTCGCATTACTAGTCGGACGCTCTACCGACTACGCTAAACTATTCGCTGAAATGATATATCATTTCTTCGTATTTATTTTGAACTCTGCGTCTGTCTTGATGATATCAGCGTTTTATTGCAGCTATTAACTGATCGTCCGAATCCCAAATATTTTCTTTTGTTTGGAACATAGATTCAAAAATCCATATGTCTCAGACTGAGCAAGTACGGACTAAAATGTCCTGATTTGACCACGAAGCCCCGACTTGGCCCAACTTTGGCACAGGTTGGGCAAGCCTAGACAAAATTAGCCTGATTCGGTAACTAAGCCCCGACTTGGCCCAACTTCGGCACAGATTGGGCAAGCCCGAGAAAAAAACCTTGGTTGCCACAGTAAGTCCCGACTTGGCCCAACTTTGGCACAGGTTGGGCAAGCCTAGACAAAATTAGCCTGATTCAGTAACTAAGTCCCGACTTGGCCCAACTTTGGAACAGATTGGGCAAGCCTGGACAAAATTAGCCTGATTCGGTAACTAAGCCCCGACTTGGCCCAACTTTGGCACAGTTTGGGCAAGCCCGAGAAAAAATAACCTTGGTGCCACAGTAAGTCCCGACCTGGCCCAACTTTGGCACAGGTTGCGCAAGCCCGAGAAAAAATAACTTGGATGCCACAGTAAGTCCCGACTTGGCCCTAGTTGGGCAACAGTTAGGAAACCCTTATAGTGGATGCCCTGGTAATGCCTAGAAGGGGCCTCTTTCTAATTGGGGATGCCTGAACAGTTTTCTACACGGGATATTCGCAAAGAAAAGCTATAAAAATATTAAATAAGACCAAACTTTTGAAAAAGAAGATGATACCACAAGCTAGCAATGGTAATGGTTGAAAAAATGTACAACAATTTCCTAGATCCTAATTTATATCATATATTCCCCCAGGGCGAAATAAACTTCAATCTGCCACAACCCCCAATTCGATTTAACCATTCTGTTTCACAATATCGACATCGAGAAATGATCAATTCGTCATTGGCAAGCAGTGGCAATGGTATAGATATGATTATTTTTCCGACCCAAATATCGACCAATAGAATTGCACCATTCGACGTCACGTGGTACAACCTACATGGTATTATACTGATAATTTTTTGAAAATTTTCTCTGGTAGTTGCTATATATAAAAAACAAAACATGATCCAGTCAAATTAACCACACGTCAAACTGACAGGTTGAATTCAATTGTGAAAATTGGAGATTTTGCATGAAAATGAGTCGATTTGGAGTTTGTTAACTGTACATTTCGTCTCATGGTGCAATTCCAACGGCCGACACTTGGGACGGAAAAATAATCAAACGAATACCACACGAGCTTCAAAATTATCTGGCATTTCCCTCAAGGTTCCCTGCAAACAAATAAAATCGTCAAGCCTTTCAGGAAAAATCACTCGCGCTTCGCGCTCGTGATTTTTTAACCTGAAAAACTTGACTCCTTCATTTGTTTGCAACGAACCTATCGGGAAATACCCGATAACCCCGAAGCTCTTGTGGTATTATAAGTGAATATTAAACGAGATATCAAGAGGCTCGGTAGAGCCTCACACCAAGTACATTAAAAAAAAAAATTTTTTTGTACGAGCGCGTTGCGCCGAGCCTTATTTACCTGAACGAGAGCTACTCCAACCTATAATGCGAATTAGTATCTTAGTTTTCTTCCGCCCTGCTATATTACACGAATTTAAACTAATTCAATCTGGAATGTGGGCATGAACAGCTTCCATTTGAGCCCTATATCGGTTAAATCGGTGTCCGGAGAGCTGAGATACGATTAATGACAGATTTCCATACCCCGTTTCATCGTAAAATTTTCGTCTTCATCCCGGTCGTCTTCAGACTTCCGTTTTATTTGCTCAATTCCTATGCGTATATAAAACATAGAAGTCTAGATTTCCGATATGCATGCACAATTCCTAATACAGAAGGGACAAGTTCATATCAAAGTTGTATACAGTGTCGTAAGTACGAGAATCACGATGCAGCTGTCGCTAGCATCGCAAAGACTGGACGTCACAGTCATTCGTCGTGAATATGCAATCATTTCGAATCCAAATGAAGGAAATAATAAAGAAACCAATTATCAATACAAAAAATATTCCTTAATTCTTAATAACAATAATAATAATTTGAATAATATATATCCCCATAAAAAGCACCTCTGGTGCAAAAACCTTTCACCTAGTTATATAAATGTCATAGTCACCCACAAAAAATACATTCTTATGCCAAGAAAACATACAATTATTATTCCATACAAAAATTCCTTCCTAGTAAAAAAAAAAGATTTGAAATCAGATGCTATTGCCTAGTACCGATATCACGTTGACTATTTTCGAATTGACAATAAGGCTTTTCATAACACGGTACATATTGACAGCCTTCCTGAAGACAGAAAACATAAAAAAAAAAAAATAACAAATAAAAAATGAAACAAAATATGGAGTACGTGGTACTAGGCGGGCCAATATTTCGTATCAATATATTAGGATTATTGACATGGTTCAATCGCAGTTTCCTTGTACTTATCTAGAAAAGGCCCCCCTAGTACCACTACCTCCAAATTTTGTTTCATTTTTTTTTTTTTTTTGTTATTTTGTTATTTTTATGTTTTCTGTCTCCAGAAAGGCTGTCAATATGTACCGTGTTATGAAAAGCCTTATTGTCAATTCGAAAATAGTCAACGTGATATCGGTACTAGGCAATAGCATCTGATTTCAAAGCTTTTTTTTTACTAGGAAGGAATTTTTGTATGGAATAATAATTATATGTTTTCTTGGCATAAGAATGTATTTTTTGTTGATGACTATGACATTCATATAACTAGGCGAAAGGTGTTTGCACCAGAGGTGCTTTTTATGGGGATATCACTACTTTTTGTAGAATTAGATTAATTAAGCACAATCATTCTCGTGTCCATAATAAATTGCGTAAATTGTAGACCACTCTCGATGTGGAAGGTATACATAGAATTCCCTACCAAGTCTGGCGTTCTATTGTCTACTAGATCCCGCGAGGCAAAAGTCAATCGTCCTGTAATCGTAACGCTAGAAAATTTCTAAATCAGTTCCACATGAATCCAAGAAACACAATATTATTACAGCTCATCATCAATCGAATGAAAATTTGAGCCACAGGTTACCATAGGTATAATAATTATTCAACCATATATTTTATAAAAATATACCCATGCAACCGTACTGGAAAGTGTCGTGTGCTGAATTATATAACACTGAATATAATACCCTATACTGTAGTTATCGAAGATAAAGATATTGTTGAATAATTGCTAACAGCCTTTGGTACAGTTATAAAAACTGATATCACTTTACGCTCTAATATAGGAAACTATGGGCAACATTATCCCTCTAATCCCTATTGCCTCTGCGATGAAAGAGACTCGGTCAAGTTTCGCGCCGCACTTGGAAAAAAGTTTCTTACTCTAATTTGTAATTGATGGCCGATGGTATATTCAAATTCGGCGGCATGGTTTCGAATAGAATATACAGAAAGACTCTGAGTAAACCCAAGACTACAACGGTAGGCGATTCGATTTTGTGCAAAATCGCAACGCTGTCGTACGACCATATCTACAGCGTCGGCTAAGAGATTTCCGCAAGACTATGTTTTCAGACTTCTTAGGCTGTAAAGAAATTTCGAGTATTGTCTGCTACATTAGAGATGTCTCATAGATTGCTCGTTGAGTCAAATTTACATCGCTTCATTCCTGACCGTCGTTGTCGAAGTGATGCCACGAGTCAGCCTATAGTCCTCGAGGAACTGCTAGCTTGTCAATAATTTTGTAAACGAACAGAAATTTACATCTGCAATCAATTCATTAGTTTCTTACATATTACTCATGAATTAATATTCTTACATATTCTTCATGAATTAATATCTTTCGACATTGGTTTATTAACTTCATTTTGGTTTCTTACATATTATTCATGAATTAATATCTTTCGTCATTGGTTTATTAACTTCGTTACACAGTTGTTTATAATCAAATAATATTGCAAATACACAGAAATTGCCATCTGCAATCAGTTCACTAATTCATTACCACTTCTTTAGGAATGTATATCGATTGCCGTTGTCTTATTACCCATATCTGACTCTGACAGTTAATTCTAACCTAACGACATGACAGCTATGGCCACGGCGTCTATAGCAGTCTGTAGAATCATCAAAAACTTGCATTTATCTCATATACGACCAAAAATAAATTAACATGATACATCATACTCCGCATGATCGGTATGATACCGTACTGTAGTTGGTGAAAATAAAGAACTAACCAAAGCGCCATCTGGCTACGTCCGTATTTGGTGAGTCTCTTCTCTCTACCTAGCGAAAGCCACTCTATACTTTTTATACACATAGGTTTCGTGTCAGAGTAAGTGACGTCACTGACTGACGGAGATGACGAAAATAAAGTCTCGTCGAAGACACGTATAAATTACTTGCATCGAAAACTTCGAATAATCATATCTCAGCTCTACGTTCACCGATTTGATCGCAATAGGGCCTAAATGAAAGCTCTTCTTGGCCAGATCCGGTACTAAATATTAGAATTCCGTATTTATAGCGAGACGAAAGATATTAACGATCATAAATTGCCGTAACGGTCGCTCAGTTGCCGTTCGGGTATATAGACTCTGTCGAGTCTATGTCGCGCGGCGCGTGCGAAAATTTTTTTTTTTTTTTTTTATATAACTAGGCGCGAGACTCTACCGAGTCTCTTGATAAAGAAATTAGGAATTCGTCATTCGCAGGCAGTGACGATACAAATATAATTGGTAAGCGAAATGTAATGCTTACCAATACCGAAGACTTTTTAATTGCATTTAAGGATCTAATAATTTTTTGTCATTATCAATATTTCCATCAATTTCGTTTCTTCGGACTCATCAGACAGTGTGGAAACCGATACCACATCAATAACGCGTGAGAATAAGTTTTTTAATCGATATAAGTGGGACACATTCTTAAAAGATGTGAAAACTTTTATTACCAATAGATTAACTACGATTTTATTTATAACAAATTGCATCTCTCCATTAAGGTTCAAAAAATGATAGTGGTTCCAAGATCGGCAATAGCAATGTGAGGATTGAGAACTTCTCTGGCGACAAACAACTTTATACTCCCATCAATAAAAAACGTACAGGGGCAATCTTAAATCATGTCCAAACCAAGATATCACGCCCACAACCAGTGGCCGAAACAAGATTAAAAGCCTCGCACTCACAAACTACTAATAAAACAAGATCGACACTCTCATATTCACAAACAATTCATAATATAAGAACGACAACTGCACACTCAGACAGCTATAGAGGTTCCAAAATTGGCAACACTAATGTGATGGATGAAAATTTCTCCGACGATGAACAGCTTTATACTCTGATCAATAAGAAATGTAGAGGAGTGGTCAAAAGCATGTTGCAATGACAGTATCACGCTCAGAACCAATGGCCGAAGCAAGATCAACACCTCGACACTCACAAACTACCGGTGGAACAAGAACGGCACTTTCACACTCACACACAACTGATAGGTCGAAAACGAAGACTTCACACTCGCAAATGACTGATAAACCCAGAAGGGCATTTTCACAACCGCAAACCCCTGATGATACGCTATCGACTCGGATACCTGCAACACGACTAATTCAAGACAGAAACAATAGGGAAAAACAGGTCACCTATGCTACACTGGAAGATCTACAAGTAATAGAAAAAAGAATTGAAAGAAAAATAAGCTCTGCTAAACGCAGTATTCTATATAATATATCGAAAATATATCAAGTCGTGAAATCTGCTGCTATCGTAAGAAATGATCAACTAGCAGATGAGCAGGCTTCGTCAATGAATACATTGGGTATGCAGTTTCCATTGGAAAATATCGATGAATTCGAAAAACTCGAGATAAAGCTACTGGATCCTGAAATTAAAAAAAAAACCATGGTAATTAATTCCATTTCATTCAAGTTTGTCCAAATTAGTTTTCTAAATAGTGTTTCGATTAATAATATTTTGTTCTGCTCGGAAATTGGGAACTTTATTTTGTAATGCAAATTATGACTTAAGGGGACCAGTACACCTTGGTTTGAGAAATCAGGACTACTCCAGAATTGATTTATTTCATAACCAAAGTATATTTCACATCAAAAAAAACTTTTTTTTAAAATCATGTGTCGTAAGGTTTTTGGAGCAGCGTTGATCCAATTCAAGATTTTGACGTCTCATCTTCTTCAGGCAGCAATCCTACATCTTTTGAATGTAGGGATCTGAAAACAAAAAACCATATGAAAAGTTACAATCATTTATCCAAAATTTCTAAAATTTCAACCACTAATTTGCAAATAACATGGCCAAAACAGAAAGATTCAAAATTTCCTTCATTCATAAGATGAGGATTTGTTTTCTGAACAAAATGAGCCGTCAAACATTCCAATCGGACCAACGGTGCTCCTTAAACCTTACGACACGTCGCCAAAAATATAGTTCTCAGAAAAACGGTTTTGAAGTTTTGACTAAAAAAACAAAATTTACTACTAGAAAAGTTTGAAATATCGAAAAATGTTTTAAATGAAAGTTGTTGGTTACAAAATTTCTGACAAAATTCAATTTTTTATTTACAAAAAACAAAATTACTTTGTTCAACTTTCAAACTAATATTTTCATCGTACCATCTTTAAGGGAGGACCCTACTGAAATCTTGGAAAAAAGCAGTGTTTTATTTTTCAATTGGCCCAAAAAAGTTCAATCTAAAAAGTAATACCAATTAGAGATCATGGTAGAATATGTTTTAAAAAAAAATTCAGTCTACTGCAATAAAAGTGTATGCGCAGGAGGGAACCTTTTGCAGAATCTATTCTGCGCAGCGCTGGGAAAGGTTTCCTGCGCATACACTTTCATCGCAGACGACTAAAATTTTATTTTAGAACATATTCTACCATAATCTAGAATTGGTAGTATTACGTTTTAATTTGAACCTTTTTTGGCCAGTTGGAAAATAAAAAACTGCTTTTTGTCAAGTTTGCAGTAGGGTCTTACCTCAAAAGGCTCCTGCAGCATATGACGGTCTTTCTCTAGCCGCTGTAGTCTCAGTTTGGCCTCGTCATAGTCTTCGGATAGCAGTTTGGGCTTCTCGAGTACTATCAGCTGCCTGTCGTTGAGCCTGTTATAGCCATGTCCGGTCGGTCCAAATCATGTGAGCCTTCGCATTGGATCCTGAGGGCACTCCAAGTGCAGTCATTATTACATTTTCGAAAATTGTAACGATTTTTTTCTTCTGGGTGTAAATTATGAGATCTGTGAACAAGAAGCAAAAAAACTTCGACCGCAAATGTGAGTATGCTATACTTACTTTGAGGTTAGTTGGTGGGAACCCACAAATAACCTCACACACACTGTCACTCGATGTTTATACACGAAAATGACAAAGCTAGATATTTAGCACGATGGAATCGCGGATTTTTTAGTACTAAGTACTGTTTTTATTTTTATTGTATTTGAAACAAGTAAAGAGCAGGAACGTTACACGATCTCAGAATGTTCGACAAATAATCGCCGGTCACGAAACATGTGAGCGATATGAAAACAAAGCGACAGCGCTGCTTGCGCCAGGTCGCTGAAACTTAATGCCAATTCTCGATCATTTTTACGAACTCGTCGATGGCGACTTTTTTAGAGATAGATATGACCCTGAGACAGCGAAATCTACAAAAAACGAAAAAACGATTTTTGTGAAATTTCAAGCTGTACGATTTTCGGTCCATAAACCAGTTATTTTTACGAATTCATCAGTGGCGATTTTTTTAGAGATAGATATGACCCTGAGACAGCAGATTCCGCAAAAAACGAAAAAATGATTTTTTCAAAATTTCAAGCTATACTGGTCCCCTTAAGGGGAGGGACCAGTCATATTTTACAGACCTGTCTAAATTCTCGAATATCTCCGAAACGGGGTAATCAATCGGATTGTCCTTTCGGCAGTCGATGTTTGAAGAGTAATGACATCGAGTTTTTTTGTAAAATTCATGAAATCTTTATTTTTTTTTTTTTTTATGCGTCGAAAAATGCGGGCGGGTGACTTATTTCGACTAGCATCAGTGCCCACGCATCATTGACGCGGACAAAAGTATGTAACAGCAAGTCTATACGGTATGACGAGCACACCCATTACAAAACATCTTCGTTCCATGCAGTAATAACGTGGAAAAGTGCAAATCAGATTTCGTTTTAATTAGCGATTAAAAATTGTTGGGCGGCCATGGTAAATGGTTGGGTTGTCATGGCAATCCTTAGTTTCCGAGATACAACAATGTAATCTACCGTCTGCAGTACCGACGAAACGACTCTGCGCTGTCCTTTCTTTCTCGGGCATCTCGGAAACTAAGGATTGCCACGACAACCCAACCATTTACCATGGCCGCCCAACAATTTTTAATCGCTAATTACAACGAAATCTGATTTGCACTTTTCTACTTGATTACTGCATGGAACGAAGATGTTTTGGAATGGGTGTGTTCGTCATACCGTATAGACTTGCTGTTACATACTTTTGTCCGCGTCAATGATGCGTGGGCACTGATGCTAGTCGAAATAAGTCACCCGCCTGCATTTTTCGACGCATAAAAAAAAAAAATAAAGATTTCATGTTTTTTACAAGAAAACTCGATGTCATTACTCCTCAAACATCGGCTGCCGAAAGGACAATCCGATTGATACCCCCGTTTCGGAGATATTCGAGAATTTAGACAGGTCCGTAAAATTCGACTGGTCCCTCCCCTTAAATGTATGTGAATTTTCGTTTACAGAAGACTTATATGTTGTTGTTTGCTTGTGGAAGCTCTCCAGAAGAAGATATTGCAAGCATTTCATCAGAGCTGATAAGAAAAAGTATTCAACTACTTTATAGTGGAACCGGAAGAATCGTGAAAGGGGTAGGCAAGAAAAATTACAGTGCGACTGCGGTATATTCTTGCATGAAAGGTAAGGAATCGTTTATTCAATGATCTCCAGTAAATATCATCAAACGTCCACTTTTCCTATAATGAAAATGATCCCCGAGTATGCATCCATAGAAAATTGGAACCACTAGCCATACTCAGAATAATATTAATAATTAGTATTGCGCCACACTTTCAGAAATCTTGATAAACAAATATGCTGGAAAGATTACACCCAAACAAGTTCGAAGACTCACAGGAATATGGCTTGCACGATCAGGAGATCGTGAAGGAAGTAAAGCAGCACGAACTCTTCAGGCTGCAAGTGAAGGCATTTAGACGAAATTTCCGACGGGCAAAGGCGGAAATAGTTTACAAATAAATTTTAGAAAACGGTGGGTGAAACTTGTAGCCTGTAGGTCAACTCCATGTACCGAAGGCGAGGTAGTGAACTTTTGCATTCAAATTTCGTGGAATTTTGGGCTCACTGCATTATTTTTACTCCTCCCGCCTTAATAATGCTTCGAAAAATCTGAAATTTAACATCTGTCTTCCCTATAGTCATAGATATTTCACAAAAAATTGGGCGATTTTCAGCGATAAAAGTTTCGAAGTTTCGAAATTTCGAAAAATAATGCAATGAGTTCGAATTCACACGTTAATTAGCTGGGAAAATTCACTGCCTTGGCGGCAGTACTTTGAGTTGACCTACATGCTCCAAGTTTTGCGTATTTTTTACTTTATTCATTTGCAATATCTTTTTCCGCCTTTTATATATATTGTGACGTTGCAGATTTGCTGCCGTCACAGGAGCCCTTCTGGCTACCGATTTCTAGCAGTTAATTAGAAAATTAGAGAGATGATATCGCGAGAGAGAGACGAGACACGTCTCACGCTCGGGAAATAGCGGCACACCACAGACAAATAGTAGATTCCGAATAACTTCTAATTTGAAGTGCTTTTTTGTTAATGTACCGCGAGAGAGAGAGAGAGAGAAGAAGCAATAACGACGCTACGAGGATTTCCACCAACTACCGATACCGAGATGACCTCCAAATTACGCTACTGCAGAAGCCGCCACGATACGTAGCCCAGGACCTGCAAGCCACGGGTAGTATCGCAACACCTGGAGGGAAAGATGTCGACCTTGGAGAGACTTTCGCTGTGAGATAGGGGTCGCATACGGCTCCACGCCAGGAAAGCTTATCTACCGCCAGCAGCGGATTGCGACGACAGCGTATAGGGTTGTACGCTGACGCTACAATCTCCCGTCACAGCAGCCGAGAACACCATACCGCTCCTGCCAGTATCGCCAGAGGACGAGCCACGGAAAAGAGGCCAGGAGAGCCTTCTTCGTGCTCCTGGCAGACCAAGAAAGGTGGCGACCCAGACTCGGGACACCTAGGTTCTGTCAGGAGGTTGCAGCGAGGTCGTCTTCGTGTGAGTCTGCCGCTGCAGAGCAAATCCCGCCGGAATTATTGAAGTCAGGAAGGTACCGCATTTTAGAGTCCAAGGTCGCTCCTTCCCGAGGTCATCCTGCCGCATTTACGGCGGAGTATCGCATCTCTACCGCCTGCCGCTTGCCGCCCGGCAAGGATCAACGCATCGCACGCATCGGCTGACGAGCCGATCGTGCGAATTACCGTCGAGTAATTAGACTAATCAATGAGGTACGGAGAGACGTCTCATAGGGTCCCCACCCTCTAGACCATGTAAGGAGCCTCGTTGCCGAAAATCAGGAAGACTGTCGTCACTTCTACGTTCCGCATTCGAGTCGTCAGACGTATTCATAATATCTCTCTCGCCTCTCGCAACTAGTTTCCGCCTTGGTTTTATACCGCCGTGCAGGTGTAACAGTTAAAGTTAAGTTCCGAGTTAGTGTGTGACGAGCAGCAGATTCTGCAATAAGGTAAGGTCTCTAAGATCGCTTTTAATAAACCACGAAAATTCCGCTGGACTTCCTTATTATCGTATCTCTTAGTTTCATAGTTCGTACGTAGCCTACGGGCTACGTCATTGCAAATTTATCGTAGAATAATTATCGTAGTTTAGGTATCGTAGAATAAGTTAGGTTAATTATCGAAAAAGGAAGTTCAGCGAAAGAGTTTCGTGTCTGGTTGGCTTTATTTGAATATCTCTGCTTGCATTTGCTTCATTTGATTTTCTCTTGATTTCTGTGATATCTTTGCTTTTCTATGATTTCTGTGATTTTCTTGTAATATTATCTTGTATGGTGTGTCGCTAAACTATTTTCCAACTCCCCGAGGGTTGGCTGAACGTAGTTGTCATAAGTTTGTTAAGATTTTGTTGTTAATTTAGCTTATCTCTGAATAATATCGCGTATCTTCCGCTCGATATCTTCTATATCGAGTTATTAGTAGTTTGTCTTTGCGAACCTACGGGTTATTCAGTCGTTCCTTTAATTTGTTTTATCGCTACGCGATCCCTTTGTTGACTTAGCTTCTTTTGTTGTAAAATCTATCGAGTAAACTAATTTATTGAGCCAAAGTATCCCAGATAGAACAGTTGCTGTCATATTTATATCATATTTACATCATACCAAATCATCGAATGTAACAACCATGTGTATTTTATGATCGATCATATTGCGCTCATATTGTAGTCATAGCATGACTACATCGAATGATCACAATATTTAGTCAACTATCTGTACATTTTACAACGCATTTAGTGAACGCATATGGGCGAATCTCCGGAACCTTTAACTTTGATAAACATGGAATGAAGATGAAAAAAATCAAACGCACATCATTTTAGCACACAAATTATGGTTTCAAATTAAATAAAATATTATGAAATGCTGCAGAACATCGTTTTTTTCAATGCCCGCGACGAAAAAATTAAAAAAATAAACATAACCCAAATTAGTGTTTTTTTTTTTGTATTTTTAATCATAAAAAACCTAATAAAACCACAAAATTCGAATGCTATTGAACGAAATTTTTTTTTCACTTTTGGTCTATTTCTAAACATACATTTATTCGCAATATTCATCTCGGTTCTATCTCGACTAATTAACTAATTAATTCGAATTAATTACGAATAAATTTTGTTTGGCTCCATTTTACTGATCTTTTGCTTCACCCTATTGCTAACTCTGTCCCTCATTGTTTAAATACTTTAAATCCTGATATTCAATAAAAACACTAAGTTTCAATGATCGAATTCAAATTTTTGAACTTTGAATGTGACGAGATTTCGGTCGTGACATCTAATGGTTTCATTAATATCTTTGAAAATATTTAAAATTAATTAATGCACACTTAACCACTAATAAAGTATACAAAAACAAACATGTGCATATTAATTTTAAATAGTTTAAATAACAAATATTCAAAGCCGCGTGGATTTAGGTTGTGACATCGTAACCTAGACCGCTTGACAGATAACGTGTCTTTGTGTATAAATAATATAAATAAAAGTATTTTCGTAAAAAAATGTATATGTGTCTGTTCTGTTTGAATTGAGCTTCATGTGCAACACAATAATTCAGCTTCAAATGTAAAATTATTTACTTCATTTTAGAAATCTTCGTGATTTCGGTCGTGACACCTCAAACTGGGAGACAAATTTTAATTAAACTAATATGTCAAATTAAATGACGGACGCTATTAAAACCAATTGAATCGAAATTTTGAATTAAAAATTCATCGTTGCCCGTATTTTGAATTTTGATGAATTATTGTATTCATCAAGAAATAAAACTATGAAAGTGATGAACCACTGAAAGACAGCAAAATAATATGACAGGTATAACATTAAAGGTCCAAATTAGGGATAAATATTGTCCACCCATCATTGAAATCATATCATATATTATTGATAGATAGATTTGGTAGTTAGTCCACGTTTTTAAAAGCATTTTACGATATATTCAATCAGATAATTCGATGAAAAGTCATAAGACATATAGGTTAAAAGTTCCGGAGATTCACCCATATAGCAGACATATTTCGACCATTTCTTGAGTCACGCCGTGATTACGATATGAGTGCAATATGATCAGTCATAAAATACACATGGTTATTACATTCGATGATTTGGTAATATGATGTAAATATGATGTAAATATGACAGCAACTGTTCTATCTGGGTGCGCGCGCAGTTGCGCTTTATCTGCGGGTATCACATATAATACATTAGATTGTTGTAAAAAATATTGAAAAAAATTAAAACAATTATTATATTGAACGTCTGCACTTTGTTCAACGTGATTGTTCGCGAATTTCCCATCTCAGAAAAACTCACTCAACCTACCTATAATTTTTCGCACCTATGGGGATTCGAACGCACGACCTAACGCTTATAAACTACGCACCCTAACCACTACGCCACGCAAGAGCTCATATTTGATCGGTTTTTTTGTGCTATATATATTATATATATTACAAGCATGCATGTGAACAGAAAAAGATATATAAATAGCAGAGGATATATATATATATATGGGGCATTCCACTCCAAATCGACCTGGTCGTGACCCTCGACCTCTCAGATCTGGTTCGCGATTTTTTGTAAAATTCTTCAGACCTTGAGTAGCAATCACAATTTTTTTCAGATTTTTCAAAATAAATTTGAGTGAGTTGTTACGTCCGGGTGTCACCACCCGTACGCTCTCCCCTCACTTACCTCTATCCCCCTGTTCCTCTACATCTCTACTCTGTCTATCTACCTGTTACCCGATCGTCCGCATCCTGTCCTAACGTCCCTACGAGATACTCGCTGCACGCGGCACTGCCAAATGCAGCGAGTCAGCTATAATCCTTCTATCTTATTCCCATAGCCACTGTCTACCTTTCCCTCTAACTTCACTCCATTACTAACCTCCATACAGGAGACAACGCCAACCATTATAACTCTACTACTAGAAATAAAGATTTAAGTTTGATTATAATTACTATCACTATCGTTCACCCTCATACTCCTCAGGTATATCTTTATATATTGAACAGGGGACCTAACCCAATTAATAGACATAACAGAGTCATGAATTTTTGAATTTTTTTATCCAGCACCCCGATGGCCGTGATCGAAAAATCTGAAAAAATTCTCGAAAATTTTGTTTGAGAAATGAAAATTTCCGAACTAAAATTCAAAATGTCTGGGCTCTTGCTTTGACCTGTTTTCTTTTTAGGTTTTTTTGAGAATATCACTATGAATCCGGAAGTTGTTCCGATATTTTTTTTTTTTTTTTGACGTAGTCAAGTATAGTTGATTCATGACCGATCACGAACAGTGATCGCTCTCAATTAATCACAATTTCACGTTGAGATTCAAGAAAAAAAAAAAACGCTCGAAAATCAAGAAGCAAGAGCCCAGACATTTTGAATCTTAGTTCGAAAATTTTCATTTCTCAAACAAAATTTTTGAGAATTTTTTCAGATTTTTCGATCACGGCCATCGGGGTGCTGGAAAAAAAATTCAAAAATTCATGACTCACTCAAATTTATTTCGAAAAATCGGAAAAAATTGTGATTGCTACTCAAAGTCTGAAGAATTTTACAAAAAATCGCGGACTGGGTCTAAGAGGTCGAGGGTCACGACCAGGTCGATTTGGCGTAGAATGCCCCATATATATTAGGGTGATTCAAAAAAAATCGATATTTTTTAATTTTGAAAATCCCCTATTTAAAAGTTGTTGGAAGGTGAAAAAAGATCCCAGTTAAAATTTCAGCCCGAAAAAAAAATATTTAGAGGTCGCTCATTGAGGTTTTCTATTTCCCATTTAAATAACATGGGAAGCAGTCCCAGTCTTGTAGATCGATTTACAAGAAAGGTCCTGTGATATTTCACGTTAAGTGTGATAATTTTGCCATAAAAGTGAAAAAATATTGAAATTTAATCTAAGTTCAACTTTGACCTTGAATAACTATTGAACGAAGAGTTTTATCACAAAATGACCAAACACTTTTTTGTAGAGAATTCAATTTCCTATAAGGGGGCATCCATAAAGGACGTCCGCGCTTATAGGGGGGGGAGGGGTTCACGAAATGTGACCATTTGTGACCAGGGGGGAGGGGGGGGGGGGAATGCCGGGTGTGACGTCCACTCAAAAAACCCGTTTTCCATATTTGAACATAAAACGATGCTTTAATTTTTTTGCGATATTTTGTCACAATTGTTTTTTACCATATTTTATTGGAAATGGGTAGATAAATATATGAACATTATTTTTTATTCAACTACACTAGTAAGGAAGGTAAGTTCTTTGAATTCTCTTCAATAGATTTCTTCAAGAGACTGCCGGGTGGTCAGAAAGACCTCGAAGTATTTTGTCACCTTAAATCATATGAAGAACTTTGTTCTCTCTTCTTTAACGAAATAATTATTCATGTTTACATTGCCTCTTCGGCAGTCTCCACGTCGATTTGTTTTTACTACTCGGCGTTCAGCGAGAGAACGACCCGCTTTCAACGACTGCGATAGCGATAGTGCCTCTGCAATCGAGGCGGAGTGAGAGAACACTTTACTTTACTTTGTAACACACGTTCGGCGCCTGTTCGTTCTCGCAAAATCTTGCGGGTGGCGGTTTTCGCCCCACCACTCCGCATTGTTCATATTATAATTATTTCTATTCAAACGGCAGTGAAAGCAGTCGCGCATCTAGCGTTATCGCTGCAACAGTTACGCAATTAATAACGTCATATATCCACATTCACACGAAAATAAATTTTAAAAAATGGTTTCACGTGCTCAGTTATATCAAAATTTCTGGGTGGCCTACAAGCGAGCCTACCCTACTCGTGCAAAAGATAAGCTCCAAGTAGATCTGAACAAAGAATGGGATCAGATGAAAGCAGATGCTACCGACGATAATGCTCTTCATTCGGCTGTGCACAAGAGGATACAAGCCTTGCAAGCAAAAGCAACTGAAGATAAATCCAGTAATATTTTGCGTTTCTTCAAAAACAGTGCCAGTGTCACATCTGATCGCAAACACCCCGCAACAACGCCACCGAACTATGATGTTCCCGCCTCTTCATTAAATCCCTCGACTTCAATTTCTCGACCACGCATCGAAACTGTCACATCCGAAAGGCAAGATAGTGAGACAGACGTTGTCCCGGATACAACCTCACGACCAACCCCTTCTCAAGATGCCTCCAAGAAACGAATCATATCCTTACAGACGAAAATTTCAAACCTCGTGGGTGTGTGCGATATTGGCTTTGCTAATGATAATACGGAACATCAGATAAAAAAATTCAAGAAAGAACTGTCAACGGAAGAAATCGCTTTGAAGAAGAAACAAAGGGATGCAGAACGGAAAAAAAAAGTCGCGAAATGCAAAAAATGAAAATGAAACAACTGTGTGAGAAGCATCCCGACTTGAAGAAGAATCTTAAATTCAGGGACGGTGTCACTGGACGGCCGAGGATCGAAGAAGATCAACCGGATATCCTGAAAGCAATAATCGATATCGCAACGTTTGGTGGTGCCGCCGACGAGCGGAGACGAACAGAGAGTATGTATTATAAAGATGTATGAATAAAATCCTCAGTAAAACTTCAATTCCATCAGAATTTGAGTACTTTGCTATACCACATAAATCTTTCATAAAGGCGTGAAGAGTATTGATTCTGAATAATAAGAAAGTAACTGATGAATTGCTCTGGGAAAAGATTATTAAATGAAATAGAAAAATTCGCTTTTTGTCGTCCTCTGAATGAAAAAATGACAATAGTTAAATAATCATAATAAGAAGAAGAAATTCGATGAATCTTCGGAGCACACATGCATTTTCTAGGCGATATTTTGGTACTACATATTGTAACGTGGCAGATTTTAATATCCACCCGAAAACGCGAACGACCATGCCGCTGCCGTACCGGTCCATCTCTCGCCAGAGCTACGAGGTCCAATTTTTAGCCTAGTTTTCAGTGTCTGCCTTAAGTTTTTATTGTGAATCCCAAGTATCGCTGCGAAACAGGACATCGAGGGATATCTCTGCCGCCGCTGGAGCATCGGGGGGAATGTCCTGGAGGCCTCGGTACTAGTAACCGCATCTACGACATCCTCCAGCCTCCGCAGCCTCGCCAACTGCAAGCCGGGAGAGGGCTGTAGCCGCCAGCCTGACGCCTAGCTCTCCGTCTATCTTCCTCCCGGCCGAAATTTTGAATACGTCCGCCGATAGATGCGGCGAACCTACCGTGTGCGGAAAGGCTTCCCCCTCCCCGCCTCCTGTCGACGACGTAGACACTCCGGTGCTGACCGCCGTACTGTCGAGTCCTTCGAGTGCCGTAGATTTAATTCCGTTCCGTTTCTTATATTCAGTTTATTTTTGCCGCTATCTTTTTCTTACGTTTAAGTTTTTTTTTAATAGTGATATTAAGTTTTCTTACGTTCCGTGCCGCCTTCGCTGGGCTACGCCCCGATTAAAAGGTAGGCTCTTTTCTGTTCAGATCACGACCATCCGTCTCCGAGCGCATTTCTTGCCTTGTTGCCGCCTAACGGCTGATTTCAAACTCCGCGTCTGACGGATTGCCGTGGTCATCTCTTTGTTTCATGATCTTAGGCTACTTAAGATTAAGTTTGCTTTATCCTGGACCCGTAACGCTCTGGGGAGATCTTTAGTACCGTACCGATTCCGTTCCGTTTACTTCCGTTATTATTTTACTTTATTTTACCGAGTAAAAATAGGGTGTAAGTTACCTAGTCGTGATCGCGGCTAGCGCATTTATCGGTTAAGTAATTTTATCTCGACCTTTTTGGTATTGTTAGTAGCTTCTCATACCTTAAGTTACCGAATTGATACTTTTTTTTGTATTATTTTTCTAGTTTATCGAGATTATATTCAGTTCCGTTACCGTATCTTGCCGTTTTAAAGTGTGTTATTTCTACGCCCCCATGTTCCCCTCTCCGTCTAACTAGCTGGTTATCTGCTCAGTTTTGCGTTTTGTTTGTGGCTTATTTTGATCTTTCTTTGAGTTCCGTCTGGCTTTCTCTTATCTGGTACATTCGTGTACCTGGCGCCCAACATTACCTTCTCTGTCTATTTGTTTGATTTTGGCGTGAGATTCACGTTGGTGCTCTTTGTGCGGGATTTATTTTTCTATCTAGTCCCGCCGGGTAGGAAAATTGCTCGTTACAATATTTAGAAATAGTGAAATCGGTTGAATCCGGGCTTTAGAAATAAATCACTGTGTCTATATTCTGTCTTTTTGTTTTTTTATCAGTGATCAGGAGCTGTAAGACTTTGGCGGAACTCACTGTGGCACTCGAAGAGTCGGGTTTCAGCATCAAAAAGAGTGCAGTATACCTTCGACTCATACCAAGGCAATGGAACACCGGAGAAGGAAAACGCCATGTCGAAACTGTACCTGTCAAGCTCAGCCGACCAGAGGCAGATTCACATGCAAAACATCCCGATGGACATTTCTGTCATGCTACGATTCGAGCTTTAGAGACACTCGCGTCTATATTGGGACCTGACGAGACGATTTTTCTATCGCAAGATGACAAATCGCGAGTCCCTTTAGGTCTCACAGCGGCGAAGAGACAATCGCCGATACTCATGCATCTGGAGTACAGAGTTACTCTCCCTGATCACGATTGGGTGGTAGCTGAGCGTCACAAGCTGATCCCTTCGGTGTATGCGGAAATTGTAATACAGCCGAATGCTGAAGGTCGCCCAGAGTGCGTTTCATACTCCGGACCAACGTACATAGCCATCCGCAGTGGCAAGCATTGTTCGTCTACAGCAGAAACTCATGCAAATGATTTGGAGCATCTTTTGGAACTACCGTCATTCCAATCGCTGACAAAAACTGCGGAAGGAATGATAAAACCTGTGATGATTATCACGGTAGATGGAGGACCAGACGAAAACCCGCGATATGCTCGCGTAATTGCGTGTGCGATTCAGCATTTCAAAAGTTTTAATTTGGATGCCCTGTACGTTGCTACAAATGCGCCTGGCCGAAGCACGTATAACAGAGTGGAGAGGCGAATGGCTCCACTGAGCAACCAGCTGAGTGGAGTGATCTTACCCTACGATCGTTTCGGAACACACCTTGACTCGAGAAACAAGACCGTCGACCAAGACTTGGAACGCAAGAATTTCGCGTATGCCGGGGAGATACTCGCAGAGGTATGGAGCTCTCTTGTCATTGACAGTCATCCAGTGCTTGCAGAGTACGTAGCCCCACAAGAAAATAAATCGACAAATGTCGCTGATGCTGCATGGTGTTCGAAGCATGTGCGTGAATCTCAATACTGTCTTCAAATAACAAAATGTGAGGACCAGAATTGTTGCGGCATCCGGCGCAGCAGCCTGTGGAAAATTCTGAAATCCGGGTTTTTACCACCCCCTGCACCCATACAGCAAACGCCCTCGGGACTTCGAATACCATCTCCAGAAGAAAAGGTTGTAACTTTCGCACCTCTGTTACTTCGCTTGGCCACTGATTTGCAGCCGGAATTAAAGGGTTTTAAACAAATCCCATACGACATGTATTGCCCATCTGTGCAATCTTACCTTGCTGACAGGACATGCAAGGAGTGCGGTGCATATCATGCTTCTATTCAGTCCGCTAAAGCACACTATAAGGACAACCATAAGAAAGAGACGAGGTCTCGCAAATTGAAACCATCGGAAGTTATTACAAACAGGAAAAACGAGCTCTTGTGTGTCGTGAAAGATCCCAGAACGTAAGCAGAGGACGTCGAGTGGGTTCAGCAGGAGGATACCGAATATGACATTCCATTGGCTTTGGACGCAACAACTGAAACCACAATGCCAGTTATTAATTCCATGACTGATTGGTTGACCAATCCGTGGACGAAATATTAAGCTTAAAATCGACCGACGCATGTCAATTTACGACTGGTTTTATACATGTACCGAAGTTAAATATAAAGATTACCAAAATGTTTAATTTACATGCTCGTTCTTTATTAATTCCAACACTATAATTGACACCGTAAAGAATTTTTGATACTGTAACCGGTGTCTCGACTACGTTCGGGTACACCTAGGAGAAGGCCGGGCTACAAACCTGGGGCTCCTGGGGAAACTCGTGCTGGGCGCCAGACTTCGGGCTCGAAGTCCTCACTCTCTCTCACTCGCTTACGGCTAACTAGTCTAGGGGTAGAGGGATTTCGTGGGGGCGTAGAATAAAGACACCGAAGAAGAATTACGTTGACTAGAATTTTATTAAAAGAAAAAAAGAAAAGGTGGCGAATTTGGATCACGCCCGCTACCTGGCGTCTTACAAGGAATTATAAGATGGACTCTACTCTAATTATTTTAAACAATGCAATAAAAGAAAATCAAATGCAAGGAAAGAATCGCTGTCGTTGCCTGCTCGCTGTCGTAGGCTCTCTCTCTCTCGCTCACGCTCACCGCAGTCCAGCGAGTCAGCTGTCACGCTGCGTGGCTCTCGCGAGCTCTCGCCAGCAAGTGACGCTCCGCGGACTTGACGGGAGGGGAGGGGGTTGGCGGGGGATTGCCGGAGCTCGGTCTCGGCGCAGCTGAGTGCGTCGCGTGACGACACAGCTCGGGCAAGATGGCACCGACACAGAATCGTCTGTCGGCTGCGCAGCGATGCTGAATAGCACGGCTTAGCGCAGCACAAACAACACGTGATCGGCTGCCGAGTCGTTTGAAAGCAACGGCTCTCGGGTAACCGTCGGAGACGTCCCAGCGGGTTGGTTTCTACTGACTCTCAGGGTTTTCTCAGGACCAAAAGATGTACTGGTTCCTACCTTTGCTGACCGCTCTCTGCTTCATACACCGGGACGCAGGGGGAAGAGCCTCCGAGCTTCGCGCTCGGTCCGGGGATGAAGCAAGTGTCGGATGTAACCCAGCGGTAATCCAAGTACTCGTTTGCCGACGTCCGAGAATTATTGCAGGATCGCAAGATCGTGCCGGGGAATTCACTCTCACAACACAAATCGGTTAAATCTAATTGCTCACTAGCACTCACTCTCACTCTCTCACTCTCTCTCTCTCTCTCTCTCTCTATGAGAAGGCTAGAGATGCGGCTATCGAGCTGCTTAGAAAGTCCCAAATGAAGCTCCGCGTCGAAAACATCAGGAGCGCGGGTAAAAATAATGTCAGGATCGAAGCTAGGTCGGTTGATATAGAAAAGGTGAGGGCTCTTCCGGCTCTTGCCGCTGCAGGTCTAGAAGTAAAGGAAGACCCTAAGTTCAATCCAAGGCTTGTTCTTCATGGCATTCCTGTAGGTTTCAGCAGCGAGGACATTGTCGCGGACCTTGTAAGCCTCAACCTTGATGGCAAGCAGGACGCGGCCCTCAAAGTAGTATATATCTTTCCACCCAAAGAAACTAGGGCCTACACGAGCTGTGTTATTGAGGTATCCCACAGCACTTGGGCTTCTTTGAAATCTGAGAAGCGTATCTATATAGGCCACTCGGCATGCAGATTTGATGACCATGTCAGAGTTCTTCAATGTTTTAAATGTCTATCCTTCGGGCATCTCGCGAAGGATTGTAAATCTCGGGCACACTGCGGTCACTGCGCCGGAGACCATGAATCAAAAACTTGTCCTACAAAGAACGACGAAGATACACATCCTAAATGCTTCAACTGTCAAAGAGCAAAACTCGGGGACGTTAAGCACTCTGCCCTTGATGGCAAGAAATGTCCTTTACTGGCAAATAAATTAAAGGACAAAATTAGTAGAACCAACTATGGCTAGTAGCGTGGTAGCAGTGTCTAATTTGCATCACTTGAAAATCGGTCATGTTAACTGTCAAAACATTCTGGCAGCAAATCACTTTATAGAATTCAAACGATTATTTGTGAACTCAGACTATCATATAATCTGCATGTCTGAAACCTGGCTTACCCCTGGTATTACAGATAGTTTCGTCGAACTTGAGGGGTACAATTTATACAGATGCGATAGAGTTGGTAAAGGTGGGGGAGGCGTAGGTTTTTACATCAGGCGCAACATCCAAGCGCGTATACTTCTAGATTCGCGTGGAGAATACTGCGCCAAGCCGGAGTTCATCATTGCAGAAATAGCTACTTCTAAAACTGAGAAACTACTTCTATGTGTAGTCTATCGTCCGCCAGACACGGCATACTTGAGCGATTTCGAGAACTCTTTTCTGCAATTCTTTGTGCATTACCCTTACCATGTTATCATCGGCGATCTCAACCTTGATCTGAGGCCGCAAGCATATGACAGCGATAAAATGCGCGATCGACTTTTGAATTTTATAGACAGCTCCAACCTCCACCTTGTCCCATTCGAGCCCACACATAATCTCAAGAATAGCTCGACGTGGATTGACCATTGTATTGTTGACAATCCCGACGCATTAGTAGCTTCAGGGCAGAGGGATGTATCATCATTTCTCTCAGCGCATGACCTCATTTTTGTAGTGCTCGACGTCGGAGTAGAGGAAGAATCTAGCGAAATCTCTTACAGAAATTTTAAAAACTTCCACATTAACAACTTTCTTGATGATCTTGCCAGCGCTGAATGGACCCCCTTCTTCTGTAGCGATGACATTGACTCAAAGGTCGAATTCATGAACGTCATCGTGACCGCTTGTCTAGATAGACATGCCCCCTTCGTTAGGATCTCGACCAAGCCAAATAGGGCCCCTGCGCCATGGCTTACTGCCGATATTAGAGCTCTTATGAATGCGCGAAATCTAGCACGCCGAGTCTGGAGGAGAAAGAGATGCCCCATCCTATACGACAAGTTTAAATATCTTCGCAACTTGGTCAAGGCCAAAATTGATACCGCTAGAAATGAGTATTACATGATGACTCTGGGCAATCTGAACTCTCACGTAGAAGCATGGACAATGCTCCGGCGGCTAGGGCTAGTCAAATCAAAATCCTCCGCGCATAGCCTTCATCTATCTATCTCGGAGCTGAATAAACACTTCGCATCCTCTGGCTCCGCACAGGTCGGTTTCGGCCGTCAGCTGCCGCCGCCAACACTCAGTCATTCTTCTGAGGAACTGTTCGATGACAATAAGTTCCATTTTCGTAATACTGTGACTGATAAGGTTCTCAAAGCTATTTTTCACTCTAAGTCGAACGCTATAGGTGTAGACGGCATCTCGATCGACGTGGTCAGGAAAAGTCTACCTGTACTTCTGCCCATTATAGAGCACTTGTTCCACTTTGCGCTTTCACATGGGGTATTTCCTTCACTATGGAAAAGGTCAATCATCGTACCGCTACCCAAAATCAAATCTCCGATCGCATGCAACGATTACAGACCTATTTCCATTCTGTGCGCGCTCTCTAAGTGCCTTGAAAGGCTAGTTGCAGACCAAATTTCAGATTATCTTGAGGAACATAACCTATTCGATCAGTATCAATCGGCCTACAGAAAAGGTCATAGCACACACACCGCGCTCATCAGGGTTGTTGACTACTGCCGTCAGGCTATAGATAGGAGAAAGGTGGTTATCATAGTCTCCTTTGATTTCTCTAAAGCCTTTGATAAGGTTAACCATTCCACTCTTCTAACAAAGCTCAAAAGGTTGAATTTTTCTCCTCTCGCCCTCAAATTTCTCCATTCATATCTCACTGAACGCAAGCAGGCTGTCAGAGGAGCCAACGGAGAACTCTCTGAATGGATCAACACGACGCTGGACGTACCGCAGGGATCTGTCCTGGGGCCTCTTTTCTTTATTACCTATGTTTCAGACCTTTGCAATGTTTTACACAAGTGCAGCTACAATTTCTACGCGGATGACCTGCAACTCATGATCGAATGTGAACCCTCCAACATCCTTGATGGCATCGCACAGGTTAACAGGGACGTCGAGTCGGTCTGTGACTGGGCGACCGAAAACGGGCTACAATTAAACAGTGGTAAAACCAGGGTGATATTGGTTGGGTCCACCAGGTACATAAACTCTTTTGATTTTAACACTCTGCCGCGAATTCAAGTTAGGGGGACTGGAATTGCTTACTCGGCTGAACTTTGCATTCTCGGGGTCACTCTAACGAATGACCTCTCATGGAGAAGACATATTAATAACGTCACCAAAAGAATATACAGCACTGCCTGCCAACTTCGTCACTGTCGCAAACTTTTGCCTTTACAGATACGCATACAGCTAGTATCAACCTTGGTTTTTCCACTGATCGACTACTGCTGCATCATCCACCTTGACTTGACTGACGAACTCACCTTACTACAACAAAGAGCCCTTAATTCGTGCGTTAGATTCATCTACAACATCCGTAGGGACGAACATATCACCCCCTACTTCACTATGCTAGGTTGGCTAAAAATTGATGCCAGAAAGAAATATACACTGGGGTGTATGATGTATAACGTCCTTAAATCTTGCGTACCAGTATACCTTAAGGATAAGTTTAAAAGCAAAGATCAGGCAGGAATCAGAGGCACGAGAGTTTCATCAGAAAATCTAGTCATTAAACCATGCAGGACTCAGTATTTCAAAAAATCATTTACGTACGGAGGTGCAGATCTATGGAATTGCTTACCCCTAGACATTAGAAATTGTAAATCTCTAGTCACGTTCAAGTTTAAACTATTCAACTATTTATTAGCTAGTCAGGGACACGGAAATATTGTATTTTAATCTAGTCATCTAGGAGGAGTCCTTCCGAGGGTCTTTGGGCCATGGTTTTTCCTGCGGATGTAGAGCAAATGCCAGGACTCGCCGAGGAGGCCTCCATGGCAAGCCAAATCCACCTCACTCGGCACTACTTAAAAACTGTGATAGGATACTCTGGTCTTCCACTAGTCTTAGATTTATTACTTCTTTCTATTTTTGATTATTCATATCTCTATTTTCTTTTATGTTGTTATTTTTATACTTATTTTTAACTTTAACTTTTACACTAGCACGACTATTATACCAAAAAATTGTATAGTAAGCCCAACAATTTCCTGCTAAACTGTAAATATGAAAGCCAGCGCTTGAGGGGACACGTCCCAGAGCGCTTAATAAATGAATCTATCTATCTATCTATCTATCTATCTCTCTCTCTGTAAGTAGACACACACGCACTTCTCTTCACTCCTGCTATTTCGACTCTTTTTCTGCCACCTCCTGCCTTTGGGCCCTTTTTATTGCAGATTCTTGCATGCGCTTTCTCTGCAAGCCTTGTTTTCCGGGCTTGCTGGCCTCTTTCTGCCTTGCTTGGGGGATTTTCTTGGCTTTTTCCGCTGTCTTGGGTTGGCCTAACCTCTACCTGCCATCCTCGTTTTTGCGCTGTGCGCATGCTCCGGCCCTGACGTCACGACCGCCTGCTGCCTCTTCGATTCCTCGTCGCTGGATCTCCAGCCGCGCACGCGCTCTTGCTCCTTGGTTCCTGCGCTTCAGCTCGGCTCGTCTGCTGCTGTCGGTGATCTACTTACCGCCTTACCGTCTCGGCTATACTCACCTCCTCGGTCGGTAAAGTATGGCTCCTACCGCCGGCTCTCTCAAGTGCTCGGGCTGCGGTAAGGGTGTCACTGTTGCTGGGGCCTCCACTTGTGACGTGTGCAAGGCCTCATACCATCCTAGCTGTGCTAAGAAGAGGTCCACCCAGGTTGGGTCACTGCAGTGCTGCAAGGACTCCTTCTCTAATCAGTCGAACTTCTTGAGGCCCTCCTCGACACTTCAGGCCTCCTCGTCTCGGTCGTCATTGGAAGTGGGTGGCTTGCCTCCTCCGCCGCCTCAGTCTCAGCCGCTTCGTGGCCCTCCTGTGTCTGCGCCTGGTCCTCTCACCCTTGAAGAGGTGTTTCAGCGGCTCCAGTCTCGGTTCGATGGAGTCGACGCTCGCATTGATGACTTGCAGCAGATGCAGCTGCAGATTAATTCTAACACTGGCCGCATCCGCGAGCTCGATCAACAGAACCGAGTTCTTACTGACGGGCAAGCCTCACTTCGTCGGGACCTCGATGCTCTCATGCAGTCGCCCAGCTCTGGTCAGCTTGAGCTGCGCCGGGCCACGGCTCGTCCGTGTGAGCAGGAGCTCATCATCTCTGGTGCCCCTTGCTCTTCTGTCGGTGATACGGGGGCTGTTGCTGCTCGGGTCGTTGCCGCTGTCGGCCTTGCCCTGGAACCTGGTGACCTGGTCTCCTCTCGGTTTCTTATCCCACGCTCTCGTGCACGCAGGAAGGACGCTCCTCTCCCGATCGTCATTCAGCTTCGATCGCGTGACCTCTGCCGCCGCGTGCTCGCTGAGAAGAGGGCTAAGGGGATCCTGCGCTCGTCTGACCTTGATCCCCCGTCCGCCGGGGCTATCTACACTATCAACATAAATGAGTCGCTTCCCTCTGATCTCTACAAGCTCCTCGCTGCCACTCGCGTCGCCGCTAAAGCTAGAGGCTGCAAATACGTCTGGCATAGTGACGGTGTCGTTCTCCTCAAGCCTCGTGACGGAGCCCCGACTGTGCGCATTCGTTCTGTTGAGGACCTGGAAGCCTTTGAAGCTCGGACTCCTCCTGGCTCTCCATCTGAGTCCCCAACCCGCCTGTCGCCTCGCACAACTCGTGATCCTGCTCGCGGGTCCTCGCGCGGTCGTTCTCGTGGCGCTTCCCGCGGCTCTACTCGCGTCGTCTCGCGCTCCCCGTCACCATCACGGTTCGGCGCGGCTGGTTCTTCTCAATCTCTGGATTCGGCTGCTGGGATTCGCGCTGCCTCACCTGCGTCTTCGGCACAATGACGCTCTTCTGCCGCGCCTCCGTCGCCCATGCCTCCGCCGCCTTCCCCGCATAGTGCGTCCGGCCCGCGCCTGCGTTTTTGTCATGTTAACGCTAATTCTATTCGTGGTCATCTGGATTATCTGCGCTTTCACTTTGTGGCCTCCCGCTATCAGCTCATTGCGGTCAGTGAGTCTTGGCTTCATGATCTTGTCACGGATGCCTCTGTGGCCATCACCGGCTACACCCTCCTCCGCAATGACCGCCTGGGGAAAGTGGGTGGCGGGGTTGCCCTCTACGTATGTGATTCTCTCCGCGCGAGAATACTCGCGGCCTCTCCTTCTGCATACGCCGCTGCTCCTGAGTACCTGATCGCCGAAGTCAAGTCGCGCCTTGCTCTGCCGCTTCTCGTCGCCGTAGTCTATCGGCCTCCCAAGGCCTCTAATCTGGCCCAGTTCGAGAGTGATTTTGACAGATTCTGTGGGGACTACTCTGTCTCAGTCGTTCTTGGTGATTTTAATGCGAACCAGCTTGCTGACTCCTACGATGCTGAGAATGTACGCGCTTTGTGTCTTGCCCGAGCCTTGGCCATCGTTCCGTTTGCTCCCACTTATCATACGCACTCCTCCGACTCTCTGCTTGACCTCTGTCTCGTTAGTGAGCCCGATCTTATTGTAGAGCATGGTCAATCTGCTGTACCTTTTATCGCAGGACACGACCTTATCTTTGTCTGTCTTGCGCTCTCTGCGCCTCAGTTGCTTAGTAGTTTTGCTGCTCGCTCTTACCGTGCGTTCTCCTCTGAAGCGTTTGCTTCGCTTCTGGAAGACTCTGATTGGGGTGTTTTCTGCCCTGGCTCTTCGCCCGACGACATGCTTCAGTGTCTTCAGCGAAATCTTATTTCAGCCCTTGATGTCCATGCCCCCGGGCGCTCTATTACATCGAGGCGTAGCTCTCCTCCTTGGATCTCGCCTGACCTTAGGTCTTTGATCCGCGTCAGGGACTCTATTTACCGCCGGTATAGGCGCTCACGCGCTCCTGCTGACCTCCTCCGCTTCCGCGTGGCTCGGGATGATCTTCATAAAAGGATCTCCGACTCGCGCTCTTCCTTCTACGCTAATCGCCTCGCCGGGGCTTCCAGCCCTCGTGCTCTTTGGAACGAGCTTCGCTCCCTCGGACTGGCTTCATCTCAGCGTAGTGGTTGTGCCGGCTTCACTGCCGAGGAGCTCAATCGCCACTTCGCGTCCGTCTCTCACTGTCCTGCTGCCGCCCAGGCCGTTGCTGATTTTTGCTTGTCACTTCCGCCACCTCGGTATGACGATTCTCTCTTTTACTTTCGCGATATTTCTCCGTGTCAGTTGTCTGACTCCATTTCGCACTTTTCATCCAACGCGCGTGGAGTCGACGGGCTCTCTCTCCGGAACATCAAAGACGCTCTCCCTGCAATCTTTCCCTATTTGCTGCTGCTCTTCAACCACTCGCTCAGCTCCGCCGTCTTTCCTAGCGCCTGGAAAAAAGCACGGGTCATCTCTCTTCCTAAAGTCAAGTCGCCGGTCTCGCTGCAGCAGATGCGTCCCATCGCCAACCTGTGCCTGCTCTCCAAGGTCTTGGAGCGCATTGTGCTCCTTCAAGTTGTCGCTTACTTTGATGAGCACTCCCTGCTCGATCCGCGGCAGTCTGGTTTCCGTCGTGGCTTCAGCACCCAGACTGCGCTGCTTAAGCTCACTGAAGATGTTCGCCGTGGTATTGATAACCGTCTTATTACCATCTTAGTCCTTTTCGACTTTAGTAAGGCGTTCGATACCATCCCTCACTCGATCCTTCTCTCCAAGCTACTTGCACTTGGCTTCTCGCAGCATGCGCTTTCCTGGTTCCAAAGTTATCTTCGGGGGCGTACTCAGGCAGTAGTGGGTCCCTCTGGCGAGCTCTCTTCCTTCGCTTCGCTGGATCAGGGCGTTCCTCAGGGCTCGGTGTTGGGTCCCCTACTTTTCGTGGTCTTTATCAATGACATCTCTCGGGTTCTCCAACATACGCAGCACCTTCTATACGCCGATGATCTTCAGGTCTACCTTCAGTGTCCTCCCTCTGAGGTCTCTGCTGCCATAAGTCGACTGAACTCTGACATCTCAGCCGTCCATGAGTGGTCTTTATCGAATTCCTTGCGCCTCAATCCTGACAAAACGCAGTCCATCCTCATAGGTAGCTCTCCTTACGTCACAAGGCTCTCCTCCACTGCTGTTCCTCCAGTTATCCTTAACAGTGCGGTTATCCCTTTCTCCGACTCTGTCCGTGACCTCGGGCTGATACTCGACAGTAAGCTCTCCTGGGTTCCTCAAATCGACGCGCTCTCCAACCGGGTTCATTGTGCGCTCCGGCAGTTATCTGCCTCGCGTAGGCTTCTTCCTCCTTCCCTTCGTAGATACCTCGTCACTGCCCTTCTGTTACCGCTTTTTGATTACTGCTGTGTCGTGTATAATGACATCCCCGGGGTGCTCAATATTCGGCTGCAGCGTCTACTAAATTGCTGTGTTCGGTTTGTCTGTGGCGCTGCTAGGGATGAGCACGTCACTCCTCATCGTCGTGAGCTCGGGTGGCTTAGTGCCAGTGACCGCAGGCTCTTTCTTCTCGGCTCTCTCTTTTTCCTCACTACTCGCTCTGGCTCGCCTGAGTACCTGCGGTCCTTGTTCGTCGATCGTTTGGACCAGCCTTCTGCTCCCTCTAGGAGGGATCGGGGTGCTTTTCTCTTCCCCCGCTTTGCCACTGAAGCCTATAGGCGCTCTTTATCGGTCTCGGCCCTCTATCTCTGGGAGTCGCTCCCCCCCGACATCCGCGAAGCGCGCTCGTACTCTACTTTTCGGTCTCGCTTTCGCGATTTCCTTTTTCAGAGCGAATTTCGTCGTCAGAACCTAGGTTAAGCTAAGCTAAGTCTACTCTAGTCATAAGTCTAGCTATAAGTCTACTTACTCTTATCTATTTCTTTCTTTTCTTTTCTTTATTGTTAACCTCTTCTATTTTGCTGATTACCACTGTGTAATATTGTTCAATATTGTCATGAACAAATAAACTTCATCTATCTATCTATCTATCTCTCTCTTTTATCTATTTCGCTCAGGAAATTTGCTCGAGGCAGTTCCTTCCGAGCTCCGAAATAGACTGAGGATCGTCTCTGTAATCATTAGTTCCTTTCTGCGGCGTTCGTCCTACGAGCGCTGGTCCTTGCCGGTCAGCTGCGAACAGCAGTACATGGTCAAGACAGCCATGCGGGAGGAAGGCGGCAAGAATTTGACTAGCGAAATCGGTTTACGACGCTCCACAGCGGTCCCAAATCCCAAAAAGCTGGCCAAAAGTCAAAAATGCATTCAATCCGGATGAAATTCTAGACTCGGGGGTTTTCGGGGTCGCTGATTACGAATTTGAAGTCAAAACTTGAAAAAAACATAATGGCGGGTCCAATCTGGCGAAAAATTTATTCACAAACGTACTCAATCCGGATGAAATTCTGGACTCGGGGGTTTTCGGGCTCGCTGATTACGAATTCGAAGTCGAAATTTGAAAAAACACAATGGCGGATCCAATATGGCGAAAAATTTCTTCAAAAACGTACTCAATTCGGATGAACTTCTGGACTCGGAGGTTTTAAAAATTACGATTGTAAATAAATGAAATAGAAAACGTAAGGACAGTTGACATTTGAAGATTTGGGAAAAATAGGATTGGAATACAGGAATTAATCATTATTCCAATGACAATGAATATTCATAATATATTTCTTTCATTATTTTATTTTTAATCGATATAATTTGAGCACTTCTTACAGTTAATCGCTGCCCTGCGGACTGTCATCATCGTCCGATGTATCGCTTGTGTTATGTCAAAAAATCTGAAAAACCGAAAAAAAAACTGAAAATCTGAAATCATAGATGATAGATTTTCAGAGGGTGTAGGATCAATAATCATTAAGTCAAGATTTGTATTACTCGCGACGTTTCGTGTAATCATTCACACTTCCTCAGGCTCATAATTGTACTCTCGACATTGGACCATGTCGCCCTCACCCTCTGAAAATCTATCATCTATATTTATTCCGAGGATCTCAACCTGAACAATATGTAATCTGAAATCATTTTCCGTAGAAAATGGAAAAATAACATGCGAGATGAGCGATGCGAGAATTATGAAAAACTGCAGATAGTGCACACTAGGATGGTCCTTATTGAGGGTATGTTGTTTTTCTTTTAAAAATGGTGCATAATCGATTTCAAATAAATAAGTAGATATAAAAATTTCCTACAAATTTTCCAAGCGGCATTTTCCATTACACGTATTTCCAATTTAAAACTTTTACTACGGGGGGGGGGGGGGGGGGGGGGGGGCAGGGTACAATTAAAATATCGAACTATAATTTGGCATGAATTTTTGCTTATTTATTTGAAATCGATTAAGCACCATTTTCAAAGGAAACAAGAACATATCCTGAACAAGGACCACCCTGGTGCACACATCATTGCATAAAAATTATTCCCCAAACCGAAGTCGCAGCCAGATGCAGCCAATTTTTGGATATGTTTTGAAGAAATGTCTAAGCAACAGTCTCCATTTAGTTTCCGGGCAGGATTCGATGAGAGTTTTGACTTATTGCTTTTTCTAACACAACTTTTCAGAACATAACCAAGAAAAATACCACTACTTTTATTAATGACTTAGTATTTCATACATGGTTAACAATAATTTTGAGCAACACATTCAAATTGTACTTACTTTCCGGAGAAGAATCCATTTTGGGGAATCAAAATCCGTTCACTTTTCGCGATTCTACACGTGTTTGAACTTTGTCTTATTGTCGACGCGCGACGAGTAAAAGATGCAACTGCTCGCACGCTCACGAACGGAATGCATTCCCAAGCCAGGTAGGGACGCTCCCCCTTTTTTAAGGGTCATAATACATACTAGGGGTACCACTACAACTATTCCAACCATTGAAAGTCCTTAGAAAAAATATTTTTTTTTTCGACTTTTGGCCAGCTTTTCGGAGCTTGGGACCACTGTGCGCTCTGTACGCGCGTTAGGCTCAATAGGAGGAGGTCATAACGTTTTGCCACGTTACAATACATAATTTTTATAGTATTTTTTTCACGTCACTTGCGACTTCAGAGAATTAAGGGGGGGTCTACGATTGTGACCATCGGACGTTTCGTAAGGGGGAGGGGTTCGGATATTGTGACTAACTGTGACACGGGGGGAGGGGGGGGGGGGCCGAAAATTCGGAAAAAATCGCGGACGTCCTTTATGGATGACCCCTAAGAGCATCTATTGGCCATTGTTGTAGGATTCCCGATTCGTGACTGATAAAATTCAGGCTGAACAAACAGACTGCTTCCCATGTTATTTAAATGGGAAATAGAAAACCTCAATGAGCGACCTCTAAATATTTTTTTTTCGGGCTGAAATTTTAACTGGGATCTTTTTTCACCTTCCAACAACTTTTAAATAGGGGATTTTCAAAATTAAAAAATATCGATTTTTTTTGAATCACCCTAATATATTGTAACGTTCCGGGCTATTCCGGCAAATTAAAATATAAGGAATAGACCGCCGTTCTGTGAGTTCTTTGCTCGAATTTTGAATTTTCTAAATTTTATGAGTTTTGGGCACTTTGTAACTAGGTCGGAGGGGAAAAGTTGGTTCTGCCACAAAAAGCCTCCTTTCTAGATTTTCTAGCTAATTACGGACTCGGAATTAACAAAGCCGTTTTTTGTGGACTCAACTGATTGCTCGGTAAAGCCACGTCCCTACGTCAGAACCGATGCTTTCGCATAAGTCTGACTCCTGCGCTTGCCTATCTTTTCTAACTATTCCCTGCACTCAGATCCGGGGTTATGCACCCAAGACTGTATATCCAGACTCGGAAGATTGCTCTTCAAAGCTGTTCCCTGAAAATACACTATCTCGGCTTGTTGTAGTGTGCAAGAGTTTTTTATTTATGGAAATGAGAGACGGAAATGTCGGACAAAGATACGGCGTTGACTTGATTTTTCTAATCAGAATGTTTCAATCAACTAATGATCTGTTTTTGCTTCTACAAAAATAAAATACAAAAATTGTCCTTATTTCTACGTTCTTATTTTTCTACCTTACTCTAATTGGCTCCTTTAGTCTTTATTCGATCGATACTTCAGTTATTTCGGAATTTTGAGTGCAATATCCAATTTATCGACAATGCCCTGGTGGAAATTTGTCCAGTATCCTGTCTAGGCCTCAATAGATTCGCGGGACTGATGTCTAGGCCAGTCTAGTAAAACTGCACAGGTGCCTGGGCAGAAATGTAACACTTTTCCCCTCTAGATGCAATATAGCAGTGCTATCTAGCAGCAATCTAGCACTGCCAGGTTGCATCTGTATAGTTCCTAGCTGGACCTGAGCAGTCTTTCTTTTCATTTTTAGGATATTATCTGTGACATTTTTTTAATTAAAGAGACATATTATATTTTTTTTTTCTTTTAATTTTATTACGTATAAAAATCAAATATTGTTTTATAGTACAGCTAACAATATTTCATATACCTCTTATTGAACTATTTTAGAACGAGAAAACTTATTCTAGGTAAGCAGTCTTACATTCACGAAAATGAATTAATCTTTCAATGTATCTAATAATACTGCTGAAATATCAAGATGAAGTTGGGTAAAAGAAAATTTTGAAACAAAAACGTCCAGCATTATTATCCAGCACAATCATGTATAACGATGAGTTTGTAAGTTATTGATGAATCATCTTAAAAAATATCTTTGGAGTCCTTATTGCATATCCTTATTATGGAAAACCTTCAAATGTGTGTGTACTATTATAACACTTTAACAATTCTATTTATCTTCTCCATCATCGCTTGGAGACAAGTTTTTTACCAGGGACTACGGAGAATTTTGCATCAAAGCTATTTTTAGAGTATATTTAATAATGATTTTTAAAATAGTTGGCAAGTCATCTGAAAATTAAAAAGGTTTTGCAATAATATCATACAGATCGTTGTTAACATCATCATTTTCGTCATGTTCATCATCTCCGTCATCACTAT
This sequence comes from Rhogogaster chlorosoma, assembly GCA_944452935.1. Taxonomy (NCBI): domain Eukaryota; kingdom Metazoa; phylum Arthropoda; class Insecta; order Hymenoptera; family Tenthredinidae; genus Rhogogaster; species Rhogogaster chlorosoma. The sequence continues at coordinate 13,339,668 of OX101798.1, read as the reverse complement.
CACTTTCGTTGTCTCTGTCATTTCCATCATCTCCTTCGACTCCATCGTCACCCTCATTCGTGTCATCTCGATCATTGTTATCGATATATGAACCATCCATCGTAGCAGCTTCAATATCTTCATCCCTGACATCAGATTCATTATTTTCATTATTTCGCTGCTCAGGGTGTATGTCAGTGACTCCAGGTCTTCTGCTGGTCAGAACTTGTCTTCGACTACGATGCCCATCCCAATCTTTTGAATCGGTTAGTTGAACCCCTAGTGCTGAATAAAATTCCTTCTCAGTTGTGTTTATATTATGTTCGAGTCTTCGTTTACGTATCGTATCTGTGAATTGGAGCAACGACAGACATTAAAGTTGTATAAAAACTAGCAAATATGAATATCTAATGCAATCAACATGGGACTCACCATAGAAGCACAAGGCAAATACAGTTTCTTTGATGATATGTTTGTCTTTCACTTTTTTCACTGCCGTGAATTCCATCGCCACGTCTCGAGTTAACACGACTTTTAGGATTGAGGTGATATTTTTCGGGAGTCCTTGATCGACGACAATTTGTAGTGACAGATATTGAACCTAAATCAAAAAGAAAACATGAAGTTATAATTGCATGAAAAAAGAGATTAATTACTCATATTATGTTATATGTTTAATGTTTATCAAATATCGTACAAAACTACTATGCAGAGATTCATCTAATCTCAGACGGTTATCAAAGTTAAAAAACTCTTTTATGGTTTCAAACGGTAAGGCAACTTGGTATTCCTCACAAAACCCAATGTGTCTTGCAACATTATAAGTAGGCGCTGTGACACCTGTGCCAGTGCGCTGGTTTCGCTTGATAGCTTTTACATCTTCTCTCACATCATTGAGCATTAATAATATAGATTTGCATAGTGCGAACACTGTAACATCTGCAAAACAAATAAAAATATTGATGCATGAAATGACCTTAAATATAAAACTCAAGTGATCAGTTCGTTTACCTTCATTCAATGGCTCGTTTCGTTCGAGGAGCTCTACTATTTGTACTAAATTCTTATAAGCACCATCTACAAATGCAAAACATATCTATATTTTGTTGGTTCAACGATCACAAGTCCATACCATGTGAACCAATTTTCAGATAATTGCGATGAATTGACTAGCCTTAGGTTTATACTGGGTAATACTGTAAGAAATACTGTACCTTTGACAGAAGCAGCACGTACTTCATATTTTTCACTCCTTTTTAACTTTTTTTTTTGGCGTGCTACTGATAGGAATATCAGCATCAGGTTGGACAGCTAGGATTTTTTTTAGTTTGGTCTCATCAGTTTTTAATCTTTTTTGCCGCAATGCTTTCTGAAGCCTCTTTTCTTTCTCTGACGCTGAATCATCTGACGTAAAAGCATTCTCATACCTCTCTAGTATATGTTGCTTTGCTAATGCATCAGAATACGTGCCTGAGATATTAAAAAATTAGATATCGAACTTGTAAATAATTGCTGCTGAATTTTGTATCAATATATGCATTCGTTCGAATAATCGTAGTCTTACTTGCAGAACCCTTAAGACTAACATTAAACATTGGCCAGTCGTCTGGTCCTTCGACAAGATTCTCAGTCAACATCTGAATTTCTTTCAAATTTTTTGTGGTGTATGGTGGATTTGGGTATTTTACGACACACTTCTTTCGCCCCTCATCCCATGATACCCATTTCCATGGTACAATTTCAACCGATCTTGGTTGTCTACCTCTTAGTAAAAATTGAACCAGAGTGAATGGCCTCTCCTCAGAAATGTCCATTTTTTAAATTTGTTCATAAAACCTGGTATTGTATATGACGTTATTTCTTTTAATACTTTTAAAACGGCATAAAATGAATTTTCAACATGAAACAACCCTGCTAATTAAATGAAGATTATAGCAATGAGAAGTTCAGGTTTCAGATATAAAACTCACACAAATTCATAATTATTTCAAATATTGAATCTTGGCCCTTATTTCACTCGCAAGACTATCATGTACTAAAGAATATACATAATGATATAGATTAAACTAAAACAACCGAGTTATATCAGTTTAGACAGTGCAAATAGTGGCCTTTCACTTCAATTTAATTAACGCCAAAGTAAAAAGCAAAGATTTCTATTATATTCCGTGGCTAGAATTTGAAAAAAATAAGGTGTATGCCCTATACTGAGACATTAAGAAATATTTATTGTTCGTATTTATAGAAGCTACACTGTCTGATTTTCTGGCATGCACTATCGCTTAGTGTTCTTGACAATTATTGAAAAGCAAATTTGTCGAAAAGTTGAAAAGTAATGGTTTTTTGTGGAAAAGAAATCATGACAGAAAGTCCATATTTCGTTTCTATGTGAAAAAATTTTTTGGTCTTCCTAATTCCGAAGGACAACTACGTCAATGGATAAAGTTTCCCACGTGGTAATCTTAAGCATAATCTAGAATTTGTTGCTGAATTTCGGACTCGCGAACATACCACAGTTTTTTTCATAAAACTGCTACAAAATATACTTCAATTTATGTAAGAACCAAGGATTGGAAATATATTTTTCAATACTTTATGTATAATTTGATCCAGAAATTTGTAAAAAAAAAATGAATATTAGTACCTACCTATAAGCCGCGACGTACAAGGTACACGTGGAATGACAAAGAGACAATCTGAAGTTGTCAGACGTTGTTTTCGCTTCTCTCAAGCGCCAATCTTGCGAGACTAATACGGCCGTTTGTGACGTCATACACATAATAAGTTGTTCCAACATTCACGTGATAGCAGTAATCTCAGTCAGTATATATATATATATATATGGGGCATTCTACGCCAAATCGACCTGGTCGTGACCCTCGACCTCTCAGATCTGGTTCGCGATTTTTTGTATTATTCTTCAGACCTTGAGTAGCAATCACAATTTTTTCAGATTTCTCAAAATAAATTTGAGTGAGTCATGAATTTTTGAATTTTTTTATCCAGCACCCCGATGGCCGTGATCGAAAAATCTGAAAAAATTCTCGAAAATTTTGTTTGAGAAATGAAAATTTTCGAACTAAAATTCAAAATGTCTGGGCTCTTGCTTCGACCTGTTTTCTTTTTAGGTTTTTTTGAGAATATCAGTATGAATCCGGAAGTTGTTCCGATATTTTTTTTTTTTGACGTAGTGTAACATTGCATGTTACAAACTGCTCCTCGCCCCTAAACGAGACATTAGTTAAGACGGGGGATCGCTAGTATGAATGACGTATGAATGCATAAGATGACCCCGAGGTCCGAAATACTCCCGAGAGGCGACCGTGACCGACTAAGATCATGAAATCGATTATTTATTCTTTTGTTTTTTTTAACACTTTTCTCTGGCATGTGGGCACCGAGGCATTATTTATTGGAGATGGCCTAACGACCCCGACGGGATCCCGACGAACGTCTGCGACTCGATGCACCGAGGGCGAATTTCTACCAAGGCGCCACCGAAGCTCGGGAGATTAGCAAGTGCACTGCTAACTCCCCCCAACCAGTCGAGGATGCGGGAGAGTGTCCACGACACTCTACAACGAGGGATGAAGGTGGTGGATGAGATTCCCGCCACCGAGAAGAATCTACGACCCGCATTCCTCGACCTAGAAGAGCTAGAATCACCGTGGTGACCATTTAAATAATTCGCGCCAAGGATCGAGCGCCACCCCATGACGTCACCGCATGGTCGATACCCGAATCGATATTTGCGGGACTAACGAGGTCCTTGCGCATCCGCACGACGCCGGTGGTCTCACTCTGCGTTAGACTGGTGGCAAGATCACTTGTAGGATACGTAGCGTATTGGATATCTTGGTTTTTGCGTTCGCTTTCGAGTCTTTTGCTTTTGGATATAAATTCTGTGTGTGAGTGGAGGCCTTCCCCGAGGGACTATTCCCACAAACTCAGATGGATTTCGCCCGTGAGGGAATCCTTTTTCGGAGGTGGCTGGAGAATGGTGAGCACTAAGCAATCTAACCCGTTGGATAATTTGAAACCGGCAACGGCCTTCTGCCGCGTGCTTATTCTCAGCCACGAGGCTATTTCATTCATTTGGGATCAAATTAAGCCGGATTCCGAGTGAAAGCCGTCACCAGTGTCCCTTGCCAGTAATTTTGAGTTCAAGTTTCGCGTTAAAATAGTCAATTATTGAGTAATTATTGAATTAAGAAATTTTATATTATTCGCCCACGAGGGCGAGTGAGACAGTCGGTCACTGTCGCGCTCTCTTCCTCCTGCGGGCAGGCTTTGTATCGAGGCCGAGCCTCGCGTATTGTTTAGAGATTTCGAGTCGAAATAATAGACCGACGCTAGTCGAAGTCTGTAAATAATTTGGTTGTTTAGTTCGCAGAGCTAGGTTAAGTTAGATTTAAGTGATTTAGTGAAATTGTTAAGTTTGTGCCGTCGGCCAAGAAATAATCGAAATTCTAGGCCGCGGAATTACGTATTTTGTTAATTCGAATTAATTTCAGGCCGCAGGCCCGCCTAAGGCATTATTCTACCGATAGGTGATTTATTATCTATTTTTGTACTCGCTGTTATTTGTTGTTGCATGGCTTGAGTTTAGTTTATTAGTCTCACGAGGACTTTATTTGACGAGTCATTTATTAATTTTCCTTTTTTTTTGTTATTGCCACCCTACGTGGGAGCGTTTAGTTAATTCTGTTTATTTGTGAGACTCGTCAAACGTAGCCAGGTCGCCTATACACGGCCTATAACCAATTTATACCCGCGGGGAAGTGCCCCCGGGTACATCATATTTTGTTATCTTTTTTTTCTATTTTTCATCCTAATTTTTTTGAATAAACGCACGTTTTGTCTATTACAATTTAATTACTCGAGTAATTACTGCATCTGCTGATCCCTCGCTCTAATCTTGACCCCTCTCCGCGGTACTGCAGCTAGCCGCCGCATTTTTGATAGTAATTTAGGCCTTTCATTTCTTTGTTTATCTTGTCGTCAAATTTAGAGTCTCGTGGCGAAGCAGTCGCCTGGCGCCCAACTTTCAAAATCAGTATTTTTCTTCTAACAATTATTATTTATTTAACTCTCGGGGTTGTTCATTGTCGACTGGACTATCTCTTGGAATAGCGATCCGGTCTATTCCGGGAGATATAAAGGGTTCACGTCACAAATTGGCGCCCAACGTGGGGCCTTCTAAGAAAAATTAACTTAACCTTTTTGAATAATATTCTTTTGTCGCTTAGTAACGGCTTCACTGTTGCTAAGCAGAGAGGAGTCAGTCGTTTATTTTTCTCTACTAACCGGAGAGGGATTAGCGTCGCGTATACTCGGGTATACTGGGTATTGAAGCCGTAAGGCGATATTCGTTGCGTTTAAAATTTTAGTTTGATACTCGTTATTTTTTTGTGAAGTTGCTGATGCGACTTTTTAGCGAGTTCTTTAGTTCAGATCCTCGTTCGAAGACTGCGGGGAAATATTAGCTCCCGCAGAGCCTCTTCCACGGAGGAATACCGATTATTTTTGTTTACTGCGATTTGTGATTTTGTAATAATTTTTGAGCCGCGTTTTTCTTTTTAGAAGAGAGAACTCTAATTACCGGGTGCTAAAGCACATCGATTGTTCTGGGACACTGGTCACGACCCTAAACTAGTGTTAAGTGTCGTTGGCAATTATAAATTACCTGCTCGCGTATGAATTGCTAATTTTTTTTTTCTGTTTTTCTGTATCTCCTGTGCATGATATTGTGGTGGTGGATAGCCAATATTGTAGGTGATAGTATCGTGGTATGAGAACTACAGTCCTTATTCGACGGACTTTTAGTTCACCCCGCACAGAGGGGAATATTTACACGTCGTCGCCGAAAATCGACTCGTCAGTAGTTCGTGGTGATTCCTTGTGAGTTTTGAATTTCGTGTTTGGCAGTGGTGCTCAGGTGTGGGTTCTGAGTACCATACGTAAGAGATGAGAACAGCGGTTATCAACCTGCGGCGACCTCGGCGAGCAAGCTCGTCGAGACAGTAGGGAGCGGCACAGCTGATATGTCTTGAGTCAGATCTTTTTAAATTTCGCGTTCGCGTTCGAGTTCGGGTTCGAGTATTTTTTTTGTTCGAGTTCGGGTTCGAGTTAATTTTTTTTTAGTTCGAATTCGAGTTTAAGTATCAAATTACCTACAGTGTTGCACTCAAGTGACTTAGTCATTCTTTTTGGTTCGCGTGCACTTCCGGGTGCAAATTCAAAACTTTTGTCGAGTTCGGCTTGGGTAATTATTTTTTTTGGTTTTCGCGTTTAGAGAAATTTTTTTTATTGGTAATTTTCAGACGACAGTTTAGTCGATTTTCGCGTTTCGGGGGATCTCTTTTACGAACGACTGCGTGACTGGGAGACCAGGCAGGTAAAAAGTGCACCTTTACGCGGAGAGAATATTTTATTGGGGGTTTCTTCGGAAATCTTATTCACGCGTTCGTATTTGAGTCAAATTTGGTGGTATCGACCGAGTCGGTAATGCCTCATCGAATCATGGTGTCAATCGATACCCCATACGGGTGCACTTTGTGGGATTTGAGTCACCGAGAATTGTCCCGATTATTGAGCTCGCTGCACGTTAGCCCGAACGGCTCAATTGTAGAATTGCGGGATCGCTATATTCGGCACTGGCGACGAAGGCAGGGTGAGCATACCATCCCGTGGGAGCCTGAAGACGAAACGATCTTCAACCCCGAGGAAGCTTCGCGACGAAGTCCGAGTCCTCCACAGGCACCCCAGTCACTTCCGCCGCCTCTAGTAGCTTTCGCGACGAGCTCGGAATCGCGTCCGGTGACTACAACCACAACGAGCATAGCGCAGTCAGCCGGGATTACAATAACCTCTACGATGTACGGCACTAGGCCTACAGCGTATGAGGTGAGACCGACGCTGAGTCGCGTACCGAACGAGTGCGTCCCTAGACTACCTGAAGCTCCCGGGTTTGTCAGAGATTACGCGGCATTGCGTGAGATCTTCCAGCAGGAAGTACCCGTTCAGATGCCGCTAAGGTCAACGGCACACCCCCGCGAGTTAGAAGAAGTTGATCAGGAATACCGACAAATTCCCGAAAACGTCGCGCCGGAGAGAGTTAGGTACGAGGGGGAACCACCGAGGTTAGAAGGACAATATACGTGGGCTGTAGAGAGACACGCTGTTGTAATTCCCGGGAGCACATACAACGCGAGGGAAATTATAAATCCCCAAATTCGAAGGGAAAATCGCGAGTCGACGCAAGTACCAGGAGCGCCGCGTGAAGTACAGAGAGATCCACTCCCGAGTGGGATACCGAGAGATCCACTCCCGAGTGGGATACCGAGAGATCCACTCCCGAGTGGGATACCGAGAGATCCACTCCCGAGTGGGATACCGAGAGTACAACCTCCGCGAGCTGAACCTAGGTATCAGGAAAGAACTCGAAGAGATCGGGTAGAGTCATCGACGAGTCCAGAAGCAGATGACCCGGAAAATGACCGAGGTGATCATTTAGATAATGATCCGAGTAATCCCCGCCCACCCGCCCAACGGCAAGCACCGGCTAGACGATCGGAGATCGAACCTCCGCAACCGAGGGACGAATCCCCGGTACACGCGCGCTCGAACTGCAGAGATCGAGCAAAAGAGGTGGAAGAAGTCTTGCGCCGGTGGAACGTGAAATTCAGGGGTGATGACGGTCAAAGTGCCGAAGATTTTTTGAGCTGATTAGAAGATTGTCGTAGGGGCACGCCGCTATCCGGGGGTGAAATTATTCGCTCCTTACCAATAGTTTTCTCAGGAATTGCCTCCGAATGGCTGCGAATCGAGCGAGACAGCTGGTCAAACTACGAAGAATTCCAACAGGAATTTAGAAGTTGGTTCGGGGACGCGACAGTAGATAAACGTCTCAGCCAACAGGCACAAGCGCGTACCCAGGGACAGGAAGAGCCAGTGAATACCTACCTGACCTGCATTCGAGGGTTACTGCACCGGATGACGCGACCGTATGCGCGGGAAGACCAGCTAGATTTAGTTTTTGAGAATCTTCGTCCGGATATTCGCGAAGCATTAGACCGGGACAGTATCACGTCGTTTAAAGAGCTAGCCCGAGTAGCCAAAGCACGAGAAAGAAATTTGAAAATCTCGCGAGAATATAGACCGCCCCCGAACCCCGAGGATTCGTTCATGGCGGAGTTAGCTTACAAGGCTCCGACCAAACAAGCAAAGAAACCTCCTGCACTAGCGGCAGTAGAGGAGCTAGGCGAGCCAGCGAAGCCACCGAAGGCTGAAACTACCCGGAAATCCGCGAAGAAAAGGGGTAGCAGAGGTCTAGGGGGGGGGAGGATGGCCTTGGAAGAGGCCATTAAAGAACAATTAGCGGCTATTCAGAATTTAGAAAAAAAATTAGAGACCGTGGCTAAGTCGACACAGCCTCGACAGGCTAGGCAGAGTACTCCGGAACGCCCTACACACGCGAGAGTAGCCTCAGCGGAGGCTCACTCAAACACATCGCCAGGGACAAACATTGTTCCCGCGAGGGATGGTGGACCGACGGTCACATGTTTTAACTGCGATCGTAGAGGTCATGTTTGGAGGGACTGCCCCGCGCCTAAGACTCGTTTCTGTTACCACTGCGGTAGTAAAGGCGAGATTTCGACCACGTGTTCTCGATGTAATCCGGGAAGTCGAATTTTATAGAGATGAGCTGAGGTATTAGGGGGTGAAAGTTAACAACGAGGGATTACAAATAGACCCCGACAAGATTGAACCAATAGTTAGTTATCCGGCACCCCGGAACTTGAAACAATTGCGACGATTTGTAGGGAGGACCTCGCGGTACCGCCGATTTATCCCAGCGTTCGCGGGCTCCTTGGAGCCACTAACGCGGCTTTTACGCAAAGATAGACGGTAGGAAAGGGGGGAAGCTGAACAGCAAGCTTTTGAGGAATTAAAATCCGCGTTAACAACTGCCCCAGGTTTGTTGGGTCCTGATTTTAGCCGTTTGGTTTAGAGTTTTAATTTTTTGGTATTGATAGAGTATGCTACCGTGAGGGTAGAAATTGGGGGTTGAGGGCCTGATGTTGAGAAATGCAGGTCGGTTAGACGATTTTTTTTTCCTGTTGGTGGTTCGTGTGTTGCTTTGGTCGCGAGCAGTCCGGATTGGACTCTCGCCGAGTACTGCCCCGAGGGCAGGTGATTTGGGTATTGAAACCCGGTATTTAGTTAGTTCTTTTTGTTGGTTTGCTGGTTTTTTTTTGTGATGTACCGAGGGGAAAGCCGGATATGCGCCCCCGAGTGGCCCGAGGGCCATTTGAGTATTGAAGCTCTGTTTTTAGTTTGTTTTGTTTTGTTGGTTCGTAGTCTATTTTGTTTATTTTTTTTTGTGATATTAATACCCTTTTGTTTTGCCTTTTCAGTTCCTTTAGTTTGGTTGGTTGGTTGGTTTAGTTTGTTTTTTTTTCTTTTTGTTGTGATATATTTTTTTTTATTGTCAAAATTTAGAGATTTTCGAGTTCTGTTAAATTTTGCGGGGAGTCGAACCCTCTCTTAGTTTTTTTTTTGTCTTTCTGCCTTCTGCAGGAGGAAAGTAGCGGGTGACGACTTAAAATAAATCGGGGGCTTTCCTAAAGATAATTTTTTATTCCTCCCCGGGGGAAAGTTTAGACTGAGATATTTAGACTGATTAATTAAGACTGATTGATTTAGATTCAGCCAGCAGGCTAAGAAAAATATGTAATTTTAGGACGCGGTGTGCGGCCGCCACTCGGAGTTCGGTCCATGGGTCAGTTTGGCTAGCGCTTCCGCCCCAGTGGTCCGTCTAAGGGGGGGGGAGTTGTAACATTGCAGGTTACAAACTGCTCCTCACCCCTAAACGAGACCTTAGTTAAGACGGGGGATCGCTAGTATGAATGACGTATGAATGAGTAAGATGACCCCGAGGTCCGAAATACTCCCGAGAGGCGACCGTGACCGACTTAGATAATTAAACCGATTATTTATTCTTTTGTTTTTTTTTACACTTTTCTCTGGCATGTGGGCACCGAGGCATTATTTATTGGAGATGGCCTAACGACCCCGACGGGATCCCGATGAACGTCTGCGACTCGATGCACCGAGGGCGAATTTCTACCAAGGCGCCACCGAAGCTCGGGAGATTAGCAAGTGCACGGCTAACTCCCCCAACTAGTCGAGGATGCGGGAGAGTGTCCACGACACTCTACAACGAGGGATGAAGGTGGTGGATGAGATTCCCGCCACCGAGAAGAATCTACGACCCGCATTCCTCGACCTAGAAGAGCTAGAATCACCGTGGTGACCATTTAAATAATTCGCGCCAAGGATCGAGCGCCACCCCATGACGTCACAGCATGGTCGATACCCGAATCGATAATTGCGGGACTAACGAGGTCCTTGCGCATCCGCACGACGCCGGTGGTCTCACTCTGCGTTAGGCTATTGTCGAGAGCACTGGGTGTAATTTTGCGTACTGAGTACCTTACTTTTGTTTGCGATTAAGCGATTTCTGTTTGAATTTCTTTGAGTGTGGTCGGCGTGCGTTACGATCCCCGAGGGAGATTTGGAATTGAGCTGAGGGGTTCCAGAGATTGATTTTAAGAGAGAGGAGAGTTTATTCCTCAGGTGGCTGGAGAACGGTAAGCGTTAAGCAATCTTCCCCGTTGGATAATTTGAATCCGGCAACGGCCTTCTGCCGCGTGCTTGTTATCAGCCACGAGGCTATTTCATTCATTTGGGATCAAATTAAGCCGGATTCCGAGTGAAAGCCGTCACCAGTGTCCCTTGCCAGTATTTTTGAGTTCGAGTCTCGCGGTAAAATAGTCAATTATCGAGTAATTATTGAATTAAGAAATTTTGTATTATTCGCCCACGAGGGCGAGTGAGACAGTCGGTCACTGTCGCGCTCTCTTCCCAACGCCGGACCGTGAGTTGGAGGGGCCCTGGGCTAGTACTACTTTGGGGGCCTATCTAATTAATCAAATTATTGCCATCTTGTCAAAAAACTGTTTTCGATAATAATGTAGGTACACGGCATAGGAACAAAAATGAGAGTGAAATATTTTATTTATTTAATATGACAGACTAGACTGTGTCAGAATAACTTTTTTGTTTTTTGTTTTCGATTAAATACATCTAAAAAGTTTCTTCAATATGAAAAGAAAATTCTCCTAAAGTTTGAGCTCAATATCTCTAAAATTGAGCTGGCGCAAAGGAGGGTCCCCTTTCCCATCTAAAATACATGGGAAAATTTTTTTTCTTCTTTATCTTAGAATAACTACACGAATAAAATTTGTTTTTTAATTTTGTTACACACTATCTTATAGGAAATTCAATTCTCTACAAAATTGTTCCCATGCATTTTTTCTCTAAACTCAACATAAACAAAGTTACATAGCGCTGAATAGGCGAAAAAAAATAAAAGTCGAAGATTATTCCCCTATTCAGCGCTATGTAACTTTGTTCATGTTGAGTTTAGAGAAAAAATGCATGGGAACAATTTTGTAGAGAATTGGATTTCCTATCAGGTAGTGTGTAACAAAATTCAAAAAAAATTTTTATTCATGTAGTTACTCTAAAATTAAGAGAAAAAAATTTTTCCCATGTATTTTAGATGGGAAAGGGGACCCCCCTTTGCGCCAGCTTAATTTTAGAGATATTGATCTCAAACTTTAGGAGAATTTTCTTTTCATATTGAAGAAACTTTTTAAATGTATTTAATTGAAAACAAAAGAAACAAAGTTATTTTGACACAGTCTAATGACAGACACATAAACAGCAACTGTGCGAATGACTGCACTTGTGAGAAAATACACCGAAAACCAGCGGCGGGGAGTTTCCGTAATAGACGCGAGAAAATACAACCAAAACAAGCTACAGGGAATCCCTCGTTTCGTTCGATCGGCGCGTACAAGGTTTAATTGATCAACTCTATTTATTTTTTTTATATCTATTTAACTTTAAGGTTTAGTTGCCAACTCTATATGATAGGAATTTTTCAAATATTTTTTTCTTAATTCAGTATCTATTGTCTTTAGCGGGGACTGGGGGCCCTATAAATCCACGGGGCCCTGGGCTGCAGCCCAAAAAGCCCTTATATAGATCCGGCCGTGTCTCTTCCTCCTGCGGGTAGACTTTGTACCGAGGCCGAGCCTCGCGTATTGTTTAGAGATTTCGAGTCCAAATAATAGATCGACGCTAGTCGAAGCCTGTAAATAATTTTGTTATTTGGTTTGCAGAGTTAGGTTAAGTTAGATTTAAGTGATTTAGTCAATTTGTTGAGTTCGTGCCGTCGGCAAGTAAATAAAATAAATTCTACGCCGCGGGATTAATTATCTAGCGAATTAGGAATAATTCTGGGCCGCAGGCCTCTTCGATTTATTATTAGTAACCGTAGCGGATTTATCGCACCATGTTATAACCGATGTTATCTATTGTTGCATGATTTAGAATTAATTTATTATTTGTTTGTGAACTTTATTTGGCGAGTCATTTATTAATTTCCTTTTTTTTTCTTCTGTTATTGCCACCCTACGTGGGAGCGTTTAGTCAATTCTTTTATTTTGTAAGGCTCGCCAAAAGCAGCCAGGCCGCCTATACACGGCCTATAATCAATTTATACCCGCGGGGAAGTGCCCCCGGGTACATCATATTTTGTTATCTTTTTTTTCTATTTTTCATCCTAATTTTTTTGAATAAACGCACGTTTTGTCTATGATAAATTAATTACTCGAGTAATTACTTCATCTGCTAATCCCTCACTTTAACCCTTCGTGGTCACACTTCCGCCACCGATCTCGGTGGTCACACTTGGGTTGATTCCACCCAGTCCATTTTCGAACCCGTATTGTGACCAATCTATCGGCCCGAAAATTCTCAAAAAATTACTGAACAACCCTTGGACATTCCAGTTTAGATACGAACAACTTTCCTGAACGAAATCCAAGGCTAACATATTTTTTTAGAGCCCCATCCAATACCGAGAACTAGTAGATATTTATGCCGAAAGGTGGTCACTGGGTGGATTCTACCCAGTGTGACCACGGAGGGTTAATCCTGACCCCTCTCCGCGGTACTGCAGCTAGCCGCCGCATTTTTGATAGTAATTTAGGCCTTTCATTTCTTTGTTTATCTTGTCGTCAAATTTAGAGTCTCGTGGCGAAGCAGTCGCCTGGCGCCCAACTTTCAAAATCAGTATTTTTCTTCTAACAATTATTATTTATTTAACTCTCGGGGTTGTTCATTGTCGACTGGTCTATCTCTTGGAATAGCGATCCGGTCTATTCCGGGAGATATAAAGGGTCCACGTCACAATATATATTTTTTCCCGTTCTTACCCCCTCAAATGTTTATGGTTTAGAATAAAAAAATCCTTCCCAAAAATGGTCTCTCTAGCTCAACTCTAAGAGGTCGCTCTTTTAATTTTAATTTCCCATTTACTTAACATGGAAAAATTTGTCTTTCCATTCAAAGTTAAATTACTCGCAAACTACTTGATATTTTTCGAATTTACGTATAGACAGGCCAGATATAACTCCATTGCATAGGGCCCCAGTGGGCGCGTCAGGCAACGCTGCTGAGCTCTTGGCAAGCAAAGAAGTAAGTAATATCTTACTACATGAAAATTGTTACGAATTCTCTGATTACGCCAGTTTTATTATAATATACACTATTGTCAACATATATTTCGCAATTGTGTGTATCCGTGGAAATATCACAGATTATATAGTTACTAATCTGACTATAGTCGAACAACGTCACTTCCACCGTCACTTCTCAACTATACCAACCGTCCATTGCATATGGCTGAAACGAAGAAGGCGTGGAAGGTAGCGAGAAGGCAGTTGAAGCGTAGAATTGTGAATATAACTGCGTTAAACCGGGAAAAAGAATTTAAAGTGCATTGAAGTGAGTTGTACAGTGAAGTTGATGAGGCAACGCAGCTGTTCACCGAGAGTGAAATGCTATCAGAAATTGCATATGGAAAACCGTGACGACGAAGGCAGAACGTGTTCGGTCGCGTTTCGAAGTTTGGTCGTATATGATCGCTGGGCATAGTTTTTTGGAACTTTGGAACTTTTGGCAATTGGAACGATACCGAGCTGACGACCTGCTGTGTCGTGAATAAGCATGACAACACGAATATGACACTGTGCACGCAGTGGTATAAATGGGGCCCTCTTTCAACTAGGAAGAGAATATCAGATTGACTGCGGATTCGGGCGGTGCGTGGGTGTTGTAGCTGTGCACTATGAAGTGAGTATAATTTTATATGTTATTCGAATTGAGATAAATTTTTAAATACTTTGAATTCAGACTACATTTGAGGACCTAAGATATCGACTCGAAATTTTTTTACTTGGCACAAATTTTTTTTTAAATATAATGAACAACATTTTTGGTATTAATAGAAGAAATTCAAAAAAAGCGGATTTACAGCCCACCCTAGTATACACATGTTGTATAAGAAAGGAAACTAATAGTCGACGTTACGAGTTTGATATCCATGATAATGATTGAAAACTGATTCATTTCGCAGGTTCACTCAGGCCAGGGATGGTGGATCTCGCGGCATGAATACGACGTTTTGCGCTTCAGCAGAAGAATAACGCCCACGGCGTTTATGGGGCGCATGGCTTGTCTCATTGTCGGCGACGACGTACTGCGAAGGTCATCGGCTGGACTAGGAGCTGTAGATGGCATTGGGTTGAAATTTCGAGTTGGGGTATCTCATTCCCCCCCCCCCCCCCCCCAATCTTAAGTATACAATACTATACGCGTATTATTCTAATTAAATATACTACATAAATATATTTTCTGCTCCACTTAATGTTTTCGTAGATAATAAGTTGGATATAAACATAATGTTTGCAGTGTTCTATGTCTCTTGATGTAAAGATAGTAAATTATTGTAATTTCCTCTTATCAATAAATCACGTATACAAATGATCCTGTATGTCTTGATTAGAAAAGAGCAACGCCTTGGTGCAAAGACGTATGTGGAGGTTATTTTCAGAATCTGTCCCTGCATTCGTTGAGTATGCATTGACAACGTGATTTTAAAATAAAATTCGACATATGTTTTTCCGCCCAGGCGTCGCTAGTATCACCAGTCCCTTTATTTTTTATTTTTTTTTATTTTTTGCATTTTTTATATACGGTGTGAAAGCGGTATGGTTGCGGTCCAGTTGCGGTTTTAATACCGTACAACCACGGTGTATCATGGCAAGGTCGCATATTGTACAGCGTCGTAAGTACGTATTTTCAGGGTCGTAAGTACGGATACTCAAACGTACAAACATACCCTGTTTACACCCCCTTTACGGGTATCACTACCGAGTTCCGACGGTAAATATACGTGGTGATGCGGTATATACTGAGTAAAATAACCATAACCTATTAGCCGTCAGGGAATCTATTTACGTATCAGTTAATTTTTCCAACGCTGCCAATATTTTCGCGTCCATTGTCATTTTTTCACAGTGCCGTTTTTCCTTTGCTTCTTCATGCTTTTCTTTTTGTCGGAGTCTTTTCCCTAACAGTTGTGCTTTTCCCTAGCAGTTGTGCTTTCTTTACGCGGAACGGATAGTCTAGTTGATTTCTCTGATGCAACTCCACTGTGTGCACTATCATCATGTTGTATTGATAATCCCGTTGAAGAGGCAGTGCCACAGGCGAACACCATACTTTTTTCGCAAATGCTATCCATAATCTCATAAAATGGCCACGTCTGCCTGTCATTTCCGGACTTTGAGTTGTGATCTTTGACCGACTTGTAGCTTTTTTTGAGGCTACGCATTTTGGCGGCACACTGTGGACCTGTGAAACTAAGCCCTTCGTCGTTAAGGACTGTTGATACCTCTTCCCATATTTTCTTTTGGGAAAATTTGCCACTAGTGAATCAAGATTCGCGGCAGCGAATCGCCGAGTCCCCCCCCCCCCCCCCCCCCCCCCCCCTCCGACAGTGAAAACTCGGCGCGCCAGCCACGAAACATTTACCCGAGCCAGCTCTTGTTCTTGTAAAAAATCTGTCATATCTTTTGAACCGCTGATGATTTTCTAATAAAATTTATATGGGCGTAAGGCCCTCGGCATTTGATCTTGCTCGCGAAATTTCGACAAAATCTACCGCGTGGTTCCTGAGATATTGACCGTCGAAGTTGATCGAAAAACACAATCTTCTTCTTCTTCTCCTTCTTCTTCTTCTTCGTTGCAGACGTTCTTCTTGGGACCACGATATCTGTCGAACCGTTGCACTTATGAATTTGCCATTTGAAAAGAGTGTTCTCGTCACCGAAATCTCGCCCCCTGTTGTTTTTGAGCAATAATTAACCACGCAAAACTGAGTTATTAATAATATTAATTATTTTACAAAATGCGCATGCGCGGAATTATTGATCAATGCCTGATTTACAAAATGCGCATGCGCAGCAGCAAATCGCGGCCGCGTGCCAGTATGATTATAATATAATATTATTATATTATTATAGTATTATTTATGATCATATTTCATTTATCATTGTTATTATTATTGTCATTATTATTGATGCGTCACGTCTACTCGTGCTCCCCAAAAAAATTTGTACTCAGTAATGTGTCCGCACCGCAGTTTTCGGTGTCCAGGTCCTTCGCTCCGTAGTTTTCGGTATCCAGGTCCTTCGCTCCGTAATTTTCGGTATCCAGGTCCTTCGCTCCGTAGTTTCCGGTGTCTACGTCCACCGCTCCGTAGTTTTTTTATAAAATTTATAGGGGCGTAAGACTCTGCCCACTTGATCTTGTTCGTGAAATTCCGACAAAATCTGCAATTTTTTTTTCTATATAATCATACATAATTACGTATGATTTGATATAATTTTATATGATAAAATTATCGTAAAAAAAATTTTTTTTTCATATAATTGAAGAACCAATTTTGTAGAGAAATAAATTTCCTACAAGATTATGGAAACGAAAATCCGGAAAAAAAATTTTACACCCATTTATTTTAGAAATAAGAAAAACAAATTTTTACATGTACGTTTTAAATGGGAAAGGGGACCCCTCCTTGCGCCAACTGAATTTTCGAGATATCGAGCTGAAATTTTGAGGGGATTTTTTTTTCCGTGACAAAGAAACTTTTGAGATACATTTATTCCAAAAAAATTATAGAATTTTTTTTCTGAAACAGTCTAATGTAGATATTTTTTAGATCAACTTGAAAAATATCATAGAATCTCATGATGGTCTGTTTCGATTGGACATGGCTATTTTACTTGAGAGTTTCACAATCGAAGAATTGTAGAACATTTTCCGTATTCTATGTTCGTACGAAATCTAAATATGTTGCTTTGTCTAAATAAGATGGGATCATGGGAAGCATAAACTATGATCGGAACAAGCTATTGTATAATTCTCAAGATGAAATTTCTTGGCCGAGTAAAATAGCTCGTATCTTTTGCGCAAGTTCCAAAATACACTTGTTCATTGTAGCACATGCATTCCATCACGAATGATCGGAAGTTGATCTTTATATATGTGTAATATGTAGAATACATTAAAGTCAGCTTAGCGCTGACCCGTTTGCACATACAAAAAGTAATGAAATAACGGCAAAAACATTGTAAATGTAAAAAATTACAGCCGAGTTCCAAAATGGTTTCCCCAGCCAAAAACTCGAGAACATCCATACTCTTTTTCAGCGTCAGATTACAAACATCATTTCCTTACAAAAATAGTACGATATGATATGTATGTATCGTTTTATGGCTCTGACATGTTTGTAGCATGGCGTTATAACTATAGTCGAAAATCGGTGAACGACAGATGCAGAATGAAATTGAACTCTTCTTCAAAACTTGAATTTGAATTTAAATTACTGAGATCACCGTGCCTGGACCATTAGTTCTTGTTATGAACACACTATAGGTATTTTTTTAACTTCAATTTTCAACGGATTACTCATTCCTTTCATTCATTCGTTTCAACACCACCTCTTGCGAAAACCACGAAGCACTAGTGCGTGGAAAGTGTTTTCTAATTTTTGAATTTGAAAAAAAAAAGGATAATATGTAGGGCACGAGCACTCAAAAGGACCTTATGAGGAGTGTGAAAGTGTCACACGATTCGAAGACGAGGTCTTTCCGCGCCCTTGTCATATAAACCACTATTATATATCGCAGTTTCAGTCTACAATAATAAATATACTATCAATGCCAAAAATATCCTAACAGTATTCGATCATGCTTCCAACAATTTTGTGGGTGTGATCGTTACACATTGACTGAAAGAAATAATTTTAAAAAAAGAGTGCAATTGATAATTTGCAGAATAATCTATGCCCGCCGAGTTCGTATCATCATACGAGCTAACTTCCTTCAGCAATATTTTCCGTCGCCAATATGCTGTTTTATCACAGGTTTTATCAATGATCCTATTGGTTTTCTATTCATTTCCATTGATTAGCATTTGAAGAACATAATTTAAAGTCTGAAAATCAACAAAGGGAACGCTCGGCTTCGATGCCTGATTTCACGTATTATTTTGTACTATTTTTGTAAGGAAATGATGTTTGTAATCTGACGCTGAAAAAGAGTATGGATGTTCTCGAGTTTTTGGCTGGGGAAACCATTTTGGAACTCGGCTGTAATTTTTTACATTTACAATGTTTTTGCCGTTATTTATCCTCTCTGCTCCGATATGTCTCCAGCAGGAGAAGGACAGCGGATGATGACCACCTGTACAGAGATCCTCCTTCACAATCAGTGTCATTGACACTTCCCTGATCGTCTGGTGGAGGTGCAGATCGCACATCAGTTTCTTCTCCTCCTGCTTGAGAGTCTTTCTCTCGCCAATCTGAACTCTTTTTTCCACCTGCTTGAGAGTCTCTCTCTTGCAAAGCTGCTTTCATTAATGCTGTTGCAAAAATAATATCTGAAAACATAGGATATAAATGTTAAACATAACTGTTCCTGACAAAAGTAGAGTTGGGTAAGCATGTTTTAAGAAAAATTTACATTCATTCATGATACAGTCGATAATTTGACACTCAAGGGACCAGATAAAAATTTCAAAACAACAAAATAAAATAATTATCAAGTATTTTTCAAGGGACCGCACAAAAATTTCAAACTATCGAAAGATTCAAATGGACCAGTTTCAAATTATCGAGAGTCGACTGTATACAGGGTGACCCAAGACCCCCGGACCGGAAGGAATAGGTGAATTCCTCGTTGGATTTTGAGACGAAATTTCCTTTTCGAAAACTTCGTCCGATCAACGGTGTCCAAGTTATTAAAGTTTAAGAGTAGCCAATCAGCGCCTCGCTTTAGGTCCGTGCCAGTGCCGGGTCAATAGTGAACGGCGGGCAGGGCCCGTGGTTTATTTTACATTTGGCTACTTTCTTCTTCACTTTACGATCGACGCGTATTATTATTATTATTATTATTATTATTATTATTATTATTTTTTTTTTTTTTGAAATTGACCATGGGATTGAAAATTTATGAATTTGTACGGTGTGGTCGACCTGGACATCGAAAACTACGGTGCAGTCGACCTGGACACCGAAAACTACGGTCCGGTCAACCTGGACACGTAGAACTACGGTCTGGTAGAAAAAAAAAAAAAAAAAAATAATAATAATAATAATAATAATACGCGTCGATCGTAAAGTGAAGAAGAAAGTAGCCAAATGTAAAATAAACCACGGGCCCTGCCCGCCGTTCACTATTGACCCGGCACTGGCACGGACCTAAAGCGAGGCGCTGATTGGCTACTCTTAAACTTTATTAACTTGGACACCGTTGATCGGACGAAGTTTTCGAAAAGGAAATTTCGTCTCAAAATCCAACGAGGAATTCACCTATTCCTTCCGGTCCGGGGGTCTTGGGTCACCCTGTATATAAAAGAAAGTATCACTTACCATTTTGAGCACGTACAGTATCTTGTACAGATACATGAATCTCGACAACCACGTCTCTCTCGGAGTTATTGGGATCCAACATAAGGAGACATGACATCTAGTGGCCGAAAGTAAAAACAGAAAGAGAGGGAATAAGAGCTGTCAGTTGATACATGAAGGGTGGCACGGCAAAACGGTGTAAGTGCCACCGTGATGACTTTTCAGTGGAGCAAAAAAACTGTCCCAAAATTCTAAAAACTGATTTAAAAAAAAAATGAGAAAGTTCTTCGTAGAGTTTTTCGAGCTCTTTGAAATGGCGCAAACCCCGATTCAATACAGCTATCTACCTTCGAGAAAATCGTTTGCGAAAGTCGATGTTTTTCGTGCCAGCGTAAGTGCCACGTTTCGTGCCAACTTTTTTTTTTACTTTGGCTGCTGATTACGAACGCAATTACGATGCTAAAATTATGATAAAAATATGAATCGAAAGCTTGAACCGTAACGAATGAGATTCGCTTAAAGATTCCCAAATTCGAACAAATTTTCAACTAATACGGGGCAAAATGGCGGACGAGGGAGGGATCGGAAACGGTGTAAGTGCCAAGATGAACATAATTTTCATACAAAATCATGAAATTTTAATGAAAAAAAGGTAGAGCAGTGTTATTTGAGTAATTCCTGATAGTAGCGTCTGGCCTGTGGAGGCATGAACCGGAGCATATCCGTGAGGAAATTTGGAAATCTATAAGCGAATCTCATTCGTTACGGTTCAAGCTTTCGATTCATATTTTTTTCATATTTTTAGCATCGTAATTGCGTTCGTAATCAACATCTAATGTAAAAAAAAAAAAAAGAAATTGGCACGAAACGTGGCACTTACGCTGGAACGAAAAGAATCGACTTTCGCGAACGATTTTCTCGAAGGTAGATAGCTGTATTGAATCGGGGTTTGCGCCATTTCAAAGAGCTCGAAAAACTCCACAAAGTACTTTCTCATTTTTTTTTTCTAATCAGTTCTTAGAATTTTGGGACAGTTTTTTTAATCTACTGAAAAGTCATCGCGGTGGTACTTACACCGTTTTGCTGTGCCAATTTTTTATATCTTCGCAAATAAATTTTTGTCAGCCATATCATTTGGCGAGGACATGCTTATGGATTTTCAAGAATTTTATCAAAAATAAAACGTATTTTCGATTTTTTGGCACTTACACCGTTTTGCCGTGCCACCCTTCACATGTTCTTATGTTAATTTATTTATACGTGTTTTTATGTTAATTTATTTCGTGCGGCGGACCACGTTTGCGTCGCGCAGGATTTGTACCTGCCCAATCACATATATTTTGTATATTTACTAACATTAAAAAAAAAATCAATACCGCACATAAGAGCTCTGTACATCGCTTTTGAACTTTTCTGCGCCATATTGACCAAGCCCCGCCCACATGTTGGATCCCAATAGAATGTAATTTTTTTGTGGCCATTGTCACTCGGAAAGATAGAAACAGTGAACTAGTTTGGTGTCCTGGTAACTAGAAATTCAAATGAAGCGCGCAAAAAAAATCACCAGACGACTACTGACCCACCGCGGTCGCCAACGATGACGTCATCTATGACGTTTTAGCGCTCGTCCGCAGCGACCACGGCCATAGGTGGAACGGGACAGAGGGTGTTGTGATCGTTGCGAGCGTTAAGTGGAACGCACCCTGTTGTATATTTATTTGTAGACAGTTCTTTACTTATTAAAACATTTATTATTTATTTATTGTTTTACATTTGTAAGTTTACTGGACGACTGTCCATGATGATCTGCGACACTCGTGGTGGCGCTGCTGTATATCTGGGGTATATCTGACTAGTCATGTGACCTAGTGTACAGAACGTGCTGCCATCTGTTCCTTTATTTAAGATATACAACACACCCTTCGTCTATATCCTTAGTTTATGCTCCGTCCCTATAATTTCAACGTCCATGGTAGAAACACGTCTTGTAGAAATAAGAAAAATACCAATAATTTCTTAATATTATTTTTACATTCATGTATAAAATATAGAACAACAGAACGGGACAGCACAATACTCTTTAAAAATATTAAACAATATCTGTGGATACAGAAATAATGGTATTGACAATTTCGAGTATGGACAACACATTCAATACCATGAAATTTACATATAATTGACTCTACAAACAAAAATTGAAATCTCGACCAGAATTGTTAACGATGATAATGTAGTTGACCGCATGGTAGCGTATACTTATATTTCTTTGGTTATTTTCCTTTTCCTTCGTCGATTTGTCCCATAGGGCGTCGTCATATTAAGTTATGATTTAAAGATATACATTTTATTCAGGAAATTTTATAACCAAATTCAAATATTAATACTTTTCATCGTAATTACGAAGGATAATGAGAGCGGTTAGTAAAAGCGACTGATCAGGTCGGAAGATCTTGGCGAAGAGAGTGATTCCGGATACCTTCGTTCAAACCGGGATTAACTGGTCAAGTCATAATACCTTATGTGTATATCTCTAAATACTTTTCTGGTCAAATGTTGACCGCGTTATTTGAACGACTTATGTGACATCGTTACAAATCGAATGAGTCGGATGACCGTATCTACAGACGACGTAACGGCAGCTGTCATTCTGCGGCTGTCATGTCGTTAGGTCAGAACGAGGGTTATAAATAATTGTCAGATTTAGATTTTGTATTTACAGTTCCTTAATACAACGGTAAACGGGCATATTCTTTCTTAAGAAAGTGTAATGGATTATTTAGGTAAATGCGGATGTCAATATCGGTTTATTTCGAACATTATTAGGTTATACTGTAACATTGCATTTTGCAACGCGTGTTGCAAGCGACTCCCGAACCCTTAGACGGCCATAGTTACGTAGCGTGGGATGCATGAGCGAAGCCTAAATGCATTTAATTTAGCCCCGAGGCTGTAGACTCTCCGAGAGGCGACCGTGACTGATCTAAGACTGTCGAATTTGGTATTTATTCTTTTGTTTTCTTTTACGCATTTTCTCTGACATGTGGACGACGAGGCCAAGTTTTGGGGTCTGAGCTACGACGATCACGCACCCCGACGGACGCACCTTAACTAAAACACCGAGGGTGTTGACTTTCTGATAGATACCACCGAAGCTTGTGAGGCTAGTACTGTGAGGCGAACGATCGACGCTCAGCGATCGTAGGTCACTCTGCCGTAGGCCTGCCTAGCAGGTAGGGCGTCGAGCTTTAGTGCTCGCGCTCGTTTTTGTATTTTGTCATAGCCGCGAGGCGATATTGCGAATTCCCTTCGAGGGACTTTTTCGAGTACATTTTTGAAGTCTAGAGTTTAGTTTCGAGCCTATTTTTGAGTGATCGAGTCCGTTGGAGCGTGTACTAAAGGGCTAGGACTGTACCTGAGGTTTTCTGCGAGGAAATCTCATTGTGGCTGGACAACGGTAAGCATTAGCTAACTTGACTCTTACCTAATTTGAATCCGGCAAACGGCCATCAGCCATCTTGCCTTGTTTTGAGCCACGAGGCTTTTAGAGATCTTTGACGATCAAATTAAAACGACCTCCGAGTCGGTAGGCCGTCTCCAGTGTCTCCCATGTTAGTAAAATTTCGAGTTTGATATTTTTGCGTAAGATTTTCGAGTTTCGCGATGTTTGAGTATATTTTGTAGAGTTTGTGGGCTTCGCACCTGAGTGCAAGCGAGATAGCTTTAGACGGTCATTGTCGCGCTCTCTTCCTCTCCCGAGGAGATTCAGGACGTTAGGCTAGGCGTGTGCCTATTAT
The DNA here is from genome assembly GCA_944452935.1 of Rhogogaster chlorosoma. Classification (NCBI taxonomy): domain Eukaryota; kingdom Metazoa; phylum Arthropoda; class Insecta; order Hymenoptera; family Tenthredinidae; genus Rhogogaster; species Rhogogaster chlorosoma. Next base: position 13,316,001 of record OX101798.1, on the reverse strand, counting down.
AATTTGGAATTTTGTTTCGCCTACGAAGGCAGAGTGAGGTTTAGTTAATTTATTAAATTGTAAATCAAGATTCGCGGCAGCGAATCGCCGAGTTCCCAAACCAAACTCGGCGCGCCACACAGTGGTCCCAAACCCCGAAAAGCTGGCCAAAAGTCGAAAAAAAAATATTTTTTCTAAGGACTTTCAATGGTTGGAATAGTTGTAGTGGTACCCCTAGTATGTATTATGACCCTTAAGAAAGGGGGAACGTCCCTACCTGGCTTGGGAATGCATTCCGTTTGTGAGCGTGCGAGCAGCTGCATCTTTTACTCGTCGCGCGTCGAAAATAAGACCAAGTTCAAACACGTGTAGAATCGCGAAAAGTGAACGGATTTTGATTCTCCAAAATGGATTCTTCTCCGTAAAGTAAGTACAATTTGAATGTGTTGCTCAAAATTATTGTTAACCATGTATGAGATAGTAAGTCATTAATAAAAGTAGTGGTATTTTTCGATTTCAAATAAATAAGTAAAAATTCATGCCAAATTTTAGTTCGATATTTTAATTGTATCCTGCCTCCCCCCCCCCCCCCCCCCCCCGCGGCAGTAAAAGTTTTAAATTGGAAATATGTGTAATGGAAAATGCCGCTTGGAAAATTTGTATTTTTACTTATTTATTTGAAATCTATTAAAACCATAGTGTGCACTATCTGCAGTTTTTCATAATTCTCGCATCTGTAATATTGTTTATAGGAAATTGGTAAAGATAATTCTTCTATTAATGTTAATTTTCCATTTTCTACAGAAAATGATTCCAGATTACATCTTGTTCAGGTTGAGATCCTCGGAATAAATATAGATGATAGATTTTCAGAGGGTGAGGGCGACATGGTCCAATGTCGAGAGTACAATTATGAGCCTGAGGAAGTGTGAATGCTTACACGAAACGTCGCGAGTAATACAAATCTTGACTTAATGATTCTTGATCCTACACCCTCTGAAAATCTATCATCTATGATTTCACATTTTTAGTTTTTTTTTTTTCAGTTTTTCAGATTTTTTCACGTAACACAAGCGATTCATCGGACGATGATGACAGTTCGCAGGACAGCGATTAATTGTAAGAAGTGCTCAAATTATATCGATTAAAAATAAAATAATGAAAGAAACATATTATAAATATTCATTGTCATTGTAATAATGATTAATTACTGTATTCCAATCCTATTTTTCCCAAATCTTCAAATGTCAACTGTCCTTACGTTTTCTATTTCATTTATTTACAATCGTAATTTCTAAAACCTCCGAGTCCAGAAATTCATCCAAATTGAGTACGTTTTTGAATAAATTTTTCGCCAGATTGGATCCGCCATTATGTTTTTTTAAATTTTGACTTCGAATTCGTAATCAGCGACCCCGAAAACCCCCGAGTCCAGAATTTCATCCGGATTAAATGCATTTTTGACTTTTGGCCAGCCTTTTGGGATTTGGGACCACTGTGGGACGTTTAATTTTTTCCCTATCTTTCCCGCCAATTAGGAAAAATCGTAAAAATGAAAAACCGAAAAATCGCGCGTCAAAGTGTTACGTTCCAACTCCACCTACTCCCAGTTATCACCCGATTCCACCTTCTCCCAGATATCATCCGACCTGCTATTTCCTTTCTGCTAATCTCTCGTCACTTCCTTTCCTCTAGACCTGTACTCATCACTTCCCGCATTCCTGCAAACTCGTGCGAGCTGCACCCGGCCCCACGATTTGCAAGTCGAATCCCCTCCTTATTCTGAGTTTACCTTATTTTAGTCCTCTCACTCCTCAATCACTTCTTCCGCTTCCTTTAAAACCAAAACATCTCCTAATTCTATCTTTCCTAACGTCGAACCTTCTATCAACTACCTATACAAAGTTACACCAATAAAACATACACCAGTAGATACTAATACAACTATCTACTCGGTTCATTCTATCCATACCCACTATAGCAATCCTCCCCAGGTGTGTCTTTACACTTTAAACAAGAGGTAAGAACTCACAAATTTGTAGTGACGCCCCTACCCGACGTCACAAAAGTTTTTGTATATAAAAAATCGTAGTTTTTTTCAACTTACCGCATTAATATGCTACTCAGCGATTCCTGGTCCATAGATTTCCTTTTCTAGAAAGAACTTCTACGAACAGTTAATAGTGTCTCGAAGGACCGTTAGTCCCTTTGGATTATAATACGTACAATAGATCGAAGGGCGGAGCGCGCGCGCTCCGAACGATCCGGCCGCGACGCTTGCTCACTATTTCTTCTGTAACTCCGAAAATATTTCGAATTTGCTTCTGAAATTTTAGGGACACATTCTTGGATAGTTTTGGAAGACATGTATGCAAAAAAAATCGATTTTTTTGAAGCCTCTAAAGCAGGCTCCGTCCTTAATGTAGAACAACGCTTTGGGGTCCGCCTCCACGTGGCTAGGGACGGGCACCGTAAGCAAAAGAATCTCGCTTGCGGCTAAGAGACCCCGAATAAAAATTGAGGACCTGAAAAGAACATAATTAGAGAATCACAAAACATGTAGACATAACAGAGTAAAACGAAACTACAAACAACTACTTGGAATCATTACACAAGTCATTGTTCTAGGCGGTGATGAGTTTTGCTCACAGACCGCATAATGAATCAGAACTAAATAATAAAATAATGTCCCTATCTACTCCCCCTCTTGGTCTCGTACCTTGTCGTGGTGAGGGGGCTTGTGTGTTTCGATGATCCTTGAGGCTGTACCGGCGGGAGTCCAACTCCTGGTAGGCCCAGCCAAGGCGGAGTGGCTCAAGGTGAGATTTTAGACTAAAATCAGACCAAAGTCCCGAGGTAAGGTGTAAGGCAACGTGCCGAAGCCTGCATGGCTGCAGGGACTCTAAATAGTGCAGTCGCGAACGTTCTCTCGGGGTACCGGCCGACCCCCCGAGTACTAGGCTCACCCAGGTAAGGCGGCTCTGCCTGGGCGGACCACCCCTTCCGACCATCTCGTGGGAATAGTGATGGATAAATTTATAAAAACTAAAACAAAAACTATACAAGAGGAGGACACTGGAACGGCTAGCTCTAGTGTGGAGACGGATACTCCCATGGAGGTATCGGCTATATCAATGGTACCCGTGCGTGAGAGTCAATCCGGTAAACAACCAATGCACAAGCGAAAGAAGAGCGCTAGCTTTTAGAGCCTGGAGGACATTCGCGAGATGAGCGAACCGAGCATCTCTCCGGACTCTCTCGCACAGTTGCAAACTGAAAGAACGGCTATAGAGACTTACCTGTTTAACGACGCTAATAAGGTGATAAAGACGGTGGCGCAATACATCTTCGAAAGATTTGCAGAAAAAAATTTAATGAACAAAGAAAGAACGAGGCCATCCTGATCAAACCAATAAATGAAAAGGAGACCAGAGGGAACGAAGAAATTAAAAAGGATGTCAATACTTATCTAAAAAAAGTCAGTAGCAAGTTAAAGGTGGTCAGCGTCAGGCAAACGCGATACCCGGGACTTGTTGTTGAACTAAACAGCATCAAAGACGTAGATGCTATAACCGGATCGGACCTGGAAAAAATCGGAATGAAAATCGAACGACCAAAGAAAATCAATCCATCTATTATCGTATACGATATAGACAGAGACTACGATAAGGAGACTCTTTTAGCCGACCTGCTGGATAAGAATTTTTATACGTTCCCAGAAGAAGAGAGGCAGGCTCTAAGGGAGCAAATCGTCTTCTGCACTTCCTTCAAGGCGAGAGACGACAAGATCAACTGGGTCCTGCAACTACCGAGTAGATACGTCAGAGAACTGCTAGAACAAAAAAGAGTATTCACGCAGTGGAGAACCTATAAGGTTGAAGAATTTACAAGCATTGTCAGATGTTTTGCATGTAACGCGTTCGGCCATATAGCCAAGGTGTGCGAGGTTAAGGATCCGGTGTGCGGGCTGTGCGTACGAGCAGGGCATATTGCCAAAGACTGTACGAACAACGGGGAGAGGTGCCCTAACTGTGTCCGCACCAAGAGAAAAGAAGTCCGACACTCGGTTATAAGCAAAAAGTGCCCTGAATATAATCGACAAGTGCAAATTTACAATGCAAAAATACAATGAGACTAAAAAGCGCCCAAATAAACGCACAAAGGGCCTACGCTGCAACAGCAGACCTGGAATTGCTGTTCGACGAGGAAGGCATCGATGTGCTAATAATCCAAGAGCCATACAATCGCGCAGGAAAGGTGGCCGGATTCACGGGTCGAAACATGAAAATTGTCCACCCGGGGGTCAAGACTCCTTGGGTGGCGACCATCGTACGTAAGAACGCCATGGAAATATTCCAAAACACTACTGACGAAATCGAGCACATTCTATGCATGCAAATAAGAACACCGCAAGAAGAGATTAATATAGGGGAGGGTGGTCTAAAGCGGGTAGGTTAACGATAGAAGCCCAAAAATCTTAGTTTTTGTTCGATTCAAATAATAATTTTAGTTCCATTTAATATGAGGGTTATCGAACTTCAAAATAATAAATCATAATTGTGTTATTTTTTACAAAGTAAGTGTTTATTTTTAAAAATTCGAAACTCCTCGAAAACCGGCTTTGCCCTCATAGGGGGCCTAAAGCGGGTAAGCATCATAAACTTGACAAATCTTAGCACATAGGTATTAATTTTTTTAAACATTTATGATGAGACTTTAATTATACATTGTAACGTGGCAGATTAGCTGCCGCGTAATGACCATCGCCTCTTCTCCCGGCGACAGCGACCCTCGCGTTAAAAATTAATTCCGTATCGAAGCAAGAAGTACCGAAGCTCAAGTTCCCAAGGTCCCGTTTGTAACCTATAACCCTGTATATTAATTCCTATCCGGTTCCTATGTCTCTTATGTAATATCGTCGTGACTCTACCGCCGAGGGAGATCATCCCTTCTTAAGAACACTACTGGCAGGTAACCTGGAAGTCTCAGAGTCAGTAGCGAGGGAGCAGAGAACGTCGTATCCAGAGATATGCCTGGAAGAGCGCTGCAAAACTGTCTCCCCTGTCGCCCTCCTCTCCTACATCACTCACCGGCCTCGTCCACCGGTTATATGCAGAAATTCCGCCTTCCAGGATATCGAAAACGTCAGCCCGCCACCTGACGTCATCCTCGCGAAAGCTCTGAGAACCAACGGGCCCTGCCAGGCCGCGACGCGGAAGAAAGAACACCCACAGCGTCATTTGAAAAGGACCAATAATGATGTCTTCGCGAAAACCCCACCCCTCTTGTTGATTCCCTTAACGACGGGCGCAAGCCCGCCACTTCTTGCTTGGATAGCGCTGTGTAAAGAGCTTTTTGTCTTTCTGAGCAATATTGCCAATTTAATTGTGTGAGAATAGTTTAACCGCTTTAAAATCCCCCTTGATTAAAATCATAACTTCGGTTTGGTGTTGTGTACCGGAGTACTTCTAAAAGGTAGGCTTTCGCCCATATATTGATTGATTTGATCGATTTCTTGTTGCATTGTGTGATTACGTAGCTGGGTCAGGCCTCCACGAGGGTGACGCCATTCGCCTAATATTGGGGTTTTCGTGTTTTGGCTTTATTGTATCGGGTTAATTGTTTAGTCTTATTACTTTTGTATCCCCTATTGATATTATTGTGAAGAGTGAATCGATTTTTCGCGAATATTAGCTTCAGAAATAATTATTTCACCGATAGCGTCCTTTTTCCCCTTGTGATCTTTCGTCCCTGATTTATTGAATTTATCGGTCTAACTAGTTCTGGAGAGGCCCACACTCATCCTATCTCTGTTCAGTTAATTTGTAGACGTTGATTATGAGATAAAAACCCCCCCGTTAATTCCTTAACAATTTTCCCTTCGGTTCAATCGAAAACCGAAGCCACGCTTCCTTGTCCTCGATTCCGCCATAATTTCCAGAAAAATCGATCCTCTCAAAATTAATTAAATTTCCCTTTAATTATTATAAAGCCTAGGAAGTCGATTTTAAGAGTCAGATTGTATAAATTCTCCTAAATTAGTGGGGAACTTGAGCTGGTTTATTTTCCGTCGTATATTTGTTATTTTATCAAACCTTTATAACTCGCCATTTGTTTAATTAGTTAGTGTTACATAGTTGTATGTTGTGTTTCTTCTTCAAATATTCGGGAATGTTCGGGTGAATTCGGATCGAGTCGGTTGTTCGCGTCTTCCACGCTTTGCACTTTCTTTAGAAAGTCCTACATTATCGATCTAGCCCTCATTAATTTGTTAGAGTCCCGTAAAAATTGATTCCGGATCCTTCCGCATTCCCCGACGTTATCGACCTGACGTCACACTGTAATATCACGTCATTCTTTCCTACCTTATCCTAAGATATTTGTGTTGTTTTATTTGGGTTATCTGTCCTGTGTTACCATATGACCTACTGTTTCTTTTGTGACCTACATCCCTGCTAGTCTATCAGCTGTTTCCATTGTCGTGTTTTTCTCGGTTTAAGGCCTTCTGCCTACCGACTTTTAATTTAATGTTGAATATTATTTATTGGATTATGACTCCGTGATTGATTATTCGGTCGTATTAATTTGTTCGTAACGGTATTTTCCCTATACTGAACGGGAAAGATCGTATTGTTTTATTTCAAAAATATATACTGGTTTCTTTGTGAAATTCCATAAACCATAAATTGTTCGCTTCGCCCTAATTATTTCGCCCCCATGTTCCCCCCACCCTGAGCTAACGCGGAACTTGTGTGCTTTCGAGATATAATTTAATTTTTATTGATTTCGGTTTCGATTATATTCTTCTTTTGAATTATTTTTGCCGCTTTTTTTTTGCTTTTGGATCATTGAGTTATCGCGGTACTATTAGGTACCTGGCGCCCAACACTTCCGTTTTCTCGCGAATTTAATATTTTCTAAATTATAGTAATTTTGTTGTTCTAAATTAAATTCAACCCCTAGTCATCCCACAGCGGATCGTCACGTATTTGCTGGCGTTGCCTGTCACGGGAGTATCCCCACCGTCGGCAGTGCACGTCACAACATCTAACTATGGTAAAAAAATAACTTTTTAAATATTAATCTTCTTATACTAGTCTTAGACAGTTAAAAGTCTCAATGATGTAAATCTAGCAACAGTTAGAGTTATATAAATATTAAATTGACGAATACTTTCGTTAGCAAATCAAAAAATAATAAATAGTTAAAACATTAGACTTTAGTTAAATATCTATAATAAAAAAAAAAGTTGTAAAAAAATTGTATCTACTCAAGTAGATACCCGCTTTGCCCTACCCGCTTTGCCCGGAAGCACATTTTTTACTTAAGGAAATTTAACTTCAAAAAAAAAAAAACCAACATGTCTATCGTATTTTGAAGCTCAATAGTATCAGAATAATATAATATAATTTAAAAAAAAAATAAATGTACGAGTATTCTACTGGTCAAAAGTTACATTCCTTCAATTTTTTTAATAAATTCACCGATTTCTTTATATTGCGCCTAGTTACGCCATGTCGTACCTCCGATACTCGGTTGGGACTGATTGAAACTCGGGGGCGTTCGGGTAATCACAGCATACATACACATTGACATTCGCGCTACATGCGACAGCATACGAACGCCTACCCGCTTTAGGCGACCTACCCGCTTTAGGCTACTCTCCCCTGATCAATGTATATTGCCAGTTCTCGCTGGACATAGAGCCGATCCTGTCCAAAATTGAACGGATCCTTGCCAATTTACGCAACAAAAAAATCATCGCCATGGACGCTAACGCCAAGTCACTTAACTGGCATGCCTCTCACACGGACTGACGAGAAGTGCTCGACGAATTTATACTGGCTAACGAGCTATACGTAATCAATGAACCGCAGGAAATACCGACATTCGAAACAGCCAAAGCCGAGAGCAACATAAATGTTACTCCTCCCACAGCAAACATCCTCCGTGACATAAGAAATTGGAAGGTCAAGAATGGCGTCACTAGCGATCATAATTTGATAATTATGTAGCTTAATAGTGAGTATACTCACACAATTGCCGCGAGCCGAGGTTACAACATTAAAGAGTCGAACTGGAAGCACTTTAAGAAACTCGCTTTAGAAAAATTCAACAAGTAAAAGCTCGACGAGATCGAGCTGGCGGAGCCGGACACGGCGGTCAAAATATTTAACGAAGCTGTCGAAGACATATGCGAGGGCTGCATATCCAAACGACTGCGACATGCCCACCCCCGTCCCGTGCCCTGGTGGAGCGATGACCTGAAGAAAAAAAGAGAGGACTTCAAAAGAAACAACAAACAATTAAGAAGATCTACACGACTACAACTGAGCTCGCGGGAAGCAGACAGGGTCAAATACAGTAAAGTCTCGTTTATCCGAATCGCGTTTATCTGAAATCCGCTTTATCTGAACAAACTTTTTCGAATGCACCTACCCCACCCGCACGCACTGAATATCATTGCGATTTGTTATTCAGCATTTAAAAACTGTTTAACCCGTCAACACAAATTTTTCAGTCAAAAACATACAGGCTTATTCACAACCATATCAATAGCATTCTACGTACGCACGTTTTACGATCATATTTCGCGGTATTGATGCAATTCGGGGTGTTTAACGCGGGACTTCGGTTTATCCGAAATTTTCGTTATCCGAATCGTCCTCCGTCCCGATCATTTCGGATAAACGAGACTTTACTGTATAAGGACAGTAGGAACAGCTACGTCATGGAAATACGGAGGCAAAAAACAATTCGTGGCAGGAATTCGTACGCGTAGAGGCAAACAAGGACTCATGGAGCCAGCCTTATTAGATAGCCAGAGAAAAGTTACGAAACTTACCCCATATGTGTTCGCTCGTTTGTACGAACGGGCGAATCACTGAAAGTTGGGAGGACTCGATCAACGAGTTACTGACGAAATGCGTCCCCCCTAACGATGAAATGGAGACACCTGGACAGAATGTAGAGAAAGCATTACTCCGGGGCTACTCTTGCTCCAATATGGAGCTGGATGTTAGCCCCGAAGAAATAGACACAGCAATTAAGAAACTTAAGAGGGGCACGGGTCCTGGCCTTGACGGCATCACGACTGAGGTCATTAAGCATCTGTGGGTGGGAAGCTCAAACGCAGCAATCGCGATACAGAGACTACTGACCAACTGTTGGAGGCATTCTACATTTCCTACAGAATGGAAAAAAGCTAACCTGATAATCATACTAAAAGACGCTACGCGAGACAGATCAAAGCTAAATTCATACAGACCGATTTCCCTGATACAAACTATGGCTAAAACATTAGGAAGAATAATTGTAGACAGGATACAGAGACATTACAAAGACAACGACCTAGAATCATCAAACCAATATGGATTTAAGGAGAAAAAAACCACAGAGGACGCTATACTACATCTGATCAAGTGGGTCCGAGGCTCAGATAGAAAACACGTTGCAGCACTATTCCTGGATATACAGGGCGCATTTGATAATTTATGGTGGACCGCAATACTCCCCAGACTGACGAACGCCACATGCGGCAGCCAATCGGTAGCACTGATGCAAAGTTACTTCTCTGAGAGAGAAGTCGTGGTGGCCTCCAGGCTTGAATCGGTGACCCGAGTAGTCCAGCGTGGATACCCGCAAGGATCGGTTGTAGGTCCGGCGGCGTGTTTCTGGTGCATGGACCGTTTGTCAAAAAAGATGGAGTCAAATCTAAACAAAGAAGACATTGAGGCAATAGCCTACGCTGACGACTTGGTGCTTATAGTTAAGGCAAATTCGAGGCGGCAGTTAGAGCAAATAAGCTCAGACGCAATAGTATTTGTAGAAAAGTGGTGCTCTGACCACAAACTTAAGATGGCTCAGGCTAAATCAGCTGGAATGATGTTCACAACCAACTTAGCCAGGACAAGACTACCGTCAATAAAGATAGCTGAATGTATCATCAAATTCACCAGTGAGCACAAGTACCTAGGGGTTAAAATTGACTCCAGACTGTCGTTCCTTCCGCATCTGACAGGTCTGCGGCACAAGGTCTCCTACGTCTCGCAAATAAACAGAATAGCCCAAAAGGACTGGGGCATCAATATGTACACGAGACAATTAATATACAAAGCCGTAGCCATCCCAATAATGACATATTGTGCAGTAGTATGGTACCACCGAGCCGAAAATTCGGCGATTAAGAAACATTTGATGGCAGCGCAAAGAACGCTGTTACTGCAATGTACAAAAGCGTGTAGAACTACCTCAACATCTGCGATACAGGTGATCAATGGCTCGCTACCCTTGGACCTGGAAATCATCATGAGAGGGCTCTGGAGCAAAATGAGGAAAAACATGAGCGTCAAATGGCGGAACTATAGTTACGATGAAACAGACATAGACGAGGACGTGAGAATGGTGGTTAATAAAGAAAAGATAACAGAAGAGATTACGACAGCATGGAAACTGCGATGGACTGAAGATGAAAACGGAAGAGGTACTTACAAGTTTATAAAGAAAGCCGACTATGCCCAGATCAACCAGTGGTTCAAGCCATCCAGAAACTGCACACATTTCATATCAGGATACGGCCCAATAAACAGCTCGCTGTAGTGGCGGGGTCTGGCTAACTCTACTCACTGCCCGGTGTGCGAAAGAGTGGAAGAAACTGTTGAACATGTTATTTTTCATTGCCCTCTATACAGGCAGCACAGAGAAAATTTACTCCATGAAGGCGAGAATGAGGCGGACATGCATGAACTGATAAAAACAAGAGAAACTCAAGATGCTGTCGACGCTGGTCGACCACATAGTGACAGAAAGAAAGGAAAACATACACGCTGAGTGGCAATAGAAAACAGAAGAGGATAGAGATAAGCTTGATGTATAACTTGTATTTGTAAAAGACTTTTATATATAGCATGGATATTGTAAATAGTATTTATACTGTAACGCTGCGGCTAATATCGAATAATTTAAATATAGCGAATTCGAGCGAGCCCGTCATCTCTGAGCAAAAATGCCGTCGTTGCCGCTCGGCGCGGGCTCCTCCTCGCCGCGCGGCAGAACCCAGCGAAAACCTTTCTTGCTAACAAAGTGACTACGGGCGAGTTTATAACACGGGCAGATCGGCCGTGTAAATCAGGGGTAGATCCAGTGTTGCCAGGTCTGAAGATATGTCTCCAGATTTGAAGAAATTGTTATGGCCTTGAAGAAAACCTGAAGATTTGAAGAAATGTCATGACTATCTGAAGAATTTTTTTTTTCCGATGATTTATCAAAAATAGAATATACAGCCGAAGTACATAAATCCAACCAAATGATCTTGATGTAGTGTTGCCACAACACAAATTCGGAGCGTACGCAACAAGCTGGGGTGCGTTCGGCTTCGGCATATGGCCTTTCGAAATCGCGAATGCATCAATACATATCACATTCATATAAAAAGGCCAATCTGTCGCTTGTTCGCCAAAAAAATTGCTGCTGTACAATGTATACGAAGATTTTATGTAACTTTAGTAATTGAACCTGTTACTATATGCTATAGCTATTTGGCAGATGCGTGAAATCTTATACTCGTCCCAGCAATCGGTGATCAACAACTTCGCTTTATTCATCACGGGACTATCACATTTTTTTTGTAAAACTATGTTTTTTTAAAAGTATTGTTGCGAACGGATTACATATTGCAACTTTTTGGATTATTTAATAGAATTAAATAAGACGTTTTTTTTGAAATCTCAAAGCAGGGCGTGTTGTTGCATTAATTGATTTTAGTTGTCGAGGCGGTTATTTATTTATTTAGTGTTGCGACAAACTCTAGCTTCGCTACCAACTTGTATCGCCACTTAGGGGGACAAAAGCAGTAGCTCAACAGAAGAAAATATCTGTTACTAACAGAAATAAATTAGGAAATTTATCCTGTTTATCGAAATCGAGAATGTTCTGAGCGGCAAACATGAGCGTGTTAAGGCTAATGAAGACGCCAGTGCATCTAGATTCGATCTCCTAGATTTTATGTTATGATTTTATGCAAAAGAAACGAAAAAGCTGGAGTTGAGAGTGTTCAGAGCGGCAAACACGAGCGCTTTACTGCTAGTGAAGACACCTGTGCACCTAAACCCAGTTTTTATACTGTTTTGGTTTGATCGAGTAAAAATTCAAGTTTACAAAAATTCTGGTTTTATTTTAACAATGTTTTGTTTGAAAAAAAAGATAAAATACAAAAATAATATTACAAAAATAATAGTCTAATTCTAATTTCTTTAATTCTAATTTTTCTAATTTGACTCTAATGTCTCTAATTCTGATTTCTTTAAGTTTTGCGAATATCCGCGATTTGCTAAGTTTTTAATAGGTACGAGATATCCCGACAGGCGATACTCTACGAAAATTCTATCTGACGCTAAAGGGAATCGTTTCAAGATGGCCTTGAAACGATTATGCCAAAAATTAAGTGAGTCAAGTTATCCCGACAGGCGATAAATGCTTAAAACAATACGATAGTGAGCCAATATGCCCCGACACACAGTGGTCCCAAACCCCGAAAAGCTGGCCAAAAGTCGAAAAAAAAATATTTTTTCTAAGGACTTTCAATGGTTGGAATAGTTGTAGTGGTACCCCTAGTATGTATTATGACCCTTAAGAAAGGGGGAACGTCCCTACCTGGCTTGGGAATGCATTCCGTTTGTGAGCGTGCGAGCAGCTGCATCTTTTACTCGTCGCGCGTCGAAAATAAGACCAAGTTCAAACACGTGTAGAATCGCGAAAAGTGAACGGATTTTGATTCTCCAAAATGGATTCTTCTCCGGAAAGTAAGTACAATTTGAATGTGTTGCTCAAAATTATTGTTAACCATGTATGAGATAGTAAGTCATTAATAAAAGTAGTGGTATTTTTCTTGGTTATGTTCTGAAAAGTTGTGTTAGAAAAAGCAATAAGTCAAAACTCTCATCGAATCCTGCCCGGAAACTAAATGGAGACTGTTGCTTAGACATTTTTTCAAAACATATCCAAAAATTGGCTGCATCTGGCTGCGACTTCGGTTTTGGGGATAATTTTTATGCGATGATGTGTGCACTAGGGTGGTCCTTGTTCAGGATATGTTCTTGTTTCCTTTGAAAGTGGTGCTTAATCGATTTCAAATAAATAAGTAAAAATTCATGCCAAATTTTAGTTCGATATTTTAATTGTATCCTGCCTCCCCCCCTCCCCCCCCCCCCGCGGCAGTAAAAGTTTTAAATTGGAAATACGTGTAATGGACAATGCCGCTTGGAAAATTTGTATTTTTACTTATTTATTTGAAATCGATTAAAACCATAGTGTGCACTATCTGCAGTTTTTCATAATTCTCGCATCTGTAATATTGTTTATAGGAAATTGGTAAAGATAACTCTTCTATTAATGTTAATTTTCCATTTTCTACAGAAAATGATTCCAGATTACATCTTGTTCAGGTTGAGATCCTCGGAATAAATATAGATGATAGATTTTCAGAGGGTGAGGGCGACATGGTCCAATGTCGAGAGTACAATTATGAGCCTGAGGAAGTGTGAATGCTTACACGAAACGTCGCGAGTAATACAAATCTTGACTTAATGATTCTTGATCCTACACCCTCTGAAAATCTATCATCTATGATTTCACATTTTTAGTTTTTTTTTTTTCAGTTTTTCAGATTTTTTCACGTAACACAAGCGATTCATCGGACGATGATGACAGTTCGCAGGACAGCGATTAATTGTAAGAAGTGCTCAAATTATATCGATTAAAAATAAAATAAGGAAAGAAACATATTATAAATATTCATTGTCATTGTAATAATGATTAATTACTGTATTCCAATCCTATTTTTCCCAAATCTTCAAATGTCAACTGTCCTTACGTTTTCTATTTCATTTATTTACAATCGTAATTTCTAAAACCTCCGAGTCCAGAAGTTCATCCGAATTGAGTACGTTTTTGAAGAAATTTTTCGCCATATTGGATCCGCCATTGTGTTTTTTCAAATTTCGACTTCGAATTCGTAATCAGCGAGCCCGAAAACCCCCGAGTCCAGAATTTCATCCGGATTAAATGCATTTTTGACTTTTGGCCAGCCTTTTGGGATTTGGGACCACTGTGCGTTGGCAGTTCCGAAAAGTAATCAGTCGTTTTCTATTCTCAAGTTTACGACCCGACCATCCTCGCGTGGGTTTGATTGCATTTTGTTTTGTTTTGTGAGCAAGGGTATGATTAGGGATTAAAGATAATGACTATGCAGGTATAGATTTGCGGAAATAAGGGACGTCACGGGAAATACCGATTTTTATGACCGCGTTTACGCTCCGGCTACTTGCGTCATAAAACTTACCATCGGTACGCGCGTACATTCTTTTGTCTCAAGTGCAAAGGTCCGATTGGGGATTAAAAGGTACTGTCTATGCAGGTACCGACTTGCGGACGCAGGGGTGTCCACGGTAAACCGCTATATGAAGGTGGCATGGCTGTGTGGGTGTAAATGGCCAGTGGTTAGTAGGAGGCGGTAATGTCACCGATTGGCTTGTTCACAGGGCGTGGGAGTGAACAAGCTGTCAACCAAAAGATATATAGATGACCCAAAAGCGTGCAATTTTATCAGTCTGAAAAAACTATTCAGTAGAGGAAACTCTGCTGATTGTGATCTTCTGATTTCGAGTGGTTTAAAAATTACTCTTACGTTTGTTTTTCATTCGTGAAAGGTGTTGTTGCTAAGCGAGCGAAATTGAGCTTCGAGAAAATTTTGGACAAGTCCTTATTCATCGAGTGTTTGAATTCTTTTTAGAGAGATATTTTCACGATGATGCGTATTCATGATAAACGTACACTATCAGTCACCAAGGGATTAATCCTGATGGTGATACGGTACCTGAAACGTTCTAAACCAACCTTTCTGAATCCTCGTATTCTTGAGTGGTATCGACGGGTCAAGGAGATGTGTACGACACGGGAAGTGACTGTGGTGTTGCGGAACATCATGGGCATGCTTGATTTGTCTACAGTCATAGAAATTATGACAATGTCCAGCCTGGAGAGTAGACCTACTTGGATGACGAGAATGAGGGAAATCGTGATGGACGCCCTTTTACCGACCGATTTGAAAAATCTATGTGCCGTACTTGAACGAAGAAAGCGGTTGGCAGTAGCGGCAGCTCGCCAACGTGCCTATGCGATAGCACGGGAAGAAGCGATGGCTATAGAGGCTCTCGAGGCTTATGAGCTGGCTGCGGAAAACGTGACGATGTGTACGCAGGATCAGTCAGACGTAAGCAATCTCCGTGAAGATGGTAGCGAAGAACCGAGGAATAGCCCTGATCGCGCGGTAACGGTGGAGGAGACTGCGGAGCGGCTATCACAGGTCTCAATGATAGATGAGGAGGAGACGATCGAGACAGAGATGGCCTCTGAAACGGCGGCTGAGTTGCACCAAAATGCGACGATTGTATCCGACGATAGTACGCGGTATACAACTGCGAGTGGTGAGTAGAATTAGAGAATATGTCACGGGCACGCACTGACCAGAAATTCGTTTGGTTATATTCTTCCCCGTTCAGCTTTACTTTGTTTTCTATAATTTTTGAATACTTCTACAGATACCGGAGACATGCTAAGGGCGAAACCTGCGTCCGCACGGTTCGCGGTCAACGAGGGTGCCAGCACTTCTTCGGTGATGGAAGGTGGAGCGGCACGTCGCCCAGGAAAGCGGAATGCTCCGTCAAACGATGTACTTGAGCAGGAAGATCAACCGGAGATTGACAGGCGAGTTAGTATACCGGTTCAGGCTGTAGGATCAGATTCAGAAATAGAAAGTGTAGAGGATAGGTCAAGACGATTTAGAATTACGCAGAGGTTAAATAAAAGATATCCCCGTTTTGGACTGGCAGGAAATCAGGTCACGGTGAAAATCGTAATTCCGCCGGAGACGGAAAATACACTTCGTTGGTTAGAGGAAACTTTCAGGGATCTTCATAGGTATTTCAGATCATTGTGTAGTGAGGATGATTTAATGGGTATAACGTTTGTTACGGATGGGTTCACGAAGGGTGCCGCTGGTCTAAACTTTCGACCGGCTCGCGATTTTCATTTTGAGGATCTATGGAGTCTTGTATTTAGAGTCACGCAGAGTGCGAGTGAGTTTGCGATAGATCAACCTTTCACAATTAATATATTTACAGTCAATTCGCCTGTTGGGAGGGGTAAACGTCTAAGATTGGATGGGGAGGCAATATTGAGGAAGCGGTCGATCTTAACGTTAAAAAATACAGATAATTTATGTTTACCGCGGGCTTTGTTTTTAGCTGGGGTGCACGCTCGAAAGACTCATCCGGATTTCAAGAGCATTTGGAATAGGGCTAGGGACAGTGAGAAATATCAGAGGGAAAGGGCTCAGGAATTGGTTAGGAAGGCACATGTCACGGTACCTGAACAGGGATGTGGGTACGAGGAACTTCTGCAGTTTCAACAGTATTTGGCACGGGAGGACACGGTCATAATGGTTTATTTTCGAAGCACTCTTGGTAAAGGCGGGGAATGTTTTTTCAATGGTGAGGATCTTGTGCTGGGTCTAGGGCGGTCTGCAACTCTTAGACTCAACATTCTTTATGACGAACAAAACAGACATTATAACCCAATTTTGAATATCAGTGCAGCAGCCGCCTCTAATTTCTTTTGTGAACCATGTAACGTAGGCTATCCTCGTGGTAGGGAACACAGGTGCTCTAACATATGTCCTCGTTGCTTGGCGACACCCGCTTGCGATACGCGGGCTGATAGAATGGAATGTGCCTCTTGTAGACGTGAATTTTACGGTATCGGGTGTCTTGAAAACCATAAGAAGCACGGTTCGTTTAGTGGAAAACGGTCAATCTGTAGTACCCTACGGATTTGTGAAAACTGTGATATTTACGTGGATACTTCCAAGGGTAGACATATCTGTGGGGAAATATACTGCAAGACCTGTCGTTCAAATCAAAAGATAGATCATAGTTGCTATATGAGACCTGTTAAACCCAACACGGGGGAGCCTGCAAACTACATATTTATTTTTTATGATTTCGAGACTCAACAGAATGACATTCTAGACGGAGACGAGACAGTGAATGTCCACGTGCCAAATCTGTGCGTGGCGCAGCGGGTCTGCACGCGGTGTATGGATAGTTCGTTTAGCGAGGGTTGTGCAGGGTGCGGTGCTCAACGAGAATTTGTTTTCAGTAGGGATCCCGTGGGAGAACTTGTAGAGTTGGTAGATAGGAAAATCGATGGTTATAGGAAGGTAATATGCATAGCACACAACGCGAAAGGTTTTGACGCCCAGTTTATTCTGAAGTATTTAGTAGAGAAAGGTGATGAACCACCGCGGGTGATACTCAACGGGAGTAAAATAATACTTTTGGAAACGAATAACACCCGTTTCCTAGACTCGCTGGCATACATGCCGATGGCTTTGTCAGCATTGCCGAAGGCTTTGGGTTTACCCGAGTCTACACAAAAAGGATTATTCCCGCATTTGTTCAATACTCCGGCTAATTTGGGGTATGTGGGTCCGTTACCCGCGGCTGAGTTTTATTCACCTGATAGTATGACGAATGAGGCTAGGGAAAACTTTTTCAAGTGGTACGATAGGTTAGTAAGGGAAAATTATATTTTTAATTTTGATGTAGAGTTGTTGAAGTACTGCCAGTCAGATGTTGCAATTTTGCGTCTCGCCTGCCTAGCCTTTCGGAAGATCTTCCTGAGTACAGGTAATGTTTGTCCATTCACCGAGAGTACAACCATAGCATCAGCTTGCTCGATGGTTTTTCGAAAAAACTTTCTACGCGATAACGAGATTGGAATTATCCCTCCTGCTGGATACAGACTGGGGGATAAGCAATCGCGTAGAGCCGTCGAGTGGTTGGTGTGGAGGGAGCATGAGCTTGGGATCGAGATCGACCACGCTGGTAGAGGAAGAGAGAAGCGGATCCAGGGACGCAGGGTAGACGGCTACTACACGGGGCCCGATGGCAGCGAGCATGTACTGGAGTTCCATGGCTGCTACTGGCACGGGTGTCCGCGGTGTTTCCGTATTAATCGGGATAAGCAGCCAGCGGTTGGAGAGAGTATGGACCGACGACTCGAGCAGACCTTGGCCAAGACGAGACGACTGCGGCGTTTTGGGATCATCGTCGAAGAAATGTGGGAGTGCGAATTAACCCGAATGGTAGAAACAGATGCGGCTTTGCGGGCGTGTATCGAAGGTAATGGACTTGTTCCAGGGTTAGGTATAGCTACATTGAATCCCCGTGAAGCCTTTTTCGGCGGTCGGACAGGGAATGCTTCGAGGCTTTACGAAGTGGACGGCGGGGGTAGTGAGCAAATACAGTACGTTGACGTTTGCTCGTTGTACCCGTACGTCAACGCGACAGGTAAATACCCGCGTGGTCACCCAAAGGTATATGTAGGGCAAGAATGTGAGTCGTTAATAGGAATGCAGGGCGTAGATCTTACCAGGGTCGAGGGACTAGTTCAATGTGTCGTGCTGCCACCGCGAAATCTCTATCACCCTGTACTGCCTTTCCGGATGCATAATAAGCTGATGTTCCCGCTTTGTTACACCTGTTGTCGCGAATTGATACAATCACCGTGTCCACATAATGACGAGGGCGAACGATATCTATCCGGCACATGGGTTTCGGACGAACTGAAAGAAGCTGTAGCAAACGGGTATAAAGTGATATCTGTATCGGAAATCTGGCAGTACGAGGTCACTCAATACAATCCAGAGACAGGCGAGGGTGGGCACTTTGCGGGCTATATTCGTACTTTTCTTAAACTCAAACAGGAGGCTAGCGGTTGGCCAGCTGGCTGTAACACCGACGACGAACGGACAGACTATATTCGACAGTATAAGTTAGAAGAGGGTGTAGAGCTAGATCAGCAGAAAATTGAAAAAAATCCAGGTCTTCGCTCTGTGGCGAAATTGTGTTTAAACTCATTCTGGGGTAAGTTTGGCCAGAGGGACAACATGTCAAAGACGACGGTCATCAATACACGGGAGGCCCTGCTATCTCTGCTGACAAACCCAGCGATTTCACTAGAGGATCTAGTGCCCGTCAACGATGATGTGTTGTACGCCCGATGGTCCTACGTAGACCAAAGTATAGAACCATCTACCCTCGCGAATGTAGTCATAGCAGCGTATACGACGGCACAGGCAAGACTGGTATTATATTCTTATTTAAAAAAACTTGATAGGCGCGTGTTATATTACGATACAGATTCCGTTATTTATGTTCGTTCA
The DNA here is from genome assembly GCA_944452935.1 of Rhogogaster chlorosoma. Taxonomy (NCBI): domain Eukaryota; kingdom Metazoa; phylum Arthropoda; class Insecta; order Hymenoptera; family Tenthredinidae; genus Rhogogaster; species Rhogogaster chlorosoma. Next base: position 13,296,740 of record OX101798.1, on the reverse strand, counting down.
GGTAGGGCCGGCGAGTACGAACCGCCGGTAGGTAATTTTTTAGGTAATATGACGGATGAGTTAGAACAGTATGGTAGGGGCAGCTATATACGGGCATTTGTATCCGGCGGTGCAAAGTTTTATGCATTCATAGTGGTGTGTCCGGACGGAAGGGAAGTAGAAGTCTGCAAAGTCAAAGGCATTAGTTTAAACTATTCAACGCGGTTAAAAATAAATTTCAATTCTGTTAGGGAAATGGTAGTGGAGGATGCAGCACCGATTAGAGTAGAATTTCGGGGTATTGGACGCACTGTAACGCATGACGTAGTGACTAGGGACCAGACAAAGACGTGTCGACCTGTTTTTGTCAAGAGACGATGCTGTAGAGATAGTTGGGATACCCTTCCGTACGGTCACACTGATGAATAGTCGGAGCAGATCACGTTTTGTATGTAGTTCGCAATTTCACTCTAGCTTATGATAGGCAACCCCACTGTTTCAATCGTTCAGGTGAACTCTGTACTCTCATTGTAAGTATATGTAAACCTATCCTGTTATTCGTATTATTTATTCTGCCTATATTATTCAAATTGTTCATACGTAATATTTACTCTACTTACTTTGTTCATATTGTACCTATACTATCTAAATTATCTAATTGTAATATTTATATTATTTTAGTATTATTCCTAGGTTATTCATGTTACTTGTACGATAATGTGTACTACTAGAAAAAAAAATTTTTAACCTCGCCGTTGCCGGTCCAAAGCCCTGGTTGAGAAAGAGGGATGGAATTTGTATAAAAGTAATATTCGCATAACAATGTATAGCCAATCTGTTATCATCTATTCTCGCAACAAATAAAAACTGTTCCCTAATATTTCCATACCTTACCAATGCGTACCAATAAGTATATGAAATATTTAATGTATTAATGTTGCTTGCAAGGATCTATAAATATATATATCTCTCTCATGAAAATTGCTGTCTATGTTAATTCTACCGCAGCGAAATAAACGTTTTTATACAAATTTCCACCATGTAATATTGATAACCTCCCATCTCTCACCTTCCAAATGAGAAAAATGATTTCCCGAATGATATGATCACCCTGTGGAATAGCTTGCATCTGATAAGAGATGGCGCATGCCACACATCTTGATTTTCTGTGGATTATTTCAGTATAGTTAGCTACAGGCTGAGTCGATTTTCACCCATAGTTCCTACAACTCTCCGAGCGTGCAGTCAGAAATAGCTGAGGGGAATCCTTCTTGGAGAAAAAATGGATACCCGTTGGAAGCACCCCTTTTCAGCAATAATTGCCGGACCGTCCGGTTGCGGTAAATCAATCTTTGTTAAGACCTTTCTGCGTCACATTGACAAACTGTGTGATATACGGTTTTCCCGTGTCATGTGGTACTATGCAGAGCAGAATTCGCTCAATGCTTCTACCAATAGAGACGGTACAACACATACCGGAATTGAGTATCGGGAGGGGCTTCCTCAGGAATCCGATTATGATTCGGATGGTACGCCCAAGCTAATTGTGATAGACGATCTAATGCGGGAGGCTTCCAATAATGTAATCGTTGATCTGTTTACCAAGGGTTGTCACCATAAGAATTTAAGTGTGTTTTTCATCACACAGAACCTGTTCCATCAAGGCCGTGGACAGAGAGATATTTCACTCAATACGAATTATATCGTCTTTTTCAAGAACCCGCGAGATCGTGCACAGATACAACATTTAGCGCGTCAGATTTATCCCGAAGACCATCGTTTTTTACAAGAGGCTTATCATGATGCTACTGCGCAGCCGCACGGTTATCTATTGCTCGACTTGAAACAGTCTACCCCTGAGAACTGCCGCTATCGAACCAACATATTTCCGTCTGACAATTACCAACACGTCTATGTTCCGCGAAAAGATATAAAGGCGCGTTCTATTTCCAATTTACCAGTTGTTCGGTTGTAATGCCACGCGCACGGCAGTCTCGTGGTACCTCGGATAGTACCCTGAATAGTTCAACAGTTGCTGCAGCACGTAGACGATTCGGAAACGGAAATACAGCAACTTTGCAGGCACTGTGCAAGTTGACCCCCAAGCAACGTCTGGCTCTGCTACGTACGGCCAATAATTCTCTTGTGAAAAGTATATGCGAGTGTGCCTTGAACACCGTGCATGGTAAGGTCGTATTGACGCAGAAAGAAAAAGCTAGACTTGCTAAACATAAACAGCTTCTTCGGAAGCTGGCTAGTAGCAGAGGAAGTTTGAAGAGTAAAAAGCAGATACTGGTGCAACGTGGTAGTGGTTTTCTTCCTATGTTAATCGCGCCCGTTCTGGAGACTCTATTTTCACATCTATTCGGTGGACAGTAACGAGAAAAACAATGGAACATGCAAAGAAAACGGTTTTAATACCTTCGGAGAGTGTAGAACGTTTTCAACGCAATATCACGTCTTCCGGGGTGTCTTCCAATGGTGGTTACGAGAATATGGAACAAACCACGAGAAATCCGATCTCTAGACTCGATAGTGAAATGCGAGCTATTCTGGATTCACCTACTGGCGATGACGCCGCGAAATGGAAATTATATTAGCAACTACTTCAGCGTTTTTTATACTTCGCCGAGGATTCACGAAAGCCTTTAAGTCTTGAACTACTCACTCAGTCTGGAAACGATAAGTCTACAGATATCGCACGGGGAACAGAGGAAGATTCTTCATCCGACAAGCAACGGCTGGTGTCACGAATTGTTTCTACCGTACCAAAGAAATACCGTTCAAAGGCAGAACTTCTACTTAATCACTTGACTAGTGTTCCGAAACGCTTTTCTTGGGATGACAAGGGGGTGGTGACCATAGACAACAAGGTCATACCTGGCACAAATATCGTGGATTTGGTGAACGATTCCATGCGATCTAGGAAAGACTTTCACCCCGACGGCAGAGATGTGTACGCACGTTTTCTTCAAAGCATCAATGTTCCGCGAGAATATGTGGGAAACCAAAATGTTTGGAAGAATGCACAGGTGTCATCGCCACCGTCTGTTGAAAGGGTCATGATACGGGATAGTGGCAAGAGGCGTAGAGGAGATCACCGTTACACAGACACAGACGCCAGCAGTGGTGAACATTCGTCCAAGGAAGACGGAAGTACTGACGGAGCAGAGGACAACCCCTTTTCACCATCATTGAAATCGCGATGCGACAGGAAAATAGCTCGTTCTTCACCAGCTACATCGTCAAAACAAGGCTGGTTATCGTTTGGAATACGAAAATGAGACAACTAGATAACCTGTATTATGATCCTTCACAACCAGCTGGATACGCAGGAGCAAGAAGATTGAAAAGGGCTGCTCGAGCGGTGAACTCTGCTGCAATCGAGAAATGGCTGAGTGCACAGGATGCGTACACGTTGCACAAACCTATACGCCGTAAATTCCAGCGACTATGGTACAACGTTTCAAATATTGATGATCTCTGGGAAGCCGATTTAGTCGAGCTCTGCTCTATAAAGGATCATAATGACGGATACCGCTACCTGTTAGTAGTCATCGATGTCTTGAGTAAATTTGTATGGGTAATTCCACTCTATAGCAAATCGACTGGTGACGTGGCTGACGGCTTCAGGAAAATCTTATCCTCTACCGAACGACGTCCTGTCACCTTGCAGAGCGACAAGGGTAAAGAGTTCGTGGGCAGTGTATTTCAAAAACTACTTGCTGAAAACGACATACGTTTTCGGGTGACACGTAACCCTGATATAAAAGCAGCTGTTGTTGAGCGTTTTAATCGTACTCTAAAAGATCGCATGTGGAGATATTTTACGCATAAAAATACGCATCGATACATCGATGTACTGCAAAATTTCGTTAAATCGTTTAATAATACCGTCCACTCGAGTATCAAAATGGCCCCATCAGCTGTGAATCTCTACAACGCAGCTGAGGCGCATGCGAACATTCAGCGTATGCGTCCTTTATACAAGGCACGCAAGTTGAAATTCAATAAGGATGATCTTGTACGTATAAGCAAGACAAAAGGCACCTTCGCTAAAGGATACGAGGCCAACTGGAGTGAAGAGCTGTTCAAGATTCGACGTGTTTTACCGGGTGTACCGAACGTATACGAATTAGAAGATCTTTCGGGAGAGGAGATTGACGGCTATTTCTATGAAGCTGAGTTGCAACGCGTGGCCAAAGACATGGAAAGTGCCGTGTTTCAAATTGATAAAATCATACGTAGCAAGGGCCGGGGTCCCAGTAAGAAGGTTCTTGTCAGTTGGAAAGGTTACCCTGAAAAGTTTAACAGTTGGATTTCCGCAACCAGCGTTCAGAATCTCACTTCATAATGAAATCACAGTTCTACATCACCCTACCGAGTAATAGCTCGATGCAGTATTTTCCTGAAAACAAGACCTGCTGTTATATTACCCAACTACCGCGTACGATTGATCTCCATGGAGAGTGGGAGGTCGCTATTGTCGAGATACAATATCCTTTAACATACCTGCCGGACAAGAAGGCGCGACCGACTCGTCAGATAACCGAAGACGGATATAGTGTAAACACTGCCGGCAGTGGACTTTCGAATAATATAGATACAGGTGTAAACGCTGCCATGAATAGGCTTGCGAATGGGGGTGGCATTTTTGAATCCGATGATACACCGATGATATTCTTACCTGAAAAGGCCGTTAAAGAGGTACAGAGGGTACCGTCACTTATGTTCGTCTACTGTGATATCATCGAACCACGCATCGTGGGAGACGTCTATGCACCGCTTCTGCGTATACTACGCTAGACGAAGCTCCGATAACGAGGGTACAGAAGTAAAAACGTTTTCACCGCCACACTATCTGCCTTTACTGCTATCGAGTTGTCGGACGATCGAAATATCTATAAGAGATCACCAGGGTAAATCTATACCATTTGATCACGGGACCTTGACGGTTACACTTCACTTCAAGAAAGTATACTAGTTTAGCACATGAGGTGGAGAATAACGGGAAGAACGAATTAACATCATGGCTCACTACATAGAGCATTACGAGTCACAAGTAGGCAGAGGAATTGATCGTGTTTTCGTCGGAGCACCCAACCAACGGGGACATGGTATCGGTAGTTTTCTTGGTGGCCTATTCCGACGAGCTATTCCCCTGATAAAAAGAGGAGCACGTGCACTCGGTAAAGAGGTTTTGCGCAGTGGTATGAATTTCATGTCCGACCTAGACAGCAATGTACCGTGGAAACAGGCTTTTAAAACACGAGCCGCTGAGACACGGGAGAATTTGAAGCGGAAGGCCCAGGAAGGAATTGAAAAGGTCATGAAAGGAGAGGGCTATAAACGCAGGTACGGAGGGACGCTGGGCCAGTCTGGACTTGTCCGTGCACCGCGACTATCGACACCAGTTACATCGTCTAAGTCTCTCAAACCCCGTAAGGCCGCTAAGAATATAAAGAAAAAGAAGACGACTAAATCCACTTCCAAGAAAAAGTCAACGAGTATTAATAAAAAATCATCTGGTAAGGGGAGAAAGAAAAAGTGTTGCAAGAAAAGGGCCATTACGGATATTTTCGGGCCTCTGTAAAGAAAAAATCTAAAGTGAGTAGTCTTATCCGCGTTAACTACGAAGATGGCCTACCTACATGCTCATTCCTGCGAATGCATGAAATCTGAACTGGATCTCTTCACTCTGCCGCCTACACAGACTTCTATCGAGGGCGGGCAATGGGTACAGTACAAACCCGTGTCTGCACTAACTGATGACTCACCGATTGAATTTGTCGTACCGGGTCAGGGCGACGAGTACCTGGATCTCTCACACACGATGCTTAGGGTGTGCGCACGTGTACTTAATGCCGGAAAAGAAATAACAGCAGCAATAGTAGCCCCGGTTAACAATTTCTTGCATACTCTCTTCAATCAGACGGATGTATACTTCAATCAAAAACTGGTCTCTCCTAGTAACAATTCGTATGCATACAGAGCTTACATCGAAACCTTGTTAAACTATGGTGATGCAGCTAAAAAGTCACATCTCACATCGGGATTATGGTATGCCGACACTCCCGGACATTTTGAGGAGACCACGGGCACTAACGATACGGGATTCGCAACCAGATGTAAATATACCTCTGGGGCCACTCCCGTGGATATGATTGGTCGACTGCATTGCGATGTCTTCAATCAAGACAAATTTCTGTTAAACGGCGTGGAGCTCAGATTGAGACTCGTCAGATCCCGAGACGCGTTTTGCTTGATAGAGTCTAAAGATGATCATAAAGTGGATATTATGGACGTGACCTTATTCGTACGACGTGTAAAAATCAGTCCTGGTATTCTGTTAGCACATGCGAGAACCCTAGCCAAGACAACGGCGAAATACCCTATGACACGCGTGGAGATCAAAACAATGACAATACATAGCGGAGTGCAGGCTGAGACCCTCGATAGTGTTTTCCTTGGTCAGTTGCCGAAGCGGTTAATCATCGGCTTTGTCGATAACAAAGCCTATAACGGTGATAAAAAACTCAACCCGTTTAACTTCTCATCATTTGGACTTAACCACTTATCCTTGTATGTCGAGGGTAGTCAGATTCCCTCGAAGCCGTTACAGCCCAATTTCAAAAATAAATTATTTGTGGATTCCTACAACACCCTGTTCACGGGGACCGGTATACACTTCCTCAACGAGGGAAACTCGATTTCTCGTCAGGACTATGCAAATGGATACTGCCTCACCGCGTTCGATCTCACCCCTGACCTCTCAGCCAGTGATAACGGACATTATTATTTGGTTCTCGATGCGGTTTTGCAGCTTGCGAGTCTGTGCTCATATCTGCCTCATACAATACTTCCATATCTGATTGGATTTTGCAAAGCTCTATTCCGATCCGGATACGCCGAATCAGCGCGCCCCCAACTACTAACGCGGGTTCCGCCACCGAGTCAACGACAGCGGTCCCCACGCTTTCGGCGGTAGTTACTAGTTCGCTTCTGACAGCTCGGCCGTCAGCACCCACTAGTCAGGGCAAGACCTACCTAAATCTCTACCAGCTCTGCACGCTGGCCGCCGAGCTATATTGGGACGTAGCTCACCCGCCGAGACCGAAGTCTCTCCCCCGCGTCTAGGGGTCGTTCAATAAACCACTGCCCCCTCGAGTCCAACGCCATTGCGAAACTCTCACTCCGAGGAGTGTGGGCAGATGTTCCGCCCCGAGGTACCATTGTTAGCCAGATTCCTCTGGCAACCTTTGAATGGTCACGGTCGGCCCCAGTTACCTGGTACGCCTCCCAGTAAATGTTGACTGGTTGCTGCTTGCTAGCTACGAGTCGGGCTGCAATCCGAAAGGTAACACCGTTAGGTGCACCTCTGCTTACTCGGGTTATTGCCAGAGCCACGTTCGTCATCCAACGGTGGGCAGGAGAAGAGCCCCTGTCATCACCACCGCGGACTACCTCAGCCCCACCACGGGAAGGTGTGGTTGGACTTTTTAGGAGTGCGTCACCCGAGTCCGTGTCCTCGGGTGCTATTCAGTCACGGCCCGTTCAGTCCGCTAGCAACTTGCGGCCTAACACCACCGGCTTACAATAGGGGGGATGAGCCCTACCCGCAATTAGTTACTGCTTCTCCTATTAGGGCTTAGTGCTTCACAATGCTATACCATGCTTATGTAAAGCGCCTAACCAGGACGCAAGACAAAACCACATAGTTACTCCCGCCATTACCATACTCTTGAGAATTTCATCACGTTGACATTCAGAGCACTGGGCAGAAATCACATTGCGTCAACACCCGCTAGGGCCAGTGATAACGGACACTGGAATCTCGTCAAGCACGGCAGTGTTCGGATCGAGACACGTTTCGAGGAACCCCTGACCACAACCATCAACTGTATTGTGTATGCCGAATTCTCTAACGTAATAGAAATCGATTCGATGCGCCAAGTCATTACAGATTTTGGTAATTAGTTGTGAAATCCAGCTAAGTGACGTCGTGGAATCCTGTCGAAACCTGTCGAAACCTGTATATAATAATCTGCAATTGAGTCTTCCCTCTAGTCGAACGACCTGTGATGCCTATAAAACTTGCTAGAACGTGTTCATCCCTTCCACTTCGCTGAAAGCGGAGGGGTAGAATTGTAACCATAAAACACTAGAGCTTAAATACTTCGGCCTGTCCAGCCTCCGGCACAGTCTACTGGTAGCGGCCCAAACGTTTCAAAGTGATACTTAGTTGCTTTTTCAAGTTACCATGAATTACATCATCGACATACAAGGGTTTAGTGGTGAAAATGGCGAATTCGTACCGAAAGAAGTTGCAGTTGTTGGCTACGAGCGTAAGACCATAGCTCACTGGATCATTGCTCCGCCATACTCCATCTCCGAACTCTGTTCAAACGCGCGCTCACAAAACAATTGGCTGACGGCCAACCATCTCGGGATAGAATGGTTCGAGGGTGATGTGACACTTCAACAGCTACATGCGAATTTACGCAGGATCACACTCACGGCAAAAAATATCTTCTGTCGCGGAATACAAAAAGCTAAATTTCTTCAAGAAGTGATGTCGCGTGAAATCGTAAACCTAGAATGTGGTGAATACGAATGTCCAGCGTTCAAAAACATGTCATCGGACGCGTCATGCTTCCTACACGTCGGTAATACAACCCACAGTTGTGCATTACGTAATGCTATGAAATTGAAAAAGTGGCTACAGTCACAGGGGTTTTCCGAAAAGGAACTGGCTTCAATGCCTTTCCGTGCTAGGATGCTGTACACGAATCGTCAATCAGATGGCATCGAGACTCGTAGCCAGAAGGATACCACCACCGTCAAGGATAGTCACTACTGGCAGGAACAGGAGAATAAAAGACTACGGGCAAGGACATTCCCATACTGCGACGAAGTAGATACCAGTTCACTATCGTCCGTCTGTATCCTATAGTCTCCCTTAATACAGAATGAACAGTCTTCAAATCTACAAAACTCTGGAGATGTTTCCTAGTCGCTCCAAGGGGGTGTTTGCAGCCGATCAGATACCCCTGCTATGGTCGTACCCGGCAACCATCGTAGCGAACACCGATGAGCATACCAAACCAGGATCCCACTGGGTCGCTTTTTTTGTGTCAGACTCTGGTAATGGAGTATACTTCGATAGCATGGGTCTACCACCACTTATACCACATTATCTACGGGCCCTACGACGGAACTGTACGACTTACCGCTGGAATGACAAACAACTTCAGAGTATTTCATCCCGCGTATGCGGACAATTCTGCATCATGTTTCTGCACTATATGTGTCAAGGTTTCACACTTCAACAGTTTACAAGTATCTTCAGTGAAAACCTAGAGTCAAATGATAGACTGGCCGAGTCTTTCTACAAACGGATAACCTGCGAGTATAAAGGAATATGTGCTGGAGATAACGGCTGTGTACTCGGGTGTATTCAACACTGCTTACCTTGTAAACACTAGAATTTAAGCATTCAGCATATCATTGTAACTAGTCATAGTTTTCATACAGAATACCTTTCGATAAATATCAGTAGAGATAAGTTTGAATCTGAATTTCTGTAAATTTTGAATAATATGAATAAACAATCATTGTAACCATATTCGCCTGCTCGTCTTTGACCAGCCCCTGTCCTTTCCTACGGTCCCGTATACCTGCACTCCCAAACCGCCTGCCCCTACCGTAGTTGAGAATCCGCACGGCGTATATCTATATATATTCGGAAGGGTCATAAACGGTATACTGCCAACGCAGTGTATATCTATATATATACTCGGAAAGACCATAAACGGCATACTGCCAACACAGTGTATATCTATATATATTCGGAAAGGCCATAAACGGTATACTGCCAAAACGGGGGAGGAAGCACGAACATTGACAACGACGCTTGTTCACCCTTCTCCGACGTCAGGTATACCACGGCAGTAGCGGGTGAACCGTCGTCACACTTGGTCGGAAACGGAGCGACGCCTGAGTAGAGCTCGATAGGAATCACATAAGCTAGAATGGACGAAATTCACCCACGGTAAAATGAATAAATAGGATTCACATAAGTTAACACCGACAGAATTCATCCGGGGTAAAAATGAATAAGTTCCACTTAGGTTAAAATCGCTGGTTCAAATTAGGTTAGGTTCAATTCGCTAGCTTAGGTTAGGTTAGGTTAGGTTAAGTTCAAAAGAGAGAGAGGAAAAAAAAAAAAAAAATGGCGCCGGGCCGGGCCGGGGGGGGGGGGGGGGGGGCAGGGGGAAAAAGGGGGGAAGGCCATAAACGGTATACTGCACCCTCTCGACTGTTGCATTTTGCAAACGTCACCAGGGTCGCGGATTAAGCGACGGATCGGTAAGACGGCCGGCGCCAGGGAAGTCAGCGACAAGTCACAGGTTCAATTTAGCTATATTTTAGGAATATTTATTTAATATTTTGCTTTTCTTTTTGTTATTTCGCATTAAATTCTGTCGTCACGAAACTTGGAGACCAACGCCAGGACATCGAGGGAATCCCGAGACGTCAACAGCAACGGTCTCCCGAGCTCATCATCTGATATCTAGTCTGAAACGATGCAACTTCCCGTCTTACTCCTGACTGTGGATGCCGCAGGAGCGGTCAAATAAGGCTGACTCTATGAGTCATTCATCCCGTTCCCGTCGACTTTTCAGCCTGGTGCTGGACCACATCCCGTCTACAAATTCCGGACGTCTCGGTAGCGGTCGAATAGAGCAAGGTGAAAACACAAAAGTAACCGCAAGCTTCCCGTTACCGACGACTCATCGACCAGGAGTCAAGCTGGACCAAATCATCGGCTTTCTCGCCATCATCCCGGAAAAGAAGCTGCAACCGTGTGATGCAGGTCTGTCTGTAAACCTTCCACACCACACATGGGGAATTCTAGATGTAGATCCGGGTATTGGGACATCAGAACTTCCGCCAGATCCTCTGTTGGTCAGCTTTTCTTGTTAAAGCACAACCAGAGTGTACTTCATCCCCATGATGCCTGTGAGGAGTCCCGCGACGAGAGTCAGAGTCAGAAAGGAGAAGCTATCGAGTATGAGTCCCGTAGTACGCTGTTCGAATTTCCCGCCGTGACGTCATAACGAGTGCCAGCCTGGACAAATGTCCAAATCCATAGTTGACCGAACGACTTGTCCAAAACTCATGTCGTACGTCACGGAGAGCCTCGATAATTATCGAGTTGGTGCTGACCGACTTCGCAACACCGACGAACTTCGCATCTAGGGAATCCCGCATCTATAAAATAGGCAACACCACAGGACTCGTCCTACTTCTACGCTCAACCGTCCTACCGACTACAGCAGACTTCAGAACATCTTACCGCCTCTGAAAAGAGAGTTATCGTACCGTACCGTCCCGAGTTTCGTTATATTCCCGATTATCTTGGTGACTTATAGTTTATTTAAAACAGTTTAAGTGCTACGCACAGTTCTTCTAGTGAAAAGGTAAGACCTATTTATTGTACAACCACGAGCTCGCTCATGAATCCCGTTTAGTATTTTATAGTATATTGTGTCTGGTGTGGCGTAGGCCACGAGTTTATTGTGACGTAGGTCACGTTTATGGTTCGTTAAGTCTTTTAGAATCGTCCCGGTATTTTTGTAGTATTTTATTCTGATTAAAAACGGATTCCCGAGCCGACTCTTGATTAGTTTACCGATTGTGGGTTATATTTGGTCTTTTAGCATGTTGTAGATTTTTGATAGCTTATTTCTGTTTTTCTATTATCTTTTCTATTTTCTCTGCTATATTATATTCTTTCTGGTATTATTCTCTTCTTTTCTGAGTGAACGACTTGTCGCATAACGATTTCCCGGTGCTTAGCGAGCGTAGAAGCAAACATTTGTTATTTAGTATTTAAGTTCTTTGCTTGATTATTGTTTTCATACATTTTCTTACTTATTTGTATTCTGATTGATTGATTATTATTGATTTATTGCGTTATATCGAGCCTAACTGCTGTAAAGTTTCTGATATTATTCTGTTATATTTTCTTTATTGATGATATTGTGTAAATTCCCGTATTCTCGATATATCTGAGACATGTAATAGAGTTTTTCCCGTGAAAACACGGATTTTGTTAAATATCGTCCCGTTATAATACGGAATATCATTTGTTAATTATCGAAATATTTTGGCAAATTAAAATAAATCGATCAAATAAATAATTAATAATTTGTTATTTGATCTGGCAACTCAGCCACTCTACCATTCCACCTGATAGATTGTATTCTGAGCTAACTGGTCATTTCCGCCGTCAAATTTATAGTTTTTATAGTGTTTCGAGTGACGTGAAAACGTCTGGCGCCCAACTATAGTTTTTCGTATTTTTCTATCCTATTTAATTGATGCTGGAGTGCACGGCTGCCGGGTTACCCTTGCCCTGAAAATTGAGTAGCCGGTTGCAGTACATACTGTCGCGGCGTGACGTCACTTCTTCGCATATACCCGTGAGATTCAAATTCTACAGTTTCATCGTGCGCATGCGCCCCGCGGGACTAGCGTCATTCTGGCAACGGTAGCTCTCGACTCTCACGTGGCGAGGCACAACACGGCACACGTGAGTACGCAAGCCTTTTCAGCGGTCGACGGGTCGTCGGTTTTCGGTGAAAATGGCCTCTATCAAGATGACACACGCTCTTGTTTATTTCTCGAGTAATCGAGTGAAGAAAATTGTGCCTCTCGAGTTAGTGGTGGATTTTCACCTGAAAAGTGACACGGATTTTCAGAAAAAAACCCGATACAAAGTGTGGTTTAACGGGCAGGGGCCTGAGGGGAACGACTTGTTGCTGAAAGCATACGTGCTATTGCTGGGCGGTAAGTACTGTAACGTGGTAGAACGTTGGACCTCCTCTCACCCAGCCTACGAGCGTACCGGCATAGGCTATCAATTAAATATTCGCGCCCCGTTACGACTCGCTGAGCCATTTTGGCAAACTACCGAAAATGTCACGAATTGGTAGACGCCCACGCTCACCGGTCTCGCGGCGCCGGAAGGCACTAGAGATAGAAGAAACCGGGCTCACTTCCATTTCAGCTAGCCTAGCGTAAATACGGCCATTAGCGATTTGAGAGTATCGAGAGAGAGAGAGAGATAGATAGATGTGTTTATTTATCCCTTGGCTACTTAGTGAAATACATTTACATTTTCGATATCGTCATTTGGGGAGTTGCCAATTGGTTCAACATTTGTTGCATAGTTTGGGGAAACCCAAGAAAAACCCAATCAAACCAGAGACATTTCAATCAATGTTTACAGTTTACGGTTCATACCGTTTGCTTATACATACTTTTCTTTTACATATTCACTCGCCTTTCTTCTAAATGCACTTACATTGTCAGTTAATTTTATACATTTAGGTAAGTCATTGTAAACTTTAAAGCCGTTGTACATTAGAGATTGTTGCGATCGTGTTTGGTTACGTTTTGTTATGTGAATATTATGCTTCTGCCGTGTGTTGTATGTATGTGTATCTCCAACAAGTTTTAAACTTTCCGCGAGATACGACGGACTTCTTTTAAGTCTAATTTTGTGCCCTAATATTAGCGTATTTAAGACTATTCTCTGTCGAACATTGAAGAAGTGTAATGCCTCTAACATTTGGTTAATTGGTGTGAATTTACTACATCTAATAATCGCTCGCATCGCTCGATTTTGTGCTCTTTGTAGTAAGTTCATCTCAGTTTCGCCAATATCAAGGAATATTGTAGAACAATAGTCAAAGTGCGGTGCTATTATACTTTTATAAATAATCATTCTTGTTAGCGCCGATACAGAGTCTCCAATTCTGAACAAAAAGTTTACTTTTTTCGAAATCTTTTTAATTATGTAGTTAACATGTTCTCTGAAATTTAAGTGTTTGTCAATCATAACGCCAAGATACTTAATTACGTCAACATTCTCAATTTTACTATTTTCTATTTTAATATCACAGCTCACATTTGGTACAGAGCCCCGCACACCTCGTACCAGAATAAATTTAGTTTTGGTCACATTTAAACTTATCATATTCTTTTTTAGCCAGATTGATAAATTATTTAGATCATGGTTGATTTTATTTTCAATGTTGATAGAGTCAGAGCTACTGTAATATACTATTGTATCGTCCGCAAACATCTTACATTTACAATATTTCAGTACTTCTTTTAAGTCATTTATATAGATCAAAAAAAGTATTGGGCCCAATATTGATCCTTGTGGGACACCGTATTTGGTTTTTCTTTTTGTGGAGATCACTTTATTAAATTTCACTTGTTGTGTCCTGTCAGTCAGATAGCTTCTGAACCATTTAAGCACATTTCGTTTTAAACCACAGTTGTTTAGCTTCTTAATTAAAATATTTCTGTCAATTGTCTCAAACGCACGTTTAAAATCTAAGAATGCTACGCCAGTCTTTAGTCTGTTGTCACAGTTTAGTTTCCATTCATTCAGGACACTCTGCAAGGCAGTCTCGCAGGAGTGACTCTCACGGAAGCCAGATTGCTCTGGCACTAAAATATTATTATCATTTAAATATTTAATCAATTGCTTATAAACTACAGTCTCTAATATCTTTTCAAAAGTCGTAAGGACATTTATTGGCCTGAATTCATTTGCTTTTATTGTGTTTTGAATTTTCTGTATTGGGGTGATTAGTGAATTTTTCCACTCCGCTGGAAATTCACCTTTTTGTAATGACATGTTTACAAGTTTAACATATTGGTCCTCCATATAAGGCCACGCCTTTTTAATCACTTCCGCGTTAATACCGTCCTCTGTACACGCTTTGTTCTCCAATTTATTTACAATATCAAATAATTCCCTGGAAGTAACTTCCCTAAATTCAAGCCAACTTTCATTATTATCAGTAATAGTATTGGTTGATAAATCGTCACATCTACTAGTTATATTTTGACTAGGGTCCAATATCGCATCATTGATCTCAGTGATGCTGTCAATAAAAAATTAATTAAAGTTATCAGCAATAGCTTCGTCTTCATCACAGATTTCATTGTTAAAATTAACTTTACTAACATTATCTTTTGGTTTTTTACTAACAATTTGTTTCAAGTATTTCCATAATTTTTGAGAATCTCTTTTGTTCTTGTCAATCGTTGAGTCGTTAAATTCTCTTTTCTTTCGTTTGATTAATTCCGTCAACTTATTTCTGGTTTTTTTAAATTCAGTCCAGTAGATGTCGTCGTTGGTTTCTTTGGCAATTTTATATATCTTATCCTTCTCATCTTTTAAGGCTTTAGTTTCGTTATCGAACCACTCTTTACCCTTCCATTTGTTAACTACTCTAAATTTCGTCAAAGGTATAACTTGGTTCAACGCTCGTTCAATTGATCCGATCACATGATTTGCGGTACTATTTACATCGTTGTCAGTAGCTTTGTCAATTTTATTAATTGTTTCAGTTAAGATTTTCGCAAATTTAGTATTATCAAATTTTTTAAAGTCTCTGCCAATGAAATAGTTTTGCGTATGCAAATTGTGTTGGTTTTTGGTCAATTCAATACTTAGAATATCATGATCCGTTATTTTTGGGGAATCCCAAACATCGCAATTTAGGGTTTCATTTGAGAAAGCTAAGTCAATCGTTGTTTGTGAATTATTAGTTATACGTGTAAATGTGGGAACGTAGTTCTTGAGTCCTAACTCACCCATTATTGATTGCAGTTTTTTTGAGTAGAAACTATTTTTACTAATATCAATGTTAAAATCACCAAGTAGTATGAATTGTTTACTTCCAACGAGATCACCTATGATTTCCTTTAAAATATTCATAAAAAGAGCATCACTCGTACTAGGTGAGTGATACACTACTGATATAATTATTTCGTCCAATAATTGAATTGAAAACGTTAGATTCCAAGTATTAGATGAATAGTTTTTATTATTAATGATTTTAAATTGCAGGTCATTCCTAAAATAAACAAGTACACCACCAGTGTATTTATTTTCTGAGTTTACTCTAATGTGACTGTAATTGTCAATTAACAGTTCAGTATCATTAATGTCTTCTGTTACGCGAGTTTCCGTTAGACAAACCACTATAGGTCTCCTATTTATTATTAGATCTTCAATTTCGTCCTTATGTGCTAAAAAACTTTGCGCGTTCAGGTGTAGTAACAATTCACTTTGCTGTAGTTGTTAAATATTTTCTTCATCCCTTTTCTTTTGGTTTTCAACTAATTTAATGTAGATTGGACACTTTTTATCATATGCGTTGTGCCTGTCATCATTGTTTGACTCTTTGTTTCTCTGTTTCTTGTTATGATGCGCACAGTTCGTGCATTTTACGTCATTCAATTCACATTCTTTACTATTATGTGCTCCTCCACATTTACCACATGCGATCTCTCTCTTACATTCATTTGCGAAGTGATTGTAGCCGCAACACCTAAAGCAACGAGTAATGTTAACGTGCTCTACTATTTTACATTGTTTCCATCCGAGGGAAATCTTTTCCATAAGCAACAGGATCTTTTGCAATTCCGAGCTTACTTCAACAATTGCGCTTACATCATTTCTCCTATCATTTGTAATTCGCTTGACAATTTTCATATCAATTTTCTCGCAAACATCTCTCAGGTCATTTTGTTGTATAATGTCATTAACAAGTTGTTCGTCAGTCAATGTCGCTTCCTCATTGTCAATGTAAAGAATTTTCACAAATTTCTTTTTAACTTTTGCAACTTGAACTTTGAATTGTTCACCAATTTTGTCAACAACATTTTTTCTCAATTTGTCTTTATCGTTTACATTTTTAAATTTAACAACAACCGTACCATTATTCTTTTCTTTGATACTTTTGACTCCGACCCCAAGCTCTTTAATATTAATGTTGCCTTTAACACTATTCAAGTTGTCATTTTTATTGACATTGCCCTACGTGGCAGTGTTAACTTTCGCAGGTTTCATTACAATTACCGCTTCCTTTTTTCTCATTTGGGCTACATCCGCGTTAGTGACGTTTGCAACATTTACATTGTTATCTTGACCGTTGTTATTTTTATTATTCTTTGGCAATATTTCGTTTTCATTTGTTAATTTGTCAACGGTTTGTTTCAAACTGACTATCTCATTTTTAGTATTAATTATCTCACTTTGCAGTTCGTCGATTTTCTTGGCTAACGGACGTATCTCGTCTCTGATGGTTGTTTGAATAAGGAGCCTCAGAATCTCTTCGTCACTGGCATCGCTGCCTGCACAATCGGAGTCCTCCGATTGCCTCGCCCGCTTATTTTTATTTTTCTTTTCGTCATCTCGCTTCGTCTGCTTGTAAGCGTCATTTGTCCCGACGGGAATCTCGTCACAATTCATTTCGCTGTTTTGCTTCTTCTTACTTTTCAGTTCAATTGTCACAATGGCACTATTGCATTCAACCGTTTCGCCTTTGGCGTTTTTTATTTTGTGGTATTTCACGCATGATGGGTGGAAGGCCTTATTGCACTTTTCGCAGAGATGCACTATTGTTTTTAACTCCTGTTTGTCTTTGTCACAGTAGTATTTCATTGTTGTTTTCGGTGGTGGGAATCTGTGATAGTCGCGTGCAGCACGGCACAAACCGTAGGGTACAATACCGACACTATTACTCGAGGTGAGAAACGCCAGATGGCGCTGCTGCGTTGATGATGACAGTTCTGGTTTGCAAATACACGCTTCGCGATGCGCAGTAGATCCGCGCACTGCTGTAATGGCTTCACTTTGTCAAGAATACTCGAGGAAAATAACAAGTTAAGATCGATAGATTTAACACTTGGTGCAGCACTCCGAACACCGATGCTCCGGCAGCCAATAGGCTAGCACTGGGTGCGCCGACAGTGCACCTCAAAACACGAGCAGACCCCGCGAAACAAAAAGTACAGTAAGGAAATGCGGGACTGGAACAAAGCACGTCAGTTAGGAGAGAATAGAATAGAATAGAATAGAATAGAATAGAATTTATTCACATGCCCATAACAATATTGGGCAACTAAGTTAAGTACAGCAAAGAGTAGAGCTAGGTTAAAGTAATTAATAACTAAAGGCTTAAAAACTAGATAGAGATAGAACAAAGAAAAAATTGACAGAGAAAATAAAAGAACTGAGAGAGACAGCGGCAACTACCTGAGACACGTCACAGACGAGTGCCTTCGGTGTTAAAAAGAAACTCGTGGAGGCCACGCTTGAAGGACGAGAGCGAGCAAGTTGCCCTAAGCTCCTGGGGGAGCGCATCCCACTGGCGGATGGCCACCGCTGAAAAAGAATTAGCTAAGGCCTCCGTTCGCGGCCGCGGAGGCAGAAAGTCACCACGAGCAATCCTGGCCGAGGCGGACACCGAGGGATTACGCTCAACGAATAGCTCGCGAAGGTAGGCTGGACGACCGGAGCGAATGATGACGAAAAATAGCGCAAGCAAGAAATAGAGGCGCCTATCCCTGACTGTGAGCCAGCCCAGCCGCCGCCGATAAGGTGAGATGTGCTCGTCCCTGGCAACCCCCCATACAAAGCGCACGCAGTTATTAAGGAGGCGCTGAAGTTTGGTGTTAAGCACCCCCGACAGATCATTATAGGCAACACAACAGTAGTCGAACAGCGGAAATAGGAGTGTGACCACGAGCCGGCTACGAAGGTCGCGCGAGAGCAAGCGCCTGGACGCTGCAAGCTGACGCAGACTACCATGCAGGCGGCTAGAAATAGCAGCAACCTGGCCCGCCCAGGAGAGTTTACTGTCCAGGATAAGACCAAGATCGCGAACGGTCTGAGAGTACGACAGTGGGGAACCATCCAGGAGAATCGGTGGAAGCGAGGCGAGGTCCAGCCGAGAGATATACGGCGAGCTGCCAAAGACGCACGCATTGGTCTTAGCCACATTAAGCCGAAGGAGAGAAGCGCTCGCCCAAGAAAGAACGGCCCTAGCATCCTCGTTGACTTTCTCCAGACAGTCCGGAAGATCCCCGGGAACGCACTGACGATAGATTTGCAGGTCATCAGTGTAGACTAAGTGACTCGTGTGACGCAGGACACCGGAGATATCGTTGATAAACGCAGAGAAAAGTAAAGGCCCGAGGACTGAGCCCTGAGGGACTCCCAGGTCGAGCGGAGCCCACGAGGACAAATTACCATCTCTACCCACCACCGCCTGGACTCTGCCTTGGAGATAGCTAGCAATCCAATGGAGTACATGCTGCGAGAGACCCAGCACAGAGAGCTTCGATAACAAGATGGCATGCGGAATGGTGTCGAACGCTTTACTAAAGTCAAATAGCACTAGGACGGTAAGCCTGCGATTATCTACTCCCCTACTCCCCTTCGTCAAGCTCGCGAGGCGATCGGCATAGAACTCTGCCCGACAAGAAGAGATGCGACGATGTAGGTCGTCCCGAGCTTCACGGTAGCGGTGCAGAAGGGCCTCGGAGCGGCTACGCTTGTAGGCGCGATAAAGCGCATTCCTAGCACGCAGCTCCACGTACAACGCTGGGGTGACCCAAGGCGCGACTTTATTCCGGCGATTACGAGTCACCACGGGCGCATGAGTGTCAAGAGCCGAGATCATTCAATCACTAATTTTTTTACCTTTTGATGCTTTTTTCATCACACATACATCAATACCAAGATCAGCAACATCGATATTATTTTTGACAGCTAGTTCAGTCACTTGTGAGTTCACATTATTATTCGGCTTCACTATTATCACTGAATCATTGAGTCATCCGAAATTATATTGGCATATGTTCTAGGTTGTCCCTTGGTGGTACCTCCTGTCTTGTTATTGTCATGTATCTGCTGATCAGTCGTTGCTTGTACTGTTGGATATAACATAACCTCTTTCATCCAATTTTTCATTTCCATAATTTCGCATTTGATTAAATTTACATTTTCATTCATTTTTGCATATAGTGTGTTGATTTCACTCTTTAAGATATCTCGCACTGTATTTTTAAAATTGTTCTGATTTTTTAGGGAGTCTTTTAGTTGGTTGATATGTTCAGCTAAAATGTCGATTCTCTCACTTAAGTAGCTCTCTCTCTCCTCTTCGCTATTCTCGCAAGTGCTATTATCTCTCAGCCTTTTTCGTTTATTTTGGTTGTTTTTTATTATTTGTACTGAACTTGGCGGGTGATCACTTGTTAGTTGTTTTTGTAGGAGTTCAGGCATTTCACTAATAGTACAAGTATCTTGCTGTACCTGCATATCTGAGTTAGACAAGTTTGTTTTTCTACTGTCATTTTTGTCGTTCAAATTGTCATTGGTGTCTTGGAGAGGATCGTAAACATCATCATTTTGGGTATGGACATCTGTTTGCTCAATCCCCGTTGTGGCTTTGAGGCAGAGTGTTGCTTCAGAGGTTGGTACCTCTACAATTTGTCCAGGACATGGAATCAGTTCATCGTCTTTATTGTAGCTTGTATGAATTTTTGCACAACCTTTATGATAATATTTAAGACATAGTTTACATTCATATTTCTCTAGAACAATAATTTTTTTACACTTACTGCATTTGATAACAGTCCTACGTGGCATTTTTGAGGTTAGATTGACAGCTCACTGTATTTATCAATTTTTCGGCCAGTTTATTGTTGTATTTGTTGGAGTTAATTATGAAATTTATTGAAAAAAAGGATTTACTCAGAAGACTTCGGTGTTTTAAGATTGAGGAATTTCATTTAACATTTGTATTTGTTAAGTATTTGAGCACTACACAAAACCACACACATAGAGAGAGAGAGAGAGAGGGAGAAAGAGAGAGAGAGAGTGTGTGTGTGAGAGAGAGATTGTGGAGAGTGTAGTGCTTTATAGTGGATATTTTGACCCCGGCTTTTCTTTTGGACTGTAAGTGTGTTTTGTGGACGATTTGGATACGGTGAACGACTTATACGACTTGGCATATTCCCTTGGACTCGTGCTGCATATCGGAACACCACCGACGCACCGATCCACGCCGAGTTCGTGGCTACGTAAAGGTAGGATCCGTTCACCAGTTCATATCTCGTCCCTTCCTGTATTTAATTGTGCCCTACGAGTCTTGTTAAAAACCACCCGCGGTAGTCTTGACGGTTGCCTGCGACCGGTCGTTTTGAAAGTCTCAACAACAGACCACGTGTTGTTTGTTCTGCGCGGGGCCGTCTAGTTATCGCCTCGCTGCGCCGATAACAGACAACTCCTGGCCGGCGCCATATTGCCAGAGCCTTGACGTCACGCGCCGCATTCAGCTGCTGCGAGTCAGAGCTCTGCCAAGCCCCGCTTGCCCCGCTTCCCCACCCCGTCTCCCTGCCTAGCTGCGCCGCGTCACTTCGCAGCGGACGCTCGAGCGAGCCGCGTAAAGTGACGGCTGGCCACTAGTCAGAGAGAAACAACGACTATCCAGCTGACTACAACGGTAGTTGCGCCTAGTTGACGCTTATGTTATAACTTATTAGAGCCGCTTATAGTATATTGAATTAAGTGAAGTCGTTTATATTTTATATTTTATATTGAATTAAGTAGAGTCGTGCATAATAATTTATTTAGAGTAGAGTCAACCTTGTATAATTATTTCTGTTAAAATAACGCCAGGTAGCGGGCGTGCTGAAAGAATTCGTCACCTTTCCTTTTTTTCTTTTAATAAATATTTTCAGTAGATTTAAGGGGTTACATGGGTTTCCTCGGGGAAAAAAACGACCTATTTTCAACAATTTTTTTTTCATATAAAAAATGAAATATTTTATTCAAACTTCTTATTGTTACAAAGATACACTATTGACAAAGAATTTCTGAAATTGTGGGAAAAAAATATTAAAAGCTCGGCTATTGTGACGTCATATCCCTCGGAAAGGAGATGCGTCCGCGTTGTCAGCATAACTCCTGACAGGATCATCTAA
Organism: Rhogogaster chlorosoma; assembly: GCA_944452935.1. NCBI lineage: Eukaryota > Metazoa > Arthropoda > Insecta > Hymenoptera > Tenthredinidae > Rhogogaster > Rhogogaster chlorosoma. The sequence continues at coordinate 13,274,894 of OX101798.1, read as the reverse complement.
AATGAAAAAACAAAAATACGTGTTTTAGTTAAGACCATAAACTCGTGCTTGAACGAAGGATTTTTTTTTTTCAATTACAACTATTGAAAAAAAAAAAATGTCAAGCAAATTTGACTGAAATTTTCATTTTTTTGGAGAAATGTCTGCCAAAATTCCAATTTTTACTTTTTTTTTCTTTCCTTCGTTCAAGCACGAGTTTATGGTCTTAACTAAAACACGTATTTTTGTTGTTTCATTTTAGATGATCCTGTCAGGAGTTATGCTGACAACGCGGACGCACCTTTTTTTCGAAGGGTCACCGGAAATGACGTCACAATGGCGGAGTTTTAATTTTTTTTTTTGAAAATCTCATAAATTTTTCTTTGAATGTGTATCTATGTTACGTCCGGGTGTCACCACCCGTACGCTCTCCCCTCACTTAACTCTATCCCCCTGTTCCTCTACATCTCTACTCTGTCTATCTACCTGTTACCCGATCGTCCGCATCCTGTCCTAACGTCCCTACAAGATACTCGCTGCACACGGCACTGCCAAATGCAGCGAGTCAGCTATAATCCTTCTATCTTATTCCCATAGCCACTGTCTACCTTTCCCTCTAACTTCACTCTATTACTAACCTCCATACAGGAGACAACGCCAACCATTATAACTCTACTACACTACGAAAAATAAAGATATAAGTTCGTTATAATTACTTTCATTATCATTTACCCATATACTCCTCAGGTATATCTTTATATATTGAACAGGGGACCTAACCCAATTAATAGAAATAACACTGGTGGCAGCGGTGGTCCCCCTGTTACTGTGGGTATATCAAAAGTGAACGAACTACCACAAAAATATAAACCAGCTAACTCAACAAATTGTGATATCAAACAGTGAAACGACGAGTAACACAAGTTTTGTGAACTGTTAACCAAATTACGGACAAAACGTAACGAAGTTCGTCTATACTGCACGTTATAACTAGTGCTACGCCAATCACTCATACACCCAAAAAGTGTGAGCTACGAAACCGCCATTATCAACCTGGTGATAATTGGCAATCACAAGATCTGCCAAGACTATCAATCAACTGAAACCGAACCTCAAAGGCACCTCGCCCAACAAAGGGCGAACTCGCTCCAACGACGAAGCCCGGTGACAACTTCAAGACGCCGATATCACCAATACTATCGCCTGACTACCAGATCCAGAATCGTCATCTCTCCACCAACGATCACCACTTCAGAGATATGCCAAGAATAATCACTCTCATCGTACTTACCGTAATTTCCAGAACGTAAGCTAACTTAACATACGTATACCATTAAAATAAGTCGCAAACCTTACCGAGAATCATGTCCGACTCAGAGACAAACTTTCCACCATTGAAAGTGGCGGCTACACTGATCCCAACTTTCGACGGATCAAACATTACAGTAAGATCTTTCCTTCGGAAAGTTGAAAACGCAAGAATACTAATAGATCCGCGAGATTTACTCCTATTTGCTGTACTTGTACGATCGAAAATCGAAGGCCATGTAGAAAGAGCACTCCCGCGAGATAGCCTCCAGACACTAAAACCAATTATAGATAATTTAAAACGCGCGTTTGAACCGAAACAAAAACTATCAGACGTGCAATGTGCTATAGCGTGTGCACGTCAAGAGAAAAATGAGACCGCATTAGAGTACGGAACTAGAATAGAAGAACTTGTAGATACGGCCATTGACATTATAGATTCGAAAGAAACCGCCGAACATGCGACTATACTGATAAAGAACGTTGAAGATAACGCCTTACGCGCCATTATAAAAGGTCTATGTGACGCGCTAGAACAAAGGGTGTTAACCGAGAAGCCAAACACGCTGCGAGCGGCAGTCGATAAGGTGGTGAGCGCGGAAAGAATAGTATTAGAAAGGCAAAAATTACAATCGCAGACACCGAGCGATACGAAACGGTACCAGAACAGTTCAAAAACCGATGAACCGGTTCAAAACCGTAGTAGTAACACAAAACAAACACCGCCTCACGACCCGTCGCTGAACTGTAGGTTTTGCAAGCGTGTCGGGCACTCGTTAGATAACTGTAGATTACGAGAGCGTACCGACAATTTGTCTTGTACATATTGTGAACGTAAAGGGCATACAATCCAATGGTGCCGCACGCGAAACTATCAAAATCGACAGACAACCCAAAATCCTTCCTTCCATCAACCAAACACTCCAACATACGCCCAACAATCTCAGATACAAAACAGACCTCAACATAACAACTCCGGTCAACGACAAAACCAACCTGACGAAAACCGAAACAGATCCAACTTTGAACAACCAAGATACGCACGCGTAAATTATACAAATACAAATTTCGCAAATACTTACAACTTTCCAGTAGAATCACTACATTTAAACGAGTAACGGGACCACACGGACGCGCCAACGCCCCGAACTCTAAAAAAGCGTCCGAACACGTTGAAAGAATTCTCCTAGAATCACCAACCATTACAATTCAATCACCGCAAATTATCGGCTATACCGGAACACTAATAGTAGACACCGGTGCAAATGTAAACCTAATAAAACGAAGGACCATCACCTCAGACACTCATTTCGAACCAAGAAATAGACGCTACATTTCGGGAATAACAGAGGGATACACGGAAACACTAGGTAGCATTAATCTAGAATTTGCCGGAACTTGCCATGAATTTCACGTAATAAGCGACGAATTCCCCATACGAGAAGACGGCCTTTTGAGCGCCGATTTCCTACGACTCGAAGAAGCGACAATCTGTTTTAAAAATGACCAACTCCATTCCAGAAATACAGGTGTTATCCCACTTCGCTACAAATCCTCAAACAATAATATGAGAACATCTCGCATTCTCACAACGGCGGTAACACAAACACCTATGATACACCTACACACACCCCAACTTGAAAAACAGACAAGCACACTCTTGATCGACACCGGAGCCGACATAAACATAATGAAACTTAACGCAGTCAAACCGAACGTACACTATACCGTGACAGATAAAACCCAGATAACCGGCACAACGGACGGTACTGTAGAAACCCTGGGAAGCGTTAACGTACACATCGGCAATAGTTGGCACGTTTTTCACCTAGTTGATAATTCCTTCCCAATAAAGGAAGATGGTATTCTGGGGACGAAATTTTGATACAACGAAAATGCCACGATTTCGTTTGGAAATGGTACAGTGACAACGGATAACTGTAAACCACAAAAAATACTAGACGAAAACATTATATCCATTCCTCCGCGAACCGGTACGGTAATATCAATGAAAGTAGCCAACCCAACCTCAAAAACAGGGTCCATTGATAATATAGACCTTGGTCCCAATATTTTTCTTGGCAAGGCCTTAGTCACGAACAGAAACGGCCTAGCATATGCTTACGCGATTAACTCCAGCGAGTCAGCTGTCGAGATAAAGAGACCCGTAGTAACCTTAGAAGAAGTCGACGAACTCGAGGACACAAGAACCCAGCTGACCGATGCAAAACTCGCCAACGTCCAATCAATCCTATTAACTAAGGCTCGCGAAACTAATACTAATGACAATTTCCGCACGCTTCACTTCTCCCCTGACCATAACTCAAAACGTCTCCACACGCTTATAGAAAACCTCCGACTAGACCATCTAAATAACGAAGAAAAACAATCGATAACCGACCTTGCTATACAATTTAACCACCTCTTTTTTTTACCGGGCGACAACTTAAAACATACGCAACTAGTTAGCCACACTATCCCAACCACAGATGACATCCCAATTCACACAAAACAGTACAGATATCCTCAGATTCACAAAGAAGAGATAGATAGGCAAGTCAACAAACTCCTCGATCAAAATATTATTAAACACTCTTCCTCACCATACAACTCACCGGTTTGGATAGTGCCCAAGAAAGTAGACGCCACCGGCAATAAGAAATGGCGCATGGTCATAGACTTCCGCAAACTCAACGAAAAAACTATCGGTGACGCCTATCCTCTCCCCAACATAACAGACATCTTAGATCAATTAGGGTCCGCCAAATACTTCTCTAAATTCGACTTGGCGTCAGGTTTCCACCAGATACCAATGCACCCTGACCACAGTCCAAAAACGGCCTTTTCAACTCCGCATGGCCATTATGAATATAACAGAATGCCCTTTGAGCTGAAAAATGCACCCTCGACCTCCCAACGCCTAATGGATCAGGTACTTTCTGGACTCCTAGGCAACGAAGTTTTCGTCTATTTGGACGACATTGTAATCTATGCGAGGTCTTTAGAAGAACATGCGGTCAAATTCAAAAAACTCATGCAACGATTATCCAATGCCGGACTAACGCTTCAGCCCGACAAATGTGAATTCCTGCGTAAAGAAGTAGCATACCTAGGCCACGTAATCATGAAAGACTGAGTAAAACCGGACCCAAACAAAATAGCAGCCGTAAAAGACTATCCCGTACCTACAAATCTTAAACAAATTAAACAATTTCTAGGATTAATCGGCTACTACCGAAGATTCATATCTAACTTATCAAAAATCGCGAAGCCCATAAATAACCTACCAAAGAAAAATACTCCATTCCTGTGGACGTCCGAACACCAAGCCGCGTTCGAGACCTTACGAGATAGCCTTTGCGATGAACCTATCTTACAATACCCGGACTTCGAAAAACCGTTCGTATTAACAACTGATGCCTCAAACTGCGCTGTAGGCGCGATTCTTAGCCAAGGCAAAATTGGCGAAGACCTACCCATCGCATACGCCTCAAGATCTCTCGAAAAAGCAGAAGTCAACTACTCGACAATTGACAAAGAACTGCTAGCAATTATCTTCGCGGTGAAACACTTTCGACCATACCTTTACGGACGCACATTTACACTTGTCACGGATCACAGACCATTAGTCTGGATAAATAATGTCAATGACCCAACTTCGCGACTGCTACGATGGCGCCTGACACTCGACGAATATTCTTACAACGTTATTCACAAAAAAGGTAAAATGAATTCAAACGCAGACGCGCTATCTAGAAACCCTCCACCTAACCCGATCCAGATCCTACCTCTTGATTCAAAACGCCTTAGAACCGATACAGAACCCTCAGAGGAAACTAACAAAAAGAAAAAACTAGCACATCAATTCCCGAGACGCCCCCGACAAACCACTGACGAATCCACTAACCCTGCCCCAACTAAAAGAACTAAGGCGCAGCAAACGCCAACCATGGCAACATAAGACCTTTCGGACAGCTCAGACGTTGAAATTATCAATCAAAAATCTAAACCCGCTAAAAGACTAAGGACTACCGACTCCTCTAATAACCCTGCCCCACGAAATAAAGAACCAACCCACCTATCCGAATCCACTCACGACTCGACACCTCTAGAAGAAAACGACGATAAACAAACAAACTCCCCAGAGACCAACCTGAGCTCGAAGAAAACGAATAAACGACATCGCGATACACAATCTTCAGGTAACCCGGCACCGCGACACAAACCGAACGCAGACGATAGCTCAGACTCTACGAATGACTCAGACATTCAGGTACACACCCGTCGTAAGCGCATTATTACAACCTCATCTAACTCGGGCCAAAGAGCTCACAAAAATATTCGCAAACAAACTACAAACGCGACCCCCGATATAAAACGAAAAGTCCCGCACATACGTACGGACCGTAGCAAAGAGGAGCGGAGCAAACTACCCGATCCTCAACCCGGAACGTCGAAAGATAATAGGCCAGGATCTGCACCGTATATACGCAAAAGAGTTTATAAAAAACTCCCTAGCACAAATACAACAACGGACTCGGAGTCAGCAGTAACACATACTAGGCTAGATGTAAAGAAACGAGAAGTCTCACGCGACAGACTAGCCGGAACTTCTACCGAACAAAATCTGGAAAACACACCCCCCTACGATCAATTTCTCGTAGATGTAGATTTCCTGCCTTTGACTTACAATAAAAACATCACAGAGACACACGCCGACGTACTAAAACAAAAAGACAACCTGGCACACTGTATTTCAGCGGACTGTAAAGCTTCACTGGGTGTCGCGGATCAGATGGTGAAACAGGGACTGATACAACGCAAACAACTTCGAGCCATGAACCCTGAAGTAACAGACATTATTACAGTTACATACCCACGACGTATAATTTATAATTTGGTAACAAAAGAACGCCACTTTGACAAACCTACGAAAGAAGTAATGTACAAAACACTAGCCAAACTCAAAGTAGCGCTTATCAGAGAAGGAGTGAGATCACTATCAATACCAAGATTAGGTTGCGGCTTAGACCACCTTAGCTGGGACATAGTGAGTCGTATGATCCATTATATATTCAAAGACACAGACATTAAGATCACCATTTGCGCATACGAAAATCCAATACCTCACGGATCACTCCCGACAACGCAACGCAACACCATTCCACCGCCAGAAATAGATAACACTACTGACCATACGACGGATACAGATTATTCGTCAGAGCCCGAGAACTCGAGATCACCTGATAGTGACGACTCCCACTTATCAATAGACACCTTAGATCCTCAAAACCTACGCAACGACTTCCCCATCCCTACCACTGACACCCCACAACAAAGGGACACTCAGAACGACGATACCGACAACACACCTAACGATTTCAATCATTTCATAAACAATCTAGATAACATAATACCTGCGACTAACATCAAAGAATCAAAAGACGGAATGTTCCTAATAAACGACAACTACGTTCACTGCGTACCGGCAGAACACCCGACAGATGACCCATTGACAAAACGACTGATAGACAAGAACATGCTGAACAGAAAAACGTTTACAATTCGAACACCACGGAAACTGGAAATAGCTGTTACAAAATCCAAAGATAAATATATTCTCACACTTATAATAAAAAACAAACATACGGACAAAGACAATCTGGAAGACCTGCACAACATACTCCTCAACCTCAAACGCATCCTAATACGTAAAAATATAAACTCTTTCGCCTTCGCGAAAAACAACGTTGGGCTAGGCAGCTTTCAATGGTCAACGATCAAAAAACTATTCTATTACACCTTCGCGAACACCAACATTAAAATCACACTCTGTACCGAAGAAATTATCACGCCCGACGAAACCCTACGCGACGAAATAATTAGAGAATACCATGAATCGCTAATCGGCGGCCATCAAGGGGTAACAAAAACATTCAACCGAATAAGAGAAAAATACATTTGGCCAAATCTGAAAACTCAAATAGAAAACTTTATCAGGGCCTGCGACAGTTGCCAAAGAAAAAAATTAGTGAGAATCAAGACCAAGTTGCCCATGATAATCACGGATACACCAGCAGACGCTTTCGATAAAGTAGCACTCGATATTGTAGGGCCACTCCCGATCACGAAATCCAACAACCAATATCTCTTAACGATCCAGTGCAACTTAACCAAGTTCCTAGACGCAATACCACTCCCCAATGCTACTGCCCAAACAATAGGTGTAGCTTTCGCCAAAGAATATATTACGCGTTACGGAGCTCCACGAACAATACTGACGGACCAAGGACAGAACTTTATGAGTACCGCAATCAAACAAATTAGCAAACTCTTTAAAATCAAACAAGTCCGAACAACTGCCTATCGCCCGCAATCGAACGGATCGCTGGAGCGCAGTCACCTCGTACTAACTGAACACATCAAACATTACACAAACGCGGGTAAAGACTGGGACGAATACATCCGCTTTGCGATCTTCTGCTACAACACCGCGAGACATGAGGGTACGGACTTCACACCGCACCAACTAATATTTGGCAAAGAAGCCCAATTACCGTCGGACCTAAGAATAACAGACGCAATGACAAACACGTACAATACTTTTATCCTTGACCTAATGACAAACATGCACGACATACGGAAACAAGCAGCATTGAACCTAAAAGAAGCTAAAGTAAAGTCAAAAACTTATTACGACAGGCAAATCAATCCGCAAACCTTCGAAGCCGGACAAAACGTCTTCTTACTAAACGAAACTCGTTCCAAATTTGACGACCATTACAAAGGTCCCTACGTTATCAAACAAATAATCGACAACATCAACGCAGAAATTTACATTACGCCAAACAAAACAAAAATAGTTCACCTAAATAAATTAAAATTAGCACACACACGAGACTAACAAGACAAATAATTACAGATACGACACGACACTCGAAATGATGGAGACAAACGTTACACATCAATACTATTCACAACAAATCCGACTATATATAAAACCAAAATCCAAAAACCCCAACCCCTACGCAAGACAACGACGAACTCGCACCAGATAGAAGCGATAGACTATTACGATTAAATACATTACAAGTCGTCGCTACGCTCATCTAATCTTAACGATAATATTATGACGTCACTAGATCATTTACTTATAGATATACCTATATAAACCTAAATAGTGTGAGATAGACTTTAAGTCACACCTATACCATGTTAACCATAACATCCGAAATCTACGGAAACCTACTATACACAATCATATATACCATTGCCAATGTTTTTGTTTTTGAAACTGTAATCACCTACCTAGACTTAAGCCGTTATAATCTCAACGATAATATTATAACGTCACCAGATCATTTACTTATACAAAAGCTATATAAACCTAAATAGTGTAAGATAGACTTTAAGTCACACCTATACCATGTTAACCATAACATCCGAAACCTACGGAAACCTACCATACACAACCATATATGCCATTACCAATGTTTTCCGAAACTGTCATCACTTACCTAGCCTTAAGCCTTTATAATATAATATAACTTTAAATAACATTTGGATCGCACAATCCCTATACACGTACATCTACGATACTCTCACGACGCCTATAGGTACTATCACTATTATACGCATCTTATTTCATAACACTACGCTCGAACATAATATTGTAATTCCCTCACACCTCATACCTAATACGCTATCCCATTGACAAATTACTGAACCAGAAGCTAAAATCTACAAATGATTCAACTACATACCTACCAATACTTTAAAATGTAATTCTACATATATTACCAATTACCGAACCGCAATCCTAATTTTAAGAATAATACATAATCGTACCATATTCGACACACGACTATGCTACACTACTACACTACTATATGTACTATCGGACCTAATAAAGGCTAGTGCCATACTACTTGGTCCACTCACAATACACATACATCCATTCATACTTCACAAGTGTCTCCATATAACTACACCTATATCTAACTACGTCAGATAGAAACATATTACTTGTACCTAATCAATATGTTTCCTCTAACGGGGGGGGGGGGGGGGGGGGGTGTTACGTCCGGGTGTCACCACCCGTACGCTCTCCCCTCACTTACCTCTATCCCCCTGTTCCTCTACATCTCTACTCTGTCTATCTACCTGTTACCCGATCGTCCGCATCCTGTCCTAACGTCCCGACAAGATACTCGCTGCACACGGCACTGCCAAATGCAGCGAGTCAGCTATAATCCTTCTATCTTATTCCCATAGCCACTGTCTACCTTTCCCTCTAGCTTCACTCCATTACTAACCTCCATACAGGAGACAACGCCAACCATTATAACTCTACTACTAGAAATAAAGATTTAAGTTTGATTATAATTACTATCACTATCGTTCACCCTCATACTCCTCAGGTATATCTTTATATATTGAACAGGGGACCTAACCCAATTAATAGACATAACATCCCCATTTACTTTACATGCAAAAATGAAAAACTGTTTGAAAATGTTTAAAATTGTTTGAAAATGTTTGAAAATGTTTTGAAAATGTTTTAAAAGGTTTGAAAATGTTTTAAAAATGTTTGAAAATGTTTTCTCTAGAGTTCTTGTAAACTAGCAGTAAGGTTGTTCGGTTGAATAAATAAAGAAACAGTGTAAATATATTGTTAATAAAATTATTTTATTGAAAAATTATAGTTCTTGTAAACTAGCAGTAAGGTTGTTCGGTTGAATGAATAAAGAAACTGTAAATATATTGTAACTTTCTGGGTTATAAAGTTATTTTCTAATGTACCTCCTAGTGAGGTACAGAACTAACTTAACCCCAGGATATGCTCTCCGAGTGAGAGTTATCCTAAGTTCGGGTGTGTTCTTGTCTAGGATCTATTTTATAGTGTTTAGAACTCGATTTGGGTATAAAAGTTAAGAAAAGCCCTGTATCCTGTTTTTTAGCTGATATTGTGTATGAGAATCTCGATGAGAAAAGATCCCTTCATCGTTGTCTCGGCCACAATATCCTATATTATCTAAATCGTTTTAGCAATTACACTGAACTAAGAATCTCGCTGAGAAAAGATCCCTTCAGCGTTGTCTCGGTTCAGTTTCACCGCTCCACCTGTTTTGTTTGTTTTAAATAGCTTGCTCGGTCTAAGAATCTCGCTGAGAAAAGATCCCTTCAGCGTTGTCTCTGACTCTGCTTGCTATTTCTAACGTTTCCCTGTTAACAACTCAACTAAATAAGGAATCTCGCTGAGAAAAGATCCCTTCAGCGTTGTCCGAATTCAGTTTCGCTATTCTATCCAGCTTCTATCAAACAACTACGTCAGACTGAGAACCTCGCTGAGAAAAGATCCCTTCAGCGTCGTCTCTGTCTGATTTCGCTATTTTTAACGTTTCCCTATTAACAACTCAACTAAATAAGGAACTTCGCTGAGAAAAGATCCCTTCAGCGTCGTCCGAATATAGGCTCGTTATTCTACCTATTTTTGTGCTAACTGGGTTTTCTAATATTAATTGAAAGAAACAGAGTATGGATTAAGAAAGATTAGTTTTACAAATTGGTTATATTGATAGTGACATATGGTTATTCATATGTCATTTATTGGAAAAATAAAATATGGTTAAATGAAATTATAAATGATTTAACATAAAAATAATTAGAAATGATTTTATATAATGATAAATGATATTTGTAATTCTATGGTTGATTACTTCTACTTTTTCTAATTTTAGTTCAGATTAACAGTTTATCGTTAATGTTTATTTCAATTAATACAATATAAACTACTCTTGATTTTATTCGTTTCTCAAATGGTGATTTGATATAATACAATATAAAATACTCTTGATTTTATTCCTTTATTCTTTTTCTTTTATTTCTGGTAGCACGGCTGCTTTAGCACAATACTCCAATCTGACTGTACGTAAGATTCTATAAGCGTTATTATAATAAGCGACTCTATAAGTGACTTTATAAGCGACTCTATAAGCGTTTTTATAAGCGACTCTATAAGCGTTTTTATAAGCGACTCTATAAGCGTTTTTATAAGCGACTCTATAAGCGACTCGCACAGCTGCTTTAGCTCAACTGCGGTACCTGAGCTCGGTGTGACTGCCTTTTTATAGTCAGTTGCGGCGTAGTATATGTTGACGCGGGGTCTCCTCGCCTATACTTCACCTGCTAGTGTGCGCGCGCCGCCCAGCCATCGGCTGGCGTCTGCTGTAAATATGCTATACTCGTTACATGGCCTATGCTATAGTCTCGTTACGCTACAGTTAATACGCTATAGTTGAGATATCCCTCATGCTAAAGTCTAGTTACTTTATAGTATACGCTTGAAACGTTACAATATTGTTAATAAAATTCTTTTATTGAAAAATTATATTACATATCCGATTTATTTATCCAACTATTATGTGTGTTGTCTAATCCCAACCATTTCACAAACAGCTGATTACCACGTTCGCGCAACACCTTTTCTACAAGATAACCATCTGGGTATTGTACTTTGCTGAGCTCCTCGTAGAAGCCACCTTCGATGGGTTGATTCAGGTAGTCGGTGAGTTTGTACGTTGGTGGATTGGTATTTCTCACCTCCGTTACGTAGAATATCTCAGTCGTCCAATTTGGTGTATAGCCTTTTTCGAAAACATTCTTATACTTGCTTATTCGAACCTTATCGCCAACTTTGAACTTGCGTTTCCGTTTGCTTCGTTTGATCTGACGGGGCTTGTACATGCTCCGACATATCTGTTTCTCATTGGTTGTTGTGACATTTTTCGGCTTCATTCCAATTGTACGATGTCGAGTGTTATACGATTTAATCAATTCAGATAGAATACCAATCCACTTGTGATTGCCTAGCAGAGTAAATTGCCTCCACATTTTATTTTTCAATGTTCGATTGAAGCGTTCGCATATTGATGCCTTCAAATTGCTGTACGTAGAGTACATGTTTATACCATGATGTGTCATAAGAGTTCTGAATTCTTTGTTGTAAAATTCCTTGCCCTGATCAACGTGTAGATGTTTTGGTATACGACCCAGAGTCAGCACAGATTTTATCGCGGCTGTGACATCTTTGGCATTTTTACTCTTGATCGGTACAGCCCACGCGAATTTTGAAAATATATCAATCACAGTGAGCAAGAATTTGAAGCCTTTGTTGACTGATGTATGCGGACATGTCGACAAGATCAGCCTGCCAGGTCTCATCCAAGCCGCGTATATCAACATGACGTCGTGAATAATTACGTCGAGCGGGTCTATGAAGTTCACTCGCTATTACCGCTTTCATGGTTATCCGTCTGCATCCAATTTTCAATGTATTTGTTTTCAAGAATTTCTGGTGGTTCGGTTGGAATTGGAATTCCGGGGATGTATTGCAGACTGAGCTTCTCAACGTTATTTTCCATTATCGCCAACCGATGTTCGAGAGATTCATTTCCCTCCTCTAGCCTCGCAGACTTTTCACCTACTAGATTCCAAATTCTTTGATCTTCCGCAAAACTTTCGCTACGTTTCCGTTCGATGTATGCATTGAGTTCAGATTCAAGGTTATCAAGTGCCTCTCGCATGGACTGTTCAAATGTCTCTTTCATAACACGCTCAAGAGCATTATATGACCCTCGTGTAATATCCTCAAGACTTTGCAGAGAGACAGCATTCGTTGGTTCTTGCGGATATGCGATATTACACAATCGTTTATTGTCTATGTTGTATTGATTATCGGCGGTGATTTTGAATCCAACACCTTGGGGTCCACGACTGCCGGCACTTTTAATCTTTCCACCAACCAACCGGCGACCGAATATGTCTATGCTCATTGTTGACCGGATTCGGGGCGAATCACACGAAGTATACCCTCATGACTGAACTTTTCAAGCTTAGATCCCGCAGCGGCCAATCGAATCTCTAGAACTTCTTTTTCGGCTGTTAGAGTGTCAATCTTTTCCCTCATGAGAGTCTGATTGTTTTGATTCCCGTTCAAATTGTTGGTAAGCTCTTTATCTATACGTGAATTAAGTTTAGATTCAAACTCGCGGAGTGCTCGCACTGTGAAGTTTGCAAATGCTTTTTTCATAGAATGTTCAAGAACACCCAAGGCCTGCCATGTGATATCCTGGAGACTTTTCAGAGAAACAACGTCGTTTGGCTCTTGCGGATCAGCGATATTGCACAACCGTTTGTTGGTTATATCGTAATGATTATCAGGAGTGATTTTAAATCCAATACCGGGAGGTCCGCGGGCAGTACCAACTTCGTTTACAAGCTGTCGACCGAAAACGTCTATGCTCATTGCTCAACGATTGATGTGTGAATGAAGATTCCTCTGTTGATCTCTCACTAATAAATGATTTTTGCCTCACGTAACTCCTCAATAATGGCAGATATTTCATTAGAATGACTGGTATTATCAGCCGCTTGGGAAGCCATGAGCAATCGAAGACGATCAATAATTTCATTTGGATCATCTCAATACACATAATCCATCCTTTGACCCCCTTTTCGTGCAATCTTATAGTCGGGTAAATCCTCACCAGATTTTTCAACGATTTTCTTCTGTGGCGAGTGGATGTGTGGTGCTATGAAATCTCTATACTTGGTGCTTTTAACATCCGACGACTTCTGTTGGCTTGGTAATATTTCCGATCTGCATTTGTTCTTTTTACAATTTTAATGTAGTTTCTCCTATCATCAACCTTCACAAGAGCGGGATTCGGTGACTTTTTGAATAATAATTCAAGTAAGCCAGGTGTGTTTTCATAGCTCTTATTACCCACGTATATATAATTATCATGGAAATTGATATGCGAATCACCAATCATCATTCCATGCAATAACTTTCGAACACCGTATTTGTCATCCAAATTCTTCCGTCCAGCCGATGTGGTAAACATTCTCAAATAGTGTGCTACTTTATCGGTAATTTTCCACGTTGGGGTGCTCGTTGGTGTGCTCGTTGCAGCAGGGAAGTCGCTTGGTAGAACTGTATCATCTCCATCTTCATCATCATCATCGTCACTAGCAGCAGCGGTAGCAGCAGCATCTTCATTATCATTATCATCAACATTCCCATCGTTCATAATATCATCCACATTGTCTTCTTCGTTGTCATCATCATCAAATTTCATGGATGGTTCCATCTTTGTCTCTTGTTTGATTTCCTGCTTGATGTTTTGCCGCTGCTGCTGCTGCTGCTGCTTAGAAGTGTCCACCAATTCTTGCAATGGTGTTACAATGGGTTTGAACATTTCACCCATAACCAGGTCGGTGGTGTCTTTGTTCGACTTGATTTTTTTATTTTTTCGCCTGATTGCATCGCTAGCCTTTGCTATTGCATGCAGCACGTTGTTGTGTCTATGAATCTTGTCACTATCCATGTTAACGCTTGGGTGGGTGTAGACTGACTGTGTGAATTCGGCGAATCATTCTAATTTATGTCTATGAAGCAATCGAAACCTTTCCTATACCGGCCCTCGCTAATTTCACAGTCTTTGTCAATGACGATGAAGCTGTATTTACCATCATTCCAGCATGCCGAGCATAAGTCCTTAAATCGTTGATACGTCATGTCGGTGTTCACATGATCATCGTATATGTGTTTCAAATTCATTTCATCTTGACGAAAAAGCACCAATAAGTTTGCATTATCTCGCACGAGATGTTTTGGGAGACGTGCATATGTCTGACAAAGATAGAAGCTATCCACATCTCTGTGGCGCCCCATGCAGAAATATGCTCTGATATTATCCTGCTTCTCGCATGCCACATCATCGAAAATCATAATTGAATTGGGGCGTGCATCTTCAGGTTTCACAACCTCCTCATGCCCCACAATACTCCACACCCTCCGCCGGTTCCAACAACTTTCTCAAAAACTCATACTTTGGCTGGATGAGTGATTTCGAATAGATGTAGACATTTTCAAATCGTAATCCAATATCGTGGGTAATGAGTGTGAGGAGTGCATTTGTTTTGCCACAATTGGATGTGCCGCAAAAAATGGCCCTCACACTATTCGGTAGTAATTGTTCGTGACGTTTCTTCTTCTTCTTTTTTCCCTCAACTAATTTATCAAAATTACCCACAGGCAGTTTGACTGTTTGATCGTGAAATTTCATGATGCGCGCTCAACACTCTGGAGTGAACTGATATATTCATCTATAAAATACATGCTTTTATAGAATTCAAGTCAGTTGTTATTTGACTATGGCGGATCGCACAAGTAAGAAGAAGTGCGGAAAAGGTTTTATAAACAAATTCATCAATAATTTGCCGGTTGAATTACACGTACCTGGGTATCAATATTGCGGACCTAGCACAAATTTGGCAAAGAGATTGGCTCGTGGTGATCCGGGGATCAATCTGCTGGACACTGCGTGTAAAGAACACGATATTGCATACTCGAAGAATCGCGAGAATATTGCAGCACGTAACGAAGCTGATAAAGTGCTTGCTGAAAAGGCGTGGCGTCGAGTTTGGCTAAAGACGCTGGTATAACCGAAAAAGCCGTAGCCTGGGGAGTAACCAATATCATGAAGACCAAATCCAAACTTGGTATGGGGTTACGGCGAGGCGGGGAAGGAAAAGGTGGAGAAAAAAGAAACATGAAGAATAAGACGAAGAAGCAATCAAAGAGTGGCGCGAACCTGAAGAGACAGATGAAGAAAAAAAGGGGAAAACCAATAAATTTCGATTCTATCGTTCGTGGAGCAAAGAAATCAATGAAACTAGGACAAAGATGCGTCGAGTCAGCTTTGGCTGGTGCTCGTACAGCGGTGGCGACTCATGGAAAAGTTCGAGTACCGCGTATTTTACCCATCCCAGCGAAAATCTGTGGTTTCCTACCGTTTCTCATTCCAATTTTGTTGGCACTTAGCGCCACTGGTGCTCTAGCAGGTGGTGCTGCGGGTATAGCAAAGGTTGTTAATGAGGCGCGTGCTAATAGCCATCAATTACAGGAGGCTAAACGTCATAATGCAACAATGGAGTCGATTGCGTTGGGAAAGGGACTATACCTGAAACCACACAAGAAGGGTATGGGATTGTATTTGAAATCTGCAAAAAACTAATAAAGCTACCACACCGAGCTCTCACTGATGTTGATTTACTGAAATATGCCAAAGCCCTGAAAATCACACATTTTCGCGGTGTTTTTTTGCGAAATGATCTGCCCGATTCGGGTCCAAGAAAGCGCGAATGTGCAATTATTAATCTTGACGACAAAAACGGACGGGGAACGCATTGGGTGGCGTATAGAAAAAATGGCGACGATGTCATTTATTTTGATAGTTTCGGTGATTTACAACCTCCTCAAGATCTTATGGAATATCTTGGTGTAGGTAGCGTGAAATACAATCATAGGAGATATCAGGAGTATAACACTGTGATTTGCGGGCACTTGTGTCTCAAATTTCTCAGTCATGGCCGATTCGTTCACGTTGACACTATCGGGAGCATCCTCCGTGCTGGAAGCCCAATATTTCCCACCAATCGAACTATCGCCGACGAAAGACTATGTTCTCGGACTCGTTGAACTCTTGACATTCAATTCAATTCCAAATATTGATGAGGGATGTAATAAGCTCTACATAACCAGACAAGGAACTACAGTGGATGAAATTTTCTCAATACCCACGGGTAGCTATGAAATTGAGGATATTGAAAATTATCTAAAGAAGACGCTACCTCGGGATATCACCTTCGATCTAAAAGCCAATAACAACGAGCTGCATAGTGAAATTACATGCAATGAAGTAGTGAACTTTGAACCGCATGATTCTATAGGCCGATTGCTTGGATTCAAACCCAATCGTCTTGCGCGTAACATTTCCCATAAATCTGAATTACCCGTGACCATACTAAAAGTCAATGCCATACGAGTCGAGTGTAATATAACTACAGGTGCGTACATAAACGAGCGTCGTGTACACACGATTCATGAATTTTTTCCATCCGTCCCACCTGGATATAAGATCGTTGAAGCACCAGCCAACGTCATTTACCTACCAATCGCCGTTCCGTCAATACATCATATGCAATTGAGAATAGTCGATCAGGACGGGGAGTTGATTAATTTTCGCGGTGAAACAATAACGATACGCCTACACGTGAAATCTGTGAGATAATGGGCATCGTATTTGAAACTAAGAATTCCGGTGCAGACTATAAAAGTGAGAAAATATGGCCAAACGTCATCAGTCGTCGAGCACCTCTGTGTCGAGTGACACGTCTAAACGCACAGTTTCTTCAGAGTCTAGGTCTTCGACTTCGAGAAAATATTGGCGGATAAAAATTCGTTGTATTTTGTGCATAATACCATGGCGAAGATGATAAGAATAAAGATGATAAACCCTGTGGCGTTTGATGAATCGATTGCCCACTGTGAGATACATGCGCATCAACCATTCGCGTCGTCTTCCTTCAGAAATAACGATGAAATTCGAATCACCGTTCAGAATCGAGACTTGTGTGTCTTACCCAGCAAGAGCACGCTTCATATATATGGACGACTTACGAAAGATGATAATACCAATGTGGCTGCAACTACGAGCTTGGTTAATATGGCTGTATGTCATTTATTTGGCGGATTGCGTTATGAGTTAAATGGTCATGAGATTGACCAGAATACGAATGTTGGCATTACGAGTGTTATGAAAGGATACTTATCATTGACACCCGGACAGCAACATCTTCTGGAGAACACTGGCTGGTTAATTAGTGATGCTAAATTGAATAATGCCGCTGGATACTTTGATGTCGTCATACCTTTGAATTTCTTACTGGGATTTGCCAAAGATTATAACAGAATCATCGTCAATGCCAAACATGAGTTGATTCTGACTCGATCAAACACCGATCTGAATGCTATAATTCAAACAGCCACGGAGAATGTTAAAATTTCCCTGGAGAAAATTGAATGGTTATTACCATATGTTAAACTGGCTGATAATGCAAAGATAAAGCTGCTCAATTATATCGCCACCGATCCAACCATATCTATGAGTTTTCGCTCTTGGGGAATGTACGAGTATCCATTGCTACCACAGACAACGAGACATGTATGGGTTGTCAAAACATCGACACAGCTGGAGAAACCAAGACACGTCATACTGGGATTCCAGACCGCACGCAGGAATGATGTGAAGAAAAACGCTAGGGAATTTGATCATTGCATGATCAGAGATGTGAAACTGTTCCTCAACTCGCAGTGCTATCCCTATGGAAACTTGAATCTCGATATCGCCAATAATCAATTCGCCGTTCTTTATGATATGTACACAAACTTTCAACCATCATACTACGACGAAGAATCCGAACCCTTGCTGTCAAAGAATCGATTTTTGAACCAAGCCCCACTCATCACCATAGATTGTTCAAAACAGAATGAATAGTTGAAAAGTGGACCAGTGGATATTCGTTTGGAATTTGAAACTAACGTTAGCTTTCCAGCAAACACTTCAGCCTATTGTATGATTATACACGATCGCATTATTGATTACAATCCGATTAGCGGTACAGTAAAAAAATTAGTATCATTATAAGAATTAATAAGTAATACCAAGTATGTAAAATAACTATGTGCAGGGATAAGATAAATAAATGATATGTATTCGATATATGTATATATTTTTATTTCTTGTTCACCACCCTTCTCCACCATCACGTTTTAAAGCTAAATTCACATTTATTGTATCGTCCACCTCGGTAGAGGATTTGAAGAAACTTCTCCCGCGCCGCATCAACCATTTGAGCAAACTGCTCTGGATTCTCCTCCAGAAATTTGACAATTCGCCCGGGCAAAAATATTGCAAATTCGTCGGCAATGGTCGTCACCGTTCCCACACCAAATTTCGTCTGAACCATCTTGAGCCCCGTAATGTCATACTTCTTTCCAACCTCAAGTTCAGACATCTTTTTCACCTGCTGAAGGTTCTCCATACAGGCGGTGTTATTTAGTCGTGTAAAGTCCATTGTTTTTTTTTTTGTTTCTCTTTTCTGTATAAGAGCAAGAGAAAGAGATGAGGAAAAATCATTTTATTAAATCAACGCTTCAATGCCGATACTAATTTGCTTTTAGCGCACATAATCAAAACATTATTATTCTTATCTTTTCTGGTTTTCAATCGATACCTTCCAACTCTCAAGAACTTTGATGAATCAGCTTGCTATTGGTGGTTGTATTGCTGATGTTGAGGGTTTGGCGTGCAGTCAAGACGTGAGTAAAGTTCGATGAAGCTCTGGGGTTTATATACACCAGGCACGACACTTTCCAAATACCAGCTCGTTAACCGTTGCACATTTCCGAAAGCACAGCGGTACCCCTGCACATCCCCATGACAATCCCCATACCAGCGGACTACTTTCGACTCATGTCGCAACATTCGAAAGTTTGGACAGCCCAACTCTGCTAGATCAATCACAAGTTTTGAGTTGTCCTTGACAATTCCCTCAAGCCACCGCTTCTTCCCCAACCCCTTCACATAGATTCGACATGCATCGGCCACAATTCCTTTCACAACCATCTCCATATCCTTGTACGGTGTTTCCCCCACATTCCAAGGCATTCCATGATAATGTCGTGTCAGCCAGGCATTTTAATTTCTAACCGCCCTCGGCAGAATCATTTGCGAGTACGGTGGTTTGAAAATAATCCGAGTCAGACCCAGCTGATATTCCTCCGATGTACGAATACTTAGAGCAGCCAGTTCTTTCACCACAAATTTATCCTCGAATGTGCCAAATCCTTGCACGTCAACAATCAACTCCATGGTAAAAGTTTTATTTCTATACACAGTTCGAATAACAGCAGATCACACACTGACTGAGTCTCCCGAAATTGCACGCTTTTTCCCTATATATATATCCTACCTCCTGTATGCGGTATAATTTAAAACGGTGCTTCTACCTACCGTAATTATGTACTTTCACTATGGCGAAATTGGAAATTTGTAATGTGAAAAACACCCTCAGGGTGTGAAAATTTAGTGTGTCAACCTAAGCATAATTAGTCAGTTTAGAAAATTTCACAAAAGTAGAAAGTTCACAGTTTGGAAATTTTCATGAAAAAAAGACAGTTTACAGTTTAAAAATGGTGGTGGCTGTTGAGGCGAACCCATTCTATGGTGGGGAAACAATGTGGTCGCATGGGCAGAATATCCACTGTAACGCAGTTTTCTATTAGGAAGAGGAAAACCTTTGACTCCGTCACAATTCGGCGCTTCCCGTGTTAATTAACTGAAACTTACCTAATGTTGGGCGCCAGACGCTTGCGCGTCGTTTCCTTACCAAATTTTTACCATATGATACGATACGATATGATAACTAAAACATACGAGATGCGACGAGCGACAACTCAACTAGCTCAGTTTTCCAAAGCCTTAGATAGAGGGGCAGGGTACACCATTTACATAAAACAATATTCGATATTTTACTTGAGATCACATCAATCAGATTTATTTCTTTTTCGAAATTAGACAGGTTCGATAGAATCGATGACAGAATCGGTATTAGCTTCGTTTATTACAGTAGTCGATCTAAATAACGGGACAGAATTTAATTCTTTTACGATATTAGTGAGAGGCGTGTGTCAGAGACGATTCGATATAAAACAATTTGACTAGACTCCAGACTTGGTATCACAGAGCGATACTTCGTACCCAAATGCAAATTTTATTTATCATAACGCAGCCAAACACTAGTATGCGACTTTTAGCCGAAATCAGATGACGATACTCAATAATGAAACGATACAGGTTCCCTAATTATTAATTAGTGGCACGCTGAGCCTTACAATAAACGATATTTCGAGGTCTATCAAAAGATAGGGACCGCAGGGTCATTCAAAATACGCAAATTACTTAGTTCAGCGATAACAGATTATTTCAGGAACGATAGAAAGATAATAAACCAGATTCTACGATATCTTAACGAAAGTTTCGATACTAGATTTTACCTAGCCAAATTTTCTCAAGCGATAATAGAACAGAGATAATTACTGAATTATAACAAACGATAATAAAACTAAACTATAACAAAGTTTCTGTAACGCGAGGCCTTAGCCCTCGCGGCTAACTTCGCTCAGGGTACTCCAGGAAAGGTATTTTATACTATTTTCATGCACAAGCAATATTAACAATACTAAAAATGCTGAATTTACAAAGCCATACGATAGGTAATAGCCAAAAAGCAATATAAGATCTACGTAATTCAGTCAGACTCGAGGTTGTTCGATAAATTAACCATAGACGAGCTTCTTAGCTCAAAAATCCAAACAATAAACCAGACTTTTATACGAACTACCTCGTGTCTTCACAAAAAGAATCAAGACCTTACCTTAATCGACTTCAATGATTGCACTACACTATTTAAAGTAATACTCGATACGATATTATACGATATGCGATACTCGAGGACTAGTAGACAGCGTAGCGTAGACTGGAGCGAAGAATAGGCTGAGTGACCAGTGTGTCTTCCTTATATAGCCTTTATTTCTACGCATCGGATCATCCCTCTAGTAATTAGGTCACGTGACGTATCAGTGACTTTTAATTGGCTCTCGGTACTTCTCGGTAGTTTCGACGGTTGTCAGGTGTTCTGACGTATTCCGGGAGAATCACACCTACCCCTCCGTTGCTGTAGACCACTCCTATTCCCGCCTTCCGTTAGAACTCCCTGGTGCTGGATCTACCGGAAATCTCGCTCACCAGAGCTATTCGATAAATTCCGATAGGGCCTTACAGGATTCGTCAATCCCTACGGAATGGGTAATAGCCTCGCGCTGGATCACTAGGATCTCGCCTACGATAAAGTCCCTCAGGTCGGAACGCTGATCCGGGGGTTTTCTCGACCAACCACGGCCGCGGTAACAGTTTCGGAGATAGTGCAGATGATCGGTAAACCTGTTGTCGACAGTTCTTCGGGTAGGAGGCTGTGAATATGCTTTCGCATGACCCTATACGCCACCCTCAGACTGGCAGGTGATGTAGACGGTAGCTTCGCCGGATGACGGGAGGATTTTTGCCGTGCTTCTCGCACATCCCTGTACGCCGTCAGTCCGTTACGTTTCGAGCAGTGCGTTTTCCGGCTCTAGTGGAGGCGCTGGCCTTGCCGCTTTCTTGGCGAATCGAAGACTTGCACGCCGATAGGGCCGTCTTCGACGATACGAGAGGTTCTTTAGGCTGCATTTGCTGTACTTTCCATCGGTAGTTCCCACGTCGGTAGAGACCTCGTGGTGCATCGTGATCGAGATTCATAGATTTTACAAAAATAAAAAGTGTATTAGTTAAAGCTAACCATTTTCCCTAAATTTTCCTTTTCCTGGAGTCCCTGTCCACGCTACGCTGTGCTTTCTCGAGTTTTTCCCCTTGTAACTGGGATTTATCAAAATACCACGTTACACCACACAGCACTCATTGCAGCCCCAGGAGCGTGCACAACACGTTGCTGGAGGCTGTTAAATGGACCATCATTAGAGATTTCGCCAATTAAATGAAATAAATAAATAAAGGAGATGTCAATCGAACATCTTATCATTCACCCAGAGAACTCCCCACCCCACCCCTCACCTCTTTCAAAAAAAAAAAAAAAAAAAAATTATAAAAAAACTCATTAAAAAAATGGGTGTTTTTTATGTTTTTTATGTTGTAAAAATCATCCGATTTTGATGCAACTAGATTCAAATTGTAGCGAATAGAATTCTTTAAAGAAAGTTATAATATTGTAATGAGATAAAACCAATATTGTCATTTTTAGACACGATAGAAGCATAAAGAATATTCTAGGAGCCTAGGGATTAACGACGGATTAACGAAGGATTAGTAGGCCGTCACTATATAAGCGGTGACGCGCTAAGCCGAGGAACTCACTTGATTTCGAAATCTCAATCCTATAGCTAAACTACAAGTATACTCAAATTATATTCAAAATTATAGTTCAATTTATATTTCGCATCACATTTTCCAATTGTAGATCAAACCATATATTTCAACTTATATTTTCAAATTCTATTTCAAATTCTATTTTCAAATTATAAATCATATTGTATTGAATCGTATTATATTAAGTCAAATTATATTAAATAAACTATCACTTCGTAAATCTCTCTAAAACTACATTTAAAGCATATTTAAAGTTATACATCCGACGTACTTCCACAAACAAACACTCATACCCGTTTTCGTCGGGCGGTCTGTTAATCTGTAACGTTCGGGCTAGACCGGGTGGAGAGTGGGGCTAGGAACCCGGTGTAACCGCAAACGGGTCTGGGGGTATCGTCCCCCTCCGCCGGATGCTTGGGTTCCACCGGTAGGTGGAGTCGTGTGAAATAAATGCACTAAACACTGTGGGTTTAAATGATATCAAAATATATATTTATTTATTGAAAGAAAATAAACTTTCCTCGGCCGGGCTACGGCTTTGGTACGGAGGGTACTGGATCCAAACTGGAAACAAAGTAAAGTAACGGAATATACAGGGTGAATCCTTTAACTCTGTCAACCCGTCACGGGTATGTTGGGGCTGCTCAGACAAGCATTTTGAGGTAACACACTTATGGTCGGAAACTCCTCCTAACGGCTGTGGAGGGCTTTAAAGATTTATTTTTTTATTTTTTTTATTTTTTTTCTGATACCCAGGGGTTGCTTGTAGTGTAATGAATCAGAGGTGATTACTCGCGACCCAACGTTTTATTCAGGCGTGGATGACTGACAAATTTGTTATTTAATATCAACAAAACGATAAACTTTGAAGAACTTTTATAACAATGAAAAAACTAACAAAAATCTGAATCCGGATCTGAATCCCTTGGAATATTATTTTTGGGGCAGAATGAAAGCTATCTGATGTACCCCGACCAGACGTTCCACGGAGTGTCTTCTTCAAGGTGGCGGACACTTTAAACACCTACTGTAAAAGATCAGTTTAATGACGTGAAATTTCCGTACCACAAGAATTGTTTTTGTTAGTTTTTTCATTGTTATAAAAGTTCTTCAAAGTTTATCGTTTTGTTGATATTACATAACAAATTTGTAAGTCGTCCACGCCTGAATAAAACGTTGGGTCACGAGTAATCACCTCTGATTCATTACACTACGAGCAACCCCTGGGTACCAGAAAAAAAATAAATCTTCAAAGCCCTCCACAGCCGTTAGGAGGAGTTTCCGACCATAAATGTGTTACCTCAAAATGCTTGTCTGAGCAGCCCCAACATACCCGTGACGGGTTGACAGAGTTAAAGGATTCACCCTGTATATAACACAAGTAATTACCGATATCTTATAGCTAGTTTTAAACTAAATTATCTTAAGTGTATCGAAGTCTTGTATAGATATAGGTATGAATACTGGGATACATATATCTATACGAGTTCTACTAGAAAGATTCAACTACCGGACAGGCGTCGCTAGAGAGTGAAGGACTCTTACGGTTGTCTAGACCAACTCCCCGTGGAAGACGGTGGGAGTTGGGTTGCGGATAAAGCTATCCGCGGCTACGTGGTGAATCTAGACCTACCAAGCACAAAAAGGGTTGCTTGGCAGGGTTTTACGGCTATTGCTGTCCGTTAGCTAAACATTAAAGAAAACTAGAATCTAAAAAGTGATTCGCTTCGGCTTCTGAGGCCGGCTGAGAAAGTAAAGACATATGCTAGGTCCTAAACTATTAAACGGTTGATTCTAAATTGAACGGCGTGAATTTACGGAATTATATGCGACCTAGTGCGGTACGGGATTGAGCATAGGTGAAGCCCAATACTCGGAAACGCGAACGCGCCTAGCGGTCCGGGGTCTTGTCCCGCGGTCCGTACGTCTTTGCAGACGGAGAACTGCTCGGTTGTTAGCTGAGCGAGATCTGCCTGAGCCTGGTCAAGCGCGTGCTTATATCTGGAGCTATGATCGCCTTATCGGCGAGAGAGCGGTCACGTGGTTGCGTTTGTGATAGCCGCCCAGCGGCTGGACTGGTGACTTGCGTAGTTCTATCCTAGGCTGTGGGCGCTAGCGGTGACTCGTACGGTGCTGCGATTAATTGTAGCGAGGCGATACTGATCTATTATTTCTCAATATGGCCGATATGTCAAAATAATATTGAGATGTGATAGTGGAGTGTATCGTGTCGTTACAAATCCAATGCGCGATTACGACCGTATTCCCGCGGAATTACGGAAAAGACATTCCTACCCGTTTTCGTCGGGCGGTCTGTTAATCCATTGCGCGGTTGCGACCGTATTCCCGCGGAACTACGGCAATACATACACAAGTACAAATATACACACAAGTCCGTTTTTGTCGGGCAGTCAGTACCTCCAATACGCGAGTGCGACTGTATTCCCGCGGAACTACGGCACCTATACACGTAACGCCTGTTTTCTCTAAATAAAAAAGGACAAAGAACCACGCTAGCCCGGTGCATAGGAAAACCGTCCGTTACACAATAACGTTCCTCACGGACGATTTACCTCTGAATTAACACGTCGAACGGCCCGTCTTATAAACTGGCGCGTACTTACTTCACTCGCGACAAAGGTTTTTCGTCGGGTCGTGTCGCGCGGCGACGATAGCCCGCGCCGGGCGGCAGCGACCTTGTTCACATTTTTGCTCACAGGTGGCGGGCTCGCTCGAACGCGCTATATTTGAATTATTGAATATTCGCCGTAGCGTTACAAGCCGACAATTTGTTGCTCTGCGACACGATTCTTTATTTGGTGATTGGACAGGTAAGGAGGCCGAAGCGTTCCTCGCGATGCCAATCAAATAATAAAGATCGAATTTTCTAATAATTATTTCACGCTCTACCTTTGAGGGATTTTAAATCTATGTTTGAAATCTCGATCTGACCGTAAAAATATAAATGGAATTTGGAGAAAAGAAAAGAATTTAACGAGCTTGTGCTATATAGCAACTCCGAAAGCCGGGAGGACCGAAATCGTACCCAGGAGCTGCGTTACTACATACACAGCAAATAGATTCTTTATTTAATGTTTGGACAGGCAAGGAGGCCGAAGCGTTCCTCGCGGTGCCAAACCATCAATAGAAAACTGTTTCAAGCGAAATCTCTGATTTACACGGCCGATCTGCCCGTCTTATAAACCCGCCCGTAGTTACTTTGATAGCGAGAAAGGTTTGCTTTAGGTCGTGCCATGCGGCGAAGGATTGCCCGCGCCGGGCGGAAGCGACGGAGTTGGCATTCTTCCCCAGAGATATCGGGCTCGCTTGGCCGCGCTATATTTGTTCAAAATTATTATCCCGGAATGTCCTGGCGGCTTTGAAGTTCTAAGGTAACTAACCAACCTATACGCGCATGCTCTGTAATCACCCAACCTATAAACCCTCGGCAAACCACAACAAGGTATATAAGGCGATCGGAAGGACCGCGTGTCGGCTTATTCTGCGTTCGAGCGTGCGATCTTCTGAAAGTAAGAGAACCTAACCTATTTAAGACAATCATCTTTGACAATCACCATATCCAAAGCCTAATTAGATATCACCTCACGAGTTGGCTTGCAAGCTTCCTTGAGGTATATTTAAGAGCAAATCACCGTACCTAATACTCAAAGAGCATCACCTAGCTAAGTCACAACCCTAGTTTCCCTTACGTAATGTTTAGAATCTTCTATCTCTAAAAAATGGACTGCAGCTTTTCGAGTATACTGTGTGTGAGCAATCTCAGAAATCAAGGTGTAATTCATCCAACGAGACTGGAAGCTTACTACAATTCACCCCACTGAGCGTTTAATTTTTGAGGCTACACTCGCCCTATGATATACTCCACTCGTCATTCAAAATACAGCTAATGTCTAACCCCCTAACTGATTCTCTTCCATCTTTTCCTAACAATATTTAAATTACGAATATTAGCCGTAGCGTTACAGCCCTTTGATTTTTATTAGTTCACAGGCAGCTGATTTTATTGATAAAATTGATAGTAAAGGAAGAAAAATTTGTTTCTTCCGTAATAAACTTCTCGAATCTTACCAAACTATTGAAACTATGATTAAGGGTGTAGTCTAGTTGAGCAGTTTCAAAAAATTGATTTTTTTTTTTTATTACATTTTTCGAAAGTATATATATGAAAGAGTATTGTGTTAAATTTTTATGAAGATCCGAATAGTGTAAGTGTATTTTTTTTCAAGTCAAGCGTCACTACCTGACCGCGCGTACCTGAGCTCTCCGCGCGCTCGACGGTTATATCTGCTCTAATCCCCTCTCCGGTCCCTTTTCTTTTCATTGGAGCAGTTGTTCCTATATCTTATACGAATCTCTGTATTCTCTTGCGCAGGCATCGCAGATTAAACTTTGGTCAGATTTTTCACGATTTTTCGATAGACAAAATTTTAAACGCGTTTTTCTCGAAACGACGTTTTCATATGCGCGCCACACGATTTCTCCGAAACCAGTTGACCGAGCCTTCTGAAATTTTAACCACATATTCTACACTTGTAGAGTCACAGAATGACCTACGATCAAGTCAAAATAATTATTTTTACTCTATTAAATTCACGAAAAACAGCGGAAAAAAACGACTTTTTTTCGAATTTTTGGATTTTTTTAAACCAAATCTACAAAATTCGTTGAAAATTCATATCCGTAGGTTAATCTGTAGCCACTGGCATACCGAATCTGAAAAGCTTTATTTTTTTGGATTCAGGCAAGCCGTTCCCGAGTTAGCGTGTGGCTACCAACTTGCGTTGAAATCGAGGGCTCGCGTTCTTCCACGAATCACATGTATAAAAATGGTCTAAGTTAATGAAAAAAATTTTTTTTTCGTAGTTCAAGACCTTAATAATCACACCCAACAACTTTCATATTGATATCTTTCCTAGCATGCTCACAAAAAATTAACAAAAATACGCTTTTTTTTGGGCCTCTCAACTAGACTACACCCTTAAATCTAAGTTTCATAAAATATTAAGTCAAAGTATAAACTACGTGGCCAAAAGGATGGGTACCGCAGGACTCCAAAATACAATAACGAGCTAGAGAGCTTGATATAAATCAATTTGAATCATCCTCAATCCTCTGATAGATGTCTGAGCATAGTGATGATTTGTACATTTACGCGTTATGTCTTGTTTTGAAAGAAGTTTGCTAGTTTTCGTTTGTAATATACTGTATCGAAATATCGTCGCGCGCGACGATATTTCATTAACATATTATCGGTTACTTCAGACATTGACAATAAAAATTAGAACATCATTGCGTACAATTCAAAAGTACATGCGATAAGCAGCAATGTAAAATGAATAATTGTCCTTTCCGTGTCGGCAAATTTGTCGGCGTTATATCTTTCAGCATTGTACACCGTAATGTAATTGAAAACTGAATTGGGTTTCACAATCAGATGAAAGAGCCAAGGTGGAAGAGCACCTATACTATTCTTATGTTCTAGTAAACAGCTGGTACCATAATACGGAGAGATTCAGAATACGCGGTATTTTCCTTCCACCAGTGGATTCCTCGTATTTGATTGCTTCTAGATTATACGAAATTAACTCGTTCACGCGATAGACAAGTCTTATTGAGAATCTGTATTCAACTATAAGTAATATCATTCGTAGGTATAAAGAGAGAATTATACATACCGTGGATAAGACTGATAATTAGTTGAGCTGTTTATGCAAATATCGCCATATCCGTAACATGAAAAGTTTCGTAATATTTGTATGCGGATTATGATTCGTACAGCTATAAGTCCGATTATTCAGAATCTTACTTCTACTTCACAACTATTTCTTGAAAGAAAGAGATATGGTGAAATGGTAATGGTAGAAAAAAAATGTGCCCGCCAAGTACGTAGCTCTT
This sequence comes from Rhogogaster chlorosoma, assembly GCA_944452935.1. Taxonomy (NCBI): domain Eukaryota; kingdom Metazoa; phylum Arthropoda; class Insecta; order Hymenoptera; family Tenthredinidae; genus Rhogogaster; species Rhogogaster chlorosoma. Next base: position 13,245,801 of record OX101798.1, on the reverse strand, counting down.
GGAATGATGTTTGGATATCACTACACGAAACAGCGAGGTCCGACTTCACGACGTATACTTGCGGGGAAATTGTAGCGCTTTGCATGCTTTTCTAATATCATGCCAGAGACTGGCGATAGGTTCGTCGTTAATTTTCATTGTAAGTTAATTGGGGTACTTGCCGGATTTTTTTACATTTCAGATGTTTTTGACCCGGATTTCACTTCTTTTTGTAAGTTCGTGATAACTAACAATATAACCATGTCTCGTATATACATCTCATTTAAATACTACCACAAAATTTTTCAATATAATTAACACTCTCATCTAATAAATATCGAAAGATCGTACAACTGTTCGATGCGTGATTCTATGTGTATGAGATCGTAATGCGGAAAATGCCTTCAACATTGGTTTTCAATAGACCTAAGCAAATGTAATCTAAATGTGTCTACTGTTCGTTTGTTATACTTTTACTATCGCCGTATATATAGCACTTGATTGTTGATGCAACGCGAAATCATAATCCAATGATTCTTCGAGTGGCAATCTAATATTATCACCTTGATTTTATATCCTAGAACAATTGTACTCTACGGAGAAAGACTTGTATTCATGTATGCAAAGGGATGCTATAATAAATAATATAAAAGGAGTTGGGTGGATGAGGTGGTAATAGAAACATTTGAAAGTCAAGTAAGCTCTGTTTTTCTGTGAAGTGCGGTAAACACAGACCATTTATTACTTGAATCTTAATTCTATGACACATATTGTGGATACACTTGTTTCTGTAAATCAATCAAATTACAATAAATGGTTTGTAATCGTAGGTCTTAATAGTACACATTAAATGTAAGAATTGATAACTGCGTTATTAGCGGTACAGAAATTCATAGAGATTAGTGCACAGGCAAGTTATACAAGTTAATTATTATAAACATACACGAAAGCATATGCACAATAATGAGAATTCAGCCTTTGTACTTATGTGACTAAAACGAAATTATGTACCACTAATGATGAATTACGAACAATTATGACAAGAAAATATTTAACCAGATGTATACATTGACAACTGACTATACTTCATGAAAATTGTAAAAGATCTGACTGAAAGTATGATTTAATTGAAAGTATGACCAGACACAAATATCTTATTACTACAACAATGATTATATTGTAAAATAACCACCAATTGTGCACATTCTACAAACTTGATCGGAATTAATGAGAATAAAAATGCGGTAACAGTGTCGATACCAGTGGTGTCACGATTTAAACTATACATGACCGGTGATAATGACAATTTTAATCACTAGTTAGGATGTTCTTGTATGTTTTCGCAAGCCTGAGGTTTCCGGAGTAGGCTGACTTGTAGATTTTGTTCCAGACAGGACCAATAACAAGTTCGACGGATGAACTGATGTTCTTGAATTTTCACTGCCACAAATCTATAAAACAATCAGATGAATTGGTTTGATTAAATGATAATATGACATGTAGCGGAGAGACCAATTGACGATAGAAGAGTGAGGTGTATCGATTATAATAATCTGATATCCGGGGCTACTATTAAAAGAAGAGCAACGGAAAGAATGTAACGTATTGGCTGGTATCAATAAAACGAAGTAGATACTAATGCTTCAAGTATCAGCATTTACTACGAAGCATGTAGGGGTTAATACTTCACCTCGTAAATACTTCATTTGCGTAGTAGATGCTTCCCTCGTGTAGTACATGCTACGCAAGTGAAGTATCTGCTACTCCTAAGAAGCATTTGCTTCAATACTGTAGTATCTACTATAGTAGTAGTATAAAATAATTTCTGGATATAAAATACCGAACATCAAGACGAAAACTATTATTTTCAGTCACGATTTTTTCACATATAACGAGCTAGAAAAATTCAACAAACGTTATTTGAATGATTGGGTATATCTATGTATAATTAACACGAGTTATTTGATGTTTTCTATATTCCCTCCGATTTTTATAAACTTTTATCCGTCGTCTAATATTCATAAAAGCGGCCATTTCCACTTATTTAGCGAAGTAGCCCGTCTGAGTTGCTCGGACAGCAGCTTCACTCAAACTGTAGTAGATACTACGCCCGGCTCAAACGGAGTACCTACTTCGAGCTAGGAGTAGGTACTATGAAACACTAGTATTAACTCCTATGTACGAAGCACCTACTATGCACATAGGAGTAGGTACTACGGAAGCGAAAGCATGCTACGCATCTGAAGTATCTACTCCGAATCCGAAGCATCTGTTTCAAGCATTAGCATCTACTTCGTTTTATTGATACCAGCCATTGACTGTAATAATAAAAGTACCAGAAATGATTCAACGATATAATCTTTTCTATGTTAATGTTCTTTTTCAAGTGACAGAGATTTCTATAATGACGAAATTTATAAACTTGTATGATACCATTCATATTAAAACGTCAGATTACAATTTTTTTTCTTATTTAAAATTATTCCTCAACTTACCAAAGCTATCGAGTCGCCCATGTAGATTCGTCCAACTGATGATGATTGACACTGTACAGACTTGCTGAGGTTTCCGGAGTAGGCCAACTTGTAGATTTTGTTCCAGACAGAACCAACAACAAGTCCGATGGAGGAACTGATGTTCTTGAATTTTTTCCTGCTAAAAATCTATAAAACAATCAGATGAATTGGTTTGATTAAATAATAATATGGCATGTAGCGGAGAGACCAATTGACGATAAAAGAGTGAGGGTATCGACTCTAATAATAACTGATTTCCGGGGCTACTATAAAAAGAAAAAGAACGAAAAGAATGTAACGTATTGACTGTAATAATCATAGACATAGAGCGTAGACTGCGCATCTCTTATACTGCATGTGGTAACGCCACAAGTGAGAGAGAAGGAAGCACAAACAGCCAAATCCCTCTCCGTCTAAGCATTTGACGCCGTTGGATAGAAAAAGACAGACCTAGCCGCGTCCGTTTCTCTGTCTTTCTATGATGAACCGAACGATTTTTGGCCCAAATGTGCAGTCCATGCTCTATGTCTATGGTAATAATGAAAGTACCAGCAGTGCAATGTTCTTTTTGAATTGACGCAGATTCTTATAATAATAATGAAATGAATGAACTTGTATACTATCATTTATGTTGAAACGTCAGATTAGAATTTTTTTCCTTATTTAGATTATTCTTAAACTCACCAAAGCTGTCGAGTCGCCCGCGTAGATTCGTCCAATTGATGATAATCGACACTGGATAGACTTTGGTTTGTTTTATTTGTAGTCTTTGTTTCCAAGTAAGGGCATACATATGCGTGTCACTGGTCCGTCGTTATGAAGGATTCTCTCCTGTGAATATCAAAGAAATTAGTCACCTTTTCTACCGGTTGCCGTCTTTTATTTAGCGCTGTCTGGATTGATGACGACTGGACTTATGATCGATGCAGTACAGTAGCCTCCCGCTAAGTGCATGCTCGCTAAGTGCGCGCCTGGGCACTTTCCCCTCGGTCGAGCATAGGTCGTGTTTCCCTGCCGTGCACAGAACGCATAGCTTTATCCTTGTCGCACTTTCATCGGTCGGTGATCTGACTCCCCATTCCGCCAGTCCCAAGCTCCGCTCCGCTGATGATACAACATTATTGTATTCATGAAACGCAAGTTGACGCGTTCATAATTTATGAATCACCAAATATTGTAAATATAAAATCCGAGTCATTATTATTTCACGATCTGTCGACTGCACGAGGAAGAGGTTAACTTAGAACCCTATTTCTTCTTGTCTTGTAATTGGCACATTGTGTAACTTTGTGGCACTTGATTCTTCTTCTCCTGATGTTCATCCCGTCATCGGAGGTAGCCAAGATACGTTATCATTAATATTATTAGATTCTTTTCCTTTCTTGCTTAAGGGGTCATCTCACTTTGACGTACCTAAAAATGAGCCAAAATTTGCGATTTTTTTTTTATGAAAATGAGGATAGGTAGACATGAAATTATGTTTGTACTTATTAAATGTGACCTTCTAGTATACGAAAAATTTTTTTTTATTGAATTCCAAACATATGTTCGATAATTATTTGCAAATACACGGAGCAACAAAAAAAAACGGCGAGGTCAGCGGCGTGCACGATTTCTCCAGAACTACTTGACCGATCCTCACCAAATTTTAACCACATACTTGTTATGGTGTCAGTTTTTATACAAACCTACGTCATACCAAAAATTTCGATTTTAAGTTCATTTTCTAAGAGAAATTTCGTGAAAAAAAGTTCTTTTTTTTTTTTGAACAGCCGCCATTTTGTTATTTTTTGTTTAAAAATTAATTTTATAGGTTTGGAAGATAGCCACTACCATACTAAACACAAAACTTCCTGAATTTTCTGTTTAAGATGGATTCCACTTGCAAAATCATGCACGCCGCTGACCTCGCCGTTTTTTTTTGTTGCTCCGTGTATTTGCAAATAATTATCGAACATATGTTTGGAATTCAATAAAAAAAAATTTTTCGTATACTAGAAGGTCACATTTAATGAGTACAAAAATAATTTCATGTCTACCTATCCTCATTTTCATTAAAAAAAAATCGCAAATTTTGGCTCATTTTTAGGTACGTCAAAGTGAGATGACCCCTTAAGTAGTGTGACGTGGATTTTATCAGACCCCGGATCCAGACCGGATCACTCGACCACGGGGTCGTCCAGTCGACAATTGGCTAAGAAAATTATAATTATTTATTAGTGTTGGGCGCCAGGCGGATAACCGCCACGTTCAAAATTCTAAATTCAAAATACAATCAAACTACAAGTACTCGAAGCGTCGGCTAGCAACAGTACCGCGGAGAGGGGTCAGGATTAAATGAGGAATTAGCTAGGCGTTGAATAACGACTCGGAAAGTTTCAAGTTAACAAAAATAATACTGAATTTATTCAAAAATAAGTGATATAAAAAAATCAACAGACGTTCACGTACCCGGGGGTACTTCCCCTCGGATTTATGACGACTACAGGCCGTGTAAAGGCGACCTGGCCGCGATTTGCGAGTTTTACAATAATAAGAATCAACTAATTCGCTCCCACGCAGGGTGGCAATAACAAAAATAAATCAGTTAATAATCAACTCGACAAATCTAGTCCCCGCGGGACAACAAATGAATTTTACAACTAACAACGGGACTTAGAACTAACAATGAGGAGTCTAGGACTCGAAATAGCAGAATAATAACAAAATAAATAACGCAAATCACGAAATAACAATATTAACAACCAAATAATTCCAACAATATGGCCCGCGGCTCAGAATTGATAACCAAATAAGGCCAGCGGCTTGAAATTCCACAAAATTATTAACAATAACGTTACCGATCAAGGCGATCGGCACGCCTTCGAGAGGCGAAGCCTCCCGGGAAGAAATATTTACAATTTAATAAATAATAAATTAACTAAACCTAACTTAACCTAACTCTGCGGTAAATAATTATTCAATGATAAGGTCTCGAAACCTAGTCGAAACGACCAGCGCGAAAACAAAAGGCTCGAGGTCTCGACAACAAAGCTCTTCCCACAGGAGGGAGAGAGAACGACAGTGACCGACTGTCTTCGTCGCACTCGTGTGCGAATCGACTATACTCCATACAACTCAATACAATTCAATATATCACAAAAATCCTCAATAAATTAACTCACAATACATTTCTCTAAAGCATGGGGACACTGGTGACGGCCTACCAGTCGGAAATCGGTTTAATTCGATCTCGAATAAACTAAATAGCCTCGTGGCTGCACAAGGCAAGGCGGCAGACGGCCGTTGCCAGATTCAAATTATCATGGGTAAGAATGGCTAATGCTCACCGTCTTCCAGCCACCTCAAGAACAGAATTGTCTCCTTCGCAGGATCCATCCTCGCTCTAGCCCAGAAATCCCTCGGGGATCAACCAAACTCGCTCACACACTCAAAAATCTTACAGAAGGAATAATTCCCGCAAAAACCTAAAAAGCCACCAATATCGCACAAAAACTAAACCCAACAAAATTCGCTTACATGTGCTACGCACGCTAGTCTAACGCAGAGTGATCTTAGACGGCATGGCGCCGATACGCAGGGGTGTCGCTAGGCCCTCGAATATCGATTTGCTAATCGACCGTGCGGCTGACGTCACACGGATGGCGCTACGCTCCTCGGCGCGAATCCTTTTGAATTTCGCCACGGTGTCCTAGCTCCTTCGTCCAGAGGAGTACGGGTTGCAGGTTCTTGGCGGTGGCGGGAATCTCCTCCACCACCTTCGTCCCTCGGGGCAGAGTGTCCTCGACACTCCCCCGTATCCTCGGCTGATATGGGAGGCAGTCCGGCAAGGACTAGCGTCACAAGCTTCGGTGGCGTTCATCAAAAGTTAACACCCTCAGTGCTTTTCGTTCGTAGGCGTGCGTCGTGGCGTTTGACTGTCGTAGCTTAGACTCAAAACTTGGCCTCGTCGTCCACATGTTAGAGAAAAGTTTTGAAAGAAAAAACAAAAGAATAAATAATCTATTTCATCGTTTTAAGTCGGTCACGGTCGTCTCTCGGAGTCAGTAAAGGCCTCGGGGCCATCCTAACCATTCATACTAATGCCATTTACACTTCAACCCCCGCTTAATTAAGGTCGTGTCAAGGGGTGAGGAGCGCCTTGCAACATGCAATGTTACAGTAGGTATTAGGTTATAGGTTAAAAACTCCACAAATTCACATTAACTCTATAAACTCCACTAAAGAATGTAGCCAACCAAGGGCACTTTATATCACATCAAAAATTTAACCGGCATCGATGATCCATGGAGCATCGATTATATTTGTGTATATAGTAGAACCTCGTTTATCCGAGCTAATGTGGGGAGGGGGTACCTCGGATGAGCGAAAACTCGGATAGTACGGAAGAAATAAAAAATTCGGAAATTTAAATGATTTCTCATGTATTTTGAATTGTAAAATTAAATTCTTCGCTCGTACAGCATAGGCATAGCGGCTCTATCTGTTTTATCCGAGATTTTCCGTATTATCTGAGCATACACCTCGAATAATGCGGTGTACTCGGATGGGTTCGTTGCCTCGGATAACGCGGAGTCTCGGTTGATCGAAGGCCGGATAAACGAGGTTCTACTGTATTGATTTATATAGATCGAAAATATTACGGTTGAAGCCATAGTATATAACTCTATGATTGAGGCGGAGCGCTTTTTTCTGTGACCCGAGTACCCGCCGCGTGCGCTGCCATGCGGCCATTTAGACGTACCAACGTAACTTCGTTACTTTATTTATATCTAGCAACTGCGTGCGAGTTCACATTCGGCTCAAAATCAATAGGGGGCTGGGAAAAGTCGGCAGATACCTACCTTTGAAATCTCAATTATATGCGTGCGACTATTCGACAGATATCGTGGTCCTTGTCTGCGGTCGAAGAAGAAGAAGAAGATTAATTTTTTTGTAATCTTTTTCAGCTTTCAACAATTATTATTTCGAGATCCGTTCGAACGATTTGGTTAAGATTTAAACTAGAAAGTCCTTGTGGGTAAGTCTTCGAGCCCTGTAAATTTCATCTAGAAATATTATCCCCTTCCGGAGATATGATGTACTCTCACATGCAAAAACGTGGTTTCAAAGACCCCCCGGGAAAAGAATTCTTGCTAGCGCTCGCCTACTAGTAAAAAAAAAAGAAAAAAAGTGGGGAGGGGTACTTGCCGGCGATTCGCTACCGCGAATCTTGATATCAAATTTGTTCCTCAATCTTTTTTTTTTTGTTTCGAAAATACCTTCTGTAAGACAGCTATCATGTGAAACAGAGAGAAACCCTGTGAAACATGACAAATCTCACTGAAACGAAGAAGGCCAATACGGCTACGCTGGAAAATTATCAACCGCCAGATCAGGAATCCCCAATAAATAATAAACTGATGCCTTTTCATGACAGATTAGTCAGTGACGAGTTGCTAAATAGGTGCACACATAAAAAAAAGTCTGAAGCAACAGCCAGACATAAATGAGTATTCCAATTCAGCACTGAGATTTTCTGAGAACCACAATAGTAAATCGCAGAACGCAGCACGATAGAATATGCTGCTACAGCCGAATTGATGGAGCCGCAAGGTGAAGTCTTGAAGATCAAGAAGGACTGGACTACAAATTCAACGATCAACTTTTTCAATTTTGTTTTATATGATGTTGAATCTGGAAACGCAGGCCGAAGAAGACATGCGGTCAAAGATGCCGCAGCAGAAGAATCAGAAAATCTGTGATGCCTCAATGAGAGAGTTTGATGACACGACGTATTGAATTATCTTAGACCACATATGTTCAAAATTCATTTCATTCGTACCATTTTTCATTAAAAGGCGATTTACTCAAAACTACATTTTCAGCTACGCTAAATGTTCCTTGCGTCATACTTCTGCTCCGATCAATTTCTCCTTCGCAGTGTAGATTCATGCATACCTTATACACAAAAGTATGTGAAGAATTTTTTATACTGTAAAAAGCACATAGTTTTCAAAATCCATATAACATGAAAAATGTGAAAAATTGAAGAATACAAGTTTAAAAGTCTGGTAAAAAAAAACCAGTCATTCAATCTCAAATCCGTTGCATACTTTTCTTCGCCTAAGTGTACCGAAAGCCCCAGTCAAATAGTATGATCCGAATAAGATTATGACGCAGGGAGCATTTTGAAGTTGAGTATCTGTTTGCCCTTAGAAGTTGCGTAACTTCTATATTACTCAAGTAATCTAGAAGCTCAAGGTGAGAATTTCTTAGTTTCAGAGCACAGTTTCACAAGACCTATCAATAATTTTGAATATGAAAAAAATGTGCAAGTTCTCAGTTTCTGTAGGATCTTCTCTTAATTTCAGCAGGATTATACGGTATTAGGGATAGTGTGATCGTCACAAGAAATATATTCGGAATTTAGGCAAGGGGAGAAACATTCAGTAAAAGACAAAGACATTCACTTCAATTTTCAAATGTGACAAACATAAATAATTTATTAAATAGAACTTAATTTTGACTTATACAGTATGAGATTGAAGATTGTAACGTTAATTCAACTAAATATTCGCCAAAAAATTCTCAAATTCAAGGCTCGAACGTTTCAAATGGATCAAGAACGGCGCTTAATCTCTCAAATTGTGTGAAACATGTTTATCTCGCATATTTTACAATTCTAATAACATGTGAATCACGAAATATTCCATTTCTTTAACGAATATTCTGTTACGTTAACGTTACGAAGTGCAAAGTGTAAATTTAGCACTTAATCAGTAATTTTTCAGCCATAGCTTGAAGGACTGTGTTGCCTGACGCCAGTAACAGGCTCATATGTGTTCTGCAACATTGATTGTTCGGAGCTTGGACGCTTGTCTACTGCAATCCAATTCAGGTCGCTGTGAGAATCATACAAATCGATGAACGATTAATCATCTAATAGAAATGTCACAGTAATTACTGAAATATATTCCATGTCACTGTGGTGAAAGTGAGCTGGGAAATATCGACTCGTATAACATACCTTCTAATATGTGATATCCAGATTGATACTTTCGTTTGCTCTGTGGTGTCAGATTCCAAAAAATTGTGGAGATCATACAGCCTTGAAGTAACAGTAGGCTGATGTTTGGTTTTAAAACACAGGCCATTCTGAGCTTGCGTAAGTGTTTGTGGCCATGTAATGATTCCAGTGAAGGATGATTGACTAGGTACATGTATGGTAAGGAGCTGAATGTGCCGAAGAGTGACGTGTTGTTCTCTAGATTAATGGAGACTGTGATCTTCGCAGGTTCATCTGTAATCCTGAAATATTGGCTCTTCAACGTACGCACGCCTGCAAATCATAAAAATACACGGAATTAATACTTTGATGCTGCAGTGATGTTTTCCCGGGCGTTGTGTTCTATTGATTAAGGTGACTTGAGAGCACCAATTTTATAGCATACCTTTTGATATAAGATCTTCCAACGTATTAATCCTATTGTGTTGAATAGCGGCTGCGCAAGTTCGGATGATTATCACAATAGCTGTATTCCCATGCGACTTTTGGCCAAGTGGAAAATGAAGTGAGTGATCGGAAATGTTGAGTATAGATCGTGTGATCTATGGATCTACCGAGACATTCAGGTTTTAGCGGTGGGAAGCTAATCGTCAGTCTTGAAATCGTCGCTCTTTGGAGTTTGTGTGCCTGTACCAGTTTCTCGTGTCGATTCTGGTTTCTGTAACAAACAGTCGAAACATTGATTATGTAATAATTATAATTACTAGTCAGTTGGTAGGAGCTCACCAGTTATAGGTTCTCCATTCTGTCTCATTAATGGAGCGATTTATAAAGTGTCTATTTTTGTAGTGATATATATTCTTGTAGCTGCTGTGTTATTAGTAACCGAATAAGGTTTCCATTGATTCAACTGTGCATTGCGATCTTATAATGCATAGTGTAGCTGTTTTCTACCTGTTTGTACAGTCGGGGAACCGGAATCTGAAGCTCCTTATCCCGCGCCGAACGCAACTGAACATACACCTTTAATTTAATTGATGTTTAAGTTGGCATGAGATTACAACGACATTAGCTCAACAGATAAGTTAGCGATCTGCTCTGCTTTTTTTCAGAGAATGTCAATTCGCATAACCTCTTGAATGCACAAGTGATTGAAAAATCTGTCACATCGGATAACCCCAAAATGCGCGTACGTTTTTTCGAATTAGGTTGCTCCTAAAATAAACTAGTGCTCGTAAAGTGTTCATATCGTTGAGGGAGGGCCCTAATGAAACTTAATATTATATTCTTTCATGAAACCGGATCGAATTTTAATCATTTTAAAGTGCTAGCTGAAATTAATAAAATCAGCCTGCGAAATTTTAAATTCAATCTTAAATATAGGAGGATCACGCACCAACGATGAATCGCAGGCTATTCAAAATTTGGCAATGTATTCAGAACACTTAGGCAAAGAATTCCAAGTATCGGATCTAATATCGGTCGTCTCGTTACTCAGAAAGCATAGTTAACATTTTTTATTTCAAAGTCTCTACAGTTCATTGTCATAAGTGATTCGGAACATAGGTTTCATATGACAGTAATATCTATACCGCACTTTGTGCTTAACATGTGTGTGAAGGGTATGCTCCGTTTGGGAAGCTAATTGGAATAAGAATTATATGCAAGGAGCAAACGGCGTTGCTAAAAATCTATGTCAGTAAATTGCATTCTGATAATCGGTAAAAATCGTCTCGGTTTCATGAAAGGATATAACATTAGCTTTTATTAGGGCCCTCCCTTGACCCTATGAACACTTTACGAGAACTAGGTTATTTTAGGAGCAACCGAATTCGAAAAAACGTACGCGTATTTTGGGGTTAACCGATGTGACAGATTTTTCAAGAGCACTTGAAAATGATTAAAAATCGGTCCGGTTTCATGAAAGAATACAACATTAAGTTTCATTAGGGCCGTCCCTTGACCCTATGAACACTTTACGAGAACTAGGTTATTTTTCAACCACTTGTGCATTCAAGAGGTTATGCGAATTGACATTCACTGAAAAAAAGCAGAGCAGATCGCTAACTTATCAGTTGAGCTAATGTCGTTGTAATCTCATGCCAACTTAAACATCAATTAAATTAAAGGTGTATGTTCAGTTGCGTTTGGCGCGGGATAAGGAGCTTCAGAATCCGGTTCCCCGACTGTACATACCACGGTAGATCTTGGTTAGACTCAGATTAGAATTTAGCTAGCTAAGTTTTATCTGATATGATTTTCAACGTGACTCCAATCAATTTATGTGCCTAAAGTATTTCTATCCCTACTAGTATATCTAGTTTCTGATTGCCGTATACATACATAATAATCCTACGACATCATACAAAATTCACAAAATAATGAAATTATTTTTGGGTCATAGTCCTTAAACAATAAATTTCTACAATCGAAGAACACAGAGGTATATAACATAATAGTGTCAATTATATAGGCCATAGTCATTAATTGAGCATGAGTAGATTATAGGACTAGATAATATGATTTGTGTGTTACATGATTCATGAAGCGATAGCCGTGATAGTGATGAATAATCATGTATACTAACAATAACAGTTGGAGTTGTATATGGACTGCGACTTATATGTGACGATAAAATTTTCATAGTGAACCCAATATTTTAGACTCTGATAGTGATAAAAAATGCAAAATCGATAATTATATACAATGGACACAAAAGTTGGAGTTGTATATGGACTGCAACGTATATCAAACGGTTATAGACTTCCAATCTCGATGCATGTAATTATAATGTTGTTATCAGTGATTCCGTATTGTATGTAACGCCATTATTATCCTATCAATTTGAATTCGAATAATTAAATATCATGTTGCATAATATCAAACAGTTGCTAGGTTGAAGAATAGAATTGAATTCGAGTTTCCAACACATTAAGATTGAAAAGCTATTGTAACAATACTCATAAAATCAAAGAAATCTGTCACATTCTATGAACAGATACAGACATTATTGATAGTCAATCTCCCTATACAATTCCACGTACGATCCTTCCATCCAGTGTTAGGACGGATTTAACGACTGATTCTTAAACACTATAATATTTTGATAGTCTCTCTATAGCTATACTATGTTTGATGTGAATACACATACTCGTCGGAATACGTGGATGTAGTGTGTAGTGTATATTAGTGTAGGCTTGAAAAATCGAAGTAGATAATATGGTCCATGATAATAGTTAAATCATTTTGAATAATACTGTATAATAAAATGCATAATCATGGAATAGTTATATTTGAACCAAACAAGTTATTGCATTAGCAATATATAACGGTTTATTAACAATCCATTATAATCTTAGTAACAGTATCAACAGGTCGACTTGAATAATCACAGTTGATTAGCATATTACACCACCAAGGAACGACGTGTGGTATGGAATAGGTGGATTCAGTCAGTGATTGGATTTACAGCGGAGGTTGTATCATACAGATACAAGCCAGTGTGTATGGTTTGAAATGATCGATCAAGTACTTATTGATTTATAGTAGGGGAGAGTGGTCCTGAGTCGGCCCAGTAAGACTTTTGTCCGAAAACAGAAGGTAAATCGGATTTTATAGCGGTGTTAAGTGTTTGGTTACGTAGAGTGATCATTCGCCTACAATTCTATGCCATTGAGGAAGGGGTAGTGTAGCTTTTGCAGTCAGAATACAGTGCGAAGTGTAAAAGTGCATTTTAAGCATTTCTCAAAATAGTGGTCCTGAGCCGGCACCCCCCTGGTCTTGAGTCGGCACCCCATTTTTTTCACTCCAATGCAAGAAAAAGCGCAGATTCTATAACTCACAACAGGAAATGGATGAATTTGCACCATTTGGAAGAATAAAACATGCACTTTTTGTCCAATTTTATATATTATATTATATTATTATTTTTATTGTTATTGAAACATTTTTAGGGTACAGTAGGTACAATGTTGAAAATGAAAAAAATATGAGTTTTGTATTGAATGACAGAAATTAGTTCAAAAATGGATGATCAGTCGCTATCGTAGTCAGATTCGTAGTATGTGGGGCGTACTGAACTCTGTATCGAACGCGAACGCAAGTGCAATCCACTTGTGGAGGGTTGTGGAGACTGGTGTTCTTGTCGTTGTATTTCATCTGTTTTTTTTTGTTTGTTTGTTTTGTCCTGTTTTGCTCTTTGGCGGTCGTCCTCGTGGTTTCTTTCCTTCTGCGCTGCGTTGACGACGCTGTTCTTCTTCTTCAGCGACACGGCTGATTTCAGCTTCATCTGTTAAAATTGTCGTTCGTCCTGGCTTTCGGCCTCGTCGTGCGCCTGTCGTTTTGCGTGGTGGCGCCTTCGGAAATGGTGCCAGACTTTCTAAAGTGTCATTTAGAAGTAACGTGGACGAGGACGACAAGAACAAAGTACTAGACGAATTCGAATAGTTTATTGAGTCTTCATCAATCGCCGCCTCGATTCCATCGTGTGCCGCAATGGCTTTGACGTTGCCTTCTGCCTTGTCAATCGCCACTTCTTCTGTCACGGCGCTGATAACGTCATTGTTTTCGGGATTAGGTCGATCCGTTGTTAAGCTGGGCAAATAGTCGATATCTTGGAAGATATCAGAATCCATTGGCCAAATGCCCGTCGCTCTGAAGCCCGATTTAATATTCACCTCTGTGGCGCCGAGCTCGAGCGCTCGGGCAACCATGGAGGGAATATCGAAGATCTGAACCACGCGGCCAGGATTCATGCGCATAAACGACTCGAATTGCTTATTTAATGCAGCTTTGAAAGGACCGAAGACACTGACGTCCAAGGGTTGGAGTCGGTGAGAACAATGGGGGGGAAAGGAAACAACATGAATCCCATTAGCGCGACAGTATTCGAGGACTGCCAGTGCGCGATGGGATTCATGGTTATCGAGAAGGAGGAGGATAGGGTCAGCCACGTTGCATCGTGTGAATTTTTGGAATGTTTTTAAAAATTGCAAAAACATCTCAACATTACTCCAACCAGATGGATTTGCACCACCGACGCAACCAACAGGACCTCCGTTAAGAAAATGTTGATGGAAGCGGGCGCGAGGAAAGATGAAGAACGACGGAGCTCGTATGCCGGTAGCCGACACTGCTTGGGTCAAAGTTACAAGTTGTCCACGTTCTGCTGACGTTACTTGCCCAATTTGCTTTTGGCCACAACGAGACACGACACGTACCGTTTTGTGTACAGTGGTCACACCGGTCTCATCGACGTTCCAAATATTGTTTGGCGTAACTTTTATTTCTTCCATAACTTGGTTATAATTGGCAAAAAACGCCGCAACATTTGCTCGGTTGAACGCGCTCACACGGGCCAAACTGGTGGCTTCTGGTTTTCGTAGCGACAATTTAGGATGCCGTTTTAAAAATGAACGGAACCATTCCAAACCAGCCGATTGTTGATCATCCCAAACCTTCGGATAAACGATATCCAATTTTTTGGCGAACTCATAGGCCAATGAACGAGCTTGCGTCGCGGTCAAGCCAAAATAAATGTCCGATGAATGCAACATATATTTTTCTAAGGCGTCCTCTTGTTCTTTTTCAAACACCTACAATGAAATTCACAAGGTGTGATGAGACGTGAAAGAGCAGGAAAAAGGAATTATTCACCGTTTTATGGCCATGTGTCGCAATATACAAATCGTCTAGATTTATTTCCATTGGCGTCGTACTGTCCGTTTTCGTTGATGGTACATTTTGATTGTTTCTGAAATGGAGCTGCAACGTCGAGCGTGGCACGTTGAATTCCAGAGCGGCGCGTTTGCACGACATCCCCAACTTCATAGCTGCCACCGCGCGTAAAAGTAGTTGGGTATTACGCTTTTGTGACCTTCGTTTGAAATTTCGCCCCATGACTATTAAGGAAAAACACCGAAAACGAGAAAAAACATAACAGAAACAATACAAAAAAGGAACACGATCAAAAAAATTGGTGCCGACTCAGGACCACCTGTTTGGTGCCGACTCAAGACCACCTCGACTTTTTACACGCTTCACGTGATTATGTACGCGAACAAATTCGAATGGGAAATCGACATGAACCATCAATTAGTGCATTGAATAGAGAAACCAATGCACTTCCTAATTTCGAATTTTTGAAATATTTACATACTTGTTGCTGCTTCTAAAGAAATGCTTAAAATGAAATTCTTTCACACACGAAAATAATAAATGCGCTCACGCTTCGCAGCACAATCCAAACTGACGACTGTCGGTATAATTTACGTCAGTGCTTGCCAACATGTCATGCCACAAAATATTTGAACCGACACGCACGCCATCTCTGAGAAACACCAGGGTGCCGGCTCAACCCACAGTGCCGACTCAGGACCACTCTCCCCTATATATATGAGCTTGCAATATCTCATAAGTGCCTAGATGGTTAGAAACATTACAGTTAATTTCCCGGAAATTCGAAAGATGCTGCATAATTTCAAACTATTTTGAAGAATTCATGTCATTTCACTAATAATATAATCGATAGCATATTTCAAGGTATCAAACGATTTAACTAGATTGCTAAAGATATTAAATGTTCCAACTCATTTCATAGACCACGCAAAGTAAAGAGCTTTTTCTGATTTTGTGTGATTGTACACTTGCCTTCGGTTCGTGTTGCTAACTCACACTGGTCAGAAAAAGTTTCATCGCTCTCGTGTCGTACTGTACTATTTTCAACTCATTGTGCGAAACTCGGTTTGTTATACCTGTTGGTAGTGTGCTAAGTGCTCGATTCACACACGTCCATATGTAAAAATAATTAAGTTCTTTTCGTTGTGAAATAATAATTTTTAGAATATTTTTCTTCTATTTAACTTCACAATTTGGACACGTAAAAATTTATTGACTGAATAATCGCGTTACCAATATCTCAAAGTGATTACATGTTATTTATAACTAGTGAAATTTAGATGACAATTAATATAAAATAATTGTATCAAAATCAAAGGAGCCTTGCTTTTCTGATATAACTTGTATATCTCGAATTTGCATTTTCATCGATACACTACGCAAAGGGATATATACAAGTCTTAATCTAAAACACGAGTGTTTTTGTGTCTGTGATTTTCTCATTTCTTTAGTTTTGGAGACTAATAAAATTTTATGTCTTTGAAAATTTTGTTTTTAATCCTCTGCGGGGGCAGAGCCACTGGACCCTGTCCACATCCTGCCTCTCGCACTTAAATTGCAATTTATATACTATATTTCCCTATTTTCTAGAGTTCTTCACTGGTCAAGGATTTCGCACACTGAGTTTGAAAGAATAGTATACGATATGCGTGTGCATACTTGTATCGGTACTGTACTGTTAAAATACTTTTGATGATCAGCAATTTCAAACATATCAATCTATTTGGTAATCAGTCTGCGTTGCTGATGTATACGTAGGTAAAGTTAATGGTTTGTAGGCTGGTAGAAGTTGGCTCATTTGAAGAAGATACGTAGAGTGTTGTAACTTTGGAGCAGCTGTGGGCTACCTCTGTTTAGGGACATCGTCTTGCAGAAATGTTATTTTCGTCTGGTCCAGTGGATTATTGATAGGATAGGAATGGTCCAGGCGACTGTAAAAGATATAAAATAACATAGAATTGAAACAGAGGTTTCAGTATATTACTACTCATTTTCCTAGCATCGTTATAATTTTGGAGCTACGGACTTTGGGCTACCTGTACCTTGGGATGCTGTTTTATCGAAGTGTTATGATTGTCTATCTCAAAAGATTGATAATTGGAACCTTCGTGATGGGATGTCGTTTGGTCAAAGTGTTATGTATGTCTATTTCAATGCATTGATAAGACGATAGGAATGGTCCATGTGACTGTGAAAGATATAAAATAATAAAGAATTAAAAACAAGATTTCAGAATATTACTACTAATTGTCCTAGCATTCTTATCATTTTGGAGCTATGAGCTGTGGGCTACCTTCGCCTTGGGATACTGTATTGCCGAAGTGTTATATTCGTCTGTCTCAAAGGATTGATAATTGGAACCTTCGTCATGGGATGTAGTTTAGTCAAAGTGTTATCTTTGTCTACTCCAATAGATTGATAATAGGATAGGAATGGTCCAAGTGACTGTGAAAGATATAAAATAACAGAATTAAATGAGAGGTTTCAGTATATTACTACTAATTTTCCTAGCATTGTTATTATCTTGGAACTATGGGCTTTGAGCTACCTCTAACTTGGGACGCTGTATTATCGAAGTGTTATATTTGTCTATTCCAACGGAGTGATAATCGGAATCTTGGTATTGGGCCATCGTTTCGTCAATGTATTATTTTCGTCTATTCCAATGGATTGATAATAGGATAGGAATGGACTAGATGACTGTAAAAGATATAAAATAACAGAATTAAATAAGAGGTTTCAGAATATTACTACTAATTGTCCCAGCATTGTTATTATTTTTGAGCTATGAGCTTTGCGCTACCTTTAACTTAGGATTCTGTTTTGCCGAAGTGGTTCGTTCATTTCAACGGAGTGATAATCGGAACCTTGGTTTTGGGACGTCGTTTAGTCAAAGTGTTATCTTCGTGTATTCCAATGGATTGATTATAAGAGAGGAATGGCCCAGGTGACTGTGAAAGATATAAAATAACATAGAATTAAATGAGAGGTTTCAGTATGTTACTACTAATTTTTCTAGCATTGTTATCACCTTGGAACTATGGGCTTTGGGCTATCTTCGACTTGGGACGCTGTTTTATCGAAGTGTTATGTTCGTCTATTTCAACGGAGTGATAGTCGGGACCTTGGTATTGGGCCATCGTTTCGTCAAAGTATGATTTTCGTCTATTTTCATGGATTGATAATAGGATAGGAATGGACTAGATGACTGTAAAAGATATAAAATAACAGAATTAAATGAGAGGTTTCAGTATATATTACTACTCATTTTCCTAGCATTGTTATCACTTCGGAGCTATGGGCTGTGGGCTACCTTTGTCTTGGGACGCTGTTTTGCCGAAGTGTGACGTTCGTCTATCTCAATGGATTGATAATTGGAACCTTCGTTATGGGATGCAGTTTAGTCAAAGTGTTATCTTTGTTTACTCCAATAGATTGATAATAGGATGGGAATGGTACAGCTGACTGTGAAAGATATAAAATAACATAGAATCAAAGGGAAAGCTTCAGTATATTACTATTAATTTTCCTAGCATTGTTATCATTTTGGAACTATGGGCTTTGAGCTACCTTTAACTTGGGACGCTGTATTATCGAAGCGTTATGTTCGTCTATTTCAACGGAGTGATAATCGGAACCTTGGTATTGGGACATCGTTTTGGCAAAGTATTATCTTCGTCTATTCCAATCGATTGATAATAGGATAGGAATGGTTCAGGTGACTGAAAGATATAAAATGACATAGAATTAAATATGAGAGGTTTCAGTATATTTCTACTAATTTTCCTAGCATTGTTATCATCTTGGAACTATCGGCTTTGTGCTACCTTTAACTTGGGATTCTGTTTTGCCAAAGTGGTTCGTTCATTTCAACGGAGTGATTATCGGAATCTTGGTCTTGGAACGTCGTTTAGTCAAAGTGTTATCTTCGTCTATTCCAATGGATTGATTATAGGATAGGATTGGTCCAGGTGACTGTGAAAGATATAAAATAACATAGAATCAAATGAGAGGTTTCAGTATATATTACTTCTCATTTTCCTAGCATTGTTATTACTTTGGAGCTATGGGCTGTGGGGCTACCTTTGTCTTGGGACGCTGTTTCGCCAAAGTGTTATGTTCGTCTCATTTTCCTAGCATTGTTATTACTTTCAATGGATCGATAATAGGATAGGAATGGTCCAGGTAACTGTAAAAGATATAAAATAATGAGGAATTGAAGGAAAAAGCTCTTAATATTACTATTAGTTTTTTTAGCATGTGTCATCATAAGGGATTATTCTGGATCTTGAACGTTAACATAGCGTCTAACGTTAATTTTCAGCGCTTGTGTTATTGTTGTCCGTCCCCATGAGTCCTCTGTCATCTTCGCTACCGCCTACATGCTTTGTTTCGGGTGGAAAATACAAGGTTGTTAAGCAACTGGAACGTTTATCATCGACAATCAACCATCGAACTCAGGCAAAACCTGACGCTGTTACGACGCTAACTAGCAAACGAAATCATGGCCTCGGCTTGAAACGAGTGGCTGGCGTTACCGCGCGTGCTAATGACTCTCGGCAGTAGTGTCTGATCCGTAGGTAGCGATATCATGGAGTCAGGATTTCCTCGCTTCCAATTGTTGATTGCCCAAACATATAGAGGTCTGCGTCGATGAACGGGTGTAGCAGGGAAGCGCAGGCGCTCAAAGTTAACCTCGGTGGTATGATAACGCCAAGAGATCCAGAATGGCACCTCAAGTGATGGTAGGAAACATACGAATCAATAGATAAGTAAAGAGTCATGCATTTAGTGAAATTAAAGAGGCCGAGGCTGTTTTATACATCCATTATTGTGTGAACAAATGTATCAATCTAGTGAAAATCAATGTGCGTACATACCGTTTGATGTAAGTCATCCTAACCTCTTTTTCACTTGTTCCCGTTAGTAGTAGAATAATACATATTTTGTATATATATTTGAACCCAGCTCAGAGGATCCGTTACGTGCAATTACAATTACAAGAGGCCATCATGCAGATGTTAATAATTATTCTCAATAACAGTCATCGGCATAAAACCTTGTCGTCGCACTATTTCACTCATAACCATAAATATGCACTGATTCACTGATATAAAACCACTATCACGACCGATAACACATTATATAAAATTATATAAGCTATATGCCCTCTAATAGCCCTATATAATATGATTATATGTAAAATTATTATTATTTTAATTGTCGATAGCGCCGCCCCACAGCTATGCGACGGCCATTTTGATTTCGTCGACCCTTTGTAGCTCACTTAGTAACTATATTATCACATATCGAACGAGTGCGGATTCAGATTGAGGCCAAAATCAATAGGGGGCGAGATTTCAATGGCTTGTAACAACGTTTAAAAGTTCAAGTCGATCTGTGTCCTCGTTCGTTCGGAAATGTGCGGACAGTCTGCGAAAAGTTTGTCGGGGGAAGAAAAAAAAGGTGTTTTTTCATCAATTTTAGTGACTAATAAGTCGAAAACCAGTGGACCGATTTCGACCAAATTTATACAGCAAAGTCGTGTGGTGGGGGAATATCTATTCTGAAAATTTGATCGAAAAATATTCCCGCGTTCTGAAGTTATGACCTCGTGCTTACAGGTATAAAGAGTTCCCCCCAGTAAACATATTCCGGCTAACGCTCGCCTGCCTAGGGGTACTTGGCGGCGATTCGCTGCCGCGAATCTTGATTGAATATATCCTGACGACTACAGAGCAGGCGAGACTACCCGCTGAATTTAAGCATATTATTAAGCGGAGGAAAAGAAACCAACTAGGATTTCCTTAGTATCGGCGAGCAAACAGGAAATAGCCCAGCACTGAATCCCGCGGTTCTGTCGCCGGGAAATGTAGTGTTTGGGAGGATCCACTTATCCTGGGGCGTCGGCCCGCGTCCAAGTCCATCTTGAATGGGGCCACTTACCCGCAGAGGGTGCCAGGCCCGTAGTGACTGGGACGCGCTACGGGAGGATCTCTCCTCAGAGTCGGGTTGCTTGAGAGTGCAGCTCTAAGTGGGTGGTAAACTCCATCTAAGGCTAAATATGACCACGAGACCGATAGCGAACAAGTACCGTGAGGGAAAGTTGAAAAGAACTTTGAAGAGAGAGTTCAAGAGTACGTGAAACCGTTCAGGGGTAAACCTGAGAAACCCGAAAGATCGAACGGGGAGATTCATCGTCAGCGAAGTCGGCTTCTCCGCGGCTCGTGATGTCGGGACCCCGTGTCCACGGCACTCGGCCGCGGTGTTACATCCGGCGACGGCGTCGTGCACTTCTCCCCTAGTAGGACGTCGCAACCCGTTGGGTGTCGGTCTACGGCCCGGGTTGATGCCTGTCTCGGCGTTCGCATCGGGGCAGACCCCCGGTTACCCGTCCGGCTGCCCGGCGGTACCCGCACGGTATAGAGCCGCATTGAACTGCGTCGGGCCCGCCGCAAGCGCGGCCAGCGATACCCGGTGGTCGGACCTAGTGCCGTCCCCGGGACTGGTCAGCTGTTGGCTGGCGGTGTCCGCTGACTGGCTCATTTGAAATAATATTATATCGGTCGGCGACGCTATTGCTTTGGGTACTTTCAGGACCCGTCTTGAAACACGGGCCAAGGAGTCTAACATGTGCGCGAGTCATTGGGACACGCAAACCTAAAGGCGAAATGAAAGTGAAGGTCAGCCTAGCGCTGACCGAGGGAGGATGGGCCGCATCACGATGCGGCCCCGCACTCCCGGGGCGTCTCGTTCTCATTGCGAGAAGAGGCGCACCCAGAGCGTACACGTTGGGACCCGAAAGATGGTGAACTATACCTGGTCAGGACGAGGTCAGGGGAAACCCTGATGGAGGTCCGTAGCGATTCTGACGTGCAAATCGATCGTCGGAACTGGGTATAGGGGCGAAAGACTAATCGAACCATCTAGTAGCTGGTTTCCTCCGAAGCTTCCCTTAGGATAGCTGGCACTCGTGTACAAAACGTGCACGAGTCTCATCCGGTAAAGCGAATGATTAGAGGCCTTGGGGCCGAAATGACCTCAACCTATTTTCAAACTTTAAATGGGTGAGATCTCTGGCTTGCTTGAACTATGAAGCCACGAGATTTTGGATCAGACTGCCAAGTGGGCCACTTTTGGTGAGCAGAACTGGCGCTGTGGGATGAACCAAACGCCGAGTTAAGGCACCGAAGTCGACGTTTATGGGATACCATGAAAGGCGTTGGTTGCTTAAGACAGCAGGACGGTGGCCATGGAAGTCGGAATCCGCTAAGGAGTGTGTAACAACTCACCTGCCGAAGCAACTAGCCCTGAAAATGGATGGCGCTGAAGCGTCGCGCCTATACTCGGCCGTCAGCGGCAAGAGAGGCGGCCTTAGGGCCGTCATGAAGCCCTGACGAGTAGGAGGGTCGCGGTGGTGTGCGCAGAAGGGTCTGGGCGTGAGCCTGCCTGGAGCCGCCGTCGGTGCAGATCTTGGTGGTAGTAGCAAATACTCCAGCGAGGCCCTGGAGGACTGACGTGGAGAAGGGTTTCGTGTGAACAGCCGTTGCACACGAGTCAGTCGATCCTAAGCCCTAGGAGAAATCCGATGTCGATGACGGTGTATTTCTATGCCATATTGATATACAGTGAGTTTTCGTATCTGCAGGTCGATCCGTGCGCCTGCGAGCAGGCAATTGTAGATACGTCTCATGTTTCGATTGAGAACCGTTTCCCGCCACGGCCATCTACACACTTCCTACGCCCATGATCTAGACTCCGTAGTGATCCCACTGACAGGCCATACCCAACCTCAAAGATCACTTGTCAGAATAACCTAAATATTTTGAAATGATGAAAAATTGATTTTGGTCCATAATCCAGGGTGATAATGAGGCAAATGAGAGTAGAACAGTCTTTAATTCATTCATTCATTGTGATAAACATGAGATGACAAAGTTTTCTGTTGAAGATATTAAATATTGAGCCAGTCGCATTTTTCAATTCTTACGACGCTAAGGTCGACTGCTGTTTATTCTTATTTATCTAGAGTTCTTGTTTTACACTAAGCAAGATGGGACGAGTGAGTGAGAGGGTGAATGAATAAAAGACACAATTTCGCGGAAGAAAACAAGACTGCTTGCTTCGGCATAAAAACCCTCACGGTCAGAGGGAAAAGCCGGAGCAAGTCAAATATTTATTAAATTCAATCAAAATAACCAAATATACACAATGAATTAGCTGATGCGTTTCTTATGAACTAAGTTGAATGGTCATTCAATACTCTGATGGTGGCTTACCAAGTGTGATACAACCAACACAAAACGCCGCAACTTCCGACGGTTACGTGGAAGTGGGGTTACGGGGAGCGTCCAAGATGGCCCACGGCCGTGCAAACAGCGGTCCCGACGTCTCGGGGAACCAACGCTGAGATGCTCGGGCGACAGTTTGTCGCCGCTATGACGCTCGCCCGGGAACGGGCACCTCAGATCACCAGAGGGTAACCGCGTTCCAATCAACCAGACTCATTCACTTAAACTATTCGCACTTATACTTATTCGAGCGCTCGAAACTCTTATTAAATAATTGGCCGACACGCAGGTTACAATTAACAGTTATAAAGGTAGCAAGATGCTTATTCAATAAAATTATATGCTAAAGGTTTACAAAATAAGGGACACTGCACTACGTGTACACTGATTGAAAGCGAAGCTGAGACTGACTGTTTAGGCAGAAGTGCAGGCGTCGCTTGGGCCAAGACAAAGGGCCCAGGTCGCGTTGTAAAAAGCCACATGTGCAGACATTTTCCAGACCCGGGTAAACCCTTAGCCCCGACGAATGCAATCGGCGCCTGACCTGCGTACCCATAGCTGAGAGAAAATATTTGTATATAAAAAGTAAAAGACTGTGTGGAGAAATATTATTTAGGATCAAGGTTGGAAATAATAATTTATTAGCCCGCTAGATTCGAGCCCGAACAACTGCGAATGCGCCAGAGAGTGGAAAGATTGGATTTGTAGTTCGAACTAGCTTATTCTCGGTCCGATAAGACAATGTATTTAGGCGTATTTGTGAGAACCGACACTTCTGGATCTGGAGTATCAGTGCGAGCAAGCCTGAGCCCCTATTTAATAAATTTAATAAATTTGTTTTCCTTGTATTATTTCGCCGAAAAACCGGACATTTGTTGGATGGTCGTATAGTCCCAGTCGTCCAGGTTCTCCGTTTCGTAGTTTCAGTCGTGTAAGTCAACCTCTTTGTAATTTCAATCGTAGTACAGGTCCTGCGCGCTTCGTAGTTCCAGTCGTCCAGGTCCTCCGTTTCGTGGTTTCAGTCGTGTAAGTCAATCTCTTCGTAATTTCGGTCGTCTAGGTCCTGCATTTCGTAGTTTCGGTCCACCAAGTGCTAACCTAGACGACTGAAACTATGAAAAGGAAGACCTGGACTACGAGAACTACGAAGCAGAGGACCTAGACGATTAAAACTATGAAGCGGAGGACCTAGACGATTAAAACTATGAAGCGGAGGACATGGACCACCAGAACTTCGTGATGGATCAACCAAGATCTACTGCAGCTCCGAAACTATTAGTACTATTAGTAGGACGCAGTAGCCATTAATAAGGTTTCAGGAAAGACAAATCTACCCAGTATAAAACAAGCCGATCAGATCGTTTCGTTAGCGAAAAGTTACTGAATAGGGGCTCAGGCTTGCTCGCACTGACACTCCAGATCCAGAAGTGTCGGTTCTCACAAATACGCCTAAACACATTGTCTTATCGGACCGAGAATAAGCTAGTTCGAACTACAAATCCAAACTTTCCACTCTCTGGCGCATTCGCAGTCGACCTTAGCGTCGTAAGAATTGAAAAATACGACTGGCTCAATATTAATTATCTTCAACAGAAAACTTTGTCATCTCATGTTTATCACAATGAATGACTGAATTAAAGACTGTTCTACTCTCATTCGCCTCATTATCACCCTGGATTATGGACCAAAATCAATTTTTCATCATTTCAGCATTTCAAAATATTTAGGTTATTCTGACAAATGATCTTTGAGGTTGGGTATGGCCTGTCAGTGGGATCACTACGGAGTCTAGATCATGGGCGTAGGAAGTGTGTAGATGGCCGTGGCGGGAAACGGTTCTCAATCGAAACATGAGGCGTATCTACAATTGCCTGCTCGCAGGCGCACGGATCGACCCGCCGATACGAAAACTCACTATACAGAGAGATTCTGTGGAAAGTTGTAAGCCGTGTGGGTGGGCAACCCGCATATTTACCGAAATGGCAACGCTGTCGTAGGGACAGTTGAACGTCTGCACCTACAGATGACGTAGCGACAGCTGTCACGTCGTTGGGTCAGAATCAACATACAGAGTGACATATTTGAGGTTGATCGTAATATAACTAGTACCACAACGGGAATCGATATTAATTCGTAAAGAAGTGGTAACGAATTAGTGAATTGATTGCAGATGTCGATTTCTGTTTATTTGCAACATTATTTGGGTCCAAACAATCGTCGGGGTGAAATTTACGAATCATTCTAATGAAGGTAACCAGCAAATGTCAAACGATGATAATTGGTAATAAAATCGTGATAAAGTTACGAATTGATCGCAGATTCTGAGTTATGTTTATTTGCGAAATTATTTACAAGCTAGCAGTTCCTCGATGACGGACTGACTCATCGCATCACTTCGACAACTACGGTCAGGAACACAGCGATGCAGATTCGATTCAACGATCAATCCACGAGACATCTCTGACGTAGCAGACAAAAATCCAAATCTCTTCACCGCCTAAGAAGTTTGAAAGTACAGTCTTGCGGAAATCCTACAGCCGATGCTGTCAGCCGAGCTTCGAAACAGACCTACGTAGATCACCTGTTTGCCTACCGATAATCTTGTAGAAGTCTCAGTGAGAAATGAATTAATTGAAAGTATTGTTCTGTAAGTAAACGTAATTACGCCTTTGATAGCTGAATGTAATAAAGCGTCGCATATTTGTAAAAATGATTACATTACAATGAGTTTCTATCATGTAATAACATTTTTTATTCATTAAACGTAGTACAATAACAATAAACTAAATGCGTTGTGCCGACGACATGCCGACTTCTTAAGCAACTTTCGAGATAAGCTTCTGACCGTCTTCTGGAACTATGCGCAGTATTTCCGCAAAACTGTGCATTCAAATTATTAGGAGGTGAAAAAATTTGGCGTTTGCTGCTACGTCAGAGATGCCTCGTAGATTGCTCGTTAAATCGAATTTACATCGCTGTGTTCCTGACCGTAGTTGTCGAAGTGATGCGACGAGTCAGTCCATCATCGAGGAACTGCTAGCTTGTAAATAATTTCGCAATTAAACATAACTCAGAATCTGCGATCAATTCGTAACTTTATCACGATTTTATTACGAATTATCATCGTTTGACATTTGTTGGTTACCTTCATTAGAATGATTCGTAAATTTCACCCCGACGATTGTTTGGACCCAAATAATGTTGCAAATAAACACAAATCGACATCTGCAATCAATTCGCTAATTCGTTACCACTTCTCTACGAATGAATATTGATTCCCTTTGTCTTACTAGTTATATTACGAACAACCTCAAATATGTCATTCTGTCACTTGATTCTGACCAAACGACGTGAAAGCTGCCGCTATGTCAATCTGTAGATGCAGACGTTCGACTGTCCCTACGACAGCGTTGCCGTTTCGGTAAATATGCGGGTTGCCTACCCACACGGCTTACAACTTTCCACAGAATCGTACTGTATATGTGCGTTGACGCCGCTCGCTTGTTTCTTCTTCTTTTTTCTTTTTTTTCCCGTTTCCTTCATTGAGAACGGAGAATGAGGATAGAGAGAGAACGACGTTGAACGGTGCACGCGCGGCTTGAAAGTGACACACCCGTCTGGCGAAAGGGAATCCGGTTCCTATTCCGGAACCCGGCAGCGGAACCGTTTACAAGTCGGGCCCTCGCAAGAGAGTTCGTCGGGGTAACCCAAAAAGACCCGGAGACGCCGTCGGGAGATCCGGAAAGAGTTTTCTTTTCTTTATAAGCGTTCGAGTTCCCTGGAATCCTCTAGCAGGGAGATTAGGTTTGGAACGCGAAGAGCACCGCAGTTGCGGCGGTGTCCGGATCTTCCCCTCGGACCTTGAAAATCCAGGAGAGGGCCACGTGGAGATGTCGCGCCGGTTCGTACCCATATGCGCAGCAGGTCTCCAAGGTGAAGAGCCTCGAGTCGATAGACTAATGTAGGTAAGGGAAGTCGGCAAATAGGATCCGTAACTTCGGAATAAGGATTGGCTCTGAGGATCGGGGCGTGTCGGGCTTGGTCGGGAAGCGGGTTTGGCTGACGTGCCGGGCCTGGGCGAGGTGATGGTTTCGGCCGGATCCGAGCTCGGTCCCGTGCCTTGGCCTCCCGCGGATCTTCCTTGCTGCGAGGCTTTCGTGACGGTTCGCCGTCGCGGTCGTCCTCTTCGGCCGCCATTCAACGGTCAGTTCAGAACTGGCACGGACTGGGGGAATCCGACTGTCTAATTAAAACAAAGCATTGCGATGGCCCTAGCGGGTGTTGACGCAATGTGATTTCTGCCCAGTGCTCAGAATGTCAACGTGAAGAAATTCAAGCAATCGCGGGTAAACGGCGGGAGTAACTATGACTCTCTTAAGACGCATTCGCCCGCCAGCGATACCCGACATGCGTGACGAGCACGCTTACGCTTAGTTGACACGCCCCAGCCAGGCGTGTCGCTGTGGGAAACACACCCAGCTCGAACACCTAAATGTGGCAACGCAAAAGCGGGATGAGACCTCGGTCTCATCTGAGCAGGCCTTTGGCCACAGGCGCTGAGCGTCGAAGATGGGAATACCAACCTCCTCGGAGGCCCCAGACACGGTTCGAACTAACCCGTGTCGAAGAAGGTACCGGAGAAGCCCGACACTGCTCACGCGGTAGTTGGGCTTTTCACGTTAGCCGTCTTGAACACCTGAGCGGTATACGTTGATCCTGCGCAGAACGCCTCAGGGTCCCAGCGCTGTCAGTGGCTCCCCACAGCCTGGTATTGAACGGAGCCGAACATGGCAATGAGTACTAATCATGAAGCCTCGGAGGCCTGTGGACCGTACGTCTCTCACGAGCCACAGGTCGCGGAGTATAACGCTAGCCCAAACAGAGACGAAACCGCTGATAACCATGGCATTCCCATAAGGTCACCCAAAGCACTCATGCTCGCCGGACAGTTGACGGGTGCGATAAGTTGTCCGAAGTGCCTGCTCGAGGGGATTAACGATATCTCCCTCGGCAGTCGACAACTTGATAAGCACATTAGAATTAAGCACACCAATATCAACCTAAAATGGCGATGCGTGAGTTGCAACAAGGTTTTCCCCGGTGTCCATGGGTGGTGATGCCACGTACCTAAGTGTGGGGGTCCCCCCAAGGCGCCACCAGATGCCTTCAATTGCACTGAGTGCAGAAAAGGATTCGCGACCAGAGTCGGCCTATCCCAACACGAGCGTCACGAGCACCCACGCCTAAAAAACACAAAACGCGTAGAGGCAGCGACCCGCCCCCACAAACAGAGCGGGTCCAAACGAACGGTCTGGTCCGAGGAGGAACTTATTGAACTAAGGAAACGTGAAGCCGAAATCGGCAACGTACGCCACATAAACGTCGCTCTGGCGCAGTTCTTCCCCGGTAAGACGAACAAACAGATCAGTGACGTTCGCAAAAGGGTAAGGCCGGCCATTGAACTAGAGTTGAGCGGACACCTAGAGCTGTCAGACACCGTGGCAGACGAGGAATCAGCTAATGGTTCCAACACGTCTTGCCAAAGCCCTACGCCACCCATCGAACATCTGGGACCGACGGCGGAGGGAGACAGCCCCGGGTGTCCCACAGCCGAAAACGTGAATCCCCCAAGCACACCGTCCCTGAACCAAGAGGTGACAGAGGCAAGCTGGAAGGGAAACCTTATTCGCGCAATCCAAAAGGATTGTTCGAAATTGAAAGCGAGCAGGGAGTGGGTGGACGGGTGTCTCGAACTTACCGACCCTGAACACCCAAATTTGAACGAAGGCCTAGAAAGCGCCTGTAAATCCCTGATAGAACCATTGGTCACTAGAGCAAGCGAACGCGAGTCTAGCTGTCCAAAACAAAACTCGAACAAAACCAAACCCTCGAACGTAACTAAGCACCCGAACGCATCACGATCCGCTAAACACCGGCAAAAACGCAGTAGGCCGCCCACTAGGGTGCAAAGAAAAGCCTACGCGTTCGCCAAGTGTCAGGACCTCATGAATAACTGTCCCAAGCGGCTGGCCGACATGGTGATGGCCAACGACCTTTCTTCCACGCAGCTGCGGGACCCTCCTGAAAGGGAGGCAACGCAGCAGCTGTACAAACAGCTCTGGGGTAAGCCGGGCCCGCAAGTCGCTCCCTTAGAACGAACAAGCGACGAGGTCCAGATCGACCGGATCCTCACCCCGGTAACCCCAGAAGAGATCGGTAAAAAGGTTAGTCAAATCGCCAATAAGTCAGCCGCCGGGCCAGACGGTCTGACCAAGCTGGATCTCAAATCAACTGAGACACAAGTATCGCTTGCGATACTGTTCAACCTGTTCCTTCTAGCCCAGCACTATCCTGAGGCATGGAGAACTAACCGAACGACCCTCATCCCCAAAGCCGAGAAGGACACCTCGGACGTGAAGAACTGGCGCCCCATAACAATCAGCTCTGTGGTGAGCCGGATATTTTCATCCTCGCTCGACCGCAGACTGAGGGCGGTTCTGAGGCAGACTGACCGGCAGAAAGGGTTCACTGAGGAGAACGGCTGCTTTGCCAACACGCAGCTCTTGAACGAAACCATTAGAACAGCCCAAGAGGTCGGCGGAGTCATCACGGTTCTCGATGTCTCGAAAGCTTTTGACACCGTTCCGCACTCCTTCATCGGAGTTTACCTCAAACGCGAGGGGATCCCAAGTCTCGTGGCCCGCTACGTTACTGGGATGTACCTGAATTGTGCAACACAGATCCGAGTGAAAGGAGAAGAGGTTGAAGTCGAACTAAAGAGAGGCGTGAAACAGGGAGATCCCCTGTCCCCTCTCTTGTTCAACCTCATGCTGGAACCTAACCTGGAGCGGCTGCAAAGCGAAACCAGAGGCCTAGAGCTCGAGGCCGGGAAACTGTCAGCGTTGGCGTTTGCGGATGACATTATTCTTGTCTCCAAAGATGCCAGTGCTGCCGGGGCCCAGCTTGAACTCGTGCGCTCCGACCTCGACAAACTCGACATGCACTTATCGATAGATAAGTGCTCCACCTTCGAGTATAGAACAGCGGGTAAAACGTGGTTCGCCACAGACCCGAAACTTGTACTGAACAAACAGTCCGTGCCCTACGCGGTGCCCGAGGAGGTTCTGAGATACCTAGGCGTCAAATTGATGCCCTGGAAAGGTCTCCTGCGTGGGTCATGGTTGGTTGAACATGACACCTTCAGGGAGATGATCGAACGTGTCAGATCTCTCTCCCTGAAACCCATGCAAAAAATCGATCTTCTGACAAAATACCTCCTGCCAAGGTACACATACGGGCTGATAACTAACCCCCCGGCCCAATACACCTTGGCCGGGATCGATCAGTTGATTCGAACAGAGGCGAAACGCATCCTCCACCTACCGCCGGCAACGAGCAACATGTTCATGTATACTCCGCGCCGTGTAGGGGGGCTCGGCCTACTCGACCTTGATACTATGGTGCCGTTAGCGGCCCTCAGAAGCGGAATCAAAGCCCTCGACAGTTCCGACCCCGTCTTAAGGTCTGTTGTAGAACGTGAGCACGTCCTGAAAGCAATGAAAGGACACGCAAAAGTGGTCAAACTGGCCTGGCCGGTCAGCATCAGCGATCTGGATAAGCAAAAGCGTAAAGATCGCCTAAGCTACCAGACTCGCTGGGCTGCCCAGGTATGGCAAGGCCAAGGGGCTGAGGATTTCGCCGAGGGACCTATCGGTAACCTATGGCTAAGGCAAGATGGACTCCTCAAGCCATCGCGGTTCATAGACGCGATAAGGCTTCGAACTAACACCACCGTCACAAAGGCGTGGTTAAAGAGGATGGACCATCAGGTGGACGCGGCTTGCCGCAAGTGCAAGTCCACAGACGAGACACTCGGACATATCTTAGGCCAGTGTCAGTTCACCAAGCCGGAGAGAATTCGAAGGCATGATGAGATTAAAGACCTGCTAAGGGAGCGTCTAGGCAAAACGGGACACGAGGTTCTCTACGAACAAGAGGTGGTGGTGGAGGGAGTTAGGTACAAACCTGATCTCGTCGTCAAATCGAATGAGGACGGGGTTCTTGTGCTTGACGTTACCGTCAGGTATGAGAATAAATCCCTTCTCTCAAAAGCCGCTACCGAAAAAATAGAGAAGTACGGACCCATCCTTCGGGAGCTAAAGACAACCCTAGGCGCTGACCGGGCTCGGGTCGTGCCGATTGTCGTAGGGTCACGAGACGCGCTCCCGCAAGCAACGCTTCTGGAGCTCAAGAGGCTGGGCATCTCGAGGAAGGACTGTCTAACGATATCGTTGACAGCCCTGAGAGGCTCCATTGAATTACTGAACGCTTTCATGGACAGCTGAAGGCTACTAAGAACCCAGCAGCGTGCCTCAAGACCCGGACTTGCACCCACTAAACGAGAAAAGGGAGTGGAATCACTTATTTTCGATCTATTTGAACGTATTTATTATTTATTTATTTATTTAATTTGAATCAATTGGCCGCCTCGGCGGCCCAAAAAACTCGATCTATTTGAACAATGAATTGGTTGCGTCAGCAGTCGACAATTCAGCTTGAACGCTACATGGGCTGACCGCTTTGGCGGTCAACAACCCGCACTCGAACGAGCTCCCGGCCCCCCTGCATTGAACGATTGGACCGGGAGCCCAAAGCCCTCGGGATCGAACCAACCCAACGTGCGAGTCGTAAGGCAGAGTCGAACATCTTCTCTTGCCACGGCGGCGGAGCCAGTAAACTACACCTACTGGGACGGGCGCCTCCACGCGGCTTCCCTGGACACTAAGGTGACCAAGCCCCGTCTTTCGACCAGACAAGTCGAACTCCGTTCAGCTAATTTTTCCAGACCGAGCAGGGCCTTGGCAGTGAGAGGGACGAATCAGTCGAACCGATCTATACATATGTTAAGTTTTGCCTACTATGGGAGGCGTGATCCCTAGGAAGTCCACACACCTCATTTTTGAACGTGCTGAGGTGCGGTGCAGATTAATAGCCAAATGCCTCATCTAATTAGTGACGCGCATGAATGGATTAACGAGATTCCCACTGTCCCTATCTACTGGCCCTAGCGGGTGTTGACGCAATGTGATTTCTGCCCAGTGCTCTGAATGTCAACGTGAAGAAATTCTCAAGAGTATGGTAATGGCGGGAGTAACTATGTGGTTTTGTCTGGCGTCCTGGTTAGGCGCTTTACATAAACATAGTCCCAGCATTGTGAAGCACTAAGCCCTAATAGGAGAAGCAGTAACTTACGCGGGTACGGCTCATCCCCCCTATTGTAAGCCGGTGGTGTTAGGCCGCGAGTTGCTGCGGACCGAACGGGCCGTGACTGAATAGCACTCGGGGACACGGACCCGAGTGACGCACCCCTAAAAAGTCCAACCACTCCTTCCCGTGGTAGGGCTGAGGTAGTCCGCGGTGGTGATGACAGGGGCTCTTCTCCAGCCCACCGTTGGATGACGAACGTGGCTCTGGCAATAACCCGAGTAAGCAGAGGTGCACCTAACGGTGTTACCTTTCGGATTGCAGCCCGACTCGTAGCTAGCAAGCAGCAACCAGTCAGCATTTACTGGGAGGCGTATCTGGAAACTGGGGCCGACCGTGACCATTCAAGGATGCTAGAGTCTAGCTAACAATGGTACCTCGGGGCGAAACATTTGCCCACACTCTCCGGAGTGATAGTTTTGCATTGGCGTTGGACTCGAGGGGGCAGAGGTTTAAGAACGACCCCTAGTCGCGGGGAAGAGACTTCGGTCTCGGCGGGTGAGCTGCGTCACAATACAACTCGGCGACCAGCGTGCATAGCTGGTAGAGATTTAGATAGATCTCGCTCTGACTAGTAAGAGCCGATGGCCGAGATGCCGGAGGCATACTAGTAGCTACCGCCGAAAGCATGGGGACCACCGTCGTCAAGCCGGCGGTGAAACCCATGTTAGTAGTTGGGGGCGCGCTGGTTCGGCGTATCCGGACTACTAAGCTGTAGTCAGCCGTGCGGTAAAGCGTCATTGCAAGAACAGCACGTTAAACAAATAACATATGAATGTCCCTATCTACTCCCCCTCGATGTCTGTTATCTTGCTGTGGTGAGGGGGCTTGAGTGTTTCTGAGATCCTTGAAGCTGTGCCGGGCAGAGGAGCTAAGCTCCTCGAGGTCTAACCATACCGGAGTGGTTCAAGGGGAGATTCCAGACTAAAAACAGATGACCAGGGGTCGCGTACGGGCGAGTGATTCGGTGGCTGTGCGAAGGCACAGCTTGTCGATCGCTCACAGGCCAATAACGCGGCTATGGGGCTTAGCGATCCCAGCCTACCGAGCTCGAGCATACCGTAGGCCTTACGTTTGCTGCAACGACCCAAAGGGTATGCGCGTGCGTGGACTTGCGTTGGCGATGTAAGGGCCCCGCGTAAGCGCAATGACCCAAGTCTGGCGTGTGCAAATGCCTGGAGAGCAACCCTAACGGCGTTACGCCTACGTGTTGCGATGATTCAAGGGCATGCGCGTGCGTCAGACGTGGTAGCGCTTGCGTTATCGGTTATGCATTCGCTGTGTAAGTCGGGTCTTACGTTGCGTTGCCTGCTGGTAGTAGTGACGCAAGGAGCGGGGGCCCTGGCTTAGCCGCCTGGGCCACGAGGATGATAACCTCTTCAAAAATCTCCAATCTTAAGCTGTGCGAGCCCGTAGCGAGAAGATGCGTGGCCGGAGAATGTGACCGGTCCCTAACGGCCAACCTCTGGGTACCAAACGCACCCAGTTGTATCAAGCCATTCCTCAGCTTAAGGGACGTGAGGCTGGGGTCTTAGTTTAGATCGTCCACACTTGTGGGTTTAAATATGGGTGAAAATAAAAAAAGAAAAAAGAAAATAGACGCGGATGGTGTCGAGCACTTGCAGAGTGCCGACACAGGAGAGGAAGAGACGAGCGACGACTCCACTGCAATGGTGGTAGCCGGTCCAAGTGAGGCAGAGGCCTCACAAGAGAAGAGAAAGTCTTTGGCTTTGCCGGTTGAGTAGGAGGAACGGGTCAAACCCGTCTTTCTCGCACCGGCAGCCAAAAAGCCGAAGTCAGTACCTTCATTGCCGGCTGCCCCTGCGAAGGAGTTACGCACGTTGAAAGATCTAGCTCCTGGAATAAAGGAGCTAGAGGTCATGAGAGACCTAAACCGGGAGATACGTGACAATGTAGTCGGACCCAATTGTAAGGTCCTAAGATCGACTGCCGACTTCGTTTTGGAGAAGGTGACGATCTACGAGGAGCTGATTACAAATCTGCTCCTCAAAAACGAACGCCCAGAGGGCAGGCTGGGTAAACTGCGGTCCCCGGACGGAATTAAACGCACAGGAAAGAAAACCTACTCTAGCGTAATAGGGAGCAAGAACTCAAAAACTCCCCCTAGTCCGGGGACCAGTACGAGCAATAGTGCTAGCAGCTCAAAGAAAGCTCCGGAGGCAAAGCCAGCAAGGCGTGCGCCACCGAGTTTCTCGGTGGTCGTACGACCTCTAGACAAAGAAGCTGGTTCGAACCCAAATGAAATCAAGACTAATGTCATCAAAAAGGTGAGCCCGCACCTAGACATTAAAGTAACTGGGCTCAGGCGTGTCAAGGACGGTATCGTCATTGACACGGTAAGCCAGGCTGAACGGAGCAGGCTTATGGCTTGCCCCGAGTTCGGCAAACTAGGTCTGGGAGTTGAACACTCCCAGAAGCAAGGACCTAGGGTCATCGCTTACGATGTACCTAATGAGATGGCCGACAAAGATTTCCTCAGGAATCTCTACGAGAAAAACCTGAGGGAAGTTGTCGGCCAAGACGAATTCGCGCAACGCGCAAAAGTCATAAGCAGGGCGTCCAAGAAGGGCGCGCCTGAAGGGAATATAATTCTTGAATTAGCCCAGAAGGTGGTCGACTGTCTGCTCGTGACGGGAAGAGTGTTCTGTGGGTGGAGCGCCTTCCGGGTCAGAGAGTGGGACAAAGTACCACGATGCCATCGCTGCTATGGTTTCGGTCATATGCAGCGGGAGTGCCCCGAACCTGAACGCCTTTGCAAGAAGTGCGGGAGGCCGGGACACACAGGCAGCGACTGTGATAAAGAACAGTCTTGTAGGAACTGTAAGAGGAGTGGTACAAAGGCGGACCACTCCGTCGCTGTAGAGATGACGTCTAAGGGGATTAAGCTGTTGCAGCTTAATTGCCAGGGCTCGTACGGAGCCATGAGCGACCTGGGGGTCAGAATGATTGAGAGCGGAGTGAGCCTGGCACTGCTCCAGGAGCCGTACACCAAGAGTGGGCGACTCGTGGGGCTGCCAGGCCACATGCGTGCAGTATGCAAAGGGAAGGCTGCTGTCGTTGTTAACGACAGCAGTATGGAAATGATGGTGGTTGAAAGTAGATCGAATGAATGGGGCGTCTGCGTTTGGGTGAAAGGAGAGTTTGGTGAGGCATACATCGTTTCGATGTATTGCCAATGGAGTGAGAGAATCGACGAGTACTTGTCCTACTTGGACGAGTTACTCGCCGAACTGAATGAGTGCATGGTATTGATCGGGATGGATGCCAACGCAGAGTCCAGAATGTGGTACAGCAAGAAGGAAAAAGAAAGAGAAAGATAAAGAGATATATAAAGAGAAAGAGGTGGATAGAGAAAGAGGAAAGCGTGGTGTGAAACTGGCTGAATTGATTTTGGAATAGAGGTCGATTGTCTTGAACGAGCCCAGTGAGGACTACACGTTTAGTGGTCCGAACGGGCAAAGTGACATAGACGTCACCTTATTAAGCAAGGGAAGTGACAAGGGTATGTTTAAGTATGAATGGCAAGTGATGCCCGAGATGGGAGTGAGCGATCACAATGTGATTATAATCACATTGGATTATATGGTTGATAGTGAGAATGAGATGACCCCCGGGAAGACGAAATGGTGTACGAAAGACGTAGACTGGGAGAGGTACGTACAGTAGTGTTCATGTATGAATGCCCAGTGGCTAACTTTCTTTTCCAGAAACGAGTCTCCTTTCTGGTCTTTTTTATGTGCCTATGATCGATGAAGCAGTCGACAGGAGTGCTTGGGAAACCAGGACGAAGCCTCCCGCCGCTGTCATTCCGCATTCGCATGACCTCTAAGTTCGCGAGAGCACAAATAATTTTAATAATTAATCAAAATTAAATTAATTTTTCCCGCATATTGTTCCGCATTTAAGACTCGATGGATGTGAAATATTTTATATAGCTTAGCATATTACGGAGAGCCTAATGCCCGGAGCTTTTCCTAACCAATAAATAGAATGCCGGGAACGCTGATAAGGTTAACCTGTGCAGTAATTTGAACTGTTTTTAGATTCACTGCAACGAACCAGTAATAACCTTATTAGGTATAAAATTATAACGATGACACGTAGTAAAAAAATGGGTTCATCATTTGTAAATTCATTCTGATTCTCATACTCGAAAATTTATTATCAATTAGTCTCATTTCACTACTCGCATACTAATCATCCATCCTTCTAGCATTTATGTCGATTGGGTTTATTTCGATCCCTTGACGATATGAAGTCGAAGTCGAAGCCTAAAGTCTGGTTTGAACAGGAGAATCTTCCCTCTGTATCCATTATCAAGATCTGTGTCCAAATGTTGGAGTCATCTTACAGACCCCTTGCCAGTTCAAGTTTAGTTCTGCGATGAGAATCTACTCCATGTATCCATTAACAATATTTGTGTCCAAAGCCTAAAGTCCGGTTTGAAAATTAGAATCTACCCCATGTATCGATTATCAAGATGAGTAATGCGATATACTTCATTAAATGTAATTTGCAAATGAAAACATTCAGTCATTGATATTCAGAAATCTCATATATTATTTTTCAGACATAAAATTAGGAGGTATTTGTAAAGTGAGGTGAAATTATTTCAACGACTCAACTAGATTGATACCTTTGAAGTAGGTTCAATCAGAATCTAGAGGGATAGATAAAATTCAAGTAATGTATTACATTTGTTTGAAATAATTGAAATATCTTGTCTTTAATATTCGTTGAAGAAAAATTTGAATTATGTGTATAAAATATTGACTGAAATCTGAAACAAGCTAAATGGAAAATGCTTAATGGAAACATCAATCTAATTAGTAGAACCCGAGGTCACTTTCCAGCTTGAGTAGTTCTACGATGAGAAACTACCCCACATATAGATTATCAAGATCTCCATCTGCAGCTTGAAGTCATTTTTGAGGCCACTTGCCAGTTCCAGTCTGATCCAACGATGAGAACTGTGTATGGATTCTCAAGAGCGTTGCTCCTAACGTAGAATGAACCTTGCTGCAACTTCTGTCTTATAAATTGTGGGAATTCGTTTGAGTCATATCGTCGAGGGATCGGAATAAACCCAATCGACATAAATGCTAGAAAAATGGATGATTAGTATACGCGTAGTGAAATGAGACGAATTGATAATAAATTTTCGAATATGAGAATCAATGAATTTACAAATTATGAACCCGTTTTTTTTACTACGAGTCATCGTTATAATTTTATACCTAATAAGATTATTACTGGTTCCTTGCAGTGAATCGAAAAACAGTTTAAATCACTGCACAGGTTAAC
This sequence comes from Rhogogaster chlorosoma, assembly GCA_944452935.1. Taxonomy (NCBI): domain Eukaryota; kingdom Metazoa; phylum Arthropoda; class Insecta; order Hymenoptera; family Tenthredinidae; genus Rhogogaster; species Rhogogaster chlorosoma. Next base: position 13,207,762 of record OX101798.1, on the reverse strand, counting down.
CTTATCGGCGGCTTCTTGTTCCCGGCATTATATTTATTTGTTAGGAAAAGCTCCGGGCATTAGGCTCTCCGTAATATGCTAAACTATATAAAATATTTCATATCCATCGAGTCTTAAATGCGGAACAATATGCGGGAAAAATTAATTTAATTTTGATCAATTATTAAAATTATTTGTGCTCTCGCGAACTTAGAGGTTATGCGAATGCGGAATGACAGCGGCGGGAGGCTTCGTCGTGGTTTCCCAAGCTCTCCTGTCGACTGCTTCATCGATCATAGGCACATAAAAAAGACCAGAAAGGAGACTCGTTCCCGGAAAAAACAGTTAGCCACTGGGCATCCATACATGAACATTACTGTACATGATGTGCGGTACGAGGCCGAGCTTACAGGCGAAGAGAAATATTTTGATGCCACAATCGACGAGAAAGTTGAGCTGATCACCCAATGGGTTGACACAGCCAACGAGAGAAACCTCAAGCAGGTATGCGTTGGAAGGCAAAAGAAAGTGTATTGGTGGAATAAGGAATTGGAAGCAATGAGGCTGAAAGTGAGAAAAGCGAGAAAGAGATTTCAAAGAGCGAAAGCGAGGAAACGTGCACAAGAAGGAGCCTTGAAGGCTGTGTACGGAGAGGCAGTGAGAGAGTACAAGGCACTGATAAAACTAAGGAGGTCTACTAAGGAGGTCACCGTTTACTGGGGTAATTCCGCACACGAGTGCGAAAGAGACAGCGCGAGTCGGTGACCGTCGCTCTCTCGCTCACCCCCACGAGGAGAATCAGCCGGTCCGAGGCATTACTTACGAATGTCTGGTAATTAGTAAAATATTAGACAAAAATCAAGACAAGAAGTAAGACAAAAATCAAGACAAAAAATAAGACGAGAATCAAGCGTATGCAAGGGTAGGCTCGCAAATCACAGCTACCCCAAAAATCAGCACAGATATGTCAGAGTGGGTCACATCCTTAAATTTTCGACAGGACAATCATTTTCAACTTCAATTCAATTCGCAGCAGCTGCCGATATAAGTCGAAACACATCTGACTATGTAACAACAACAAAAAAATTTTATACTATATTTTATATAAAATATTTTAATTTTATATATATATATATATTTTTTTTATACCTAAAGCTGCCTGTTTTTTCACACACAGGCATGCTTGAATATGCACAGATGGGCTAGGAAATCTTAGAAGCCCCAAAAATCAGCTGTAACATGTCTAAGTGCGTCTCATCTACTGAAATTTCGGATGGTATAATTATTTTTAATTTTAATTGCTTGGGCTACGGAGAGCTGCTCGTTTTCATACACACAGGCACTCTTGAATACGCCCAGTGGCTTCGCATGCTGCGTCGAAGAACCGCGTTGTAACGGAGCGAAGCGAGGTTAGAATAGTGGTTTCCAATACGCAGTGACTTGAATTTATTTTCTATATCGGCTGCATAAGTCACGGAGAGCTGCCCGCTATCCACACGTGGGCAGTCTTGAACTTGCATGTATACTTAAATGTATACTACATACTCTTGCATGGACTACACTTATCGGACTGGTCAGGGGGGTTAAGTTTGACATTTTATTCTGCCATCTGAACTTTGTCACTGCGAAACCGGAAACGAATGAAATTATTACCGATTACACAGATGTGTTTACATGTGTTAGTTTCCGTTGACATCTGAAATTTGTCACTGTGGAACCTGAACATAGTTCTCACACAGATGTGGTTTTTGTGTATTAGTTTAGCCCCACCACCCGAAGTCCCTGGCCCTAGTCATTATATAGCATATATTCGGAGAATCCCAGGGAAATGGGAAATCCATAATGGTTTGAGTTTTGAGAGGAAACCACTATTAGCGACGATGAGAACAGTGTTTCAACAACATAAAATCCATGTGCTGTTCTATGTAAAAGAAAATTAAGACCAAAAATGAATACATGAGCTGCAAAAAGCGTACGGAGACACATACGGATAGAGGGACTTTTTCTGAATAGCGAAATATTATAACATTTTTGTGTTATACGGTCTTATAATTATTAGCGGTAAGTTGAAATAAGTTATCGTATACATACATCGTTTTCGCATCATAGGCATTGACGCCAAAATATTATATTCTTTACTTTTACGGTTTCATCATTCTTAGCGGTAAGTGTACCGATCACCTATGTGAACCTATGGCACCCGACTTGTTCGAAAATCAATTTTCAAAATATCTATCGATTCTAAATCGTTTGTAGTTCATTGTAGTGAAAGAATTTTCCTCTATAGTCGATCAAAAAAAAAGTTACTGCAATTTATCGATTTTTGACAATGCCAAGTTTTTCGTTTTTTGAGGTGCGTTTAACCTCAGGGTGGATATCGACGCGGAATCGTTTCTGAATGATTGAAAGAAAATAACAAAAAAATAAGCTGAGAAAACAAGTATAAAAAAAATACAAAAAAAAAAATACAAAAACAGTACAAAAAAATAAATAAAAATACAAATACAAAAAAATACAAAAAAATACAAAAAAATACAAAAAATACAAAAAAAAAAGTAAACGGAACCAGCTAGTCCGCCACGTCCTCGCCGTTGGTTCTGGGTTGCGCAAAGAGCGGACGAAAAAGTAAAGTAGATCTGTGACAAATATGAAAAATATACCGACAGTTAATTAGACAATTGGCGTACTATGAATATCAAATTAAAAAAACTACAAACAAACAATTAGAAACGATTCTGCGTCAATATCCACTGTCAGGTTGAACGCACCTCAAAAAACGAAAGAGTTGACATTTTCAAAAATCAATAAATAGCTGTAACTTTTTTCCAGTTCGCCTACAAACAAAAATTCTTTCACTACAATCAACTACAAACGATTCTGCACCTACAGCTTTTTAAGATTTTCGAAAATTTTGAACTAGGCGGAACCCTATTTTTGGAAGCGCTGTATCTTTTTTTGTTTTTTTACTACAAACGAAAATTTCTTTACTACAAACAACTGCAAACGATTTAGAATCGATAGATATTTTGAAAATTGATTTTCGAACAAGTCGGGTGCCAGGTTCACATAGGTGTACCGATCATACTTTGACATGACCATACGCATGTATCGTTCTCCCCGCATAGGCATTGACGCATTTCATCATTATACTTTTTAGTTGTGCAGTCTCATACTGATTAGCGGTAAGTGTATTACAAGAGAAGAGGCGCAAACGGGTACAAACGATTCTGAAGCAATCCCCGTTCGCAGAATTCGATTATCTCCAGAAACAAAAAAGTTAGGTTTAAGAAAAATGAAAAAACGACTTTATCTTTTTTTGGGTCGAGGTACAAACGAAAAAAAAAGTGGTACAAATGGGTACAAACGATTCTGAAGCGGTTCCCGTTGGAAAAAAAAACAAATTTTCGAAAGTGGGGTGCGTGTTACGTCCGGGTGTCACCACCCGTACGCTCTCCCCTCACTTACCTCTATCCCCCTGTTCCTCTACATCTCTACTCTGTCTATCTACCTGTTACCCGATCGTCCGCATCCTGTCCTAACGTCCCGACAAGATACTCGCTGCACACGGCACTGCCAAATGCAGCGAGTCAGCTATAATCCTTCTATCTTATTCCCATAGCCACTGTCTACCTTTCCCTCTAGCTTCACTCCATTACTAACCTCCATACAGGAGACAACGCCAACCATTATAACTCTACTACTAGAAATAAAGATTTAAGTTTGATTATAATTACTATCACTATCGTTCACCCTCATACTCCTCAGGTATATCTTTATATATTGAACAGGGGACCTAACCCAATTAATAGACATAACATGCGGGTCATGTTTTGAAAACTCTATATCTTTTTACCCTTTGAGGTACGAACGAAAAAACCGGTGGTACAAACGAGCACAAACGAAGTACAATCGATTTCAGTTTTCGGACATTTTTGTTTTTCAAGTCGGGTGCCAGGTTCACATAGGTAATTAGCTAGGCGTTCAATGACGACTCGGAAAGTTTCAATTCAACAAAAATAATACTGAATTTATTCAAGATAAGTGATATAAAAAGATCAACATGCTTTCACGTACCCGGGGGTACTTCCCCTCGGGTTCAGAACGACTACAGGCCGTTAAACGGCGACCTGGCCGCGATTTGCGAGTTTTACAATAATGAGAATCAACTAACCCGCTCCCACGTAGGGTGGCAATAACAGTTCCAAATTAGTTGATAATTAACTCGTCGAATCTAGTCCTCGCGGGACAACAAATAAATTTTACGACTAACAATGGGACTTAATGACTAACAACGCAACTTAGAACTAACGACGGGTAGCCTGCGGCTATAAATAACAAAATAACAACAAAATAATGACTCGAATACTCGACAAGCAAAAAAATAGTCGAGCCGATGGCTCGAGATTAACAACAAAATAATTCAAACAAAATGGCCCGCGGCTCAAAATTAATAACAGAATAATGCCAGCGGCTCGAACTTTAACAAAACAATTAACAATAGCGACACCGATCGTGTACGGCGATCGGCACGCCTTCGAGAGGCGAAGCCTCTCGGGAAGAAATATTTACAATTTAATAAATAACAAATTAACTAAACCTAGCTTAACCTAACTCTGCGATCATTAAATATTACACAATAAGGTCTCGAAATGTAGTCGAAACGACCAGCGCGAAGACAAAAGACTCGGAGTCTCAACAACAAGCCTCTCCCTACAGGAGGAAGAGAGAGCGACAGTGACCGACTGTCTTTGTCGCACTCGTGTGCGAACCGACTATTCTCAATAAAACTCAATATATCACAAAAATTCTTAATAAACGAACTCAAAATACAATTCTCTATAACATGAGGACACTGGTGACGGCCTACCAGTCGGAGATCGTCTTAATTCGATCTCAAATAGTCTAAATAGCCTCGTGGCTGCACAAAAGCAAGGCGGCAGACGGCCGTTGCCAGATTCAAATTATTACAGGTCAGAATGGCTAACGCTTACCGTCCTCGAGCCACCTCAAAAACAGGACTTTCTCCCGGTAGGAGTTCATCCTGGTCCAGCCCTCGATATAAAAGGAAAATAATCCCTCGGGGATCGCCTCACATACTCACTCCAAGATCTTAACAAAATTACGCAAAAACGGCTTCGAAGGCAAGCAAAAGCTCTACAATAAGCTGAACACAACCAAAATCTCTAGAACGCAAAAATTAGCACACACGCTCTAAGCACGCTAGTCTAACGCAGAGTGATCATAGACAGCGAGGCGCCGGTGTGCATGGGCGTCGTTAGGCCCTCGAATATCGATTTTGTAATCGACCGTGCGGCTGACGTCACACGGATGGCGCTACGATCCTCGGCGCGAATCCTTTTGAATTTCGCCACGGTGTTCTAGCTTCTTCTTTCCGAGGCATACGGGTTGCAGGTTCTTGGCGGTGGCGGGAATCTCCTCCACCACCTTGATCCCTCGATGCAGAGTGTCCTCGACACTCCCCCGTATCCTCGGTTAATATGTGAGGTAGCATGGCCACTACTAGCCCCACGAGCTTCGGTGGCGTCCATCCAAAGCCAACACCCTCGGTGTTTTCCGATCGTAGGCGTCCGTCATGGCGTTTACTTGTCGTAGCTTATACCCAATACTTGGCCTCGTCGTCCACATGTTAGAGAAGAGTTTGAAAAAAAAAGAACAACAAAAGAATAAATAATCTATTTCATAATTTTAAGTCGGTCACGGTCGTCTCTCGGAGTCAATCAAGGCCTCGGGGCCATCCTAAACATTCACACTAATGTCATTCACACTTCAACCCCCGCTTAATTAAGGTCGTGCCAAGGGGTGAGAAGCGCCTTGCAACATGCAATGTTACAATATATAGGCTATACTCTGGGAACGATTATCACTTATTGCTACTGCAGTCGGTTGGATCATTTTCCGTGTCATTAATGCCTGTGCCATCTGGTTTTGCGTTCGTCTTCCGTTTTCTGAAAATCGAAGCAGAACATATACAAGCACACTGAAAGGATCTGAAAAATCACGGATCATGAATTGTCAATACGAAATAATATTACTGTGATCTGTCCAATCGTACGGCACACAGTGGGGGATTCCGGCCGAAGTGCGGCCAAAAATCGAAAAAGTGACTTTTTTTTAAAAATATATAACTGGGGATCGGCTCAGGAAAAACCCCTCTATTCAAAACCGCTAAGCCCAACCCTCTACGACCTATGGTTGCCGAGATATTTCAGTGTAAAGTTGACCCTCTGCAACGGTAGATGCTCAACGGGCGCGGCGACGAAATTTATTCGACAGTGGAATGTAATATTGACGCGAAGTTACACGCACAAAAAAATATTGAAAATATGGCCGAGGTTCCTGGAGATATGTAGAATATTATGGGTATTTTACTTTTTCTGAAAAACTACCGCTCTGTTTGTTTATTACATATATCAATACATCGAAAAAGTGACTACTTATTCGAAAGAAAACTGACGATACACAGACGAAAAGTACCAAATCCCGCGGAATCCCGCGATCTTTTACGATCAAATTGAAGTTTAAACTATTAAGAAACGATTCTGAAAAAACTAGAGACCAGTTTTGACCGGGTTAGATGTTACGTATTTTATTAGATCAGCGTGTGCGCTCAGCAAAGGCCTTTGGCTCGAGCGCCGCATGCGGCGCGCGTCGATACTACTTGCCTACCTGCTTGGGCTCGTAGCTGCAGCTCAGCTAGAACCTACATTATGTCTCTTTCTCGGAACGGATTCCTGGAGGGTGAGGGACAGTTCGTATAATTTTAGCATTTGAATAACAAAAAATGTCCTTTTCTATAAAATCTGTTTATGTAAAATTTTCTTGTTAAGGCACGTTCGAAAATTCAAAAGCATATTAAAATAGAAATAATATTTTATACACCTTATTTTCATCTGTGATCAAATCTTGATTGGAAAACTATATGGATGTAATGTGCAAACAGAGCTCCATAATAGATGTCATTTTAACATCGCAAATAACTGTAATGATATTTGTATCCGTTTTTTTTTCTTCAAAGGATCTAAGAATCAGGTTTAGGTGAACTTCCAGCAAAGAAACGCGAAACCCTATCGACCGACGCTCTGCAGCTGATTTGCTGTTGCGACACAGAAGCTGATTCAGCCAGGGAACTGTCAATATCCGACAGTGAGGAGTATGACTCCAATTAAGTTTCCATACAATCCTTTCAAATAAAAGTAATCATCATAATCAATCGTCACCAAATGTCTCAAATTTTTTCATAGTCAACCCAAAAAGTCTCCTAGTATTTTTCAGCCGTTCCCAACCAGCATTTCTAAGACCGAATGACGATATCTCGGCCGCCATTCTGTTTTGAGAAATTTTGATACTAAATTCGTAATCAGCGACCCCAAAAACGTATCCTAGCCAACTTTCAGCCATTTCCAACCAGTATTTCTCGGACCGATTGGCGATACCTCGGCCGCCATTTTGTTTTTGGAAATTTCGATACCAAATTCGTTATCAGCGACCCCAAAAACCACGGAATACCAAATTTGGTACAGTTCTGACGTTTCCCTGATTTATGGCCGCGAATCGGTCGAAATCCCCCACAGTGCGGCAGCTTGTGCAAGCCATTTCGAAGCAAGGTTTTCTATTTGTTTTTCGGTAGCATCGCTGTAATGCTTGCGCACGGTCCCTGAAATATTATTTCATATTATTATTCCAAAAGAATGAACTATACATGTATAATTAACCCGAATGTAAATTACAATTTATATCAATACGTCCAAAAAATATTTTACTCCGAATTTTACAATCGTATTATAACATATAGTCTAAAACAGTTCAGCAGAACAAAATATTTCAAACAGAATTATTGTTCAACTGGTTTGACTTATTTCCAGAGGCAAGTTCAGCATATTAGTAAGCTTACTCATGAGCAGCTTTGCCATTTTGGTTTCTCTGAAAGACTTCTTTGATCTTACACCTGCCCAGCTGTACTTCACAGCAATCTCATCCACAAGAAGTCGTTTCATCATGTTATGGATGATTGCATTCATATCGCAGCCACCTATTTTTCCAAAATAGTCTACCTGTAAATAAGAGGCATTCCTTATTAAAATATATAACTGCAGCAATAATATATAAATATAAAAAAATCTGTACATCGTTTGTTTATCTGTGTACTTGTATAGGTTACATACGGCGTTTTTGAAGCAGGCAGGATCCCGGGTAACATTCTACATGGCCAGCCCACATGCCACATTAAAGCCACATGGCATTAGCATGGCAATAGTATCGGCAGACCATATTAAAGGTCGAGATCGATAACAATGTGACGGCAATGTCGCTTCAATATGGGTTTCTGTCATGGCAATAATCTGGCTAACCGACATAGTTTGATAATGTTGAATCGAGGTGGCAACTACGTGTATAGCCGATGTAGCTTTCTAATATCCATCCCATGTCAAGTCGCGACCTGGCGTCTTCCTGGCCGCCACCTCGCGATGCGATATGGTTTTTATGTGGGCCGAACTGGCACTGCCATGTCAAATCGCGACCTGGCGACTACCTGGCCGCCACCTCGCGATGCGATATGGCTTTTATGTGAGCCAACCTGGTCCTGCCATGTCTTGACGTAAACTGGCGACTACCTGGCCGCCACCTCGTGACGCTACATGGCTTTTATGTGGGCCAAGCTGGCACTGCCATGTCTAGACGTAAACTGGCGTCTACCTGGCCGCGACCTCGCGATGCGATATGGTTTTTCTGTGGGCCAACCTGGCACTGCCATGTCAAGTCGCGACCTGGCGTCTACCTGGCCGCCACCTTGCGATGCGATATGGCTTTTATGTGGGCCAACCTGGCACTGCCATGTCTTGACGTAAACTGGCGTCTACCTGGCCGCCACCTCGCGATGCGATATGGCTTTTATGTGAGCCAACCTGGCCCTGCCATGTCTTGACGTAAACTGGCGACTACCTGGCCGCCACCTCGTGACGCTACATGGCTTTTATGTGGGCCAAGCTGGCACTGCCATGTCCTAAAGTAGCCTGGCATTAACCTGGTCCGTACATTGAGTAGCCACCTGCTTAGTACCCTATCATGCCGGTAGATGAACGGCAACGCTCGCAAGTGAAGTAACGCTGGGTTGGCTACACCTACCCGTTGCCAGCCGACCACAATTATATATATCTGAACCTAATATGAGCAAGATATCTCACAACAGTCTTTTGGAATTAAAACTGTGTACTTTAGGTGGAATGGAAACGATAAGTTTTCATTTGCCCAATTTAAAAGTAGGGGAGGGTGGGGCAAGACGGCCCCCCTAAGCGGGTTATTACTCGTTGTGGCTTTCAACCATCAAATCAGTTTACTTTTGTCCTATTCCGAACAAATTCATGGATATTCTGAGGGAATTCTGAAAAAAAAATTTGAAGAAAAAAAATTTTTTCCGACCAAATTTTTGGAGGGGGCCGTCTTACCCCATCCTCCCCTATTTGGCCTCTTACGCGGTATGGCTGCCACATTGAATTGTTACCTGGCAGCTAGTTAGCATCGACGTGGCAGCGAGGAAGTGCCGTCATCTCGCTGCCAGGTCGAAACCATAGCTAAACTATGCTGTTTAGCCACCTAGCTGCCATCAAGGAATGACATAGTTTGGTCGTCGTTGCCAGGTACTAGCCATGATAAAACCGACCACGGCTGACATGGCAGCCACATTGGTTAGATGGGTTGGCTATATAGCGGCCGTATGGCTGCCACATTAAATTGTTACCCGGGATCCTTCAAAGATTTTTCAGTGGTTTACACTTGTTCTTCAGACCTGATTGGAAAATTTATATCTTTAATATTCTGATCTTGTGAAATCTCATCTGCTTCTTCAGAACCATTGCGGTGGTGTAAAAGTTTTTCAATTTTTTCATCCAAAGCACGAAGCTGGTGTGAAATGCTACTCAGTTTCCGGAAAATGTCTCGCTGCACGTCTTAAATATGAATATAAAGACCGCAGTGAACAACAATTTTGCTATTGGGGGTTTTCTGACAAATATAATGTGCTCACTTGATCCTATATTTGTGTTTGATTGGCTCAATTTGGTTACTTGTGACTCCTGGCTTTTTGCGACGTGAGATTTATCACTTGCAGTCAGTTCCACAGTTTCTTGACAAGATGAAGTCTTAGAATAACTCACACTGGTCAATGGTGTCCGAAAACCCATTTTTTTATCAATTAGTCGATCAACTTTTTGTGTTGTGATCTTGGGATCAGTATTCATTGTCTGTGAAGGATGGTCGTTAGTATCTAGAAAATGAAAGAGCAACATACAATATATGAGTTTTTCTGATCTTGAAACGCTGAATGAAAGCCTCATTCTCCAACTCCACCAAAAATCAGAATTACAGAAATCAGTTCACGCATTCAGATTTAACAATTTGATTTCTTTATAACGCTGCAGAACATCTTGCGTTTTCGTATATTTTATATAAAAACCGACTTCAGTAAAAAAATATGTAAATTTAGAGAAGAATGCCTTTTAAATGACCAAAACTGAGATATGAGACAAGTTGTCTCATTTCATTTCGCTATCTGAAGTAAAACTGTCTATTTGAAATTTGAGCTTGAATTAGAAGGTGTGTGGTCATCAAATACATACCCTTATGTATTCTTCCATTATTGTCATCTTTTGTAACAGTTGAAATATTCTTAGAAACCTTGGGAAGGGGTGGTAGTTTTTTCTTAATCGATTGCGTCTCTTTAGATTCTTCTTCGGCGGAGGAGGAAATTATCCGTTTAGCTCTTTCATGCTTAGTTTTTTTGTTAGAATACTGCTCGTTTTTATCAGATTCCGAATCCACATCAGATATTTTTTCAGCTAATTTCCATTTGAACATTCCACTTTCATAAGTATCTGTGAAATAATTATGAGTTAAAGGAATCATAGAGTAATCCCATAAGTTGAACTTGCAAAGTATATTCAGCGAATAATCGCAGAAGAGTAGGTATATCTGACCAGCTGAACCGAAGACTCAGTTTATACGCAACATTTGCCAAGTTGTTTCATCTGGAGTTTCACAATGCGCCACAACTTTGTAAATGCGTGCAGTGTTGGTCATGTTAGGCCACATGCATGCCGTATTGTTATTTACAAGCCAAATCGTTGGCACCAGTTGGAGCCCATCGACAAACTCTACTACCGAATATCTTGACATAATCGGTCACTATATAATAGACCTCGTCAAAATCTCTTGAAGCTCCAAGTAATTTTATTTTCTTTCAAGATATCATTATTTTCAATACCCACAATCATCCGTGCGAAACTGTAACGAATAATAATTGTGACTATTTGTTCATGAGCCATGAAATTTGTTATAATTGAAAGTTCAATATCTCCGGCGAATAATCAGCGAACTAAGATAAAACATTTGAAATATCGGCTATTCCAGAAACTTACAATAACCATGAATTCTCACTTATTGTTAATAACAATTAACAATTATTAGCAATTAACAATGACTCATAAATTTGAAAGTAAAGGTGTTTTTGCCAACCACAATGGAATCGGACAGTATTTCGAAGATCTTCTGAGTTGGCCAGTTCTTCAGGCATTTGTTAAATTGGGTATATTTATCGTCTACCGTGGAAGATGAATCTTCCATATATTACATTTCAGTATGTAGAATAGGAAAGACGATAAAATTATCGCCACGTGGAATTTTGAACATTTTCGATTGTATTCTGGTAATTGACCACTAAGAAAAATTTGGATAATCTTTGACGATATAAATCTTGAATTCATCCGAATTGCATGGAGATGTGTAAAAATTTCCTAATTTTATAAGACTCCTGCCTACAATATATCTAGAACCATCGCTTTTTTGAATTATGTTTAAAACGCATATAACTTCACCTGTATCGAGGAGGCAACAATTATTTTTGAGATCGCTACACCGTATAGAAAATGAACTAGTTTGCATAATTTTGTATTGAGTTCTCACTTCGAATTCATTGGGTATAGGTCCATCGGTATGTTCTCTCGCGAATTGAACTTCATCCTGATTGATTACTTTTGGATTAGTGTCTTCAAGAAACTCGAGCTCGGCATATCTTCTGGCTAGCTGCTGTAATGGTTTCTCAGGCTTACGAAGTTTTTGTTTTAGTGAATTAAGGAAGTTTTCAAATTTGAACGCACTAAACGAATCAAGAGGGCCATAAGTTTTGACATCGTCTGAATGATGTGCGACATATATTCTTTTCCATAAATCAAACCGAATGATGTTACGAAGTGTACAAACAATCTGTGAGAATAATCGACACTATCTTTGTGCAACGCATGGGTAGGACTACTCAAAATAGTTATTGCCAAGTGCAGCGTCATAAAGTTGAGATACATATCTTCCCGTATGACGTCTTTCAATACAACTGGCCCTGTGTATAGGAAAAATAGCCTGAACTCTGTTGCTTTCCACTGCTTGAATTCTTTGAGAGGTCGAGGTTTGCGGACAAAATCGCCGGGTACAAGATTACGCAACGCAGCTAGAGCATCGGAAATTTTTTAAATTTTATCTGCAGATAATCTATTGGGCAACGGACCTTCACACCATAGCGATATTAATTTTTTCATTACACCTAAGAACAATAGATGCATTGGGTCCAGTGGTACACCAGTAACTAACTTTATTCCTGGGATTAATTTTAGTATGGTTTCCATAAGCTGATAGTCTTCATATTCATTGTTGAAGAATTTCGCATCGGTACGTAGATTACAAGTATTACTTCCTTGCGGAAAACACATTCTTCTATGTCGATATTCTCCTTCAATGATACATTTTGTAGAGCTATGATACCCTGTATGACCTTTCACCCCCAGTATAAAAGATTTAGCTGGTGCATCACAAATCAAACCATGGATTTTAATACGGAAAGTTTGCTCCTTGTAAATTATACCGTTATTCATAATGTCAATCACTTCAGAAACGAAGGGCTGTAAATATTCATTAGGATTTGTCGGTTTGTCTGGACCATGATATGCGCCGATCATGAACACTTTTTTTGTAATACGGTCCGAGCATAGTATGGGCCATAACGAAGATTTGGCAGAGGCTGCTAGGGGAACACCATCAATATTGATGAAAAAATCGGTAGTTTCTGAATTATATCCCAATAGCTCATATGTATTTGCAATTGTTGCTACGATTTTTGCTAAACCTAAATGACAATATTGACCCCCACCTACATTCACAACTTTCGTCTCTCTAGGAATTCTGAGTAATGACTTTGCACTTTTTGGGAATGGACAGTTATTATGCTCTCTCATAGACCGGGAGATGGCAACACAAAAAAGTTAGTCATTTGTTACAGGTATGGTGACTCCCTACGGGTCTAATTGTGTAATGAACAAGACGAAATAGATGCTAACTCACTGGCCGTTGGGGCGTAATCGCGTGGCGATCTACCGAACGTGTAGGATAAATTTGGATTTTCAAACGCTTTGTTACACGATAATTCTTATATTTTCCGGTAGTTTATAAAAAGAAAAGTCGGCGGAAGCGTAATGCCATACTTATCCGATGGTGCTTATACCCCGCCATACCAATTAGAACGCGTTAATTTTTAATTTTTTTTTTGGAAGCCTTGTTACAGGCTCATTTTTTTTTTTAACTGGTAATCTTTGAAAAGCCGTTCACGGAAATCACCATGCCATACCGTTCCGATGGTTCCAAGTAGCCGCCATACCGCTGCAAAGACGCAATTTTTTAAAATAATGTTAAACTATTTGTTACAGTATGGCATTTGAATTTTTCGAAAGTTCACAAGGGAATATGCTTCGAAAAAATGATGCCATACTTTTGATGACATGCAAAAGTGGTGCCATACTTCAAAACTGTTTCTTTCGAAAAGTTTTTAAGATATGACTACATAAAACCTAAGAGTACATGTTACAGTACGGCATTATTGAATTTAGTTTGTTTGAACACGACCCTACGTGAAAAAAATGATCCCATACTGTGATCATGAGGCTGAAGACTCCCACACTCGTGCTAAGATGTAAAAAAAATAATAATGTTTTAACATATTGTTACAATATGGCATTAGAATTTTTCGAAAGTTTACACGGAAATGTGCTTCGGAAAAATAATGCCATACTTTGTACTTCTGCTCAATTAATACTGAAAATCTTAGTTACTCATATTAGCCAGAGCAATTCGTTCAAAACTTTTTCTGAATGTGGACCGCTATCTTAGGGCGCTTGGAACTCCTTGGGCCTATCTTTAATAATATGAATTTTGCAAGGGAAGAAGGTGTGTGAATTGAATAGTATGAAAAATATAATGTTTATTCCTATTTCTGTGCGAGATTATAAAGGTAACGTTCTTAAGAATTAACTGACTTTCTATGTTAAAAGGTATAGGTATAAGGTTAACTGTAATGGTTAGAGCACCGAATGTAATATCTATGTTTGATATTATTTGAAGCGGTATTATCACCAAATGTTATATCTATATTTGGTATTATTTGAAGCGGTATTATCACCGAATGTTATATCTATTGTGACGTTGCAGATTTGCTGCCGTCACAGGAGCCCTTCTGGCTACCGATTTTTAGTAATTTAAGTAGCATTTAGAGTACCGATACCGCGAGAGAGAGACGAGACACGTCTCACCCTCGGGAAAACAGCGACACACCACAGACAAATAGTAGCTTTTGAATAAATAGTAATTGGAAGTGCTTTTTTGTTAATGTACCGCGAGAGAGAGAGAGAGAGAAGGAGCAACAACGACGCTACGAGGAATTCCGCCGACTACCGATACCGCGATGACCTCCACTTCACGCCACTGCAGAGGCTACCACGATACCGAACCTGCCAGCCAGGGGTAGTATCGCAACAACAGGAGGGAAGGATGTCGACCTTGGAGAGACTCTCGCTGTGAGATATAGGGGTCGCGTACGGCTCCACGCCAGGAGAGATCTTCTACCGCTAGCAGCTGGATTGCGACGACGGCGTATAGGGTTGCATGCGCTAGATGGCTGCAACCTCCCGTCACAGCAGCCGAGAACATCATACCGCTCCTGCCAATATCGCCAAAGGACGAGTCACGTGAGAGTCGCGCCTCACGTGCTCCTGGCAGACCAAAAAGGCCACCGGTTCTGTCAGAAGGCTGCAACAAGTGCAATGATGCCAAGACAGTGCGAATCCCGCAGAGATAATTGAAGCAAGGAAGGTACCGCATTTTAGAGTCCAAGGTCGCTCCTTCCCGAGGTCATCCTGCCGCATTTACGGCCGAGTATCGCATCTGTACCGCCTGCCGCTTGCCGCACGGCAAGGATCAGCGCATCGCACGCATCGGCTGACGAGCCGATCGTGCGAATTACTGTCAAGTAATTAGAATAGCCAATAAGGTACGGAGAGACGTCTCATAGGGTCCTCACCCTCTAGACCATGTAAGGAGCCTCGTCGCCGAAAATCAGGAAGACTATCGTCACTTCTACGTTCCGCCTTAGAATCATCAGACGTAATTCTAATATCTCTCTCGCCTCTCGCAATTAGTTTCCGCCTCAGTTTTATACCGCTTCGCGGCTGTGATAGTTAAGTTAAAGTTAAAAGCTAACAAAGTGTGTACGAGCAGCAACTGCATCGTCAAGGTAAGGTCTCTATAGTTCCGCTTGCCAAGTCACGCAATTCCCGCTGGACTTCCAAATATCGCTGAAGTAGTCAGTTTTTAATTCGTACGTAGCCGGCGGGCTACGTCATTGCACATTTTCTTAGATTAAGTAGTATCGTAGGTTAGTTAAGTTAGTTAAGTTAGATTAGTTGGAAAGGAAGTCCAGCGTAAGAGTTTCGTGCCTGATTGAGCTTTTCTGAATATTGGTGTCTTTGAGTTGCTTTTTGAGTTGTTATTTGCTATATTTCGCTTGCTTATACCGATTTGCTAGCTCGTTACCGCTTATTACGCATGTAATTTGATTTCTTTGATATTTTTGTGCTATTTCTTTGATTTTCTCTTGATTTATGTGATATCTTTGATTCTCTATGATTTCTGTGATTTTCTTGTAATATTATCTTGTATGGTGTGTCGCTAAACTATTTTCCAACTCCCCGAGGGTTGGCTGAACGTAGTTGTCATAGTTGTTTAAGATTTTGTTGATAATTTAGCTTATCTTTGAATAATCTCGCGTATCGTGTTCCGCTCGATATCTTCTATATCGAGTCAATAGTAGTTTATCTTTGCGAACCTTCGGGTTAATTAGTAGTTTTCTTTAATTTGTTTTATCGCTACGCGATCCCTTGTTAACTTAGCTTCTTTTGTTGTAAATCTCTCGAGTCAAACTAATTTATTGAGCCAAATTATATTAGATCTTTCATAATATCGCTAGTGTCGCCAAGTATAGGAGATTTTGCCTGAGTATCGTATCGCTCGGTGATACGTGCCTAAAACGTAGTATAATAGCTTGTTTTGTATCGCTTCAACGGCGCACTAGCTAGCCAGCATTATTATCGTTTTTTCTACCGCTACGGCGGACCCAGGCTCAATAAAATAAGTATTTTCCGTATTTGAAAATTATTATTCCCGAATTACGATTATTGTATTATTTTTGCTATTTCGCTCAGCGAGTTCATGATATTATAAAGTAGTGCTGTTACTGTAATTTATTGTACCGCGTGTACTATCCGATTGAAAATATAATATACGGAATTGGTAAAAAGGTTTATCTGGTGTTCAACATTTATTTCTGATAATCTAATTAACTAAGTAAGGTGTATCCCGCCCCTCTATCATTCTCGCAGGAAAATCTGAGCAAGCTGTGCCGTTGAGGCCGTCGTTCCGTTCTTTAGTTAAGTTTGAGTTGCTATCGCTGAATTTTCTAGTTTCTTGTTTAGCAGAAAAATTGACGCATTCGCGTCTGGCGCCCAACACTATCTTTTGTCGTAGAAAAATTACATATTTCGTCAGGAACGCCGTAGAGCGCGGTGAGAGCTCTGAACCACCGTTGCACTATAATTGATATTATTTGAAGCGGTTTGATCACCGAAAGTTTTGAGAACAGAATCTACTATATAAATTGACTCTACTTATATGAAATGAATATAGTATACAAATTGACTCTACTATATGAAAGGAAGCTGGCTTTTTATATGCAAGGATCGGACAGCCGAGAGAGCCGAGGCAAACCCGGGTGCTTCACCAATACACACAAAAGCTAGGATATATATTATTAACTGGACAGACAAGGAGACCTAAGTAACCAAGTGTGCCGCATCGATACTACTCGCAAGTATGAAATCTCAGGCAAGTTGAGTCTGACGCTGTGCCCGCCGGCCGGGTCTTATAGATTGAAGCCGTCCGACTTTAACAGCGAGAGAGGTTTTCGGCCGGGCCTGGGCGTGAAGGCCGGGCCTGGCTGTCGGTAGAAGCGCGCGGTTTGCCTGCCTGGCAGGCGCTTGATTCTACCACGTTACAACTTTTGATGAATAGTCCGGGAGCTAGTGACCAATTTTGGTCCGTGATTTTACCCAGTATGCCTTTCACAGGGCACTATTATACGTATATTCCGATGAACAAAATGATAAAATTAAAGTGCCTGCATGTGTTCTTCATATTAAAAAATGATTGATAATTTGTTCGTAAATAACGTGTTTGTCCACAATTTGACTCCGTATGCCATGTGGTTCGTAATGAAGTTTGTAATGAAAAACCCTTGGAAAACCATAGGCATACCGTTAGGGTGTGCCCAAAGGGCTGAAACGGTCACGTGAACTTGTACGTGAATGAAAAATTTTTCCGCATTTTCACACAGGCTGCCATTGATAATTATACAATTTCTCGCTGTAAAACTGCCGAAAACGAAATGGCATACCGTTTGCGCATGTCCAAGTACTGTTTATAATCAAACAAATGTGACACACTTACGGAAGAAATTTCCGTGATTTTACCCAGTAAAAAATTAGTTGTATTATGAAATTCGTATTCTTAAACGCTGATATGTGGAATGGCATACGAGTCGAGCGTGTTCGTCATACTATAAAATAAAAATTAAGTTGTAAGTAAAAAAAAATAAACAATCCGTGTTTCTACCCAGTATGCCGCTTGGTTCATAATTCAAGTTAGTAATGTACTTTGTCAAAATGGAAATGGCATACACTCTGTGCGTGTCCTTCATATGAAAAATTGTAAAACCCAGGTGCGCATTTATGAACAAATTTTCCATGTTTTTACTCAGTATGCCTCTTCGTTCATATTTGAAGTTGGTAATATATTGTGTTAAAATGTAAATGGCATACAAGTTGTGCGGGTTTTTGATGTCGAAAATGTAATAAAACCTTCTTTTCAATTTCTATTTGAAGCGTCTTCCGACACTAGTTTAGGTCGCGTCTTACCTGTCTGGGTCGCAGGCACAGCTGCAGGCGCAGAGCCCTCTTAGTGGTTGGGACTCCTTCCCCCCCTCAAAAATACGTTAGAAGCAATTTTTGTATAGGATAGGAGCCAGTATTCCTGCAACGATGGATGAGGAAAAGTGCTTCATATGCAACAAATCGCATCCTGTTATAAAATTATTTACTGTATACTTATTATTTATAAATCCTATTTTCATCGTACATGCCCAGACAGCACATAAATATCTGTTAGACATGTATGAAATATCTAGAAAATTACATTCAATATCAGTAAAATATCTGTATAAATTGAAATCACGTGATTGAAATATTATGGTAATATGAGTATGGTCCTTTTTTTACATTCAATATATATTCTTGAGATATTATACAAATATTTCAATTATATTTACTGTATATACGCATACTTTTCAATGTCCGATTAATTATAGGAAAATATTTCGTGTATATTCATGAAATCATTGTAATATTCGGAAACGCAGATGTTTTTATGAGTGCTATATGTTGATACATATTGTAAATATTCCTAAAACGTGAATCTATTGATATTGTATTTATATTGTCTGAGTATGTCTTAAAAATATATTATATCAGTCGAAGATATACTATCAACATTTATGTATATTCAAGCATGAATATTGTATTGTGGATATTAGACTGGGCCAAAAAAATTGACTATTTTTCTTTTTGAATGGTACCTCGAGAATATCATTCAGCATGACAAAAAAACAATTTCGTGAAAGTTTGAGCCCTTAATATTAATTTTAAGAGGTCTCTCATCGCTATTGTTGATTTTTATTCATAATTTGATGTTTTACGTTAGAACTGTCAAAACATTGAAGTGAAAGAATTTATTTTCGCTTATTTCTATATAAAATCAAATTCCCTACAAAAAGGGTCTGATTATAGATTTTCGTCAGACAAGCCGTTTCCGAGTAATTAAGCTTAATGAATTAATATGTTTTTTCGATTTGACTTTTTTAATTTGGAATTTTGTAACTAACGAATCAATGAATATCTACAAAAGATCACGACGGATTCTTAAAGGAAATTTAATGTTCTACAACAAAGATCTCTTAACATTTTCGCCTAAATTCAATTCTTCAAAAGTTATTCTCAATCAAAATGAAAGAATAAATTGAAATTTCAAGTTCATAACTTTTGAAAGATTGAATTTAGGCGAAAATGTCAAGAGATCTTTTTTGTAGAAAATTAAATTTCCTTTAAGAATCCGTCGTGATCTTTTGTAGATATTCATTGATTCGTTAGTTACAAAATTCCAAATTAAAAACGTCAGATCAAAAAAACATATTAATTTATTAAGCTTAATTACTCGGAAACGGCTTGTCTGACGAAAATCTATAATCAGACCTTTTTTGTAGAGAATTTGATTTTATATAGAAATAAGCGAAAATAAATTCTTTCACTTCAATGTTTTGACGGTTCTAACGTAAAACATCAAATTATGAATAAAAATCAAAAATAGCGATGGGAGACCTCTTAAAATTAATATTAAGGGCTCAAACTTTCACGAAATTGTTTTTTTGTCATGCTGAATGATATTCTCGAGGTACCATTCAAAAAAAAGAATAGTCAATTTTTTTGGCCCAGTCTAGTGGATATGCTGGAAATATTAAATAAATATGTCACATATCATCAGACATTTTCAGACATTTTCGGATATTCTTGATATATTTTGTGCTGTCTGGGTGTACTTTCGATTTTGAATGAAATATGATGTTTTTCACCTTATACCAGCATAACGTATACTCGTTACTCGTTACTCGTTACTCGTTACGTGTGCTCGTTACTCGTCATACCCATAATATTATCAACTGTATTAGTAATTTCACCTACATATAATGTAACGTTCCGGGCTATTCCGGCAATTTAAAATTATAAGGAATAGACCGCCGTTATGTGAGTTCTTTGCTCGGTTAAGATTTTTTCTAATTTTTCTGAGATTCGGGCACTTTGCAACTAGGTTGTAACGTTCGGGCTAGACCGGGTGGAGAGTGGGGCTAGGAACCCGGTGTAACCGCAAACGGGTCTGGGGGTATCGTCCCCCTCCGCCGGATGCTTGGGTTCCACCGGTAGGTGGAGTCGTGTGAAATAAATGCACTAAACACTGTGGGTTTAAATGATATCAAAATATATATTTATTTATTGAAAGAAAATAAACTTTCCTCGGCCGGGCTACGGCTTTGGTACGGAGGGTACTGGATCCAAACTGGAAACAAAGTAAAGTAACGGAATATATATAACACAAGTAATTACCGATATCTTATAGCTAGTTTTAAACTAAATTATCTTAAGTGTATCAAAGTCTTGTATAGATATAGGTATGAATACTGGGATACATATATCTATACGAGTTCTACTAGAAAGATTCAACTACCGGACAGGCGTCGCTAGAGAGTGAAGGACTCTTACGGTTGTCTAGACCAACTCCCCGTGGAAGACGGTGGGAGTTGGGTTGCGGATAAAGCTATCCTCGGCTACGTGGTGAATCTAGACCTACCAAGCACAAAAGGGTTGCTTGGCAGGGTTTTACGGCTATTGCTGTCTGTTAGCTAAACATTAAAGAAAACTAGAATCTAAAAGTGATTCGCTTCGGCTTGTGAGGCCGGCTAAGAAATTAAAGACATATGCTAGGTCCTAAACTATTAAACGGTTGATTCTAAATTGAACGGCGTGAATTTACGGAATTATATGCGACCTAGTGCGGTACGGGATTGAGCATAGGTGAAGCCTAATACTCGGAAACGCGAACGCGCCTAGCGGTCCGGGGTCTTGTCCCGCGGTCCGTACGTCTTTGCAGACGGAGAACTGCTCGGTTGTTAGCTGAGCGAGATTTGCCTGAGCCTAGTCAAGCGCGTGCTTATATCTGGAACTATGATCGCCTTATCGGCGAGAGAGCGGTCACGTGGTTGCGTTTGTGATAGCCGCCCAGCGGCTGGACTGGTGACTTGTGTAGTTCTATCCGAGGCTGTGGGCGCTAGCGGTGACTCGTACGGTGCTGCGATTAATTGTAGCGAGGCGATACTGATCTATTATTTCTCAATATGGCCGATATGTCAAAATAATATTGAGATGTGATAGTGGAGTGTATCGTGTCGTTACAAGGTTGGAGGGGAAAAGTTGGTTCTGCCACAAAAAGCCTCCTTTCTAGATTTTGTTCCCTGTCTTTCTACGGACTCGGAGTTAAAAGAGCCGTGTTTTAGTGGACTCAACTGATTCCTCGGTAAAGCCACTTCCCTATTCAGAACCGATGCTTGCGCATAAGCCTGACTCCTGTGCTTTACTATCTTTGCTAACTATTCCCTGCACTCAGATCCGGGGTTTGCACCCAAGACTGTATATCAGACTCGGAAGACAGCTCTTCAAAGCTGTTCCCTGATATAAACCTAATTCGTCTTGTTGTAGCGTGCAAAAGTTTTCTAATGGAAATGAGAGACGGAAATGTCGGACAAAGATATCGCGTTGATTGTTTTAACAAATATGCTGTTTAACCAACTGAAAAATGTTCTCTGATTTTACAAATAAAATAACAAAATTGTCCTTATTTCTATTCTTCTTGAATTTACCTTACTTTCTATTTGGCTCTTTCTTTTCTCTAGACTTTCTGATTTACGATTCTTATATGATTTTCGATTTGATATGAATTTTGGAGTGCTATTACGGTTTATCGTTAATGCCTCGATTTCTGAATTTGAATCTATTCTCTAAAATAGCAGCAATAGATTTAATGATTTTGTATTTGAATTGGTATCAATTTTAGCATACCATTCTGTAAGTTAAGTTTTATATTTGAAGTTTGAATTCTAAGTTTAAATGAAGCTAATTTGACTCTAAATTATTATCTCTGGATGGCCCAGAGTATAATAGTGCAATTGAGACGGCTACGAGTTCTAACTCAGTATCGCTGATGAGGCTTGTCCTCACCAGCTTTTATACTTCTCGTCGTCTTGCTTGACGTCGCAGGTACGCCTTCCGACGTCATCACGCTGTGGTGGGATTGTCACGTGATCAGCTGATCACTTTCGCTTCCTAATTTATCGACGGTCTAGCCGATACGTTACAATAAATACTAATTTCTCTATGTTCGTCAACCTTGGACCTCATCAATCGGTATGCCTCTTGTTATTCCACTTCAATACATCCTAGGTGCATCAATAACAAACGGGCATACTGAGTAAAAACACGGAAAATGTTACGTTTATTTGACACCGGTTGTCTATATATTTGCATCCTCTTTTTTAGATTTCAATCAACCTTGGACCTCATCAATCGGTATGCCTTTTTTTATTCCACTTCAATACATCCTAATTGCATTGAAAACGCAGAGGCATACTGGGTAAAAACACATAATTTTTTTTTTTTTTATTCAGCAACTTTTGTTGCGTATGCCTCTAGTTTGTACCTTCTCAAACGGTATGCCAATGTCACGTTCATCATAAGTTATCGCAAGCTTTATGAAAACGAAAGGGCATACTGGGTAAAATCACGGAAATTTCTTGCGTAAGTGTGTCACATTTGTTTGATTATAAACAGTACTTGGACATGCGCAAATGGTATGCCATCTCGTTTTCGCCAGTTTTACAACGAGAAATTGTTTAATTATCAATGGCAGCCTGTGTAAAAACGCGGAAAATTTTTTCATTCACGTACAAGTTCACGTGACCGTTTCAGCCCTTTGGGCACACCCTAACGGTATGCCTACGCTTTTCCAAGGGTTTTTCATTACAAACTTTATTACGAACCACATGGCATGGGGGGGGGAGGGGGGGTCAAAATTCCGAAAAACCAATATGCAGAACGGCCAATATTTCGAAATTCAAAAACACGAATCCTGAAATAACGAGCTATTTCCATTTCGAATTCTCGAGTCGCCATACATCATTAAGTAGAATATCTACTCCACCGAAAGTTACCTATCCGAGCGGTCAATAATTCGAACATGTATTCTAAGGCCGTTTTTACTTCGAATCAGCAAAATAAGGATTTAAATGAAGTAGAAAGTTTATATTTCAAAAAATGAAAATGTAAAAAAGCTAACATTATTAACGGCTAGTAATCCAAACATAAATATTTCGACCATAAGAATTCGGAAAAAGCGGAACTCATAAATGCAATAAGCAGAAAGGTCAAAATCTCGACTATTTTGGGATTAGTCATCATTGAATTTTTTCTATCAGTAACGTCAAAAACTGTAATTATACATATACTGTGAGTAAACTGAGAATGTTTATGTATCGTAGCCCTATTATGGATCAATGATGGGGTAAGCTCGGTCGTATATGTAGTAGTATACACATGTGAAGTACTCTGTATATGACTCAGCACACTATTTCTCACTGAGTAATGTACCATAATAATTTGATTTATTCACCATTCTCATATCTCATTTAATATAATAATAGGTGATGGTTTCAATAACGATATAATTTTATATTTATGTATGTATAGCAGTAGAGACTTGTTTCGAATAATTTCCAGGCCTTCGGGTGGTATAGAACAGAAGATATGTAAGAAGCTTGTTCGATTCCAAAAGAAACTGAATTTTCGTAGAACACAATATTCGTTAATTAATGGGGATGGTTTTTACCTCAGAGAAATCCATGTTGTCGTAGAAAAATCGTGCATCTCCAGGTGCCACGAGACGGTAATTGTTTTTTTTTTTTAATTAAATAAAAACTAAATTTAGTAGCATGGGTATTGAAAGTGATGACTGATGACTATGAAATAAGGTAAGTGTATTTTTTTCATCAACTTGACCGAAAAGTATTATTCGGCTCTATCCAAGAATATTTGATGTGTGTTTACCAATCTCAATTCATCGAATAACTGAAGATTAATTTCCGTACGCAATACCTATATCAATGCTGATTTTGCATTCGTTAATAATAGCTACGACCGACAGTTTCTCGAATTATACATTTTTGAACGATGGTTTTCTGATGAAATTGACGAATTTCTTGAATTCGTACATAGATAACTGTCCGTCGTAGATGTCATTACCAAAGGACACTTTTTTACCTTGAATTGGGTTGAGATTCTCATAAAAATACCAAATATGAAAATAATGATTATTTTTTTTAACATTTCAAAATATAATTTTATTCAGCTTTGGTACATTATTCTGAATATAAAAATATTCTAATCGGGGCCTGCGTCCCCGGTGTTCTACACAGGGGACAGTGTCGGCGAGCGTCCACCCCATCCCAGAGTTGGGCTGCACAAATAGCGCAGCAGCAGCGGTGTCCACACGGTAGGAAGGAGTGTGTTGCCGGTAGGACGAGGCATATTCGGCACAGCTCTGTAAAAAAAATATGCAACACGAAGTACACACAATTTAAAATGGTGCACATTACACTGCGAAATGTGATATGATGACATCGACGTTTTGAGTAATAATTTATTGCTTCAGGATGCGGATCAAGCGACGTAGTGGAATTTCTTTTTCCTTCAATGCAGAGAACGAGATAACACGCTGGAATTGACGTTCGTAATATCCACTAACAAGGCATTTGTAATCCGAAAAAAAAAGAAACCAGTCCATTTTCTGCATTGAATCGCTATAGTCTTGCAGTTTCTATTCAAATGTAATATTTTAACGACGCTTGGATCTCCCGATTCCATGTGAAGTACGAGAAATGAACCAGATAATGAATTCGATTATATTTTTGGGGCTGAGTAGTGAGATAGATTGGCAAAAATTGAACAAATACGGCATGTTTATAGTGATCGAGGAATAAAATAACGCGATAAGGGTTTAGTTGTCTCTTCGCGAAAAGGGCCATCTTTGGCGAAAACGCGATTGTGAATAAGACCAAGCGTCACTTTTCCCGCCAGCACTTGAACGGGTTCTAATACAAGCGCCGGCAGACACCTCGGGCCACGTTAACTCCGAAGAGAAGCGGCCCTACGGTGTCTACTGCCTGGCGGCAGGGTACACGGTGGACATTCGACTCATACAAAACCACATTTCGCTATCGACCGTGAATATCTCAAACGCGTTATTAATCTTTATCAAAAACGCGATTGTGAATAAGACCAAGCGTCACTTTTCCCGCCAGCACTTGAACGGGTTCTAATACAAGCGCCGGCAGACACCTCGGGCCACGTTAACTCAGAGGAGAAGCGGCCCTGCGGTGTCTACTGCCTGGCGGCAGGGTACACGGTGGACATTCGACTCATACAAAATTGTATTATTCGTGAAATAATATATTTTTCGAAAACGTTGATGTCATCATGCATATAAAGAATATGTACGAGTAATAAGATCAGTGTAACATAAAATGCATGTATGTGGGGCATTCCACATCGACTTAGCAGCCCATCTACCTCACCCCCTTTGATTTTGATCATTTTTAGTATGATCGATACCATACCATTATAACATTACCATATTATTGTTTTTCCCATTGTCGTGTGGGTCTTGAAAACCGTCTTTTGAATTGTAAAATTTTTGTGAATTTTTTAGGATTTAAAAAAATTGCGTTTTCCAGAATGGTTTTTTAATTTTGTTTAAATTTCACTATTGGTAGAAGAAATATTACAATAATTCAGATACCCTTTTTGATTGACAGCGACATCATACTATAAACTGATTAAAATCGAAGGGGGTTAGGTGTATGGGCTGCTAAGTTGACGAGGAATGCCTCACGTAGAAGAGATTGCACGGTGAGTATAATTGTTTATTGAATTAAGCTCACTGCTGATATGGTCACATGAACTTCGGTAAATATTAAACGGAATGAAACTGCAAATAATTGTTCAAAAGAAGCTGCATTGAATTTCAACACTTGCTCTTTCAGGCAAGTTCAGTAAACGAGGAATTAGACCAGTGACTTCAGGTTTTAACTTCGTCACTAAGACGTCAAAAACCACACAATGAAAGCCCCCAACATTTGGTCGCCGGCGTCCACCAAAAATGGTGGCCATGAATGTGCATAAAATCATAGTTTTCCAAAAATATATCCGAATATGTGCAAGCAAGGCTTTTTAATTCAGTCGAATGACTCAAAAATAACGGCTGAGTTTTGAATAATTGAGAACAGAAAAGCCGCTCGAGGGTAGATGTGTTACATCATCTTAAGACCACTCATAAAAAATCAAGCTGTACTCAGTGTTTTTGAGTCATTTGACTGGATTAAGAACCCGTGCTTCTATATAAAAAAGAAACACATAGAATATTTTTTACAGGAAATTTAAATAGATTCTGTGACGTTGCATTTTGCAAACGTCACGAAGGATGCGAATTAAGCTACAGATCGGGAAGACGGACGGCGCCAGGGGAGTCAGCGACAAGTACCAGGTTTTCAATTTAGTTATATTTTAGGGCTATTTATTTAATATTTTGCTTTTCTTCCATTCTTTTATTATATTCTGTCATCGGCGAAACTCGGAGGTCAACGCAAGGACGTCGAGGGAATCCTGAGATGTCCGAAGCAGCGATCTCCACGGATCATCAGCTGTTGCTAGTCTGAATCATCGTACTTCCGTCGTACTCTCGGCTGTGGATGCCGCAGGAGCGGTCGAATAAGGCTGGCTCTAAGAGTCTTCCTCCCGTTCCCGCCGACTTTTCAGCCTGGTGCTGGACCACATCCCGTCTACCGATTCCGGACTTCTCGACAACGGTCGAATAGAGCCAGGTGAACACACCAAAGTAACCGTATGCTTCCCGTTGTCGAAGGCTTATCAAGCTGGACCAGATCATCGACTTTCTCGCCATCATCCCGGACACGAACTGCAATCGTGTGATGCAGGCCTGCCTGTAAGCCTTCCACACCGTCCATGGGGAAGTCTGGATGCAGATCCGGGTATTAGGGGCATCAGAATTTCCGCCAGATCCTCTGTTGGTCAGTTTTTTCTGTTAAAGCGCAACCAGAGTGCATTTCATCCCGATGATGCATGCGAGGAGTCCCGAGACGAGAGCCAGAGTCGACAGAGAGGAGTTATCGAGTACGAGTCCCGGTATACCGCATTTGAAATCCCGCCACGCCGCCATAATGAGCCTGGACAAATATTCAAACCAGGGTGGACTGGACAACACGTCCTCAAACTCATTTCGGTCGGTAAAGGTAGACGTAAAATTCGACTACTTTGCGATCGCCAAAGTCTAACGACGAACGTCGCAGCGCGGGAACCCCTCGCCTATAAATTGGGTAACACCGCAGGACTCAGCCTACTTCTACGTCTCGCCGTCTTCCCGACCACATCAGCTAGACATCGAATACCGAATTACCGTTTTTCCCGAGTTTCGCTCAAATTTCCGATCTTGTGCTACCGTTGTTAAATTAAGTTAGATTCAGTTTAAGTGCTACGCACAGTTTATTCAGCTAAAAAGGTAAGACCTATTTTCTTGTACAACCCCGAGTTAGCTCACGAATCCCGTTTTGTTCTATTTTATATTATATTGTGTGGCGTAGGCCACGAGGTATTTGTGACGTAGGTCACGTATATGGTTCGTTAAGTCTTTCAGACTTCGTCCCGATTATATTTAGTATTTTTGTAGTATTTTAGTGTGATTAAAAACGGATTCCCGAGTAAACTCGTGATTAGTGGATTATTGTGGATTATATTTGGTCTCTTAGCATGTTGTAGATTCTCTTATAGCTTATTTCTGCTTTGTATTCTCTTTTCTATTTTCTGTATCATATTATTTTTCTTTCTGGCATGATATTATTTTCTTATTGAGTGAACGACTTGTCGCGTACGATTTCCTGGTGCTTATAGCGAGCGTAGAAGCAAGCATTTGTTATTTAGTCTGTAAGTTTCTTGATCGATTATTGTTTTCATATATTTTTCTTACTTATTTGTATTCTGATTTTTCTCTGTGATTGATTATATTATATTATATCGAGCCTAACTGCTGTGAAATTTCTGATATTATTCTGTTATATTTTCTTGAGCATGATATTGTGTAAATTCCCGTATTACCGATTATTCTGAGACATGTTATAGATTTTTCCCGTGAAAACACGGATTTTGTTAAATATCGTACCGTATAATACGGAATATTATTTATTAACTATCGTGATTTCTTGGCAAATAAAAATAAATCAATCAAATAAGTAATTAATATTCTATTATTTGATCTGGCAACCCACCCACTCTACCATTGTTCATGATTGATTATATTCTAAGCTAGCTGGCAATTTCCGCCGTCAAAGTTATAGTTTTCTAGTCTTTCGAGTGACGTGATAACGTCTGGCGCCCAAAAATCTAGTTTGTTGTATTCTTTAATAATCGTTAGTTGACGCCGAAGTGCACGGCTGCCGGGTTACGCTTGCCCTTAACTGAGTAGCCGGTCGCAATTCATTTTAGTTATCCACTATTTTTATCGTAGGATTGATACCTATATTCTGAGATATTTCCGAAAAACTGATTTTATGCACATTTGGCCGACATTTTTAAGGGACGCCGGCGATTAGTCGTTGGGGACTTTTAGTATGTAGTTTATGACGTTGAATCGAAATTGTATACCAAAATACAATCGGGTGGGACTTATTCCGAAGTACGACCGATTTTTGGTAGAAAGTGACTGGGCGATATACCCGATGTACGTCTACCTCACAATCAGCTGTTCATTGGGAGGTTGAGCAGTACGTCAATCCAATTTGATTACAATTGTTACCATGAAAGGTTCATGGGCAATTCTCCACTATTGGGAAATTCGATGTCTCAAACAAATAAGCACTACATATCTATTTATATTTTTTCAAACTATCATTGAAAATCGAAATCCGTATTAGTTTTAATAAACTGACCGCGTGCGAAGTTAGATTTCTGAACAAATATTGTTTTATTCCTTCTTGAATATTCAAAAACACAGTCCCCTGGTGTGTCACAAACCTAAATTATCGGTGAATGCAAGCGTTTTCATAATTTTCCGATTAGTCCATGTATATTTTTAACAATGAATTGAAAAATATAATTATGGATGTTGATAATGGTTGAAGAATTTTTTTTTTTTTTATTCTATATTTTTCATTTAAGAATAGCCATTTCTGGTTGTCCCTGAATATTACAAACAGTCCCCTGGACCAAATTTAACAGTATATATAAGTAATATTTCGTGCATATAAAGAAATCAATCGACTCACTACAGAATTAGAAAAACCTAACCCTCAAGCTGCCTCTTCCACAGCTTTTTTCGATTTTTTAAGAAAAAATTTCATCGGGCAACTTTGCGTGTCAAGTTTCCCAATAGCGGAGAATTGCCCTTGAATGCAAAATCATTCGTATTCAAAACCTAATATTGATTATTAAAAAATGTATATCCGGCCGCGGCGTGAGCAGTGAATACGAAAAGTTACATACGTGTTTACCACGGTTCTGGACCAGCTTGAAATTTGAATGTTTGAAGATGTTAATTCAATGAAGAATGATGTTATTACCATTATCTACAGCCAATTCGCGTTGTGCTTCGGCTTCGTCTCGTACAGCTTGTGCGGCTTGTGCTTGCCGCTGCAGCTGCTCCTGCGCCTCCGCCAATTGTGCTGCTAGCTGCGCTGCAATTTCGGTCTGGCTCTGCGGTTGCAGGTGTCGTGCACGCGCCTTTGCTCTCTTACGAATTTCTGTAATAGTATGAAAATATTCAATATCCTTTTCGGAATTCCAACCCAAATCTGTTACCCTTCCTTCGCTGATTTCTTAATCGTCGTCTCCTGGCAGCTAAGTCTGTAGGAGTTGCAGGCCCATTAGTCAATGGTCTTGCCCGACGTCCTGTTCTCAGACGATTTGCTAGAACAAGTATATCCAGTTAGTTAATATACTTTTATGACATCTTTTCCTCAAGACAATGAGCAGTGAGCATAAATGATGTTGTAACAGAAATTACCACCTCGCGGATTATAATTTTTCGAAATCAAAACGAGATACGATGGCGTTAAACAAAAATCCATATTTGTACAAATGAACTTATAAGCTACGTATGAGCAGTATCATTTTTGAAGGTAAATCTTTTGAATATATCTTTTTTGCTAACGGTTGCGCCGGATAAACGTCTTCTGTACGACAAGAATCATATACAATGATTTCAAACATGTTTGCGGGATTGGCGAACACAATACGATCCGAAACTGGTCAATATAAAAAATTACGCACGGAGTTCGTTATAAATTAATAAAAGTTACCATTGTTCACAGCCGGTGGGGTTTGAGGTCCAGCCTCATCTACGTCTGGTAGGAGTGCCGGTGGGGTTTGAGGTCTGGCCTCGTCTACGTCTGGTAGGGCTGCAGGTTCTATGTAGAAAACAAATTGGGGAGAACGGGGCAAGACAGGCACGGGGAAAAACGGGCACCAATTCGAATAATAATAAGTACGTCTTAATTGATTGTTCATGATATTCAGACGTGTTTTGTATCAACAATGACATGAGAAAGCGAAAAATTATTGAATATAAATGAAAAATTTGTTTTCGTCGAGGTGCCCGTTCTGCCCCCGTGCCCGTTCTGTCCCGCCCTCCCCTATATTAAATAACCATCCACAACACTTATGTGGAATTTGGGAATGTAATATTATAGGTTTACGATGCATCTCACAAATTACGCGCGAAGCTTGTCAAATATTTGTAAAAGTTACCATTGTTGATCGCTGGTGGCGTTTCAGCTCTGGCCGCATCGAAATTCTCACGATCGAGCTCTTCGTCGACATCATCGGCATCGCTACCGTCGCGGTCGTCATCCGAAATAACTAAACACATTTTTGAAATTACAATACCGTTGCTAATGTATCAATCAAAAATCGAATATTATTATTCAAGATAAAGTCACGCGAGCTACAGTGTTTGCCCGAGGTTGATTTATATTTTGATATTTCAATCATATTACCATTCTGATGCGCTACTGGCGCAGCTTCAGCGTTATCGAGGAGCCATCGTGGAGCTTCGTCGGCAAATAAAGCCCGATCGAAATCTGGATCATCCTCTGTTCAAAAATGTAATAAAATGATGATAATACGATGGTATTTGTCATTATCTTTTGTGACGTGGATTTTGTCAGACCCCGGATCCAGACCGGATCACTAGACCGCGAGGTCGTCCAGTCGACAATTGGCTAAGAAAATTATAATTATTTATTATTGTTGGGCGCCAGGCGGATAATCGCCACTTTCAAAATTCTAAATCAAAATATTACAACAATCACAGTACCCGAAGCGTCGGCTAGCAACAGTACCGCGGAGAGGGGTCGGGATTAAATGAGGAATTAGCTAGGCGTTGAATAACGACTCGGAAAGTTTCAAATTTAACAAAAATAATACTGAATTTATTTAAAAAAATGAGATATAAAGAATCCACGTGCTTTCACGTACCCGGGGGTACTTCCCCTCGGATTTAGGACGGCTACAGGGCGTGTACTAGCGACCTGGCCGCGATTTGCAAGTTTTACAATAATAATACTGGATAAACACGCTCCCACGCAGGGTGACAATAACAACTCAAAATTAACTAATCAGTAACTCGACAAATCGGTCCTCTCGGGACAACAAATCAATTTTACAATTAACAATGAGACTTAACAGCTAACAAGAAGTAGCCTGCGGCAATAAATAACAAAATGATAACAAAATAATAACTCGAATACTCGATAAGCAATAATATAGTCGAGCCTACGGCTCGAAATTAACAACAAAATAATGCCAGCGGCTAGAAATTCAACAACAGAATTAACAATAACGACACCGACCGTGTACGGCGGTCGGCACGCCTTCGAGAGGCGAAGCCTCTCGGAAAGAAATATTTACAATTTAATAAATAATAAATTAACTAAAACTAACTTAAACTAACTCTGCGGTAAATAAATAACGAATATAGTCTCTAAATCGCAGCTATACGACCAGCGCGAAACAATAGACTCGAGGTCTCAATAACAACGCTCTTCCCACAGGAGGGAGAGAGAACGATAGTGACCGACTGTCTCCGTCGCACTCGTGTGCGAACCGAATATTCTCAATACAACTCAATACATACAACACAATACCAATTCATCAGCATTGCTATTAACTTTCAGTCAACAACTCAATACAACTCAATACAACTCAATACAACTCAAAATATCACAAAAATCTTTAATAAGTGAACTCAAAATATAATTCCCTAATGCATGTGGACACTGGTGACGGCCTACCAGTCGGAAATCGGTTTAATTCGATCTCAAATCAACTAAATAGCCTCGTGGCTGCACAAAGCAAGGCGGCAGACGGCCGTTGCCAGATTCAAATTAGCATGGGTAAGATTGGCTAACGCTTACCGTCTTCCAGCCACCTCACGAAAAGAACCTGTTCTCTTCCCAGATCCATCGGGTTACGATATTCTGGAATCCCTCGAGAACAATCTCACACTCACTAAATTAACCAAGAAAAAGCCTCGAAAGCTAACACAGCCACAGAAATCTCTAAAGTACTCGGTAATACGCAGAATAATCTCAAGAACGCAAAACAAAAGAATATCACCCAAGTGATCAAGACGCCGGTCTAACGCAGAGTGATCTTAGACGGCATGTCGCCGATACGCAGGGGTTGTCGCTAGGCCCTCGAATATCGATTTACTAATCGACCGTGCGGCTGACGTCACACGGATGGCGCTACGCTCCTCGGCGCGAATCCTTTTGAATCATCACCACGGTGAATTAGCTCCTTGTAAATAGAGGAACACGGGACGTTGAATCTTGGCGGTGGCGGGAATCTCATTCACCACCTCGATCCCTCGGTGCAGAATGCTCTCGGCACTCCCCCGTGTCCTCTTCGAAGTGGTGAAGGTGGCGTTCGTCGTAGTAATTCGCAACCTCGGTGCGTCGAATAGTGTGCGTCCGTCGGGGTGCATTTTAGTCGTTGCTTAGACCCCAAAACTTGGCCTCGTCGTCCACATGTTAGAGAAAAGTTTGAAAAGAAGAACAAAAGAATAAATAATCTATCTCATAATTTTAAGTCGGTCACGGTCGTCTCTCGGAGTCAATCAAGGCCTCGGGGCCATCCTAAACATTCGCTCGATTCACATTCATGCTTCACCCCCGTCTTAACTAGGGTCGTGTCAAGGGGTGAGGAGCGCCTTGCAACATTCAATGTTACAATTCCCCCCCCCCCCTTAGACGGACCACTGGGGCGGAAGCGATAGCAAAACTGACCCATGGACCGAACTCCGAGTGGCGGCCGCACACCGCGTCTTACGTCTACAGACCATAAAGAGTCTGCTCACTTAAACGTAATTCTTCAAACTAAATTTTCCCCCGGGGTGGAAGTACAAAAATAATATTTCAAGAAATCCCCCGGTTTAAAATTAAGTCGTCACTCGCTACTCTCCTTCTGCAGAAGGCAGAAAGACCAACAAAATTTATAGAGGAGGGTTCGACTCCCCTCCAAGCGAATAAACTGTAATAATCAAATAAATTTCCAAAATTACCGCGAAAAATCATCAACACAAAAAACAAAAACAATAAGCTACACCGACTAACCCAACGATACAAACTGAAAGAAACAAAGACATCATTATTTCACCCAAAAAAAAAATTAAATAAGAGACTACTAACCAACAGAACAAACTCAACTTAATACAGAGCGTCAATGCTCGAACAAAATTTGCCCACGGGGCGAAACGAAGGGCCCAATCCGGACTCCCTCGCGAGACAAAAACAAAATACTACCAACAACCAAAAAAAAAACAAATTCGTCCAAGCGAACTATTTTTCCTGACACCCTAATTTCTACCATGAGGGTAGCGTACTCTATCAATACCAAACAAAATCACAAAAAAAAAACAAAACTCTAAACCAGACGGCTAAAATAAACGAAACATACGCGAATTTTGTGACCTCAGGTCTCGTCGGAGGACGGATCTCCCTCCTCGGATTCACTGAGATCGACGTCAGCCTCCGGGGCGACGTACGGTTTAAAATCTTTTATGTGGTGCCGACCTAGAGTCCTACCTGTCTCA
The DNA here is from genome assembly GCA_944452935.1 of Rhogogaster chlorosoma. Lineage (NCBI taxonomy): Eukaryota > Metazoa > Arthropoda > Insecta > Hymenoptera > Tenthredinidae > Rhogogaster > Rhogogaster chlorosoma. Next base: position 13,173,472 of record OX101798.1, on the reverse strand, counting down.
TCCTCTAGTTCGTAGACGACCGGGGACACTACTTGTGTCACAATATACGGTCCCTCGAACTTGGGAGCTAATTTCGCGGCTATAAAATTCGCTGCCGAAGATAGGACTCGTTTACGTTTCCACACTCGATCTCCCACCTTATAATGACCGTCTCGGTGACGTCGGTTATAGTAATGCGCTTGCCTAGTGCGAGCAGTTTGCAAATGCCTCGTGGCTAGATCTCGCAGCTCTTGCAATCGCGTCATTCTTTCTGCCCATTTTGCTGGACACGGCTTAGGAATAGTCGCAGGACCTTCTTCTTCGCGTCGAAGTTGCACTCGCGGGCGTGGCTCGCGGCCTAAATTTAAAAACGCCGGGCTCACCTTCAGTGAACTATGCACCGCGGAATTGTATGCAAATCTAAATTCGTGTAAGTGAACGTCCCAGTTGCGATGGTCGTTTCCGATGTATGCCGTGATCATGGTCTTCAGGACTCTATTCACCCTCTCGACAGGGTTGGCCTGCGCGTGATATGGAGGCACGTGAGCGTGTACGATATTGTACTCGGCGCACATGTCATCTACGGCTTTATTCGCGAACTCGGTTCCGTTGTCGGTGAGAAATACCTCGGGGGTACCCCACCTTGACAAGATTAAATCTTCGAACTCAGCGATGATATTTTTACCGCTAGATTTTCGCAACGGCGCGCATTCCACCCATTTGGTGAATAAATCCTCGAAAACTAGCAGGTATTCGTAACCTGAGCGGCTACGGGGAAACGGACCCATTACGTCTGCTGCAACGACAGTCCACGGTTGATTCACTACGCGATCTCCTAATAAGCCTGCAGGCGGAGCTTGTTCGACCTTGCACTGCTGGCATTGTTGACATTTACGGATTGCAACTACAATATCTCTAAACATACCAGGCCAATAATACTCTTCACGTATTCTCGCGTACGTCTTTTCGACCCCGAGATGACCAGCTTGCGGGTCTTCGTGAGACTCGGCGAACGCTCGAGCACGGTGCTCTGCTGGCAACACTAATTTCCAAGGGTTGAGCTCTTCAACCACAGGATCGGTCACCGGATTTGGTCTAAAATAATATAATCGGCCTTCAAAAACCGACCAACCTCTATATTTCTTTGGTGTCTCTAAAACTTCGCGTACTCTACGAGTGTACCACGGGTCTTGCACCTCGTTAATTGCAGCTAAATGTTCGGCCGCGAGGTCTTCGACCTCGTCTTCGTACATGCGCGATAACGTATCGGGCACATGATGCATGGCTCCTTTCCGATGTATGACGTCGAAGTCATACTCCAGGAGCTCTAATGCCCATCTTGCTAGGCGACCCGTCGGATTATGCAAGTTATGCAACCATCGTAGGCTACTATGATCCGTTATGACAGTAAAATGATAGCCCTCGAGATACGCGCGAAACTTTTTAATAGCCCAAATTACCGCTAAGCACTCTTTTTCCGTGACGGAATATTTTCTTTTGGTTTCGGAGAGAGTTCTACTCGCGTAGGCGATGACTCGTTCGACCTCGTCTACGGTCTGAGTCAGCACGGTGCCAACTCCAAAATCGCTGGCATCGGTCTGCACCACGAACGGTACGCTAAAATCAGGAGACGACAAAACTGGGGCAGTTGTTAACGCGGATTTTAATTCGTCAAAAGCTAGTTGTTGAGCTTCACCCCATTCCCACCGTCTATCTTTGCGTAAAAGCCGCGTTAAGGGGACCAGTACAGCTTGATTCAAAAAATTCTACATACTCCAAAAATCATTTATATCTTAACCAAAGTTCATAATACATCAAGAAAATCACTTGTCTGAAAATCACTTGTCGTAAGGTTTCAGGCACACGGTTGATCCGATTATGTCTTTTGACGTCTCATTTTCTTCGGAGAGCAATTCTTCATCGCATGAACGTAGGGAATTGATTAAAAAAAATCCTGTGATAAGTTATGGTCAGTTATCGAAATTTAGCAAAAATCTGGTCACTCTTTTGCTGATAACTTTGTCTGGAAATTTTTTGTTTAAATTTCCCTCGTTCATGCGATGAGGATTTGTTTTCTGAAAAAAATGAGCCCTAAATGAGTCAAATCGGAGCAACGGTGCTCCCAAAACCTTACGACACGTTGCCAAAAATATAGTTCTGAGAAAAACGGGTTTGAAGTTTTTACTAAAAAAACAAATTTTACTACTAGAAAATTTTGAAATATCGAAAAATGTTTCAAATAAAAGTTGTTGGTTACAAAACTTCTGACAAAATTCAATTTTTTATTTACAAGAAACAAGATTTCTTTGTTCAACTTTCAAACTAATATTTTCATCGTACCATCTTTAAGGGAGGTCCCTACTGAAATCTTGGAAAAAAAGGAGTTTTTTATTTTTCGATTGGCCAAAAAAAGTTCAATCTAAAAAGTAATACTACCAATTGGAGATTATGGTAGAATATGTTTTAAAAAAAATTCAGTCTTCTGCAATAAAAGTGTATGCGCAGGGAACCTTACGCAGAATCTATCCTGCGCAGCGCTTGGAAAGGTTTCCTGCGCATACACTTTTATCGCAGAAGACTAAAATTTTATTTTGAAACATATTCTACCATAATCTAGAATTGGTAGTATTACGTTTTGATTTGAACCTTTTTTGGCCTGTTGGAAAATAAAAAACTGCTTTTTGTCAAGTTTGCAGTAGGGTCTTCCCTTAAAAGGCTCGTGCAGCATATGACGGTCCTTCTCTAGCCGCTGTAGTCTCATTTTAGCCTAGTCGTAGTCTTCGGATAGCAATTTGGGCTTCTCGAGTACTATCAGCTGCCTGTCGTTGAGCCTGTTCTAGCCGTGTCTGGTCGGTCCGAATCATGTGAGCCTTCGCGTTGGATCCTGGGGTCACTCCAGGTGCAGTCATGACTACCAGAATCCCGGTGGCTCCTTCGGAGAAAGTTATTGCTCCGAAGTACTTGGAGCTTTGTTGTTGGTCGTTGCAGGGCCATGGAAGATCTTTGCTCTTTTTTTTGACTCATATTTTCGAAAATTGTAACGATTTATTTCTTCTGGGTGTAAATTACGAGATCTGTGAACAAAAAGCAAAAAACTTCGACCGCAAACACATGCATGCTATACTTACTTTGAGGTTAGTTGGTGAGAACCCACAAATAACCTCACACACACTGTCACTCGATGTTTATACACGAAAATGACAAAGCTAGATATTTATCACGATGGAATCGCGGATTTTTTAGTACTGCAAAGGTCTGTTTTTGTTGTTATTGTATTCGAAACAAGTAAAGAGCGGGAACGTTACACGATCTCTAAGAATGTTCGACAAGCAATCGCCGGTCACGAAACATGTGAGCGATATGAAAACAAAGCGACAGCGCTGCTTGCGCCAGGTCGCCGAAACTCAATGCCAATTCTCGATCATTTTTACGAATTCGTCGATGGCAACTTTTTTAGATATAGATATGACCCTGAGACAGCGAAATTTACAAAAAACGAAAAAACCATTTTTGTGAAATTTCAAGCTGTACGATTTTCGGTCTGTAAACCAGTTATTTTTACGAATTCGTCAATGACGATTTTTTTAGAGATAGATATGACCCTGAGACAGCAGATTCCGCAAGAAACGAAAAAATGATTTTTTCAAAATTTCAAGCTGTACTGGTCCCCTTAATGGATCCGAAGAGCCCGCGAACGCTGGAATAAATCGGCGGTACCACGAGGCCATCCCTAAAAATCGTCGCAATTGTTTTAAGTTCCGGGGTGCCGGATAACTAACAGGCGGATAACCGCCACTTTCAAAATTCTGAATTCACGATACAATTAGGCTACAAGTACTCGAAGCGTCGGCTAGCAACAGTACCGCGGAGAGGGGTCAGGATTAAATGAGGAATTAGTCAGGCGTTGAATAACGACTCGGAAAGTTTCAAATTTAACAAAAATAATACTGAATTTATTTAAAAAAATGAGATATAAAGAATCCACGTGCTTTCCCGTACCCGGGGGTACTTCCCCTCGGATTTAGGACGGCTACAGGGCGTGTACTAGCGACCTGGCCGCGATTTGCGAGTTTTACAATAATAATACTGGATAAACACGCTCCCACGCAGGGTGACAATAACAACTCAAAATTAACTAATCAGTAACTCGACAAATCGGTCCTTTCGGGACAACAAATCAATTTTACAATTAACAATTGGTTCAATCTTGTCGGGGTCTACTTGTAATCCCTCGTTATTAACTCTAAACCCCAAATACCTAACTTCATCAACACAAAATTCACATTTATCTGGATTCAACGTCAAATTAGCCCTCGCGATTGCATCGAATACGCGTTTGAGCCAGTCTATATGCTTCACAAAATTATCCGTAACCACAATAATATCATCCAAATACGCAAAAACGTGCGGCTCCATATCCGGGGTAATTAATGTATCCACGAGACGTTGAAACGTAGCCGGGGCTCCGGTGAGTCCGTATGGCATCCTCGTAAACTGAAATAATCCTCTGCCCGGTGCAGTAAATGCAGTGACTTCGCGACTGTCTGGGTGCAAGGGAATCTGATGGTCAGCTTGACTCAAATCAATCGTCGAAATATACCTCGCGGCACGTAATTTATCCAAGATCCCGTTGATGTAAGGGATCGGATATGCATCCTTCTTAGTGACGCTATTCACTTTACGAAAATCTAAACAAAAACGATAAGTGCCATTCGGCTTCTTTACCATCACAATCGGGCTCGACCACGCGCTCTGGGAAGGCTCTATTACGCCCTCAGCTAACATACGATCGACCTCGGCATGGATCGCGGCTTGAACTACTGGGGATACTAAATAATAGCGTTGTTTAATCGGTGCATGCCCCTGCGTGTCTAAGGTGTGCTCAGCTAGACTAGTGAGTCCTAGCGGCCCCGTGACCGCGGGCAATTCCCGTTCTAAAAATCCCTCCAGTACCGTTTTTTCTGCCGATGTTAGCTCTGCTATACCGTAGCACGCGTTAGTCGACCCCGTGGTCTCTGAATTTGTCTCAAAAAATGAACTCATAACATCCGGTCCGTTTTCTAGCCGCCACGTATCGTTTGCGCCATACATTTCTAGCCCAAATAATCTAATAAAATCCATCCCGAGGATGCATTCCCACGCTAAAGAGGGAAGAATTCGAATCGCGAGCTCGTGGGTGACTCCTAATAGTTCTATTGGCAGGATAAACTCCCCTACTACGGCTTCGGTATCGCCATTCGCTAGGATGACTCGTTCAAAGGCTGGTTGGCCTAGTGAACGACCATTCTCTTCGGCGATTTTTCTACCTGAAGCGCCCAAGAAACTTCTCGAAGACCCGGTGTCTACTAGCGCTCGAATTTTTGAATTACCTATTTTTACTGTTAAAAACCAGCGTGGTTGCAGTTCTAATGTTTGCATCGGAAAGCATTCTGCATCTCTCTCGGTCGGATTGCTAGGGCCCGGATTTCTTAGCGCGGGTGACTCGGCGACCCTGGTCGAGACCCCCTCTGCTCGTTTCCCGGATTGCATCTCGGACACGTGCCCATACAGGAGCCCCCAGAGTTGAACAACGGGGCCAAGCTGGGGCCAAGACTGGGACGCCGAACTTCGGCGTACCAAGGTTGGCCCAAGACTGGGTAACTCAGCCTCGGCCGTTCCTTTGATGAGCCAGGCTTGGGCCAAGCCTGGCGAACCCAGCCTCGGCCATCCCTGCAGTTACCCAGCTTTGTGCCAAGTCTGGCTAGCCTAGCATCGGCCGTGCAATGGCGGGTCAGGCTTTGGCCAAGCCTGGCGAACCCAGCCTCGGCCATCCCTGCGGTTACCCAGCTTTGTGCCAAGTCTGGCTAGCCTAGCATCGGCCGTGCAATGGCGGGTCAGGCTTTGGCCAAGCCTGGCGAACCCAGCCTCGGCCATCCCTGCAGTTACCCAGCATGTAATAGTACACAGCGCAGCATAGTATCTATACAGGATGATTCAATTTGCGCGCACCATGTGGGAAGGGTAGATTCCTCGTGAAATTCTAAGACTAATTTTACTTTACCAAAAAGTCGCGGGACTGATAGTTTTCGGGCTACAGAAGGTCTTAGTTGACCAATCACAGAGCCTAAAGCGGAGCAAGTTAGGGTTGGGTCAAAAGTATAAGACCAGCAGTGCCCGCGGCGCGTCGATTTTCAGTGAAATAAAAATAAATAATAATGAAATAAAAATAAATAAAAATGATAATAACCTTTATTGTAGATAATCAAATTTCCTATCTTTTTCGTGGAATAATTTGTTTTGTATGTTAATAAAAACGAGGTATGCATAGTGTAATGATGAAAATTCAATAAATATGTAACAATATATTAATAATAGTGGCATTAGTAATAAATAATTTACCTTCTTATCTGCAAAAAACAGCGACTACGGTACCCGTTGAAATTTTTTCGAAATTTATATTATATTTTATACAATTAAATAGTAGGGTAGGGCGGGGCTAGTTGAGCAACTTTTCGCTTGACCTCGCATAACTTTAAGAAGATGCATCGGATTCAATTGATTCCTTCTCTGTTACGTTCATGATTTACTCTTCTTTAAATCGTCTAGCGACGCAAAAACGATTCGAGTGCAAGTTTAAAAGTTATTGTTGGAAATCCGAGAGCGCTCCCAGTTGCTCAACATGCCTCACTAGTGGGGCTAGTTGAGCATAGGTATGGGGCTAGTTGAGCAATGGCTAAAATGGACTCAATGGCTGTGGAGAATTATCTGAATACACAATAAAATTGTTATTAACAAGGAAATATTAATTTATTATGATTATATCTCTGAAATATTTATTTATATTATTATTATATCTCTGATAAAATTAAATTAAATTCTAACAGAAGTAAATGAACTCCAATTGAACTCTAACTATCGCAATCCACACAGATGTAAGTCAGATCAACGCTTGGCACTCTTGAGGTTTTCTTTTTATACGTACGCATCCTAGAATCTATATATTAAAGTACAAGTCGGATGTGCGGAAGTCACAAATGACGTCACAGATCGTAGATACGTGTTCTGTGTTTCTTACTGTACTACTATACTGTACTCACTGTACTGTATACATAGGTAAGGGTTTCTTATGTCATCTATATATTAAAGTACAAGTCGGATGTGCGGAAGTCACAAATGACGTCACAGATCGTAGATACGTGTTCTGTGTTTCTTACTGTACTACTATACTGTACTCACTGTACTGTATACATAGGTAAGGGTTTCTTATTTTGCCTGTATATCTATCTGATATGATATCGGGAAATGACGTCCCCGGACCATCTATATATTAAAGTACAGTTCGGATGTGCGGAAGTCACAAATGACGTCACAGATCGTAGATACGTGTTCTGTGTTTCTTACTGTACTACTATACTGTACTCACTGTACTGTATACATAGGTAAGGGATTCTTATGTCATCTATATATTAAAGTACAAGTCGGATGTGCGGAAGTCACAAATGACGTCACAGATCGTAGATACGTGTTCTGTGTTTCTTACTGTACTACTATACTGTACTCACTGTACTGTATACATAGGTAAGGGTTTCTTATTTCGCCTGTATATCTATCTGATATGATATCGGGAAATGACGTCCCCGGACCATCTATATATTAAAGTACAGTTCGGATGTGCGGAAGTCACAAATGACGTCACAGATCGTAGATACGTGTTCTGTGTTTCTTACTGTACTACTATACTGTACTCACTGTACTGTATACATAGGTAAGGGTTTCTTATTTCGCCTGTGTATCTATCTGATATGATATCGGGAAATGACGTCCCCGGACCATCTATATATTAAAGTACAAGTCGGATGTGCGGAAGTCACAAATGACGTCACAGATCGTAGATACGTGTTCTGTGTTTCTTACTGTACTACTATACTGTACTCACTGTACTGTATACATAGGTAAGGGTTTCTTATGTCATCTATATATTAAAGTACAGTTCGGATGTGCGGAAGTCACAAATGACGTCACAGATCGTAGATACGTGTGCTGTGTTTCTTACTGTACTACTATACTGTACTCACTGTACTGTATACATAGGTAAGGGATTCTTATGTCATCTATATATTAAAGTACAAGTCGGATGTGCGGAAGTCACAAATGACGTCACAGATCGTAGATACGTGTTCTGTGTTTCTTACTGTACTACTATACTGTACTCACTGTACTGTATACATAGGTAAGGGTTTCTTATTTCGCCTGTATATCTATCTGATACGATATCGGGAAATGACGTCCCCGGACCATCTATATATTAAAGTACAGTTCGGATGTCCGGATGTCACCAATGACGTCACAGACCGTAGATACGTGGTGTGTGTTTCTTACTGTACTACTATACTGTACTCACTGTACTGTATACATAGGTAAGGGTTTCTTATTCCGCCTGTATCTATCTGATATGATATCGGGAAGTAACGTCCCCGGACCATCTATATATTAAAGTACAGTTCCGAAAAAAAGTCCAATAGTTCGCCCAGCAGCTGGCCCCGGACCAATCTGATACGATATTGAATAACGCAAAAGCCACTAATAACCGAGCGAGCGTAGCGAGTGAGGAATAACGCAAAACCTATTACTCAAGTAATTTAGAAAGCTCAAGGTGAGAATTTCTTAGTTTTCGAGCACAGTTTCACAAGACCTTTCAATAATTTTGAATATAAAAAAATGTGTAAGTTTTCAGTTTTTGTAGGGTCTTCCCTTAATGTGGAAGTGTGTTCGACGGTGCAATATACAAAGTATTTATTCAAGTGCTGCTATAATGAAGGATATTATTCCACAATTTTCGTTTAAATAAAGAATGTACGGGAAGAAGATTACATCAAATTTGCAACAATAGTTGATGAATATTTATATGGGGCATTTACGCAGATTCGACCTGGGTCTGACCCTCGACCCCTTGGATTCGGTTCAGAATTTTTCATATGGTTTATCGTCAAGAGCGTTCCAAAGTGGATGCATGAGTTTTTGAGATTATAAAAAAAGTATAGTAGGGGTAGTAATAATGATACCTATTCTCACGATACTTATTATTTTTTATATTTTATTTTTTCATTAAAGATTTCAAAAATATAGAAAAAGTTTCCGCCACCGCCTCCTGTCGCGCGGTCTCTTCTTGCCGCAGCTGCTGCCTGCGGCGCCATTCTCTGGCGCTCTTGCCAGCCCTCGTCCCTCTGTATGCTGTTAAGAAAACAAATGCTTGAATCAATATTTTACAAATCATAGCCAGAATTAATAAGACTCGATTATGCGACCCGAGGTTTTCAAATAGGTGTATAATCAAAGGGTTATGGATGGAAAACAATTTTCATTGTCGCCGCTTATTATTGCTCAGTAAGTACGAACAAAAATTCATGAAAAATCGGAATTTGGATTTACTGCCGTCACTGAGTTCACATTCAATCTCACATACATAGACGTGGGTCAGATCGCCAAAGACTTCTACCTAGGGGTCAGCGAATCGAATCACCGTTTTACCAGGTGATAGTATACATCGAAAGAAGTAACCCTGATTTTCTGCAAACTATTTTATCGACAACAACACGTATAGTTTTCATTTATTCATATTCGCTCCCGTTGGAACCCCCGTGAAACTTACACATATTATGTAAAAAAAGCTCAACTTTCCATAAAAAATATTTTCATTGTAACAAAATGGCGGCCTATGTATAAAAGTGATTTTTTTTCATCTCAACCGGGATTCTCAAGGCTTTCTGGACATATGAGGGAATCGGCAATATTTTCGCCGGAAAGCTGCGAGTTTTTTACGTGACAATAGTAGTTTCGTTTTTTCATTTTCAGTTTTTTTTTTCTTTACATAAAACAGAATAATTACCAATGTTTTAGACCCTGTTGCAGGAAAACTGATAATTTCAGGCAATCCATTATTGTTGTCAAGGTTACGGATGAAATTTCAAAACAAAATCAGGGTTCTTTCTTCCGATGCATACTATCACCTGGTAAAACGTTCATTTGATCCGCTGAACCCCAGGTACAAGATCGTCCAGTATTTGGCGATCTGATCCAGGATATACATGCACGTGTTTGCAGATATGACTTACGTTCAACCCTCCTGTCTCTCCCTCTCCTTCCCGGTTCCTTTTCTTTATTTTTTTCTTTCCCTTGCGGCCCTTTCTCATCTTCCTGTTTCCTTCTTTTTTCCTCACCCCCCTCCATGTTTGTTTCCCCGTCGGCCGATGCACCAGCCATTGATTCTGAAATATGTAATGAAAAATATTTGAATTCATTGAATAATCATTCTCATGTTGATAATGGTTGCAGTTACAGATTTCGAAGCAAATTTAGTGTGCCCTGAAATACAGGTAATTGGATTTTATATGCCCAATAGTTTGTCATACACATCTGACTCACCGCGCGTTGAAATCCGCAAGCCGTTCAAGTTATCTGAAAGTATTATATTATTTTCAAATAAGGCATTTTATGTCAACTTAACCGCGTTAAAGGAACCTGAACAGCGTTCTCCGTGGAATTCAATATAAATAGACATGGGCAATAGATAAGAAATTAGAAACGGAAATCTCTGTTATTTTTCAGAACCCATCAAAGACACGGCCTTGGCGATGATTGTCGCCGTTTTTATGAAAGGTCTGATCTAATTCCAATTCAAGAAACAAAGCTAAACAAAAGTACTGGTTGCGTACTACTATTGAGGCGTAAAGAAAGTTCAAATCTTACAGGTGTATGAAATACTTCTTCTCAATCATTCAAGAAATAGTTTCGACTTACCGTTTAACTTCGAAATGTCGTCGCCGTTCGACATGATGTCCAGATTCACACTGATTCGTTCACGTGCAAAGACGTGCAGATACGCGCAAATAGAGTAGGGATAATTCTTAAGCCCACGTACAGACAAATCCTAAATCAGCCTAATCTGTGACGTGTATATTTATTATTTGTGTTATATTGTATTTCTCTGTGAACGAATAAGTACCTATAGTGTAGGGGAAGACAAAAGAAAATAGAGATTATCCCGATCTGTTGAACGTGTCTCACGGTGATCACGTTATATCGATCATAACGCAGAAGATATGGGGCGAAGAAGCACTGAAAGTAAGTCGACTTCCACTAAAATATAAGATATACAATTTATTAATATTCTATTTTATGCTTCGATTCTATTATTGCTGATTCAGTGCTATTATCTAAATTTATTCTGGAAATTTACTCTACATACGAATAGATGATCTCGAAAGAATTCTCTTATTCAGTATCAGCTACGTCTCTAAAACTGTTTTCTTTTTTTTTTGTTATAAATAAGCATTCAACTTTTCTTTGATTATTGCAATTACTAAAATAATCGAGTGAATAGGATTCTCATAATTACAACTTGGTTCTTTGAATTGAAAAAAAATATGTATGTATATGTATATGTATGCGATAAATGTAAAACAAGTGAAAGAAAAGGCTATAGGAAGAAAGATCTTACCACGAATAGATGGTTCTACATTTTTGTATTCGAACGTAAACTAATCCATGATCTTCTGAAAAAAATTGAAACTGACGTACATGCTGACACCGAATCTGTAAATCTTTGACGTGAAATTATTGAGAAAAGATGCGTCACGAAATTCGAACGATATTATTGGCAAATTTAAATCTTCTGATAATAATTTTCATGCATTCCCTGGCAAAAATGAAAGTGATTGAAGTGTTTAGAAAATGTAAATTGATCTAAATGAACGTTCGGGAAATGTAATGTGTTTCAATTTACATTTCTCAACCGCTTCATTTTTGTCAGGGTTTGTTTTTTTCTTTTTTTTAATTGTCCAACCAGAGCGAACTTATGATTATTTGAATACTATACACTTGATAAAATTCAAAATTTCCAGCTGAGATAATTTAGCAAAAAATTAATCTGGAATGATCCCACATGTTGCTTTCAATTTGCTGATGGTGGAAAAAAAAAATTAAAAATCTTGAAGACGGTGAGGTCTCGAGCCTGACTTATTTTGAACAGAATAACCTCATATTATATACCGAACATATATGTGTATATAATATCTGTAGATGTGAACAACGATTCGACAAATTCAGTGTTGATATTCCGGTAATTATTACTTTGTGTTTCAGATTCCGAGCAAAAAAAAAAAACGCGTTGGGCGTTCGCGTCCGTGCCACCAGGACTAAAAGTGAGTACTTTTTGAACTGCCTAATAACGGAGACTAGAAAATTTATCGGAGAAAAAATTACTGCTGATTATTATGATTTTTAATAATCAGATAAAGAATATAAGAAAAAATGATCTGGAAGAAAACGACAATTCACAACCCGAAAGGGAATACGAGAGGGAAACAAATACCTATATGTTATATTCTGTTAAGTGACTTTGAAAAAGATAAGATCCCACGAAAAAAATGATAATCAAATTATTACCTATATGTTGAAAATAAAATTGAAATTACAAATGGAAATCTCTGTTATTTTTCAGAACCGATGAAGGACGAAATGTTAGCGGCGATCGTCGCCGATTTCTTGAAAGGTCTGATAGGATTCCAAATTCTTGAGTGTAAAAAACAAACAAAAATATGTAGGTATGGATTTTGATATATTGTTGTGTTTTTTAGGAGATGAGTGGGATGCCGTCATGGCCGATATGGCAATGCCATAATATATCATTATTATATTATTATTATTATTATAATCGCAATGATAAATAAATTAATTAATACCTTGAGTATCTGATGTTTGATTTATACCCCAAAAAAGTTTCTCACGATCTATTTTTTTATTAGCATAGATGTTGATGTGTAAAAAAATATTTGCTTCATTTATTATTAATAATTAACACAATATTTTGTATTATTTTGTATTAATAGTAATAATAATAATAAACAATACTATATACTATGTCTTGAGTATCTGATGTTTGATTTATATCCAAAAAAAAATTCTCAAGTTCAATTATTTCATTATCATAAATGTTAATATGTAAAAAAATATTTGCTACATTTAACATTAATAATTAACACAATACTTTGTCTTAATAATAATAAACAATACTATATGATATATCTTGAGTATCTGAGGTTTGATTTATATCCAAAAAAAGAATTCTCAATTTCAATTATTTCATTATCATAAATGTTAATATGTGAAAAAATGTTGGCTTCATTTAACGTATCTAAGAAGAAAATCTGCTTCATTTAACATATGTTCCAATACTCACATATATTGAGTTACAACGAACATTTGTTGAAAATGAAATGATGTACATAAAAGAATCTTTCATCCCTAACAATGTTGCGGCACAGTGGTAAGGTAAGAGCCTACGAAGTCAGAGGTTGTGAGTTCAAATCTCACAACAGAGCAATTGTTTTTCTCTATAAACTTTTTCTGTCAAAGCTATGAGCGACGTGTGAAGTTATCGTCACATGATAAATTGTAAATAAAATTTTGTAACTGCGATAGATATAGGACCTATTACCAGGAGAATGGTATGGTATGGTGTGATTCATATTAGCACAAAAGATGATAATGATTACCATTCAGATGATAATGATTACCATTCAGATGATAATGATTACCATTCAGATGATAACGATTACCATCAGAGTGGTGAATTCAACAATATCAATAGTGTTCGCTATCATTGAAATCGGTTAGTGTCTTTTTACCACAATTCGATAGTAGTATTTACCATAAAATTTTCTCCGTGTAAGCCACGTATCGGTTAATAATTTATAGGCGTCGTTCAGTGAGGTATCCGTAGTAAGTCAATGGGTCACAATTAGAGAGTGAAAACGAGATACGGATGGATATGTTTCAGATTCGATAGATTTGCGGGGAAGACAGAGATCGACATACAAACAAACATCTGTAAGTATGTTTCAGGTATACTGTTCTTCATATGAACGTCGCATCAGTGCGAGGCTAAATCAGTTCGAGCATCGGTGATATAGAATAGATAAAATCATTCTCCTCTGTGAGCAATACGATTCGTTCGAAAAACAAGAACTATCGTGTGTAATTCGTGCATAAACGTGGGACGAAGACGATTAGACGAAAAACATCACGATAAATATTGCCATGTCGAGTTGCCGGAGGTACATCGGACTGTGTCCCGGTGATTTGGCAGTTCTCGAAAGAACTGGCAAAGCAGGTATGTTGTTGGATACACATATTGATAAATTTAGTGGTATATTAGAACAACACTCCACTTATCGTATGCAAAGTACTTTATTAGTACAAATCCCGGAATCGATTCAGAGAATTCCGAAAAACGAGGCATGCTTACAAATATTGTTCAATGGCCCGAGACTATCGGGACACTGGATTTGCGTTTGGTATGATACCGAAGTAATACACGTCTATGACAGTGCGAACCGGAGAGTATTGCACGATGATCATAAGATATTCTTGAGAAGACTGCTGCCTCGTGGTAACACGCGCGTCGTATTTGAGAAAGTTCAGCAGCAAACTAATTACTGGGATTGCGGGGTTTTTTCCATAGCTTTCGCGACATCTATTGTTTTAGGCCAAAATCCCTGTAACGTTGTGTATGATATACCAAAGATGAGATTGCATTTGATTGGTATGTTCAATTCGAATAGCTTGATACAGTTTCCGTTGATGCAAGCAAATTCACTGGTGCCTCGCGATATTAATCCTCTGGGTATTATTAGAAAATGTGATCATCCAATAATTGCTATCGTTGTGGATAAAAAAACAGAAAGAGGTATCAATGAAGAGAATCAAGGAAGAAAATTATCAAAACACGTGGATGCCACGATAAAAGACGTTCCAACGGCGTTGGTGAGAGCAAATAATTTCTGTAATACACTGTGCCACGATAATTTGGCAGTTCTCGAAAGAACTGGCAAAGCAGGTATGTTGTTGGATACGCATATTGATAAATTTATTGGTATATTAGAACAACACACTACTTATCGTATGCAAAGTACTTTATTGGTGCAAATTCCGGAATCGATTCAGAGAATTCCGAAAAACGAGGCATGCTTACAAATATTGTTCAATGGCCCGAGACTATCGGGACACTGGATTTGCGTTTGGTATGATACCGAAGTAATACACGTCTATGACAGTGCGAACCGGAGAGTATTGCACGATGATCATAAGATATTCATGAGAAAACTGCTGCCTCGCGGTAACACACGCGTCATGTTTGAGAAAGTTCAGCAGCAAACTAATTACTGGGATTGCGGGGTTTTTTCCATAGCTTTCGCGACGTCTATAGTTTTGGGCCAGAATCCCTGTAACGTTGTGTATGATATACCAAAGATGAGATCACATTTGATTTATATGTTCAATTCGAATAGCTTAAGACAGTTTCCGTTGATGCAAGCAAATTCACTGGTGCCTCGCGATTTTACTTCTCTGGGTATTATGAGAAAATGTGATCATCCGACAACTGCGATTATTGTGGATAAAAAAACAGAGGGACGTATTAATGAAAAAAACCAAGGACGAAAGTCATCAAAACACATGGATGTCACGATGAAAGACGTCCCAACGTCGTTGATGAGAGCAGATAATTTCTGTGATACACCTACCGGCATCGATTTTTATGATGGAAAAGCGAATGCGAAGAAAGAAACTCGTTCTGCGGAACCAATAGCAAAAGAATTTCTCAATCAAACTGAAGAGAGAAGATTAAATCACAATGTCCAGGATGCAGCTGTGGTTGGTTTACGAGAGAAAGCTGCCAATAGACAAAGAAAACATCGTGCTCAAGAATCGATGGAACAAATGAGCCAAAGATTCGAGACCATTGCAACATACAAAAGGCAGAAAAGACAATTCATTGGAGATGCATATCCCGCAAAGGCGGTTACTATACGTAAAAAAAATGCAGATAGAATGAAATGCAATCGTGCGAAGGAATCTGAGGAACAACGGTCTAGCAGACTTGAGGCCGCTGCAATATACAAAAAGAAAAGAAAAAATATTCCTAGAGAATCTTCAGTGTCATCTAGGGTAAAAAAATTGAAAATTGATAATCATGAGATTTTGAGAGGAAGCGCGTTAATAGCAAACTCAGATTACAAAGAAAATGAAGTGGAACCCAATTATTTGGGAAAAATGAATAATATATGTAAATTCTGTAATGCTAAACATTTCGTTTCCGAATTACCAACCGATAAAAAGTATAACATTTGTTGTCACAAAGGTAAGGTACGTGTGTTGGAAGACAGTACTTATCCTGAAGCGATCGAACGGTTAATTAACGGTACCGATAAAAGCAGCCGGAATTTTATGCGCAACGTGAGGAGTTATAATAATTCTTTGGCATTCGCAAGTTTTGGTGTAAAATTGGATTCAATGAAAGGAAGTCGGGGTCCCTTTGTATTCCGCATCTGTGGACAAACCTATCATAATACATACGCGCTTCACCCAAATCTCCGTGAAGCACGGAAATATGGACAATTGTATATCATCGATACCGAAATCGCCACTAGAATACGTATGCAGCATCCCGGCAATGATGATTGTTTACCAGAACTACTGACCGAATTGGATGATATTATACGAAGAACGAATCCATATGCGGAGGCTTTCAAAATGATGCACGAGATGGAAGAAGAGGAACAGAAATTGGCGAGTACATCCGGTCATCCTCCCCGCGAGGTAAGAATGTGGTTGAAGCGGAATGATAATGTTGACAAAAATCGCTTCAACTTACCGAAATGTAATGAGGTAGCGGTTGTATTTGTCGCGGAAGACGGAGATCCTCCAGTACATAGAGACTTATGCGTGTATTCTAGAAGCGAAGGTGCTATAAGTATATCAAATCTCAGTAAACACGTTGACCCTATGACTTATCCTCTCATGTTTCCCTCCGGTGAAACCGGTTGGACTCCAGGGATGAAGCAAACAGAAGGGAAGCGCATAATAACCGCGTTGCAATATTACAGTTATAAATTGAGCGATAGAGGAAGATTCAATCCGTGTTTGAACATGAGAAGATTGTCTCAACAATATATTGTTGATATGTGGACGAAAGTTGAAAGTCATCGACTGCATTTTATAAGAAATCAACAAAGCAAACTACGAGCGGAAATGTATAAAGGAGTGATGGATTATCTACATAACAAAGCTGGAGAGGATAATGCGAGGATCGGGAAGATGGTTATATTACCATCGTCGTTTGGCGGAAGTCCGCGAGCCTTGCAGCAAAGTTTCATTGATGCAATGAGCATATTGCAAAAATATGGAAAACCCGACTTATTCATAACCATAACCTGCAATCCCAAATGGAAGGAAATTGAGGAAAATTTGAAGCCCGGTCAAATCGCAACGGACCGACCAGACCTCGTATCAAGGGTTTTTCACCATAAAGTTAAGGAGTTAAAGGTGGAATTGATCGATAACTCGATATTTGGAAAGTGTGCTGCCTACGTTTATGTTGTTGAATTCCAAAAGAGAGGGTTACCGCATGTGCATATGCTGCTTTGGCTGGAAGAAGACAGCAAAATCCGGGATGCAGACGATGTAGACAATGTAGTCTCAGCAGAAATACCAGATAGAATGAGGTATCCGGTATTATATAACATAGTCAAGCAATGCATGATTCACGGTCCTTGTGGTCGACAAAATATGGATTCGCCTTGCATGGATAGCAAAACTAATCTGTGTACCAAACGATTTCCAAAGGATTATGTTTTGGAAACAAATTATCATTCAGCGGGTTATCCGTTATATCGTAGAAGAGACGATGGTAACGTGATTGTTTTCAACTCTAAGAAAGATGGGATCCATAAAATTGCTGACAATAGATACGTTGTACCGTATAACGCGTATTTGTTGTTGAAATTCAACTGTCACATTAATGTGGAAGTATGTTCGACGGTGCAATGTATAAAGTATTTATTCAAGTACTGCTATAAAGGACACGATTGCGCAATTGTTGAAATAACGAATGTACAGGAGGAAAATTGCATCAAATACGACGAAGTTGATGAATATATATCTACGCGATACGTTTGCCCACCGGAGGCAATGCATCGTTTATTTCAATATCCAATGAATGAACAATCACACGCTATATATAGATTAGCAGTTCATGTGGAAAATGAACAAATAGTGTACTTTGAAGAGGGTCGTGAAAAAGCAGTCATAGATAAAAATAAGGAATCAACATTGCTCGCGTGGTTCAATCTAAATAAGACTGATGTTGGAGCACATAAGTATTTGTACTGTGAAATTCCAAATTATTACGTATTCGATAAGCAAAATACACAGTGGACGGGACGAAAACGATTCTATAAACCTGTTTTAAGCAGAATGTACTTCGTGAGTCCGAAGGAAACTGAGCGCTATTATTTAAGATTGCTGCTATTACATGTTCGAGGAGCACAATCATTCCAAGATATGCGAACCTATGATGGTGTAGTATACCCATCCTTTTTTGAAGCGGCAGTACAGCGAAAGTTAGTCGCCGATGACGAAGAATGGGATAAATGTCTTGCAGAAGGATCGAGCCTTAAATTCCCCAAAGAGATGTGTCGGTTGTTTGCATACATATGTGTATTCGGCACGCCGATCAATGCCCGCCAATTATTTGAAAAATACAAAACCGAGTTTGTTGATCAACGTGCAGAATTTACAGAAGAAAATGAACAAAAAGCTTTGCATGTAATCAGTGGAATACTTATATTTCATGGATTCAGTTTGCGACACTTCAATTTACCGAATATCAAAGATGTTGGCACATACCTATGCGATACGAAAAATGATGACGTGGAGCACGAGAGCATGATTTCGTTGAAACAGGCGGTGACGAGATCAGTGAATAGTTTAACGCAACATCAACGAAATATATTTGATGCAGTCATGACTGCGGTTCGTGGTGAGTCTGACGAGAAATATATTTATCTAGATGGTCCCGGTGGCAGTGGAAAGAGTTATTTACACAACACTATAATAATTACATTAAAGAGTTTGGATATGACTGTGCTGCCTGTAGCGTGGACAGGAATTGCAGCGAATTTATTGAAAGGAGGTAGAACTGTACATTCCACATTCAAATTACCGTTTCTCCTGAATGAAACATCTACGTGTAACATAAAACCAAATTCTAAACATGGGTCACATATTCGAGATGCCAAAGTTATAATTTGGGATGAAATAACAATGGCATCTAAACATGCACTGGAGGCTGTCGATCGTATATTAAGAGACTTGTGTCATTGTAACGAGCCATTTGGTGGTAAAATTGTCATAGTTTCTGGTGATTTTCGGCAAACTTTACCTGTTGTACGACATGGAAGTAGAACACAAATTTTGGAAGCGTGCGTCAAAAGAAGCAGCCTATGGAGTAAATTCACACACATGTCATTGAAGGGTAACATTCGTGTTTGTGATGGACAAACGGATTTTAAGCAATGGCTTCTGAAGGTTGGTGATGGGGTATTCTCCGATTCCTTTGAACGTGATAACGAAGTTGCAACCATTCCTTCTGATCTTCTCTCAACTGGAAATATTGTGGAAGAAATATTTGGAGAAAATGTCGATCCTGAAGATCCATCCAATTACGGCAAAGTTATATTAGCTCCGACAAACGTCGATGTTATCGCCATTAATGCCGAAATATTGTCGAAAATTAAAGGTGTCGGTGTAGATTACCTGAGTGTAGATTCGGGTGAGAATGAACATAATATAGACATCAAAAATATACTTCCAATGGAATTTATGAATTCATTGACGCCAAATGGTCTTCCACCCCATAAATTAACGTTAAAAGTAGGGAGCATTGTTATTCTGTTACGTAATCTAAATTTATCACAAGGATTATGCAATGGTACCAGATTGGTCGTTAAAAAGTTGAACCAGTATTTGATTTCTACTGAAATCATCGGTGGAAATCGCGCTGGAGAAACAGTATTGCTACCTCGGATAGATTTATCACCCTCCGAAGAGGAAATGCCATTCAAGATGGTACGAAGACAATTTCCCGTCAGATTAGGTTGCGCGATGACAATTAACAAGTCGCAAGGTCAATCTTTCGATAGCGTCGGTGTGTATTTACCAAATCCAGTATTTAGTCATGGTCAACTGTATGTTGCTTTGTCCAGAGTCAAGTCTAAGAACAATTTGAAAATTTTGTTAACGGACAAATCTGTCGTCACCAACAGTAAAAACTCGACTCATAAATTATATACAAGAAATATTGTTTACAAGGAAATACTAGGTGCTGTGTGAATTAATCAATTCATAGCTACAATTGGCACTTCGAATTGTACCGGATACTGTGGAACTGTAATAATCAATGACTATCTCAGTAATATATACTATTGGAAACGCAGTATTTGATGTTACTGACTTTTCTGAAAATTCAGTTGGTCTCCTACAATAATGTCAGTCTAACTGTCATGACAATTCGCTGCTTATGCCTTATAAGTATACGTATCAGCGCTGAGAAAATTAGCTGCCAACGCCCCTTGTGGCTAGCCGCTACAAAGATTATTAGCTGCTCGACACTTTGTGTCGCCAAGCGCTACAACAGTCATCAGCTGCTAAAGCCTCTTCTCGTTCAGCGCTTGAAATTAGCTGCTGAAGCGTTATATGGTTAAGCGCTACAAAATTAGCCGCTAAAGTCTCATATGGCCAAGCGCTACAAAATTTGCCGTTGATAAGCATTCACTTCATTATCATAAAAAAATTATCTCTTATCGATTTGGCTTCGGAGCAAATTTTTATCTGCCCGAGATAGTTTGATATTGAAATAGTTTGAAACCATTACTTAGTCTATCCAAACATCATTAACCATTCCCCTCATAATTCCTGCCTTCCCGATGGAATAAACCGCACCACCTTCTCGTCGGTTTCCATTGAGCGATAGTACTTCTATGATAGTACTTATATGACAAATGTTACTGGTATTGATGATTTCAGATTTCAGTTGAAAAAACTTTTCTATCGAGTCTATAAAGAAGTATTATCGGCTAAGAGTGCGATGATATTTGTTCTTAGTGTGCTCTCCGTTTTCGGACTTGATACTCGATAGCCACGTACACATACACACACATCCCAAAAATTGAATAGCAAAAAAACCACCAATAACCGAGCGAGCGTAGCGAGTGAGGAATAACGCAAAACCACCAATAACCGAGCGAGCGTAGCGAGTGAGGAATAACGCAGAAGCAAACGAGTGAGCGAGCGAAGCGAGCGAACGAGGACAATTAACAGCTTGTGTTATAATAATTATTAATACAATTATCGATATAAATTATTTTAGATAGTACACGTCGTGTACAGTCATCATATGCACAAATTAATAGATTGTTATTAATTTATCAAAGAAAAATTAAATTTTTTACTATTAATATCGCGTTGCTCAACTAGCCCCAAACGAGGCAACGGAATAAAAATTGGGTTATAAACAAATGATAGGAGTTACAAATAAATAACCATTTATAATTGAGAGAGCAATAATTAAGTAATCGTTAAATACTTACGTGATCACAAATAAATGTTTTCATAGGAGTATAATAGACAAATTATAACGACCTATTTTTTTTATTTTGAAGCCGAAAAAAAACAAAGGGTTCTCTTATGTTATTGAAGCACTGGACGGCAATTGCCAGTCGCGCGATGTGGTAGCCTCCGACAACTCCTTCTTTTCGCCATTTACACTTTTGTTGTAGGATGCTTAGTTTTTGAGATATTTCGATTGCTCAACTTGCCCCATTGCTCAACTAGCCCCGCCCTACCCTACTTTGCGTCGTTTAAAATTATTGGTCAAAACGTTATAAATTCACTGTCGTTATAAAATTTATTGGTCAAGATTATTTATTACATTATTTGATGTGTAAAATAAATTTATACATGCAATAGTGTAATTGCAATTTTAGAGTCATTTAAGTTTAAGAGAACACATTTACGTTTTAAAGAAGCGAGTTTTAACATAATTTTTGGTTCCTTCCAACTCATTATTTCTATAACACCAACATCAATTGACGAAGTTGGGAAATCGAAGACTTCTCTCCTTTTATTTTCTATCTTGCCGGATACGTATAAATTATCAATATTTTCTTGCGTCACGCGATTATCTTGAGCGTTAAGAATATTTTCAATTACAAATATTTTGTTATTTTTTAACTGTATTACATTATCTGGATGTTTAGAAGCAAGAGTAATCCCCCGTAATTTCACTTTTTCAATTTTACGATACTGACTATCATTGTGTATAATGAAATCAATAACAGGTCCATAAGTGCATTCACATGAGATTCTCTTTTTTTTTATTTTAATTTCATCAGCAGATTCTAACTCATGTAATCGATTTGCGATTTGAGTGAGTGGTTTATATGGCGATTTAACTAAATGTTTAAATAAGCCTATGTAATTTTCTCCCCAAAATGCTGACACTTCACTCAAGGGCTCTTGAAAATAACGAACATCGTCTGGTATATGAATTAGATTATGCATGCTCAATACTTGCGAATCATCTCCATACTCTGAAGGCAATATTTCAAAGAAAGTTCTCAACTGATTTTGAGCGTAGTCTACGTACTCCACCGCGATTAAATCATCATTTAAAATTCTGCATGCTACATATAATAATAAGAAATGACGATATTTATTGTAACATAGAACATTTTTGAAAGCAAGCGGTCCAATATACAAAAGAAAAAATCGGTATTGAGTCGCTTTCCACTTAGATACTTGATCAATGTCAAATAATTTCCGTTGAAATTCAACGGGGATGTCTACTGATATAAATTGCATAAATTCTCTTAAAATTCTCACTTTAGGTTTTCGAAGTCTAGCAGAATGTTTTGTCACCACAAGTAATTTATCAAGAAGATTTTTCATCACACCGAGGTACAACAAATGCATAGAATCTAAAACTACGTCATGTACTGGATCAAACTGTTTTAATTTCGAGAGTTTAGATGATTTCTCATCTTCGAGATGATGTTCTGCTTGTAACTTCTTCTTGAATGAATTCTTTGTACGAAGATCACAGTTAATATCTGAATATACACGTTTATGATTTTTAGTAACACCTTTCACAGTGCACCTCTCACAAGCATAAAAACCACCGGGATTCTTAATGTTTTTAATGAAAGCTCTTGCAGGGGAATCTGCCACTATGCAAAAAATTTTAAATGAATACTTAATCTCATTCAAAATAACTCCTTCAGAAATATATTTATTAGCTTCTTTGACGAAGTCCTTTAAGTAGTCGTTTGAAGAAAATGGCTTTGAATCACCGCAATACAAGGCAACAGTGACTGGTTTGGTTTCATAATTATGATGATGAACTTTCAACACAATAGGCCAAACTTGAATCAGTGAGTTATTATAAATTGAAATTCCATCAATATGTACTTGAACCGATAATATATTTTCTGTATAGATCAACGGATCTATTACTTTTTCTAAAACATGTTTGATTCCGAAATATATATAAGTACCGGTTGTTTCACGTTTGCTTAACGCTGATCCCATTGGTCGACAATGCTTAGTTTTTAACAGTTGTTGTGAAGTTCTTGGTAAATCTTCATGACCTTCTTCTCGTAAAATAGTTAATAACTGAGTCACTACATTCAAGGTTAGGACATTTATATTGTCTAATGTCCAACAACGGAGTTTTTCACGCAAAGTTTTTTGTGGCATAATAACCTCTTCCTCACTCTGCGGCGATGAATTATGCGGAGCATCATTAGCATATAACTCTTCACAGTTGACATTTTCAATACAATCTTCACTATTGATAGAATCATTATCAGTACCGTCCAAATCACTGTGATTACTATTATTTAAATCATTATAGCATTCTTGTGAACCACATGGTTCTGAAATACTAGAATTATTCTCACTCGCGCAGTTTTTGATATTGTTATTTGATTTCTCGTGAACGTCTGTATTATTATGATTATTTAAAACTTGTGGAGTTTTATGTAAAGCACGCCACTTTTTAACTCTAAAATATGAATCAGACATGGTTATAGTTATTGTTATAACATAATATGATTCAAATTGAAATTCAATAGGCCTTTTCAACACATGACAAGCGCAAGCGCAAACGCCATATTGAAAGAGCGGTAGTTCAAATGTTCAAATAAGATTTTTATTTCATTATTATTTATTTTTATTTCACTGAAAATCGACGCGCCGCGGGCACTGCTGGTCTTATACTTTTGACCCAACCCTAACTTGCTCCGCTTTAGGCTCTGTGATTGGTCAACTAAGACCTTCTGTAGCCCGAAAACTATCAGTCCCGCGACTTTTTGGTAAAGTAAAATTAGTCTTAGAATTTCACGAGGAATCTACCCTTCCCACATGGTGCGCGCAAATTGAATCATCCTGTATAGATACTATGCTGCGCTGTGTACTATTACATGCAGCGTTCAAATGTCTCTATGTCATATGTTTAATAGCGAGCCTATATCTATATAGCCTTGGAATAACAAACAAGCTTCTTTTGTCAGTTTCAACATACTCGAGCTTTGTAACAGTGCGCACAATCAAACGTTTATTTTAATTAGTGCATAATTATTTAATCTTCCACAATAAATTTCAACAAGATGTTTGTAGTGGTTGAATTTGATGAGCGTATTAATAATAAGAAAGCTGTGGAATTAGTTCCGAGTTCGTGGTTATCGAATGATCAGAGCTCATGTTTTTGGCCACCAAAAGCCCAAGAAACCAACGTTCAAGTGCTGATTAAAACAGAAATTGAACCAGACGATAATTGGGATGTGTTTCCGGTATTAGTTATTACTAAAGCGAGTAAGTATTCAACAATTATTGTTTACTAGTATCATTCTCACCTATAATTACTAATTATCGTGTTGTAATTAATTAATTTATTTATGTTATTTCAGAAGACTATGAACAGGGAATCCGGCGACTAGAAAGAACATTCAGAAAGAGAGTCGAAGTTGAGAGCTGTGAAAGTGAATCCCACTCATCGAAAAACGATCATCTTACGACGATCAGCTCGGCAAGAGTGGCTCGAGAGCTAACTCATCCAAAGCCTTTGATTTTTCGAAAATCTGGCTTTCCTGCAATTGATGATACTATAGAATTGATGGATATCGAAACGGGTGACGAGCTTCTTCCTGATCGCGACAATTTATCAAGAATGAATACGGACGAAAGTCACAAAAATGATAATGAAAAAACGAACGATTCAACTACACAGCAAAAGAAACTTACAGGTATTTATTTTAATTTAATACGTAAGTAAACGACGAATAAAAATAAAATTAGCGTGTACTCAATTCCAAAAAAATGAGTCGAAAATTGGCGAATTGAATTTTTAGTAAAAAATGCGTAATCAATTCAGCTTATTATATATTAATGATAGTCTTTGGAATATCCTTAGACATAAAGATGTATTATCAGTCATCGATATTTATTGATAATATATATATTCTTATATTATTGTTGTTATTATCAGTATAATAATTCATTGTATAATTTTCAGAAACTCTAACGAGTTATAACGACGTCGCGTTATACTTGGAGTCTGTGATTCAAAAGGAAATGGAGAAAACCCGAAGGAGCATTAATTATGCAATTAATGAACGATTTAAACAAATTTTGAAAACCGTTCAGTATTCAAATGATCATCCGGGCAGTGATCAAGCATGGAAGACCATTGGTGAAGGTTTGCCATTTGGTGAGATCGACGAATTCACGAAATTTGAAGACTCTTTGAAAAAAAGTGAAGAGAAACAAAAAGCACTGGTATTTACAAATTATTTTTATATTTTTCACAAATTACTTAAATATTATATTCAAATTATTTAAATACTATATACAAATGATTAAAATACTATTTACAAATTATTAAAGTCTTATTCACATAATACTTGAACATTATATTTAAATTATTTAAACTATATACCCAAATTATTTGCATATTATTTTCTAATTATTTACATTTGGAAATTTTTAAAATGGTTACTGCTGGATCGACCAAATTAGAAGACGACGTCGCCGCAATCATGGGAAAAATGATTAAAAAAGATGTACAACTACTCTACAGCGGGTGTGGAAAAATAATTAAAGGCGTCGGGAAAAAAAGCTTTAAAGCTACGGAGACTTTTAAAATTATGAACCGTAAGTTCAAGCTTTTTTCAGTTACAGATTATTGATAATGATTTAACTGCGATTTTTATTATTTTATTCTAGAGTTTCTGATGACTAAACACGTCGATGCAAAGGAGAAACTATCAACGGTGACTTTGGTGAGCCGCTACCTGTCTGGAGCTAAAGATCGTGAGGGAGGGAGAGCTCATCGCGATGATGCGAAATAATTTTTAAAGTTATTATAAAGAAGTCGTGCTTGAAATTATTATTAATTATTTAGTTTATAATTATTATCACACCAAATATTAGAGTTAGTTCTGTTTAAACGCTTTATTTGTACGATTTAACTTTATAACAATATTACATATTTCTGCAGATAAAAAAATAAATCTATTATGAATGTAATTATTTATTTAGTTATTATTTTTTATACTAGGGCCAATTTTGGCAGTTATGCGTGGGCCAGTCTTGGTGAGCAAGTATTGGCCCAGCCTTGGTGGAAGCCTGGTATGATAACGTCGTGCCAGCATTGGTAACCAAGCTTGGCCCAGTCATCGTAACCAAGCTTGGCCCAGTCATCGTAACCAAGCTTGGCCCAGTCATGGCAACCAAGCTTGGCACGACGTTATCATTCCAGACTTCCACCAAGGCTGGGCCAATACTGGCTTACAAGCCTGGGCCAGAGTTTTGTAGAGTTGGGCCAAGCCTGGGCCAAGTCTGGGCCCGTCGTTACTTCCTGTATGGGTGGTCGAAGTTTCGCCTTTCCTACCGCAATAATAGCAAAAGCGAGTCCTCGGCGCGGGGCACTCTCTCCAAATATGACCTCGGCGCTCACAGTTAAAACAGGTGACCCTTGGTCCGCCATCCCTCGTGGGAACTGCGTTTGTCCCTGACGAGGTGCTCGCGTGAGCCTCCGCTGAGGCTACTCTCGCGTGTGCCGGGCGCTCTGGAGTGCGTTGCCTAGCCTGTCGCGGCGGTGTCGCCCTGGCCACGGTCTCTAATTTTAGGCTCAGAGCCGCTATTTGCTCTTTCATGGCCTCCTCAAAGGCCATCCTCCCCCCCCCGCCTTGACCTCTGCTACCACGTTTCTTCGCAGATTTTTGGGTAGCTTCAGCCTTCGGTGGCTTCGCTGGCTCGCCTAGCTCCTCTACTGCCGCTATCGCAGGAGGTTTCTTTGATTGCTTGGCTGGAGCCCTAAATGCTAGTTCTGCCATGAACGAATCCTCGGGGTTCGGGGGCGGCTTATATGCCCACGTTATCCTTAAATTTCTTTCTCGCTTTTTCGCTAGCCGGGCTAACTGCTTAAACGTTGTAATATTATCGCGGTCTATAGCTTCGCGAATGTCTGGCCTCAGATTCTCGAATGCCATATCCAGCTGGTCTTCGAGCGCGTACGGTCGCGTCATTCGGTTTAGCAACCCCCGAATGCAGGTCAGGTATCCTGTCACCGATTCTCCCGGTGCCCATGTGGGGTTTTACCACTGGCCCAGTCTTGGCCCACCATTGGGACCCGTTGTTGCAGCGCTGGGCCAGCCTTGGCTCCCAGGACTGGGCCAGGACTGGTGAAACTCCGGAAGCATAAGAACGGTCCGTTGCTCGGTTTCCAACGCTGCCGAGCATTGGTAAGCTAGCATTAATTATTGGTATATTGGATATTTAATTTGGAATTGGATTGATAATGCGCCAATGTCAGCTATTACAATTAAAATCAAAGATATTTTTTATAGGGGTTATATGTTTATCTGGACATAAGTACAAGAAGTACAAGAAGTACAAGAAGTACAAGAAGTACAAGAAGTACAAGAAGTACAAGAAGTACAACAAACCAAATAATAATAAGAATAATTAGGATAATGTTAGGCTAGGAAAGTAATGAATAGGATAGTAATAAAATGTTCGGAAAAAAAATATTCTGTGGATCCGTGAAAAAGTTAGTATAAATTAAAATTAGGCTTCAGGAACTCGTCTTCTCTTTCGCCCGCCATCTCGGTCGGTGACACCAGATAGCCACTTACTAATGCGTGATAGTAGCTCCGTCTCTGAACATTTGAATTTTTCTATAAGGACATCTGGAATAATACATAAAAATTTCTGTGTTAGTAATTCAGTTTGTCACAAGCATTTGTGCTATTAACTACTTCACTTATCACTTGATATCTGAGTATAAGTTATGTCTTATCGGTAATTGATATTGATTTACAATCACGTGCCTCTCATACATGCAAATGTAGCAGTAGCCTTAAAACTTTTTTTGCCGTTCCCGTGAATCTGCCTACCGTAGGCACTGTATAGTTCTTGAACGGGTTTGCCTATCACGACTTTTAGAATTTTCGCAATCCCATCGTTCAGTCCAGTAGAGCCGTAGACAGCCATCGTCATTGTTGATTTCTAATATCCACAAATGAAACAATTTGATGAGTATTTTATCTTAGGAATGTATAAATTAATTAGGAATCTTCGTTTGTCTTCTTTGGAAAAAAAAATGAATAAAAAAATGTGCCTTTGGCATTCATATACAATTATACATATGAGTACACGTTTTTGGAAATATATCAATATAATCAAGAAACTTACTAAGGCCTGCTGTTTATCAGGATCCGATAGTTCTTCATCGAACTGCATAAATGTATTATCATTTGTAAGAGGCAGCTCTAATCCTATACTCTAGTCAACGAGAGAAAACCCAGAGATCGAAACAGAACTCGTCCGGTTCGGTCAGATCCCACCCAACGCGCCGCCCATTTCACCCACTTCACCGCACCACACGGGTCTTACAACTGAGCAGCCGCGGCTATAGCGACACGGGACCCTCAGTCTTTGAGCCTCTTTGAGCCTAGCGTGCCAAATATATTCGGGGCCCATGCGTACGATAATTTAGATCCGGCGTTGAGTTGCCAGCCCCACTACCCCCACCCGGCTCTTAGGCCGTTCGAAGCTGCGTAACTGCTGGGTTTTCTCTCCTTGACTAGAGTATACTTGTGTTCTTTGCTCGGCAATTTCTGCCCCAAGAACACGTCTATTGGCTAATGCAGTGCCTTTTATCTCTGCAGTTTTCGCTGTTATATCATAGAGTATGCTTCTCTTCGCAGAGTCAATTGCTTGACGTAGTTTCTTCACTACGGTTTCTGTGATCGTCTCTGTGACTTCTTTTAGCCGTCGATCCACAAATGAACCCAAGTCAGCTAAAACATAATAGGTTTAGGTAAATAGACAATTTTTTGGGTATATGTTATCAACACTCACCTAAAGTGACGAAATGGTCAGTTGGCAATTTTATGCTCCTGCCCTGGGATGTTTTTGGTTTCTGTCTCGAACTTTTGCCTGCTGACGGGCCTGCTGATGAGCCTGAGCACTCAGAAGATGACATGGCACCTTCTGAACGAATTATCACTATTCATATATTCTGAAATAACCTATTTTATCGATTTGGAATAATGCACTCGACTCAATTATATATGTACTTGAGCTATTATGTCGTTTGTAGCGTTCGGTCTTTCCTTTAAATTTGCGTTTATTTCTGCGTTCCTCAGACTCGGAGTTACTGTTGTCGGTGGTGGAATTCGAGACCTGGTCACGAAGCCTTTTCAGTGGACTGATGTGTTCTGAAATAAGTAATTAGGATTAAATATTGAATTCTGAAATAGGAGTGATAAAATATTTTCAATAAGGGGGGTATTGAGCCATGTCAAAATTGTCTCCTTTAGAAAGTTTTACGCTCCAATGAGTAAAATAATGATAATGACTGACTCGATATACCCGACTTGACTAAAATAACCTGCGTACCTGAATTAATTCGTTTTTTGGAGCTGACTTGTATTCTTCCGACTTGTTTGGTGTTGCATTCCTTCGACTCAGAGTTACTGCTCTCAATGGCAGAACTCAAGATTTGGTCACGCATATCTTTCCCTGTGATGCAGCGTTCTGGAACATGTAATTGTATAGCCATAATGACACCGGGGGGATATCAACAACACTTAGTTTTTGAGAAATTAAGATTGGTTAATTACTCGATGATGTATTCGCTGTAATTATACTGACTTGTTTCGATTTTTTTTGATTTTGACTTCGTAGATATATTCGAGGTATCTTTCAGTGGCACAGCACGGTTTAGTTCAACCCATACCGCTTCGTTACTCAAAATAGTGGGTTTTGCTGTCTCTGACTGCTTGGAAGTGCGAACTTCAGGATTGCTCGTGCTCTCGACAGCTGAATCCATATAGGATCTTTCAAGTCGTCGTAACCCTTGTTCGTAACTCTCTGTTTAAATATAATATATAATTAGCTATAGATTCGAACAGGGTACTGCAGGTTTTGTTCCCTTTTACCCCTTTTACTGTTTCAATATGAAGGATTCTTTGTCAACCCAGCCACCTTTTTTTTCATGGTCTCAAATTTAATTAATTTTTATTCTGGGGAGTAAACTATTTTTGAGGACCTCTTGTGATTTTTTCAGATTTTTAGCACTGCTGGTAGCCTACATATGAGAAACGTGTGCAATTTTTCATTCTCTGTATCTATCTATTTGGCATGAAAAAAAAAATTATTAAAAATACATAAAAAAACGTGTTCTTTTCTCAGCTTCTCGATGAAAATACTTTCGAATTTTTTCAATTGAGAAAAAGTGCTCCAAGACCAAAAAAACGCAAAAAAAATGAGTAAAATGGTGTTTTGAAATCTTCGGGCCGTTTTGATTTTGATGAAAAAATTCACAAATCATCCATCCAATTTCTCAACTTTGCTCTAGAAATCTCGTTATGGGCCGACCATTTGTTCCTAGGGAAATAAATTCAAAAAGCACTATACAGTCGTTTTTTCTTCATATAATAGTCTTGAACGCCCCTGAAGCAATCAACAAGTTTATGAAAAGAAAGAAGGATGATCGGAAAAGATTGTTTTAAATTAAAAAAAATATGTTTTTCATATTAAAAAACGAATTATTCGAATATTCGTTAATATACGAATATTCGTTAATACGAATAATTTGTTTGTTAATATGAAAAATATATTTTTTTTTATGTAAATGAAAATATTAAAATAATCACTGTTTTACCTCCATTTGAATGTCTTGTTTCTATTATATTATTAATATTATAATAATTATTATTATTGTTATTGTTATTATTACTGTTACTACTACTACTACTATACATTAAATACTTAAAACACAATAAAATAAAAATAAAAAATATACGAACAATTTTAGCGATATGATTAACACTATAGGAATCGAGATACTTTTTTTAAACTCGTCATATCTTTTGATAGACAAATCCAAATGACATTCTGTTTGCGCAGATTTACTCGGTTGTTCATTGGGAAAAACTTTCTCGCTGGAAGTATTCTGAGATATGTCATTTTATATGTTTATTTTTAATGTAAAGACGACTGAACCGGGCGATCGGCAAATCCTACGGGTTGCATACTGTAAGGCGCTAGTACTTTCAGGGTCACGCACATCTGATTATTGAATCCAGCCCCTAAATTGTAACCAACCGCATATTGATACATAGTAGGGATATTTAGATTAAAAAAACATCGCATTATTTCGGCCGGGATTCGATCCGGGACGTACGCATTCGCTCACATTACGAATCACACGCTCTACCGACTACGCTGAACTATTCGCTGAAATGCTTTATCATTTTTTCGGATTTATTTTGCACTTGGTGTTTGGCTTGATGATATCAACGTTTTAATGCAGCTAAGATGTCCTAACTGACCATCCGAATCCCGAATATCTTCTTAATGCAATTTTTTCCTAAAGTTTCGACAGTTCTGACTCACTGTGAAGTTTA
The DNA here is from genome assembly GCA_944452935.1 of Rhogogaster chlorosoma. Lineage (NCBI taxonomy): Eukaryota > Metazoa > Arthropoda > Insecta > Hymenoptera > Tenthredinidae > Rhogogaster > Rhogogaster chlorosoma. The sequence goes on along the minus strand of OX101798.1, from coordinate 13,141,643 downwards.
CAATAAATAAATGTAATAATAACTATCACAATCTAGTCTCTGTTATTATTTTCAGTGGCTCAGCAAATCAACTTTCAAATAATAGTATGGCCAGAATTAAAATGATTATAACGGAAAATCTATGCATTTAAGAAAAAATCGGCTGAAAAAGTTTCTATCCCATTTTTGATCAAGATTTAATTATTAAATCAAATTATTGAACATACCTGCTTCTGTCACTATGTTAACTTTTGTAGAAGTCCATTCGGGCTGCGGCTCTCTCGATTCTTTTGTCCACTGGTCTACTTTGTCATAATATGTTATTGGAGGATATTTGCATACCCATCCATTTTCATCATTCAATAACCATGTTATCGGCACCAAGTCGACAGATTTTTTGTTACTTTGAGTAACCCCAACGAAATGAACGACAACGTGCGTTGTATTTCTCTTTAAATTCATTATAAAACATACACTGTAACTGCTTGGCAGGCGCACTGTCACTGTCACTGTCACCGTCTGACTGCCTGGCGCTATGTGTGCGAGCGCTAACGACACGCGTCGCTTTGTATGTGTTACGACTTCGACTCCGTACTACGAATAGGTTTGTGCGCCAGGCTTTATACCGATTACGCATGCATAGCTACACACTAGGATATTATATGTGGTTCCGAAAATTATTACTTTTCGACTTATTATTGATTTACTGGTGCTGCCCATGAAGTAGAGTAACAAAGTAAAGATCGTCTCGAATTGAGAGAACAACACACTTGTTTTCAATATCTGTCGCACAAAATCTTTTACGGGTTATGTGTGACACCTTGTTTAACTTCACAACACCCACAAACGACGACACACAGGGATTTTTAAAGACGTCGCTACAGTTTTTCAATAAATGTCCATTCAGGTGGATGTTCTTTTTTTCAACATTTTCATGGTTTCGCGAATATATTTTTGTTTCTTCAACAATAGTACCGTCTTTCAGTTGGACTACGTTATCAGGGTAACGTAGACTCACAGTAATGTTCTGCAATTGCATTTCCTTATAATCAGTCACCATGTCATTTGGCTCTTGCACAGCTGTTGCTTTAAATTTTGACCTCTGTAGACAAACACCCACCAGTGCGTGAGGTTTAACTAGTCGATCGTCAGGAACTGATTGCAACTCAGATAAACGCTTAGCCACCTGGGCTAGGGGCTTATTGGGTGTACGTATTAACTTTTTGAGAAATCCTAAGCAGTTCTCGAATGGAAATGCAGAGTAATGGAGTAATGATGCGTTCATGTGCTTTACATCGGCGGCTAGATGAATAAGGTTGTGATAATTCATAACCTGAGAATCTGCCCCATATAATGTAGGCATCAGATACAAAAACTTTCTCAATAATTCGTTTGCATAGGGCCAGTAGCGAACAGCAAGTTTATCGCTGCATAAAATCCGACATGCGACGTATAATAGTAAGAAATGCTGAAATTTTTCCTTGGCTAGAACGTATCTGGAAATGAGAGCGCCACTATAAAGCAAGAAAAAACGAAACTGTGTCGCCTTCCAGTTCGAAAGATCATCCAAATCAAACTTTTTCCTCTGAAATTCTTTAGGGATAGACACCGTTATACCTTCCAGGAGGTCCTTTAGCAGTTGACGTTGTGTCCTGCTAATGCGTGATATATTATTTCCATTGAGCCATTTATCAAGCAATGATTTCATTATTCCAATGAAGAGAAGGTGCATATGATCTAGTAACACAGATTGAACAGGATCAAAATTTGGAATCCGTAACAGAGGGGATATGAGGTCATCTATATGATGCTCTGGTTGCCGTTTTTCTTGAAATGTGTGCTTGGTTCGAAGTGCACAATCCATTTTAGGGTACACCCTACGTCTGTGTACAGTCGTTCCTTTAGTTTCACACCGTTCGCAGGCATAAAATCCAGTATGGCTCTTGGTGCATTTTATGAACGCCCTTGCAGGAGTGTCACAAACGAACGCAGCAATTTTAAATTCGTATGTTCTTTCACAAATCTGTAGACCATGCTCAGTCAGAACAATGCATTCTTCGACAAAATCATTTAAAAATACATCAGCAGATGCAGGTTTAGAATTGCCCAAATACAAGGCAACAACGATTGGTTTGCAAACATATTTTTCATTGAGTATCTGAATTAAAATTGGCCAAAACTGCTGTTTCGAATTTCTATAAATGGGTATCCCGTCGATATTAACTAAGAGGCGGATAACATTATCTTCGAAAAGGTCTGGTAGAATTCGCTTCTGTAAAGTGTTCTTGATACCGAAATATGTATAGTTGCCCATGCTTCCACTATGCGTTGGCATAGGTGTCGTCAGTATTTTGTGAAGAATAGAGAGAAGAAGAATTTATCGAAGAATTTGGAGATTCATCGCTACTGGTGTTAATATCATTCTGCTCAGGATAGTTGCAGTTTTCTGATATACTGTCCTCTGAATTTGACGAATTGTCATTTGTTGATATATCGTCAGGTTCGTCGTGTACGATCTCAGATTGGCTATCTTCCTCATCTGCAGGTTCACGGATTGGCGATGAATATCGAAATCGCTTAAGTTCGCGATGCTTTTTCACATGTCCATACGACTTGGACATTTCGAGCAATATTTTTAGCAAAAATTATACCGACCGCCTACAATACTTGTATTTAGAATTTTTCACGATCGCGAAATACTATAGGATCACGCAATGCTGCGAGTGACGATTCTACGCACTTTGAAAAAAATTTGGTCAATAGAGTAGCCTTGGACTTTTCATCACCATTTGTTTTCTAATAGAGGATAGCATGCTTTTACGCTAGACATAGGAATATAGACTGCGGATTGTAAAGCGTTGCGTTGGCACCCTGGGCGAGAGAGAAAAAAGACGTAAGGTTGCAGTCTCTCTCTTTTTAGTGGGCGAAGCCGAGCGTCGAGTTCTCTGCTAAAACAACGGTGAAGAGAGAGAGAGAGACTGCAGCCTTACGTCTTTTTTCTCTCTCGCACCGGGTGCCAACGCAACGCTATACAATCCGCAGTCTATAGTCCTATGTCTATGGCTTTTACATGCTATTCTATTTTTTTCAAAGTGCGTAGAATCGTTTAATCGTTTAATCAAACTCATAGTACAGGCAATAGGGGACCCGTTACTCTTGTCCATAATGCACTAAATTACAGGAGTTATTTTTTTTTCATAAATAGGTTCAGTATGACGTACTGAATGTAAATTCATAAAATCCTTACAAATTTTAAGGGCGGAAGTGCCGCGATTTTGAGAAAAAACCGTTTCGGCCTATATCTCCTTAACCCTGCACTGTAGGCCCAAAATGATAATGACCTTTATTGTAGATAATGATATTTTCTATCTTTCTTGTTCAATAATTTTTTTGTATCACTAACTATTAACAACTTATACGACTGCCAAAATTCATTCAAAAGCAGTTTGTATTTATCATATACTTTGACTCAAATACAAATAATAAGCCGTAACACTCCATCACCACATAGGATCAGCTTATAACAATGATGAGATGTGAAATAACCAAACGGTCGTACGGCGTATTGGGTTAGGTATCGGTCTGTCAAGCGAGCGTCCCGGGTTCGAATCTCAGTTAGGGCATAGCGATTTTCACTTTATTTCTAAAGTAGCGAATGTTAGGTTTGCGTCCCTTAACTTGCATTAGCGCTCATCAGGTTCAACAAAAAGTAATTAATTTCTAAATATATTTCGTAATTTACTTTTTTTTATCAAATTCTGCAGTGTAGAACAAGCCTGGGCTTGCTTTGGCATACAGACTTGGGCCAGGCTTGGTTAAAAAGCTTGGGGCAGTCTTGATTAACTAGCTTGGGCCACTCTTGCCAACCAAGCCTAGCACCCTGTTATCACTCCAGGTTTCTACCAAGACTGGGCCAAAATGGGTTTCCAAGCATGGACCAGAGTTAGACAGCCAAGCATGGCCCATCTCTGGTCCCGTTGTCTTTTCCTGCATGGGATAACTGACATATTTGAGGTTAATCGTAATATAAGTAATAAGACAACGTGAATCGATATTCATTCGTAAACAATTAGGGGTAATGAATTAGTAAATTGATTGCAGATGCCAATTTAGCGGAGTTTCACCAGTCTTGGCCCAGTAATTGGAGCCAAATTTGGTACAGCGCTGCAACAATGAACCCCGGTAGTGGGCCAAGACTGGGCCAGTTGTAAAACCTCGTCTGGGCCGTTGCTCGGTTTCCGATGCTGGGCCAGCATTGGAAACCGAGCTACGGACCGTTCTTATCATTCCGGAGTTTCACCAGTCCTGGCCCAGTATGGGAGCCAAGGCTGGCCCAGCGCTGGGCCGTATTTCCAGTATTGGCAAACCCCACATGGGTGCCTGTGTACGCGATTGAGCTTGTTCGGCGAAACGTTTATTTATTGTCTCGTCTCCGAACCAGCTTCTGAATTCCCGCTGGAATTCTTCGTAGCTCGACCAGCTGTCTCGCTCAAGTCGTAGCCAATCGGATGCAATTCCCGAGAAGACCATCGGCAAAGATCGCACGATTTCTCTTCCGGACAAAGGCGTGAACCTACGGCACTCATCTAACCTGCTCAAAAATTCCTCTACATTTTGACCGTCTTCGCCACTAAACTTAACCTCTTTTGCTCGATCCCTGCCGTTCAAACGCGCATTTTCCGGGGACTCGTCCCTCGGTTGCGGCGGTTCGATCCACGATCGAGTAGTCGGCGCTTGTCCGCTGGGTGGGTGGGCGGGGATTACTCGGATAATTTTCGGAATAATCATCTCGGTCATTATCTGCGGACTCTGTGTCGGAACTCGTCGATGATTCTACGCGGTCTCTTCGAGTTCTTTCTCGCCGCCTAGGTTCTTCTCGCGGGAGTTGTACTCTATGTCTCTCACGTGGGAGTGGATCCCTCGGTACCTCGCGTGACGTACCTGGTGCTCTGGTCGACTCGCGATATTCGCTACGGATTTGGGGCTCTATCATTTCCGCCGCGTTATAAGCGCGCTCGGTTACAACTGCGTGTCTCTCAACAGCCCACGTATACTGCCCCTCTAACCGCTGGGGTTGCGTCTCGTACCTAACTTGCTCTTCAGAAGCATTACCGGGAATTTGACGATATTCAAGATTGTACTGCTCGAGCTCGCCGGGGTTCGCCGTTGACCTTCGCGCCATTTGACCGGGTTCTTCCCGCCGGAAGAGTTCTCGTAAGGCCGCGAAATCTTGATCAACCCCGGGGGTTTCAGATAGCCTAGGTACGTGCTCATTTGGCACGCGACTCACTGTTGGCTTTACCACGTACGCGGTAGGCCTGGTGCCGTACATCGTAGAGCTCGTTGTAATACCGGTCGACTGCGCGATAGTGGTCGTCGTCGTCGTTACCGGACGCGATTCTGAGCTCGTCGCGAAAGTTACGTGAGGCGGCGGAGGTGGTTGAGGTGCTTGTTGAGGACTCGGACTTCGTCGCAAAGCATCCTCGGGGATGAAGATCGTTTTATCTTCCGGTCCCCACGGAATGGTCTGTTCGCCCCGGCTTCGTCGCCAATGCCGAGTATAGCGATCCCGCAGTTCTGCAATTGAGCCTTCTGGGCTCACGCGTAAAGAATTCAGTAGATGGGCCAACTCTTCCTGAGTGAAATCCCAGAGAGTGCAACCGCGCGAGTTATCTGCCGATGCCATGACTCGATGAAGAATTTCTGACTCGGCCGACACCACAAAACTTCGTTGAAATACGAACGAGCGAATAAAATTTCCGAAGAAGTCGACGCGATAGGCCGCACTTTTTACCTGAAGGGTGTAAAAGTCACGCGCTCGCTCGTAAAAACAACTCGAAACGCGAAAATCGAACTCGAACTCTAGTCTTCCACTAGATAAATCTCAAAAACACGAAAAAAACTGAATTCAAACAACAGTCCGGAATTTGCACCCGGAAGTGCACGCAAAATACTCAAAAATGCAATTATCTCAAATGCAGCACTGCACGTGAATTCAAACTCGAACTCGAATCCGAAATCTAAACTCGAACCCGAACTCGAAACTCAAAACTCAAAAAGATAAGGCTCACGGTACAACAGCTGTGTGTACTCTGATTGCGCGACGAGGTCGCCGCAAGTTGAGAACAGCTGTTCTATAACGTGCGGTACTCAGAACCCACGCCTGAGCACCACTGCCTGACACAAAATTCAAAACTCGAAATTCTACAGCAAAACTAAACTGACTAACGTCGAGTCGATTTTCGGTGACGACGCGTAAACATTCCCCTCGATGCGGGGTATACTAAAAGTCCGTCGTATAAGGACTGTACTTTTCCCCTTTCTAGAGGATTTACTCGCGAAAACCGAAATATCTGCCGATTTAGCCGTTTGGTATTAGACAATAATCTCGCTAGCTAGCTATCTAATGCTCATTTATTGTTCTAATATTTATCCCTCGGTGATCCTGGGGTGGGATTTCGCTGGTACTCTGTACAGTTTTTTTTTTTACAGCGATACGCCACTATAGTATCATATATCCACCACCACAATGCATGCACAAGAGGATGACAAAAAAAAACAACAAAAAAAAACAATTCAATAGTAAGCAGGCGAATTATAATTGCCAACGGCTCTTAACACTAGGTTCGCGGGTCGTGACCAGTGTCCCAGTGCAATCGGTGCAATTTAGCACTCGGCAAAATCAAGTTTTCCACTCTAGCGAGGAAAACGCGGCTCAAAAACAATCCTAAAAAGAAAATCGTAACTAAAAAGATAGGTATTCCTACGCTGAAGTAGTTCCACGGGAATAAATATTATCCCGCAGTCTTCAAACGAGGATCTAAAAAAAAACACACTCTAAAAAGTCGCTTCAGCAACCTCAAAAAAGCAAAGACGCGAAACCCGAAATTTCAAACGCAACGAATATCGCCTAACGGCTTCAATACAAAGTCCCTCCGAGCGTACGCGTCGCTAATCCCTCTCCGGTTAATAGAGAAAAACAAATAACCGACTCAATTCCTCTTAGCAACAGTGAAGCCGTTACTAAGGAACAAACGAATATCTCAAAAATTATTAATTTAATTTTTCTCAGCAGGCCCCACGTTGGGCGCCAATTTGTGACGTGGATTTTGTCAGACCCCGGATCCAGACCGGATCACTAGACCGCGAGGTCGTCCAGTCGACAATTGGCTAAGAAAATTATAATTATTTATTATTGTTGGGCGCCAGGCGGATAACCGCCACTTTCAAAATTCTAAATCAAAATATTACAACAATCACAGTACCCGAAGCGTCGGCTAGCAACAGTACCGCGGAGAGGGGTCGGGATTAAATGAGGAATTAGCTAGGCGTTGAATAACGACTCGGAAAGTTTCAAATTTAACAAAAATAATACTGAATTTATTTAAAAAAATGAGATATAAAGAATCCACGTGCTTTCACGTACCCGGGGGTACTTCCCCTCGGATTTAGGACGGCTACAGGGCGTGTACTAGCGACCTGGCCGCGATTTGCGAGTTTTACAATAATAATACTGGATAAACACGCTCCCACGCAGGGTGACAATAACAACTCAAAATTAACTAATCAGTAACTCGACAAATCGGTCCTCTCGGGACAACAAATCAATTTTACAATTAACAATGAGACTTAACAGCTAACAAGAAGTAGCCTGCGGCAATAAATAACAAAATGATTAGCGATGTGCCGGATAGCGATTTGGCCGGATAACCGGATACCGGATATCTGGCCGAAGTCATTTGCCGGATACCGGATATCCGACCGGATACCCGGCCACGCAATATCCGGCCGAATATCCGGTATCCGGCACAAGAAAATCGCCTAATGTTGGATTTCCATTGCAACTAAGCACTACCATATATTCATTATACCCATTGTCAAAATGTCAACGCTTTTCCTATGCTTCGAAATGACTGAAATCTCGCACCGTATTCGAATTCTGTTTTTAATGGCCGCCACACCACGTAAGGATATGTGATCATAACAACCAAGATGGCTGATAGTTTTCGAACCGGTCGCACGCCACGTGCACGTGGTAGTCCAGAAATGGTCATTAATTGATGATTTTTGTGATTGTGTATTGAAAATCGAACTCTACTAATTGCATAATGGAGAAACTAAAATCCAGTGTGTGGAAGTTTTTCAAAATATGCAAAGATGACGACAAAAAGGCTGAATGTACGCTTTGTGCCAGTGATGTTTCATCTTCAGTGCGAAAAATAATACGTGGAAAAACGCCAAAATCATTTTCTACCAAACCGTTGTGGAATCATTTAGAGGGAAGGCATCCTGAGCATTACAAAGGCGTGAAAAGTAATAACGAAGAGTCTGTTGACGAAGATGACCCGTCAATCCCGTCTACTTCTAACGTGGCACAACAAGTGAAACGAGAAAGCCAACCTAGCCTCGAAATGGTGATGAAAAGAAAACAGATGTGGTCTCTGAACGATCGTCGAGCCGAGAATATATCGAAAATTATCTGTGAGCTTCCGTATAGGGTTTTGATAAAAAATTATGCACGCTGACTACATTATAACAATCAAGTCTTTTAATCATAGGTGAAATGATGGCACTAGACGCTGAGCCTTTCGCATTAGTCGAAAGAGAAGGATTCAGCCGATTAATCCAGCACTTGGCTCCACAATACCCTTTGCCAAGCAGGACATATTTTTCGCAAAACGTGATGCCAAAATTGTACGAAAAGCTGCGCATTACGATTCAAGAGGCACTGACGACTGCAGCTTATATATCTTTCACAACAGATATCTGGACTGCTACTATAAATAACGAGTCCTTTATTAGTTTAACCGGTCACTACTTGTCACCAAAAAACATGCAAAGGGAGGTATATGCACTAGAAGCCAAACACTTTCCCGACAGCCATACTGGCTACAATATTTCAGAGGTGTTGAATAATGCTCTGGAGAGCTGGAACATTCCTAACGAAAAAATTCACGTCATCGTGAGAGATAACGCTGCAAATATGGTTGCAGGGACAAGTATATAACTGATATTCTATAAACAAATAATCTGGAAATTAGTCACTGCAATTAAACAGAAAATAATGCTGAGAATGATACAATTGTTTGTTGCCATTTTGTGTTCACAGATCTCATGGTGGCAGAAAGTGTCGGCTGCTTCATCCACTCTCTACAATTGGTTATACACGATGCCATTTTTTTGCAACGAGGTGTGGTTGACATTCTAGGCAAGTGTCGGAAGATAGTTACTCATTTTAGTCATTCTTCGCTTGCCTGCACGAAACTGAAGAAGATTCAGGACAATTTAAAGCTCCCAACACATAAATTGATCCAAGATGTATCCACTCGGTGGAATTCAACGTTCTACATGCTAAGGCGTTTGCACGAACAAAAACAAGCTGTCACTGCATATGCAGCTGAATATGAAATTCCCACCCTCACTGCCAACCAGTGGAATACAGTTGAAAGCATAATTCGTGTTTTGCAACCATTCGAGGAAATGACCAAGCAAGCAAGCGCGGATACTGAAACGATTGGGTACGTCATTCCTGCAGTGGCAACACTAAACACTTATCTCTCAAAGCGACAGATGGATGCGGGGATACTGCTCCTTAAGCAGGAATTACGAATGGCCCTTCAAAATCGTTTTTTGAGTTCACAACCACAAGGTAATATTGATGCATAAACTTATAACTTAGGAATTCAAAATTATTTATCAATTTTGAAATCTGAAAATCATTCAATGTTGTTCAACAGGATTAAACGTGCAAAAGAATCGGCCCTTTGTACTTGCGACCTTCCTTGATCCGCGATACAAAACTCGCTTTCTGCAAGACGCTTCAATGGCTCGAGGATGGATAATCAGTGAATTAGTTGCAGCTAGCACCACGGATCCGCAACAAACTGCAAACACGAAAGAAAATTCGAACGCCCCACCAACAACCAGTAAAGACCAGGCTGATATCGGTGCTGATGCTCATGATAACATATGGCAATGCTTTGACGAAATTGCCCACGTTTCAAAGTCTGACGAGGACAGCAGTCTCGAGGAAATTGATGGTGCTGAAAGAAATGATTCAGAGGTAGTACAGTTCGAGCGACAACCGAGTGATAGAAGCCGAAAAAAAATTGCAGCGTACAACGCAGAACTCGATAAATATCTTGCTCAGCCATTATTACCGAGGGAAGAAAATCCCTTACTGTGGTGGAGACTACACACCAAGGAGTACCCAAAACTCACACCACTCGTACTAAAATACTTAAGTGCCCCCCCTTCTTCCGTAAATTCAGAAAGACTGTTTAGTGCAGCTGGAAGAATTTATACGGAAAACAGAAACCGTTTGCTGCCGGAAAATGCAGAAAGGCTCCTGTTTGTTATGAAGAATATTAAAATAGTAAATTTTATCTACTAAAACTTTTAACTTTGTTCCCTACCAAGGAAATAACTGGGCACAACATAGAAATAACATGGCATTGAAATGTAAACAATAAACATTAAAGTATGAAACTGAGAATTTGTATTTACTGCTTATTCTATATTTGACGACTTTAATTTTTTTTCCATTCCTTCCATCTTTACTAATAGTACAATTATCTTCTGGGCAGTATATTGAAGATTATTGCTATCCGGTTATTATTCGGCCGGATAGCGGTGCTATCCGGTTATCCGGCCGGATAGTAAAAAACAGGCCGGATAGGCCGGATACCGGATACTTACCGGATATCCGGCACATCGCTAAAAATGATAACAAAATAATGACTCGAATACTCGATAAGCAATAATATAGTCGAGCCTACGGCTCGAAATTAACAACAAAATAATGCCAGCGGCTAGAAATTCAACAACAGAATTAACAATAACGACACCGACCGTGTACGGCGGTCGGCACGCCTTCGAGAGGCGAAGCCTCTCGGAAAGAAATATTTACAATTTAATAAATAATAAATTAACTAAAACTAACTTAAACTAACTCTGCGGTAAATAAATAACGAATATAGTCTCTAAATCGCAGCTATACGACCAGCGCGAAACAATAGACTCGAGGTCTCAATAACAACGCTCTTCCCACAGGAGGGAGAGAGAACGATAGTGACCGACTGTCTCCGTCGCACTCGTGTGCGAACCGAATATTCTCAATACAACTCAATACAACTCAAAATATCACAAAAATCTTCAATAAGTGAACTCAAAATATAATTCCCTAATGCATGTGGACACTGGTGACGGCCTACCAGTCGGAAATCGGTTTAATTCGATCTCAAATCAACTAAATAGCCTCGTGGCTGCACAAAGCAAGGCGGCAGACGGCCGTTGCCAGATTCAAATTAGCATGGGTAAGATTGGCTAACGCTTACCGTCTTCCAGCCACCTCACGAAAAGAACCTGTTCTCTTCCCAGATCCATCGGGTTACGATATTCTGGAATCCCTCGGGAACAATCTCACACTCACTAAATTAACCAAGAAAAAGCCTCGAAAGCTAACACAGCCACAGAAATCTCTAAAGTACTCGGTAATACGCAGAATAATCTCAAGAACGCAAAACAAAAGAATATCACCCAAGTGATCAAAACGCCGGTCTAACGCAGAGTGATCTTAGACGGCATGTCGCCGATACGCAGGGGTTGTCGCTAGGCCCTCGAATATCGATTTACTAATCGACCGTGCGGCTGACGTCACACGGATGGCGCTACGCTCCTCGGCGCGAATCCTTTTGAATCATCACCACGGTGAATTAGCTCCTTGTAAATAGAGGAACACGGGACGTTGAATCTTGGCGGTGGCGGGAATCTCATCCACCACCTCGATCCCTCGGTGCAGAATGCTCTCGGCACTCCCCCGTGTCCTCTTCGAAGTGGTGAAGGTGGCGTTCGTCGTAGTAATTCGCAACCTCGGTGCGTCGAATAGTGTGCGTCCGTCGGAGTGCATTTTAGTCGTTGCTTAGACCCCAAAACTTGGCCTCGTCGTCCACATGTTAGAGAAAAGTTTGAAAAGAAAAACAAAAGAATAAATAATCTATCCCATAATTTTGAGTCGGTCACGGTCGTCTCTCGGAGTCAATCAAGGCCTCGGGGCCATCCTAAACATTCGCTCGATTCACATTCATGCTTCACCCCCGTCTTAACTACGGTCGTGTCAAGGGGTGAGGAGCGCCTTGCAACATGCAATGTTACACTTTATAAAATGCGAGATTGAGAGAAGCGGCTATTGTTGATCGTGATGCTCGCTTCCTATATCAAGATATGGGATTTACTACAGTTCCTCGAGAAACGCAGTGGCAACAGGTATAAGATAATGGGTTACGAAGGAGGTACTTCGTTATAGCAAAAATCAGATGTCGCATTGTTTTACAATATCGTTTTTGTATTGTGACTTCGAGATTGTTACCTAAAGGTATAGCGATTGGCGCCTCGCGCAGTTCGTTATCTTCTCCATGATTATTGGCGTCCACTCTATCCATCTGAGCGCTGACATCACCCTTCAACGATGCTGCCTTCTCCAGAAATTCGGGCACGGTGATGGCCAACATGTATAACTCTCTCCATGCTGCATAAAATTTAAAGTACATTAATGATCCATCATTTCACATGTTGTATAATTGACCTATATGCATGCTTGATTTTCGGATTCATAAATTTTCACAACAGATCAAGAGACAATAGACAATAGTGACCGTTGCAAGAACTGTACATCTTTCACTATCCTCGAATGGGTCATGATTTCATGATGATTGCTTGACGGACCGTAAGACTAACAATTTTCTATACATTGGACCGCGGTGTAACTGCCTGACTGAATTAAAAATAATGGAACATCTATCCGAATTCTGAAGACCAATAATTATGTAGGAATATTATGGTGTTTTCGAGATTATTTTTATTTTTATTTTTTTTATTTTTCATGATCCAACCCTTGATAGAAACAGATATCCTTGCACCGGCTGAGTTCTGTAGATTGAGTGTAAGCAGCCCCTCATTGTATATTTCTAATTAAAGCAGCCAATAACGGCTATTACGAACTTTTTTACCGCAAATACGATGGGGATTGTATTTCGTGTTTAGAAGAAAATAAGGGCTAGCTTCGACTTAATCTACAGAGCTCGGTCGGTGCAAGGATGTCTTTTTCTACCAAAATTAAAGTTTTGAGGGGTTGGAGCATGAAGAATCGAAGTTTATTTTATTTTCAAATACCCATAACGTATGTAGACTAGGCCTACTATAGACGCATGTTTTCAATTTACCGTGTCAAGTTCCCAATCTTCAAGAAATATATGCAGAAAATTATATATTAAGGTACCGGCGGGTAATAAGGCCTAGCTAAGGGAGATTTTAAATAAACTCGAAAATATTACATTTAATTATCAAAATGTATAGCTAATCTATATTTCGATACATTTTCTATGGAATATAATGGAGTAATGGAAATTTTTACCATAAACAGACACAAAATTAAACTTTTACAAGAACCATACGAATAGGCCTTATTTTACTACGGTAGGGTAATAAGGCCTACAACATGCTGGAATACTTAAATTATAATTAATAAAATTGGTATTAGACATCAATCATCACTTAAGTTTAACAACAATACTTTTTAAACGTCAGAAGACTAGATTGCTTTGCTTAATAGCACTTAAAACTATCAGTAATACCATTTACTGAAATCTCTTAGCAATTTGTGTTGCGCCGTGACGACTTATGACAGATGATGAAATATACAAGATAGGGAAGGTGGAATTGGTACTCTACAAGCTTGTCGTGACATCTTCATGCAAGATGCTTCCACTGGGGTGGCCTTTAGCGGATACGGTTATTATAACTAGTATGTTTTTCACTTAGGCCTTATTACCCGACAGGCCTTATTACCCACGGGTACCTTATATCAAGCATGGTTTTGGGTGAAAGATATGTGACCACTCGATAACGTCATAAGTTTACATCATGAAAATTTTTGCCCATAGTGCGTTAGCCTGCCTATAAAAGCTGGATTTAAGTGATAATATTTATTTCACCTTTTGCGAGCTCTTTCTGCTTGAAGATAGTGGCGTAACGCGCGTGTCGTCTGATTTGGCAATTGTTGCGCAATCGATCAACGTCGGCCTTGGCATGGGACTGTAGTATGAGGAGCTTGCCTTTTTTGTAAACCATAATAATTGTAAATAAATAATTCAAGGTGACAAAGAAAAAGGCTCTGTTTTATCAGGCTTCCTGTATCTTTATCTTTCATGTAATGTACTTACAAACAAAATCCCAAGGCGAAGGGTGTAGCTGTAATCGATGCCCTAATCTACTGTTGTACGATTCTATCATGTTATTAGTGCGCCTGGTTAATCCATATACGCTAAAACCTTCTGGTTTTACAATTTGCAACCAGTATCTTCGGTAATAGCGTATAAACCCATCCAACCTTCTTCTTAGATCTCCGTCCAAATCATTTATTAGTCGCGTGAATTGTTCGACGATCAAATTCGCGGGCAAGTAGGCGAGAGCCATTATTTTTTTGAAAAGCACCTTGGCATTTTCATTCTGCCTGAAAAGATTTTGCAGCCCCAGTGATTTTGCTTTTTGGTAAAGCGCCTGGAATGAAAGAGTTCGTATGTTTTTAAAACGTGAATTAGCAACTCTCCGATCCCGTTATCCATTTAGGTCGTTATATTCCATTTGTTAGTTAGGTACTTTAAGGGAACCAGTACAGCTTGATTCAAAAAATTCTACATACTCCAAAAATCATTTATATCTTAACCAAAGTTCATAATACATCAAGAAAATCACTTGTCTGAAAATCACTTGTCGTAAGGTTTCAGGCACACGGTTGATCCGATTATGTTTTTTGACGTCTCATTTTCTTCGGAGAGCAATTCTTCATCGCATGAACGTAGGGAACTGAAAAAAAAAATTCCTGTAATAAGTTATGGTCAGTTATCGAAATTTACCAAAAATCTGGTCACTCTTTTGCTGATAACTTTGTCTGGAAATTTTTTCTTCAAATTTTCCTCGTTCATGCGACGAGGATTTGTTTTCTGAAAAAAATGAGCCCTAAATGAGTCAAATCGGAGCAACGGCGCTCCCAAAACCTTACGACACGTTGCCAAAAATATAGTTCTGAGAAAAACGGGTCTGAAGTTTTTACTAAAAAAACAAAATTTACTACTAGAAGAGTTTGAAATATCGAAAAATGTTTCAAATCAAAGTTGTTGGTTACAAAATTTCTGACAAAATTCAATTTTTTATTTACAAAAAACAAAATTTCTTTGTTCAACTTTCAAACTAATATTTTCATCGTACCATCTTCAAGGGAGGTCCATACCGAAATCTTGGAAAAAAAGCAGTTTTTTATTTTTCGATTGGCCAAAAAAAGTTCAATCTAAAAAGTAATACTACCAATTGGAGATTATGGTAGAATATGTTGTAAAAAAAATTCAGTCTTCTGCAATAAAAGTGTATGCGCAGGGAACCTTTCGCAGAATCTATCCTGCGCAGCGCTGGGAAAGGTTTCCTGCGCATACACTTTTATCGCAGAAGACTAAAATTTTATTTTGAAACATATTCTACCATAATCTAGAATTGGTAGTATTACGTTTTGATTTGAACCTTTTTTGGCCTGTTGGAAAATAAAAAACTGCTTTTTGTCAAGTTTGCAGTAGGGTCTTCCCTTAAAAGGCTCCTGCAGCATATGACGGTCCTTCTCTAGCCGCTGTAGTCTCATTTTAGCCTAGTCGTAGTCTTCGGATAGCAATTTGGGCTTCTCGAGTACTATCAGCTGCCTGTCGTTGAGCCTGTTCTAGCCGTGTCTGGTCGGTCCGAATCATGTGAGCCTTCGCGTTGGTTCCTGGGGTCACTCCAGGTGCAGTCATGACTACCAGAATCCCGGTGGCTCCTTCGGAGAAAGTTATTGCTCCGAAGTACTTGGAGCTTTGTTGTTGGTCGTTGCAGGGCCATGGAAGATCTTTGCTCTTTTTTTTGGCTCATATTTTCGAAAATTGTAACGATTTTTTTCTTCTGGGTGTAAATTACGAGATCTGTGAACAAAAAGCAAAAAAACTTCGACCGCAAACACAAGTATGCTATACTTACTTTGAGGTTAATTGGTGAGAACCCACAAATAACCTCACACACACTGTCACTCGATGTTTATACACGAAAATGACAAATCTAGATATTTAGCACGATGGAATCGCAGAGCTTTTAGTACTGCAAAGGACTGTTTTTGTTCTTATTGTATTCGGAACAAGTGAAGAGCGGGAACGTTACACGATCTTTAAGAATGTTTTACAAGCAATCGCCGGTCACGAAACATGTGAGCGATATGAAAACAAAGCGACAGCGCTGCTTGCGCCAGGTCGTTGAAACTCAATGCCAATTCTCGATCATTTTTACGAATTCATCGATGGCGACTTATTTAAAGATAGATATGACCCTGAGACAGCGAAATCTACAAAAAACGAAAAAACGATTTTTGTGAAATTTCAAGCTGTACGATTTTCGGTCTGTAAACCAGTTGTTTTTACGAATTCGTCGATGACGATTTTTTTAGAGGTAGATATGACCCTGAGACAGCAGATTCCACAAAAAACGAAAAAATGATTTTTTCAAAATTTCAAGCTGTACTGGTCCCCTTAAAGTATTCTGTTCTCCGTCCGAATCGTTGTCGTAGAAAATGATTGAATGAAACTAAAATTTGATATGCCTACTCTGTCGTGGTGTGTATTGCACCCTGTGACGTGGACATCCGGAAATCTTTAGAGAATTGCGTTGCGCAATCCACGTTCAAAGTCGGTCATAACCAACTCGATCCGGTTGTTCGGGATCACGTATTCGCGTATGTATCCGAATACAGCTACATAAGCAAGCTGTGTCTTTCTAGACATTACAATCCACAAAAAAGGAATGCCCTATAATATGCAAAATTGACATTTAAATATAACATATTGACGAAGACATGTCAATAAATGTAATCATATTTACATGTGATGTAGAGACAGATGTGAAATTTTGGAAATATTTTTGATCTGCTATGAATTTGTAATGTGTATTTTTTTTTTTTTTTTTCCAAAGAGTAGTAATTTTGAATATCTATTACGATGATATACTTGAGTCTTTTTGTTTGGAAGTGCAGCGAAAGCAATGTAGGTGTGTAACAACATGTCAGTGATTCGGAACATCTAAGAGACTCAGTCTATAACATGCTAAACATTCCTTACATGATTGAATCTCATCCCGATTACAGTAACTAACTGTTGAGCATCCTCGATGCCGGGTGTCGATTTAAATGTACCGTCGACGAGTAACTTATTTACGTCACGCATTTCATTTGACACAAAATCTACATCGAAGAACAGGGCGTGGTTATATCCTTCGACATCGGTAATTAATCTCACTGTCAAGCGACCAGTTGCGTATTCCAAGTTTCTCATAAACTGCGGATCTATCAGGCGCTCAACAAACTCTTGTATATTGTTCGGTTGCGGCGGATAAACTGATCTACGGCACCTTTTCATATAGCTCTTAATATTTTCGAATGAAATCCTCTCAGCAGCTTCAGGATAACTGTATGATCAAACATTACGACGTGTGAATTGCCGTTTAAATTCTTCGCGATGGAAATATTAAAGTGCAGGACGGATCGGTCGAGCAAAAAGTTAGTCCAAACTGAGGAAATCATTTATCTACAATTCTAAAGTATATAGAACATATTTAGCTTCACAAATGGCTGAATTAGTGAGAAATCAGTCCTAGAAGAATTTAATTTG
This sequence comes from Rhogogaster chlorosoma, assembly GCA_944452935.1. Lineage (NCBI taxonomy): Eukaryota > Metazoa > Arthropoda > Insecta > Hymenoptera > Tenthredinidae > Rhogogaster > Rhogogaster chlorosoma. The sequence continues at coordinate 13,123,935 of OX101798.1, read as the reverse complement.
CTGTTTGTTTTTCTAATAATCAATGCGGAATTCAATTATATTCGTTTGAGCTCGTACGCGAATTTGTGAGTGACCATACGACTGTTTCAACTGTTTCTACACTCTACAGAGAGATTCTGTGGAAAGTTGTAAGCCGTGTGGGTAGGCAACCCGCATATTTACCGAAATGGCAACGCTGTCGTAGGGACAGTTGAACGTCTGCACCTACTGATGACGTATGACAACTGTCACTTCGTTGGGTCAGAATCAACATACAGTGTGACATATTTGAGGTTGTTCGTAATATACCGAGTAAGACAACGGGGATCGATATTAATTCGTAAAGAAGTGGTAACGAATTAGCGAATTGATTGCAGATGTCAATTTCTGTTTATTTGCAACATTATTTGGGTCCAAACAACCCTCGAGGTGAAATTTACGAATCAAAGATCACCTGTTTGCCTACCGGTAATCTTGTAGTGGTCTCAGCGAGGAATGAATTAATTGAAAGTATTGTTCTGTAAATAAACGTAATTTTGCCTTTGATAGCTGAGTGGAATAAAGCGTCGCATATTTGTAAAAATGATTACATTACAATGAGTTTCTATCATGTAATAAAAATTTTTATTCATTAAACGTAGTACAATAACAATAAACTAAATGCGTTGCGCCGACGACATGCCGACTTCTTAAGCAACTTTCGAGATTAGCTTCTGACCGTCTTCTGGAACTATGCGCAGTATTTCCGCAAAACTGTGCATTCAAATTATTAGGAGGTGAAAAAATTTGGGGTTTGCTGCTACGTCAGAGATGCCTCGTAGATTGCTCGTCGAATCGAATTTACATCGCTGTGTTCCTGACCGTAGTTGTCGGAGTGATGCGACGAGTCAGTCCATCATCGAGGAACTGCTAGCTTGTAAATAATTTCGCAAGTAAACATAACTCAGAATCTGCGATCAATTCGTAACTTTATCACGACTTTATTTCGAATTATTATCGTTTGACATTTGTTGGTTACCTTTATTAGAATGATTCGTAAATTTCACCCCGACGGTTGTTTAGACCCAAATAACGTTGCAAATAAACAGAAATCGACATCTGCAATCAATTCGCTAATTCGTTACCACTTCTTTATGAATTAATATCGATTCCCTTTGTCTTACTAGTTATATTACGAACAACCTCAAATATGTCACTCTGTCACTTGATTCTGACCAAACGACGTGAAAGCTGCCGCTATGTCATCTGTAGATGCAGACGTTCGACTGTCCCTACGACAGCGTTGCCGTTTCGGTAAATATGCGGGTTGCCTACCCACACGGCTTACAACTTTCCACAGAATCGCACTGTATACATGTAGCAAACCGGGGTTACTAGTTATTGCTTTACTTAATTCCTTGATAATTGGAACGTCAACTCACCTAAAATCTCTCATAAACTTTCACTTGGTCATACACCCTGATCATATAAATCTCCCAGAATTAATCAAAAATTATTTTTTATCGTTCTTGAATTTTTTAAGTCTATAAATCGCGTTCTTTCATAAGCGAATGGGTCAAATGCATCAATTCTAACAACTTATTACTGCATGATTAATCAGTGAAAAGTTATGAAATAATTCATGCATGATTATGCCATGAAGAATTATGATTACAATTTTGTTGGTAAATTTTTACAGATCATGAAACTCTATTATTATCCATCCAGTTCTACTTCGAACAAGTGATACACCGATTTGGTTTAAATTCAGCGGATTCGTCTTTTTATTCCGTTAACAAAGATTTCTTCAAGTTCAATAATATTATTAATCATGGTTAGACTACCCACTAGACAAATTACAAGTTTACCTTAATCACCTAAACTTGGCAAACATTTTTCCACGAACATTCCTAATTCGGCTGATTTTTTTAAATCTTTGAGCATTCACTGAAAGTAACCTCCATGATTTTTTTCACATTTTTATCTCAATCCATTCCATAAATTTCCTAAAAACTTCAATTGCATACAATTCAGTAAGACAGCTTGTAACTATACTTACTTCATTACTACTAAAAGTTGAAAACTGAAGATAAAAAAATAATTTTGTTGAAAAAATAAAGAATTGGAAGAACCCAATCGTTAGGGTCTGCAAAAATTCAGGCTTTGGCTCTAGAGTTTAAAAAAAAATTTTAAGACAAATTGAAGATATTACAGTTTGAGTAGAATCTTTTTTTTTTCGTTGAATTCAGAAAGGCTAAAAAAACAAAACAAAAAAACGTATCGAAATTATATTGAATAATTTTTACAATATTTTTCAATGAAAGTGCAGTGCCAGTCGAAGAGGATTATTTACTTCACTTTACCCTCACTTATTTCAATATAATTCTTTTCGCTGAGTTGTATGCAATTGAACTTTTTAGGTACGAGATTTTGTGAAAATTCATTAATTCACGTCTATAGAATGGATTTAGATAAAAATATGGAATATAGAAAAAAAAAAAAAAATAGTCGTTGAAAAGTGTTTCCCGAGTTGGCATCAAATTCCACATATATGTATATATTATACATAGCTAGTCTTATCCTACGTTTCTAATCAGTGATCTTCTTCTACCTAATATACTTTAATATGAAAAGACTGTTGAAGTATTTCAAACTTAATTCTTAAGACTGATTGGGAGAATTGACCGATGTTTTTTTTTTTTATCCATGGAATATTGATAAGACACACATATCAAATATACCATGTAAAATTAATAAAATGAATTAAACGCCTCATAGCATGATCATTAACAAATGTGTAATATAAAGGTATTAACTGGCATAGAATGCAATTTTCACAGAGGTATACCGATATATGTAGATGCAATACTTTAGAACAAAAATTTAAAACCGTAGAGAAATTTTTTGAAAACATGAAATATTGCCGAAATGTTCGTTTATCGCCGGTAGAATGAAAACGGATATCGCAATGAAAAATATTTGTTCAATCTTACATGATTCCAGCCGGGGATGTTCTGCTCTTCCGGTAGATTCTTCCATCTTTCATCCGCGCCGATAAGGGTAATCGCCTTTGCGGTTTTCGTTGCATATTTAAACGGTTGAAGTTATAAATATATATGCGAACGATACAAGCACAAGAAAAAAAAAAAAAAAAAAAAAAAAAACCACGATTATACACTGGATAGAAAAGTTTAACGAAATTACAGAATAATGAACTACGAACAAACAAATCAATGATATAACACGAATGAAAACAATACTCAGAAAATAATAATATAATAATTGACGAAAATATCACCCTCTACGCACCGATTGTATCAGAGAAATATAGGTAATATTAATCACTAAACGCGGTATGCACGGACGTTCGTTGAAGAATGATCAGCGAAAAAGATAAAAGCCGATTTATTAAAACAAAATACATCCGGATTAATCGCCGGTTACCAAGCGGCTGTTAATTACGCCGAGCGCGGGCCAACTCCGATTGATGCCTTCTATTATTTCTCGATTTTTGAATTCGAAATATACATATCGATGGCTCCTATCGAAAAGAGCGTAACTCAGCAGTGCAGGAAAGAAAAGCATAACTCGACGAAACAGTTAAGAAAGGCATTTGTCATAGGGCGTCACAGGGGACATACGCCTTTCTTAACTGCTTAGCCGAGTTATGCTCTTCTTTTCTGAACTGCTGAGTTACGCTCTTTTCGATAAAAGCCATCGATATAACGATAATAATATCAGCAATTATTATGTACGCAAATCGTGCAAAGTTTAAACATTTCACCTCACGTTCTAAAAGGTTCCGGGCCGCTCTTTTGCCACCATCTTTAATCAGATCTTTGTTAAAGAACGAACGCCCGTCGAATTATTTTATATACTATGGTACAGTTATGTATTACATGACGACGACACTACTGACAGGCTACATAATATTATTGTGATAAAAATACAGGGTGACACAGAACTCTCGAGCCAAATTAAGTGAACAGATTAGTTGTCGAATTCTAAGCCGAAAATTCCTTAGCGAAGAATTCGAGAGATCAACGGTGTCCGAGTTACCGAATATACTAGTTATCAACGGCTCTCTAGTATTCGGCTTTTCAAAAATTATTTCGAAAAATTCAATGATTTTCGTAAAAACGAATTTTAAGGAATAAGGAATAAGGAATTTTAAATAATCATAATGAATTTTAATTCTTCTGGAGTTCTAAATAGGTAGAATACCAGAATCTTTCAAATTCATGATTTTCATTATTAAAATACTCGGGGCTTCGCCCCTGCGCGCTTCACACTGCACGGTTTGTTTTTATAATAAAGATGGTACACCCTGTATACAGGTAGAATTCATAACGTCTGTACGGTCAAAGTCGTGTTGAGGCAGCCACGAATGAGAATCGGCAATTGTCAAAATCTGTAATTGCTTCAGTGGCTACAGCCAATCGAGGACTCGGTAACCACTAAAACAATTGAAAAAAAAAAAAAAAAATCATGTAAGATTGAACAAATATTTTTCATTGCGATATCCGTTTTCATTCTACCGGCGATAAACGAACATTTCGGCAATATTTCATGTTTTCAAAAAATTTCTCTACGGTTTTAAATTTTTGTTCTAAAGTATTGCATCTACATATATCGGTATACCTCTGTGAAAATTGCATTCTATGCCAGTTAATACCTTTATATTACACATTTGTTAATGATCATGCTATGAGGCGTTTAATTCATTTTATTAATTTTACATGGTATATTTGATATGTGTGTCTTATCAATATTCCATGGATAAAAAAAAAAAACATCGGTCAATTCTCCCAATCAGTCTTAAGAATTAAGTTTGAAATACTTCAACAGTCTTTTCATATTAAAGTATATTAGGTAGAAGAAGATCACTGATTAGAAACGTAGGATAAGACTAGCTATGTATAATATATACATATATGTGGAATTTGATGCCAACTCGGGAAACACTTTTCAACGACTATTTTTTTTTTTTTTTCTATATTCCATATTTTTATCTAAATCCATTCTATAGACGTGAATTAATGAATTTTCACAAAATCTCGTACCTAAAAAGTTCAATTGCATACAACTCAGCGAAAAGAATTATATTGAAATAAGTGAGGGTAAAGTGAAGTAAATAATCCTCTTCGACTGGCACTGCACTTTCATTGAAAAATATTGTAAAAATTATTCAATATAATTTCGATACGTTTTTTTGTTTTGTTTTTTTAGCCTTTCTGAATTCAACGAAAAAAAAAAGATTCTACTCAAACTGTAATATCTTCAATTTGTCTTAAAATTTTTTTTTAAACTCTAGAGCCAAAGCCTGAATTTTTGCAGACCCTAACGATTGGGTTCTTCCAATTCTTTATTTTTTCAACAAAATTATTTTTTTATCTTCAGTTTTCAACTTTTAGTAGTAATGAAGTAAGTATAGTTACAAGCTGTCTTACTGAATTGTATGCAATTGAAGTTTTTAGGAAATTTATGGAATGGATTGAGATAAAAATGTGAAAAAAATCATGGAGGTTACTTTCAGTGAATGCTCAAAGATTTAAAAAAATCAGCCGAATTAGGAATGTTCGTGGAAAAATGTTTGCCAAGTTTAGGTGATTAAGGTAAACTTGTAATTTGTCTAGTGGGTAGTCTAACCATGATTAATAATATTATTGAACTTGAAGAAATCTTTGTTAACGGAATAAAAAGACGAATCCGCTGAATTTAAACCAAATCGGTGTATCACTTGTTCGAAGTAGAACTGGATGGATAATAATAGAGTTTCATGATCTGTAAAAATTTACCAACAAAATTGTAATCATAATTCTTCATGGCATAATCATGCATGAATTATTTCATAACTTTTCACTGATTAATCATGCAGTAATAAGTTGTTAGAATTGATGCATTTGACCCATTCGCTTATGAAAGAACGCGATTTATAGACTTAAAAAATTCAAGAACGATAAAAAATAATTTTTGATTAATTCTGGGAGATTTATATGATCAGGGTGTATGACCAAGTGAAAGTTTATGAGAGATTTTAGGTGAGTTGACGTTCCAATTATCAAGGAATTAAGTAAAGCAATAACTAGTAACCCCGGTTTGCTACATGTATACAGTGCGATTCTGTGGAAAGTTGTAAGCCGTGTGGGTAGGCAACCCGCATATTTACCGAAACGGCAACGCTGTCGTAGGGACAGTCGAACGTCTGCATCTACAGATGACATAGCGGCAGCTTTCACGTCGTTTGGTCAGAATCAAGTGACAGAGTGACATATTTGAGGTTGTTCGTAATATAACTAGTAAGACAAAGGGAATCGATATTAATTCATAAAGAAGTGGTAACGAATTAGCGAATTGATTGCAGATGTCGATTTCTGTTTATTTGCAACGTTATTTGGGTCTAAACAACCGTCGGGGTGAAATTTACGAATCATTCTAATAAAGGTAACCAACAAATGTCAAACGATAATAATTCGAAATAAAGTCGTGATAAAGTTACGAATTGATCGCAGATTCTGAGTTATGTTTACTTGCGAAATTATTTACAAGCTAGCAGTTCCTCGATGATGGACTGACTCGTCGCATCACTCCGACAACTACGGTCAGGAACACAGCGATGTAAATTCGATTCGACGAGCAATCTACGAGGCATCTCTGACGTAGCAGCAAACCCCAAATTTTTTCACCTCCTAATAATTTGAATGCACAGTTTTGCGGAAATACTGCGCATAGTTCCAGAAGACGGTCAGAAGCTAATCTCGAAAGTTGCTTAAGAAGTCGGCATGTCGTCGGCGCAACGCATTTAGTTTATTGTTATTGTACTACGTTTAATGAATAAAAATTTTTATTACATGATAGAAACTCATTGTAATGTAATCATTTTTACAAATATGCGACGCTTTATTCCACTCAGCTATCAAAGGCAAAATTACGTTTATTTACAGAACAATACTTTCAATTAATTCATTCCTCGCTGAGACCACTACAAGATTACCGGTAGGCAAACAGGTGATCTTTGATTCGTAAATTTCACCTCGAGGGTTGTTTGGACCCAAATAATGTTGCAAATAAACAGAAATTGACATCTGCAATCAATTCGCTAATTCGTTACCACTTCTTTACGAATTAATATCGATCCCCGTTGTCTTACTCGTTATATTACGATCAACCTCAAATATGTCACACTGTATGTTGATTCTGACCCAACGAAGTGACAGTTGTCATACGTCATCAGTAGGTGCAGACGTTCAACTGTCCCTACGACAGCGTTGCCATTTCGGTAAATATGCGGGTTGCCTACCCACACGGCTTACAACTTTCCACAGAATCTCTCTGTAGAGTGTAGAAACAGTTGAAACAGTCGTATGGTCACTCACAAATTCGCGTACGAGCTCAAACGAATATAATTGAATTCCGCATTGATTATTAGAAAAACAAACAGCAAATTAAATTCTTCTAGGACTGATTTCTCACTAATTCAGCCATTTGTGAAGCTAAATATGTTCTATATACTTTAGAATTGTAGATAAATGATTTCCTCAGTTTGGACTAACTTTTTGCTCGACCGATCCGTCCTGCACTTTAATATTTCCATCGCGAAGAATTTAAACGGCAATTCACACGTCGTAATGTTTGATCATACAGTTATCCTGAAGCTGCTGAGAGGATTTCATTCGAAAATATTAAGAGCTATATGAAAAGGTGCCGTAGATCAGTTTATCCGCCGCAACCGAACAATATACAAGAGTTTGTTGAGCGCCTGATAGATCCGCAGTTTATGAGAAACTTGGAATACGCAACTGGTCGCTTGACAGTGAGATTAATTACCGATGTCGAAGGATATAACCACGCCCTGTTCTTCGATGTAGATTTTGTGTCAAATGAAATGCGTGACGTAAATAAGTTACTCGTCGACGGTACATTTAAATCGACACCCGGCATCGAGGATGCTCAACAGTTAGTTACTGTAATCGGGATGAGATTCAATCATGTAAGGAATGTTTAGCATGTTATAGACTGAGTCTCTTAGATGTTCCGAATCACTGACATGTTGTTACACACCTACATTGCTTTCGCTGCACTTCCAAACAAAAAGACTCAAGTATATCATCGTAATAGATATTCAAAATTACTACTCTTTGGAAAAAAAAAAAAAAAAATACACATTACAAATTCATAGCAGATCAAAAATATTTCCAAAATTTCACATCTGTCTCTACATCACATGTAAATATGATTACATTTATTGACATGTCTTCGTCAATATGTTATATTTAAATGTCAATTTTGCATATTATAGGGCATTCCTTTTTTGTGGATTGTAATGTCTAGAAAGACACAGCTTGCTTATGTAGCTGTATTCGGATACATACGCGAATACGTGATCCCGAACAACCGGATCGAGTTGGTTATGACCGACTTTGAACGTGGATTGCGCAACGCAATTCTCTAAAGATTTCCGGATGTCCACGTCACAGGGTGCAATACACACCACGACAGAGTAGGCATATCAAATTTTAGTTTCATTCAATCATTTTCTACGACAACGATTCGGACGGAGAACAGAATACTTTAAGGGGACCAGTACAGCTTGAAATTTTGAAAAAATCATTTTTTCGTTTTTTGTGGAATCTGCTGTCTCAGGGTCATATCTACCTCTAAAAAAATCGTCATCGACGAATTCGTAAAAACAACTGGTTTACAGACCGAAAATCGTACAGCTTGAAATTTCACAAAAATCGTTTTTTCGTTTTTTGTAGATTTCGCTGTCTCAGGGTCATATCTATCTTTAAATAAGTCGCCATCGATGAATTCGTAAAAATGATCGAGAATTGGCATTGAGTTTCAACGACCTGGCGCAAGCAGCGCTGTCGCTTTGTTTTCATATCGCTCACATGTTTCGTGACCGGCGATTGCTTGTAAAACATTCTTAAAGATCGTGTAACGTTCCCGCTCTTCACTTGTTCCGAATACAATAAGAACAAAAACAGTCCTTTGCAGTACTAAAAGCTCTGCGATTCCATCGTGCTAAATATCTAGATTTGTCATTTTCGTGTATAAACATCGAGTGACAGTGTGTGTGAGGTTATTTGTGGGTTCTCACCAATTAACCTCAAAGTAAGTATAGCATACTTGTGTTTGCGGTCGAAGTTTTTTTGCTTTTTGTTCACAGATCTCGTAATTTACACCCAGAAGAAAAAAATCGTTACAATTTTCGAAAATATGAGCCAAAAAAAAGAGCAAAGATCTTCCATGGCCCTGCAACGACCAACAACAAAGCTCCAAGTACTTCGGAGCAATAACTTTCTCCGAAGGAGCCACCGGGATTCTGGTAGTCATGACTGCACCTGGAGTGACCCCAGGAACCAACGCGAAGGCTCACATGATTCGGACCGACCAGACACGGCTAGAACAGGCTCAACGACAGGCAGCTGATAGTACTCGAGAAGCCCAAATTGCTATCCGAAGACTACGACTAGGCTAAAATGAGACTACAGCGGCTAGAGAAGGACCGTCATATGCTGCAGGAGCCTTTTAAGGGAAGACCCTACTGCAAACTTGACAAAAAGCAGTTTTTTATTTTCCAACAGGCCAAAAAAGGTTCAAATCAAAACGTAATACTACCAATTCTAGATTATGGTAGAATATGTTTCAAAATAAAATTTTAGTCTTCTGCGATAAAAGTGTATGCGCAGGAAACCTTTCCCAGCGCTGCGCAGGATAGATTCTGCGAAAGGTTCCCTGCGCATACACTTTTATTGCAGAAGACTGAATTTTTTTTACAACATATTCTACCATAATCTCCAATTGGTAGTATTACTTTTTAGATTGAACTTTTTTTGGCCAATCGAAAAATAAAAAACTGCTTTTTTTCCAAGATTTCGGTATGGACCTCCCTTGAAGATGGTACGATGAAAATATTAGTTTGAAAGTTGAACAAAGAAATTTTGTTTTTTGTAAATAAAAAATTGAATTTTGTCAGAAATTTTGTAACCAACAACTTTGATTTGAAACATTTTTCGATATTTCAAACTCTTCTAGTAGTAAATTTTGTTTTTTTAGTAAAAACTTCAGACCCGTTTTTCTCAGAACTATATTTTTGGCAACGTGTCGTAAGGTTTTGGGAGCGCCGTTGCTCCGATTTGACTCATTTAGGGCTCATTTTTTTCAGAAAACAAATCCTCGTCGCATGAACGAGGAAAATTTGAAGAAAAAATTTCCAGACAAAGTTATCAGCAAAAGAGTGACCAGATTTTTGGTAAATTTCGATAACTGACCATAACTTATTACAGGAATTTTTTTTTTCAGTTCCCTACGTTCATGCGATGAAGAATTGCTCTCCGAAGAAAATGAGACGTCAAAAAACATAATCGGATCAACCGTGTGCCTGAAACCTTACGACAAGTGATTTTCAGACAAGTGATTTTCTTGATGTATTATGAACTTTGGTTAAGATATAAATGATTTTTGGAGTATGTAGAATTTTTTGAATCAAGCTGTACTGGTTCCCTTAAAGTACCTAACTAACAAATGGAATATAACGACCTAAATGGATAACGGGATCGGAGAGTTGCTAATTCACGTTTTAAAAACATACGAACTCTTTCATTCCAGGCGCTTTACCAAAAAGCAAAATCACTGGGGCTGCAAAATCTTTTCAGGCAGAATGAAAATGCCAAGGTGCTTTTCAAAAAAATAATGGCTCTCGCCTACTTGCCCGCGAATTTGATCGTCGAACAATTCACGCGACTAATAAATGATTTGGACGGAGATCTAAGAAGAAGGTTGGATGGGTTTATACGCTATTACCGAAGATACTGGTTGCAAATTGTAAAACCAGAAGGTTTTAGCGTATATGGATTAACCAGGCGCACTAATAACATGATAGAATCGTACAACAGTAGATTAGGGCATCGATTACAGCTACACCCTTCGCCTTGGGATTTTGTTTGTAAGTACATTACATGAAAGATAAAGATACAGGAAGCCTGATAAAACAGAGCCTTTTTCTTTGTCACCTTGAATTATTTATTTACAATTATTATGGTTTACAAAAAAGGCAAGCTCCTCATACTACAGTCCCATGCCAAGGCCGACGTTGATCGATTGCGCAACAATTGCCAAATCAGACGACACGCGCGTTACGCCACTATCTTCAAGCAGAAAGAGCTCGCAAAAGGTGAAATAAATATTATCACTTAAATCCAGCTTTTATAGGCAGGCTAACGCACTATGGGCAAAAATTTTCATGATGTAAACTTATGACGTTATCGAGTGGTCACATATCTTTCACCCAAAACCATGCTTGATATAAGGTACCCGTGGGTAATAAGGCCTGTCGGGTAATAAGGCCTAAGTGAAAAACATACTAGTTATAATAACCGTATCCGCTAAAGGCCACCCCAGTGGAAGCATCTTGCATGAAGATGTCACGACAAGCTTGTAGAGTACCAATTCCACCTTCCCTATCTTGTATATTTCATCATCTGTCATAAGTCGTCACGGCGCAACACAAATTGCTAAGAGATTTCAGTAAATGGTATTACTGATAGTTTTAAGTGCTATTAAGCAAAGCAATCTAGTCTTCTGACGTTTAAAAAGTATTGTTGTTAAACTTAAGTGATGATTGATGTCTAATACCAATTTTATTAATTATAATTTAAGTATTCCAGCATGTTGTAGGCCTTATTACCCTACCGTAGTAAAATAAGGCCTATTCGTATGGTTCTTGTAAAAGTTTAATTTTGTGTCTGTTTATGGTAAAAATTTCCATTACTCCATTATATTCCATAGAAAATGTATCGAAATATAGATTAGCTATACATTTTGATAATTAAATGTAATATTTTCGAGTTTATTTAAAATCTCCCTTAGCTAGGCCTTATTACCCGCCGGTACCTTAATATATAATTTTCTGCATATATTTCTTGAAGATTGGGAACTTGACACGGTAAATTGAAAACATGCGTCTATAGTAGGCCTAGTCTACATACGTTATGGGTATTTGAAAATAAAATAAACTTCGATTCTTCATGCTCCAACCCCTCAAAACTTTAATTTTGGTAGAAAAAGACATCCTTGCACCGACCGAGCTCTGTAGATTAAGTCGAAGCTAGCCCTTATTTTCTTCTAAACACGAAATACAATCCCCATCGTATTTGCGGTAAAAAAGTTCGTAATAGCCGTTATTGGCTGCTTTAATTAGAAATATACAATGAGGGGCTGCTTACACTCAATCTACAGAACTCAGCCGGTGCAAGGATATCTGTTTCTATCAAGGGTTGGATCATGAAAAATAAAAAAAATAAAAATAAAAATAATCTCGAAAACACCATAATATTCCTACATAATTATTGGTCTTCAGAATTCGGATAGATGTTCCATTATTTTTAATTCAGTCAGGCAGTTACACCGCGGTCCAATGTATAGAAAATTGTTAGTCTTACGGTCCGTCAAGCAATCATCATGAAATCATGACCCATTCGAGGATAGTGAAAGATGTACAGTTCTTGCAACGGTCACTATTGTCTATTGTCTCTTGATCTGTTGTGAAAATTTATGAATCCGAAAATCAAGCATGCATATAGGTCAATTATACAACATGTGAAATGATGGATCATTAATGTACTTTAAATTTTATGCAGCATGGAGAGAGTTATACATGTTGGCCATCACCGTGCCCGAATTTCTGGAGAAGGCAGCATCGTTGAAGGGTGATGTCAGCGCTCAGATGGATAGAGTGGACGCCAATAATCATGGAGAAGATAACGAACTGCGCGAGGCGCCAATCGCTATACCTTTAGGTAACAATCTCGAAGTCACAATACAAAAACGATATTGTAAAACAATGCGACATCTGATTTTTGCTATAACGAAGTACCTCCTTCGTAACCCATTATCTTATACCTGTTGCCACTGCGTTTCTCGAGGAACTGTAGTAAATCCCATATCTTGATATAGGAAGCGAGCATCACGATCAACAATAGCCGCTTCTCTCAATCTCGCATTTTATAAAGATAATGACAAATACCATCGTATTATCATCATTTTATTACATTTTTGAACAGAGGATGATCCAGATTTCGATCGGGCTTTATTTGCCGACGAAGCTCCACGATGGCTCCTCGATAACGCTGAAGCTGCGCCAGTAGCGCATCAGAATGGTAATATGATTGAAATATCAAAATATAAATCAACCTCGGGCAAACTCTGTAGCTCGCGTGACTTTATCTTGAATAATAATATTCGATTTTTGATTGATACATTAGCAACGGTATTGTAATTTCAAAAATGTGTTTAGTTATTTCGGATGACGACCGCGACGGTAGCGATGCCGATGATGTCGACGAAGAGCTCGATCGTGAGAATTTCGATGCGGCCAGAGCTGAAACGCCACCAGCGATCAACAATGGTAACTTTTACAAATATTTGACAAGCTTCGCGCGTAATTTGTGAGATGCATCGTAAACCTATAATATTACATTCCCAAATTCCACATAAGTGTTGTGGATGGTTATTTAATATAGGGGAGGGCGGGACAGAACGGGCACGGGGGCAGAACGGGCACCTCGACGAAAACAAATTTTTCATTTATATTCAATAATTTTTCGCTTTCTCATGTCATTGTTGATACAAAACACGTCTGAATATCATGAACAATCAATTAAGACGTACTTATTATTATTCGAATTGGTGCCCGTTTTTCCCCGTGCCTGTCTTGCCCCGTTCTCCCCAATTTGTTTTCTACATAGAACCTGCAGCCCTACCAGACGTAGACGAGGCCAGACCTCAAACCCCACCGGCACTCCTACCAGACGTAGATGAGGCTGGACCTCAAACCCCACCGGCTGTGAACAATGGTAACTTTTATTAATTTATAACGAACTCCGTGCGTAATTTTTTATATTGACCAGTTTCGGATCGTATTGTGTTCGCCAATCCCGCAAACATGTTTGAAATCATTGTATATGATTCTTGTCGTACAGAAGACGTTTATCCGGCGCAACCGTTAGCAAAAAAGATATATTCAAAAGATTTACCTTCAAAAATGATACTGCTCATACGTAGCTTATAAGTTCATTTGTACAAATATGGATTTTTGTTTAACGCCATCGTATCTCGTTTTGATTTCGAAAAATTATAATCCGCGAGGTGGTAATTTCTGTTACAACATCATTTATGCTCACTGCTCATTGTCTTGAGGAAAAGATGTCATAAAAGTATATTAACTAACTGGATATACTTGTTCTAGCAAATCGTCTGAGAACAGGACGTCGGGCAAGACCATTGACTAATGGGCCTGCAACTCCTACAGACTTAGCTGCCAGGAGACGACGATTAAGAAATCAGCGAAGGAAGGGTAACAGATTTGGGTTGGAATTCCGAAAAGGATATTGAATATTTTCATACTATTACAGAAATTCGTAAGAGAGCAAAGGCGCGTGCACGACACCTGCAACCGCAGAGCCAGACCGAAATTGCAGCGCAGCTAGCAGCACAATTGGCGGAGGCGCAGGAGCAGCTGCAGCGGCAAGCACAAGCCGCACAAGCTGTACGAGACGAAGCCGAAGCACAACGCGAATTGGCTGTAGATAATGGTAATAACATCATTCTTCATTGAATTAACATCTTCAAACATTCAAATTTCAAGCTGGTCCAGAACCGTGGTAAACACGTATGTAACTTTTCGTATTCACTGCTCACGCCGCGGCCGGATATACATTTTTTAATAATCAATATTAGGTTTTGAATACGAATGATTTTGCATTCAAGGGCAATTCTCCGCTATTGGGAAACTTGACACGCAAAGTTGCCCGATGAAATTTTTTCTTAAAAAATCGAAAAAAGCTGTGGAAGAGGCAGCTTGAGGGTTAGGTTTTTCTAATTCTGTAGTGAGTCGATTGATTTCTTTATATGCACGAAATATTACTTATATATACTGTTAAATTTGGTCCAGGGGACTGTTTGTAATATTCAGGGACAACCAGAAATGGCTATTCTTAAATGAAAAATATAGAATAAAAAAAAAAAAAATTCTTCAACCATTATCAACATCCATAATTATATTTTTCAATTCATTGTTAAAAATATACATGGACTAATCGGAAAATTATGAAAACGCTTGCATTCACCGATAATTTAGGTTTGTGACACACCAGGGGACTGTGTTTTTGAATATTCAAGAAGGAATAAAACAATATTTGTTCAGAAATCTAACTTCGCACGCGGTCAGTTTATTAAAACTAATACGGATTTCGATTTTCAATGATAGTTTGAAAAAATATAAATAGATATGTAGTGCTTATTTGTTTGAGACATCGAATTTCCCAATAGTGGAGAATTGCCCATGAACCTTTCATGGTAACAATTGTAATCAAATTGGATTGACGTACTGCTCAACCTCCCAATGAACAGCTGATTGTGAGGTAGACGTACATCGGGTATATCGCCCAGTCACTTTCTACCAAAAATCGGTCGTACTTCGGAATAAGTCCCACCCGATTGTATTTTGGTATACAATTTCGATTCAACGTCATAAACTACATACTAAAAGTCCCCAACGACTAATCGCCGGCGTCCCTTAAAAATGTCGGCCAAATGTGCATAAAATCAGTTTTTCGAAAATATCTCAGAATATAGGTATCAATCCTACGATAAAAATAGTGGATAACTAAAATGAATTGCGACCGGCTACTCAGTTAAGGGCAAGCGTAACCCGGCAGCCGTGCACTTCGGCGTCAACTAACGATTATTAAAGAATACAACAAACTAGATTTTTGGGCGCCAGACGTTATCACGTCACTCGAAAGACTAGAAAACTATAACTTTGACGGCGGAAATTGCCAGCTAGCTTAGAATATAATCAATCATGAACAATGGTAGAGTGGGTGGGTTGCCAGATCAAATAATAGAATATTAATTACTTATTTGATTGATTTATTTTTATTTGCCAAGAAATCACGATAGTTAATAAATAATATTCCGTATTATACGGTACGATATTTAACAAAATCCGTGTTTTCACGGGAAAAATCTATAACATGTCTCAGAATAATCGGTAATACGGGAATTTACACAATATCATGCTCAAGAAAATATAACAGAATAATATCAGAAATTTCACAGCAGTTAGGCTCGATATAATATAATATAATCAATCACAGAGAAAAATCAGAATACAAATAAGTAAGAAAAATATATGAAAACAATAATCGATCAAGAAACTTACAGACTAAATAACAAATGCTTGCTTCTACGCTCGCTATAAGCACCAGGAAATCGTACGCGACAAGTCGTTCACTCAATAAGAAAATAATATCATGCCAGAAAGAAAAATAATATGATACAGAAAATAGAAAAGAGAATACAAAGCAGAAATAAGCTATAAGAGAATCTACAACATGCTAAGAGACCAAATATAATCCACAATAATCCACTAATCACGAGTTTACTCGGGAATCCGTTTTTAATCACACTAAAATACTACAAAAATACTAAATATAATCGGGACGAAGTCTGAAAGACTTAACGAACCATATACGTGACCTACGTCACAAATACCTCGTGGCCTACGCCACACAATATAATATAAAATAGAACAAAACGGGATTCGTGAGCTAACTCGGGGTTGTACAAGAAAATAGGTCTTACCTTTTTAGCTGAATAAACTGTGCGTAGCACTTAAACTGAATCTAACTTAATTTAACAACGGTAGCACAAGATCGGAAATTTGAGCGAAACTCGGGAAAAACGGTAATTCGGTATTCGATGTCTAGCTGATGTGGTCGGGAAGACGGCGAGACGTAGAAGTAGGCTGAGTCCTGCGGTGTTACCCAATTTATAGGCGAGGGGTTCCCGCGCTGCGACGTTCGTCGTTAGACTTTGGCGATCGCAAAGTAGTCGAATTTTACGTCTACCTTTACCGACCGAAATGAGTTTGAGGACGTGTTGTCCAGTCCACCCTGGTTTGAATATTTGTCCAGGCTCATTATGGCGGCGTGGCGGGATTTCAAATGCGGTATACCGGGACTCGTACTCGATAACTCCTCTCTGTCGACTCTGGCTCTCGTCTCGGGACTCCTCGCATGCATCATCGGGATGAAATGCACTCTGGTTGCGCTTTAACAGAAAAAACTGACCAACAGAGGATCTGGCGGAAATTCTGATGCCCCTAATACCCGGATCTGCATCCAGACTTCCCCATGGACGGTGTGGAAGGCTTACAGGCAGGCCTGCATCACACGATTGCAGTTCGTGTCCGGGATGATGGCGAGAAAGTCGATGATCTGGTCCAGCTTGATAAGCCTTCGACAACGGGAAGCATACGGTTACTTTGGTGTGTTCACCTGGCTCTATTCGACCGTTGTCGAGAAGTCCGGAATCGGTAGACGGGATGTGGTCCAGCACCAGGCTGAAAAGTCGGCGGGAACGGGAGGAAGACTCTTAGAGCCAGCCTTATTCGACCGCTCCTGCGGCATCCACAGCCGAGAGTACGACGGAAGTACGATGATTCAGACTAGCAACAGCTGATGATCCGTGGAGATCGCTGCTTCGGACATCTCAGGATTCCCTCGACGTCCTTGCGTTGACCTCCGAGTTTCGCCGATGACAGAATATAATAAAAGAATGGAAGAAAAGCAAAATATTAAATAAATAGCCCTAAAATATAACTAAATTGAAAACCTGGTACTTGTCGCTGACTCCCCTGGCGCCGTCCGTCTTCCCGATCTGTAGCTTAATTCGCATCCTTCGTGACGTTTGCAAAATGCAACGTCACAGAATCTATTTAAATTTCCTGTAAAAAATATTCTATGTGTTTCTTTTTTATATAGAAGCACGGGTTCTTAATCCAGTCAAATGACTCAAAAACACTGAGTACAGCTTGATTTTTTATGAGTGGTCTTAAGATGATGTAACACATCTACCCTCGAGCGGCTTTTCTGTTCTCAATTATTCAAAACTCAGCCGTTATTTTTGAGTCATTCGACTGAATTAAAAAGCCTTGCTTGCACATATTCGGATATATTTTTGGAAAACTATGATTTTATGCACATTCATGGCCACCATTTTTGGTGGACGCCGGCGACCAAATGTTGGGGGCTTTCATTGTGTGGTTTTTGACGTCTTAGTGACGAAGTTAAAACCTGAAGTCACTGGTCTAATTCCTCGTTTACTGAACTTGCCTGAAAGAGCAAGTGTTGAAATTCAATGCAGCTTCTTTTGAACAATTATTTGCAGTTTCATTCCGTTTAATATTTACCGAAGTTCATGTGACCATATCAGCAGTGAGCTTAATTCAATAAACAATTATACTCACCGTGCAATCTCTTCTACGCGAGGCATTCCTCGTCAACTTAGCAGCCCATACACCTAACCCCCTTCGATTTTAATCAGTTTATAGTATGATGTCGCTGTCAATCAAAAAGGGTATCTGAATTATTGTAATATTTCTTCTACCAATAGTGAAATTTAAACAAAATTAAAAAACCATTCTGGAAAACGCAATTTTTTTAAATCCTAAAAAATTCACAAAAATTTTACAATTCAAAAGACGGTTTTCAAGACCCACACGACAATGGGAAAAATAATAATATGGTAATGTTATAATGGTATGGTATCGATCATACTAAAAATGATCAAAATCAAAGGGGGTGAGGTAGATGGGCTGCTAAGTCGATGTGGAATGCCCCACATACATGCATTTTATGTTACACTGATCTTATAACTCGTACATATTCTTTATATGCATGATGACATCAACGTTTTCGAAAAATATATTATTTCACGAATAATACAATTTTGTATGAGTCGAATGTCCACCGTGTACCCTGCCGCCAGGCAGTAGACACCGCAGGGCCGCTTCTCCTCTGAGTTAACGTGGCCCGAGGTGTCTGCCGGCGCTTGTATTAGAACCCGTTCAAGTGCTGGCGGGAAAAGTGACGCTTGGTCTTATTCACAATCGCGTTTTTGATAAAGATTAATAACGCGTTTGAGATATTCACGGTCGATAGCGAAATGTGGTTTTGTATGAGTCGAATGTCCACCGTGTACCCTGCCGCCAGGCAGTAGACACCGTAGGGCCGCTTCTCTTCGGAGTTAACGTGGCCCGAGGTGTCTGCCGGCGCTTGTATTAGAACCCGTTCAAGTGCTGGCGGGAAAAGTGACGCTTGGTCTTATTCACAATCGCGTTTTCGCCAAAGATGGCCCTTTTCGCGAAGAGACAACTAAACCCTTATCGCGTTATTTTATTCCTCGATCACTATAAACATGCCGTATTTGTTCAATTTTTGCCAATCTATCTCACTACTCAGCCCCAAAAATATAATCGAATTCATTATCTGGTTCATTTCTCGTACTTCACATGGAATCGGGAGATCCAAGCGTCGTTAAAATATTACATTTGAATAGAAACTGCAAGACTATAGCGATTCAATGCAGAAAATGGACTGGTTTCTTTTTTTTTCGGATTACAAATGCCTTGTTAGTGGATATTACGAACGTCAATTCCAGCGTGTTATCTCGTTCTCTGCATTGAAGGAAAAAGAAATTCCACTACGTCGCTTGATCCGCATCCTGAAGCAATAAATTATTACTCAAAACGTCGATGTCATCATATCACATTTCGCAGTGTAATGTGCACCATTTTAAATTGTGTGTACTTCGTGTTGCATATTTTTTTTACAGAGCTGTGCCGAATATGCCTCGTCCTACCGGCAACACACTCCTTCCTACTAGTCCAGTCACCTTAGCATAAGACCTATTCAAGAGACCCACCCTCACGCCAATTTTTTTACAGGTAGTTTGGACCTCCAAGAATATAGTCCTGAGTTTTCTAACAAATTCAAGGTACATTTTTGCAATAAAAAAACATTGAAAATTAAAAAACGGCTATTTTTGGGATAACTTTGTTGGAACGCGTCCTATCGAAAAAAGTTTCGAATAAAATTTGTACATCATAACGTCCTTTGTAAAAAAGGTCCTGAGAAAAAAAGTGCTAAGATTATTAATTAAGCGGTTAATGGCAAATGAAAATGAAAACTCTACATTTTGTTTTTGCAACCGCAATCGGGTATTTATCAACATATCGGTTTGAAACTCGTACGAGATGTAAAGGAGCCAAACCCAAAGAGAATCGTGTAAGATTTATCGATCTGCGAGGTATAGTTTAGCAACAATCTGCGATCATCGAAAAATCTTTACCCTCCAATAGAATTTCCCGACGAAGGCCCACAGGGTTGAAAAAAATCGAGGAGCTTCGTATAATCATGCACAAGCGATTTGGAAAAAAAATTTTTCAATTTGTTGAAAATAGGCACTGTTTTTCGGCGATTTTCGATTTTTGCTTATAAACAAATAACAATTCTGACCAAAGTTGCAAAGATATCTGAAAAATTCTTGGGCCATCGAACGCGTTTTGGAAAAACGAACAAATTAAAAAAAAAAAATTTGCAATATTTTGATTACCGCCCGAGATATGAATGTTTTTACGTTTGTTCAATTTTCTATTGTTGTAATAAAGATTTTTGCAAAATTCGAGTTCCTCAGCAATCCCTACGCTTCCGGCCATGAGATTCAATGAAAGTATTCCCTTTACGAGCAAGTATGCCATCACAGTTGTCGTTGTATTTCGATCGACGGCTCGCCGGCGAGCGCGCGGCGTCGACCGCTGGGCCGGGCGGCGCGGTGGGGATGCCTCCTCTCACTCCGCAGCCCCGCGCGAGCGGCTTAGTTAACAAATATCGTCACTTCCTTAAAAATGGCCGTAGAACAATTTTTTTTTTTTTCAATTTACGTGATTTTTTCTTACGAACACGATGGTGTTGTTGAAAATTATGTTCAACGCATAACATGACCCGCATGACCATGTTTCTCGCAAATTTTACATTTACACATGCTTTAAAATTATTTGCCTGTGGATGGGGAAAGGTAACAGAAAGAAATCTTTTCTTAGACACTGTTTCATTCATTACAATAAGCTGGCAATGCATTTAAAATTTAGTTTTGAAGAAATTAATCATACTTTCCAATTTCCTTTCACGAGCAAAAGCAAGATGAATTTGAGTATGATTAATTTCTTCAAAACTAAATTTTAAACGCATTGCTATTATTGTAATGAATGAAACAGCGCCTGAGAAAAGATTTCTTTCTGATACCTTTTCCCATCCATAGGTAAATAATTTTAAAGCATGTGTAGATGTAAAATTGGTAAGAAACATGGTCATGCGGGTCATGTTATGCGTTGAACATAATTTTCAACAGCACCATCGTGTTCGTAAGAAAAAATCACGTAAATTGAAAAAAAAAAAATTGTTCTACGGCCATTTTTAAGGAAGTGACGATATTTGTTAACTAAGCCGCTCGCGCGGGGATGCGGAGTGAGAGGAGGCATCCCCACCGCGCCGCCCGGCCCAGCGGTCGACGCCGCGCGCTCGCCGGCGAGCCGTCGATCGAAATACAACGACAACTGTGTAATATTATTAGGTTATTTGGGAAGAAAATGAACAAAAACAGTATAAAAATTGTCCTCAAGTATGAAAATTATTTAGATTAGCCTTTCAGGAAATGATGGTGGATATAAATAAAGAAAATATATACTTTGAAAATTAGTGGACCCACGTTAATAAATTGGTTTATTTCATTTAAATTTGATTTTCTATTGTGTCACATTTCTTAATTTTAATTCATTCATTCGTCCACCCAGTCATTCACACATCATTTCGACAGTTCACAATAGTGTTTGGATAAAATATAAATTAAAATTGCTCGTGCACGTTTTAAAAATTGTTCTAATCTTTTCTTTCTTAAAATTGCTCCTTCCTTCCTCTCACATTAACTTGGCGTTTCTTTTCCTTTTCGTTTATAATGATTGTTCATTTCAATTTTAGCTTCACTCGGAATTATAATCACTTATGTATGTTAGACTTATCTTTTAATCCACTTTTGTCAGGTTCAAATTACATATTAAAATTTTACATTTTTCGGAAAAATTTGGTGATTGCTCTCGAGTACGTCTTGCGCCGTTCGTCGTCGGGAAGGAAGAGAGCTATCGATGAGATTTCTCGTGTCGCCATGCCTCGACACCTTGGGGATTTTACCTCAATAGTCAAAATTTGTCTCTAGTCTTTGTTTTGACTTGAGGCGGTCTTTTCGAATCGTTACAACACTCCCCCTTTTGTGGAAATTGAGGGTAGTTTCCAATTTTCACAAACACTTGTTTTATTTCAAATTTCGTCTTTTTACCATACGTTTTTTATCACAGTTCACTTCTGTCTTTTTAAATTACTCATTCATCCATTCCACACACATCCTTCCATACTATCCCTTTTCTTAAAATATATTTTACAAATTTCTTTTCTTTTCCTACCTATTTCCCTTTTATATTGAAGTAATTCATACACAATCTGAATCTTGTCATTATACAGCGAAAAGCTTAAATTTAAATCACATAAAATGCTTGTCTAAAAAACAGAAACAATAAAAAACTATGTAGAGATCGAAAGTAATGACGAAGTGAAATCCATCGAGACTAGTATTAGAACAACCTATTCCTTGTCAGGTCTTGTCCAAAAACAAAAAAAAACATTTCTTATATATCTATTGGCATACATATGTACAATCACATCGAATTCAGACTACTAGGAGGTTTGGTATTTGCGTAAATTTATTCTATTGTATGTACCTTTAATGTCATTTTCATTTTCTGGATTACATAACACGAATGCATTTTTTCCAATCGTTTTGGTGATTTTATACGGTCCTTGATATATATGAAAAAACTTGTGAGTTACTCTATCGGATGCATTAGATGGCATTGGTACCTTTAATAAAACTAGATCGTTGATGTTCAGGCTAATTTTTGTTTTTGTAGTTTGTTGCTTTTGTCGATTATGAAAATGTTTTATCAATCTTTCTTTAGCTATCATTATTTTTGTTTCATGAGTGCATTCTATACTATTCGGAAATGATATAAGCTTTTGAATTTTATCTATTGGTTTCCTTCCAAAATGAAGTTCTAAAGGGGTAAAACCAGTACTGTAATGTGTAGTTATATTTAATAAATCTTGAATTTTTGAGATATACATTCCCCACTTCGTATGTTGTTCTGAACATAACGTTCTAAAAAGCCTACCTAATTCTCTCATTACTCTCTCGGTTGGATTTGATTGAGGATGTCTTATACTTGAAAAACTTGTTTTTATACCTGCATTATTCAGAGTCTCTTTCCATTTATGTGCGGTGAATTGTGTACCATTGTCAGACAAAATTCTTTCTGGTTTTCCCATTTTTGGTAAATAACATTCTACAATTTTCTTTAAACTAATGAAAGTCGTTGCTTTTTTTACAGGATATAAATTTACGTATTTTGAGAAATTATCAATCATAACAAATATATATTGCACTCCGCCAATAGATCGTGGTAATGGACCATAATAATCTACTGTTACTAATTCTCCAGGTCTTTCAGATTTCACCATCTCCCATTCACCTTCCATGCTTTTCGATAAAACTTTGACTCTTTGACATAAATCACATGAATTCACATATTTTTTCACATCTTTTGTCATACCCTTCCAATAATAGTTTTGTCTTAAGTATTGTAAAGTTTTATATTGACCAGGATGTCCTATTTTTGTGTGAGTATGATGTATTAATCGATTTATTAAAACAGATGGTACTACTATTCGCCATTGATTATCTTCGATATTATATTGGAAAAGTATTTCATTATGAAGTTTAAAATGTACATCAGGCAAGTTATTTGACAAATTTTTTAGTTTTTGTGATATCCACGAGTCAGCTTCTTGTAATTTTTTAATATTTCTGAAATCTTTAATTAAAGTTCCATCTAAAGTCATGTCATAGATTAGGTTGTGATTCTTATTTTTACTATTTACGTTTGATATATCCGACTGTGACTCTAAAGTTGATATAATAAGTTTTTCAGGTTCTGAGTCAGTTGTAAATCTACCTTCGGGATTTCTACTGAAAAAGTCTGCAACAATATTATCTTTTCCTTTACAATATACCACGTCAAATGAATATTCTTGGAGTAATAAGCTCCAACGTATTAATCTTCCATTTTGAAATATAGTGTTTTTCAAAAAAGTCAAACTTTTGTGATCAGTAACTATTGTAAAAGGTGCTCCTATTAGATACATTCTTAATTTCCATATTGCGTAAATGACTGCAAGCAATTCTTTTTCAGTAGTAGTATAATTTATTTCCGGATTAGTAAGACATCTACTAATTACTGCTATTAAATAATGATTTCCCTCGTCATCAATTTGATACAAAATTCCTGAAATACCTTTATCACTCGCGTCAGTTTGTAAATAGAAAGGTTTTCCTGGTAAAATATAACGTAAAACAACATTTTTTGTAAAGTTATCTTTCAAATTTTGATATGCTTTTGCTAACTCTTGTGTCCATTTAAAAGGTACATTATCTTTCAATAAATGTCTCAAAGGCTCTAAAAAATACGAATGTTGTATACTAAATTGACGATAAAAATTACATATGCCTAAAAATCTTTGTAACTGCTCTTTGTTCGCTGGTTCTGCAAAATTTCTGATTATGTCTAATTTATGTGGATCCGGTCTAATCCCATCAGGTGATAATATAAATCCTAAAAACTTTACAGATTGTTGACAGAATTTAGATTTTCCAAGTTTCAAAGTGAAATTATGTTGGAGTAGTTTATTAAAAATTATATCTAAATGTACTATGTGTTCCTCAAAAGTAGGTGAAGTTATTAATAGATCATCAATATAGCATGTCAAAAACTTAGAGTGTTCATTTCCGATTGCTAAATTGAGAGCTCTTATAAATCCACTACCTGATGTTTTAAGTCCAAATGGAACTCTGCAAAAATGGTATAATTGTGATCCGTGTAAGAATGCGGTATATGGTCTTGATTTTTTAGCTAGTGGTATTTGCCAATATCCATGAGTGAGATCTATAGTTGTCATAAATTTTGCACCATGATGTTTTTGCAATAATTCAAATATTAATGGTGGCGATTCTTGATCTGATTCTATTATTTCGTTTAAAAATCTAGCATCCAAACAAATTCTAATCTTATTTTCCGATTTTTTTACTATTCTCAAAGGATTACAATGTGGACTAATGGATCTTTCAATTATTCCCATATCTAACATAACTTTTATCTCTTCTTCAACCGGCTTTCGTAATGCTAAAGGAATTGGATAATATTTTCGTACAATTGGATTTGGTGTCTTAACTCTAATTTCGTGTTCATATACATTAGTACATCCGGGTTTATTAGAAAACAAAGCTTGATACTTTTTTAGAAGTGCACAAACAGTTTCAATCTGTGTCTTACTTAGCATTGTTAGACTTTGCACGATGTTTGGAAACTCTTTTAAAAAATTGTGATCCTCCCCCTGTACTCGAAATTCTCTATCATCCTCTGACTTTTTAAATTCATTTTTATCAGCTAAATTTTCTTCTATTGTACTCTCACGATTATTATATTCGATTAATCTTACTATATCTATCTCATCTTTTTTCATCATTAAATCATTCTCTAAAATATTATCAATAACCTTTTCAGTTTGAACATTTTCAATATTAACACTATTACATTCATCAATAACTAAATCAATTGCATTTTCAATAGGGCAGTCTAGTTGTCGTTCATCTTGAACCGTCACGTCGACTTCACAATTTTCTTCAACCATTTCATTAATCTTATCAATATTATCAATTTCATCTATATTATCGATTTCATCGATTTTATCAATACTACCAATTTCATCAGTTTCATCACCTAAATCTAAAGCAATATTATTTAAATCTATTATTTGAATTAAAGTTACTTCATTATTGTTTGAAGATACCAATTTATTTAAAGGTTCCAAATCAAACAACACCGTTGGGACACCGATCTGAACACCGTTTACTTCTACAATACGATGTTTATAGTTCAATATGACATTGTTTCTCAATAACCAATCATTACCTAGTATCATACGATTAGCTAGTTGTGGAATTACAAGGCAAGAGTATTCTATTACTTGATTAGCCAAATTCAATTGTAAGAAAACTTGTTTTTGAACATTAAAAGTTTTTCGTCCAATAGCTGGGATTACAACGACTTTAGTAACTGGAAGAATAGGTAAATTACTTATTGTCATCAATTCATTAAAAAATTCCTCGGATATACATGTCACCTGACTACCTGTATCTAAAAGAGCATATACTTGAATTCCCAAAGTTGTTAATAAAATATGTGGACATTTCGGTACAGTTAATCTTGCACTTTCTCTAGTATTTTCATAATTACCATCTATATCATAAGATAGGTCCTTAATATAATCAAAAGGATCACGACACGTTTTTGGACCTTGAGTCAACGCGCCGTTTATTAGTTTAAATTTTGTTGATGATTGGTACTGGCGTTACTATAGTTAATTGTCGGTTGAGCTTGAGCGTTATAATTATTACTGTACGTTTGATATTGTCCGTGATATGTAGGTGGTGGATATCGTGTATTAGGTAAACGAAAATTACTTGGTTGAGATATTGTATTTCGAGAATTCGCGTAATAATTTGATATTCCGTTAGTTTGACTATTCTGGTGTTGATAATTCGAGTTCGACTGTATGTTATTTTTCTGAACTGTGTCGCTAACCTTGTACACGTTGTTATGCGAATTTCTTTGTTTTTCTCGTTCTCTTTCTTCATACGTTAAGTCTAACTGAGCTAATGCTGCTTCCACAACATTATTATCTGATAAATCGATAGCAACTAACATTTCTTTTACTCTAACCGGCATTTGTTGAATAATACTATAATTTATTTCGTAATCAGATAATTTTGGTTCAAAATATTGAGCTTCCTTAGTTTGTTTTAAAAAATATGTTTGTAAATTATTTTCGCTCGGCTTAAATCTACGCATAGACCAACGATTCTTTTCTCTAATTCTTATCGCTACAGAATAAAATTCCTTCAAAAATGCAACTTTAAAATTGTCGTAACCGATAAATCTACTTCTTCTTCCGTCTAACCAAATTCTAGCTCTACCATCCAATGCACCATGAACAACTAACAATCTTTGCTCTATGGGTACATGTTTTACAGTAAAATACCTTTCTAAATTATTTATAAATTCTTTGGGATTCGTGTTATCTTCTCCAGAAAATTTAGGTACTTTAATTTCTATGTGAAACGATTGCAAATGGTTTATCAAGCCTCCTACTAACCTTCCTTCAATTTGATTTTGTTGATTTGGCTCTGCAGCTGATAATCTTTCAACTAATTCCCGTTGCCGATCATTTTCTGCTGTTAAACGACGAATTTCTGCGGCCATTTCATCTTGATTTTGCCTTGCTCGATTTGTTTCAGCCAATTGATCCGCTAATCTCTGTCGTTCTAGTCTCAATTGATTCAGATCGTCATTCCTATCATCTCCAGTCGCATTTTCGTCACGATCAGAATTTGATCCAGTCAGATTTGGATTCGTCATATTTAAGTTTAATCGTCTACCGCTTCGAGTCGATCTAGAAACAGGTGTTCTCTTAATTGGACCCATACACAATATGTATATATATATATAAAAAATGTAAACTTAATTGTACATTAACATTCACTCAACCATTCACACTTTATATGGATACGAACCTAACCCGTTGGGCGCCAATTGTAATATTATTAGGTTATTTGGGAAGAAAATGAACAAAAACAGTATAAAAATTGTCCTCAAGTATGAAAATTATTTAGATTAGCCTTTCAGGAAATGATGGTGGATATAAATAAAGAAAATATATACTTTGAAAATTAGTGGACCCACGTTAATAAATTGGTTTATTTCATTTAAATTTGATTTTCTATTGTGTCACATTTCTTAATTTTAATTCATTCATTCGTCCACCCAGTCATTCACACATCATTTCGACAGTTCACAATAGTGTTTGGATAAAATATAAATTAAAATTGCTCGTGCACGTTTTAAAAATTGTTCTAATCTTTTCTTTCTTAAAATTGCTCCTTCCTTCCTCTCACATTAACTTGGCGTTTCTTTTCCTTTTCGTTTATAATGATTGTTCATTTCAATTTTAGCTTCACTCGGAATTATAATCACTTATGTATGTTAGACTTATCTTTTAATCCACTTTTGTCAGGTTCAAATTACATATTAAAATTTTACATTTTTCGGAAAAATTTGGTGATTGCTCTCGAGTACGTCTTGCGCCGTTCGTCGTCGGGAAGGAAGAGAGCTATCGATGAGATTTCTCGTGTCGCCATGCCTCGACACCTTGGGGATTTTACCTCAATAGTCAAAATTTGTCTCTAGTCTTTGTTTTGACTTGAGGCGGTCTTTTCGAATCGTTACAACTGTGATGGCATACTTGCTCGTAAAGGGAATACTTTCATTGAATCTCATGGCCGGAAGCGTAGGGATTGCTGAGGAACTCGAATTTTGCAAAAATCTTTATTACAACAATAGAAAATTGAACAAACGTAAAAACATTCATATCTCGGGCGGTAATCAAAATATTGCAAATTTTTTTTTTTTAATTTGTTCGTTTTTCCAAAACGCGTTCGATGGCCCAAGAATTTTTCAGATATCTTTGCAACTTTGGTCAGAATTGTTATTTGTTTATAAGCAAAAATCGAAAATCGCCGAAAAACAGTGCCTATTTTCAACAAATTGAAATTTTTTTTTTTCAAATCGCTTGTGCATGATTATACGAAGCTCCTCGATTTTTTTCAACCCTGTGGGCCTTCGTCGGGAAATTCTATTGAAGGGTAAAGATTTTTCGATGATCGCAGATTGTTGCTAAACTATACCTCGCAGATCGATAAATCTTACACGATTCTCTTTGGGTTTGGCTCCTTTACATCTCGTACGAGTTTCAAACCGATATGTTGATAAATACCCGATTGCGGTTGCAAAAACAAAATGTAGAGTTTTCATTTTCATTTGCCATTAACCGCTTAATTAATAATCTTAGCACTTTTTTTCTCAGGACCTTTTTTACAAAGGACGTTATGATGTACAAATTTTATTCGAAACTTTTTTCGATAGGACGCGTTCCAACAAAGTTATCCCAAAAATAGCCGTTTTTTAATTTTCAATGTTTTTTTATTGCAAAAATGTACCTTGAATTTGTTAGAAAACTCAGGACTATATTCTTGGAGGTCCAAACTACCTGTAAAAAAATTGGCGTGAGGGTGGGTCTCTTGAATAGGTCTTATGCTAAATATGGCCTAAGGTGACTGGACTATACCGTGTGGACACCGCTGCTGCTGCGCTATTTGTGCAGCCCAACTCTGGGATGGGGTGGACGCTCGCCGACACTGTCCCCTGTGTAGAACACCGGGGACGCAGGCCCCGATTAGAATATTTTTATATTCAGAATAATGTACCAAAGCTGAATAAAATTATATTTTGAAATGTTAAAAAAAATAATCATTATTTTCATATTTGGTATTTTTATGAGAATCTCAACCCAATTCAAGGTAAAAAAGTGTCCTTTGGTAATGACATCTACGACGGACAGTTATCTATGTACGAATTCAAGAAATTCGTCAATTTCATCAGAAAACCATCGTTCAAAAATGTATAATTCGAGAAACTGTCGGTCGTAGCTATTATTAACGAATGCAAAATCAGCATTGATATAGGTATTGCGTACGGAAATTAATCTTCAGTTATTCGATGAATTGAGATTGGTAAACACACATCAAATATTCTTGGATAGAGCCGAATAATACTTTTCGGTCAAGTTGATGAAAAAAATACACTTACCTTATTTCATAGTCATCAGTCATCACTTTCAATACCCATGCTACTAAATTTAGTTTTTATTTAATTAAAAAAAAAAAACAATTACCGTCTCGTGGAACCTGGAGATGCACGATTTTTCTACGACAACATGGATTTCTCTGAGGTAAAAACCATCCCCATTAATTAACGAATATTGTGTTCTACGAAAATTCAGTTTCTTTTGGAATCGAACAAGCTTCTTACATATCTTCTGTTCTATACCACCCGAAGGCCTGGAAATTATTCGAAACAAGTCTCTACTGCTATACATACATAAATATAAAATTATATCGTTATTGAAACCATCACCTATTATTATATTAAATGAGATATGAGAATGGTGAATAAATCAAATTATTATGGTACATTACTCAGTGAGAAATAGTGTGCTGAGTCATATACAGAGTACTTCACATGTGTATACTACTACATATACGACCGAGCTTACCCCATCATTGATCCATAATAGGGCTACGATACATAAACATTCTCAGTTTACTCACAGTATATGTATAATTACAGTTTTTGACGTTACTGATAGAAAAAATTCAATGATGACTAATCCCAAAATAGTCGAGATTTTGACCTCGAGTTTTGACTACAGTTTGTTGTAAATATTTGGAGTCGTTCTGGTTAATGGGAGCTTTGAAGTTCGAATACGACCGAATTATGGACCACCCTCATAGGCATATTTTAATGTTTTCAATAACTTGCGAATCGCTCATTATTGTAGATTAAAACAGAACCTTGAATCGGTCGTGTTTGAAATTCGAAAGAACTCATCAGGGGTTTAAGGATCAAAACGGACCCAGTGAACTAAAACTGTCCCCGATGCACTCTCATCAAACCAATTGAGCGATACCCACCTATTCATGAATTACATAAAAATTATATCATAAGTTTCGTGGTTATTTAACTGTATAGAAATATATTTGTAATTTCGTCATACGAAATCTTCAAACAACGTTATTTTGCCTGCTAGTTCAACATATTCATCCTATCTGATAGCGTGAGAAACTCGAACTACCTTGATCACGTATTCCTCACTTTTCGTACACTTTCGAGATTTCGGTCCTTCTGTCTTGATACAATTCGAAATTTTGACGCTCGAGTTTTTGATATTTCGATATAATATATTCGAATTTGTGAGCATTGTGAATGTTCAGAATTCTATAATCGGAATAGCTCGAATTTATCGATTTCTATACTTGCGCCATTCGATAATTAGACCATAGAGATTTTTACCGGTCTGAATATTTTCATTCGAGAAAATGTTCTTCTACATTTATGTGTGTTTAATTCGTCGTTGTCTATTTCATAGATTCTCGTGAATTTTTCCGGTCTAGACTTTTAATGCTCGCACTCTCGATATTCGAAATATTAGTCGTTCTGCATATTGGTTTTTCGGAATTTTGACCCCCCCCCCCATGGCATACGGAGTAAAATTGTGGAAAAACACGTTATTTACGAACAAATCATTAATCATTGTTTAATATGAAGAACACATGCAGGCACTTTAATTGTATCATTTTGTTCATCGAAATATACGTATAATAGTGCCCTGTGAAAGGCATACTGGGTAAAATCACGGACCAAAATTGGTCACTAGCTCCCGGACTAGAAGTGCAAAAGTGGTGCCATACTGTAACAAATGACTAAAAATCCGCATAAAATCTTACAATTTGTTAATAACATCGTACTTATTAGACCCATCACACGGGTATGGCGTAGCCTGATTTTCATTTCTAATCATACAAATAAGTAGTACATAAATTGATAAGGTGTAACAAATGGTTTAACATTATTAAAAAAAATTGCGTCTTTGCAGCGGTATGGCGGCTACTTGGAACCATCGGAACGGTATGGCATGGTGATTTCCGTGAATGGCTTTTCAAAGATGACCAGTTAAAAAAAAAAATTAGCCTGTAACAAGGCTTCCAAAAAAAATTTAAAAATTAACGCGTTCTAATTGGTATGGCGGGGTATAAGCACCATCGGATAAGTATGGCATTACGCTTCCGCCGACTTTTCTTTTTATAAACTACCGGAAAATATAAGAATTATCGTGTAACAAAGCGTTTGAAAATCCAAATTTATCCTACACGTTCGGTAGATCGCCACGCGATTACGCCCCAACGGCCAGTGAGTTAGCATCTATTTCGTCTTGTTCATTACACAATTAGACCCGTAAGGGGTAGCCATACCTGTAACAAATGACTAACTTTTTTGTGTTACCATCTCCCGGTCTATTAGGGTTATTAGGGTTTTTCACTTTTCCCCAAGAGGAGCTCCAAAAATCATTTCACCCGTGACCAAGAACTCACGCGGACTAGGTTAACTTCACCAGCCTTCTGCTGGTGAAGCATAACCAGAAAAAGTTACATTTGGCGCCCAACGTGGGGCTCCTCTAAATAAAATAAAATTCAGTAAATCCATTAAAATCAGTAGAGTCATTGTTTAATTTATATTCACTTTCTTTTGGTACATATAAGACTAGTAAAGTCAGTAGAAATAAAATCGTTCTATAGAGTCATTTATTGTAAAAGATAAAAACTAAATAAAAAGAAAAATGGCTGAGAAAGATCAGGTTCCTCCTAAGGGTAGCGAGAAGTCAGTTCAGTTTAGCCAACCAGCGAGCGACACTGGATTGCATGATGCCGATGCCTCGAATATTACAGACACGAGCCTAATGAGCCATAGCGATAGCCCTTCTGGCAGCCGCGAAGACCCTGCAATGTCAATTCAAGCCGCAATTAATCTCTTAACAAAACAAAGCGAGCGGTTAGAAAGGAAATTAGACAACAAATTTGCTCAAAAGGAAAGAACAACACATCAATTTCATTTAACGAATATAGAGACACAGGTGGCATTCGAATCTAAAATTAACAAAAAATTTGAGGATAATGCGTCAAAAGTAAAAAAAGAGAGTTGACGACATGGAATCCAAGGTACAAATAGTTCTTGAAAAATGGGATACAGACCTAGAGAACTGTAGCAGTGAATCACAGCATGTAGAAGCTAGTATTAGAACCGAACACGTCGCTGACCTGGAGGTAATCCATACTAAGATGAGGGCCGGAGATCGTGCGCTAGAGGATAAAATTAAAGAACTGAATCATAAGCACGATAGCCTTAAAATAGGAATAGACGCCGATATTAAACGTTTAAAACGCTCGGGAGACCAAGATCAGGTTAGGCACTTAACCAAACAATTTAAATTACCTACTTATTCAGGAAAGGCATGGGAAAGACCTGTCGTTTACCTAAGAGAATTGGAAGAATATTTCGAATTTTTAGCTACGGAAGAAACATTTTGCATGAAATTACTTAGCCAAAGCCTTGTATGCGACGCAAAGGACTGGTGGACTGCGCGTCGCGATGCCATCGGGGATTGGGAAACTTTAAAAACTAGATTCACGGATAGATTTTGGTGAATAAATAAGCAACGCGAGATTCGTAAGGATTTGGAATTTGGCGTGTACACTGATTCGAAACTGTCATGGTCTGAGTATGCAAATAGTAAATTCGCGGACGCAGTATTGATAACACCTCGAATACCGGAGGACGAGATAGTAAAATCGTTGATGCGACATTTTGATGAACACGGGGTGGCCGCGGGCAAATGCCGTAACATTGGAGATATCGACGCACTACTTATTTTCCTGGATGAGATGCAATACGGTGGACAATCAAACGCGAGTCGTAGAATAAATAACCATGTGACGATGAATAAACAGAGTCCAACGACGAGTAGAGTATACGAAGAGAAAAACAAAACGGTGTCATGGCGATCCCCTAGCAACATAGATCCGAAATCAATATCTAGCCAAGAATTCCCCAGACGAGCAGGACAAAGTAGTATTGCCCAAAACAAGGCCGAATCCTGTACAAATTCCAGAATACAAGGACATGAAGAAAGTAAATGCGATAGTACAGAAACAGTAGATAAAACAGAAACGACACCGGAAAACTAGGTGGCGCTGTGCCGATAATAGCACCGGCAGCCCCAGCACAGCGCAATCTAGCCGTTTCGCGAACCGAATTTGAAATTGCAAATATCGAAGACAACTTGTTCGAAGACCCAGCCAACTATTTGCTCCCCAAAATCGAAGAAACGAAGTATTCATTCAAACAATACCCGGGAGTAGACTTGGAAATAGAAAATATCCCGGTTAGAGCTTTAATTGATACTGTTAGCCAGGTAACCTGCGTGTCGGAAGAATTCTATGAAAGACATAAGCATCAGTTAAAAACATGTGAAAAACTGCCGGTGGTTACTTTTCAAATACACGGTGTAATAGGGGGCAATGGAAGCAGAGTAAAAGAACAATTCTTCGGGGAAATAAATATGAACGGGACAAAAGATAGGTTGAACTTCTTAATAATAAACGGACCTCGCCGTGAAGCTATCATCGGTATCGATACGTTGCATCGGTGGAAGGCGGACATCGACCTCCGAACCGAGAAGCTTAAAATCACGACAATGCCCGGGTCGGATGCAATCAGGTTATATAGAACTGACATGAATCTTGAAGAAGTTGTAGCATGCAATCAATTGGCAATTCAGGCAGCTCTGGTTGACGAAAGTCAATTCGAGTCTGTATTAGGGTTATTTGGGTTTTTCACTTTTCCCCAAGAGGAGCTCCAAAAAACATTTCACCCGTGACCAAGAACTCACGCGGGCTAGGTTAACTTCACCAGCCTTCTGCTGGTGAAGCATAACCAGAAAAAGTTACAACATATTTATCACAGATGAAATAGCTAATATATATGGGTCATTCCATGTCAATTCAACGACGTTGCGACGGTGACCGACGGCGATTTTTTGATTTTTTAATATGTTTTCATAGACGTAGAAAGAAGTCTTTAGCTAAATTTTCAGCTCTTTATCTCCACTCATTCCGGAGTCATCGATTTTTGCTTAAAAAGTGTATATCTTTGACTATAATTATGATAATCTTATTTTATAGGCGGTCATTTTTTTTCATTTCCAACGCACTTTCTGAAAAAAAATTAAAAAACTGAAAATTTTTTTTTTCAACTTTTTGATGCTTTTTCGGCTGTAACGTCGTACACTATCGATTTAAGGGTTCTATCCTGTTTCACGCGTTGAGACGCAACTAAGGGTAAGGTGATGGTGGTGAAATGAATTTATATTGGTTTCACTGTGATTCTGTTTATTCTTAAAGTTCGTTTCTAGTATAATGAAGATTGATTGCAGAAGTGGGTAGAAGAGGTTTGAAGTAGGTTTTTGAAGTGATTGAGAAGTGTAGGACTAGAATAAGGTAAACTCGGAATAAGGAGGGGATTTTGACTGGCTTGCAAACCGTGGTGCCGTGTGTGGATCGCACGAGTTTGAGGAATGAGGAGAAATACGGAAAGTGATGAGTACAGGTCTAGCGGAAAGGAAGTAACTGGAGATTAGCAGAAAGGAAATAGCGGGTCGGATGATCATTGGGAGTAGGTGGAGTTGGGACGTAACACGGCCATTTTTATTCAAAAAATGCGTTTTTCGTTCAATGGGACACTTTTGATTTTTTTCAAAAAAATTCACGAAATTCTATGTTAAAAAACAAAATTTTTGAGACATAACTCAAGATGGGCTTCAAATAACTTCTAGTAAAAAAAATTGAAAAAACAATTTTTTTTCTGTAATTCTGATTTATTATACGGGGAAAATTTTTTTTTTTTATTTTTTTTAACTAGAAGTTATTTGAAGCCCATATTGAGTTGTTATGAATTAGCTGCCACCATTGTTATGAATTAAGTACCGCTACTACCATTGTTATGATTTAGGATGTTGAGGTTCTGAATAAGGGTTGAGCTGGTACCAGTAGTATGTGTGAGACTGGAGTTTTCGTTGAGTTCGTTCCTCGTTTTACACCTTCAGGTAACCGGGTTTAGGATGGTAGGTGACTGATGTGAATTTATGTATAATAACTGAATGATCGTTTATTGGTAATGATCATAATCATTATAGAACTAGTTACATGAGTGTTACAAGTTTATGGAGCTTAAGTGAAGAGTGATTTTGGATTAGTGATTTATGATTCTGAAGCGAGTCTGAGAGTGACTGCTTTCTTTGACGATCTGGACGCAAGTGCGTTTCGAGCGACTGCTCTGGTTGACGATTGAGAAGCAAGTGCTGATATAATATTCGCTACTGCTGAGCTGAATGATGAGATCATTCTTTTCCATTGTTCTCCCGGCATAGGTGCGTTTATGCAGGTGCGTTTAGATAGGGTTACAGTTCTTTGAATCAGAGATTAGAGGCTGAGAGACTGAGTGTATGCAGGATGTTATGTCTTGGGGACTGGACGTAAGGGTGTATGAGAGTGTGAAGTAGTATGGAATACGCAACAGAGTTATGGCTCAAAAATTTTGTTTTTTAACGTAGAATTTTGTGAATTTTTTTGAAAAAATCAAAAGTGTCCCATTGAACGAAAAACGCATTTTTTGACCAAAAATGACCGAAAAAGCATCAAAAAGTTGAAAAAAATTTTTTTTCAGTTTTTTAATTTTTTTTTCAGAAAGTGCGTTGGAAATGAAAAAAATGACCGCCTATAAAATAAGATTATCATAATTATAGTCAAAGATATACACTTTTTAAGCAAAAATCGATGATTCCGGAATGGGTGGAGATAAAGAGCTCAAAATTTAGCTGAAGACTTCTTTCTACGTCTATGAAAACATATTGAAAAATCAAAAAAATCGAAGAGGGTCACCGTCGCAACGTCGTTGAATTGACATGGAATGACCTATACAGGGTGATTCATCTTAATCGCCCCAGGCCGATTTTTCCAAAACTAAGCAAGATACGAAAAAAAGTTTGTTATAAAATATTCAGGGTTCAGAGGGGGACAAAACTTGGTGGTATCAGTATTTCCGTAAGTGGAGCCGCCGCGGTCAGGCGAAGGTCAACTTGGTTTTTTTAAATGGAATGACATATTTTTCTCTACAGAATCTGAAAGAGCGTCAAATTCTGCACCAAAAAGTACTTACATACATATGGCCTAAGGTCATTGAGTTCCGAGGTAGAGCCGGTCAAAGCAGTACACATGCGGCCGCGCCTCGCGGTCGCGGTGCAGCGTTCGCCAGCGTACCGATCTACAGATATCTTTTCGGAATTGTGAGGAGACTTGAGTATCCATGTTTCGAGGGATATGAAGGGGTCAGATGATTTTTTACGTGGAGTTGCTAAGGGTAAATGAAGTGTAACTAGTTGATTTTGATTTTGTTTCGTTTATTAATCAAACAACGAATTATTTCAGAATTATTTTATTGCGTTTTTTATTTGTTCTGTTTCATTTATACGTCAAATTTGCAATGTTTTTTTGTTTTTGTCATTTTTGAAAATTGAAGTCTACGTCGGAACGCATCTATCGTTTTACGAAGAATAAACGAAACAAAATCAAATTCAACTAGTTACACTTCATTTACCCTTAGCAACTCCACGTAAAAAATCATCTGACCCCTTCATATCCCTCGAAACATGGATACTCAAGTCTCCTCACAATTCCGAAAAGATATCTGTAGATCGGTACACTGGCGAACGCTGCACCGCGATCGCAAGGCGCGGCCGCATGTGTACTGCTTTGCCCATACAAAGTTTGGAAATCGGCCCAAGATCGGGCCATTACTGGACCAAGAATGTCGATTAATGGCTCAGCAATGGCAATTTTCATTGGCCGATGAACGGCTGATAGCTGGAATGATAACCTTGGCCCAGCAATGGCATTTGACTATCGGCCCATTCATGGCAAACAGCAATGGGCCAGACATTATTTTAACTATCGGCCTACTAATGGCCAGCTGTTGTATGCCAATAATAATTTAAATCGCTGGCCCTTTAATGGCTGATTACTGGAATTGTTATTATTATTATTAATTACATACACTTAATAGGTTGGATGGCGGTGAACTGTCAAAGAGTGAATGGTGTAGCGAATAAAAGTACAAGAAAAAGGGTGATATAAAGTACAGAACTAGAGACACAAGGAACCAGGAAGGATAAGAGCAAGGAGAAAGGGAAGAGGCAGCGAGGAGGCGCAAAAGAAACACACCGCAGGAAAAAGGTCAGCGGAAAACAAAGAAATTAAAAAGAGCAGAGTAGAGAAGTCACGTGACACAACAGAGAACGGATCCACCGAAAAAGGGAGCACGCATGAGAAGCAAGTACAGACGGGGATAAAGCCAGACACGCAACACAAAAGCGCGGAGAACAGGAACCGACGGAGCGAGTGACGTCACAAGGACGGCGCCACAGGCGCCACAGGCAGACGCGCGTCGGTAAAGCAGGGGAGCAAGCAGGAGGTAAAGAAAGTAGAGGGATAGAAAAGGAAGAGGCAGAGAGAAGAAGTGAAAGGACAAGGGACGAGAAAGACGCAAGAAGGGCAGGGAAGAAAGGGAGAAAACCGCGAATGGAGGAAAATAAGGGAGGAAAAAGCAACGACCAGAAAAACGAACAAAGAGCAGAGCGGGAAGAAACTGACGAAAGGAGAACCGGCGAAAAAGAAGTGATAAGCAGAGCAGCAGAGGAGGAGCTGCAAACACACAGAAGAGGGAGACCTACTAAGGCGGAACAACTAAAAAGGGAAAGAACAAATAGCACAGGAGGACTGAACGTGTACCTAAAGAGAAAGAGAGGAGGAGAAGAGGAAGGGGAAGCCGAGAAGCCAAGCAAAAAAGAGCAGAAGATGCCGACGCAGAGAACGCCAGACAAAGTGAAACCACAGGAGACGGCAATACAGGACATGCAAAGGAAGGAGAACCAGCCGGAACAAGAACCGAAGGCAGGGCGCTCAGAAGAATCCAGGAAAGGTGGGGGCGAAGAGATAAGCATAAGGGAGATGATGCTTGTCATGATGGGCGACATAAAAGAAATGAGAGCCGAGAGGGGGAAGGACAAAGAGGAGGTGAGAAACGAGCTCAGGAAAATAAAAGGGGAGATGATGGAAGAGCTGAGAAAAGGCCAAGAAGACCGCAAGAAAGACGAAGAGCTGCAAGAGAGAAAGATAGAGCGAAGGCTGGGAGAGATAGAGAGGAAAATGCAGGCAGGAAGAGAAGAGGCAGACAAAAAGATAAAAGAACTAGAGGAAGAACTAGAAAGAAGAGATAGAGCGGAGAGAAAGCTTAACATAATAATAAGAGGAATAGAAACAGAAGATGGCACAGAAACAACGCAAAAGGCAAGCGAAATAATGGACAAGGTAGCAGAAAAAACAATAATGTGGACGGAGGCGAGAGAAATAGGGAGAGCGAGAAGCGCAATCCTAGTGAAACTGAACAGCTGGGAGGACAAAATGAGGATCATGGAGAAAAAAGGCAAGCTAAGAGGATCAAAGATAACAATAGAAGGGGACCTAACGAAAAAAGAAAGAGAGGTACAAGATAAAATATGGGACAGGGCAAGAGCCGAAAGAGCGAAGGGGAACCGAACAAAGGTGGGGCACAGGAAAATACAAATAGAAGAACAGACTTGGGAATGGGATGACGAGCAGAAGGGGTTAAAAGAGAAGGCCGCAGCTGAACAGGGAAGAACCCCGTACAGAGGCGGGAGAGGAGGAGCGAGAGGAAGGGGAGGAAGGGCCAGCATAAGCCAGAGCAGAGATATGCAGGAAGAAATGATGCAATAGGAGAAAGAAGGGGCATCAAGAGGAAACAAAACGGTGGAAAGAAGGCCAACAGAAGAGGAAAGAGGAGGGAGAAAGGACAAAGTAGAGAAAGAGAAGCAAAGAAGAGACAGAGAAGAAGGAGACGCTGTAGAGAAAAAGGAGAGCTGGAAAGTGACGTTCTGGAACGTCGCAGGATTAGCAAGGAAAGACGACGACTTCTGGAAAGGTCTAAAGGAAACGGACGTAATCGTCATGTCAGAAACATGGATGGAGGAGCAGGCATGGGCAAAAATGAGAAGCAAGCTACCAAAGGGCTACGAATGGCAAGTACAACACGCAAGAAAGGAGAACAAGAAAGGGAGAGCGATAGGGGGGATGGTAATGGGGATAAGAAAGGAGCTGAAGGAGGAGGAGAAGGGGAACCAAGACAAAAGGAAGGACGAACAGGAAGAGGGATGGTTAAGCGGAAGGGTAAAAGTTGGAAGAGACAACTGGACAATAGTCGGATTGTATGTAAGCGAAGACATAGAGAAAAAAATGGAGCGGCTAAAGGACATGGAGGAAAGAGAGGGGAAAAGGAGAATAATACTAGCAGGAGGGGACTTCAACGCGAGAACAGGAGAAAAGGGAGGGGAATACAAAGGGGATACGAGCAGAGACGAGAGAAAAAGAAGGTCGAAAGACAAAACCACGAACAAAGAAGGGAAGAAATTACTGGAAACCACGGAAGAATTAGGCTGGGCAATAATGAACGGAAACACGGAAGGGGATGAAGAGGGAGAATTCACGTTCACAGGAGGGAGGGGAGACTCGGTAATAGACTACGCGATAGGAAGCACAGAGGCGAAGGAAAAGGTGATAAGAATGGAGGTGGGGGACAGAATAGACTCGGACCACCACCCGATAACACTGGAGGTCAGGGCGGAAGGGGTGAAAAGAAAAGGGAAAAAAAAAGGAAAAAAATCAATGAGAGGGAGATGGACAAGAGAAGGAAAGGAAAAACTAGAGAGAAATGTCAGATGGAGAGACGAGGTAGAAAGGGAGGTGAACGAGGAGATAGAGATAAGAATAAAAGAAATCAAGGAAGTAGAGGAAGAGGAAATGAAAAAGGAGGAAACGAGAACGGGGACAAAGAAGGGGTGGTGGGACGACGAGACGAAGGAAGAGAAGAAAAAAGTCAGAAAGGCGCTAAGGCAATGGAGGGAAGGCAGAGAAAGGAAAGAGACGTACCAGAAGAAGAAAAGAGAGTACAGCAGCCTATGTGAGAAAAAGAAGAAGGAGGAAAACGAAAGGTTCATAAAGGAGGCGGAGGAAGCGAGAACAGAAAGCAAGGTATGGGAGATTCTTAACAGGGAAAGAAGAAACAGAAAGCAGATCAATGAAAACATAGAGATGGGAGAGTGGAAAGAGCACTTCATGAGGCTTCTGGGAGGAACAGAGAAGAAAGCCACGGTAGGAAGGACGAACGTCACAAGGGAAGAAGACGACGAAAGCGAGATAAGCAGAGAAGAAATAAACAAAACAATAAGAAAACTGAAAGAAGGGAAAGCACCAGGAGGGGACGAAATAGCAAACGAAATATGGAAGTACGGTGGCGAAGCCGCAGAAGAATGGGTATGGAGAATATGCAACAAAGTCTGGAAAGGGCAGGGGTGGCCGGAAGCGTGGAAGGAAGGACTGATAGTGCCAATAGTAAAAACAGGGACAGGGAGAAAAGCGGAGGAGTACAGAGGGGTTACGCTAATGCCGACGCTGTACAAAATCTACGCAACGGTACTAGCTGGGAGATTGGAAGAGGAAATGGAAGAAAAGAAAATGATACCACAAAACCAAACAGGGTTCAGGAAAGGAATGGGAACGTTAGACAACATATATGTGATAAACCACCTAATAAATAGAAGAATCAACAGAAAGCGTGGCGGATTGATAGTCCTGTTCATAGATTTAAAGGCAGCATTCGATACAGTAGACAGAACGAGGCTATGGCGAGCGATGGAAAAGAGGGGGGTGAGAAAAGAATTAATAGAAAGAATAAAAGAGGTGTACAGAGAAACGAAGAACAAAGTTAAAATAGGGAAGGAAACGAGCGAAGAATTCTGGACAATCTGCGGAGTGAGACAAGGCTGCCCACTAAGTTCGTACCTATTCAACTTACTAACGGCAGATCTGGAGGAGGAAATGAGCAGGACGGGAGAGATAGGAGGAGTAAAACTAGGTACGGAAAGGGTATATACACTAGCATACGCAGATGATATAGCGGTAATGGCCGAAGAAGAGAAAGGAATGGAGGCACAGATAAGAAGACTAGAAAAGTATCTGGACGAGAAGAAGCTGACGTTGAACGCAAAGAAAACAAAAATCATGAGGTGCAGAAGAGCAGGCGGAAGATACAAAAAGGCAACCTGGAAATGGAAGAACGAAACAATAGAAGAGGTGAAGGAGTTCAAATACCTAGGATACGTGATAACCAAAAACGGAAGACAAGACGCGCACGTAAAGGACAGGGTAAGGAAAGCAGGGGTGGTCATGAAGCAGGCATGGGGCATTGGGAAAAGAAGGTTCGGGAAGGACTGGGGAAAGAGACTGTGGATCTTCGACAGGTTGGTGTGGACAGTCCTGGAATACGCAGCCGAAATATGGGGATGGAGAGAGTGGAAGAATGTAGAAGCCCTGCAGGAGAGGTACATAAAATGGACACTGGGGGTAGACAA
This sequence comes from Rhogogaster chlorosoma, assembly GCA_944452935.1. Taxonomy (NCBI): domain Eukaryota; kingdom Metazoa; phylum Arthropoda; class Insecta; order Hymenoptera; family Tenthredinidae; genus Rhogogaster; species Rhogogaster chlorosoma. The sequence continues at coordinate 13,081,861 of OX101798.1, read as the reverse complement.
AAGAACACCAGGCTACATGGTAAGGGAAGAACTAATGAGAAGCAAGCTAATGACAAGAGCGGGAAAGAGAGCATGGAACTTCGAAAAGAGGCTCAGAGAAGGCAGAGGGAGCGAGCTAGCAAGAACATGCCTGGAGCAGGTGATAGCCAGAGCAGAAAAGAAAGTGGGGAACCTATCAGAATGGGAAAAGAGCAGAAAAGAAAGAAAAGAAAAATGGGACGAGGGAAACGAGAGAGAGGAGGACAGGGATCAAAGCCAAGAGGAATCGTACGAAAGAATAGAAAGAAAAGAAAGAGAAGAACAACAGGAGGAGAGATGGGCAAAGATAAGGCAATCGAGGTACAACAAGTGGTATAAAGAAATAAAGAGCCAGGGAATCCCAAGCTATCTAACCAAGGGTTGGAGCGAGAACAGCTGGGCAAGGATAGCGAGATTTAGAATGGGAGGAGCAGTCAAGGAGGCAAGATACTGGGAGGAAGGAGAAAAGAAACTATGCAGAGTGTGCAACTGGAAAGAAGAAACATGGGAACATATATGGGAAGAAGGTAGAGTGAAGGAAGAGAAGAGAGAAAGCTGGCAGGAAGGGGTGCAGAGAATACTAGGGGGAGACGGAGAAGGAAACGAATGGATGAAGGAAATAGAGGAGCTAAGAGAAGAAGCAGAAGGGGAACAGAGAAAAGAAGGATAAGGAAAGCAAAGAAAACAGAGGCAAGGAGATGTCGGCAGAGAAATAGAGGCAAGACACGAAATCGGCACAGACCAACAGGACAGAACAGAAAGCATCAGTCGGCAAGGAAGGAACAGCACAGAATGACGGGGCAGACAGGCAGAAAGAGACAGAAGAAAAGGAAGGATGAAAGCAGACTCGAAAGGAGCGACCGGAAAGTGGCGACATCTAGGAGCGCGACAAGAAAGCAGGAACAGAGGTAGAGACGACGAGACGTGGCGGCAAAACCGATTGAAAAGGAAAACAAGAGAAAGACAATGAGGGAGTAGGGCAAAGGACGAGTCGAGCTAAAGGTCTGCAGCAGGCAGATAAACAAACAGACAGCACGAGGCGAGGGGACAGGCAGGCAAACAGTTGAACGCAGACAGGCAGCGAGTACACACCGGCGGAACAAACAAGGAAAACAGCAAGACTAAGTGAAGAAAGTGAGGAAAAGGTGCAAGAAAAGTGAAGAGAAGGCAAGATGAGCGAAGAGGCAAACAGAGAGTGGATGAGTATAATGAGGCAGATAGCAGAGGGTGTAAGAGCGGCAGTAGAAGTACTGAAAGAGATAAGGGACGACGAGAGGGAGAGGGAGGAGAGAAGAAGAGAGGAAGAGAAAAGAAACAAGGCGCGGAAGGAGGAGAATGAGTATAAGGAGCGAGAAGAAATAAGGACGGAGACGGGGATAGAAACAGAGACGGACTACGGGGAAGAAAGCGCTAATATGGAAGAGTGGACACCACACACCCCCCAAGGCTCACCACCAGACGTAGAAGAAGAACAAGGATGGGAGGAGAAAGGGAAGCAGCCACATCCAGAAGGTGAGGCCGAGGGGTCGACCCCCTCACCTGATGGAGGCGGAAAAAGAGTGGCTGCAGAAGGAGGAAATCAAGGAAGAAAAAGAGCAAAGTGGGCCGAAGAGGGGACAGGGGGAAAGATAAGGATACGATGGAGAGAGGAGAAAAACAGACCAGACCCACTCCAGATAACGGCGGCCGTGAATGAGGCAGCGAAGGAGAAAGTGAAGCTAAAGATAGAAAAGGTGGCGACAAAGGAAGGAGGGGGAGGTAACGTAGAGGTGGACATAGGGAGTAGAGAGAGAAAAGAGAAGATAATAGAGAAGGCAGGGGAGATAAGGAACAGGTGGGGATGGGAATTAACAGACGTGGAGGAGGAAGGAGAGGAGGAGAGAGACGCAAGAGGGTAGAGGGAGAGCGAGAAAGGGGAGGAGAGGACGAAGAAGGACGCAAAAAGAAGGGCGTAAGAAGACGCGAGAAAAAACAAACAAATAAACAATAATAATAAATAAGTAAGAAAATAAATAAGGAATAGCAAGTAAGATAAAGTATAAAGTTGAGCAAAGAAAAAAAGAAATACAGAATGAAATTAGGTTAGGATATTGTAATTAGAGTAAGCAAAGTAAAACATAGAACATAAAGAGAGGAAAGTGTAAAAGGCAGAAATGCCAAATCTGTATCCCCATGGGGAATCAATAAACGATACATACATTACATACACTTAATATTTCTTTTTGAAATTATTATTTTTATTTAAATATAATTTTTTTAAAGTTTATAATACGTGAATAATCTTAAAGTTAGTTGTAATATTTATTTTTTAAAGTTTATAATATATTAATAATTTCAAAGTAAGTTGAAATATTCATTTTTTAAAGTTTATAATATATCAATAATTTCAAAGTTAGTTGAAATATTAATTTTTAAAGTTTATAATATAAAAATAATTTTAAAGTAGTTTATAAGATTATATATTATACAGACGAGGATCTTTCTTTTCGACCATGTTCTCGGTCTACGTGTCCTGACAACCACCGTCCAACTTTTCCAGCGAAATTTTTGCATTCGTCACAATCACCTAATTTTTCTTTTACTACATCTGCAATATCAAAAAAAAAAAAAAATAATAATTTAATGAATTAGAAAACACAATTATATAAAAATCGTGATTGAAGTGTCAGTGTAAATATCATTTATCATACCTTCCATACACTTAAACGTTTCTGTTCCACTGAAATTGAGCTTTCCCTTGTTTTTTATTATTTTACCCGTTCCAGAGTAATGTTTTTCAACATTTTTCGTTATCAATGCGGATGCCATTTTACTGATGCATCCTCTAGCGGTTTTTTCTCCAAAAATTTTGATCCGGAAAAATGTAAGCTAAAAATAATTATAATATTTAATCAATGCAAATTCAAATTCAAAGTTAGTACAGTAATATAGTGTAGTATAATAACAATGTGTATAATATTTACCAATGCCTCTTGTTTTGATGCTGTCTCTTTTAAGTCAGCATCAAATTTTTGAAATTCCTCAAGATTTTTCAATGGAAGTTCCACATTTAAGGTTTCTATCGCATCCGAAGCACTTGCTTGAGGATCTGCAGCTACTTTGTTGGCTACTAATGTATTTTTTATTTCATCTACACATTTTTTCAAATCATACTGCAAGCTTTTTTTCTCGTTAACTAAATAACGCTGAAGTAACGCAGTTTGTTCTCTTATTTCAGAACTTATAAATTCTTTTAAAGATTCTATAAAAATATAAATTCATGTAAATGAATTCTCATGTAATTAAGGGAGGACCCTACTGAAATCTTGGAAAAAAGCAGTTTTATTTTTCAATTGGCCAAAAAAAGTTCAATCTAAAAAGTAATACTACCAATTGTAGATTAAGGTAGGATATGTTTTTAAAAAAAAAATTCAGTCTTACGATGAAAGTGTATGCGCAGGGAACCTTTCGCAGAATCTATCCTGTGCAGCGCTGGGAAAGGTTTCCTGCGCATACACTTTCATCGTAAGACTGAATTTTTTTTTTTAAAAACATATCCTGCCATAATCTACAACTGGTAGTATTCCTTTTTAGATTGAACTTTTTTGGCCAATTGAAAAATAAAAAACTGCTTTTTTTCAAGATTTCAGTAGGGTCCTCCCTTAGTATAATTATAATTTAGATAAAATATCAATTTACGTAAGTCAATAACTCCCTCCGCTTCCTCAGTAATCGGTGTTGATATATCAGTTGCAATGTTTTCTGTAAAATTAATTTATCACTTATGAAATTGAGTTTTTTTTTAAATTGTATTAAACCTAAATATGGGGTATTCCACGTGAAACGGACCGGTTTTTGGCCGATGGTCATCGAATTTGATGCCAATGCAGATTTAGATTCCTTGTTACAATATAAAACGGCCCCAACAGTAACAGAGGATGAAAATAATTGGTACAATATACAGAGATGATCTGTGGAAAGTTATAAGCCGTGTGGGTATGCAACCGGTGTTTCACTACGAAATGGCAACGTAGTCGATGCGAGAGTCGAATAAGTCGAATGAGTCGAATGACCGTATCTACAGACGACGTAACGGCAGCTGTCATTCTGCGCGGTTATAACCTAATAATGTTAGGTTATAACCTAATAATGTTCGAAATAAACCGATATTGACATCCGCAATTACCTGAATAACCCATTACACTTTCTTAAGAAAGAATATTTACCGTTGTATTACCGTTGAACTGTGATTACAAAATCTAAATCTGACAATTATTTATAACTCTCATTCTAACCTAACAACATGAGAGCCGCAGAATGACAGCTGCCGTTACGTCGTCTGTAGATACGGTCATTCGACTTATTCGACTCTCGCATCGACAGCGTTGCCATTTCGTAGTGTATCACCGGTTGCCTACCCACACGGCTTATAACTTTCCACAGATCATCTCTGTATATCGCCGTCATAATTATACCGAAAATTCAATTTCATACATTTTAAATTCCACGTATCTCAGCTATGCGTGAACATATTCATAACTTTATATAGTGCATTCTGAGCGCATGAATGAGCTCTTTCGAAATATGTGGCACTCAAATTGTTTTAGAAATTATCAAGTCATGAAAACTTTGAAAATATGTCATTTCATTTTTTTTCTACTTGAAGGGTCACGCGAATCGTCTTGAAATTTTTACCGAAAATACATCAAAGTGGCACGAAGACATCATAAAATTTTCAGCTTGCCGTTTTTTTCATTAAAAAAAAAAAAAGAAAAAAAATATTTGAAAAAAAAAAGTTATTCCAACATGAGATTCATCCACCCAATGAACTTATAAACGAAATCGAGAACGAAATGAAGGGCAGAAAGAACGAGGCAAATAAGAAATAAGAAAAGGGAATCGTTCGCGAATCAAAATATCCCCAAAAAGCACCTCTGGTGCAAAAACCTTTCGCCAAATACATTAATGTGACAGCCACCTACAAAAATGTCATCAAATCAGATACTACTACCCAAGTACAACTTATTTTGATATACTATAACAAATGAAGACACAAAAAAATAGAAATTAAAATTGAGATTAAAAAAAAAAAAATTTGGAGGTAGTGGTACTTGGCGGGCATTTTTAAAACATGCACAAGAAAACGCAAGTTGAGCTACGTCAATGCTCTTATGGCAATATAAACATGGGCCCGCCAAGTACCACGTACTCCAATTTTTTTTTTTTTTCAATTCAAATTTTGATTTAATTCAAATTTTTTTTAATTTTATTTTTAATTTCCACTTTTTTGTGTCTTCATTTGTTATAGTATATCAAAATAAGTTGTACTTGGGTAGTAGTATCTGATTTGATGACATTTTTGTAGGTGGCTGTCACATTAATGTATTTGGCGAAAGGTTTTTGCACCAGAGGTGCTTTTTGGGGATATTTTGATTCGCGAACGATTCCCTTTTCTTATTTCTTATTTGCCTCGTTCTGTCTGCCCTTCATTTCGTTCTCGATTTCGTTTATAAGTTCATTGGGTGGATGAATCTCATGTTGGAATAACTTTTTTTTTTTCAAATATTTTTTTTCTTTTTTTTTTTTTTTAATGAAAAAAACGGCAAGCTGAAAATTTTATGATGTCTTCGTGCCACTTTGATGTATTTTCGGTAAAAATTTCAAGACGATTCGCGTGACCCTTCAAGTAGAAAAAAAATGAAATGACATATTTTCAAAGTTTTCATGACTTGATAATTTCTAAAACAATTTGAGTGCCACATATTTCGAAAGAGCTCATTCATGCGCTCAGAATGCACTATATAAAGTTATGAATATGTTCACGCATAGCTGAGATACGTGGAATTTAAAATGTGTGAAATTGAATTTTCGGTATAATTATGACGGCGATATATATTGTACCAATTATTTTCATCCTCTGTTACTGTTGGGGCCGTTTTATATTGTAACAAAGAATCTAAATCTGCATTGGCATCAAATTCGATGACCATCGGCCAAAAACCGGTCCGTTTCACGTGGAATACCCCATATATCTTCGACATAAATTTTTCATAAACAACTGAGAATACTTTACCATTTTTTTTTTTGTTTATTTTGTTTTTTAAATTTTTTCATCTCCATGGAAATAGTTGAAGAACTTTCATCGCCCATTGGTAATATTTTATTCATTTCGTCAAGAACACTTTTATGTGATATTACTAGTGGCTTTACAATTGATCTGTGGGACTCATCATCATCAGTGCTTCTAATGTCAGTAGTTTTACAAGCACGTCTCAATCGTCTTTTTCCTTGCGAATAGTCTTCTATTGAAACATAATAATTAACAGAGCTTAATAATATGGTTTTAATCAAATCGTCAACTATTTTCTTAATAAATGGATAAATATATAATTACCTGCATAAGACAGAATTTCCACTGGATATTTTAACCAACTGCTTTTTGGATCTCGCAAATCTTCTACATACTTGTTGAGTTTGTGATAATCATCAGGAGGTGGGTAATACGAAAATAATTCTTCATCATCTTGTGTTATCCAGCTCGATGGTACCAAGTCAATTTCAAGTTTACCATCGGATTTTTTTGGTAAAAATTCCACAACAGCATAAATCTTATTTGTTAGATTATCCTCCATCTCTATATATCAATAATATTAATAAAGATAAGCAAAAATGAATTTTTTTTTTCTCTAAAAATTAACAGACATCCAATAATTTTTAATACTTGAATAAAAGAATAATTGATAACCAAAGTAGCTGATCAGATATTTTTTTTACACAAAAAAATGATTTCAATTTATATAATGTCCATTTAGAAATCTATACATGCATAATATTTTTATTTTATATTTTTCCCAATATTAGAATTATTTTCATTAGAACACACCTGTCGGTTCTTTATATTATCTTTACTGCCAAATCAATTAAATATTAAATATTACCGAAAAAAACTTGATAAAACTCTTGAACAATAATATCTTATAAACCTAATGCATGTATATTTTTTAAATTATAATACAGTGTAACCTTAATATAACGAACCTCAATATATAACGATTCCCTCGATTCAACGAATTTAACGAATTTTTCGAAATCTCCTAGAACTGCCCGTACTTGGCTGAGAAACGAAAAAGGTGTTCCTTAGCCGTAGCAAAGAACCTCTTCTTATTTCTTACCTCGTTAAAACAAATCTGAGTCCGAACTAACCTCTATTAAACTTGCTATAACGAATGTTTTCTATTCCCCTTCAGTTTCGTAATATCGAGGTTGCACTGTATATTCTTTTGAAAATATTTATAAAAATAAATAAAATTTTGTAAAATAATCGCAATTATTAGGTGCTTGTTATTTTTAACCCTCCGTGGTCACACTGGGTAGAATCCACCCAGTGACCACCTTTCGGCATAAATATCTACTAGTTCTCGGTATTGGATGGGGCTCTAAAAAAATATGTTAGCCTTGGATTTCGTTCAGGAAAGTTGTTCGTATCTAAACTGGAATGTCCAAGGGTTGTTCAGTAATTTTTTGAGAATTTTCGGGCCGATAGATTGGTCACAATACGGGTTCGAAAATGGACTGGGTGGAATCAACCCAAGTGTGACCACCGAGATCGGTGGCGGAAGTGTGACCACGAAGGGTTAATATGATAATTATCAGTATTACAATTATTTTTTACAATCTACTTACTTTTTTTCCTTTATAATTGATTTAGTCAATATATAAGTTTATTTCAACACTTTTTATTAATTATAATAAAATTTATTTATTGAATTTATTATTGCACTTTTCAATATAACAACGCAACTGAAACGAGCATGAACTGGTAGTCACAACGCGACGGCACTACTAAACTACTGGACAAAAGAATTTAGACATGCGCGAACTATAGTCAATCACCACTGCTACATTGTTTTCTGTATATATAGATATATTACTCGTATATCAGGGTAACACAGCCACTTACAAACATACATTGATTTATAAATACGCAGTACACTTGAATTTTTGTTTCTTGAAAAATAATAAAATAAAAATAAGTTTTTTTTTTTCAACTTTCCTGATCTTTAAAAATAAACATTATTATAAACTTGAAGTTTATTTCAAAAATATACACACAGGTCTTATGTTTCAATTTTTATGAATCAAATGATTTATGAAGTAAAGATACAACACACACTTTATCACTGTAATTTAAATGAACACATTTATTTTTTATTTCTCTTATTGAGAATAACTCTTGTGAATCATCAAATTTGTCTCCCAGAATGATTCCAACATCAATTGATGATGTAGGATAATTAAATAAACTGTCAGGGTTTATTATTTTACGCCCTAAAATATGAAAGTTATTAATTTTAGGTAATGTTTTCTTCTCATTTTTTTCCAACAAAATCTTATCAATTATAACAACTACATTATTTTTCAATGTTATTACATTGTCAGGTCGCACTAAACTTAAATAAACGTTGTTCATAATAACACTCGATACACTCAAGTACTGTAAATTTTCGTGAACAAAAATATCTGAAGATTGACTTATAACACACTTTTTAACAATAATCTGTTTTTTAATCTTAACTTTATCTTCATTCTCAACTTCAGATAATCTATTAAGAATTTGAGTTAGAGGTTTGTAAGGCGATTTAACTAGATTCTTTATTTTTCCAATGTAATTTTCACCCCAAAATGCCGAGATATCACTCAGTGGTAGGTTCAAATTTATTACATCATCTGCTAAATGAATTAAGCAATGATTATTCAGAGTTTGGGATTTTTCACCATATAACGATGGTAATAAAAAAAAAAAATTTCTCAAATTAACTAATACCAAGAGACTATCGTACATACAAGAGAACTTGAAAAGATAGAACTTGTTGCGTATGCACTACGACGCGACTTGTGAATTTGACTATCGGCCGATGAACGGCTGTTGCTCACATGCTGTTCTTGTGCACGATTGAACGGCTGCCGGCGGTCAACCAGACATGGGCCATTGAAAATTGCCAATGCATGGCCAAGCGTTTGTAGCCTAACATCGGCCGATGTATGGCTCTGTCGACATCAACGGCAACTTTGTATGGGTGACCGGCTCTACCTCGGAACTCATTGACCTTAGGCCATATGTATGTAAGTACTTTTTAGTGCAGAATTTGACATTCTTTCAGATTCTGGAGAAAAAAATACGTCATTCCATTTAAGAAAACCAAGTTAACCTTCGCCTGACCGCGGCGGCTCTACTTACGGAAATACTGATACCACCAAGTTTTGTCCCCTTCTGAACCCTGAATATTTTGTATCAAACTTTTTTTCGAATCTTGCTTATCTCTTCTTGCAAACTTTTTTTCGAATCTTTCTGTTCCCTGAAAATACACTATCTCGGCTTGTTGTAGCGTGCAAGAGTTTTTTTTATAATGGAAATGAGAGACGGAAATGTCGGACAAAGATACGGCGTTGACTTGAATTTTCTAATCAGAATGTTTTAATCAACTAACGTTCTGTTTTTGCTTCTACAAAAATAAAATACAAAAATTGTCCTTATTTCTACGTTCTTATTTTTCTACCTTACTCTAATTGGCTCTTTTAGTCTTTGTTCGATCGATACTTTAGCTATTTCGGATTTTTGAGTGCAATATTCAATTTGTCGATAATGCCTCTAGTTTTTACTGGAATCTATTCTCAATTATGCAGCAATAGACCTTTATTAAAGTTATATTTGAATTAACAGCTTCTTTAGCCTGTTATTCTAAGTATTTAAATTTTTATGTTATATTGGAATTTTATATCTGAATTTTGCTAAGTGCTTCTACTGATTCTAAGTTATTATCTTTGGATGGCCCAGAGTATAATAGTGCAATTGAGACGGCTACGAGTTCTAACTCCGTATCGCTGATGAGGCTCGTCCTCACCAGCTTATATACCTATCGTCGCCTTCTTCGGCGTCGCAAGCACGTCGGGTGACGTCACTGCCTGGTGGTGGGAAGATCACGTGATCAGTCGATCACGAGATCAATCTATCTTACCGGCCGACTAGCCGATACGTTCCAATATCAATTATTATATATTATGATACGTATTATTTATTATAAGGTGACAAGTATTCGACTAGAAAAGTGTTTGTTGAGGTTAACATCAATACTAATAAATGCTCTCAATTGACTAAAATTAAATTCACTCTTTTAATCGGAACAAATAGTCTCATAAAATTATATGAACTTCATACAAACGGTATTCTTTTTAGCTTATCGTGGAAATTAGAATTTTTCTATTAAACAATACTAGAATAATGAATATAAGCGGCTATTATTGAAACAACTCAAGCAGCAGCTGAAGTCTGATAAAATGGATCGTACTAGACAGTAGATATTATATATCGACGTTCTAATTAGCAAATTGGCTAACTCCACTTTTTTTCGAAAATCGTTTTTTTGTATTTTCTGTTGAGAAATAATTATTTAGGAGAAATAAATACAAGGAAACGATTTTCGAAAAAAAGTGGAGTTAGCCAATTTGCTAATTAGAACGTCGATATTATTAATTTCCAAAGTATATATAGTAGTGGAACCCTGGAACATTTGGCAAATTTAAATTAATTTTTAATCAGGCTGAGCCCCAAGGAGACTGCAGGTGTTCTTCTATTGCTATTAAGGGAGCGATGCTTTGGCTACTCTGAAAGTCTGGAATAGAAATATCATCCTCTATGAGGTCCGAGTCAATCCACTCTGCCTCTTCTTCATCTTCTATATTCTTTACTATTGCTAGTAACTCCCTTCGCCGTTTAGCAGCAATACGAACCGGCCGTATCTTTGGTAATGTAGATACTGATACCTTACAGTAATTATAATGTTTTTTTAAGTATGTTAAGGGGACCAGTACAGCTTGAAATTTTGAAAAAATCATTTTTTCGTTTTTTGCGGAATCTGCTGTCTCAGGGTCATATCTATCTCTAAAAAAATCGTCATCGACGAATTCGTAAAAATAACTGGTTTACAGACCGAAAATCGTACAGCTTGAAATTTCACAAAAATCGTTTTTTCGTTTTTTGTAGATTTCGTTGTCTCAGCGTCATATCTATCTCTAAAAAAGTCGCCATCGACGAATTCGTAAAAATGATCGAGAATTGGCATTGAGTTTCAGCGACCTGGCGCAAGCAGCGCTGTCGCTTTGTTTTCATATCGCTCACATGTTTCGTGACCGGCGATTGCTTGTCAAACATTCTTATTTACTTGTTTCGAATACAATAAAAATAAAAACAGTCATTTTCAGTACTAAAAAATCCGCGATTCCATCGTGCTAAATATCTAGCTTTGTCATTTTCGTGTATAAACATCGAGTGACAGTGTGTGTGAGGTTATTTGTGGGTTCTCACCAACTAACCTCAAAGTAAGTATAGCATACTTGTGTTTGCGGTCGAAGTTTTTTTGCTTTTTGTTCACAGATCTCATAATTTAGACCCAGAAGAAAAAAATCGTTACAATTTTCGAAAATATGGAACGGAGAGAGCGCGTTCCCGGCGAAGGCTGCAAAGGAGCGTATGGTCGGCCAAAAAAAAGAGCAAAGATCTTCCATGGCCCTGCAACGACCAACGACAAAGTCCCAAGTACTTCAGAGCGATAACTTTCTCCGGAGGAGCGACCGGGATTCTGGAAGTCATGACTGCACTTGGAGTGACCCCAGGATCCAACGCGAAGGCTCACATGATTCGGACCGACCAGACACGGCTAGAACAGGCTCAACGACAGGCAGCTGATAGTACTCGAGAAGCCCGAATTGCTATCCAAAGACTACGACTGGGCCAAAATGTGACTACAGCGGTTAGAGAAGGACCGTCATATGCTGCAGGAGCCTTTTAAGGGAAGACCCTACTGCAATTTTGACAAAAAGCAGTTTTTTATTTTCCAATTCGCCAAAAAAGGTTCAAATTAAAACGTAATACGACCAATTCTAGATCATGGTAGAATATGTTTTAAAATAAAGTTTCAGTCTTCTGCGATGAAAATGTATGCGCAGGAAACCTTTCCCAGCGCTGCGCAGGATAGATTCTGCGAAAGGTTTCCTGCGCATACACTTTTATTGCATAAGACTGAATTTGTTTTAAAAACATATTCTACCATAATCTCCAATTGGTAGTATTACTTTTTAGATTGAACTTTTTTTGGCAAATTGGAAAATAAGAAACTGCTTTTTTCCAAGATTTCAGTAGGGTCCTCCCTTAAAGATGGTACGATGAAAATATCAGTTTGAAAGATGAACAAAGAAATTTTGTTTTTTGTAAATAAAAAATTGAATTTTGTCAGAAATTTTGTAACCAACAACTTTTATTTGAAACATTTTTCGATATTTCAAACTTTTCTAGTAGTAAATTTTGTTTTTTGAGTAAAAACTTCAAAACCGTTTATCTCAGAACTATATTTTTGGCGACGTGTCGTAAGGTTTTAGGAGCACCGTTGCTCCGATTTGACTCATTTAGGGCTCATTTTTTTCAGAAAACAAATCCTCATCGCATGAACGAGGGAAATTTAATCAAAAAATTTCCAGACAAAGTTATCAGCAAAAGAGTGACCAGATTTTTGCTAAATTTCGATAACTGACCTTAACTTATTACAGGAATTTTTTTTTCAGTTTCCTACGTTCATGCGATGAAGAATTGCTCTCCGAAGAAAATGAGACGTCAAAAGACATAATCGGATCAACCGTGTGCCTGAAACCTTACGACAAGTGATTTTCAGACAAGTGATTTTCTTGATGTATTATGAACTTTGGTTAAGATATAAATGATTTTTGGAGTATGTAGAATTTTTTAAATCAAGCTGTACTGGTCCCCTTAATGAAGCATGGTAAATACCACACTTCTTGCAAACCTTTTTACCAAGATCACCGGCCGTTACCGAAGGACAGGAAATATCGTAAGGTATTTCGCTATAATCAGTCAAAGTCTTCATTTCTACATTTATAGCAGTGCGCAGGGTTTCCAACAGAAAAATTGAAGGAAAATTTCCGCCCGGTTCGTTAATTTTGAGACCTTCTTTTGTTTGCGCTATTGGCACCGGTGCTGGCAAAAAACGATGCGGTAGAACTTTAAGAATAGAGCTGCGGAATTTCGTACAACACAAGCGATCATTGCATTTAACAATTTGTAAAAAATATTGGCTACTCCGCACATGTTTAGCTTGCCATGCCATATCCTTTTCACTCAGTTCCGAACTGATCATTTCTGATTTCTCAGGCTCTATATACGCACAAATCACAGGAAACTTGCCTATTTCAACATCAGACTAAATCTGGGCAAGGGTTTCACCTGCGCGAGCAAAATTTTGTTTTTCCTTCTCTTCGTCGACTGTTTGTGCTTGACTGTTTAAATGACTCCCGAAATAATCGTGCGGGAGAATAACACCCCCTAACTAAGGAGTTAGGTAAGGTACTAAGTGGAGCCATTCGATGTTCGACACGATTGAATGCACTGCGGCCCGGTGCATTACATGCTACGAATAGAGCATCTAAATCGTTGGCAATGAAATGATGGATGGCAACGGCTATTACCTTAATGTACCTGGGATTTTCGTCAGGACCGCCATCGACAGTGATCATTCCTATCGGTTTAACTGAACCAGATTCGTTCTTCATAATGAAATCGAATTCGGGAATTTGAATCAATTTTTCAAAATCGGACGCATGTGAGAGAGCTGTAGATGAAGAATGCTTTTCGAATCGCGACATACGTAGGCCCTGAATACGTTACCGCTACATTATTTTCGCCCCGATTCTCTTCGATCTTGATACCAGCGTATACAGATGGTATTAATTTATGCGATGGCGCTACAACCCAATCATGGTCTGGCAACGTTACGCGGTACTCTAGATGCATAAGTAACGGTGACTGTTTGTTTACAGCAGTGATGCCTATTGGTACGCGCGCCTTGTCATCCTGGCTCAAAAAAAAAAACTTCATTCGGACCTAATACCGATGCTATTTGTTTGAGATTACGAATAGTAGAAGTAGCAAACGTTGCATCGACGTGTTTTTTATGAGATTCGTTCGCAGCCCTAATAAGTTTCACTGGGACAGTTGTTACGTGTCTCTTTCCTTCGGTTGAATTGACGCGATGGGGAATCAACCGCAAGTAAACGCTACTTCTGCTGATATCGAAGCCAAAATCAGATCGCAATACCTTAGTCAGATCGTCTAAGGTTTTGACACACCTGATGCTTTCTGTCCGACGTCAAGAATCTGCTGCACTGCCGAATGTGGCTATGTCTACAATTGTTTTCAGCAGGTCTGGCTGATTTTCCTCAATAGCAGGACGTCCTCTTCCTTGCTCCAAGTTTAGTAGTTCTTTAGCTCGCGGGTTTTCAGCCATACAGTCTTCAATTTTGCGCTTTAGTTCTAATCGACTTTTTTTTAGCTCTTTTCTGGCCTTTTCTTAAAACTAGTAATTTTTTCTTCGATTCCTCCAAGTCCCGTCTTTTTTTTTTGTAGATCTTTTTCATTTTCGTCAGTCAACAGATTGGCATTCTGTTTTGTTACTAAATTTTGCACATCGCTCTCTAGAATCAAAATAGCCTGTTGCAGAGCATTTTGCGCTGGAGTTTCGCGATTACTTTTATTGTCAATGATTGCAGTTAATGCACCCACACTCGAATCATCAGAATTGAAAGAAGTTGTTCTATTATTATTGACTGTCACTTTACAAACATCGATAGGGTAACTAGTCCAGTCCGTGACCGCCGACCAGTGAATGACCGATGCCAAGAAAAATGATTATAATAATTAGAAAATTTAATCAACAGCTGATACTCACTCGTATTTACAATCTTATATATTTGTTTGAATATTTCATTACGATGAAATAAAAAAATTCAAGAAAATATCGTTAAAAATTATCAAAATTATATAGATACTTTGAGAATATTCAGAGAAACATAAAATTTACACAAAAGTGTCAGAAAATGGCAATTTGGAAAACTGTGAATTTTAATTGTAATAAATACTTTTTGTCTGAAATGAAAAATTTACAGATATTTTTATAAGTGAAATATTATCAAAATTGACTCGAGATATGTATAATCAAACGTAATAGTTGGTTTTTATTCAATTTATGTCGGTCATTCACTGGTTTAATTTGTAGCTATGCTTTGCCAATAAATGACTGGCTGGTCATTTATTGGTAAGTTAGGCATTTGTCAATACCAGTGAACGACCGAATGTTTATTTCATCATTTCTATTCATCCGCTAAGGTTATAAAAATGGCAAAGTCGAAGCTTTCTGCAGAAAAAACCAATAAAAAACCAATCAAAACTACAAAAAAGAAAAACAAAATGAAAAAACGTAATTCAGTTGATAATTCAAAAAAAAATTATTCGAGATTTGCATATACTATTGAAACTTTGAAGGAAGCTATCGAGAAGGTTCGGAGTAATACTTTAAGTGCAAATAAAGCAGCAGCTTTATATAAAATACGGAAAGGAACGTTGATCAAAAAATTACATGAAGATGTTGCTGAGCCTACATTGGGAAAAATGGGTCCACCAACAGTTTTGAGTGAAGCAGAAGAGAAAAGAATAAAAAACTGGATCTTAAACAAAGCTCGTATCGGTTTCCCTATGCATCATAAAACAGTGAAAAAAGCAATAAAAAGTGTATTGGACCAAGCTCCTCAGCCTAATCCCTTTAAAGATAATATGCCTGGCGATAAATGGCTTAAATTATTTCTTAAAAGACATCCGGAGGTTTCTGCAAAAAATACTGAAGTTCTATCAAAAAGTAGAGCAGCAGTTACGGAAGAAAATATTCGGGGCTGGTTTACGGGTTTAAAAGATCATTTAATAGCAGAAGGGGCTTCTGATATTCTAGAAGATCCATCTCGTATTACCAATATGGACGAGACATCCGTGCAACTATGTCCTAAGACAGGAAAATTATTCGGAGAAACCGCAGAAAAAAATAATTACGTGATTTCACCAGGACAAGAAAAAGAAAATATAACTGTGCTTTGTAGTTATCGAGCTGATGGTAGAGTCATTCGACCGATGATTGTTTTTCCATACAAAAGATTCCCGCCTAAAGATGTTGCAGCTTCTGTACCAAACGGTTATGTAATTGGTCATAGTCCGAACGGTTGGATGACAATAGATACGTTCAACATGTACATCAAAAATGGTTTTTACAAGCAACTCGTTGAAGATGGTGTTAAGTTTCCTGTACTTTTGTTGCTTGATGGACATTCGTCACATATTA
The DNA here is from genome assembly GCA_944452935.1 of Rhogogaster chlorosoma. Taxonomy (NCBI): domain Eukaryota; kingdom Metazoa; phylum Arthropoda; class Insecta; order Hymenoptera; family Tenthredinidae; genus Rhogogaster; species Rhogogaster chlorosoma. The sequence goes on along the minus strand of OX101798.1, from coordinate 13,065,635 downwards.
GTCTGGAGATTCATGATTTTTGTAAGGATCATGGTATTATATTGTATTGTCTTTACCCCAACGCTACGCATATATTACAACCCTGTGATGTTGGGATATTTAGACCGCTTAAAAGATGCTGGCAGAAGAAAGTGGCAGAACAGTCTCAAGTTTCGACAGCAGCAATAACTAAGGCAACTTTCGCTCCTTTATTCAATCAAGCTTTTACGGAAGCTTCTGATCCAGCTACAATAAAAAAATCATTTGAGTGCTGTGGTTTGTATCCATTCAATCCGGACAAAGTTAATTATACGAAGTGCATGTCAAATAGACATAAAATGATAATAGAAAACTCGTTGCAACAACAAGAACAAGAGCTGCCAGTTGCTGAGGTTGAAACTAATGAGGTCAACTTTCACAAAAATGCTTTGCAAAATATTGAATTAAATGTTCCCCCAGAAATTTTAAGCCAGTTCGAATCAGCTTATTTAGAAAATAAACTTCCAACGAATGAACTTATTTTATTTAATGTATGGACACAATTTAAAGATAATTCACTTAATAAAGTAGCAGGTAACTGTGATGGAACTGATCCAAAATTTCAATCTACTTGTCTAGCAGATGAAATTTTTTACATACAAGATTCACAATTAGATTCGAATTATGTAAGTAATGTAGTGATCAGTGACATTAGCGAAAATAACACTCAATCTGACAATTTAAATGAACGGAACCAGGGGTTGATGATTGAGTCTCATTCACAATATTTGTCTGTGGAACCAGAAAATGATACTGTTGTCTTGAATATTAACGACAATGAATTGAATGAACTGGTAGCGAATACCATCCCAATTCTAGCAACAACTTCGAAAGAAGAACCATTGAATGTTTCTTCGGAAGTAACTGACTCAAATACCGGCTTAACAGACAGGGATATCAAAATTGATGAAATATGGAAAAAAGAGCTGCATTATCCCGAGATAATTGATTCTAAGAGAAAAAGAAAGAATATAAAACCGAAAATTTTCGCAATTACTTCGGAAGAGTGGAGAAAGCAAGAAGAAGAACGTCAGGAAAAAATAACTAACGAAAAGCGTATCAAAGAATTCAATAAACTTAAAAGAGAAATGGCAAAAAAAATTAAACAAGAAGAATTAGAAATAAAAAAACAAAATAGAGCAGCACAAAAAGAATTAAAGTTAAAAGAAAAAGCTGAGCTAGAAATCAAAAAAAGAGAAAGAGAAGAAAAAATGAATTTATTATTGAAAAGAACGGCTCAAACGTTAAATTTAGAAAATTCTGATGCGTCTTAATACCAAAAAAAAAAAACGTCAAAAGAAGACGCCAGTAGAAGAAAAGGATTTTGAAGAATAATATAATAAAGCCATTATAATACATTACATTTAGATTAAACATCGTTTTTTTATCATATTTTAAGACTGAAGTGATAACAGTTTAAATGTGATAAATTCAAAAATTATTAATATACACATATCTAAGGTTTGTTGAATGTTAATTTTATGTTGCGCTCATGAGTACCTTTATGCGTTAAGTCAAAATATTATACGTGTTTTAAATATTTAATTGTAGCTTATCATAATAAAATATGTCTTGATTTTAATTATAATCATTATTTTTTCATTTATATAGGAAAAATACCAATAAAAATTAATTTGATAATTTTAACTGAATAATCTATACACCGGTCATTCACTGGATTAAGTTCGGTCATTCAATGGATCAAAGCAGTCATTCACTGGGTCTTGCAATATCACACTAATTATTATTGATTTAAAAAAAATTATGATAAGATAATATAGTCAATATTATGAAAATTGAAAGAAAAATAATTTCTGAATACGTTTACAACGGTCAGATCAAGTTTTGAGGTTGAATATCATGATTGTAACTGAAAATATCAGCTTCTACAACAAATCGGTCATTCACTGGACGATTTACCCTAGCTTCATTACTTGTGCTTGTACTCGGAAGATTAATTCTCCCTGAATTATTTTCTGCAATCTGGAATCCATTATTTATCATGACATGGTATACTCAAGTCCGGCTATTATTATACAAACTTAATTTTTGATGTATCAGAGTTATTGAAATTATTACCTTTGTCCAATATAAGATAGACGTACATTTTTTCTTTTTCGCTAAGTTAGATAATGTTTGTAGCTTTGATTGCATAATGCTGCTGAAGTCTTTGTCTGATTTTACGGAGTTCCAAAAACTGTTTGCTTGCTTTTGAATTTCCGAAGGCTTTGTGTTGGGAAACGCTTCTTTATATTTTTTAAATAATTCCTGGTACATCTGACTTCTGTCCATGATTGCACTCAGTTCGAATATTATTATTTGGATATAATATTTATAGAAATGCTATTGAATGCTGCGTCAAATGTGAAATTAACTGAAAATGCAAGTAGATCAAAGATGAATTCTATACCGAGTATTAATAAAATATTATTTCCTTCGAAATGCTTTCTCGCATCATGTCTTCGTCAAATATTTTGCTTCGTGAAATTTTTAATAGGTTAGAATAATCATTTGCATAGAATTGGATATATAGTATTATAATTGCAACTCATTTGACTCACCTAATTCTGAAAATCTTGCGTCCGGCAAAAACGCACCTATTTATTCGAAAATCTAATCAGATACTGAAATGTAAGAGTATTAGTAACATCACGTGACCAGGTTCGTGGCGCGCAGTGGTAGCGCGTAACTAATACACATGAATGCTATGCTATATCTGGGTTGAGTGTGCAGTCGGTAAAACCGAAATCTCGAACGTTGACTGAGACGGCAGCCGATAGTCAGTTTGATTTGTCAGGACAAAGTGGGAAAAGTTTTTTTTTTTGAATAATTTTTTTTTAGTGAAATAATATTTTCGGATAGAACGTAACATTCACACAGACCCCCCTCCCCCTAAGCAGCTCGTAACGTCACATCATTCGACCTCCCCCCCCCCCCCCCCCCTTCAAGCGAACGTATTACTTGAATGGCCCCTAAGTCCAAGTCGCCGCTCATATTGGAAGTTTCTAATTATTATATAACAGCCAATTATCGTATATGACGAACTTTTTAAAAGGAAAAATTTGAGATCATGAGGGATTGTATTTCGAATTGCGAAGAAAAAATGTCACTCAATAATTTTTCTTTAATTTTTAAAAATTTATTTTAAAAATTTATTTATAAAGGACTCCGCAGAATCCTTATGAGCAATGGCTTTCAGCTAATTTTTCCTAAACTCCGTATAATGATAGTCCTTGACACGTAGAACAAAAGTCTCCGTGGGCCCAAAGCTTCAAGGTTCTTAGTTTAAGACCTTCAACCTGACAAAGTCGAGCTTTTTTACCCATACGCTGTATAGCTTAGGCACGGGAACTAGCACGGGCGTGATGTTGATATATATATTGTAACGTATCGGCTAGCCTGGGGGAAGGAATCGGAAGAAGCGACCACGTGACCACCCCACCAGCGCGCGATGACGTCGTCAGTCGTACCTGCGACGTCGCGCAAGACGAGGAATAGTATAAAAGCTGGTGAGGACAAGCCTCACCAGCGATACTCAGCATAGAGCGGGTAGACGTCTCACTACGAATTAAGAGCGACGCGAGCTATAGAGCCGGTCGACTCTAACATTAGAATCACTTAGAAAATTCGGAATACAAATTTCAATATAATATAAAAATGTAAACACATAGAATAACAGGCTAAAGAAGCTGTTACTTCAAATATAAATTTCATAATAATCTATTGCTGCATAATTAAGAATAGATTCCAGTAAAAACTAGAGGCATTATCGATAAACTGAAAATTGCATTAAAAATTCCAAAATAACTAAAATATCGATCGAACAAAGACAAGAAAGAGCCAAGTAGAGTAAGGTAGAACAATAAGAACGTAGAGATAAGGACAATTTTTGTATTTTATTTTTGTAGAATCAAAACTGAACAATAGTTGATTAAAACATTCTGTTTAGCAAAATCAAGTCAACACCGTATCTTTGTCCGACATTTCCGTCTCTCATTTCCATAAATAAAAAAACTCTTGCACGCTGCAACAAGCCGAGATAGTGTATTTTCAGGGAACAGCTTTGAAGAGCAATCTTCCGAGTCTGGATATACAGTCTTGGATGCAAACCCCGGATCTGAGTGCAGGGAATAGTTAGAAAAGATAGGGAAGCGCAGGAGTCAGGCTTATGCGCAAGCATCGGCTCTGACGTAGGGAAGTGGCTTTACCGAGCAATCAGTCGAGTCCACAATAAATACGGCTTTGTTAATTCCGAGTCCGTCGATAGCTAGAACATCTAGAAAGGAGGCTTTTTGTGGCAGAACCAACTTTTCCCCTCCGACCTAGTTACAAAGTGCCCAAAACTCATAAAATTTCGTAAATTCAAAAAACGAGCAAAGAACTCACATAACGGCGGTCTATTCCTTATATTTTAATTTGCCGGAATAGCCCGGAACGTTACAATATATACTGTAACGTGGCAAAACGTTATGACCTCCTCCTATCGAGCCTAACGCGCGTACCGAGCGTCGTACACCGATTTCGCTAGTTAAATTCTTGCCGCCTTCTTCCCGCATGGCGGTCTTGACCGTGTACTGCTGTTCGCAGCTGACTGGCAAGGACCAGCGCTCGTAGGACGAACGCCGCAGAAAGGAACTAATGATTACGAAGACGATCCTCAGTCTATTTCGGAGCTCGGAAGGAACTGCCTCGAGCAAATTTCCTGAGCGAAATAGATAAAAGAGAGAGAGAGAGAGAGAGAGAGAGAGAGAGAGAGAGAGAGAGAGAGAGAGAGAGAGAGAGAGAGAGTGAGAGAGAGAGAGAGTGAGTGAGAGTGAGTGCTAGTGAGCAATTAGATTTAACTGATTTGTGTTGGTGAGAGTGAATCCCCCGGCACGATCTTGCGATCCTGCAATAATTCTCGGACGTCGGCAAACGAGTACTTGGATTACCGCTGGGTTACATCCGACACTTGCTTCATCCCCGGACCGAGCGCGAAGCTCGGGGGCTCTTCCCCCTGCGTCCCGGTGTATGAAGCAGAGAGCGGTCAGCAAAGGTAGGAACCAGTACATCTTTTGGTCCTGAGAAAACCCTGAGAGTCCGTAGAAACCAACCCGCTGGGACGTCTCCGACGGTTACCCGCGAGCCGTTGCTTTCGAACGACTCGGCAGCCGGTCACGTGTTGTTTGTGCTGCGCTAAGCCGTGCTATCCACCATCGCTGCGCAGCCGGCAGACGATTCTGTGTCGGTGCCATCTTGCCCGAGCTGTGTCGTCACGCGACGCACTCAGCTGCGCCGAGACCGAGCTCCGGCAATCCCCCGCCAACCCCTCCCCTCCCGCCAAGTCCGCGGAGCGTCACTTGCTGGCGAGAGCTCGCGAGAGCCACGCAGCGTGACAGCTGACTCGCTGGACTGCGGTGAGCGTGAGCGAGAGAGAGAGAGCCTACGACAGCGAGCAAGCAACGACAGCGATTCTTTTCCTTGCTTTTGAGTTTTCTTTTATTTCATTGTTTAAATTAGAGTAGAGTAGAGTAGAATCAAATTCAATTTAATCTTATAATTCATTGTAAGACGCCAGGTAGCGGGCGTGATCCAAATTCGCCACCTTTTCTTTTTTTTTTTTTAAATAAAATTCTAGTCCACGTAATTCTTCTTCGGTGTCTTTATTGTACGCCCCCACGAAATCCCTCTACCCCTAGACTAGTTAGCCGTAAGCGAGTGAGAGAGAGTGAGGACTTCGAGCCCGAAGTCTGGCGCCCAGCACGAGTTTCCCCCGGAGCCCCAGGTTTGTAGCCCGGCCTTCTCCTAGGTGTACCCGAACGTAGTCGAGACACCGGTTACAATACACTTCCATATACAGGGTGATTCACTGCTATCGAGCCAAATTGAGTGGGTAGGTTCCTTGAAGAATTCTAAGACGAATATTTCTTAGCGAAAAATTCGAGAGATTAACGGTGTCTGAGTTATCGAATATCCTCGTTATCCATTGCTCCATAGTTTTTGGCAGCCAGCTCATCTGCTCCATAGTTTTATAGCCGTCTACGTCGACCACGAGATAAGTTTCACGGACTAGGTCATTTGCGCCATAGTTTTCGGCCGTCTAGGTCCTCCGCTCCATAGTTTTTGACAGCCAGGTCGTCCGCTCCATAGTTTTCGGCAACCAGGTCATTCGCGCCATAGTTTTTTGTCGCCTACGTCGACCACGAAAAAGTTTTTTTTTTTTTTTCATTAATTTTTTTTTCAAGTTTTCAAGTTTTCGCTGAGGAACTTTTGTTTTAGAATTAGCTAAGGAATCTATCCACTTAATTTGGCTCGGTAGTAGCGAATCACCCTGTATATCAACATCACTCCCGTGCGTGGAGCTTTGGGCCCACGGAGACTTTTGTTCTACGTGTCAAGGACTATCATTATACGGAGTTGAGGAAAAATTAGCCGAAAGCCATTGCTCATAAGGATTCTGCGGGATCCTTTATTTTTAAAATTTATTTTCAAAATTTTCTGAAAAATTAAGAATTTTAAAAAGTTAAAATTTTTAATACTTCATTGAACGAAATTTATTTGTTCCGAGGTCAAAATACAATCCCTCATGATCTAAAATTTTTTCTTCCAAAAAGTTCGTCGTAGACATTATAATTGGCTGTTATAATTAGAAAAGTCCAATGAGCGGCGGCTTGGATTCAAGCTACAGAGCTCCCTCTACACCATAATGTTTTTTTTTTCTATTGAAACTCAAGTTTTGAGTGGTAGCAGCATGAAAAATATATTTTTTTTTTGGGGGGGGTTTTCTTTTTGGGCACCCTGATATATATGTGCATGTATATTTTTTTGTGTAGCTTTAACTTCACTATAGTCCAGTCGGAATGTACATAAGGTGTGCAAAAACATAATACTCAGCTAGAAATTTTTGTACGGCTTTCGGGGCTGCCCAGAAACACAACCCTCAGTTATCCCGGAAAATAAGTGACGGCTTTGGTAGTAACAATTAATTGAAAATTGAAAACGTTGAATTTCGGAACTCTTTTTTTATTTATCAAGTTGAGAGAAAAAAGTTTCAGACAAAAGTTGTAGATATAATTTTTCTCTACAAAATCGGTTCTATTCAAAATCACGTAGAATTGTTGGTTTAGCTTTAAGGGGCACACCTAGTGTGACAACCTAAAAAAAGGCCATTTTTGGGAATTAAAAAAAAAAAAAACTAGTGAATCCATCTATTTAAAATTTTGAGGGTATATTTATACATGTTTTGAGAATACACAGTAAGATTTTTGAAATAAAATATTAAATATTTTTGAAATGACACGCGATCTCCGGCGGCGCCAAAAAAAAAGGTCCTCCACTGCTGGAGTGATTGCAGCCTTCTCCGTTGATAGAACCTAAAAAAAAAAAATTCTCGTCAAACTAAAACATATCGTCTGTACGATGACCCTCGGGCGAACAAAAAAATCAAAAATTGACAAAATGGCGGCATGTTGAAAAAAAAGTTAAATTTTTCCCAAAATTTTGGTCGTTTTTGGCCTGCTGTTGCAATCCGAATACCAAGGTGTTGCAACCCAGATGGTCGAGTCACACTTTGGTAATACCAAGGAATGTGCAAGCCCTGACGCAGCACGCAGCACGACCTCCTTAATCTAATAAATAAGCGGCCATTATAGGACTCGGGGTCAGAACACCGAGACCCGTACAGAGACGTATTATTTCGAGTTTAGCCTGATTGTAAAAGACGTTAATTTGTACTTAATAAACTTCACTTTTTATACGACTTGGTTCCAACCATTAATTCGACAACGAACTCCTTAAATATAAAATTGTAGTTGTTTGAAGGATCTAAGGATCCAGATTACAACAACTGGTGGCAGCGGCGAGATCCGTCGAATCGTGTAAAAAGTCAGGATCGAAAATTCAGAACCAGCATCGCAGAACGCAGAAAAGAGGACTCAAGTGAAACTCACATGTCCAACAAAAGAGTAGAACGATCAGCATCCGTAGACTCTCCGACGGCACCTAGATTACAGGGAGAAGTAAGTTTTGGAGATAATTCACCGTTATTTGGCGTACTTCCTCCCAGCCAGAGGCACGCGTTGCATTTATCACTGGCTGCAGCACCACGAGAAGCTTCGGAAGAACAGCAAATGCCATTGAACTGGGATTTAGTGAAACGACGTATCGCAGAAGGTAGAACCTCGTGGATACAAGAATTACAGAAAAAACACATTCTTGAAATCTGTAAGTACGTTCACCTAGAGGTAACAGAAGAAAATACAATTGACGAACTCCGTGTGGTATTGCGTGAATTCGTTAGAAGTAAGAATCAAGTACCCGCAGAATCAGAACCATTAGGAGACATGGCAGAGAACGCTCCTACCGTCAGACAAGTGCTTAAAGACATTGAGATCTTCGATAGCAGCGACCGAGGAAAGGTTTGTGATTTTATACGCTCTTGTAAATATGCACGTGAGATAATACGACCTGCAGACACACAAAACCTACTGAATGCTGTTTTGAGCACGCGGATTAAAGGTGCTCCGGCACGAACTATAGAATACAAGTCAATTGACACCTGGAATGCATTGGAGGAAGAACTAAAGTCGATGAGCATCGATACACGGACATTAGCTTCGTTACAGGTAGAATTCAACAGCTGTAGGCAACGACAGAACGAGGATGCAAAATCATATGGAACACGGGTCGAACAACTCACTGCACAGGTTATCGAATTAACGATACGAGAAGCGGCAGAAGAGGATTCTAAGTCAACATTGGAACGCCAGGTACGAAAACAAGCCGTGAATATATTCGTCAGAGGTTTGAACGACAGGCTGAAAGTGCTGGTCAAGAGCCGGCGGTGCGAGCAGCTCAGGGAAGCGATATTCTTGGCAATAGAAGAAGAACGCGATCTAGGTCCTATTCGTGGTCCAGACCGAGGACAACAGCGATCAAACAGAGAAGGTAGCACTGGGTCTTGCTACAACTGCGGAAAACCGGGTCACCTAGCACGTGATTGCCGTTCAAGGAATACTAACACACAGTATCAACAGCGATTGCCGACAGCAAGCAAATACGTAAGAAAAGTTGAAGTAATTTGTCATTTTTGTAAGAAACCAGGACACTTTATTCGAGACTGCAGAACTAGATTAGCCGAAGAAAATAGACGAGGCTACGAGAGAAATCGGGGACCTCCTAGAAGAGAGGAACGGGCCCAACCAGGTCTTTCAAGGGACGCCAGCAGGCGAGACGATGAGACTTCGGGAAACGAGGAGCAGGCGCGGCGGACAGGCAACCGTATCGCGTCGTACCAGTAAATTGCCTAGTAAATGGAGCCGGGCAGAAGAATCACGCAACGATCAAGGCAGATGAATTCAAAACGAGACACGGAACTATGCTATTAGATTCAGGAGCTGAGGTAAGCTTAGTAAAAGTCGGAAAAATTGACGGCGAAGTGATGGCTGAAGACGGTGTAATCACGCTCAGAGGAATAGGCGGGACACCGGTTACGACCTTGTGTAAGGTCAGGTTAAACATAAGGGTTGGTGATAGGCACATATCGCACCTTTGTTATGCAGTTAAAGACGATTTTCCACTAGAAGCAGACGGTCTCTTAGGAGGCGACTTCCTCGAGAAGCATAACGTCGAGCTCAGATCTGGAAAATACGCCAAGTTGTACGGAACAATTTGGAGCTTAGGAGCCATAGGAGCTCGCATTTCGCTTGAATCAAGAAGCGAGAAGATAATTTACGCAAAGACGACCGATGACGCAGAAGGCATTGTCGAAGGGGTCGAGTTACACCCAGGAGTATACATGGGGAGTTGCATCACCAACGCAGTCGACGGTGAGTGCAAGGTCAGCATTTTGAACACTAACAGTTATGAAGTAGAATTGGAGCGACCGAGTGTGCGAATCACTGCACTAGGTCAGGAGAACGCTGACACTACGCAAGTTTATGCATGTCGGACGATGACACCGAGTAACGCGAGCCGAATGCAACAGCTGAGAGACAACCTACGTACTAGTCATCTGAATCTAGAAGAAAAGAAGAGTTTATTAGACGTATGCGAAAGATTTCACGACGTATTTCATCTGGAAGGAGACCATTTAGGTCACACGAACACAGCTACTCACAAGATCACAACGGATTCAGATATCGCACCTATAAATGTCAGACCTTATAGGCTTCCAGAGAAACACAAGCAGGAGATAAACGAGCAGGTAAACAAAATGCTTGCCGATGGTGTAGTCAGGCCAAGCAAGAGCCAATGGAATGCACCACTGCTAGTGGTACCGAAGAAGGCAGACGCATCAGGGAAAACGAAGATGAGAGTCGTAGTTGACTTCCGTAAGGTAAACGACGTTACTGTAGGAGACTCCTTTCCACTGCCTAATATCACCGAAATATTGGACCAGTTGGGTAAGGCAAAATATTTTTCTACACTAGATCTAGCGTCAGGATTCCACCAGATTCCAATGGAAGAGGCGGATAAGTGCAAGACGGCATTTTCCACTTCACACGGACACTACGAATATAATCGCATGCCTTTTGGACTAAAGAACGCACCCGCTACGTTTCAACGGTTAATGAATACTGTACTTTCAGGAATACAAGGCCTAAGATGTTATGTCTATCTCGACGATATTGTCATACATGCTCCTAGTTTGCAGGAACACAACAAACGATTGGAAGAGGTATTAGAACGCCTGAGACAGAATTCATTGAAGCTACAACCAGACAAGTGCGAATTTCTGCGGAAAGAGGTCAACTTTTTGGGACACGTCATCACTAGAGACGGAATCAAAGCAGATCCAGAGAAGATACGAGCAGTAGAAGAATTTCCAATTCCAAAAAATGTAAAAGAAGTTCAAGGATTTCTAGGATTGGCCGGATATTACAGACGATTCATACAAAATTTCTCGAGTTTGGCAAAACCGCTAACACATTTACTGAAGAAAGAGGTAAAATTTGGATGGACTTCGAGGGAACAAGAAGCTTTTGAAAATTTGAAGGAGACGTTGACGACAGCACCAATTCTACAGTATCCGGACTTCGAGCAACCGTTCATCGTGACAACAGCGCATCCGACAAAGCCATCGGAGCAATACTATCACAAGGCGCAGCAGGAACAGATTTGCCGATAGCATACGCAAGTAGAACTCTGAATTCGGCAGAAAGCAATTATAGCACCACAGAGAAAGAACTACTGGCAATAGTCTGGGCAGTTAATCATTTCAGACCGTATGTGTATGGTACCAGATTTAAGATTGTTACAGATCACAAGCCACTTACATGGTTATTTGGAGTCAAAGATCCAGGATCACGACTAATGAGATGGCGACTGAAGCTGGAAGAATACGACTACGAGATCGAGTACAAAGCAGGCAAGGCAAACACCAACGCCGATGCCTTGAGTCGCATGTACGCAGTGACCAGAAGTCAGCGGCGAGAAGAAGAACGACAAGAATACTCGGAAGAAGAACGAAATAAGATCATCTACGAGTATCACGACACGCCATTAGGGGCTCATCAAGGAGTAAACCGAACAATCGAACGAATTCGATTGAAGCACGATTGGCCAGGATTACGGAAGGACGTCGAAGAACACATCTCGAGATGCGAGAATTGCCAGAAGAACAAACTTAGCAGGAAGACGAGGGCACCAATGGTCATAACTGACACACCAAACCAACCGTTTGAGAAATGTGCATTAGACATCGTGGGACCATTGACAGAAACAGAACAAGGAAACAAGTACATCCTCACGTTTCAAGACTGTCTAACCAAATACAGCAAGGCAATACCCATCCCGAATCAGGAGGCTAACACCGTAGCGAAGGAATTTGCTACCAGAATCGTGTGCGAGCACGGAATACCGCGAAGAATACTCACCGATCAAGGTACCAACTTTTTGAGTAACGTTTTCAAAGATACTTGTAAACTGTTAAAGATCGACAAGATACAGACGACGGCGTATCATCCTGAGTCCAATGGAGCCTTAGAACGTTCACACAGGACGTTAGCAGAATACCTGAGACATTACGTGAACGAAGAACAGAGCAACTGGGACGAATGGCTACCATATGCTATGTTTGCATATAACACAACGCCACATACTGCAACGAGATTTACACCCTTTGAGCTGGTGTATGGACATGCAGCTGAACTACCAACATCGCTAAAGAAGGATCCAGAACCAACGTACACCTATGACGACTACGCACGAGAATTACGAGAGAGATTGCGAGCCAGCAATCTCATAGCCAAAGAAAATCTGCAACAGGCCAAAGAGAAGTCAAAAATCGAGTACGATCGTAGAACCAAAGAAAGAGGGTTCAGAGTTGGGGACAAGGTATTATTATACGACGAAACTATACGCAGAGGGCGATCAAAGAAGCTGTTATCTCATTGGATCGGCCCTTATACAATCTTAGAGGTAAATTCAACAGCTGTAGGCAACGACAGAACGAGGATGCAAAATCATATGGAACACGGGTCGAACAACTCACTGCACAGGTTATCGAATTAACGATACGAGAAGCGGCAGAAGAGGATTCTAAGTCAACATTGGAACGCCAGGTACGAAAACAAGCCGTGAATATATTCGTCAGAGGTTTGAACGACAGGCTGAAAGTGCTGGTCAAGAGCCGGCGGTGCGAGCAGCTCAGGGAAGCGATATTCTTGGCAATAGAAGAAGAACGCGATCTAGGTCCTATTCGTGGTCCAGACCGAGGACAACAGCGATCAAACAGAGAAGGTAGCACTGGGTCTTGCTACAACTGCGGAAAACCGGGTCACCTAGCACGTGATTGCCGTTCAAGGAATACTAACACACAGTATCAACAGCGATTGCCGACAGCAAGCAAATACGTAAGAAAAGTTGAAGTAATTTGTCATTTTTGTAAGAAACCAGGACACTTTATTCGAGACTGCAGAACTAGATTAGCCGAAGAAAATAGACGAGGCTACGAGAGAAATCGGGGACCTCCTAGAAGAGAGGAACGGGCCCAACCAGGTCTTTCAAGGGACGCCAGCAGGCGAGACGATGAGACTTCGGGAAACGAGGAGCAGGCGCGGCGGACAGGCAACCGTATCGCGTCGTACCAGTAAATTGCCTAGTAAATGGAGCCGGGCAGAAGAATCACGCAACGATCAAGGCAGATGAATTCAAAACGAGACACGGAACTATGCTATTAGATTCAGGAGCTGAGGTAAGCTTAGTAAAAGTCGGAAAAATTGACGGCGAAGTGATGGCTGAAGACGGTGTAATCACGCTCAGAGGAATAGGCGGGACACCGGTTACGACCTTGTGTAAGGTCAGGTTAAACATAAGGGTTGGTGATAGGCACATATCGCACCTTTGTTATGCAGTTAAAGACGATTTTCCACTAGAAGCAGACGGTCTCTTAGGAGGCGACTTCCTCGAGAAGCATAACGTCGAGCTCAGATCTGGAAAATACGCCAAGTTGTACGGAACAATTTGGAGCTTAGGAGCCATAGGAGCTCGCATTTCGCTTGAATCAAGAAGCGAGAAGATAATTTACGCAAAGACGACCGATGACGCAGAAGGCATTGTCGAAGGGGTCGAGTTACACCCAGGAGTATACATGGGGAGTTGCATCACCAACGCAGTCGACGGTGAGTGCAAGGTCAGCATTTTGAACACTAACAGTTATGAAGTAGAATTGGAGCGACCGAGTGTGCGAATCACTGCACTAGGTCAGGAGAACGCTGACACTACGCAAGTTTATGCATGTCGGACGATGACACCGAGTAACGCGAGCCGAATGCAACAGCTGAGAGACAACCTACGTACTAGTCATCTGAATCTAGAAGAAAAGAAGAGTTTATTAGACGTATGCGAAAGATTTCACGACGTATTTCATCTGGAAGGAGACCATTTAGGTCACACGAACACAGCTACTCACAAGATCACAACGGATTCAGATATCGCACCTATAAATGTCAGACCTTATAGGCTTCCAGAGAAACACAAGCAGGAGATAAACGAGCAGGTAAACAAAATGCTTGCCGATGGTGTAGTCAGGCCAAGCAAGAGCCAATGGAATGCACCACTGCTAGTGGTACCGAAGAAGGCAGACGCATCAGGGAAAACGAAGATGAGAGTCGTAGTTGACTTCCGTAAGGTAAACGACGTTACTGTAGGAGACTCCTTTCCACTGCCTAATATCACCGAAATATTGGACCAGTTGGGTAAGGCAAAATATTTTTCTACACTAGATCTAGCGTCAGGATTCCACCAGATTCCAATGGAAGAGGCGGATAAGTGCAAGACGGCATTTTCCACTTCACACGGACACTACGAATATAATCGCATGCCTTTTGGACTAAAGAACGCACCCGCTACGTTTCAACGGTTAATGAATACTGTACTTTCAGGAATACAAGGCCTAAGATGTTATGTCTATCTCGACGATATTGTCATACATGCTCCTAGTTTGCAGGAACACAACAAACGATTGGAAGAGGTATTAGAACGCCTGAGACAGAATTCATTGAAGCTACAACCAGACAAGTGCGAATTTCTGCGGAAAGAGGTCAACTTTTTGGGACACGTCATCACTAGAGACGGAATCAAAGCAGATCCAGAGAAGATACGAGCAGTAGAAGAATTTCCAATTCCAAAAAATGTAAAAGAAGTTCAAGGATTTCTAGGATTGGCCGGATATTACAGACGATTCATACAAAATTTCTCGAGTTTGGCAAAACCGCTAACACATTTACTGAAGAAAGAGGTAAAATTTGGATGGACTTCGAGGGAACAAGAAGCTTTTGAAAATTTGAAGGAGACGTTGACGACAGCACCAATTCTACAGTATCCGGACTTCGAGCAACCGTTCATCGTGACAACAGCGCATCCGACAAAGCCATCGGAGCAATACTATCACAAGGCGCAGCAGGAACAGATTTGCCGATAGCATACGCAAGTAGAACTCTGAATTCGGCAGAAAGCAATTATAGCACCACAGAGAAAGAACTACTGGCAATAGTCTGGGCAGTTAATCATTTCAGACCGTATGTGTATGGTACCAGATTTAAGATTGTTACAGATCACAAGCCACTTACATGGTTATTTGGAGTCAAAGATCCAGGATCACGACTAATGAGATGGCGACTGAAGCTGGAAGAATACGACTACGAGATCGAGTACAAAGCAGGCAAGGCAAACACCAACGCCGATGCCTTGAGTCGCATGTACGCAGTGACCAGAAGTCAGCGGCGAGAAGAAGAACGACAAGAATACTCGGAAGAAGAACGAAATAAGATCATCTACGAGTATCACGACACGCCATTAGGGGCTCATCAAGGAGTAAACCGAACAATCGAACGAATTCGATTGAAGCACGATTGGCCAGGATTACGGAAGGACGTCGAAGAACACATCTCGAGATGCGAGAATTGCCAGAAGAACAAACTTAGCAGGAAGACGAGGGCACCAATGGTCATAACTGACACACCAAACCAACCGTTTGAGAAATGTGCATTAGACATCGTGGGACCATTGACAGAAACAGAACAAGGAAACAAGTACATCCTCACGTTTCAAGACTGTCTAACCAAATACAGCAAGGCAATACCCATCCCGAATCAGGAGGCTAACACCGTAGCGAAGGAATTTGCTACCAGAATCGTGTGCGAGCACGGAATACCGCGAAGAATACTCACCGATCAAGGTACCAACTTTTTGAGTAACGTTTTCAAAGATACTTGTAAACTGTTAAAGATCGACAAGATACAGACGACGGCGTATCATCCTGAGTCCAATGGAGCCTTAGAACGTTCACACAGGACGTTAGCAGAATACCTGAGACATTACGTGAACGAAGAACAGAGCAACTGGGACGAATGGCTACCATATGCTATGTTTGCATATAACACAACGCCACATACTGCAACGAGATTTACACCCTTTGAGCTGGTGTATGGACATGCAGCTGAACTACCAACATCGCTAAAGAAGGATCCAGAACCAACGTACACCTATGACGACTACGCACGAGAATTACGAGAGAGATTGCGAGCCAGCAATCTCATAGCCAAAGAAAATCTGCAACAGGCCAAAGAGAAGTCAAAAATCGAGTACGATCGTAGAACCAAAGAAAGAGGGTTCAGAGTTGGGGACAAGGTATTATTATACGACGAAACTATACGCAGAGGGCGATCAAAGAAGCTGTTATCTCATTGGATCGGCCCTTATACAATCTTAGAGGTAAATTCAGAAGTAAACTGTACCATCAAAGTGAAAAAGAAAACTCTTAGAGTACATGTAAATTGTTTGAAGCATTTTATCGAATAAAAGCTAATCATTTGTAATATTCTCATCAAATAATATGCCAGCAAAAATTAATTATACTAACCTAGCTTAAGAAACGATTGTATGAAAAAATATGTTAACGGGACACATTATGTAAACTACTAACCCAGATATAGCATAACAGGCAAGCGCACGCACAACGGCGCAAGCCAGGAAATTTGATTGATTTCAGAAGAAAATCGCAAGGATTTTCTCTCCAAGGGGGGAGGGATGTTGCAATCCGAATACCAAGGTGTTGCAACCCAGATGGTCGAGTCACACTTTGGTAATACCAAGGAATGTGCAAGCCCTGACGCAGCACGCAGCACGACCTCCTTAATCTAATAAATAAGCGGCCATTATAGGACTCGGGGTCAGAACACCGAGACCCGTACAGAGACGTATTATTTCAAGTTTAGCCTGATTGTAAAAGACGTTAATTTGTACTTAATAAACTTCACTTTTTATACGACTTGGTTCCAACCATTAATTCGACAACGAACTCCTTAAATATAAAATTGTAGTTGTTTGAAGGATCTAAGGATCCAGATTACAACACTGCCAAAATTCGATTTTTGATCAGATCAAAAAACTGGAGGGTCATCGTATGGAGAACTATATAGAGGAGATGCAAAAAAAATTTGATAGCGATCGGATCATTTGTCTCCGAGTAATCACTCCAGCAAATTCGAAAAATGCTGTTTCGAGAAAAACGCGTTTAAAGATAAAATGATCAATTTCACTGTTATGAATAGTCTAGCGTGACAAATATATTCGGGGCCCATGCGTACGATAATTTAGATTCGGCGTTGAGTTGCCAGTCCCACTACCCCCACCCGGCTCTCAGGCCGTTCGAAGCGGCGTAACTGCCGGGTGTTCTCTCGTGGAACGCAGCAGTATAGCTGCCGAGCGGCTAATCTTTAAATCGAAAACTATTTGAGATATCGATTCGAAATTTTAATATGTTGTTCTCAAAGGTTTAATCTATCGAAATATGAAAAAAAAAGAAAATCGATTTTTTTGAAATTTCACACTAGGTGTGCCCCTTAAAAATGATTTCTTAAATTATCGCGACGAAGAAAACCTATGCATTTCATTGTTATTAAATTATGTAGATTAGACTGGGCCAAAAAAATTGACTATTCTTTTTTTTGAATGGTACCTCGAGAATATCATTCAGCATGACAAAAAAACAATTTCGTGAAAGTTTGAGCCCTTAATATTAATTTTAAGAGATCTCTCATCGCTATTTTTAATTTTTATTCATAATTTGACGTTTTACGTTAGAACTGTCAAAACATTGAAGTGAAAGAATTTATTTTCGCTTATTTCTATATAAAATCAAATTCCCTACAAAAAGGGTCTGATTATAGATTTTCGTCAGACAAGCCGTTTCCAAGTAATTAAGCTTAATAAATTAATATGTTTTTTCGATCTGACGTTTTTAATTTGGAATTTTGTAACTAACGAATCAATGAATATCTACAAAAGATCACGACGGATTCTTAAAGAAAATTTAATTTTCTACAAAAAAGATCTCTTGACATTTTTGCCTAAATTCAATCTTTCAAAAGTTATGAACTTGAAATTTAAATTTTTTCTTCGATTTTGATTGAGAATAACTTTTGAAGAATTGAATTTAGGCGAAAATGTTAAGAGATTTTTTTTGTAGAACATTAAATTTCCTTTAAGAATCCGTCATGATCTTTTGTAGATATTCATTGATTCGTTAGTTACAAAATTCCAAATTAAAAAAGTCAAATCGAAAAAACATATTAATTCATTAAGCTTAATTACTCGGAAACGGCTTGTCTGACGAAAATCTATAATCAGACCCTTTTTGTAGGGAATTTGATTTTATATAGAAATAAGCGAAAATAAATTCTTTCACTTCAATGTTTTGACAGTTCTAACGTAAAACATCAAATTATGAATAAAAATCAAAAATAGCGATGAGAGACCTCTTAAAATTAATATTAAGGGCTCAAACTTTCACGAAATTGTTGTTTTGTCATGCTGAATGATATTCTCGAGGTACCATTCAAAAAGAAAAATAGTCAATTTTTTTGGCGCAGTCTAATGTAGATACGTAAGTTTGTGGTAGTAATACAATATTTTTTTTCTCAAAAAAATTCATAATCTGCATCCCATATAGCTCTTTTCAGCTCAAAACTCTCAAAAATATATATATTTCAGGATATTATTGAGCTTTTCGAGCTCAAAGATATGACTTTTATACATTTTTGATGTCAAAAATCAGGAAGTCATTTAAAAACCCACTTATTTGGAAATTTTGAACTGCAATATATTTTGTAAAATAAGACGTTTTTTTAAGTTTTAGCTTTGTTACGGATAGCGTAAGCTAGTCCATAACTAAATTGTCCGTAACATCTTCATCCAATCGATTTAAAAAATTTGAATAATTTTATTCATAACCATTATTTAAACGCACCTGTGATTTAAGACTGCATCGAGGAACGGGTAGACCTTTTCCGATCGGAAAGGCAATTAAACAATTTTTAACCTTTTTTTATTTCTTTTATACACCGCTGTCCGAGAATTACTTAATTTTCTTTCCATTGTGTATAATGTCTATAAATAAAAATATATATCGTTGGTTACAAAAAATGTCGTGGCTTATGTAAAATCATTATGAGAAAAATTTGAGGTTACTTACTTTTGATTCGGATTAATATCTAATATACAGAGAGATTCTGTGGAAAGTTGTAAGCCGTGTGGGTAGGCAACCCGCATATTTACCGAAATGGCAACGCTGTCGTAGGGACAGTTGAACGTCTGCACCTACAGATGACGTAGCGACAGCTGTCACGTCGTTGGGTCAGAATCAACATACAGAGTGACATATTTGAGGTTGATCGTAATATAACTAGTAGGACAACGGGAATCCATATTAATTCGTAAAGAAGTGGTAACGAATTAGTGAATTGATTGCAGATGTCGATTACTGTTTATTTGCAACATTATTTGGGTCCAAACAACCCTCGAGGTGAAATTTGCGAATCAAAGATCACCTGTTTGCCTACCGGTAATCTTGTAGAAGTCTCAGCGAGGAATCAATTAATTGAAAGTATTGTTCTGTTAATAAACGTAATCGTGCCTTTGATAGCTGAGTGGAATAAAGCGTCGCATATTTGTAAAAATGATTACATTACAATGAGTTTCTATCATGTAATAAAATTTTTTATTCATTAAACGTAGTACAATAACAATAAACTAAATGCGTTGTGCCGACGACATGCCGACTTCTTAAGCAACTTTCGAGATAAGCTTCTGACCGTCTTCTGGAACTATGCGCAGTATTTCCGCAAAACTGTGCATTCAAATTATTAGGAGGTGAAAAAATTTGGGGTTTGCTGCTACGTCAGAGATGCCTCGTAGATTGCTCGTCGAATCGAATTTACATCGCTGTGTTCCTGACCGTAGTTGCCGAAGTGATGCGACGAGTCAGTCCATCATCGAGGAACTGCTAGCTTGTAAATAATTTCGCAAGTAAACATAACTCAGAATCTGCGATCAATTCGTAACTTTATTACGACTTTATTTCGAATTATTATCGTTTGACATTTGTTGGTTACCTTTATTAGAATGATTCGTAAATTTCACCCCGACGGTTGTTTAGACCCAAATAACGTTGCAAATAAACAGAAATCGACATCTGCAATCAATTCGCTAATTCGTTACCACTTCTTTACGAATTAATATCGATTCCCTTTGTCTTACTAATTATATTACGAACAACCTCAAATATGTCACTCTGTCACTTGATTCTGACCAAACGACGTGAAAGCTGCCGCTGCGTCATCTCTAGATGCAGACGTTCGACTGTCCCTACGACAGCGTTGCCGTTTCGGTAAATATGCGGGTTGCCTACCCACACGGCTTACAACTTTCCACAGAATCGCACTGTATACAGGGACTTTCTGTGGTGGCGGCACAGCTAGTTCCATCAAACACACGCACGCTTCGTCCGTGTGCCAGGGATACCAACCGAAAAAAAGAATGATGCAGCTTGAACAGAGCAAAGAGTATAGCAACCATAAGCGTGAAGTCTTTGGTTGTCACATGGACGAAGCGAGCTTGTGTGTAGTGGCGGTGGCTAATGGAACTAACTGTGCCGCCACCGCAGAAAGTCCCTGTAGAATATATGTATTGTATACAAGAACAGAACATAGTCTTTACCACACTACTTGGAAACTTATTAGCATATATATAACGCGATATCCAAAATACTGATTTAACCCGATGCCAACTACCGTCTCGCTTAACTTTACGTAAAGCACGTGCGAGGGGAACTCACTGCGCGTGACGGAGTGACGGAGAGAGAATGAGCCCGCGTATCGTTCTGTCCTTTAGATCTTCGGGACAATCCCACTCACGGGACACTGACTCTATGACTAAGTTTCCATCGAGGGTCAGAGTCGAGTTAATTTCAAATTTGAGCCAATGAGAAATAGGATTTGAAAAGAAATTACGGTAGTCTTTCAAATCTCACTTCTCATTGGCTCAAATTTGAACCTAACCCGACTCTGACCGTCCGATGGAAACATAGTCTATGTATAGGTATAATTTTATGGGACGACCATGCAGGGTGCGCGGCAAACCCGCACGCATGCGCAAATAGTTATTTATCGTCCCACGTGCCAGCATCATATCGTGGCCAGGCATGCTGCCTGTTTCTATAATATAGAAAGTGCGTGATCCGGTCAGTGTCGGGTAATCTTAATTACATGAGAGACGGTGTTTTAATATCGTGTTATTATAACATTGGATGTAAAACAATCATTGGAATATTGGTAAGTAAACAATAGATTTTCTGAAAATAGCAAACATGGTCATTTATAAAGTTAAAATACAAAACTATCTGTGTCTATTTCCATACAGGAAAAAAAAATTAATCGATCATTTGAACAAAAAATGCAACCAAGTTCGAAAATTTTTTTTTTGCAATAACTTTTCACAGAAATAAAATATTAATCCACGCTTATTATCAGTATTTATTATTAGATTGTTATAAATAATATTTTTATTTTTATTGAATACTTTATAAGTTTTTTTCAATTTTTTCGCATGTTATACCGTCGAGTATCTTTTCTTTCGCGAACCCTTTTGTTAACTTAGAATATCGATTGTTCATTCTTCTGATTTACCATTTATTGAGTCAGAATATTTAAGATCATTTTGTAATATCGCTAGCGTCGACAGTAGGGCCTATTTGCTGGAATAATGTATCGCTCGGTGACACGCAGTCTAAAAAGTAGTACAGTCGAGTCGCGTTATGAACCCGGGTACAGGGGTGTAGGGGAATATAATTCTAGGAATTCGTATACCCCCACTCTTCCTCCACCGGCGACGGTCGTCAGTTGAACTTCTCCTACTTTTTACGTGTGTGAGTGTATACATGATTCTTTTCACCCCATGGTGGGGGAAGGCCTTCCGGGAAATCTAAGTGGCCGGGTTCATAGCGAGCGGGCTCATAACGCGACTCGACTGTATAGTAGTTTGTTTTGTTTTGCTTTCCAGGCGCTCGCTAGCTAGCCAACTTAACTTTGTTTTCGTACCGCTAAAGCGGACTTAGGCTCAATAAAACAAGTAGTTTTCTGTATGAAAAACTATTATTACCGAATTACAGCTGTCTTATTATATTTGTCAATTCGCTCAGCGAACCCATGTTATAATAAAGTATTTCTTTTATTGTGATCTATAGTACCGCGTGTACTAGATTATTTGGAAAGAATACATTATACGAACTGTTGCAAGGATTTATCTGGTGTTCGATATTCATTTCTGGTAATTTAATTAATCAAGTAAGGTGTACACAGCCCCTCTATCTTTATCGCTGCAAAGTCTGAGCTAGCTGTGCCGTCGAGGCCGTCGTTCCGCTATCTTCGTTTTTGTCTGATATATTTGATTTTTCCGGATTACTCTGTAAATCGACGCATTCGCGTCTGGCGCCCAAGAAAATATCTTTTATCATTGTAAATTTATCGTAGCTTCAGAAACGCCGTAGGGCGCGGTAGTGCTCTCTCCCATCACCCTTGCAACATTTACTACTCGCTAACTCAATTGTGAATTTGTTTTTAGGTTGATACAATTGATCAAAATGGCTTGTTATTGTCTCCTAACCAATTTCAATAAGACAAAGTATTTTATCGTCCCAACGGTAAACGTTTTTCAACTGAACGAGGGCAATAGTTTGGTACAAGTTATATTGAATGAATACCAGACCAATAGCAGGTGTTATGTTAGAGGCGCAAATCTAAAAGTTGGCACTGGAGCTTTTTACATAGTTGATTCAGACGGTAACTCTCCAATTGATTTTTATCATTATAGCAGAATTTTAGCAATCAAAATGAATGCACAGGTTTATTATTATATGAAATATTTATGAAAGTAATTTTCTCAATTATGATTAATAGATGATTATCACGTTCTCACAAAGAGAAACAAAGTGGACACGCGCATAATAATAGCAAAATTACCAGCATATAGTCTAGCACCTCAGTCAAAAGTAGTATCAAAGAAGACAAATGCCTTAACAACCGTGAGTTACAAGTATTCTTTTTCTGCATTGTATTTTCGTATTGAATTTAGCCTTCAGAAAATTATCAAGCTTTTATTCTGCTATGCTAAAATAATATTTCGAAAAAGTTATCAACAAATTGATGGAAAAAATAACTGTTCAAGAAATTAGTCGGTCACCCAACTTTTTTTTAAGGTGAAAGTGATTTGTCAATTTTTCTCAATACGTATGAATTTTTTACGAAGTTTGTCGTGTTTTTGAAAATTGCGTTTTTTCATACCTGACAATTCATTATTATTACGCAAACTCAATCTCCCGAGGATCTTCGACATGCTTGATTTTTTTCAGATTTTTTTCCCATCGAGAAGTATTTAAAATCTTCTCTGAAACCCACGTTTGGTGGGATTGTACCGCTGGAGCCACCTTAGAGTTGAATGAAAATTAAATAATTTCAATGTCTAAGTTTATTCTCGATAATATTTATGTTTTGTTGTTTCTTCAGACTGTTCGTAATCCTGTAGCACGAGGGTCTGGTGTTTCTTGCAAACGAGTGGAAAAAGTAAGTTTCTAAAAATTACTTTCAATTGTTTAAAGGTTATTAATAAATTTCATGGGTATTTTAAACCTCAGCTGAATTTCAGCTTCTAAAGTTTGATTTTCGAGTGCTTATAAATTGAAATTCGTAACTTGTATAGTAGCCTTCACGGAACAAATATATATGCTCGCATATATATTTTTTCCGTGGGGGAGTTTGATTTAAAAAAAAGTAATGCATTTTTTTTCTTAATTATATCGAAAATATTGTTGGAAATCACGAAAAACCGAAACTGAACGTTTGAACTCTTAATATTAATATTAAGAGCTCAAACTTTCACAGTATTTTTTTTTCGTCATTTCCAACAATATTTTCGATATAATTGAGAAAAAAAAATTCATAATTTTTTTGAATCAGTCTAACTGTATAGAAACCATCAATCTCTTATTGTTTTTTATTAGTCAAACCATTGAACAACGCATTGCGAATGAACATTTTGATATTTTTTTTTTTATCGAAATGATAAATTCTATCTTCAATTGCCTTTCCAGTCTACACTTACAACTGCAAGGAGCGAAAATGTATTTGAGTCGGCAGATTACTATCGTAATAGCGTAGCAGATCCTGATGATGCCGCCGAAGAAACGGCAGAAGTAAGTTTAGAGAAAATACCTTCATAGAAACTTTTAACTTCTTGACTCTAAAAATTTAAAGCTTATCTAATTACAGATAACATTTAAAATTGTAAAGCTTTAACGCATGAAAAATTAGTAAATTTAATGTTCATGTTAAACCCTTGGTGAAAACTTTCAATTATATTGCGATATTTTTATGGACATTTAACAACTTAGCATATTAAAATTTTGTAAAAATCCAGACTTTGAGAAATTTTTGGAAGTTGAAGTCTTCAACTTTTTCGCTTTTTAACAGACTTCTTATATTCCACCAAAAAATGGATCACTACTCGTTTACTCGCTTGCGAGTTTAAGGGGGTATATACACCTTTAAATGGGTTGAATTTCTGAAAAACAATTTTTTTTTTTCTGCAACTTGAAGACTCTGAACAAATTGAAAAAAATCATCATGTTTGAGGAGGGTTTGACCCTTATTATCCATATTTTACATCATGTATTACTTTCAGTCTAATAGTGGTTGAGCTGAAGACAAGAAAAGACAAAATCACTTGGTTGTCGTAAAGAATCAGAACCAGAGTTGGACCGATCTTTGAATTTTTGGTCCTCAATTGTTCATAAGACATGCCTCTATCAGATGAACATAGAACTTTTTGATGTTGCAAGAATTACTTGAGTTATTGAATTTTTTCGATTTTTTTTTTTGATTTTTACAAAATTTTGGCTCATTTTTCTATTATCTCAACTAAAAATGGGTTCATCAAAAAGTTCTATGTTCATCTGATAGAGGCATCTCTCATGAATGATTCAAGACCAAAAAATCAGAGATCGGTCCATCGGTTGATTTTATTCTTTACGACAACCGGTCAAAATAGTGATTGTTCAGAAATTAACTTTTAAACTTTATCACTACGTTGATGGTTCTGGATGCCAATAAACTACTATTCTACTTCTCTATGATCTATTGAGTGAGTTAATAATGCAAAACAGTTTTCCATCCTTCTTTTTGATCCAGGCGTTGGACCAACGCAGGTAAAGTTAAAAGCTTGTTTTGCGACGTCGCCTAAGTCCTGCGTTGCCTTATTTCTAAAAAGCACCTGGTTCATAACTGCTACCTTCCACCTCGATGGCCTCCTCCTGTGGGTTTGTCCGTAGTTACCTCAGAGCAACACGAGCTTCCTTGGTCCTCTGCTCCGCTCGCCTATCGACAACTTCGATTCGGGCTTAGCCCTGTAGTTTCGCTGCAGCGACAGCGTAGCGTCTTGCCTCTACTGAAAATTTCTGCATGATTCTCAACATACCTCGTTGACTTTGGGAGTTGATCGCTGCAATGTTGGCTCCAACTTGAAGGACGTCACGACCTGAAAATAAAGTCTTAGGACTCGCTCGTATGCTGTGTCTTACCTCCGACACAGCGCTTTAGTAATGCCTTGTCGCTGAGGTCAACGGAGACTGGTCTGACCTCATTCATCTCAATTTCTGGGAGATTAGCCCGGTGTTTGAATGTCTTAACTGTTCGAACTGCAATTGCCTGTTGATACTTACACCAAGAGTCTCGACCCTCCGGGTAGAGATGGTGCTGCGGCTTATCGTCTGTCGAAGACTTGTGGTACCATATAGTCCATATAGCTGTTTTTATACCTTGAACTGATTTGGGGTTGTTCCGTAAGCATTTTAATAGTAAGACAGATAGTTTAAACCTCTAGTGCTCCAAAAATGCAAAAAATACAAGATTGATTTTTTTTTAAATTTCAAAAAATTTCAAAAAATCGCTGTAACTTCTTCATTTTTACATATTTTCACATGATGATTTTTTTACAGATAGTTTACATCCCTAATGTTCCAAAAATGCAAAAAACACAAAATCCATTTTTTCAAAATTCAAAGGTGTATATACCCCCTTAAATCATAAAAGAATTCTACATTTCCGCTCTTAAAGTAAAATATTCCAAATTTTCTATTAATTCGTAACCAGTAGGGGAGACCGGGGCAAGACGAAGTTCGGGGCAGAACGGGAATTGTGCTTGTGTGCGTGACTGGTGAATATAACAGAGCCCAAAACAGCGCTATTCGCGCGATTTTCGGTCGCTTCACATGAGTCCGAGTGGCGCGTGCATGTTATTAAGTGTTTGGGCTGCGCGGTGAGAAGAAACTGTTTTTTGGAAGATTTTTAGCGAGTTTTCTGTCTTTAATTGATGAGGACCGAGGTAGGTATCAGTACTATTGTAATATTTTACCACATGCTTGTTGCAGTAGTGTAAGACTAGCAGATTTACGTTGCTTTTTTCGCAAAATAATCTTGTAGGTTCGAACTATTGGTGTTTTTGCAAAATGTGTCTGTTGGGGCAAAATGATCGGGGCATAATGGGATAGTATCCCGTTATGAAAACAAAAAGAAACTCGACAAGAAGACCGAAAAAGAAACCTGAAAAAAAAGAATGAAAATAAAAGATGCAAAAAAGAAAGTGATACGGATACTAGTTCACCTGAAGACGATGAAAATGATTGTGCTTGCATATATTGTGGGTACTTATATTCACAGTCCACTAAAGGATGGGTTATATGCAGCGTATGCCATCGGCTGGGCCCATAATTCTTGCGCAGGTGTAGACGAAGACGATGAAAAGGTACATATATCATATATGTAAACGTTGTCAACCACATTAAAATGTGTACTCATTATGCCCCATAGCATTTCCCATTTTGCCCCGACTCTGGGGCAAAACGGGATATTTGACATGTGCCATTTATTTTGTATTTACCAAAAAAATATGTGATTTAGCACTGTATAACATAACAATTATATCAATTAGAACTATAAGTGTTGCTTTTGTTGTAAGAGATTTTTAATAAATCTTTTCATTTTCATATTAGGACGTTTTTTCTCTTAAGTATCCCATCTTGCCCCGGTCTCCCCTATAGTAACCATTCATTTCTTATTCCTTTTACTAGTAAAACCGTTGAAGAGTACATTGTAAATGCATTCATCACTTTATAAAATCATTTCATTATACTTACAATTATATGAAATCACTTTTAATTATATTTAAATAATAATATTAGTTGTAAAATATTGTTTGGTATGTACGTATAAACTGATCACTGCTGGGTAAAATGCTTCAATGGATCCATTTAAAATGAAAAATGGAAAATGCTTTCAAAAATATAATTTAAATGGGTGAATGTAAATGGTCACTTTGAGAACATTTAAAATGAAAAATGGAAAATAGGTATTTAAAATGGTTGATAAAATGCAAAATGGTTTACTTCATGGAATCACTTTTATATCTCAATTGTGATACACTTATACAATATACAATATACAATGTACAACACATGTCGATTATCTTGTTTCTTTTTTGTTTTACTTTATTGCCCGGTTTCATAAACGCTGGGATCCCATCGATCACTGGGAAAATTTATCCCATGGGTTTTCTGTCAAATGCTTCACAGCAATTGTATCCGCTCTATGGCAGCAGAACTGCGCCTATTTTCAATTTTTTAACGAATTCAATTATTAATTATTTTTTAATCATTTTTTTAACGAACTTGAAGGAAAGTGTGGATATAATATTATGTTAATCCGCGCGGCAATTGTAAGACGCGTGTACAATTGAAGATAGGCGCAGTTCTGCTGCCATAGAGCGGATACAATTGCTATTAAACATTTGAAAGAAAACCCATGGGATAAATTTTTCCAGTGATCGATGGGATCCCCGCGTTTATGAAACCAGGCATGTATGCAGTATTTGCTTTGAGGAGCAACTGCTTCTCAATTCACGATGGACGGTTTTGAAGAATTTTTACACTCAATTTTCACTCAATCTTCGGAACAGTATGTACTTTTGTGAAACCAATATGAAATAGATACACGCATCCTAGTTCAAAAGCAATCACGACGATGCGAAAATGAGTTATGTTCGGTAACATGCCAGGTGAAATTGGCGGTAACCGGAAACCGGAAACTAATAGCAAATCACATGATTCGGTGTTCGAGAGTATCGTATGTGTAACATGAAATACGCAATTCTGGCGAGACAAAAAAAAACTATTTAAGCAATTAAGCATTTGACAATTGGCTAAATGCATACTTTTTTCCATTTAAAATATGAAATGGAAATGCATTTTGAAAAAAATATTTTAAATGTTAAATGCAAAATGCCATTTACATTTTAAATGCCTATTTTAAGCGAAACCATTTCAAATATTACCCAGCAGTGAAACTGATAAACCCAATATGCATGTATTGTTAATACTTGCTTCGCTTCACTAATACAAACTAACCAAAAAACTATATTTTTGTTATACGTATCATATATATTCATTGCTTACTAATAATAACCTTTTTATTCATCAAAAGGATAACGGAAGCGAACCGGATGATCCCAAATTAATCGAGGAAAGCACTACAACTTCCACTGTAGGTCGTTCGCTTTCGAGAACGTCCCAGACACCTCGACCAAATATAAGATCGTTGATTCAAAGACGTGTTTCGCGTGTGCAGCAACTGAAGAGATTGAAAACAAAAAGTAAACAGAAAAGTGGCAATTCACTGCAGCCTCCTCGACGACAACAGCCTCAACCGAATCCGAGGAATCCGGATTTAACTGAAGTAATTACGGTTGAAAATAACGTCGAAGTAAGTGTGTAATCAATAATTAATGCGCAACTGAAAAACTTTCTAGTGAACTTTTAAGGCAGTATCTAAGTAGTACATAACACTATTAAGATTACGAAAAATATTTGTATAACTTTTTATTTGGCAAGAAATCCCTAAAAATTTTCGTTATTTTAAAGCTCGAAAATAATCCTTGTTTATTCATCACTAGGGCCAGGGACTTCGGGTGGTGGGGGTAAACTAATACACAAAAACCACATCTGTGTGAGAACTATGTTCAGGTTCCACAGTGACAAATTTCAGATGTCAACGAAAACTAACACATGTAAACACATCTGTGTAATCGGTAATAATTTCATTCGTTTCCGGTTTCGCAGTGACAAAGTTCAGATGGCAGAATAAAATGTCAAACTTAACCCCCCTGACCAGTCCGATAAGTGTAGTCCATGCAAGAGTATGTAGTATACATTTAAGTATACATGCAAGTTCAAGACTGCCCACGTGTGGATAGCGGGCAGCTCTCCGTGACTTATGCAGCAGATATAGAAAATAAATTCAAGTCACTGCGTATTGGAAACCACTATTCTAACCTCGCTTCGCTCCGTTACAACGCGGTTCTTCGACGCAGCATGCGAAGCCACTGGGCGTATTCAAGAGTGCCTGTGTGTATGAAAACGAGCAGCTCTCCGTAACCCAAGCAATTAAAATTGAAAATAATTATACCATCCGAAATTTCAGTAGATGAGACGCACTTAGACATGTTACAGCTGATTTTTGGGGCTTCTAAGATTTCCTAGCCCATCTGTGCATATTCAAGCATGCCTGTGTGTGAAAAAACAGGCAGCTTTAGGTATAAAAAAAAAATATATATATATGAAGTTAAAATATTTTATATAAAATATAGTATAAAATTTTTTTGTTGTTGTTACATAGTCAGATGTGTTTCGACTTATATCGGCAGCTGCTGCGAATTGAATTGAAGTTGAAAATGATTGTCCTGTCGAAAATTTAAGGATGTGACCCACTCTGACATATCTGTGCTGATTTTTGGGGTCACTGTGATTTGCGAGCCTACCCTTGCATACGCTTGATTCTCGTCTTATTTTTTGTCTTGATTTTTGTCTTGATTTTTGTCTTGATTTTTGTCTCATTTTTTGTCTTGATTTTTGTCTTATTTAGTCAGATGTGTTTCGACTTATATCGGCAGCTGCTGCGAATTGAATTGAAGTTGAAAATGATTGTCCTGTCGGAAATTTAAGGATGTGACCCACTCTGACATATCTGTGCTGATTTTGGGGCAACTGTGATTTGCGAGCCTACCATTGCATATTCAAGAGTTTCCGTGTGTAAAAAAACGGGCATTCCTCCATTCCTCGTGCAATGATGAAAGAAAATACTTGCTTCATTGAAATATACTTCATTGAATACAATTATTAAGATTGCTATTTCTATATTGTCATTGACGATTTGATAACGTTACTGTATTTAAAAAAAATAAAAATAACAAATCTGTAGCAATAACACGAATTTTTATTTTCATTCATTTCTATACGGATTTAATTAAATATAAATGGATAAAAAATGTTAGATAAAAACAAAGCTAAAGGCCTATACAAAAAAATATATTACAGTCGAGACTAAAATCTAGACGAAACGCAAAATTAAAATAAAATCGAACGTATATACGAAAAATAACATTATTACAAGTTTGACGTCATTGTGGTGTCTATAGACCCCCGGCGCGTCGACTTATGAAATTTTCGTTTTGCCATGACGTACGCCATTAGTTCCGCATGCAGATAGGAACCGTTTGAGAATACACGCAACTGCTGATTGAATTTCATGAGATCGGATAGCCCGCGGAAAGAAGAGGATCTAGTTCTCAAAATTATATCTTTTTACTTCCAGCAGGGCGGAACACATCTGAGTCCATCATATCGATTCAAACGTTTATAAATTTTTTTGCATTATAATGGCGTACGTCATGGCAAAACGAAAATTTCATAAGTCGACGCGCCGGGGGTCTATAGACACCACAATGACGTCAAACTTGTAATAATGTTATTTTTCGTATATACGTTCGATTTTATTTTAATTTTGCGTTTCGTCTAGATTTTAGTCTCGACTGTAATATATTTTTTTGTATAGGCCTTTAGCTTTGTTTTTTTCTAACATTTTTATCCATTTATATTTAACTAAATCCGTATAGAAATGAATGAAAATAAAAATTCGTGTTATTGCTACAGATTTGTTATTTTTATTTTTTTTAAATACAGTAACGTTATCAAATCGTCAATGACAATATAGAAATAGCAATCTTAATAATTGTATTCAATGAAGTATATTTCAATGAAGCAAGTATTTTCTTTCATCATTGCACGAGGAATGGAGGAATGCCCGTTTTTTTACACACGGAAACTCTTGAATATGCAATGGTAGGCTCGCAAATCACAGTTGCCCCAAAATCAGCACAGATATGTCAGAGTGGGTCACATCCTTAAATTTCCGACAGGACAATCATTTTCAACTTCAATTCAATTCGCAGCAGCTGCCGATATAAGTCGAAACACATCTGACTAAATAAGACAAAAATCAAGACAAAAAATGAGACAAAAATCAAGACAAAAATCAAGACAAAAATCAAGACAAAAAATAAGACGAGAATCAAGCGTATGCAAGGGTAGGCTCGCAAATCACAGTGACCCCAAAAATCAGCACAGATATGTCAGAGTGGGTCACATCCTTAAATTTTCGACAGGACAATCATTTTCAACTTCAATTCAATTCGCAGCAGCTGCCGATATAAGTCGAAACACATCTGACTATGTAACAACAACAAAAAAATTTTATACTATATTTTATATAAAATATTTTAACTTCATATATATATATTTTTTTTTTATACCTAAAGCTGCCTGTTTTTTCACACACAGGCATGCTTGAATATGCACAGATGGGCTAGGAAATCTTAGAAGCCCCAAAAATCAGCTGTAACATGTCTAAGTGCGTCTCATCTACTGAAATTTCGGATGGTATAATTATTTTCAATTTTAATTGCTTGGGTTACGGAGAGCTGCTCGTTTTCATACACACAGGCACTCTTGAATACGCCCAGTGGCTTCGCATGCTGCGTCGAAGAACCGCGTTGTAACGGAGCGAAGCGAGGTTAGAATAGTGGTTTCCAATACGCAGTGACTTGAATTTATTTTCTATATCTGCTGCATAAGTCACGGAGAGCTGCCCGCTATCCACACGTGGGCAGTCTTGAACTTGCATGTATACTTAAATGTATACTACATACTCTTGCATGGACTACACTTATCGGACTGGTCAGGGGGGTTAAGTTTGACATTTTATTCTGCCATCTGAACTTTGTCACTCCGAAACCGGAAACGAATGAAATTATTACCGATTACACAGATGTGTTTACATGTGTTAGTTTTCGTTGACATCTGAAATTTGTCACTGTGGAACCTGAACATAGTTCTCACATAGATGTGGTTTTTGTGTATTAGTTTACCCCCACCACCCGAAGTCCCTGGCCCTATTCATCACTTAGCTATGTAGATTTAAAATATACGTGTAGACCTGTTCGAGTCTAAAAATAAATACAATTCATTACTTTTCGAAAGCTTTCAACATTTAAAGTTTGTTTATTTTTCTTCATGGTTTTTAAAGTAGAAATTATCCATTAGACCAGGCAATAGAGATTTTTACGTGACAAAAATCGTATTAGAAAACGGATTGCGCCATCATACGTGAAACAGTCCGTAGATGTATTGTGCCATGTTTCCAACTCGGAAATCTCATTTAATATTTTATTATTAACAAAAAACCTCAAAAAAACGTGTTTTTTTTTGTTTTTCGCATATAAAAGCTGAACCGATGGAGCAATCTTGATGCTTTCAACAGACGAATTGTAGAGAATGAAAAGACAAAGAGAATGAGCCCCTGACGGACTCGATCGGATCAATATTAAGGGGAGGCACTAGTCGAATTTGACCGACCCATCTAATTACTCAAATATCTCCGAAACGAGGGCATCAATCGGATTGTCCTTTTGGCAGCCGATGTTTGAGAAGGAATGAGATCGAGCGAATCTAAAATTAAAGAAATTGTTGTTGTTTTTTTTTTTTTCCTGTCGCAAAGTGTGGGCATGCCACTTATTTCGACTTATACCAAAGCCTATGCATCGAAGATGCAAACGCGAATGAGCATGCCCGATTCTGTGAGGAATTCCGAACACAACCATCCCAAAACATCTTCGTTTTCGACAACGATGTAGCCTGTAGTTGTATTCTACTATTTTGTGGTAATTCTCGATTGTAAAACGGCTGGGAACGGCCATTAGTATTTACTATATATATTAGTTTCCAGAACGGCCGCAAGATATCGCCACGCGCGAGTTTTCTGCTTCTTCTTCTCCCGCCGCTGTTACGTTGGTACACCTGGTTGGTACCACGTGACTCAGCGCCGTGCCTAGTTGAAATGGCACCTGGGGCAACAGTTTCCCATGGCGCCCTGGTTATTATTGATTTGAAAATATATTCATATTTGGTCGAAGTTCACTTTTCTCGCTTCTATTTTCGCTAAATCATCTTCAATATCACTGTAGCAAATCGAACTGCACAATTCATGTTCGATTGATATAGTTCCTAATCCTACCAACCGTTCTTGGCTCGACATCCATGATCTTAAATAATTTTTTATCAACTTTAATTTTGAAAAACTGCGCTCTCCAGGAGCCACTTGTACGAGCAATGTTAACAAAACGCGTAACGCGACGACTACATTCGGGAAAACAGTAATCAGATCGGTTTTTTTCAAATAATTCAGAACTTCAACTCGCTTCAAGCGGCTTCATTCTGCGGATCAGCATGGTAGATAAGTTCATCAGCTCATCACATAAGTCTATGCCGTTGATATCCATGGTCTCTCCGTTGGTCAACAATGTATGTAAATCCTTGCAGCTTCGCATCGTATTTTCTTTTAAAGATTTTAAACCAAATATGTCATATAGAAAATCAAAATTGTTACTGTGGGCTTGTAGCAGCGCGAACCATTCTTTCAAAGATGCTATAGCTGTGTCGACAGCGAAGTAGAAGAAGTTCACTTTATAACTATGTTTTGGATCTCTAATCGATTCGTCTGGCGCTTCGTAGTCGAATTGAAGAAAAATAAAATACAATTTTCTACTTTTATGAAACGTGTTATTTCTTGCATGTTTTATCAGAATAAATTGTTATTTTTTCATTTTCGGCCGGCAGAAATTGATTTGGACTAACTGTGCGGCGCCCCATGCGAGGTGGCGCCCTGGCGCAGTTGCCCCATTGCGCCGCCCGTTGGCACGGCGCTGACGTGACTCGATCTGCAGTCAGAGATAATTCGAAGACTAAGAAACCGTATATTCGCGATATAATACTTTTCAATAATTTCAGCATTGTCCTGGTAAGTAAAAATGTTATAATTGTATCGAGAACCCATGGAAAAATTGTAGAATAATGGAGATAAATGAACAAAATGCTCAATTATGCATCGAATATATATTTTTACTTACCAGGACAATGCTGAAATTATTGAAAAGTATTATATCGCGAATATACGGTTTCTTAGTCTTCGAATTATCTCTGACTGGAGATCGAGTCACGTGGTACCAACCAGGTGTACCAACGTAACAGCGGCGGGAGAAGAAGAAGCAGAAAACTCGCGCGTGGCGATATCTTGCGGCCGTTCTGGAAACTAATATATATAATAAATACTAATGGCCGTTCCCAGCCGTTTTACAATCGAGAATTACCACAAAATAGTAGAATACAACTACAGGCTACATCGTTGTCGAAAACGAAGATGTTTTGGGATGGTTGTGTTCGGAATTCCTCACAGAATCGGGCATGCTCATTCGCGTTTGCATCTTCGATGCATAGGCTTTGGTATAAGTCGAAATAAGTGGCATGCCCACACTTTGCGACAGGAAAAAAAAAAAAACAACAACAATTTCTTTAATTTTAGATTCGCTCGATCTCATTCCTTCTCAAACATCGGCTGCCAAAAGGACAATCCGATTGATGCCCTCGTTTCGGAGATATTTGAGTAATTAGATGGGTCGGTCAAATTCGACTAGTGCCTCCCCTTAACGGAGAAAATTCGAAAAAACTCGAAAAAACGGGTTTTTTTCAAAAATTCACAACTCCGCCATTTTTAAAGCTGTAGCACGGGCTCTCCGCGAGAAAGTAGCGATCGATGGGTTCTTCATGTGTGCTAAATCCAGGCGCTGTCGTATCATTACTTTTTGCATAATTGCAATTTGAATTTCTTTATGCACTATCTTGCAAAACGGCTGGATGCGTTTGAGGTGGTCCGATTTTATTTTTTAAAACGGATTTTGAAAGTCGAAGTATAGTACTTCAAAACGTCTATTCTGATTTTTCGTTAAAATGATGAAAAATAGGTGAAAAATGCTCGCAAACATGACGAAAAACGGCCGAGCGCGCGAAAGCGGTCGAGTAGTGGCGGTAGGCGGCCGAAGCGGAGAAGTATATATCGATACCTGCGCGGAATAAGCAGCTATCTCCGAGTCCGGTTGAAAAAGCAGCTATCTCAGAGTCCGATTGAAAAAGCTGCTATCTCAGAGTCCGGTTGAAAAACCAGCCATCTCGGAGTCCGCTTGAAAAACCAGCCATCTCGGAGTCCGCTTGAAAAAGCGGCTATCTCACAGACGAAATTTTTTTGCCGCGAATTAAGTTGGTACCACTGTCCAGCTAAATTTAAATCCCGATGCAGTAATTTATCATGCCATTTCAAATTGTATACGTGAGTAAAATATTATCGGAATAAAAACAAACAGGCGCTTACGAGGAGGTAAAAAAATATTGTTATGAATTAGATTACGTGTTATGCTATACGTTCAATGTATTATCTGAATTAGGTAGCATCTACGCCAAGTGGCAGACATTTTTCGAGCTACATTAATAAGAATGTAGAAATGAATTATATTTGGCATGTAATAACACGATTGCATATTATAATCTTATTCATTTAGAATGAAACAGAACACTTTTCGTTTTCGGAACTAGGTATTATATTGACGAATAATCATTTATTTATTGGATTGATGGTAACGAGTTACCGTACATCGAGACAGTGTCGATGGTTGTTACTATAATTATCTTACTTCTACGCCAGAAAAATTCAAACTCGTCGCAGTAATTGTGCGTTATGTGAATATATTGCATAAATTGAATTTTTTTTTAACACCTTCGAATCGCTACACACACACAAACACGGGAAAATTAATTTCATTCGGTATATTTCAATTTATAAGTAATTATCTAATTATATATATAATTACTATTATTGGTATTATATATTATATATAAATACGTGCGACGTACTGGCCAAAAAAGCGCTCTTGCACACTGAGAATAGTACTTTTCGATACCAGTGCGAAAGGGTTGATTCTCGGTGAAGTGTGAAAGTTTTCGCCCGAGCGAAGCGAGGGTGAGAATCACACGAGTCGAGAATCATCTTTCGCACGTGTATTGGACTTTGTTTTTCGATACAACGCGCGCTAAGTTGGATTTTATGCACGCAAAGCGTATATTTTTTTCAGTTTATGCTCATATTTTTTCCACACGGCGTGCGCAAAATCGAACTTTGCATAAACTGAAAAAAATATTAGTTCTAATAGTCGCGGTTGAATATTTAATTGGTGGAATTGAATTACAATTAGTGAAATTATAGTTAGATTAGTGTAACTAAGACTTCTACGTGTAATATTTCTACGCCAGAATCGCTTCGTAAAATCCGCGATGATCCGAAGGGATGAGTCCCTGGTCAAGGAGTGACTGCAAATCCTTCTTTTTGCCCGCATCCAAGGGAAGCTTGCTGTCATAAACCCTTTGCAAAACTTTATCTGGCCACGTTGCATCGCCTATCTGTAAATATAGCGGCTCCTCATCAAACCGATATTTATACTCGACTTTTCCGTCGGAATATACATTTATCTCGCGAAGTCGAGAAATCTTGATTTTAACCCATTTCTTCTGTTCGGCAAAAATCGTGAAATCGAGGACTTGTGTCTGATCAAGTTCGTGCACTATGTACGGTGCACCGTTCACTTTGGCAGCCTTTATTGTTTCACACCACTGTTCTTGTGTGAAAATCGAGCGATTTTCAGACTCCTTCTCTATTCGCGCGTGCATCGAATCTCCGGGATTTTGCGTATGACCGACTTCTAGGTATCTGTAATGACAGTAATTAATGAATGATTGGAAACTTCAAACGCTTAAGTCGTATTATTCAGACTATATCAATCGATTGAAATTGTCAATGTGTATGACCAGCTGGGCCCTGCCATTATGGAGGTTTGAAGCGTCTTACCCCGTATGGGGCCGTTCAAATACTACGTAACGCAAAATTTCCTGATTTGAGACCCACCCCCCCCTCCATAAAATAAGAAACAAATCCAGCCACCCTCTCTTCTCATTTGAAACCTGAAATTGCTCGAATCAGCAAGACCAGCCAACTTGAATCAGCAATAAAATCACAATTTCCAAGACCCCCTCTCGAGTGTTACGTATTACTCGAACGGACCCCATGTACAACAATCAGTGAATCGAACTTTCCTATTCTAATTATCATTCTGTAGGTCAGTTATATAATAGTAGTAGTAATAGTAAATGTTTATAGTAAGATCAGCTCTACAATACGCTGTACCTGTGCGTAATTTTCACGTTGAATTCTGTTGCAGCTCTCGTGTACATACAGTATAGGATGTGATTTCGATTCTGCCCGGCACAATTATCGCTGTAAAATCTAAAATCTTTAGTTCCGTCTTTAACTTTTTCGGATATGAAGTGCCAGAGACAGCTGCTTATTTCGTTGGCACCCCTTTTAGCAATTGTCTCATTCCAAACGTAACAAGTTCCCTCTTTCTTGGCCATGTCAAATACTGTGAAATTGTATATTGCAAGTTTCCGCTTGTAATACATGACGGACGTCTGTGATTGTGGCGTCACCAAAACCTATCGGATGTATTTTTTTCGTATAAACCATAAGCGAAGTGGTATGTGCCTTATATAACGTACATGTATAAATAACCAAAAATACCTTTTGAAGATCGAAACAGGCCGTACATATTATCGTCGTTCCAGTGTCGAGTGCTAGATCTTTATCTCCGTACATCAGATCACGGGATTTCATTTTCTTACTAATATGCTCGGCGTGAGTTTCCTGTTCCAACTCTTTTTGTTCAGATGTGAGTAAATTAAAGTGGCTGCAGGCTGCGCATTGGTCCTTCTTTGGCTTATGAAAGCTCAAATTAAACCCATAAAAAATTTTTCGGTAATGATGCTCCGAAGCGATGTTTGCATCATTTCGATCAGTCATCCACTCTTTGTATTGTCGGTACATTTTACCGATGTTGAGATTTTCGTCCAAGTACTATTACTGCCTATTACTTCTCGCTCGGGTGTAATGCGAGTCAACTCGTGGGAATGTTTCAATGTGATCTTGGACGGATTGTGTGACAGAAGGAGGTGTTTTTTTCGGCCTATTTGTGTGACATCCACGCCCATCCGATGCAATGAACTGTCCACCGTTTGTTTTCTTTTTTTCCACAGTTGTCAACCAATTACGAGTGATACCTTGAATAAAAAATGTGTACATTCAAAAGAGCGGTTCTCGCTTGCTTTGATCGCTCATCAGTCGTTCCAAATTTGACGTTCACTCAGTATATTTCATTTTTGACACAATCAGCAATAATTCACATAATATAAGCTGATTATTTCGAGCTATTTATGGCCGTTCAATTAATATCACGTTATTGTCGTATACTGAATGGTGAATAGTCACGTACCTAGAGTGTCGATGAACATTCTCCTACAGACCTTCACTTCTTTTGTGGAAGTCCTCAGAATAAATGTATGAGTGCGGTTTCTTCTTCTTGGATTTTCATTTTGCGCAGCACTATCCACCTTTATTGGCTTACGTGTATCCATATGCCGAGCAATGTAATCCCATTGACGTGTATGATCTTCTATCGCCCAAAATGAATCAAAAATTGTTTTACGCTCTGTCATATCTATTTTCTTTTCACATCGGAATCTACAGGTCCTATCACACCCGCTACGCATCTTTCTATCGGCGAAAGGAGTCCCCGTCCTCGAAACACCAGCTTTTCCTGAATTTCGTGCTTTTTTCGCAGCCAAATCTCTCCATTCCCTGGGGCACCTCCGTCGTTTTCTATATCTCATCGATGAGCATCCTGCGTCATCTTCGTCTTCGTGGTCAGCATGGTCATGCTCTTCAGAATTTTCCGAGGAGGAAACTCCTGAGGTGTGAGACCGATAATTAGAGTTGTCCGATTCGGAAAGGGGCTCGTACGCCGATTGCGTATGAAGATCAAAATTGCCAGGTCCGTTCATTGTGGCACGCGTTCGCACGAGTTTTGCGGAAAACGACAAAACGATGTACACGAAGCGTGTTTGATTCTGACCGATGTGAAGTTTGTTCCACAGTCTTTTGTCTATTACCTTCTCTATGCAACTACGAAGGATAGAAGGAGACAGAATCAGTCTGCTTCGATGGTATATTAGTGATATTCTGCATATTTCGTGTTATTTGTTTTTTCGTCTTTCAATTGAACGAAAGATTGTTCCTCAAGAGACAAAAGACTGTGGAACAAACTTCACATCGGTCAGAATCAAACACGCTTCGTGTACATCGTTTTGTCGTTTTCCGCAAAACTCGTGCGAACGCGTGCCACAATGAACGGACCTGGCAATTTTGATCTTCATACGCAATCGGCGTACGAGCCCCTTTCCGAATCGGACAACTCTAATTATCGGTCTCACACCTCAGGAGTTTCCTCCTCGGAAAATTCTGAAGAGCATGACCATGCTGACCACGAAGACGAAGATGACGCAGGATGCTCATCGATGAGATATAGAAAACGACGGAGGTGCCCCAGGGAATGGAGAGATTTGGCTGCGAAAAAAGCACGAAATTCAGGAAAAGCTGGTGTTTCGAGGACGGGGACTCCTTTCGCCGATAGAAAGATGCGTAGCGGGTGTGATAGGACCTGTAGATTCCGATGTGAAAAGAAAATAGATATGACAGAGCGTAAAACAATTTTTGATTCATTTTGGGCGATAGAAGATCATACACGTCAATGGGATTACATTGCTCGGCATATGGATACACGTAAGCCAATAAAGGTGGATAGTGCTGCGCAAAATGAAAATCCAAGAAGAAGAAACCGCACTCATACATTTATTCTGAGGACTTCCACAAAAGAAGTGAAGGTCTGTAGGAGAATGTTCATCGACACTCTAGGTACGTGACTATTCACCATTCAGTATACGACAATAACGTGATATTAATTGAACGGCCATAAATAGCTCGAAATAATCAGCTTATATTATGTGAATTATTGCTGATTGTGTCAAAAATGAAATATACTGAGTGAACGTCAAATTTGGAACGACTGATGAGCGATCAAAGCAAGCGAGAACCGCTCTTTTGCATGTACACATTTTTTATTCAAGGTATCACTCGTAATTGGTTGACAACTGTGGAAAAAAAGAAAACAAACGGTGGACAGTTCATTGCATCGGATGGGCGTGGATGTCACACAAATAGGCCGAAAAAAACACCTCCTTCTGTCACACAATCCGTCCAAGATCACATTGAAACATTCCCACGAGTTGACTCGCATTACACCCGAGCGAGAAGTAATAGGCAGTAATAGTACTTGGACGAAAATCTCAACATCGGTAAAATGTACCGACAATACAAAGAGTGGATGACTGATCGAAATGATGCAAACATCGCTTCGGAGCATCATTACCGAAAAATTTTTTATGGGTTTAATTTGAGCTTTCATAAGCCAAAGAAGGACCAATGCGCAGCCTGCAGCCACTTTAATTTACTCACATCTGAACAAAAAGAGTTGGAACAGGAAACTCACGCCGAGCATATTA
This sequence comes from Rhogogaster chlorosoma, assembly GCA_944452935.1. NCBI lineage: Eukaryota > Metazoa > Arthropoda > Insecta > Hymenoptera > Tenthredinidae > Rhogogaster > Rhogogaster chlorosoma. The sequence continues at coordinate 13,025,032 of OX101798.1, read as the reverse complement.
GTAAGAAAATGAAATCCCGTGATCTGATGTACGGAGATAAAGATCTAGCACTCGACACTGGAACGACGATAATATGTACGGCCTGTTTCGATCTTCAAAAGGTATTTTTGGTTATTTATACATGTACGTTATATAAGGCACATACCACTTCGCTTATGGTTTATACGAAAAAAATACATCCGATAGGTTTTGGTGACGCCACAATCACAGACGTCCGTCATGTATTACAAGCGGAAACTTGCAATATACAATTTCACAGTATTTGACATGGCCAAGAAAGAGGGAACTTGTTACGTTTGGAATGAGACAATTGCTAAAAGGGGTGCCAACGAAATAAGCAGCTGTCTCTGGCACTTCATATCCGAAAAAGTTAAAGACGGAACTAAAGATTTTAGATTTTACAGCGATAATTGTGCCGGGCAGAATCGAAATCACATCCTATACTGTATGTACACGAGAGCTGCAACAGAATTCAACGTGAAAATTACGCACAGGTACAGCGTATTGTAGAGCTGATCTTACTATAAACATTTACTATTACTACTACTATTATATAACTGACCTACAGAATGATAATTAGAATAGGAAAGTTCGATTCACTGATTGTTGCACTGAGAGAAAAAATTCGTCAGGTCAAAAAAACCTTGGTCGACCCAACAAAACGCGGCGGTTACGGGCGGCGAAATAAATATTATGCAAATGTGACAAAATGTTGGTTGCTTGAACTGAATCAAAACTTGTTCAGTGAAACGAATATGTAGTTGATTCAAGAAATGATAGATTCGTGTGAAAAAAAGATTCAGTCTACTGACGTTCACCATTTCGTTGATATGAAACAACCATGTTTAATCGGAATGTGGCCTTCTTGAACTGAATAAACTTTTGAACAAAGCAAAATGATGTTCTGTCCGTTTGATTGAACATCTTTCAATGTAACTAAATATTCTATTGAAACCGCAAATGATCAGTCCAGTCAACTTCATATTGAGTTCAGAGCAGAATTTCCTTTGCTGATTCGAGAAAATGTTTCGTTGATTGCAGCGAGACGTCGTTGGATTGAACAAAGCTTTGGATCAAGTGACGCGATATTCGGTTCGTTGGATTGAATATTGATCCGCGGAACTAAGTATTTAGTTGGAGCAACCAAAGATTACTCCGAACAATTTCAAATCCAGTTCAGGGCAGAATTTCTTTAGCTGATTCGAAAAAATGTTTCGTTGATTGCAGCGAGACGTTGTTGGATTGAACAAAGCTTTGGGTGAAGCGACACGATATTCTGTTCGTTCGACTAAATGTTGATCCGTAGAATAGAGTATTTAATTGGAGGAACCAAAGATTACTCCGAACAACTTCAAATCCAGTTCAGGGCCGAATTTCTATAGCTGATTCGAAAAAATGTTTCGTCGATTGCAGCGAGACGTTGTTCGATCGAACAAAGCTTTGGGTGAAGCGACGCGATATTCTGTTCGTTCGACATAAATGTTGATCCGTGGAACAGAGTATTCAATTGGAGGAACCAAAGATTACTCGAAACAACTTCAAATCCAGTTCAAGGCAGAATTTCTTTAGCTGATTCGAAAAAATGTTTCGTTGATTGCAGCGAGACGTTGTTGGATTGAACAAAGCTTTGGGTGAAGCGACGCGATATCCTAATTGTGCGACTAAATGTTGATCCGCGGAACCGAGTATTTAGTTAAGTATTAGGGTCGAGTAGTACTTTAGTCCTAAATATTCGGTTCCACGGATCAAAATTTAGTCTGCAAAACAGAATATCGCCTTACTTAACCCAAAGCTTTGGTCAATCCAACGACGTCACGCTGCAATCAACGAAATATTTTCTTGAATTAAACAAGGAAATTCTGCACTTAACTGGATTTGAAGTTATCCACAGTATTCTTTGGTTGCTATAAGAGATAATGCAACCAAAGATTACTCTGGACAACTTCAAATTCAGTTCAGTGCAGAATTTCATTTGGTAATACCATTGAACTTGGCATTGATGTGTCTCAACAAAGTATAAGTTTGTTCCTAAAACAGAGTTCGTTTGGCGTGAGGTTGACAATCTTGAATCAAAATCTTCATACACTCCTGATAAATATACGTGAAAGATTTCAACAATTTTTATAATCTTTTTTCCTATAATAAAAAACACGTGAAGCATAACATAATAAGACATATTTTGCTATGCAGGTAAAAAATTAAAGATCTGCTCATTTCAGTTATATACGTTTGCTTTTATTACTAAAGTCCAGGAATAAACTTATATTTAAGATCACAATATGGATGTATGGAACATGTGCATATCAAAAAGCAATCTGAGGCGTATTCTCTTCACCCTGATCACTGATCACTGTAGACTCGGGATCAGTTTAATCAGTGATCACAGGGTAAAAGGAATACGCCTTTGGATCGCATAAAAATTATTTAACAATGGGTTCTGCAATTGGTATCCTAGAATAACAGTGTTAAAATACTTGCTTTTGGCTTACACTTATAGCTGTTTGACCAAATTAGATTCACACTTACAGAATATGACTATAATATACGATACGACTCGCGTTTTTGTACTTAGGCAGCGCCTTGAACCCTGTTTTTTTAACAGAAGAAATCATTAAGGGTAATGCAATGTAATGTATCAAACTTTGATAATATACATGGATTTATTTGGAATTATGAAATCAGGTAAACTATTACATGGAAAATATCTGTTTGACTGAAAAACTTGATTCAAACTTACACAATATGACTATAATATACAATACGACCCTGGTAGTTTCTGTACTTAGGCAGTGGCTGGTATGCATGAAACGAAGTACATGCTAATGCTTCGATTACTTACTCTAAATGTGAAGCAGCGAGTTATAAGTTAAACATAGGATTATTCCAAAATGCTTGGTAGTAGATGCTACTACTTGGAGCATTAGCATATGCACTTCGTTTTATGCAAAACACCCAGTATCTTAAACCTTGGTTATTTCACAAATGATAGAGCTACAGGTAAATATGTGTGTGTATATATATATATATATATAAATGCTATAGTTTGGAGATCAACTCATGTCAACGAATACTATAACTAAAGTTATAACAAGATATATAGTTGTATCAAGTGGCCAACAAAATGTCTGACATATGCAACTATACTTATATGTGTATTGTATATCTCATCACAGATACACTTTTTTTATCTATCCTCTGTAAACTTATTTCGGTCGATCAGACAACACACCACGTTTCGACTAGGCAACAAATGACAAATATAGGACTTTTTAATCGACTTTTATAGGAGTCTCGAAACCTTAAAATTTTTGAAAGAGGCCTAAAATGTTTGGCACGTGGGCCAAATATTGGGCATAAGGATATCACCAGATGGGTGAGTCCCTCCCTAACCTTTGGAGCGTCAGTAGCAATTCAATTCTGTAAAAATATAAGAGGTAACACCTGGCGCTTGTAACGTTAATAAACGACACAAGTATTCACCACATAGAAGCATCGACTTTATGCATATCTCATCAGAGATACAAATTTTTCTTTTCATCTGTGCAAACGCATTTTATAGTTTCGAGCATACCTATATCTCATCACAGGTACATTTTTTATTTTCTATCTCTGTAAACTTATTTCGGTCGATCAGACAACACACCACGTTTCGACTAGGCAACAAATGACAAATATAGGACTTTTTAATCGACTTTTATAGGAGTCTCGAAACCTTAAAATTTTTGAAAGAGGCCTAAAATGTTTGGCACGTGGGCCAAATATTGGGCATAAGGATATCACCAGATGGGTGAGTCCCTCCCTAACCTTTGGAGCGTCAATAGCAATTCAATTCTGTAAAAATATAGGAGGTATCACCTGGCGCTTGTAACGTTAATAAACGATACAAGTATTCACCATATAGGAGCATGGACTATATATATATTATCAGAGATACACATTTTTCTTTTTATCTGCGTAAACACATTTCATAGTTTCGGCTATACCTATATCTCATCACTAGAACGAAGTACATGTTAATGCTTCGATTACTTACTCCAAATGAGAAGCAGCGAGTTACAAATTAAACATAGCATTAATCCAGAATGCTTGGTAGTAGATGCTACTACTTGGAGCATTAGCATGTACTTCGTTTTATGCAAAACACCCAGTATCTTGAACCTTGGTTTTTTCACAAATGATAGAGCTACAGGTAAATATGTGTGTGTGTATATATATATAAATGCTATAATTACGAGATCAACCCATGTCAACGAATACTATAACTAAAGTATAACAAGATATATATAGTTGTATCAAGTGGCCAACAAAATGTCTGCACATATGTAGCTATACTTATATGTATATTGTATATCTCATCACAGATACACTTTTTTTATCTATCTCTGTAAACTTATTTCGGTCGATCAGACAACACACCACGTTTCGACTAGGCAACAAATGACAAATATAGGACTTTTTAATCGACTTTTATAGGAGTCTCGGAACCTTAAAATTTTTGAAAGAGACCTAAAATGTTTGACGCGCGGGCCAAATCTTGGGCATAAGGATATCACCAGATGGGTGAGTCCCTCCCTAACCTTTAGAGCATCAATAGCAATTCAATTCTGTAAAAATATAAGAGGTATCACCTGGCGCTTGTAACGTTAATAAAGTGTTAACTTCATAGGAGTATCGACTATATATGAGGTGTTCGATTTTCGATTTCGATCAAACTATCTTTTCATGTTGCTTATTCCGAGTCAAAACTCCACCCTGAAGCATATTTCAATAGCACTTATTTTTTCCGATCACCCAATTAACCGAAAAATTGCATTGTTACCGTTTGACGAAGTTTAAGATTTTTCTTACCAAAACGACACTCTCTGGGGTGAAAATGACCCAGATATAAAATATTCAGTTTGAATTGAACTTTTTGAAAAAACATTTTTCCGAACCGACACCATTATCGATTGTAGAAGACATTCGAGTTTGAACACTGAATTTGAAATTCCAAAGAAAAGCTATTTCTGATTTTCATTTTTTTTTTTTTGTCATCTCAGAGAAAAAAAAGGTTAAACTTGGTCAAACGGTAACAATCCGATACTTTCGTTAATTGTCCGATCGAAATGAATAAGTGCTATTAAAAAACGCTTTGGGGTATGGTTTCAACTTGGAATAAGAAACGTAAAAAAAATTTGGATCGAAATCGAAAACTACAAGGTCAGATCACTCTCGTTTTCATATGGAACATCTCATATGTATACAGTGCGATTCTGTGGAAAGTTGGGAGCCGTGTGGGTAGGCAACCCTCATATTTACCGAAACGGCAACGCTGTCGTAGGGACAGTCGAACGTCTGCATCTACAGATGACATAGCGGCGGCTTTCACGTCGTTTGGTCAGAATCAAGTGACAGAATGACATATTTGAGGTTGATCGTAATATAACTAGTAAGACAGCGGGAATCGATATTCATTCGCGAAGAAGTGGTAACGAATTAGCGAATTGATTGCAGATGTCGATTTCTGTTTATTTGCAACGTTATTTGGGTCTAAACAACCCTCGGGGTGAAATTTACGAATCATTCTAATAAAGGTAACCAACAAATGTCAAACGATAATAATTCGTAATAAAGTCGTGGTAAAGTTACGAATTGATCGCAGATTCTGAGTTATGTTTATTTGCAAAATTATTTACAAGCTAGCAGTTCCTCGATGATGGACTGACTCGTCGCATCACTTCGACAACTACGGTCAGGAACACAGCGATGTAACTTCGATACAACGAGCAATCTACGAGGCATTTCTGACGTAGCAGCAAACCCCAAATTTTTTCACCTCCTAATAATTTGAATGCACAGTTTTGCGGAAATACTGCGCATAGTTCCAGAAGACGGTCAGAAGCTTATCTCGAAAGTTGCTTAAGAAGTCGGCATGTCGTCGGCACAACGCATTTAGTTTATTGTTATTGTACTACGTTTAATGAATAAAAAATGTTATTACATGATAGAAACTCATTGTAATGTAATCATTTTTACAAATATGCGACGCTTTATTCCACTCAGCTATCAAAGGCACAATTACCTACGTTTATTTACAGAACAATACTTTCAATTAATTCATTCCTCGCTGAGACCACTACAAGATTATCGGTAGGCGAACAGGTGATCTTTGATTCGTAAATTTCACCTCGAGGGTTGTTTGGACCCAAATAATGTTGCAAATAAACAGAAATCGACATCTGCAATCAATTCGCTAATTCGTTACCACTTCTTTACGAATTAATATCGATCCCCGTTGTCTTACTCGTTATATTACGATCAACCTCAAATATGTCACACTGTATGTTGATTCTGACCCAACGAAGTGACAGCTGTCGCTACGTCATCAGTAGGTGCAGACGTTCGACTGTCCCTACGACAGCGTTGCCGTTTCGGTGAAATACGCCGGTTGCCTACCCACACGGCTCCCAACTTTCCACAGAATCGCTCTGTATATTATATCTGAGATATTCTTCCCAAGTGAGACAGGTTCGGGTCCTCACCCTAATCCATTTTTTTATGTTATCAACAACCCAAAAGGAACCTAGGTGAATTATTCAAATACTTCCTGAGCTGGAGATTTTGAATTTTCATAAAAAAATTATGTTCAAATAATTGTAACTCGGCTCGCGTTGGTCGAATCACAAAAAACAAGAGCATGAAAATGACTCTCATAAATTGTACTTTTCGCATAAAATAATATTGGAATTTCATGACGTATCGTTGACGTCATGACATCATCATTTCCCGGTTTAAATTAATGTTGTACGGCTTAGCCGGCTTAGCCCACTAAGGCAGCTGAGCCGGTTAAAAATTAGCCGGCTAAAACGGCTTAGCCGATTAACCGGTTAGCCGGCTGATCGGCCAAGTTAAGCTGGATGGATGAATGGATGGATGGATGGATGGATGGATGGATGGATGGAAGGATGGATGGATGGATGGATGGATGGATGGATGGATGGATGGATGGATGGATGGATGGATGGAGGAAGGGATGGAGGGATGGAAGGAAGGATGGATGGATGAATGGATGGATGGATGGATGGATGGAGAGATGGATGGATGGAAGGATGGATGGATGGATGGATGGATGGATGGATGGATGGATGGATGGAGGAAGGGATGGAGGGATGGATGGATGGATGGATGGATAGATGGATCGATGAATGGATGGATCCATCCATCCATCCATCCATCAATTCAACTATACATCTATACATCCATCCATTCATTCATACTTCCATCCATCCAGTTTAACTTAGCCGATCAGCCGGTTAACCGGTTAATCGGCTGAGCCGTTTTAGCCGGCTAATTTTCAACCGCCTTAGCCGGCCAAGCCGGCTAAGCCGTACAACACTAGTTTAAATGCAAAAGCTTGATTTTCGCCATGTATGCCACTTTTATTTTAATTCTCCATTATTCTACATTTGAATGAAAAAAAATTTTAAACCGTGTCTCATCATGGGCAGAATTTTCTTTCGATTTTTTTGTTTTTATTTTTCATACATTCATATGAAAAAAATCGAAAAATAAAATATAAAATAAAATGAAAAATAAAGGCAAAATAAAAATTGTTTAATTCAAATATACAATAATGGAGGATTTTTTCAAAAAAATCAAAAGTTGCATATTCAGCAAAAATCAAACTTTTGTATTGACAACTAGAAATAATAATGTCAAGACATCAACGATACGTCATAAAATTTCAATAATATTTCAACTGAAATATACAATTTCTGAGAGTCATTCCTATATATTCTTGTTCTTATTATTCGACCACCGCGAGTCGAGTTATATTTATTTGAAAATTATTTCATTAGAAAAATTCAAAATTTCCAACTGAGAAAGTATTTGAAAGAAAAATTTGAAATAATTCACCTAGGTTCCGTTTGGGTTATTGATAACAAAAATCATTATCAAAAAAATTGATCAGGATGAAGAACCGAGCCTGTCTCAGAGAATACCTCATATATAAAAATACTCGCTCTAAGTTGCCTTGTTTATCATTTAAAGACACGATACATAATATATTTCATCGCTCATGACGTGCATGCTATAAGGTTGATACGTGATTAATTGCTTCTGTGATATGAATCCCCAGTTTTGTGTTTCGGTTACTTGAAATGCGCATACATGATCTGCAAGACCCAAATTCACCAATTCTTTCAATAAAAAATGCAATTGCCGATTGGCATCGATGAGCACATATCGAATCTTGCCGAATACTGGTTCATAATTGGCATCGTCAATCATCAGAATCATACCTGGTTTATACTTGGTACCATTAACTTTTGCCCAGGTTGCGGTCATACATTTACGATCAAAATCATTCGGAAGAGCTGCCTTAAAATCATTAAACTCATCATTAATACTCAAATCTGTTTGGAGTATAACGCCCCAAGACATACGCTCGTCAAACCCTTTATCATTGAGAAACCTATGTGCCATTCGAAGTTGATGTTTTAAAGCTAATGTGTAAGCTGGATTAACACGTGAGGTTATGACTTTGGAATTTTTTTTCAAATCTTGATGTTTTCCTTCATAACGTATGGTTGAAATATTTTTCAATGGACCAAGCTCTTGCATGAGACGTGGGTAATGATTTAAAAAATGGTGTTTCGGTTTGAGATTTTCTTGGAAAAGTTCCATGTATAATTGATGATGTTCAACTATCAGAGTGCGAAGTAACTGGCAACCTTCAAATGTAACTGTTGGAGCCATTATTATGCTGTAAATTTCCCGGAGTATAACGTACAATTGCCATGTTACATCATCTGGTGGAACAAGATCACCTATGATTAAACCCAAATATTGCACTAAACAAGACATTTCAGATACTGACATAATAAGACATCCTGATTTTAAGGCATCTCTCTTTAGTGGAGGTGGAATGTTCGTAGTTATGCTGGTATTGAAATCAAAAAGCTGAATCCTATTGTTAAGGGTTTCGAGGGAAAACACTTTGTCTACGTGTACCAATCTATTTAGAATCTTTGCAATATCATATCTGAATATACCTTCTTCTAGATCATGTGAGGTGTCAACACTAGAATTTCGTATGGCGTGATAATTTGGGATCTTATTGAAAACACATTCCTCATTGACACCTCGAGAACCCGCAGACACGTCTACGTGATAATTTTCGGTAGTACGTAACATTTCAACATTCTCTGCCACTTGATGATGTAGTGTTTCCTCATCAATTAAACAAATTCGACAACAATATTGGGAATTGAAGCTAGTTGTAAAACCGAAAATACTGTTGAGCCCTAAATTATCGCCTATAATCAACGCTAAAGCAAAGTATATTCTTGTTTCTGAACCATCAATTAATATGTCAATGCCATTAGTTTCAAGCTCAGTAATTTGATGTATCAGATTGGCGAATAGAGTCTTATTTCCATATTTTGCCTGGTCTTTAGTGTGATGCAATTGAACAAGTAAGATATTTTCAAGTCTACTTTGATACTCCAGAGGGAAACAAGCTATGGTGCAATATACAGCTCCTAGTTTATGGACTCCTTTCGATGACCCTAAGGGGTTGTTTATTTCAAAATCGTCGAAATACATTATTAAGGGTAAAACAATTTTCCCCTGAAAATTTTGTTCAATTGCTTCCCACCGTTTGCCTTGGACAATCGATGTCATAACTTCACTTTCCTTAAGCTTCGCGAGCCGTGCAAGAGACTCCAAAACGTTAGGTAGATTTAGGAATCTTTTCAAAAGTGTTTTCAGAGGTATTATTTGTATATTTGAATCAACAACGTTGATGTTCATAGCTGTGCTGTTACGTCTTGGTTGCAATCTAGCTCCTATACAAATTGACTCCGCTGCGATGAGATGATTAGAATTTTTAAGGTAATTGAATGTTTCATGTTCGGTAGAAAATTTTTTAAAAGACCCTCGTATCAACTCAAACATAGAATTTAAGTCTGTTCTTGTGTCTGGGCATTTAGCACAGTTATTTCTTTGTTTGAGTACTTCATAACACGTAGAATCATACAGTTCACTAACGTCTTGGATCACTTCTTGTGCAAGGGCTCTATTAAGAGAAGTGTTGGCATAAAGTTTGGTAACAAAAGAACCAATAGCTTTAGAAATTATATTCGAAAATTCTGATACGGAAGTACAAGGCTCAACAATATCTGGTATTAATACACGTTCAGCATCAACACGGCAATTTGATGGTTCTTTGTTTGAATTTAATTCAGTACTGGAAGTCGGTTCCAATTCCACGTGGAAACTTTCTACATTATTATTGCATTGAGTAGTGGAAGAGCTTTCATTACTGAAATGCTTCTGGATCAAATGTTTTTTATACGCGTAGATATTGTTAAAGCTTCGTAAACAATGTGTCAGCGGGCAAGACAAGGTTGAATTTTGTTGTGTACCGTGACTTAACTTGAAGTGTCCAATGAAAAGGTTGATAGACGAAAACTGATTGTTGCATAGCGGACATGGATACATATTGGCGAATCAAGAACTATTCAATACTTATTACAGGGCTTCTACTTCTTAGTACGCTTCAAATCAGGTGGGATACAGATCAGGAGAGTGGCGTGAAATGAAAAAAAAGGGTATATCCAATTTAGGGTATACGTATAAATATGATTCTTCCAAAATCACAGGAAAAGCTGTTATGAATTGATATTAAAGGCAGTGACAGCCCAGTTAAATTATCAAAATGAAGACATGCGTTTCAGAATATCAGGGAGAGAATTGTGCAGAGATTATGTGGACCACTTGATGCAATTTCTCTACTGCACTATTCGGCAGTTGCAGTTGTCGCTTTGTTTTGTAAAATGTTTATAATGTCCATAATATAAGCGATTTGTTTGTCAAATTTAGTGGTGAATCGGTACAAACCGTGTTGCATCAACAACCAGATGTGTTCACTTTGAGGTGGGTACGTAGCATTGAAGACGTGAAATGTCTTGAAGCAAATATCAATAGCCTCCAGCATTGATGGGATGGTGTACAAAGTTTGGTCGATGCAGACGTAGAAAGCAGATATTTCTTTAATGGTAGGTCCGACAATGATGACATAGGGTTGAACTGTCAATTTCATGATAGACGTGGCCTCAACTTTTCTTTCCTGGATACGAGAGACATCCCCTGGAACCTATAGTACAGATAACTTTTAAATGTTGGTATATGTTTAAACACTGAGAACATTGGAGTACTTTAGACACCACATTATCATTTGAGATTTATATGAAATATCTTAGTTTTATTACACGCAGAAGCAGAGTTTTTAAATTACTCATTATCGATAGAAAGAAAAGTTTCAGATTTTTTGCAAACCAATCTCCTAGTTTTGCATAGGAAAAAAAAAAAAAAAAAAAAAAAAAAAAAAAAACAATCCCTGACATTGCCGGCATCCTATTTAACTATTATCTTCAGCGACATCTACTGTAAACGACAATATAAAATGGCTAACCTTGGCATGTTCTATTAGGCTTTCTATGCACTCGGCAATCGTTGGTTTCCAATGTTTAGCCTTGGTCCGGATTCTGCCTTTCGGTGGCACGAGGTGGGGTAGAAGCGACAATTGAACTGCGACTTTGCTGTCTACGAAACAAAATTACAAAATCCTTTGAATGCACTGCTTCGTAGAATCAGACCCCAATAATGTTAGAATGATAGTTAACCGATAGCAGTATTTATCATTCGTTAATGTTTCTACTGTTTGACGATCAATTAAACTCGATTGACCCAATAATTGAATCAAAAATGTATATTCTAGCGCATATTAACGGGGCACAATTGCATCAAAGCTGCACTGAAATTACTTAAGATCAACCAAAGTGGTAGAAATTATTATATTGATATTTTAAATTCGTGTGTGAAATTTAATAACATATTTTCCTTAAACTCCATCAATCCCCATAAAATAACTATTTCAATGCTATTTAAATATCTGTTACCCCTCACCTTCATTTAATTCGTCAGATTTCAAGAGATCGTACAATTCATTGATTTTTTGATCTTTTGTCACGTTTGATAGATCATGAATGATTTGAAAAAAGTTTCGCCAGTTAGCTGGGGTGAGAGCCGTCTCGGATAGTTCAAGAAGTTGAAAATCGCGGGAGACGAGGTAATGACCGTTAGGATTCTGTAGAATTGGCCACTGCTTATAGATATCAGCTACGCTGTTCCATCCTGACTGCTCAATTTTTTGCCTGCGATACTGATAAGTTGCAGCCCAATGACCGATCACCACTTCCCATGGCGCTTGGTTGTTTTCCAACCATCTGACACTACTCTGAGTTTCAATATCTGCTGTAAGTTCAAAAAAGTTCTTGCAATGGGTAGAGAATCAAAAAGTTGGAGAACAAATCTTATTTTTTTTGTTGTTGTGTTTGAGTCATATAATACTCCAAATTTGGGATAATTTACTAATGATTCACAGCATCATAACACAATGATAAAAATATGATGGAGCAGTTAACAGCTGAATGTATTGACGTTAATTAATATAAGATAGTTAAACCGGAGAAGCAAGTTTTCCAAATCTTACTCCAAGGTAATATTAGAAATTTTCAAAACTTTTTACAAGGATTAACTAACTATATTGCATAATTCAATTCAGAAGAAGTTGAGCAGATTCATCTGCTAGTTCTAACTCATAGTAGCTAGTTCAAACTCATTCAATTTGGTTATCAACTGAACTATTATATCAATGATTTACCTTCGGTCCTTTCATCGCCACTACATTGATCCATAGATGTACTGGACGAGCTCTCACTGGAGAAAGGTTCGCCTGTTAATTTTCTATACTCGCGTATCTTGTTTCTATATTTGTCCATAAGTTTACCGCGAGATGTAATAGACTTTTGTGAGCGGGAAAATTTCTTCTTAATTGGTGGGATATAATATGTGCCTGCCACTTCGGATTCTGGGAATACTTCCACAATTTCATTCGCAATCACTTCGAAATCTTCGTTTCTGAAAGATCTACGACTGAAGAATTAAAAAAAAACCAATTACTTCCAGTCATGTAACACCTAAGCAGGAAAAATAATCTTTTCTATGATGCTCACTTGTAGTTTTCTTTTAAAATTTCGGAAATTATAATTCCTACTATCAAGTTTCTGCATTTCCTAGATAACGTCTTAGTTTTCGTGTAGGATTTCAGAATAGCGCGACCTTGCATGGATTGCTTTAGCATCTGTCGGACATGTGGGCGACGAAGTTTTGTACAAAGTATTGTTTCATTTGCGTTAGTATCTGTATTCTCCTCTGAGTTATCTTCAAATCCAAGGCCAGAGGTCTCAGAATTATCAGTGGTTTTCTAAATGTGAAAATATTTTACCTCAATGATGTTAGTCCCTACAATTGCTGTGATATTGAAACAATGAGGATGTCCTCCAAAACATTCTTCGCATCTACTTGTTAATTATCGAATTACTCACTTGTAACTTTGGATTGTTATTCATATCGGAAAAATGATCTCCCCATTTCAAGCTGAATTTGATTCTCAATCCGATTTGGGGGATGAGTTCCTTAATGAGGTCCGCGGTTAGGTTACGAATGTTGCTTTCATTTATGCCATTTTCTGTTGAGCAAAACGTTTTCAAAGATTTTTCAAGATTATAACAGAAGTTTCAAAAGGGGCGTACCCGGATATTGAGACAAATTTTATTAATTCTGGCAAATGCTGTACAGCTGACTTTGATTGTACAGTCAGGCTAAATCAAACTGTTGAATCTTTCATTCGAATTCTAGCCCAGAAAATTGGAAAAATACAGATTTCACTTTCAATTGATTAATATAACCGAGACAACCGAAGAATGAAACCACGTTTGGCAAGTTGAAGCATTTGAGTAACATTTGGGGTTTCAATTTCTTTTTGCAATACATACTGAGAAAAAAATCTACAAATAGTGCGATTTATGTTACCGGCTGCCAACTAAATATTTTTGCGCGACATTTTTTTTAGAAGCATATTAATACATTTTTTCGAGGAGACAAGTCATTGTCGATGAAAAGGAAGAACGTCCCATATGCCTTATTATGGCATACTGATGCCAAAAAAGCATATTATTGTTCAAACTTTGCCTATCGCTTTGAAAAAATAAAAATCGCATAGAGTCGAAAAGAAAATCAATTTTCCTAAAATCAAAGGGACCTAAGCCAAAAAGATATGGCCTTTTGGCATTAATTGTTTTTTTTTTTTTTAAGACCCACTTCTCGCCCGTGGTACACAATATACTATACCCCGTTCCACGAGAGAATACCCAAAGAATGAAACACAACTCGTCCGGTTCGGTCAGATCTCGCCCAACGCTCCGCCCATTTTACCCACTTCATCGCACCAAACGGGTCGTACGGCTGAGCAGACCCGGCTATAGCGACAAGGGACCCTCAGTCTTTGAGCCCCTTTGAGCCTAGCTTGACAAATATATTCGGGGCCCATGCGTACGATAATTTAGATCCGGCGTTGACTTGCCAGCCCCACTACCCACACCTGGCTCTCAGGCCGTTCGAATCCGGGTATTCTCTCGTGGAACGGGGTATATTTTTCCGTCATTTTGCGGGAAAAAAGTTATGATTTTCAGCACAACTAAGTACTGCTGCAACTGAGTTCTCATTTAGACAATCAAATATTTGATGGCATCAGTTCCGTCCACCAATTGAAGTATAATTGCGACAAACAAAATATTTAGTTGGCAAGCGACAATCCGTACCCAATATATATTTATATGTGTATACCCGTGTCCTATTTTTTTTTCCTCTGGAGCGCACCCTGCTTCTTTATGCAATATCTGACCGTGCAACAAGAAAATTGTTAAACTTACCTTGAAAACGGTCGACGAGGGATTCCAAATCCCACGCGATCAGCAGCTTCTTGCAGTACTCGTCGGCCATTTTACACGAGGCACTTCGGCATGGAGATTTGAAAATTTCAATATATCTGATATTTTGTCACTATCACAAAATAAAACTTGACCGTTGTCTTGAGGCTACACGAGATGAATCTTCATTTACTTTTAACAACTCCAACGTGGAAGAGTAGGTAAAAAGCAAACGCGTCTGTAATATGTACGTGCCGCATAGGCCGTGGTAACGAAGCGAGGCGTGGGACCGAAGTGAGCGTTCGGCGTTTCCCACTCGACGTCCCAGACCAAGCGCCCGTGTCACATGACTATAGCGTCCAATGAGATCGTGGATCGCGAGTGGCGTGATTTCAACAGCCAATGCCTGCGAGCGAGATTCAAAAATCTCGGCGAGCTTCGTCATGTCGCCACTTGGCGTTTCTACGCACAAACAAATGTAACGTGATATAACGATATTGGGGTTCCGGCAGCCGCGCAATGCCAGATCAGCTACCCTCCAAGGAGAAAACAATCGAGAAATTAGGAGTTTGCATGAAATGTTTGTTCTAAATGGTACTCCGTTGACACATACAGTCCTCCTGAATTATTTCGTTTTCTCCAATCCTTATTAATATATGAATTTTTAATCCTTCAAATAAGGCCTTTTCCAATCCCTCGACAAAATTCTAAAAATTTCTTCGATCAAAGTCGATCGTTAATTCGGGCCATATCCGGAAGCAAAAACTATTTTTCCTATATTTATTTTACGAATTGAAGAAAGAATTCCTAAAGAATTTGCATAATGGGGTATTTTTATTGGTAATTATCCATTTTTATGCACGAAGTCGATGATTATACCCTACGTTCACGGGAAGACTACCCAACGATATAAATCTTTCACCTTTTATACCGCATATACATTACGGCCCGGAGCCCAAACGTACAGCGCCGTGCCTAGGGGTGGGGCAAAGGGGCAGCTGCCCCAGGCGCTGTGTCATGAGGGCGGCCGGTGGACTCGCGTAGATTTTTTTGTTTAAATAAAATATTAAATTCTGTATTAGAATATTAAATCGGAAGAGGCTATATTAAAATAACTATCGGAAGAGGCGGGTTCTCTCAGCTTGCCCCAGGTGCCCCAAGAGCTAGGCACGGCACTGCAAACGTATGATCATTTAGATACGGCGTTGCGTTGCGAGCCCCATTAGCTCCAGCCGACTCTCGAGCCGTTCGAAGCTACGCGACGTTTGGGTAGTCTCTCCGCGAACGGAGTGTTACGAACGGCCCCGATATCGCATTTTTTCCAAATTTATTCTACTGCGAGTAGTGCAGTCAGCGCATTCCTACACGCGCGCGCTCGCCGGAAGGCAGAGCAGGAAATGACAACCGAAACCATCGATTCAGCGATTTGCAATAAACCCCACCATCGATCAACCCGAGGTTTCTTTATCGAAACCGAGGTGATTGCTCGTCAGTCGAATTAATACCGAAAGTTGAGCAAAGTGCTCACCCCTCTAACGCGCACCCTGAACCACGCCTAACCGTCTTCGAGGACTCCTGACAAGGGCTGAGTGTGAAGCAGACCAGAGAGCAGATTCGAAGAAGGTCCATCAAAAAGACAGCTGACTCGGATCTGACTGCTCGGCATAAGCTGCACCAGCATCATCGTGAAGGAAGTCGCTCAACGGTGGGCTCTTGGAGTTGGCTCGGGTGACGCGCAGAGGTGAATTCGGTAGGCTCATTCCTTCTCTACCTTCCATATTTCGCATTGTATTATCGAATAACATTTAGTTTAGTATTAGCTATCTAGCACATGAGTTAACGTTATAGGGAATTAGTCTCTTAAGTACCGTATTCTTGCAACTACTATTCTCGCAACTATTCATTGAATAAACGCATATTTAAAGTAACACGACAGAGGTTCCTCCTAGACCATTCACAAATAGCACAGGTGTCCTTAGGACTTTATTCAAGCAAGCCCAAGAGATTGATCTTCAGCCGCTCGGAGATTACTCTCTTTCTCGAATTATATAAGAATACGACACCCGAAGCCTTCAGCTCGGTTGTCCGTAACAGGAGTATACATTGTCGTGTAACGTAGAGTTAATTTACCTCGCAATTTCGTGTTATACATATATTATGTATATATTAGGGTGCTTTTATTTTGACGACCATTTTTTTTTTTTCGGTCCCGTACTGAAATTTTGTTGGTAATGCAAAAAAAGAATTTCCCTTAAAATATGAGCCCTTAAAATTAATGTTTAGAACTCTCTCAAAGCGGTTGAAGATTTCCCATTTAAATAACATGTAAAGTCAGATCTTTTTTTTTCAAATCCCTACAACTCAGCTGCATTTTGTGCTATCATATCGCCCATAGTGGCAAATTACTCGTGATTGAGCCCTCTACAAAAGTGCTCATTGCGATGTAACTGTAACTCACACCGGTGAGGTAGCACAGGTTAATTTTTGTATAAATTTCTTGTTTTTTTGTTATTCTTTCATCAATGGCTAAAGTTACAGGAAAAATGTGGATGACATATTTATAGGAAATTCAATTTCCTACAAAAAAAGTCCTCTGAGCCAAATCTCTAAGATTGATATTTCTCGAGTTATTGAGCTTTGACTTTTTTGTAGTATGAAATTACATTACTAATTACATTACATTACTCATCTTTTTCCTCACTCGCAACTTGAAAAATAGATAATTACTCAAGAATGTGGTAATAGGATATGGAAAATCTATGTACATTACAAAAATTTGACTCAATAATCCATTAAAATTTCCTACTACAAAAAAGTCAAACCTCAATAACTCGATAAATATCAATCTTAGAGATTTGTCTCAAAGGACTTTTTTTGTGGGAAATTGAATTTCCTATAAATGTCATTCACATTTTTTGTGAATTTTAGCCATTGATTGAATAACAACAACAAAAAACAAGAAATTTACACAAAAATTGACTTAAGTGACCTGTACTACCTCACCGGTGCGAGTTACAGTTACGTCGCATTAGGCACTTTTGTAGAGCACTTAATCACGAGTAATTTGCCACTATGGGCGATATGATAGCCCAAGATGCAGCTGAGTTGTAGGGATTTGAAAAAAAAAGATCTGACTTTACATGTTATTTAAATGGGAAATCTTCAACCGCTTTGAGAGAGTTCTAAACATTAATTTTAAGGGCTCATATTTTGAGGGAAATTCTTTTTTTGCATTACCAACAAGATTTCAGTACGGGACCGAAAAAAAAAAAATAGTCGTCAAAATAAAAGCACCCTAGTATATATATACCTTTAACTATATTAATATATGTATAATAGAGTGCTTCAAAAAATATATTTTTTTTCCGTTCCTACCCCCTCGAATGTTAATGGTTTAGAAGAAAAAAATCCTTCCCAAAAATGGTCTATCTAGCTCAACTCTAAGAGGTAGCTCTTTTAATTTTAATCTCCCATTTACTTAACATGGAAAAATTTTTCTTTTCATTAAAAGTTAAATTACTCGCGAACTACTTGATATTTTTCGAATTCACGCATAGATCATTGAAGCTGATTCTTTAAGGGGAGGCACCAGTCGAATTTGACCGATCGATCTAGAGAATTCTAAATTCTCGAATATCTCCGAAACGGGGGTATCAATCGGATTGTCCTTGCGGCAGCCGATGTTTGAGGAGTAATGACGTCGAGTTTTCTGGTAAAATGCATGAAATCTTTATTTTTTTTTTTTATGCGTCGAAAAATGCGGGCGGGTGACTTATTTCGACTAGCATCAGTGCCCACGCATCATTGACGCGGACAAAAGTATGTAACAACAAGTCTACACGGTATGACGAGCACACCCATTACAAAACATCTTCGTTCCATGCAGTAATAAAGTGGAAAAGTGCAATTCAGATTTCGTTGTAATTAGCGATTGAAAGTTGTTGGGCCGCCATGGTAAATGGTTGGGTTGTCATGGCAATCCTTAGTTTCCGAGATGCAACAATGTAGTCCACCGTCTGCAGTACCGACGAAACGACTCTGCGCTGTCCTTTCTTTCTCGGGCATCTCGGAAACTAAGGATTGCCATGACAACCCAACCATTTACCATGGCGGCCCAACAACTTTCAATCGCTAATTACAACGAAATCTGAATTGCACTTTTCCACTTTATTACTGCATGGAACGAAGATGTTTTGTAATGGGTGTGCTCGTCATACCGTGTAGACTTGTTGTTACATACTTTTGTCCACGTCAATGATGCGTGGGCACTGATGCTAGTCGAAATAAGTCACCCGCTCGCATTTTTCGACGCACAAAAAAAAAAAAAATAAAGATTTCATGCATTTTACCAGAAAACTCGACGTCATTACTCCTCAAACATCGGCTGCCGCAAGGACAATCCGATTGATACCCCCGTTTCGGAGATATTCGAGAATTTAGAATTCTCTAGATCGATCGGTCAAATTCGACTGGTGCCTCCCCTTAAGCTTTCAAAAACTGTCTAATAAAAAATAAATAAAAAAACAAAAAATAATAATAATTAATGATTTCTTCAAAAATCCGTACTTTTCAGATGGCATAAACTTGTGTTTTGATTACAATAATTATACATTATTATAGAGTTTTGAAAAGCTTAAAGAATCAGCTTCAAGGATCTATGCATGAATCCGAAAAATATCAAGTAGTTCGCGAGTAATTCAACTTTCAATGAAAAAGAAAATTTTCCCATGTTAAGTAAATGGGAAATTAAAATGAAAAGAGCGACCTCTTAGAGTTGCGCTAGAGAGACCATTTTTGGGGAGGATTTTTTTCTTCTAAACCATTAACATTTGCGGGGGTAAGAACGGGAAAAATAAAATAAAAATATTTGTGAAGCACCCTGATGTATAATCATCCGTTTGGTGCATAAAAATAAATAATTACCAATAAAAATACCCAATTGAGCAAATTAGGTATTTTTTTTTTCATTAGTAAAATAAATATATCCCTCTCACTACTCTTTTTCTCTCGGTCTCTTCACCTCCGCTAAATCTCATCGTTTCTCTACATTGTAATCTATTTGCTATGTTATGAACAAGTTACCTATACAATGTCGCTTTGATTCACTAAAAATTCTGATGGCAGTATTTTCTTGATTTCCGTAATTGTCTAATTTCTCATTAATGAATTATTAATCACAATGGGCATGTTCGAATAATTCTGTTTGTAATGATAATCCAACTTGAACGATTCCCAAAGTCCCTGCTTCCAAACAGCGCGGCGACGATACACGGGACACGGTCCTACGACGCCGTGCCATGTAAAAAATTGGGAAGAAAAATGAAACAAAAATACAGCAAGGAATGCGGTCGTATTTTTGTCGAAATTTTGAATAATGATTTTTTAAGAAAAATCGATAAAACTTTGATTATTTTTTTCCTAAATTTGTCCTAAATTCAATTTAAATTGAAATTAAAATTGACGTATGCATATAATAATATTATAATGAATAAAAATATTATAATAAAATTTATGAAAAACAATTATTTCGAATTTCAATTTGAATTTAAAAAATATAAAAAAAGTACCATAAAAAATTGTGATTTGAAAAAAAGAATGTTTAGAACGAAAGTTTCTTATTTTCTCGTGCAGAACACGAATCTGAAAAAAATATAGGTTTACTTTTAAAAAACCAGTTGACCTTCAAATGGCCTTGATACTACGACTTTGAAAAAAATTCAAAAACACTATCTGATGTCCCCGCTGAAACCATGAAACTAATGTCTAAAACATTTTTTCGTATCTCACTTCGTTTGGAAGAAAATCGCCAGGGTCACTCAGAGTGCCTCACCCTGTCTATACCGTGGTTATGAGGGATATGAATCGAAATCTGTAAAGAATCCAGTTGGGTTTTTTTCTCGTAGACATCTGAAGACTTTTTTTTTACAAAAGAAAACTCTCTGGGTCGATGAAAACACATATTTCCGTGTTTTGTTTTTTTTTTAGATTGAATGTGTTTAAATGTAGTGGGAAAAATTCGAAAATAATTTCAACCAGAAGCTGACTAAAAACCAAGAAACTTTTGTATAAAACTTCTTTGGACTGATCTCAATTCATCAAGTTACATGGGCGAACACGTGTTGTCTCATCTTCGAATACATACACGCAACCAAGAAATCTGAAATAATGCACAACATTTTTTCTCACATCGGGTGACATACTCAAATTATTTCAGAACTTTCAGAGACATAGAATATCGTAGGTGGCCCACTCGACGAAGAATCCTTCATATATAGATGTTGACATATTAATTACCAGTTAAGAAATAGTGACTCAAATTCCTTTATTCATAATAGCCAAAACCTTTTCTCAGTGACGATGCGTATATATAATTTGGATATGCTCATTTAGTTGGTTGAATCTATATCAGCGATTTGCGAAACAAATTCCTTATACTTCAAACAAGAACATTTGTATTCAATTGAATTCGCCTGCTAATTTGGATCAATGAAATATCCGTAATTGTTTGAAGTCTACAAGCCACTCGAGTCGACAAAAATATTCTCAGTTCTTTGAACTCGTCTGCGCATTCAAATCAACGAAATTAGTTTTTATAAATTGACCTCAGTAGCTGATTTGAATCAAACAAATATATGTTAAATGCACAAATTTCCTTTGATTGTTCCGAACGCACAAGCAGTTTGGCCGAAAAATTTAATTTGTTCGCCGCAATAATCAGAAGTTTCAAACTAAAGAAACATTTAGTCAAATCAACCGAACGCATTTGACAGAGTTGATCGAGTTATAAGTTTGAATTGAATAAATACGGATGAATTGATTCTATCAAACCACTTGTTTTATCGAACGATGCATATCGATTGTTTCAAGCAGTTCAAATTTGGTTCATCCAATCGCACTATTTTTTCAAGACAACAATGCATGTGGTTGATGCAACTACATGCATCCAAACACATCGCCTCGATACTTCAACCGAATGGTTTTAATCCAAACAATTAATCTATAGTTGTTTTGAATAAATGTGCAGTCGAATCAACTATATATTCCAAATAACTCATTTGTTCGATTCAAATGGCCGAGATTTGTTATGGTAATTACGGCTTATTCATTCATACAAAATGATGGTCAAAGCAACTATTTTTTATGCAACAAAATCAGTATGGGTAATTCAACGAATTTTTTCTCTCAGTGTGTACATGGGGTCCGTTCGAGTAATACGTAACACTCGAGAGGGGGTCTTGGAAATTGTGATTTTATTGCTGATTCAAGTTGGCTGGTCTTGCTGATTCGAGCAATTTCAGGTTTCAAATGAGAAGAGAGGGTGGCTGGATTTGTTTCTTATTTTATGGAGGGGGGGGTGGGTCTCAAATCAGGAAATTTTGCGTTACGTAGTATTTGAACGGCCCCATACGGGGTAAGACGCTTCAAACCTCCATAATGGCAGGGCCCAGCTGGTCATACACATTGACAATTTCAATCGATTGATATAGTCTGAATAATACGACTTAAGCGTTTGAAGTTTCCAATCATTCATTAATTACTGTCATTACAGATACCTAGAAGTCGGTCATACGCAAAATCCCGGAGATTCGATGCACGCGCGAATAGAGAAGGAGTCTGAAAATCGCTCGATTTTCACACAAGAACAGTGGTGTGAAACAATAAAGGCTGCCAAAGTGAACGGTGCACCGTACATAGTGCACGAACTTGATCAGACACAAGTCCTCGATTTCACGATTTTTGCCGAACAGAAGAAATGGGTTAAAATCAAGATTTCTCGACTTCGCGAGATAAATGTATATTCCGACGGAAAAGTCGAGTATAAATATCGGTTTGATGAGGAGCCGCTATATTTACAGATAGGCGATGCAACGTGGCCAGATAAAGTTTTGCAAAGGGTTTATGACAGCAAGCTTCCCTTGGATGCGGGCAAAAAGAAGGATTTGCAGTCACTCCTTGACCAGGGACTCATCCCTTCGGATCATCGCGGATTTTACGAAGCGATTCTGGCGTAGAAATATTACACGTAGAAGTCTTAGTTACACTAATCTAACTATAATTTCACTAATTGTAATTCAATTCCACCAATTAAATATTCAACCGCGACTATTAGAACTAATATTTTTTTCAGTTTATGCAAAGTTCGATTTTGCGCACGCCGTGTGGAAAAAATATGAGCATAAACTGAAAAAAATATACGCTTTGCGTGCATAAAATCCAACTTAGCGCGCGTTGTATCGAAAAACAAAGTCCAATACACGTGCGAAAGATGATTCTCGACTCGTGTGATTCTCACCCTCGCTTCGCTCGGGCGAAAACCTTCACACTTCACCGAGAATCAACCCTTTCGCACTGGTATCGAAAAGTACTATTCTCAGCGTGCAAGAGCGCTTTTTTGGCCAGTACGTCGCACGTATTTATATATAATATATAATACCAATAATAGTAATTATATATATAATTAGATAATTACTTATAAATTGAAATATACCGAATGAAATTAATTTTCCCGTGTTTGTGTGTGTGTAGCGATTCGAAGGTGTTAAAAAAAAATTCAATTTATGCAATATATTCACATAACGCACAATTACTGCGACGAGTTTGAATTTTTCTGGCGTAGAAGTAAGATAATTATAGTAACAACCATCGACACTGTCTCGATGTACGGTAACTCGTTACCATCAATCCAATAAATAAATGATTATTCGTCAATATAATACCTAGTTCCGAAAACGAAAAGTGTTCTGTTTCATTCTAAATGAATAAGATTATAATATGCAATCGTGTTATTACATGCCAAATATAATTCATTTCTACATTCTTATTAATGTAGCTCGAAAAATGTCTGCCACTTGGCGTAGATGCTACCTAATTCAGATAATACATTGAACGTATAGCATAACACGTAATCTAATTCATAATAATATTTTTTTACCTCCTCGTAAGCGCCTGTTTGTTTTTATTCCGATAATATTTTACTCACGTATACAATTTGAAATGGCATGATAAATTACTGCATCGGGATTTAAATTTAGCTGGACAGTGGTACCAACTTAATTCGCGGCAAAAAAATTTCGTCTGTGAGATAGCCGCTTTTTCAAGCGGACTCCGAGATGGCTGGTTTTTCAAGCGGACTCCGAGATGGCTGGTTTTTCAACCGGACTCTGAGATAGCAGCTTTTTCAATCGGACTCTGAGATAGCTGCTTTTTCAACCGGACTCGGAGATAGCTGCTTATTCCGCGCAGGTATCGATATATACTTCTCCGCTTCGGCCGCCTACCGCCACTACTCGACCGCTTTCGCGCGCTCGGCCGTTTTTCGTCATGTTTGCGAGCATTTTTCACCTATTTTTCATCATTTTAACGAAAAATCAGAATAGACGTTTTGAAGTACTATACTTCGACTTTCAAAATCCGTTTTAAAAAATAAAATCGGACCACCTCGAACGCATCCAGCCGTTTTGCAAGATAGTGCATAAAGAAATTCAAATTGCAATTATGCAAAAAGTAATGATACGACAGCGCCTGGATTTAGCACACATGAAGAACCCATCGATCGCTACTTTCTCGCGGAGAGCCCGTGCTACAGCTTTAAAAATGGCGGAGTTGTGAATTTTTGAAAAAAACCCGTTTTTTCGAGTTTTTTCAAATTTTCTCCGTTAATATTGATCCGATCGAGTCCGTCAGGGGCTCATTCTCTTTGTCTTTTCATTCTCTACAATTCGTCTGTTGAAAGCATCAAGATTGCTCCATCGGTTCAGCTTTTATATGCGAAAAACAAAAAAAAACACGTTTTTTTGAGGTTTTTTGTTAATAATAAAATATTAAATGAGATTTCCGAGTTGGAAACATGGCACAATACATCTACCGACTGTTTCACGTATGATGGCGCAATCCGTTTTCTAATACGATTTTTGTCACAGAATCACTAATTATCTGCTCTATTGCCTGGTCTACATATTGATATATGTTCAAGCTTAATTAAAATTCTCTTATTTTTCAACTCTAAGACGAATTATCATTCAAATTCCATTCGACATATCTTAGAAAAAAACTACAAAAATTGTAGCGCATTGAACTTTAATCATTTCTATAATTTATAAAATGTAAGTTTTTATTTTTTAAAACAGTTCATTCAAATCGGGGCAGTAAAATTTACCAGCAACGAATTGTCAACGGTTGTGCTGAAGAAGACAATGGAGAAGCGCGCAAAAGCAATAGTGAAAAAAATATGGTCGCAGGACGAGTTACTAAAAATGTATCAAAAGTGTCCCAAAAACGATGCTACTAGTGTACGAATAGGTGATACACATTGCTTGCGCGTTAAAGGTAAAATGTATAATAAAAGATATACAACGTGTTTGATGAAAATCATTACATTCATTCTTACTTATCGTTAATAGTAATATCGCATTACTATTTATAATAAGACGTATCTAGAATTATACAGTTTATTTTGTTCCACATAGCCAAAAGACGATAAAAAAAATAATTTTTTTTTCAATCAACTTTAAAATGTCCATGATTTGCAAATTCATTAAAAAAACGAAAAAAACTTTTCTTATCGACGTATGCCCTTTTTGTTTTAAGGAAACAAAATCCTAAAACCAAAAAGGCGTAATGGAAAACAAATAATTGAAATTTTTTTTTTTTCATAGGATTTTATATAATGAATATTTCTTAGTCGATAAATGAAAATAAATTCAGTAATGGTTTGAACTGCATCTCCGCCTAATTTTAGGCATATTATGTCAAGAAATCAGCATGAATACATATTGATTTTTAACAATCACATATTTTTCTGTAGCAGTTTATGAAAAGAAGATAATTTGAAGAAAATAAATTTGAAAATGTTAATTTTTCGATTGGAAATTTTTTTTATTGTTAATCAAAATGAATTGAAAAATTTACATTTTCAAGAACAATTCTTTCAATTGTTCTGATTTTGATAAATTTTAAAAAGTAATATAAAACTGCTGAAAAACCATTTAGTCATGACACTTTTAAGCACTCTTTTTCTTAAACACGCCAAAAAGTAGGATATTTAAAAAAATTAGATATCCCAATATTTCGATCAGTTAATATTAGAAATAGGTAGAGCCATGATTATCAACCATTACTAAGGTTATGCGAGAGGACCTATTTGGATGGTGACAGGTGAAAGACGTGTGCTCCGGTACCCAAGCGATTTAAGTCTGCCAGACAGGCTAACTGAGATAGAAGGGGACAGAAAGTAGGACTAAGTGCAATAAGTGAGTAAAACAGTGGCCGAGAAATATAAGAACAGGCTAGAGAACACAAGGAAGAAGCGCTAAAAGGCTAAAAAGACCGACGCCGAAAAGACAGGTTAGGAAAAAGGGCGGGAAGGAGCCGTGGGCATAGGTCTGTGGCACGAACGATGCAAAGGGTAGATGGGAAACCAAGCACGCCACCCGAGAACAACGCGAGCCAACCGACTGCCGATAAAGTAGAGAGCGAGGAGCGAAGCAAGGGGGCAGCACTAGACACGCCGGTGTCAAGTAAACAACAGGCTGCGGGAACGAAATTCAAATCAAGAGCCGGAAGACCGCTGAACGCATCCAGGTGGGAAGGGTGGAAGGAAAGGTCGAACAGCTGGAACGGAACAGGAGTGGATATAAGAGGCTTTTTACATAAGGAAGAAAGTGAGGCAGGAGAAGAGGAAGAAGAAAAGAGAAGAAAAAGGAAGGTGAGAGACAGTCCGGGTGAAGGGCCAAACAAAGGTAGTAAGATCGCCTCTGTACACACGGGGAAGGAGGCCCCGTGGTTTAAGAAGAGCACAAAAACCCCAAGGACTCCCCCCAGGGAAAA
The DNA here is from genome assembly GCA_944452935.1 of Rhogogaster chlorosoma. Classification (NCBI taxonomy): domain Eukaryota; kingdom Metazoa; phylum Arthropoda; class Insecta; order Hymenoptera; family Tenthredinidae; genus Rhogogaster; species Rhogogaster chlorosoma. Next base: position 12,998,390 of record OX101798.1, on the reverse strand, counting down.
GATGGGAAACGACAACCCGGGGACCGACGAGGCGACAAACGTGCTGGGTTCCACAGCAATGGGAGGAAACATAGAACAGCTGCTCCAATCGCTTCTGACCAACCAAAAGGAAACAAACGAAACTCTGAAGCAGATGAAGGAGGACGCACGTAAGACGAGGGAAACGGATAGACAAGCGGCGGAAGAAGGGAGGAAAGACCTCAAGAAGGAAATCGCGGGGATATCCATCAGACTGGAGGCGACCTGCGAGTCATGGGCAGAAGAAAAGGCTCGTCTAGAGGAGAAAATAAGGGCGATGGAAAAAGAAAGGGCAGAATGGGCGGAAAGAGAAGCTAGGGCGAGACGAGATTGGGAGAAGAAGATGGAAGAAAAAATGGAGGCGGAAAGAGAGCAGGCAGAGCGCAGCAGAGCCTGCGTACAGGCAAACGAGCAGAAGGGAATGGAAGGAAGAGACAGGAATGAAGCGGAAAGGGTGAGAATGCTGGAGCGAAAGATAGATGACATGGAATCAGAGGCAGAAGCAAAAGAAAAGGCGATGAGAAGAAATAATGTAATAGTCAAAGGGAAAGAAATCGAAGACGCCCAGAACAAGGTGGAGGCTGCCATAGAGGCTCTGACAACGGCGGCGGGAAGGGAAGTGGGAATAGAGGACGCAAACGTCCTACAGGGGATGAAAGGCTGCTCTGTGCTGATCAAAATTAGAACTTGGGAGGAGAAAAAGTTGGTAATGGCTGGAAAGAGTAAATTGGGCAACAGAAAGGTCTACATCGAACACGACCTGACAAGAAGGGAAAGGGGAATACGGAGGAAGATCGTAGACAAGGTGATGGCTCTGAAGAAGCTAGGATATGAAGCAAAACCGGCGCATCTCAAGATGTGGGTGGAAGGCAGGAGGCACGACTGGTGCATTAGATCTAGGAGCATAGGTAAGTGCTTTGACGAAATAATCTCGAAGGGAACCAGAGCGAGGCCGGGAAACGAGAGGCCACAGAGCCCTCAGAGGATGGAAACGACCACGGCGTCGGGGGAACCAGAAATGGAAGAGGAGGCAAGGACGGAGTAAAACTTCTGTTCTGGAACGTTGCAGGGATAAGAGAGAAAGACGAGGAATGCTGGGAATTCATAAACTCATATGATCTAATTGGTATTACAGAAACCTGGCTAGAGGATAAGGACTGGCAAGCGTGGGAAAGAAAGTTACCGGCAGGATGGAGGTGGAAGTGTCAGGGGGCAGAAAGAGAGGCCAAGAAAGGAAGGGCGAAGGGTGGCATAATCACCGGGGTGAGACAGGAATTTACAGTGGAGGAAGAGGCAGGTCCCACACCCACGTTAGAAGGGATACAAAAAAGAAAGTTCCGCGTTAACAACACGACCTGGACAATGCTAACGGTATACAACCGTAACGGTGATAAGAAGAAACTGAGAGAGATAGATGAATGGCTCGGGGATGAAACGGAGGAAGGTAAGCTAATCATAGGAGGAGATTTTAATGCAAGAATAGGCGCAGAAGGCAGTAGAGACACCGGTTACGGGCAGGACGAAGTCTGGGAAAGAAGAAGGGCGTGCGACAAGGTGGTAAACGCAGAAGGCGACGCGCTAATGAAGTTAATAGCAGATAGAGGATGGACTATAGCGAACGGGAACATAGCAGGCGATGAAGAAGGAGCGGTAACGTACATCAAAGGGCAGCATAGAACGACAATTGACTACGTGATATGCAACGAAGGAGCCTGGGAAGACATTACAGAGATGCGGGTCCTGGACAGAACAGACTCAGATCACCAACCGCTCTCAGTGAAGATAAGAGGAGAAGCAAGGGTGATAAAAAAAGGCCCAGGTAGGAAAGAAGTGCAAGGATGGAGAGAGGAAGACGTAGAAACCTACAAGAATAAAATAGAGAGAGCAGAATGGACTGAAAAGGACCCCATAGCCCTGTGGGCCGACCTAGAGGCCACGATCAACGAGGCAACGGTAAAAAGGAAGGTGAAGGAGAACTGGAAAACTGGAAAAAACGAGTGGTGGGACGAGGACTGCAGGAGAGCGAAAAAGGAGCTCAGAAAGCAGTGGAAGAAATCCAGAAAGGGCAGTGTAGAGGTGGAATACACAGAATTCAAGAGAATGAGGAACGAATACGGGGAGCTATGCGACACGAAAAGAGGCGAGTGGCTCCACGAGGAAGAGATCTCGCTAGGGCAGATCAAGACGGAAACAGAGGCATGGAGTTACGTAAACAAGAAGAGGAAAAAGAGAACAGGTATTAGCGACAAAATTACGGAAGAAGAGTGGACGGCACACTTCAGGGAGACGCTCGGAGGGCTGGATCGTAAACCGGAAGCCAGGGAGGTGGAGGAGGTACCAGAAGGGGAAAAAGGCCCCGGCATTCGACTGGAAGAGGTGCTGGAACAGATTAGCAAACTCAAGAAGAAAAAAGCAGCGGGTGGTGACGGCATTAGGAACGAGGCTTGGATCTACGGCCAGAATAAGCTTGCCAGATGGCTCTGGGTGGTGATCAGGGGAGTATGGGAAGGTAAAGGCTACCCGGAGGTATGGAGGGACGGCGTCATTACACCGGTTCACAAGAGGGGTAGCACAGAGGAGGCAAAAACTACAGAGGAATCACACTCACAGCAACCGCGTACAAGATCTACGCGGCAATAATTAACAAGAGGCTGCTGGAAGAGATGGAAGGCGAAGAGAAGTTTGACGACTCTCAGGCAGGATTTAGGAAGGGGAGAGGGACGATCGACAACATCTACGTGCTAAACCACGTTATTCAGTCCAGGATAGTGAAGCCAAGAGGCAAGGTATACCTAGTTTTTATAGACCTGAAGGCAGCCTTCGATAAACTCGACAGGGAGGTTTTGTGGAAAGCGATGGAGGAACTGCGCATAAACGCCAGCACCATAAGAAGTACGAAGGAAATATACCAGGAGACCAGATGTAAGATCAAGATAGGTGACAGACTGTCCAACTCATTCTGGGTGGATAAAGGAGTGAGGCAAGGGTGCCCCCTTAGCCCAACTCTATTTAACATTTATATTTCGGACCTGGAGAAAGTACTCAGAAGGGGACAGGACGGTGGGGTGGTGGTGGGTGACAGGAAGATCTGGTCACTCGGCTACGCGGACGATATAGTGTTAATGGCGGAAACGCAAGAAGACCTGGCAGCAATGACACGCAGAGCAGCGAAATACTTTGAGAAGAGGAAACTAGAAGTGAATACGGAGAAAACCAAGGTAATGGTGTGTAGCAAAGGGGGCGGTAATAGAACGGAGGTAGAATGGAGATGGGGAGACAGCGTACTCAAGGAGACGAAAACGATTGACTACCTAGGCTACAGAATCACTAGAACGGGCGAACAAGGAGAGCAGGTGAAAGAAAGGGCGAGGAAAGCTCGGCTGGCCATGGGTTCTATATGGAGCATAGGTGAGAGGTGCTTTAGAGGCGACATCAGATGGAGGTTAAAGCTATTCGACTCGATAGTGAAAAGTACTATGATGTACGGAGTAGAAATCTGGGGCTGGAAAGAATGGAAAGAAATTGAGAGCCTACACGAAACTTATTTGAGATGGATCCTAGGGGTGGATAGAACCACCCCAGGCTACATTGTGAGGGAAGAACTGAAAAGGGATAAACTTCGAGTGTGTGCCGGAGGACGAGCTATAGGATACGAGGAGAAAATCAGACACGAGGTAACAAAGAAGCTACCCAGGGAGTGTAGCAAGGACTATATGAGGCGGGAGACAAGAGGTGAGACGACAAAGTGGCATGAGCAGAGAGAAATGTATCTAAACAGATGTGGAGCCAGCTCAGCTTGGGTGGAGGAAATAAGACGGAGGGGTGGTGGTACGAAAGAATCCCTAGAAGGGAGGGATAGAGACGCCCAAGCTCAGGAAAGGTGGAAAAAAATCGCCGAGTCCAGAAGCGCGGCGAGATACAAATTTATCCAGGTGGAAGGAATACCTGAGTATCTGAGAGAAAACAAGAGAGGTAGTAGGAATAAAGGCGTCAAGACGATCGCCAGACTAAGATGCGGTAACGAGGAAAATAGCAGCAAATACTGGTTGAGTGAGGAGGACAGAAGGTGTAGAATCTGCGGCCGAGAGGAAGAGACGCTAGAACACCTGACCCGTAGATGCACGGAGGAAATCAGATGGGAGGAAGAAATAGACAGCCTGCTAGGGGAAAAGGGGAAAGGGAGAGAGTGGGGTAGCAAGTTGCTGGTAGCGAGAGATGAAGCGCGCAAGCGGAGAGAGGCAGAATGGGTAGACCAAGGGCTGGAGGGAAGGGCGGGCGGCCGGTAGAGCCGCGGGGTCGACCCCTCTACGAGAGCCGCTCGGACGGCGAGCGTAACTGACTAGCGGAGGGTGGGGAAAGGGTGGGAGACGGCGGCACGCTGGCTGCGACTAGCGGGCGCGTCCGGACGCACGGCGAGCGGCTGTACGGTGAGGGAGACTGAGCAGGGAACAGCAGGGCGAATAGTTGAAGAACTACATTCCATTCATCATGTATTCATCATGTATTATTGTATTATTATGTGTATTATGTATATTGTGATTTAAGTTTGAGATTATTGAGTTGACAATATTATCAAATCATTATGCCAAATTATTATTTTGTTCTAGCATAAATTTGAGGTGCAGATTAGTTTAGTTTTTAGTTCAGTAGAGACAAGGCAGGACATAGGGTGGAAGATTGAAGACAATTAGTTATAATTAGGAGATAAGGATAAATGTAAAATGTAAAGTATGGGCTGACGCCGGAGAGGCAAGCCGTTAAATAAAAACTACTACTACTAAGGTTATGCACCGCGAAAGGTTTATAATGATGAAATATAATAAAAAAAAGAAAATGAAATTTTTGTATTGACGCTTTTTTCATGCTTTTTTATAGACTTTTAATATTATAAACACTTCTAAGTTGATTGAAAAAAAAATAATTTTTTATCTCCAAAACCATACGGAAGTGCATTTTAAAATATGTCCTTTCGGCTGTAGCAACGCAAAATAAATGAGCACACTTAATATAGGCACTAATGATATATTTTCTATTAAACCATATAATCTTTACTTTATCAGTAAAGTTTTAGTTCAGTTGCGCATACGGGATCAACGCACTAATTTTTTGTTCTCTACTTCAGATCTGTGCTTGTATTTTCAGCAAAGAAAGCAAATAAATTACTGGGAACGAGAAGATGACAATATAGATTTCCACCTTCTAAAATGGATTGGCTCTTATTGTAACGAGCACCGCAGGCAAATTAAAGAGCAGCGTGCAAACTTATAATAATAAGTATGAAACTCCAAGTGACTGAATTATTCCTTTACTGCTATATTTTAAGCTTTACCCAAAGATTAGATGGTCCAGATAGTATACAGGCTATAGGACGATAAGCATAGTGAATCGGCCCCCGAAGGATATCTGGATCATCATTTGAGGGTTTGTTGGTACTAATAAGATACGTTGATCCTGCAAGTTTCAGATCTTTATCTACTCTGGTTTTTGAATAGATCAGAAAAAAAACGAAAATCAGAAAAAACAAATTCTCAAAAACGGCTTGAGCGATTTGAATGAAATTTGGTCACATCATAGAACTATATAAAGGCTATAATCTGAAAAAATAACAATTCGAAATCTTCGAAATAGGCGATTTTTCTCAAAATTAATAGTTTTCTCTATGATAACGTTTTCGTACTATTATGAAACTAAGTTTTTTTAATATCTTTTTTGGTGTAGAATGACCTCAGATCCACAAATTGATCAAAAGGGTACGCCATATTGAAACCGATTTTTTGGTGCGAAACCCGATTCATTTTACCCAACAGAAACAAAGCTCATTCGATTCTATTATAAGTGCAGATAACATGTTCAAGGGTAAAATAAATCGGTTTTTACGTTGAAATAAATCGCTTCTTTATTATTTTCAATATGGCGTAGCCTTTTGATCAATTTGTGGATCTGAGAGGTCATTCTACACCAAAAAAGATATTAAAAACACTTAGTTTCATAATTGTACGAAAACGTTATCATAGAGAAAACTATTAATTTTGAGAAAAATCGCCTATTTCAAAGATTTCGGTTTGTTATTTTTGCAGATTATAGCCTTTATATAGTTCTATGATGTGACCAAATTTCATTCAAATCACTCAAGCCATTTTTGAGAATTTTTGTTTCTGATTTTCTGTTTGTTTCGATTTATTCAAAAACCAAAGTAGATAAAGATCTGAAACTTGCAGGATCAACGTATCTTATTAGTACCAACATACCCTCAAATGATGATCCAGATATTCTTCGGGGGCCGATTCACTATGCTTATAGTCCTATGGCCTTTATACTATCTGGACCATCTAGTCTTAGGGTAAATCTTAAAATATAGCAGTAAAGTAATAATTCAGTCGCTTGGCGTTTCATACTTATAATTACGCAACGAAGTTGCCTTTGTTTATTTTAAGCTTCATGTTCGTACAAATAGGGTAAGTCCGGTATAGTTGCCCCACGTTAACAAAAAGTTGAATAACAATTTTGAGTATTCAGTATTATTATATTTATATTCTTTTTTACACAAAGTGGACATATAAACTTCAGAAAAGTATTATATCCATGCAACAGTAATATAATTTGCGATTACAAAACAATAAAATATAAAATTATAAACTATCTCGCTGGGGCAACTATACCGGACTTACCCTATAAAACATATATATACCGTGAGGACGCGAGGAATGAGCCCGAAACAAATGCGCAAGCGCTGATTTATTCGAATCTCGTTGGCTTGCAGAATCGCGCCAGCGACTCCACCAACTTTTCAGTAATATCCCTAGTTCTATCGTCTGCTAGCAACGATACGGCGAATGCCGCGAAACATGCTTCGTAAGTGTCTGTAGGGAATGAGAGGTTATGTTGCGAAATTAAGCGAATACCGATGCGAATAAAATTTTGAGTAATAGTTATTGAAAAATTGAATAATTAGTACAATAGTATCAAATCAGTAGACTGAAGCATTTTAGTCGACCTATTTACTCAGAGAAATTATGTTTCTGGCGTCGGAGAAAGTAAATCAAAATAATGAAAATCAAGAGTCAACATTTACCGAAGAATTATCAAACCATCAGAATAAAGCGGAAGAAAAAGGCGTTTCATATCCTCAGGTTCAGGGAAGTTAAAGATATGTGTCAGGTAAGTAAGAATAAGTTTATTGTAAAAAGTATGAATTCATTAAATACATGGCAAAACTTGATATCGTCTTGCAAAAAAGTTATTCATCTTTACAGGGTAGGTCAGGATGGATCACAGGCGCAGGTCGCATAAGCAGTAGAATTTTGTTCGAGATCTCTCCCGAGTGACTTTCCGCTCTGTGCCTCAATGAGATTTTGCCTGATTCTGTCGAGTGAAGGTAAGAATTCTTTTCCCTGTGTAATCAACAAAAAAGTAGTAGATGAGTCGAAACAGCGTGCCTCAATGTTATTGCGCAGAGGCTTATTCCGTACCGAACTAAAAAAGCTGTAGTCCAGAGAGATACATGGTATTTGTGTATTTGAACTGATTTATTTGTCTGAGCTACGTCTTTCTTCGTCGGTGCGAAATAAGCCTCTGCGCAATAACATTGAGGCACGTTGTATCTACTTCGTGAGATACATTTTTCTTAATCAACTTAGCCAATGGCCCATTTCTACGATCATCTAACAAACTTTTTCAGACATTATGAAGACACATCTGGGTAGTGACGGAGACTTCAACGTTGACAGTCTTTGAAGATACAGAACCATGGCTGTTCGTGTGCTCCGACCTGGTCCTACCTGATAGGCAAGCTACAGTTCCTGGCTGCGGTGTATCGCAAGCAGTCTCAAACAGCTGAAGTGTTGAAGCTCAACGGATGTTCATGACTTATTAGCATCAATTGTATTTGCTGTTACCGAGAAGCACTACTTCGATATTGGTAGTGCGTTTCGACTATTTCATAAGTATGAAAAGCATTTATCTGATACAAAAACCTTACTCCTGAAATGTATGTAAGTTGTTGTATGCCTGCGTTAAGTACGGATGCTGAACATTACAGCTGTCCATAGTTATTCTTGGCTATTGAGGATTGGAGTTAATAAGTGTCCAGAGACTACACATTATCATGCGGTAACTAAATGATCATTCTCTTTTAGGGCCTGGCAATGATACCCCCGATGTCGGTAATGATGTCGTATATCAACAGCATCGTAATATTCTCAATGACTCCGATGCCTGGCAAGAGATGTCAACCTGGAAAATGAATTTCTTATGTCACGATCATGGACATAGGAATACTAGGGACGGAGCGTAAGCTTGATGGATAGGCGCGGGATGGAAGCCAGAATGAGGGGGGGTCCACCATGATAGTGTGCCCACTTTTGATTGGCCGACTTAATACGCATGCTCAGTACCGTGTTTTACGAAAGTATTGCATTGTTTAATTCCCGCGTTGACTGAATTAGAATGCGACCGTGATATAGGTTATCTCTCTCTCTGCGTGTCAGCCTTCGGACACTACGCTTGCGCAGACCTGCAGCCAATCAAAAGTGGGCACACTTTACCTCGGCACCCTCCCCGCACTGGCTTCCCCCCCTCGACGAAACACTCCGTCCCTAGTATTCCTATGTCCATGGTCACGATCCTATTTAATTATTACTGTGTGTGAGATGAATCTTTCATTGTTCAAATAAATTTGTTTTCACCTACCTGATGCGATTACTTCGACCTTTTACACAATGAGAATGAAAATTTGTGTTACACTTCAATTCATTTTTATTTTCAATCAATTCATGTTTAATAAGTGATTTTAGTTGTTGATTCGGGTCGCATTGTTTCAATTAACCTAATCTGAAGCGACACCTAACCCCCCTTGGCAGATAGTAAAAAGGACTACAATTCGCTTCCATTATTTGAACACTTGGTAATGAATGATAGTTAATTTAAAATTTACTCCACACCGCATTCGCTTGCTTTGATACACAACAAACATAACCTATTCCTGTCACGGTCTGCGAATAGCAGACGGACTCTAGGGATATTCGTGGCAAGTCGGAAATTGGCGGCCCTCGTAAAATTCGAATAAATCAGCGCTTGCGCATTTGTTTCGGGCTCATTCCTCGCGTCCTCACGGTATATATAGTCGTTGAACTTGGATGTAGATTTATAATAATGACATTTTCATCACCAAAACTATTTATATCATCGTTTCTGCAGTGATTCAGTATTATTATTTTTATATATCACCATTATACCATTATTCTATTCTATATGTGAATTTATATGTTCACAACATGCTCAATCACATCGTTAAATGTCGATGTATTTACTGTGATGAAGATAAGTAATTAGTAAAGGCGTAAGAAAATTATTTAAGGGGATATCCAAGTTTCAAACAGAATAATATGTATACTGTCTTCAAAATACAATAACTTTGGGACTAATGGAGGAAAATGAAATCGGCCGACAGGGTTTGAAAGTATTTAACTTTAGCTTTATTTAAAAAAAAAAATTTCATTTATCTTGAAGACCGTGCTCTCCGTAGGCCGCTCAAGTAAAGGCTGTGCAGAGCGCCGGAAAAAACAGTGACCACGATTGCAGCCAAACGCAGTGTCTGAAACACAAATACCAAAATGCATTTTATTTGTAATTGAACCCTCTAAGCTCTCACAGAACCGATTTTTCATTGGACTCTCCGTTTTTTAGAAAACAAGCGAAAACATAGATTAAAATCATGAAATAGTTTTTTCTCATTGTAAAAATCGATATTTTGACCAAAGTACAATTTATCAAAAATCGGTTCTGTGAGAGCTTAGAGGGTTCAGTTACAAATAAAATGCATTTTAGTATTTGTGTTTCAGACATTGCGTTTGGCTGCAATCGTGGTCACCGTTTTTTCCGGCGCTCTGCACAGCCTTTACTTGAGCGGCTTACGGAGAGCACAGTCTTCAAGATAAATGAAATTTTTTTTTTTAAATAAAGCTAAAGTTAAATACTTTCAAACCCTGTCGGCCGATTTCATTTTCCTCCATTAGTCTTAAAGTTATTGTATTTTGAAGACAGTATACATATTATTCTGTTTTAAACTTGGATATCCCCTTAAGGGGGTATTCTGGTCTAGAGACATGAATTTTAGGTAATTTTCCAAGTGCTGTAAAAAAAAAGCAAGCAATATTTTTAGTATCAATTTTTTTATACATTATTTATTCACATTAGAAGCATACGAAAAAAAATCAAAAAGTAAAAAAAATTCAAAATTCCGTTAGTTATCAGCTGATGAAGTGGGGAGTTTCAAAAATTTGGTGCGTGACCATACCCACGATCTTAACTCTCCTAGCAATCTGAAACCAAAAAATAACAAAGATTATCAATCTATAATAATGTCGCAATGTCTGGAACTACGGAAAAGTTGGAAAAAAATTTTTTTACAAAATGGCGACTGCCTAAAGAAAAAAAAAATTTTTTCACCACTTTTTTGGACATTCTTCGATTTTTTAAAAATAGTAAAAATTGAAATTTGGGGATGTGGATAGTTCCAGACGTAGACAAGTCTATAAAGAAGACTCTCTAAAAATTTCAGGTAAATCGGTCCAGTAGAACCTGAGAAATCGTGGGTATCGTTTTGAAAAAGACAGTTTCGAGAAAAACGCGTTTCAAGTTTTGAGTCAAGTTTCCGGCAGTTTTACTTATAGAATGGTACGGTATACTTACATATTTTTAATCGGTGATTCCTGTATTATTTTATATTTTGCTTACATGTAGAACACAGAATTAATGATGAGAGTGTTGTAAACACGGAGAAAAATTCGAAAATGCAATAGCCTACCGCCTATTGTTCAATTTATTCCGGTCGGGCCAGTTCAGATGCCGCGCCACAAAAACCGCTGTAACTCAGTAAATAATTGGAATTCTGCAAAATTCTTTTCATATTCTTGAATGTCTAAACTTTGGAAATATAAAGAACGAAAAAAATCGATTTTTCCAAATTTCTAGACCAGAATACCCCCTTAATAGTTTTATAGTCCTATGGCCTTTATACTGCTTTATACTACTTTATACTATTCATATCTGGACCATCTAGTCTTTGGGTGAAGCTTAAAATGTAGCAGTAAAGTAATAAGCTTCATGTTCGTATAAATATATACCAACTGTGATAATGAAACCTTTAAAAATGGCTAATTTCTTTCATAAATATATGTTTGACTCTCTAATTTGTTTTTGTCTATTGGATTACTATAATATTTAGTTAATAATAGAGACTGTATTCCGAACTTTTTACAAGCGGTGTATTAAGTTTTTGTTACCCTTGTTCCAATACATATATGCTCATAAAAAACGTATGCATCGGTGAGAGAATGGATAGAAATGTCGTCTTTATAACTGCTAATCGTATAGAAGCTACAAGCTCGGCATATTCCTATTTTGCAAATTACTGAAGTACTCATCATCAAGGTTTTGACAAATATTTAAACATAGAACAAACCATTCAATGACCAAACTTCCATTTGCGTCTACACTGGACGCATTTTAAAATAAGCTTGAATTCATTCTAGATTTACAGTTGGTACACTTTGGATTCACGCTGGTGTTACTTTAAGAATATTGTGGATTTACACAGAAAACATTTTGAATTCACTCTGAATTTACTTTGAATTCACTCTGAATTTACTTTGAATTCATTCTGAATTTACTTTGAAGTCACTCTGAATTTACTTTGAATTCTTTCTGAATTCACTTTGAAGTCACTCTGAATTTACTCGGGAAACAGTTTGGGACGACCTGCGAGAATATTTTGGATTCAAGGAAGGCACTCTGGAAACACTCTGGAAACACTTTAGAAACACTCTGGCTTAGCTCTGGAAACATTCTGGCAAAAGGGCACAACACCACTCTGGAAATGTTCTGGACCCAGCAAGAGAACAGATTGGTTTCCGAATAATTTCAGAGCTTCTCCAGAATGATTGGAAAGTCGCAAGGGAAATGTATACTGTGAAAAACACATTTTTTATTAGAAGTAAAAGACAGTAATTATTGATCAAATGGCAACTTAATGCCAGAATAGCAGAAATACTCTTACTAGTTTCTTACGAGCCCTACGACTGGAATTATTTTCCGATTCTCTAAATTGTTCGACGGTTTCTAGTGGGAAGCCTTCAGGGGGATCGTACAATTTTTGGCTTATTGCCTCGTCGATATTCTGGGTACCGAATTGCTCAATTATTAGTTTTTGTTGTTCTATTATATATTTATTCTGCTTTTTTATATCTTCGAACTGCTCTTGAATAGTTTTGTTCTGCTCTACAATTTTTCTGCAAATATAATTTGTAAGAAGCAGATCGAATGAATCATGTTACCTGACAATAAAAGCTTCAAAATGATTTATGATCACAAATTATAAATTCTATCAAAATTGAATTACACTTTTAGATTTCAAGAAAAAAAACCTATTCGGCGATATAAGTGCACCATAAGTTGGAAATCGGAGCGAGCGAGAAACCTTTCAATACATTACGTACTTCAAGCTTTCCATCATATTAACCCTTAGTGTGCACACCTCCGCAGCAAAACATTTAGTGCACATGGGGTCAATTTGACCCTTGGCTATTTTTGACCTCCAATATCTCGGTAACTATGCGCGTTTTGGAAAAAAAGGTTCAATCACTTTTTGCAGTGAATTGATCAAACTTTAAGGCTGTGAAGTTAGATTTCCAAAAAAATCCTTTATAATTGTTCAAAAATGTTCTTAAAGTTGATGGTACGCAAAAAAAGCACTGTTTCGGTAAAAATGCTCGTAAAAACTTCAATTTTGAGTTTTGAAAAAAAACCTTCCAGGGTTTTACAGACAAGGGTCCATGTTCTAAGGTAAAAATAGTCCGCTTTGCGGCCGCTCCAAAAAGTATATTTATTTTGGAGTATGAATTTGGTCGATTTTCAGGTTTCGTGAAAGAGGGAAAATGAGAGATTGCAACAACTATTTCAAAAATAATCATCTTAAATCTGCTTTATTTTCGATACATAGCTTGTATTTTGTGCATTTTCTTGAAAATGTGGTATAATTATTACTCCTTTGTGCCGCAGTCATTTTCCCGCTCCTCCCGAATCGTGTCCCCGAGGCTCCACGGCCGTAAACTATACGCCATTTCTATATACAACTTATATTAGATTAAAGAAAAAACAATTCCGGACACATTTCACGTTTGCATCTGCTTACCTGTAGTGCAAGATGATATAATTTACGTGGAACCAAAAATCACTAAAACACCTTAGCTGTGCACACTGGGGGTCAATTTGACCCCATGTCTGTTTCGTACGGCTGCCACGCATACACAGAAGCACCAGCTAGACTGGCTATGCTTCTCACTTTTAGGGGAGGGATGACGGTTCCTTAGTATTAGGTATTTAATCCCGGAGACGCTTACCTGTGAGCGCTATTCACGTGAGAAAAAAATTTTGGGGTCAGCCTGACCCCGGGGGCGCAATAAGGGTTAAAATCGACTTCTGGGCTCTTAGCCCTGTGTTCCTCAGAATCTTCATGTGGAATGTCACGACCTACATCCATATTTGGTTCGTTCATCAAATCTTTTCTTGGCAGCAAGGGAGAAATTCCATAGCTGCTTGACTGTGCAGTAAGGGACACGATGAGCATTGATTTTCCAGGCTTTTCTTTTCGCATTGTGGACATCTGTTGAGTCACTACATCACTAGTTTTTCTTGTATCTTTTCTAAACAAACGTTTGAAAAAAAAAATTATCCTTACTGAATGGCATGATCATGATTTTGAATTTTTGTTAGTACTCTGATGAGGATGGGATGTAGGAGGCATCTGCACACGAGAAAAAAATTAGTTCTTTTTGAGAAAAAAAAAAAAACATTCAAATTGATGCATTTTTGGAAAAATTATGAGCATTCAAGAAAAAAAACACCTAAAATTTTGAAAAATCTCATCTCGTGAACGGCTTATTTAAAAAATTCGAAATAAATCATGGAGGTCTTTTTCACAGAGTACAAAGAGATAAAAAAATTCACGGCAGATCAAAAATGACAATTTCGATATGTTCACTTCATAATTCTACAATAGTCCCTACTAGAATGGTGTAAATGCCTTCAAACAGCATATACGAACTCACAGACTATTATATATTTGACGTCTTATACTTACAAATCAGCTTGTTTAATGTTTGTAAACATAGCTGTGTTTTGTTCTGAACCATCATGAAATACGGCTTCGAATGATTCTTCAATTGCTTCAATTGCTTCAGGTTCAACTACAGTATTTTTTCGTTTAGCTAATTTTTTCGCAATTTCCCGCAGCCGCTGTAGTTCGCTTTGAACCGAAAGTCTTTTCTTAGAGGACATTGGAGGCGGGGCGTCATCAGAAGATGTCGTTAGTATGGCTTTCGGAGTTTTTATTATCTTTTCGCTTTTCGATGCTCTCGTAACTGGTCTTGAATGCGGCTTCTTATTATTGTTCGGCATCATGTTTCTGAAAAGTTATCAAAACAATAAAATGTGTAGTAGCCAGAAACATTGGAACATGCAAACTCTGTACTGTTTAATGGAAAAACATATAAAATAAAATTTTGTAAAAAGGATGTCAGAACCAAGCATAAATGTGTTGAAAATGTGAACATCTGTTACGTTCACTATGAATACCAGTACCATGTATCAGAACTGAATTCAAGCGAAACATACGATAACTTTTTTAATAAATTCTATTGAAATTATTGCGTTGAACTTATCGGAGGTTCGAGTGATACACGGCATATTTTGATCAAGTACGTTATATGGACTTTGACCTCTACGAAATTTGGTGTATACCTCTCCGAATGTGGTCCTTACTAGTGATTCATTTTTTCATAATAGCGAACAAGAAAGTAAAGAGAAAATGTGTTTGCAATAATGCATTAGATGAATAACAGCTCACAATTCGATAAATCATGCACGCACCTCAGGTTTATTATAAATCCGTCCCATTTGGTTGTGCGATTTTCTTTCAAATTGATCCAGATCTAATTTTGAGGCATAATTACTGGAGTCAGTAAAGAAATGCAAATCCACTCATTTTCTATGGCATTTTCTTCTTCTCCTACCACATGACTCCAACTCGGCATTCTGTAGTACTTGTTTGCCACGTCATTCAAGTTGACTGCTTGTACTCTGTCGTATAAATTTGTGCAACGATATACTCCAGCAAAGTCAGATGATACCCCAACGTTGTATATTTCAGACTTCGTTCGAAATTTTTGGACAACGAGGAAAGTTGTTTCGTCGACTTGTACAATATTTTTGATGATACAAATTGTTGAATTCTTCAGGATGCAGCAACTGTCACGCAAATTGGTCGAAAGGGTTGTTTTACCGATTGTCAGTTTATGAAACTGTCTGCATTGATGGGGCACGTCATTTGGAAGTGGTCCATCTGCATGAGCTCGCGATACGCAGATCTGCACATTGTTTTCTACTGGTGCACGATTAAAATTAATCTGCTCGACTAATCTTTTGTAGAATTGTTGGAGAGGAAGGTGTGGCTTTCTGATAAGCTTTCTAAATTCAGGAATGTTATTTTCGTAACAAAATGCACTATACGTGTCCAGACTACCGAGTTCTTGAACATCTGCTACTACGTGCAATAAAGCATGAACATTATAAGAGAGGAATTGCTGTCCGTATAGTTCATCACATAATGTGACGTATGCCTCAAGAGCTTCTTGACAGAAAGCGTATATTTCTTGTAGTATCTCTTCCGAAGCAAGAAGGCGAAACACGCAGTGAAGGATCATGAAGTGATTATAATATTCGTCAGCGAAAACGTCTTTGAAAACAGCCGGAGCGGTGTATAGCAGAAGTTGTCTAAATTCACTAGCTTTAAAACTGTGGAAATTTTTTATTTCATTCGGTTGACGGTTAAATTCCGAGGAACAGTAGTTTTTGAGCTATACCATTCTCGCGTTAAGGATGTTAAGATTTCTGCCACTCAATCTTCGATGACCGAACTTGCCATCAACGTGAGCCGCTACTACTTTCTTACCGTTCCCCAGCGAGCCTAAATGCATGATTTCGAACGGAACACGCGTGACCAATCCGAGTCATGGAGCCAGCGGACTTCTGCCTTTATGATGATCCTCGTCTGTCAGATTAAGGCATCTTCTCACTTTAGGCACCTCGAAAATAGGCTATTTTCGCTATTTTTTTTCGAGGATTTTTACAAAAAATTATGGGATAAAATGGATCCTATGTAATAAACACATCTTTCAAGTACAAGAAAATTTTATTTTTTTATTTTTTTGAACAATTATTATAATAAAACAGTAGCATCGAAAAACCCGTGTAGAAATGTTATGTTCGTGGCTTGTTGATGGTATCTCCGAGACAGGTCATCTGAAACAAAAAAATAAAACAGTTTTAGATTCAGTATGTCAGTGGCTGTAGCGCATATCATCAGATTTTTGATATTCGCGAAAATAACAAAATGGCGCACGTTTTTCGAAAAAGTAAAAAAAAAGCGTTTTTTTTGCAGTTTTTTGTAAAAAAAAAAATACTTCAAATCAAAATTTCAAAAATCTGATGATATGCGCTATAGCCATAACTATGAAGAATATGTCATTCAAATTTCATGATAATCGGCCGGATAGTTTCCGAAATTTCATCAACAAGGCACTGAAAAACCTTGTTTTGAGATAAACGCGTTTAAAGTTTTGGTTGCAGAAAAATCATGAAAAAACCTTACCTCGGGTTAATCAGCGATGCACGTGTTAAGGTTTTATTAGATGAGTATAGACCCCGAAACAGAATATACCTAAGCAAGGGGTACTACATTAACAAAAGAACACGACTATTCAATTGTATAGAGTCAGGTATACAGGGACCGTCCGAGCGGCGTCAAAGGGATCAGCCGGGTGCTCTCAGGTAGTCACCTAACGGTCGCTCAAAAATGTAGTTAGACTCGTCCGATCTTTATGAAATTTTGATATAACATTTTTGATGATATGTACTTTCAAAATTAAAAGAAAAAATCGATTTTTTTTAATTTTCAAAGTGAGAAGACGCCTTAAGACTGACTCGCTCCTTGCGGAGTTCACCAAGCGCATCTAGATCTGAATCTACGTCACTCAGGTTTTCGATGCTGCCTTCATTTTTCTTTCTTTTAGGTACATGTCCTACTACCGCAATTTTTTCCAGGACCGGGATCATGGACGCTGATGAAGAAGGACGGCTCATTCCCCCGGCGATGGACTCCTGCATGATCTCCTCCATTTCGGTGCTTGAGTCAGGGTCTTCATCAGGCTTCTTCTGACTGGGTTGCTGAGCCTGGTTTGTTTGTTTTTTGTTTTTATTTTGTTTTTTGTTAATTGACTCCATATTTGTTCCCACGATTATGGTCGGAAAGGGTAGTCCACCCAGGCAGAGCCGCCTTGCCTGGGTAAGCCTGAATACTCGGGGGGTCGGCCGGTACCCCGAGGGAACGTTCGCGACTGCACTATTTAGAGTCCCTGCAGCCATGCAGGCCTCGGCACGGTACCTCACACCTTACCTTGAGACTTTGGTCTGATTTTAGTCTGGAACCTCACCTTGAGCCACTCCGGCTTGGCTGGGCCTACCGGGAGTTAGACTCCCGCCGGTACAGCCTCAAGGATCATCGGAACACGCAAGCCCCCTCACCGTGACAAGGTAACAGACCAAGAGGGGGAGTAGATAGGGACATTATTATTATTATTATTATTATTATTATTATTATTCAGTTCTCTTCATTCGTGCGGCCTGTGAGCATGGCTCATTACCGCCTAGTGTCGAGAGCTTATTTGATTGTGTCTATTTATGTTTTGTATTTTGGTTATATCTTGATTCCTGATTTTGTCTTTATGTTTATGTTATATTCAGTCCATTCTTTCTATTTTCAGGTCCAATTGTTCCAACTCAGGAGTCTCTTAGCCGCAAGCGGGTTTCCCGTCTTACGTTGCCCATCCCTAGCCACGTGGAGGCGGACCCCAAAGCAGTGTTTCAATTCGGTTTAACTGATTTACTTATTCTATCATTGTTCTGATTTCATAGTTATTATTTTTCTAATTTCTTTGTTCCTTTTATTTCTTGTTTCCAGGATGAAAGTCATCAGGTGAGTTTCTTGTGTTTTCTAATTTTTTAATTTATTGTTATCATTTTAATAATCTCTTACTTTCTTTTTCAATTTCAGGTTCCAGGATGAAGGATGAAGGCGAGCATCACCCTGTTCCGTTTTCTAACTTTTCTTTTTTTTTTCAGGTCAGAATGTTCCGTGGACGCACTGCACCCGTAGGGCAGGCTTTTCTCAGATCTCCTGTAAGTACTCCCTTCTTGTTTTTTTCTATCACATGCGTAAATTTTAAAAATTGTATACATTCTTCTTTCGTGCAAATAAGCTCATGCATGTCATCCATGCCCTCATGCAAAGTATCATATCTGTGTTGCCTGTATAGTGGGCAGTCAAAAATCATATGCTCCAAAGTTTCGTCAGTGTTGTCACATGCGGGACAGTGCGAGGTGTCAGACGCTCCTCTTTTGTATGAGAAGCTATTTATTGGGCCATAGCCAGTTATAAAATACGTGCACATCCTATCTAATTTGAACCATTGGTTTTGTTGTGCAAAGTCTGCTTCTTTAATAAATTTAAACGTGTCCCGTCCATGCGGGTCCTCATTCCACCTTTCTTTCCATGCAATCAATATTTCTCGCTTCATTTTCTCTTTTTCTGCCATTACTCTCGCATCGTCATGCACATCTGTATGTTCGTATGTATAATTCTTCCATGCAATGTTTTGATTTCTTTTTATTTTTCCATACAGCCCCCGTATAATCAGCTCCAGGTCCATGGTCAAAGAACCATTTATCACCTGCATGGCCGCCGTCGATGTAGTTTCGCAAGCCTTGGTACATTGTAGCATAAGGCCACGCTGCGCTGCAATAAGTTGTTTCTGGACTGCTGTGTTCTTCGCCCTATGGAACCACATGGACGGACAATAGGTAATTATTGGGATCGCAATTGTTTTGTAAAGAAGCTGTCTAGTATATGTATTTATGCCCCATTCTTTTCTAACAATGCGATTTATTTGCATTATAAATATGCTGTGATTTTGCTTCGTAAGTTGCGCACATGGGATAGGAAGGTGAGTCCTGAGTCCAGAAGAACACCTAGATACTTGCATTCTCTTGTAAATTCTACTCTATTCTGTCCCATGTTGATTTTTGGGTTTCTTGTTATCGAAAGGTTTGCGGTAAACATCATTGCTGTTGTTTTGGAATGAGCTATCCTAAGTTTGTGGTTTGAGCACCATTTCTCAAGGTAGTTGATGCCAATTGAACATATTTGCTCCAGTTTTATGCGGGAGTCCGCCTTAATTATAAAAACCAAATCATCTGCATAGGCAATAGCCTCAAATTCTGATGGGTCAAACTCCGATTCCAGGATGTTCAGTAATCTGTCCATGGTCCACACCCATGCGTTGGGACCCATAACTGAGCCCTGTGGGCATCCCCTTTCCATGTATCTATCAACGCTGTCAAATTTTGAAGATACTGAGATCTTTCTATCCTTGAAGTAGCTCCTCATCAGGGCCAGGAGATGGCTACTGCAGTTTGTGTGAGTCAGTCGAGTCAGGATGGAGGTCCAGCAGAGATTATCGAATCCGGGTCAAAAACATCTGAAATGTAAAAAAATCCGGCAAGTACCCCAATTAAATTACATTGAAAATTAACGACAAACCTATCGCCAGTCTCTGGCATGATATTAGAAAAGCCTGCAAAGCGCTACAATTACCCCGCAAGTATACGTCGTGAAGTCGGACCTCGCTGTTTCGTGTAGTGATATCCAAACATCATTCCAAGAGCTACGTACTTGTCGGGCATGTTCAACTTCTGCATTTTACCACAATCATACCTGAGTTTATGGCTCAAAATCACCAAGGTGGTAAATTCCATGTTTCAAATTTCTTAATAAATTTTTTAATATTTTTGTTCTGCAAACCAGTCCTAATCATTGATTAGCTTATCTAGAATTGATATCCGAGCGGGGCAAGCTGGAAATTAATAATTACATGAATAAAATTGTATTAACGAAAAACGATTCGTGAGATATCGTCATTTCGGGAACGCTTAAAAACGTTGTAATTACTTTTAAATAAATACGGAAAATGATTCGTTTGATATAATAGATATGTTGCTAAGATATGTCCGCAATAGTTAAAAATGATAAACATGTCAATTACTCGGTAATTTTTAAGTTTTTTGAAAAAAAAACTTTGAAAAAAACTTTGAAAAAAAAACTTTTTTTTTTAACATAATTTCACACACTTAATTTAGTATTCGTAATTTATCATATAACGTTTATAACGTAGATTATCTGCATCAGCTTGTTTTGATTTTTTTTGAGAAATTGTCTCATTCATCCATTATTTTTATAAAATTAGACTGAAAGCAAAATAAATGTTTGAAAATAATGCTTTTACATACGTGAAACTATAAAAAACGATACAATCATCATTCCAGGAACATAATCATCATTCCGGGAACGCACGTCATGTCCGGGAACGTTCCCGGAATGACGTTTCTACATAAAAATCCGTATTAAATAAATATTTACCACTGAAACGAGATTTTTGGAGGGTAATATAAAAAAAGGTTACATTAGTCTTTAAGAAATATTCTATCAAAAGTCATTTACTTATTTTTTTCTTACAATTATTGACGCTCCCGGAATGACGCTGAATTGATGTACGGTGCCAAATTTTCGAACAAACCTATGCTTACCTTCTAAAATTTTCACATTTCAATAAAAAACACACGGGTCATCCGTTTGAACTTGAGTGTTTTATATAATTACCCGGTAGCGCTATCTGTCGCGTTTTCCTGAAAATTGATATTTAAAAAAACACCATGCGTTCCCGGAATGACGCACAAATTGTGGGACAAACTTTGAATTAAATTTTCGGAAAAAATAATATTATATAGATTAAGAAACTTATAAATATCATTTTATACTAAAATGAACTAAGTTAACAAGTACCTTTGAGGCAATCGAAAAATTATTTATTAGGATTTTTAGCTGTTGTTATCGGCGGATTGGTACTTGGGGACGCGTTCCCGGAATGATTTTTCGGGGGTATTTCATGGAAAAAACATATTCAATGAATAAATTTAAAAAAATCTTTTTGATGTATTGCTTAAATGAGTTGATGTGAATAATTTTTAGTACATTATTTTAATTAGAATGAATAGATTCAATGATTTAAATCACTGGGACACGAATTTACCACCTTGGTGATTTTGAGCCTTATATTTATTACATCCTATCAGTTACAGGATCCGTAAAATTACGATTTTTTGTTTTTAGATAAGTAAATGGATTTATAAATTAGTTTAAACTAGAGTTTGGTCGAGTCGTAGACAGCTATTTCACAAAAGATCACAAAAGAATCATCCTCTAATCCTCTGATAGATGTCTTTGAGCATAGTGACGATTTGTACATTTACGCGTTATGTGTTGTTTTGAAACAAGTATGCTAGTTTTCGTTCGTAATATACTGTATCGTATATACTGTATATGGGGCAAAACACGTCAAGTGTTCCCGCCAAAAAATTTGTTGTGCCCGATCTTTTTGAAAACCTGGCAAATTATAGTACTAGTGGCCCCCTTTTAATCTCCTGAAAAGGAAGCGTCAATACCGACGCATCAGCCGTATATAGGTATACATGTAAGAAGGAGGAGAGGTTTCCTTTCAAATAATCGTCCACACAACACGCTCGGGTTCAGTTTATAAATCAAAAACCATTTATTGGGCACTATCTAATACACATCTGCTTTGTAAGACGATTCCGATAAGACTGGCTGGATAAGGCTCTAGCCGTTCCCGTGTGTTTTTGTGTACCCCTTCCACTTAGGCTTGACAGACCATTGTTGTCAAGCCTGATGTCAGGTGACGACGTGGCGCTCGGCTAAACCGTAATTTCTCTTACACGGCCATCCTGCAGTTGGGACGGCCTCGGCCCAGGTACTCTGCAGTCTAGGTACTATAACTAAAACGAAGAAACAAACAAAAAAATGCCGGTGGAAGAAAGAGGAGAAAAGAAAAAAAAAAAATTTTAAACTAAGATTTTCCTTTTTGTTAAGTTGTTTACTTTGGGGGAGGCAAGTTCTCCTTGCTCTCTGTTGTGGGTTCTCCCCATTTTATTTAAATGGTTCTCCCAATCTTATTCAAATGGTACTCCCAATCTTATTCAAATGGTACTCCCATTTTTTTTTTTTTTTTTTATGTAGGCGTATTCGATTTCTGCTGTGTCTGTGTTGGCCAGGCACGCAGTTGTTCGTGTGCTGCTGTAATCGTTCTCCGACCTTTCGCTGATATAACGTACCTTTCGTTAGGCAGTACTTTTTTGATGATGCGAGGACCTTTGTAACGAGGTCCTAGTCTTCCACCCGTTGCCAGTTGTGTGTTCTCCACCACAACTTCATCGCCTATTGTAAAAGGTTTTGTTGTCAGGCGTTTCTTATTGAAGGTATCAGCGCATTTTTTATTAATCTCCACGAGTCGATTGGTTATTGCTTCTTCGTTGATTTCGGGGTTCGAATTCAATTGTGGCAGTGTATCCAGAAAGCAAGCGGCTGATTGAAGTCGCGGATTCTCTCCGAACATCAAGGTCCAAGGTGCTACTTCAGTCGTTGAGTGGACCGTAGTGTTAATGGTTCTTTCTACCCGGGGTAAATGGATGATCCAGTTTTTCTCGTCTTCTTCGTTCAGGGTTGATCGTAGTGGGTTGAACATGTGTCTCATTGTTCGTTCTACCTGTCCATTCTCGCGTGCCATTCCTGTTGTTATTAGATGCAGTTGGATGCCGTGATCGCTTGTAAATTTTTAGAATGCAGTGGAGGTGAAGGCAGCTGCACGGTCGGCGATAATACGCCGTGGTTTTCCGATCGCTGTAAAGCTTTGTGTGAGAGCGTGTGCCGTTGCTTCACTTGTCTTTTTAGGTATTGCGTGTAGCATGCAATATCGGGTGTAGGCATCGATGATTACCAGGATCTGGGTATTGCCTTTTGAAGCTACCATTGGTCCTGCGTGGTCTATATGCCAAGAATCTAATTTTTCCTGTATCGGGGATTCCTTTTGCCAAACACCTCTCTTTTTTCCCGTATGTGATTTACCTAGTACACAGGCACGACAGTTACTGACGTATTTTCGTAGTGCACGACCCATGCCAGGCCATGATAATTCTTCTTTCATCTTGCTCAGTCCTTTATTCCAACCAACGTGCGTTGCTTCGTCGTGATATAGACGCATCACTTGTAAGCGGGCTGCCACTGGTACATAGTAGCGTTGAGGTTCTTGCTTGGTCACGACAAGTTCTCCTTTTACTTGGTACATAGGATGTTGCTCAGCTGCACATCTCATGCGTGCACAAAAAGGATCCGTTAGCTGTTGCTCTCTGAGAGTTGGATTTGCTGAGGTTCCTTGGGTGATGAGCACCGATGCAGCTGCAGCGGGTACATTGCGGCTCAGATAATCCACGTGGGCCATCTTACCGCCGGGTCGATATTCGATTGAAAAATTATAGTCTTGGAGACGGATCCACCACCTGGCCACACGCGGGTGTAGATTCTTCTTAAGTGTCGTTGCTCGCATAGAGTTGCAGTCGGTATATACAGTAAAATGAAGTCCGTAGAGATAAACACGAAAGTGATCCACCGCTTCAACGATTGCTAGCGTTTCTAAATCATAAGAGTGATATCGTGATTCGCATTCGTTGGTCTGCCTGCTGAAATATGCTATTGGTCGCGTTATGTTGTTTTCAGTTTGCATAAGGACAGCTCCAAGTCCAATCGCACTGGCATCGGTATGGAGTTCCGTGGCCAATCCAGGATTGAAAATACGTAGTATCGGTTGGCTGGTTAGACGGTTGATGATGGCCAGCCGCACTCGTTCGCATTCACTTGTCCATTGGAATGTCACGTTTTTCCGTAGTAGCTTTGTTATGGGCGCGGTAATAATAGCAAAGTGATCGATGAAACGGCGAAAATAACTGGCTAGTCCCATGAATTGTCGGACGCTTTTTATGTCGTGCGGTGCAGCGCTTTTTGTCAATGCTGTTATTTTGTGGGTACTTGGTTTAATCGAGCCGCTACTAATCAATACACCCAGGTTTTCTATTTCTTTCGTAAAGAATGAACACTTATCGTAGTTCAACGAGAATCCAGCTGTAGCGAGAGCTAATAATACCTCTTTGAGGTCGTTCAGTCCTTCTTCGATTGATTTGGATGCTACCAGTACATCGTCTAAGTAAACAAAAGCTTTTTTTCCTTTTAATTTCCCGAGCGCCTTATCCATAGCACGCTGATAACATGATGGCGCATTCGCGAAGCCGAAGGGCATCCGATTGTATTCGAAATGGCCATCTGGTGTTACGAACGCGGTGTATTGTCTTGATTCCTCTGCCACGTTCACTTGGTGAAAGCCTGCCTTCATATCGAGTGTTGTGAAGTATACTGCATTGCAAAGGGCATCAACCTGATCGTGAATCAGGGGTAGGGGATAACGATCCTTGGCAGCCTTTTTATTTACATCACGATAGTCAACGCACATTCGCCATTGACCCGTCTTCTTTTTTACAAGTACTATTGGACTTGCGTATGACGAATAGCTTTCGCGAATTATGCGTTTATCAAGCAAATCCTTGATTATCTGCTGCACTTGTATTCGTTCGGCGTAGGCAAGACGTCGCGGACGGTAAGCTACAGGATCTTCGTCTTTTAGCGATATAACTAGCTCGCCGGTAGTGACACAATCAGGTGTTGTTGTAGTGTTGACATGAAGTGACGGAGTTCGTCCTGTTGTCGTTCGGCCAATTCTGACTTTTCGAATGTAAGGGTATGCAGTGCAGCCGTGATACAGATCTCTGACATAGTAGTAGTTTCATGATGTAGCTCAAGGCCATGTGGCCCGATTTTTA
Organism: Rhogogaster chlorosoma; assembly: GCA_944452935.1. NCBI lineage: Eukaryota > Metazoa > Arthropoda > Insecta > Hymenoptera > Tenthredinidae > Rhogogaster > Rhogogaster chlorosoma. Next base: position 12,973,424 of record OX101798.1, on the reverse strand, counting down.
CGCACAGACCTTTTCTCCGAATCACGTCCCATCCTATCAGTACGTCGATCTTCTCACCAGATATGGTGCCTGTTGGAACTATCAAAAAATCGACTTCAAGAGTAATGTGTGGTAATGTTACAATAAGTTGGCAGGAGCCAATGCTTTTTAGAGGGTGGGCTCCCAGCCCCGTTAAAACACATCCTGCCGGTGTATTCGTGTAGACCAGGTAATAGAGATATTTACGTGACAAAAATACTACCTGAAAACGGATTGCGCCATCAGACGCGGAACAGTCCGTAGATTTAGTGTGCCATGTTTTCTACTCAGAAATCTCATTTATTATTTTGTTATTAACAAAAAACCTCTAAAAAAAGTGTTTTTTTTTTCGTTTTTCGCATATAAAAGCTGAACCGATGGAGCAATCTTGATGCTTTCATTAGACGAATTGTAGAGAATGAAAAGACAAAGAGAATGAGCCCCTGACGAACTCGATCGGATCAATATTAACGGAGAAAATTCGAAAAAACTCGAAAAAATTAGAAAAAATAGGCCTAGAAGTTACATCCGGTTTCGCGGCGAAAACAGACGAACGGAGCGGAAATAAATTACTCACGTCTGCAATAATCGAGTGTGACACTTTCTTTTGGCATGAGTGGTTTTCTTCTCATGCCAGAAGTTCGTAAAAAAATTGGGAAAAATTAGAGAAAATCAGAAAAAACAGGGCCGAATGGTTGATCTGCTACGATAGTGACGTTTGAAAATCTTGAACGAATTCTTCCACTCGGGATTTTTCCAATAGTTCATCGGATTGGTAATGCTGCTGCTCCAGAATCAGTGAACAATTGTGACGTCCTCAATATTCATACGGTCTTGTACCCAGCGCCGGACTTTGGCCTAGGCCAACCTAGGCCATGGCCTAGGGGCGGCGCACTTCGGTAAGGCGGCAATCGATTTTTTTCAAAATTCATTATCAATATTAAATATTCGAGAAGTAGGTGATAGCTCATGGGAAAGTTCATGATTGGCAAAAAAAAAAAATAGACGTAAAATGTATTATTTAAAATTTACTATGATAACCAGCGATTTTCCTGCTGTCGGAGAGTGGCCTAGGGGCGGCAAATTTCTAAGTCCGGCGCTGCTTGTACCCCTGCTATGATGAAACACTTCACCTTACATTCGACCCGCCCTTGCGACTTTCATAGATTGCTTGTTTCTGATGCACTACATTCTCCATCCGGTTGGAGATGTTTGTGTCTCATGTCCAATTGTCGTCGAAAAATCTGCTTACTCACCCTCGGTATTGTGTCTCCCATTAAATAAATAATTAATTTAATCAGTGACGTTACAGAAGCACCCTCTTTATGCTTTTTTCATCAATTCAGCTACACTACAGTACTACGATAAGAAATTTCAGCTGTGTTGTAGTTTCCAACTTGGTTCAGACAAATTGAACATTACTTAGGCTTATGTAGTTTTATCATTATTTATCACAGACGATCGTGTAATCAAACTCGGATTCGACTCATTTCTATCAACCTTATATTCTTACACGTGGGAAGGGCACTGGGGAAGTATCATTTCGAAAATAAAAACAATCACAAGCAAGTATTTTTACGGTATTCTTTATTCATATCTTCAACAGGAGTACACCAGTATCGATTGTAATATACCTGTAATAGTTTCATAATTATCACGCATGATAAAATTCTGCACATGGTTCAGGCCATAAACGATCGTTTGATCTATTGTTCAAACCACGTTCCGTTCGTACAATCATATTTCAATTGAAATATTCGCAATGGTACTTATTTATGTACATACTCGAGTGAGTTGTACAGAATTATGAGTGTGCGTCCGAGATCTTGCACGGAATGAATAGCATTATAATTAGCACGGCGAAATAACAATCGATCATTTCACGATGTGAAATAGTTTTTCATTCATGCTGTCAAGAAATTATTTGGCCGTCATCAAAAAACGCATTGACATATGTCGGTCTGTGAATCGAAACTTTCGTGTCTTCGCATAATCATTCCGTACAACTACAGAACGCACTGATCTCAGTTTCATAACTTGAGACGTGTGATCGCTGTGTAAGGCAAGATCACACAATTCTCTCGAGACGTGCGAACGAGATTACGTTCATTGATGGTCGGTTGATTTTTTGACTTGACCTTACAATTCGAATTCACTAAATTATGTACTTCATTTACGTTTACTACCCTTCGAGAACTCAGATTTGAGCAGCGTCGCTGGTATTAGCAACGAAGGTTTTGACTATAAAGTAATATACGCTTTCAAAAATCATCTCTTAATGTAACCTGTATTTGAGGAAAGTTCGATTTTTCAGATGATGGTGACGAAATGAATATTGCAGTACAAATGCGTGTTATCGACTCTATGAACAAGCTCCAAAATTCAACAGTCGTTCTCTTTTTCGTCTGTATACTATAATGCGCCATCATTCATTCATCGTTAATACATTCTTTATTGTTAATGGATTAGGTTCAAACTAGAGCGTGTACTTTCTGTCACATGTCACATGAGATTCACTCAAAATTTTAATTATTTTCTTAGCACTACCTATAAGTCAATAGAATTATATCACGTTTTATACATCGAATTACAAGCACTTTTTTCACAAAACGTTGACAGCTGTCTTCTCCTCCTTTTCTCCACGTAGGTCACGTGGATCTCGTCTTCGCGTCAGGCCTCGCCTGCTGTTTTTCATACGCCGGTGCTTCGGACCTGTGTATTTAGAAATTCTTTTCTTCTCACAGCCGTGTACTTTTGGCATTTTTTACCGCTTGATATCACCTCCTCTTCATCTATTGCTACTTTTAAGAGTGGTCTGTTTGCGTATTTATTTACACTGGACACTGAATCCTCCTGACTGCTTCCGGCTGGCTGCGTTTGGGGTACTAGTCACTATTGTACTCTGTATGATATGCTCGGATGCTTGGTATGCCACTTTTAATTGTCATGTAATTTTAATTTTTAATCTTCATCTTTGTCTATTATTATTTTTATTTTATTTTTATTTGTGTTTCTATTGTTATTTTGTGTTATTTTATTTTTATTTTTCACTATTCCATTTACCGTCTCTGTAATATTGCTTGTAGCCCACACTATTCTTATATATTTTATGACTGATGCTTGTGTGTTCTAGAACGCTGCTGTGCCCATTCTAAATTCAAAATTCTGCATGCTCTATGCTTTTGTAACCTTTAACCATTTGCCTCAAAGTCTGCCAAGGCATAATAAAATATCAATCAATAAATCAATCAATCAATCATGCGGTTCATAGATTGAATGATTAGCTGTCGCTGTTTGAGCGGAAAAGGTGACTTTTAAGGAAATCAGATTGCTCCAATTGAAGTTTCACCACCGTCGGATACTGGTTATTTTACCACGGCGAGGATGTCTTCTGGACGGATTGTTCACTTTTATTGAGAAATAATACAAATGTTCAGACTGTTCTGACGAAGATCATTCGCAATAGGAAAATTATACCGAATATGTATTAGATTTTGAAATTATGTTTTAACAACACTTTGGATCACATTATCATACACACATATGCACACATGTCGCGAGCGCGGACGTATATATAACAAAACGAAGTGTTTTGCATTGTCAGAGCATCGATAACACGCATAATTAGTACGTCAAACTGTATGATATGTTATAGTATAATTCACTAGTATAATTTGATCCGCTACAACCATCTGATTATTAGTATTTTTAGATGAAATCGACATCTCCCCAAATAGAAGTCATATGATTATGATATTATTCCTGATAATGATACCTTGTACGTTCAAAATAAGCTCGAAATATTGCAAAAAAAGTTCACAATTCCCCCCGCTTAATTCTTGTAAATCAACCGAGTATCAATGGTACGTATTACTCAAGGTCGCACAGTTCTCTTTTCCTTATTATTCAAATATCGGTACGGAATGTACAAATTATTTGTTATATTTTCAATATATATCTATATCATTTGTATTTTGAGTAGATATCTGAAACTTTAATTAAATGGCCCATCAAAATGCAATGCGCGTTCCACTGAAAACCTTATCAGTATCGCATCCATTTTCTTACCCCGTGTGCGCACAGCGCACATCTATAGCTGGCTGCGGGGTCATTCCACTCTTCCAGCGTTTTTTGGTTCCCCAATAGATTGACGCACTTCAAATGAGCCCAGCGTCTGCAAGTACTGCACATGATTAATTCATTCGGTCTCGTACCGAAGCAGTATTGGCATACTTCTTTCATGTCACGCGACAACCTCAACAAGGAGTCGGCGACTTCCAACCTGTATATGTCAGGCTGAAAATTAGTGTCCATATCGACACCCTTAGCCAAGCACTCTATATAGTATAGTACATACATCCCGCAATTGTACCAGTCTTTTTGCAGGGGGCGGTCCCCTTTGTAATTAACCGTAGTCCACTTAATGTCACAGAGCACATTCGGCTGTATTCTTGCACAATCTGCGACGTACTTTTCCAAGTATTTTATGACTGACTCAGATTTTTTACTGCGTTTGAACCTAGGATCTAAGTGCATTACGGTTTTCGCATCGATATCTACTACCAGTAGACACCAATGCTGCGAATACACGTAGGGCATAAACATTGTACCCTTCAACGCATCACTTACGTTGTACATTCTGAACTCGTCAGAACTAGCCTTGTCACGGCCATCGCCTAACAAATAATACGTGTACCCGGTGGGGACGTAGACTACGTTCTTTCGAAAATCTAAGGTAGCCACGGTGTAGGCATCTATAACGGCCCCGTCCAAGTATTGTTCTTTGCCCAGGGTTTGATACTGCTCGGATACCAAGTCAAATTTATCATACCCAATGATTGGAGCGCACGTACTAGAACAATATCGCCCGATAGTGAATTCGATGCCTTCGACTCTAAGCATGTAATACTCTGCGTCCTCGAACAATCCGTTGGGTAACGCATTCGCATGAGTTGAACTATCACTCCGATTTAACAAAGATTGCTCGTGATCAACCGGGGTTGGCGTACTCGTTCGAAAGTCGGTGGCCTTAATCTTTTTGGTGATTTTCCCCAGTAGCCGACCTTCTAGATGGCTATATTGTGCTTTCCGTTTGCGTTGCCACATCTCCTGTACTAGCGCATTATTCGGACTATCTAATTTCCGTTTAACAGGGGTTTCATCGCGCGATTGCTTTTTCGTAGTTTTCGCCCTGGATCGACGACCTTTTACCGGTATACTCATCGTTGCTTCTGCACATAGACAGCTTTTATAATTTTTCATTTTAGCTATGAAACGACCTATCTTCAAATTAACATGGCCCTCCAGAACATCTCGCTTTACCAAATTGAAATAGCACTCTACATTAGCGTTGCTGAGTCTCGCACGATTTGGTACTACGTGTTTCAATAGAAGACCCGACCACATTGTTACATAGGGCATAAGCCTCTGCGTTACGTAATCCGCGACCTCAGGAGCGAAATATTCGTTATCATTGCCGGTATCGATAATTTCACTTTTTATATTCAAAAGTTTGGCGTAATATCGATGGAAAAAAGGAGAATCTGTGTAAATCCTACCCTCGGGCTTATCGTCTGCTATGGATTCTACCTGATCAACATCGCCTACTGTCTCATTCGCAGTATCCGAATTTTTCGTCAAGAAATGTAGCTCGTGAAGCTGAACTACACTGCGTTGGGCCTGCTCACGATTGGGAGTCAAAAGGACTGTTACGAAGTTTTCGAATGTTGCGTCTAAGGTATCCATAGTACAGCAATGAATCATTAACCCGACACATTCGAGAATGAAGTTCTTGACGTGCAAGTATTTTTGAAATTTTTTATGAATATTAGTCGACACGCGTTTTTGAAAGTGTGCGCAGCAGCTGTGAACCACAATGAAATCAAAGTTCGGACGCGTATCCTGTGTCAAATAGATAAATGCTTGCTTCAAATAATCGGTAACCGTCATCATGTTCCATTCGACCATCACGGAATTAATCAATGCCCAACTCCAATCCACAACTACCACACGAAACAATGGCCAGCTGACATTTTTCGTAGCCAAAAAGTAGCGATATTTTTTTAAAAACGTACCGATAGATGCCACGTCATGCTCGGAGCTCACCATTTCTGCAATCGGTATAATTGAATTATTTTTGTTGATTACCATTGCGTAATACATAATTCGTTTACACCTGACGTCCGCTGGCTTACGAACGACGTTTCCTGTGGCATCCAAATGGACGACTACGTCCTCTGGAGAGATGACGTTGAGCTGCTCCTCCGAATACATATGCGCATACAGAGGAAGACCCGTATGTCTGATATAAGGGTCACTAGAATTTCCATCTAAAATATGCTGCTGGAACAGATCTGACAAATCATTAGAGCGGAGAATTTTATCGTTCTTACAGTTTTCTTCAGATCTGGCTTTCTGATACGTTGTTAGACGCATCAGTTCTTGCATATGACCATCATCGGCCATTTCTGAATCGATATTTTTGGTCGTCTCAAGTTGTAAAATTCTAGGAGCTACTTTCATTAACTGAGCTTTAACTTTAATTCTAGCCTCGCCTTTCAGAGTGCAATGTATTTTCGGCCCTTCGTGGACTACTTCACCACACTCAGTCGCCTTAAAATAAATTGTTGCGAAGGGAGTTTTGAAATCGGTGATGTCGAATCTGAAACTCTGAGCATGGCTTGAATACCTGCACTTTGCGTAAGTAACTAGGAATTCTAGATTAGGGCGAATACCACCATAAAAACTCAAGGGACAACTGTAACGCAAATCATGAAGCATGCATTTTGATATAGCGATCCTAGCTTTGTCGTTATCTACATTACCATCGTTACCCAGTAATTGTACTGACGGAATTTGAATGCTACCCAAAGTACTGCAAAACTTTTTCCGAATAGATGGTGATTGTGGGGGTACAAGGTATTGAGATGCGCTGTCATTCGACACACTGCTGGAGTCAGCGATGTGAGATAAACTATCAATATTCGACTCAATATCAATCTCATTATCTTGTGCCGCTTCATTTTCGAAATCAGAATGAGATACACTGCTAGAATCAGCGATGTAAGATAAACTGTCAATATTCGAATCATTATCAATCTCATTATCTTGTACCGCTTCATTTTCAAAAATGAAATGAGATGACCTCTTACTTGACTTAGGGGTCACACAGGACAAAATTTCCGTCGCTTTTGGCGGTGACGGTGAGCCACTAACCGTCTCGACCGAGGTTTCCATACTCACCGGTACATCGAAACGATTTTGTATCACATTATCAGAATCCTGTTTCAGATCTGATGGAGCCTTTTCGCTCGCAGCGGAATTGTTCGCAGAATCCTGCGAATCGACTTGATCGGTCTTGTTGAACCTCTGGTTCAACTGCTCCTGCACACGTTCTCGAATGCTACGTCTATTTCCCGCCCAGGCTCTTTGGATTTGCAGCATTACTTTGTGGGTCGGTTTTGTTTTTAAAGCAGTGCAAATCTGTGTAAAAAATGTTAGATTGGTATATAAGCATACGAGGCGTTTCATGACATTTCGTTCAAGATCCGACGATGATGTCTTGATTTTCTCCGCAATGTGTTTATACATATGAAGGATTCTTTGTCAACCCAGCCACCTTTTTTTTTCATGGTCTCAAATTTGATTGATTTTTATTCTGGGGAGTACCCTATTTTTGAGGACCTCTTGTGATTTTTTTCATATTTTTAGCACTGCTGATAACCTACATATGAGAAACGTGTGCAATCTTTCATTCTCTACATCTATCTATTTGGTATGAAAAAAAAAAATTATTAAAAATACATAAAAAACGTGTTTTTTCCTCAGCTTTTCGATGAAAATATTTTCAAATTTTTTTAATTGAGAAAAAGTGCTCAAAAACCAACAAAACGCGAAAACAATAAGTAAAATGATGTTTTGAGATCTTCGGGCCGTTTTGATTTTGATGAAAAAATTCCCAGATCATCCATCCGATTTCCCAACTTTGCTCTACAAATCTCGTTATGGGCCGACCATTTGTTCCTAGGGAAATAAATTTAAAAAGCACTATACAGTCGTTTTTTCTTCACATATTAGTCTTAAAACAATCTTTTCCGATCATCTTCCTTTCTTTTCGTAAACTTGTTGATTGCTTCAGGAGCGTTTAGGACTATCATGTGAAGAAAAAACGACTGTATAGTGCTTTTTAAATTTATTTTCCTAGGAACAAATGGTCGGCCCATAACGAGATTTGTAGAGCAAAGTTGGTAAATTGGATGCATGATTTGTGAATTTTTTCATCAAAATCAAAACGTCCCGAAGATCTCAAAACACCATTTTACTAATTTTTCTCGCATTTTTTTGGTTTTTGAGCACTTTTTCTCAATTAAAAAAATTCGAAAATATTTTCATCGAAAAGCTGAGGAAAAAACACGTTTTTTATGTATTTTTAATAATTTTTTTTTTCATGCTAAATAGATAGATATAGAGAATGAAAAATTGCACACGATTCTCATATGTAGGCTACCAGCAGTGCTAAGAATCTGGAAAAAATCATAAGAGGTCCTCAAAAATAGGGTACTCCCCAGAATAAAAATCAATCAAATTTGAGACCATGAAAAAAAAAGGTGGCTGGGTTGACAAAGAATCCTTCATACACGAAGACTTGTCGAAAAAAACATGCCCCATTTTTTTTCAGTTCTTCTACACGCTTCGTTTTTGCAACATAATCAAATCAAAAAGTTTTAAAAAAAATATCATCCAAAATCTGAATATTTTGTGGTAAAATCGGGTGAAATATGACTAAGTTGTAGAGCATCAGTGAAACATACGAGGTATTCCATCCAACTCAACCAGTGCTTTTCCCTCACCATTTTTGATTCGATTCATAATTTTTTCTACGGTTACTCAAGCTCTACTCATGATTTTTGTAAGATTTTTTTCATGAACCGTTATTTATTCATTGATTTTGGAAACTTCAAACAGAGAGACACGTTTGATTTTTTTTGAAAAATCTCAAGAATTCTGTGTCCGAAGATGATCATTTCGACCCCTATTCGAAAGTGGAAACTATTTTCCTTTTTTTTTTGCCGATTTAAGGAAAAATTATTCCGTAAACGTGGTGGATAATAGCTCCCAGAATTTTTTCAATGCAGATGAATTTAATGCTTTCGGATAATCGGTAGTAACCATTGGAGATGAGATTGATTATGTTTTGGAGAATTTGAATCGAAAAAATTCTGGGAGTCATTACACAGGTTCACAAAAAAAAAATTTTTTTTTTGGTGCCGACAATTCTATGTTATATTTCGGTTAATTAATCCTCGAGAGGTCGTACGGAATCGTAAAAACATTGAAGCTACGTTCAGGTTTGTACCTACAGATAATTACCAAAAAACTGTATTTTGTCATATTTAACGTCATCATATTCAATTGATTTCTTTTCTTACTTAGTAATTCCGATATGTTGTCGTCCAGGAGGTGTTGTGTAAATGATCCGAATACATTTTGTTACATTTGTGGTGACTTTGTGGTGAAAAAATGTGGAAAACCTATTACAGACTTTGTGAGAAAGACTGGTATGTTGATTACTTTAAGGCGGAGATGAAGGCCCTGAACAAGCCGTGGGTTCCAAATATTGTGTGCGAATTGTGTAGGGAACATTTAAGACAGTGGGCAAGTGGTAAACGTGATTATTTTTTAATAAAATGTTTAAAAAGATTTTATTTTCGTTTTACTTTACACCTGCGATTTCTCGAGAACTACACGTAACATCAAGAAAATGAGTATATTGCTAGAGGCAGGGTATCAAATATACTCAAAATCTGTATTAGTTTCAGCGGCACCAAAATCATTGTAGACCTGTGTTATCCACTACATCAGCGGAATTATTTTTTCTTAAATCACCGAAATTAATACAAGAAAAAGTTTCCACATTCGAAAAGGGGTCGAAGTGATAGTCTTCGGAAACAGAATTTTTGAGATTAAAAAAAAAAAATGTTGAAATGATTTAATAAAATAATTTATAAACTGAGCGCGACTAAGAGCATTATTACTGAAATTATTTTTCATCAGTGTATTCCGTAACCGCATAAATCTATTCTCCCATGCACGAGACATGAACTGCAGCGTTTTACTTATAGTTGATAAAAAAATTATTGCACACCACATATTTATGAAATAATTAAGGAATTTTGCACTTACCGGGCCGATCAAGCTTTTCTGTGGGGCTGCCGTTAGAACCACGTCATCAACGTCAACGATCAAATCAGCGATAATCTCTGCTAATCGTTTGATCGAAGTTTCACTCTTAGTGTAATTCGCCATTGTGTACGATTACAATAACAATTATACTATTGTTTTATCAAAAATTCTATCACGATACTATATTATAAACGGCTTTGTACGACGAAAGTTGGCGAAACTGCTGTACACTCGTCTCCAATCACCGAGACAATCACAATTAGTAAAATGTAACAGCGCTACTCGAAGACTGCTAGATCACGTCTCACGACAGAAGTACAGAAGACGAGCGCTTTACAGATTCGGGGGTGGGGTTGCGTTTCGCAAGAATACGTTGCTGTAAACTAGGGCTGTGTTTCGATATTCGCTTGGAGCGCTGAAAATCGGTCGAATTAAACGCTTTTTTGGCTTTAAATCAATGTAATTCCTGCCAGGCTGAAAAAATTCACGGTGGTCGGGGGGGTTATCCTGAGTATAAATCCAAGTTTCCGGGACGAAATCTCTTGCGGGGTTCGTTAAACAATTAAAAAAGCGTCAAAGTTGAGCCAAAGTTTCTGCACGGTTTGGTTCCGTGGCGGACGCTGCGAGAACCGCTAAAGATAGAGCAAAATTGTATCAGACCAATCTTGTAGAACACAAGATTTCCCATAAAAAAGTCCGCGAGGGCATATGTCCATCGTTAATAGCGTCGACGTGGGAGGCGTCCGAACTTGCGATCGGACGATTCGTGGTGCTCGTGTTTTCGGCCTCTTAGAAAATGCATCCCCAGGATATAACAATTGGAATATCGATACTTGAATGTCGAATAAAAAGTCTGAAAATTCATTGCTCATCTAGACGGTTTACTGATAACGTACAGACGAATAAAAAGAATATTAATTGAAAAATGAAAATTGAAATTTTGGCGGCTAGACGAAAAATATCATTCTTTAACACCCCTTTTCTACTTTGAACCACCATAACTTTTACACTATACATCTCAATGTATACTATACTACACCGGTTCATTTTTTTTTTCTAATTCCCATTGAAAAACTCCCGGGTGGGGTGCTTGTTACAAGCGGAGTTCTCAATATTACACAGTAAAAAAATTTTCGTCATTGCGTAAAATGTTAAAATTTTTGTATTAAATATTGAACACTCTCGTGTGTTGATTCAATAGTACATTATGTCATTAGGCCGATGAAGTATACTACGAAGCTTGAAAAATTTCGCATTAAATGAGCTGTACTGAAAATATCGCTGCTTATCAAGTGCTATGAGATATCGTGTGCTAAATTGCCGTCATTATTTTCGATTCGTGGTACGTTCGTAGAAAACCTCTTATTGAGAAGCCCGACCGTATTTGGAAAAATCCACATGTTAGCTTCTTGGTACAAGCGTTGAATTACGATCAAAAAATCGTGAAGACGTCCAATGGTTATCGGATAATCAGTCGACGAGTGCAGTCCTGCGTTATTGGAGCATATAAGCCCTAAGGTCGACCGTTGGTCGGGGGATGTTATATAAAATATCAACTTTTCGAGGTAGGTAACAAACATAGAAAATCGAATTATTTATGGTATGTTATATTGTATGTAATGTTACAGTTTTGAAAGGTTGGCGATTCAGCCGCGAGCGCCCTTTGCGCCGCCTTCGCCGCTTTAACCGCGGCCCGCTTTCTGATGCGGAAATTTCGGCGTGAGCGTGCCAACGCCCCCTTTCCCGGGTTTCCCCGTGATGTCGGATCTCGCTCTGGCAATGGATAAAATTTCAAAAATTACATGTGACAGGTTATAGCGTTTTAGTTCGCGCCTAATGATTTCACAGGGGCGATCTTTGTCGATTCTTTGTCAAAAATAAGATCGAAACTGATTCTCTGTCATTTAAACTAGGTATAACGCCCTTCTAGCAATATCCAACTTTTTTCCGACTTTTGTATATGCCTCTTCTGCGTCCTTCGATATGATGCCACAGAACTGTCCGTCAAAACGCACATCGCCATTGTAACGAACAATTGGTGAAATACTCACTTTTTTCATTGCCCGCCGGCGTCTCTACCTCTGCAACCGCGGTTGTTGCGTCCTCACTTTCAGGGGCATTGGATGAGGATAGGGTAGCGTCTGTACAATGATTATAAACGGTAGGTACCAAATATAATTATCATACTGTGCTTGCAGCGTGCTTGCCCATGAGTCAGTCCACGTCAAGCGGGATGAATTTGGCGAAAAATACATATTCCTCAATGTTTCTGATTCTTTTGTAGTCTCTTTTACATATTTTCTGAGTAAAAGAAATGAATGTGACCTTTTTTTTCAACTCGAAGGGTTTAGAAACTACAAGGGGTTGGATTTTCGACCAAAAATCGGAATCGCGCTCTTATTCAAACGTTAACATCTCCGGTTCCCTTTGTCGTACAGACATCGGCAAAAGTATACTCATTTCGAAGCTCTCGAATCGCACTTTCACGCTATCAATGTTATATTCATCGGATATATAATTTTCTATTTGTTATGAACAATTACATTTTTGAGACGTAATTTTCGAGATGATAATCCACTTCTAAAACTCTAAAAAAAAAATACGAGCGTGTTTCTTGATACATTTTCTACGAAATTTTTGCGTTTTCAAATGGAACTTGGTTGAAAACTGTGTTCAAAAAGCGATTGATCCGTGCGGAACGTCGCGCGCGGCTATCTACGCGGGCGCGCCGAGACCGTGGCTTGTTCGCTTCACATGCAAAGATAAAAGAATATAGGAGGGCATGGTATGCGTTAAAATTCATCAAATCCATTAATTTACGGAATTATTCATTCCATTACAGGCTGAATACTCGCCGACTACAAAGATATGAATACAAAGGTACACACCTGACTGAAATCTTGAAAATAACTGGTGAATATGCACGATCTTCGCGTTTTTCTTACCCACCAAGCGGGACTAAAGCGACCATTCTCAGACGAGAGCGCAAAAAAAATAAAAATAATAAATTGAAAACGCCCGCTGAAATATTTTTAAATATTTTCAAAAAAATTATCAATAATGGAGATAATGGGTCGAAAAATCGATGCATGTGTCACAAATAATATGGTGTGCACCACTGGCGAGGGCTTTTTTGCCCTTGGTACACAATATACTATTTTGCCGATGTCTGTGCAACAAAGGGAACTGGAGATATTAACGTTTGAAGAAGAGCGCGATTGCGATTTATGGTGTTTTTTTTCGAAAATTCAACCCCTTGTAGCTTCTAAGCCCTTAGAGTTAAAAACAAAAAAATCATGTATTTATTTTAGTCAGAGAATATGTAGAAAAAAGTACGATGATTTTCAAGGACATGCAGTCAAAAAGGTGTCCCGCTTAACGTGGGATGACGCATATACGGGCAAACCTGGTATAAGGTGGTTACCTAACGGGTTTGATACGGAATTACTCATTCACCGGTGACCAGTGTTGAGAGTCGCTAATTACATTTTTAACGGAATTACTCGTTTAATTACCCATTACTTTGGTAATGTGTATTTAAATCGAGTTTAATTACACAGTACCACACACGTACCAAAGTAATCCGTAATTAAAAGAAATGTGATTACAATTTTCACAACACTGCCAGTGACTATATCGCTCATACTCACGATAATGAATTGATGAGTTATACTGAGAATATCTAATTCTAATCTTACCAATTTTTTCCGAACTATCCATTGTCATAAACATAGGCGTCGGCTCAAGAATCGGACCCCGGCTGCTTGCTAAGGACCAGGCAAGCCGGTCTTTGAATTTTGTCCAAACTACGGCTGAGCCATGCGTTCCGCTGTAGGAAGCGTCGATGCTCATGCGCAGCACACGAAGCGCCGTCAGCAGCGTCACTCGAGATTCAGCCGTCGACGGACACGGAGCCGACAATTTAATGAAAATGGGCAAGAATACCAAACGTAAGAGGAGCTTGTACGAATTAAAGTAGTCAACTTTGTATTAGTGAGGGTATATGAAAGCAGTGTTGTGAAAATTGTAATCAAATTTTTTTTAATCACTCATTACTTTTGTAATGGATAATTGAATTTTTATTTAATTACATATTACTTTGGTAATGTGTATTTAAGCTCAACTCAATTTCGATTACACATTACCAAAGTAATGGGTAATTAACTGAGTAATTCCTTTAAAAATGTGATTAGCGACTCGCAACACTATACATAGAAGCATGTGGAATGAATATCTCATCATATCAGCACGATATAGATTCACATCTATATATCCATGTGTAATAATTTCCTAAAAAATATTTTTTCAGAAAAACCCCATGAAAAGCTCGCTGGGCCGCCCAACCTAGATAAAATATCTGAACCCTTCGGTAAGTTGATTGTCGATGAAGTAGTGTTATGTACGTTCGATTAGTATGACTAGAATTACTATGACTATACATCGCATCAGAAAAAAAAATTCGTTTCCACTTTATAAAGTATGTCTCGTCACGTTTATAATCATTCGCAATAACTTTCGAACGAGTGTACGCAGGTCTTATGTGAATCTGTGCATATATAAGTATATGTAGGGGAACACGGGCGAAACGGGCACCTAATCAAAAATAAGATATTTGGTCGGAAATGATATTTTATGACACGGCGACGTATTTTGGATCAATAATGACCCAAAATTTTTTTTTTTAATTAAAAAACAAAAAATTAATGGAATTAATAAAAAAATCTCTTTTCCCTTTTTTATTTCATTATTGATCCAAAATACGTGGCCGTATCATAAAATTTCATTTCCGACGGAATTATTATTATTTGATTCGGTGTCTGTATTGCCCCGTGTTTCCCTATATGTGTGCACTCCTCACGTGTGCATCACCTGAAACTCATTACAATTTATAATTTGTTATGAACGGTTTCTTGTTTTTCAACCAACAAAAAAGCAATTAATATGAATTACAATGTAACATTCCTAAATTGCGCAATATTTTTCTCCGAATTTTTTGACCTACAGCCTTTTGTTTATTCGAATTTCGTTGATTATATTCCCTCAGAACGTAGCAAAAGCATCCCGCAAGAAGAGAAACACGAAGAAGAGCAGCTGATGGATGAGCAGTCACATGATTCAAGTGAGTATCCTTGCTGAGCAAGTATACGCTTTAATCACATTAGATAGTCCATGAGAATCGTTCATACGGAATGATACAGATTGCTGCAGGCTTGATTCCACTACACGAATCATTCACTGTTTATTAGGGTAATTAGAAAAAAAAAATTTGTCTCACTTTCAGGCTCAAAAGTTTCGTTTAGATGAAAGAATATGCCTCTTAAAATTGGGACGCATCGCGCATTCCCATTATCCATAAGAATAACATGGGATAAATCATTTTTGCTTCTTCTGATGTTTATAACTAACTAATGATACGTCACACAGAGAATCCACAGACATATTTTTGTAGAGAATGAAACGCTCTACAAAAACGTTCCGAATCATTTTGTAATAAGTCCGCTCGTTCAAAAGTTATTCAAGGTCAAAGTTTAATTTATTTTAATTTATTTATATTTTGATTTTAATTTAAATTAATTTATTAATTTGTTTGTCTCTCACAAAAATATGTCTGTAGATTCTCTGTCTGACGCATCGTTTGCTAGTTATAAAAATTAGAAGAAGCAAAAATAATTCATCCCATGTTATTCTTATATGGAAAATCGGAAAGTGCGATGCGCTCCATCTTAATATTAATATTGCGAGCTCATATTTTAACAGGGAAATTTTTTCACCTAAATGAAACTTTTGAGCCTGGAGGTAAAAAAAAGTTTTTTTTTTTTTAATCACCCTACTGTTTATGCAG
This sequence comes from Rhogogaster chlorosoma, assembly GCA_944452935.1. NCBI lineage: Eukaryota > Metazoa > Arthropoda > Insecta > Hymenoptera > Tenthredinidae > Rhogogaster > Rhogogaster chlorosoma. Next base: position 12,957,382 of record OX101798.1, on the reverse strand, counting down.
TCAGGCATAGATTAAATTACTCGAATACGATGTAATTACCTCATTATGAATGGATCATTACGAAATAGCAATCAATAACGTATGTCGATATTATTCATTGTAACTGAATTATAGATGAGAAATCATGCAGCATACTAGAAAAACAACCATGTTTCATGATATCATTTTTCATCCGTTCTAGACACCGAAAAAGACTCTGCGGACGTTGGTACGCAGAACGCGGCCACGGATGAGCGTGGTGGCCGGGGTGGCCGGGGCGGCCGGGGCGGCCGAGGCGGCCGAGGCGGCCGAGGCGGCCAAGGTGGTGACCAGCGTCGCGGGTACCGCGGTAGAGGATGGAGGAGTCGGCCGTACAGGCCTTATAACCGCCCCGGGCCGAGTTATGTTAAAAATAAAATCACGTACAACTACAATACGTATATAAACAAGCAGTAGCTGCGAAAAATATGCAACTTGTATTGTATTGAATTAAAACCAATAAAAAATAATCACTTGCAATGAAAATGTGTATCCACCTTGAGAAATTTATTTATTATTATATAGGAGAAAGAGTTTCTTGATATAGAATCGTTATTGTATTGTTTAGGATCTGAAACATCGTCCATCATTTATCGGAATTTTTCGTCTATTAGTTCGAATGAAATCGAGAAAAATATAATAGCTTCATCGATTATGGTATGTGTACTACTTACTACACTCGGCAGAAGAATTAACGGACTACTTGAAATCGCGATAACTCAGTAAAAAAACACAAATAAATTGGTGGGGAGGGGGCGGGGGGGGGGGGGGGGGAGGGTAATTGCTTTTTTAAGATCAAATCATCATCTTCAAAATCGTATCTGGAAATGTCACACTCGATTATTGCAGACGTGAGTAATTTATTTCCGCTCCGTTCGTCTGTTTTCGCCGCGAAACCGGATGTAACTTCTAGGCCTATTTTTTCTAATTTTTCCTAATTTTTTTACGAACTCCTAGCATGAAAAGAAAACCACTCATGTCAAAAGAAAGTGTCACACTCGATTATTGCAGACGTGAGTAATTTATTTCCGCTCCGTTCGTCTGTTTTCGCCGCGAAACCGGATGTAACTTCTAGGCCTATTTTTTCTAATTTTTCCTAATTTTTTTACGAACTCCTGGCATGAAAAGAAAACCACTCATGCCAAAAGAAAGTGTCACACTCGATTATTGCAGACGTGAGTAATTTATTTCCGCTCCGTTCGTCTGTTTTTGCCGCGAAACCGTATGTAACTTCTAGGCCTATTTTTTCTAATTTTTCCTAATTTTTTTACGAACTCCTGGCATGAAAAGAAAACCACTCATGCCAAAAGAAAGTGTCACACTCGATTATTGCAGACGTGAGTAATTTATTTCCGCTCCGTTCGTCTGTTTTCGCCGCGAAACCGGATGTAACTTCTAGGCCTATTTTTTCTAATTTTTCCTAATTTTTTTACGAACTCCTGGCATGAAAAGAAAACCACTCATGCCAAAAGAAAGTGTCACACTCGATTATTGCAGACGTGAGTAATTTATTTCCGCTCCGTTCGTCTGTTTTCACCGTGAAACCGGATGTAACTTCTAGGCCTATTTTTTCTAATTTTTCCTAATTTTTTTACGAACTCCTGGCATGAAAAGAAAACCTCTCCCGTCAAAAGAAAGTGTCACACTGGATTATTGCAGACGTGAGTAATTTATTTCCGCTCCGTTCGTCTGTTTTTGCCGCGAAACCGTATGTAACTTCTAGGCCTATTTTTTCTAATTTTTCCTAATTTTTTTACGAACTCCTGGCATGAAAAGAAAACCACTCATGCCAAAAGAAAGTGTCACACTCGATTATTGCAGACGTGAGTAATTTATTTCCGCTCCGTTCGTCTGTTTTTGCCGCGAAACCGGATCTAACTTCTAGGCCTATTTTTTTTAATTTTTCCTAATTTTTTTACGAACTCCTGGCATGAAAAGAAAACCACTCATGCCAAAAGAAAGTGTCACACTCGATTATTGCAGACGTGAGTAATTTATTTCCGCTCCGTTCGTCTGTTTTTGCCGCGAAACCGTATGTAACTTCTAGGCCTATTTTTTCTAATTTTTCCTAATTTTTGTACGAACTCCTGGCATGAAAAGAAAACCACTCATGCCAAAAGAAAGTGTCACACTCGATTATTGCAGACGTGAGTAATTTATTTCCGCTCCGTTCGTCTGTTTTCACCGTGAAACCGGATGTAACTTCTAGGCCTATTTTTTCTAATTTTTCCTAATTTTTTTACGAACTCCTGGCATGAAAAGAAAACCTCTCCCGTCAAAAGAAAGTGTCACACTGGATTATTGCAGACGTGAGTAATTTATTTCCGCTCCGTTCGTCTGTTTTCGCCGCGAAACCGGATGTAACTTCTAGGCCTATTTTTTCTAATTTTTCCTAATTTTTTTACGAACTCCTGGCATGAAAAGAAAACCTCTCCCGTCAAAAGAAAGTGTCACACTGGATTATTGCAGACGTGAGTAATTTATTTCCGCTCCGTTCGTCTGTTTTTGCCGCGAAACCGTATGTAACTTCTAGGCCTATTTTTTCTAATTTTTCCTAATTTTTTTACGAACTCCTGGCATGAAAAGAAAACCACTCATGCCAAAAGAAAGTGTCACACTCGATTATTGCAGACGTGAGTAATTTATTTCCGCTCCGTTCGTCTGTTTTTGCCGCGAAACCGGATCTAACTTCTAGGCCTATTTTTTCTAATTTTTCCTAATTTTTTCACGAACTCCTGGCATGAAAAGAAAACCACTCATGCCAAAAGAAAGTGTCACACTCGATTATTGCAGACGTGAGTAATTTATTTCCGCTCCGTTCGTCTGTTTTCGCCGCGAAACCGGATGTAACTTCTAGGCCTATTTTTTCTAATTTTTCCTAATTTTTTTACGAACTCCTGGCATGAAAAGAAAACCACTCATGCCAAAAGAAAGTGTCACACTCGATTATTGCAGACGTGAGTAATTTATTTCCGCTCCGTTCGTCTGTTTTTGCCGCGAAACCGTATGTAACTTCTAGGCCTATTTTTTCTAATTTTTCCTAATTTTTTTACGAACTCCTGGCATGAAAAGAAAACCACTCATGCCAAAAGAAAGTGTCACACTCGATTATTGCAGACGTGAGTAATTTATTTCCGCTCCGTTCGTCTGTTTTCACCGTGAAACCGGATGTAACTTCTAGGCCTATTTTTTCTAATTTTTCCTAATTTTTTTACGAACTCCTGGCATGAAAAGAAAACCTCTCCCGTCAAAAGAAAGTGTCACACTGGATTATTGCAGACGTGAGTAATTTATTTCCGCTCCGTTCGTCTGTTTTTGCCGCGAAACCGGATCTAACTTCTAGGCCTATTTTTTCTAATTTTTCCTAATTTTTTTACGAACTCCTGGCATGAAAAGAAAACCACTCATGCCAAAAGAAAGTGTCACACTCGATTATTGCAGACGTGAGTAATTTATTTCCGCTCCGTTCGTCTGTTTTTGCCGCGAAACCGGATCTAACTTCTAGGCCTATTTTTTCTAATTTTTCCTAATTTTTTTACGAACTCCTGGCATGAAAAGAAAACCTGAAAAAATATTTCAAGCATGGAAAAAATTAATTTTCGATTTCGTTCGAAGAACGTTCCAAACTTCAACTAGCTAATTATCTGCTCTATTGCCTGGTCCATTGGTGTTTAATTGTCGAGTTACGCACTCGTGGATTATTGACGTTTCAGCACCGCTATCTATTAAATAAGTCACTGCGACTGCTTTATCGTCGTTTAGGAGAGTAGAGGAGTATAGCGGGTTCTAATCCACGCGGCTTCTAATCCACCCTGTTGAAATGTCCGAGTGGTGAGCGCGCCTTTACCGGCAGAGTATTCCTTATTTTCCCGGGTTGTAACCCGCGCCCTAATGTAATAAATTTAAGATTATCATCTACAGGGTGTACCCAGTTATTATCTACAGGGTGTGCCGCGCCTTTCAATCAATGCGCTTTTAATTGACGCGCCTTTCGATCAAAGCGCCGCGTTGCGTATTCTTAGCCCGCGCATAATCAATCGTCAGAATTTTTTACGGTAGGTTATCGGTATTTGACGGCACCGTGATCTTGAGGCGTCAGAATTTTATATCAACTTTGACTTGCCACCGGTTAAGTACAGTGCGTAACCAGCACCGTGACCGTGAGGCGTCAGAATGTCAGCAATTTGCGAGACGTTTGAAACATATCTACTGTCGCGATCCATCTTAAGGCGTCGGAATTTTATATCAATAATTTGTAAGCGTGATCGTGCGGCATCTGAGGCGTCAGAATTTTATATTAACTTTGACTTGCCACCGGTTAAGTACAGTGCGTAACCAGCACCGTGACCGTGAGGCGTCAGAATGTCAGCAATTTGAAACATACCTACTGTTGCGATGCCTCGCATATTCATCGACACGTTGGGTTTCTCGGGAAAAGATGATGAATTTATCGTAAAAGAAATCGCATTAGTGGATTCTGAAAGTGAAAAAATAGTAAATATAAAGTTTAAAGAACCTTACGATATTTACGACTTGTCGGATGATGCGCGTGCGCTTGCACTAGAAGACTCTGAATGGCATGGAATGTCCTGGTGGCAGGCTTGGGCTTCTTACACCGAACTTGAATCATTTCTTGCAAAACATGTAATAGAATTGGAAGAGTACATTTACTATGTGCATAATCGGAGCATCTCTGCTCGGTTTAGAAAGTGGAGCAATACAAAGTTCGTTGAAATGGACCAGTATGGCTGCCCTTCACTGGAGAAGTTGGGGGTGTTGTACCCGCGCGAACTCAGGTGTAGCGACCATCATATGCGTTGCGCTGTCAACCACGTATTGATGCTAAAAAAGTGGTATCTCATGCATACATCAAAGCTGGGATTGGGACTGTGATCTGGTATAAAAGGGCTCGAATTCGAATCTTAAGCATCAGTCTTCAACTCGCACCCTATGAGATCCATTCGCAAGCAGCAAGAACTGAGACTGCGTTTAAAACTACTTTTGAAAAATATTCACGACGTAAAAACTTTGATTCAGACAAAATCAGATTTGAATCATATTTTGAGAAAGTTGCAAAGTATAAATCTGATATGAATAACGCCATGGACTTGACTAAGATCAACAAGGTTGGCCGATGCGACGAATACCTTCCTACGAAGAAATTGGCAGATCTGGAGGTAAATAAACACTACCCGGTCACGAGCTTGCGAAAAGTGCAAACAAGGTTCGGTACGAGGATCGCCATTGACTTAGAAAATACATTTTCGGCTTTTTTACCTGCAAGGATGTCGAAAGTATTGACTGATGATGAGGACCTATTTCAAAAAATGATACTGGCTGCCGATGAGAGTCGCCTTCATTTGCATAACCTCGGAGGACTATACAACCGAGTTGAGTTTAACTATATGTGAATCTGTACCTTGCATGTAGCATGTTTAAATAAATTGTTCTGACGAGTCTAACCGAGTCTTTACCCAACATTATTTCCTTCTCAAAATATTAGTTTAAAACTGTTGAACTGATCAACGATCTACCACCTATACAACTGCTCAGTTCAAAATCTGATACCTATACAACTACTCAGTTCAAAATCTGATACCTATACAACTACTCAGTTCAAAATCTGATACCTATACAACTACTCAGTTCAAAAATCTGATACCCGTGCAACTGCTCAGTTCAAAAATCTGATACCTGTAGAATTTTCAGTTCAAAGATCTGTTCATAAGAAATTTCGATCGGTGTCGGTGGGTTGCTGCATGTTCATAACTTTAATTTAATTTATCGTCTGAGGTCTACTTATGGCAAGATTGATTGTTCAAAAAGTATTTGTACTGGCGTGAAACCGGTTTCATCTAGTTATTCCACACGTATGAATATGACTACATTTCGAAATCGGAGTTACTTGTTGTCCGAATTCGTGAGGGTGAGCATCGAATAGAACTCTCAAGATTTGCAAAGTTTGTTGAGAAAAATGCTCAACATCATGGACCTTTCTGGAAACATGAACGTATCTGATGCCAACGTGTTCAACGCAAAGGAGTTGGTCGAGGACGCATCTACCTACAACTTCACCGATGAAGAGTTATTCAAAATCGGTCAGTTGGGCTTATGCGGTGAACGTCTTCCTATGAGAAAATCGATCAGCGGTGTGCATATTATCATCGGATTACGGAAAGTAACAGCATTATCGGGAAGAAAAAACGTAGTAGCCGACATACTTGGTGGAGACGATCCGTATGAGACCTTTTCCGAAAATCTGCCACCACGCATGGCTGCAAGGCTACTGAGTGACGACCACATATTCCAAAAATTGAAGATGGTTGCTGAAGATGGCGGCGTCTACTACCGTCATGTTTCTAAACGTTTTCGCCCGATTTCATTCACTTTGCGAAGTATTCCCGACCTGAATGTCTAATATTTTGAAATAATGTTGAAAGTTTCCTCCAACCTGAATATAATGTTGAAATAAATATTTAAGAACATATGATGAATTGTTGTCAGTATCCTTCCCATATTTAAGAGAACTATATCTCAGTGTGGCAAAATCGCCCAGCAATTTACGAATCACTCCCATGCGACACTTGGTAGTAATCAGAATTCCATTAATACATCTGTAAAATCGATTTATGCAAATTAAACGGTACTCTTTTCCAAGCGTGCAGTGATTGCTGCAAAACGTCAATTATGCCATAGCCGCAGGCGGTCGCGAACTGATTGCAGACGTTAATCTTAAGTGACGTGCAGAAGCTCATAAAGATAAATATCCGATACAGGATATTGAGATGTAGCGCATTAATCTCTGCTACAAAGTCGCATTATGTCAGGTGAAAAAATCAAGGGCAGCGGATCACGCCCCAAAGTAGTTGGATGCGTGGTAAAATTTTTACGATGGATAAATCGATTAGCAATTGATATGTGACACTTGGTAGTTATCAAAGCGATTAATTCATGGGTAAAATCGATTTTACTCAAAGTTAAGCGGTATCAGAATCATGATCCTTCAAGCGTATAAATACAGTGATTATTGCAAATGCAAATTATATCGGAGCCGCAGACGTTAATCTTAAGTGCCACGCAGATGCTCGTTCAGATAAATCTGATACACGGGATTAATAAGTAGCGTATCAATCCCTGGTACAAAGTTGCAATATGGCGGGTGCAAAAATTCACAGTGGCGGATCGTGACACAAACTACCTGTCAGGTAATTTAATACGTTGTCAATTTTTACAAGGAACAAAAATTTATTAGCAGATACGAATCACCTCCATGCGACACTTGATAGTAAATAAAATTCCATTTTTAACCAAAGTTACGGGGTACCAACAGCAGGAGATCTGGGAGGAGAATCGGCGAATCCCGATGGAGGAATGGGACATGGGGCTGTGTTAACGCCTGAATAAACAGTATTATGGTGAAACGAATATAGTTTTATTTGTCCACCCTACATCGATCACTAATTCTAAATACATTTTCAATAGCACAGTCACCCAAGTGGCTGTCACACCTTGGTTGCCACACATTAGATACTATTTCATCAGCTAAATAGGCTGCATTAACATTAAACAATCGTTTTAAAATTAATTTAACGGACTCGGTTGTTACTAAAATTGATGGGGAATTTTCGAGATGAGGCCGCACGAGGTATAGTAGTTCCGAGTAAGGGAGATTTCCATCGTTCCAACTGAATCCATGATTGATTTTACTCTCAATCGCCAAATGTTGGTGGTCCTTGGATAAAATTGACCAGGCATATGGGGGCTTGAAGATAAAATGTTGCAAATCAAATCCGTTTTTTAGAACTGCGATTTCTTTCACAATAAACGTGTTGTTGGGTCCCGTAAACCCCTGAACATCTACAAATGTGGGCCCCATGACCGCGTACATCTGTATGCAAAATACTCGGGCTTCGCAACATTTATAGAGGCTCGTGATCCCACCTCCACGACTTCAAGTTTTTTTATTCAAATCATCTTTCGCACCACGTTCGTTAGCGGGCTGTATTCAATAATTTTATCATGAAAAATTAGGCAATATGCAGTTGTATTTGCTGGCACGTTAGCGTTGCACTGGAACTCGAGACGTATATCTACGGTTGCACTTTTGAGAGATTCATTCTGACGCGAACAATCTATAACCGCGATGGGAGCGTGTGATTTGAATGTATCTAAATCAAGCGATGGTTCCGGCGCCTCAGTCGCACCATAGTACGATGCCTTAAATTTAACATACATATCATATAGCAAGGCATACCGTTTCCGATTAAAATCTAAATCTAAATTATCGTAGGGATATGATTCTGAATTAAGGTAAAGGCGAATGTTTGTCAATTCGCAATGGTCGAATACGCTGGGATCATGGGTAAATTTATTTCTGCGTCCGGTCTGCAGCGCCAATACCACAAACCGGGGTTTCTCAAGTTGAACGGCGGTTTTCACGGACCAGGTATGATGAGTGGTTTCTTGAAGCACTGGATACTCGTACAGATCCCATGAACGGAAACTCATTTGAATCGATGTACCACTCTCAAGAAGATGTAAAAGCTCCAATTTTTGCATATCTTCAACACTTATATGAGGCATACGCCATTGTAATTTATTTAGCTTCAAAGTTACCGTCACATTTGCGTCACCGATGAAAATAGCATTTGAATCAGTCCTTGATCGAATTAAAATCAGCTCATGACGTGCGTTGGTGATAATTCGTTTATAATCTTCGCAGAACCCTAGCAGAATGCTGAGCGGTATGCAATAATTAAAATACCCTTTATCCAATTCAACTAAATTTCCCGGTACTGCCCAATTTGCAACCTCTAGTGCTCGGCTAGCATTAGTACTAAATGATAAATAGTTTTTTATAGTGGTAGTAATTCCAACATTTTTGCATCGATCAATTTCGACCCCATTCAATTCATACCGAATTTCATCAAAGAGAAATGCCATCGCATTGTTGACAAGTTTGACACTTTTTACCGGCTGATAGACACCCGCTGCGTCTGCAACTGAATTCAGTAATGTGCCCTCGAGGTATAAAAAACTGTTGCAAGGTAGCGTATACAAATCCTGCTGTTGAATTGGAATTCGTATCTCGTCGTTATTTTGATACGACGTAATTGCGTAAGGGGCATGAGCATGAACTTCAACTCGAGTTATACTGTTATCAAATACTGGTCGAGCATTAATGTTCAACATACTTGCCATTTCTATCTTTTACACGAAATCCTAATGATTTCAAAAATTCTGCGTTATCGGGTGTTAGCAATTGACGGAATGCGTATGGTGTTGTTTGTTTGACCAAACTTTGAATACTGAGAGATGGCTCTATGGGCATGGGATATTTGTGCGCACTTTCATAGATCAACATGATGAAAAATCACTGTTCTTTCACGTGCAAACGAATCGTTATCTCTTCTCCCCGAAAGTTGACTAGGTTACCGTCGTGATCCACAACACGAACTGTTATGTTGTCTATTACGCGGGAGCTGAGAGGTAAGTAAATGACATGGTAAGGGGACTCTGAGATTTTATAGCCCGGTGGAACGTTGGCGGAGAATTCATGAATTGTGTGCACTGGTCGAGCGTTGCTGTATGCTCCAGCGGTGATGTTACACTCAATTCGTATAATATTAACTTTCAAAATATTGACTGGCAAATCAGATTCGTGCCAAACGTTAGCTTCAAGCTTCCGTTTTGTAAAACCCAGCAACGAGCCGAGGTTATTTTCGTTACTAAAGTCAATGTCATACCTGCACTTTAACTCACTTTTCAATGTATTGTTGTTTGGTCGAAGTACTATGGCTGGGGGAGATTCGGAATCGTCAACTAGCTTCTCAGATAAATACCTATTCAAATCATCAATCTCATAAGATCCTTCTGGAATAGTGATCCTTTTGTCCGCATCATAATAAAATGTATTGTTCGTCCTGTCAACATTAGGTATTGAGTTGAATGTTTCAAAATCTACTAATCCCAGTACATATTCAGTATTTTCACGTAGGACGATAGGTGGAAAGTAGTTTGCACTTAGAACAGATGCTGACCCCGAAAGCGTGAGCGTCAGAGACATATCGCGGGCAAACGTATACTGAAGTTCAAAGGTCAATGTAATCTATGTATTATCGTTTTAATTACAAACAGTGAATTGCCAATGTAATCTAGGCATTATCACGTAAAAAATATAAGCAAAGCTGTCCACATATCGCAGAATTATAATTTTGATATTGTTTGTGATTGTATTCAATTTTCACATTTTTTCCAAAATATTGGACAAATTCTTTGGGTGGGGGCAAATTTCCATAGCTATCATAATATTTTATTTTACGCCCACGTTTCACATATGCAACCCAATGTGTGCCAGGTCCGTGCAAACTATCTAGGTTAATTATTCCAGACTCATTAGCTTGGATGGGATTTTTATTTTGAAGCAGTTCGGATCGCATAAACACACCTTTGAAATATGGAATACGCATACGTTTCGCATACGCAAGTAGCTCGGTGTTAGTTGTCGGACCGTCAGGTAGAATAATCATCTCAGTTTTGAAGTTTTTTTTTTCCGCATCCCACCACCCTTTTTATAGGGATTCAGATATAACCCCCGACCATGCTGCTCCATAGCACGATTATGTCGTTCAGTCTCAGATAACAGTTTCCGCGCGTTAGATGCCTGATTGACAGATTTTGCAATGCCTGCGGCTCCCCCAGCTAAACTGCCTACAGCTGACAATCCCGCAAGTAATGGAACCAAAAATGGTAAAAATCCTCCACGCTTTCCCGGCGGCAAAATTCGAGGTTTGCCGCGCTTCACCCTCTTCCGTCGAGGTTGTGAAACATGTGCTTTCTCATTCTGTTTTGACAACTTTCCACCTGAAATTCTTTTTCTCCCCTTACGTTTCAGCCCGGCACCCATCTTTAATTTAACCTTCATAGCGCGTGAAACTGCCCACGCAGCCGCTTTTTCAAGCAATGTAGAGTCTCCAGCCTCGACTCGTCGTGATGCCTGTTCCGCTAGTTTTCTGTCAGCGTTATGGCGTGTTTCGAGGTCTCTGCTTTGCGAATAGGTTATATCGTGCTCGCGACAAAACTTGTCTAACGGGTTGATGCCCGCGTCACCTCGAGCTAGACGCTTGGCTAGATGTGTGCCGGGGCCACAATACTGATAGCCTGGTATGTGTAATTCGAAAGGCAGTGAATTAATGACGCTATTCAACAGACCTTGACCAAGGGATCTCGCTCTTGGCATTGACTGCACTTTCTTATCTGGCGCGCGGGCCCATCAATATGATCAATACCTTTATTATAATGTTTCAGACACACGCGATACTGTGCGAGGTCTGGATCCGTCTTTATATGTACGGGAAGTTTATTCCATATTTTTGGAATCACATCGCCATAGTATTGCAACAATATAACTTTAGGTATATATTTCAGAAGTTCGGCCGTAAAGAACTGATCTGACGATACATTAATGTCCACGTACATTACAAAACTGAGAAAAAAATGTTTGCGCATCATATAAATACCCTACACCGAGCCATATTTTGATCACAAGTGAAAATGCATTTTATCAAGCAGCCGTACTCCATTCGGGTGCTAAATCTTGACAATAAAACCGAGGTCGATAGCCCTAAGCGGCACGGCCCCTTACTACCGAATACAATTAGGGCAATAATTTGCGGACCTTCCAATTGTGGGAAGACAAATGTTGTGATAAGTCTGCTGGAAAGTTTTAATGGAGTTCGCTTTGAGAATGTTTACATCTATTCAAAATCGTTGCAACAACCCAAGTATCGATATCTGGAAAAACTTCTCACGAATATTGAAGAAATTGGATTTTTCCCATTCTCAAACAATTGCGATGTAATCCCCCCTAGCGAATCATTACCCAACTCAGTGTTCATATTTGATGACGTGGCCTGTGACAAGCAAGACGTGGTTCGGGAATATTTTTCCATGGGAAGACATGCGCAAGTTGACTGTTTCTATTTGTGCCAAACGTATGCGCGAGTCCCCAAACACCTTATTCGAGACTACGCGAATGTTCTCATCCTATTCAAGCAAGACAGTTTGAATCTACGTCACGTGTATGATGATCATGTCAACAACGATATGGCATACGATGTATTTCAAAAACTTTGTGCACTGTGTTGGTTCAAAAAATTTGGGTTTCTTGTAATTGTTAAGGACGACCCCCTTCAGGTGGGACGTTACCGACGAGGGTTCGATGAATACGTTGTTTGCCGCACCGAATCTTTCAGTTAGCCTTCAACTTTCTAAGCGTAACCATGTCTGAATTGGTAAACAAGTCTGCAACGCTTGTCGGGGACATAAAGAATAAAAATGATTCCACCAAACTTAATGATGAAAAAATTAAAAAGGCAATTTCGCGATCGAGTAAAGTGATTCGTGCAAAATACCGAGCGCTGAAAGTTAATCAGTCAGAGGCTGTTGAAGCCCTGGAAAAAAACCTGGCACCAATCGTAGCCCCTCTACAGATCCTAGCCGAGGGTCGCAACATCAATACGTCGGTCGAACGAAAACCAATAGTGCAGGTGAAACGAAAACTTGAACTGGACGATGAGGATGACACGAAGCAGAACCGAAATATCCGTTTCAAACCGTCAAGCACTCCGATCACGAACCGCCGGGGTACATCTGAGAATGCTTCCGCTTCAATGGAAATAGACTCTACACAGCCAAGAAACGACTCCGTTTTTCTAAACCTGGAGCCCGTAGCCCAGTCATACCCCGATCCATCGCCTGAAACTACTTTGCAATCAATTCTAGAAACCCCAGAGGGTCGTGACTATGCCGTCCAATATATTGACGAGAATTTTGGTGAATTGACTAAACCGTATTTCAAGGGATTGATTTTTGACACGAAAAACATATATGATACAACGTATGGGGTTCGTTTTGCAGATGGATCCTGGGTGCTCGGTAATTCCCCTATCGAAGTAGATAAAAATGACAATATTATAATCAATAATGTTACGTACAAGGGATCCAAGGGATTAATGGAGCTGATTTTTAAACGAATTCCCGACGAAGAAGACTTTACGGACGTTGATCTTATAAAATACAAAAGCATATTGCGTGCCACTAACGCTCACAAGCGGGGATATACTGAACATGGGCAGCTGAATGGAAATAAAAGTTATAAATGGAAATATGTAATCGCGAGATTATTCAACACTGCAGCTCGTAGCAAATCGTCTGGTCAAGGTTTGGTTCCCAACAGAATGGTCGTTACAAATCATCCCGTAGATTATGTCCATTGGGACAACCCAAACGAACTCGTTGAGAGATTGAGACTTCTAGTGGCGTCCAGGAATGCTGGCCACACAGGGCACGACAATGAAATAATGTCCATCGTAGAGGAACTTCGTGAGGCAAATATTATTCATATATAGATGGTGCCACACTATTACACGTCAGTGTAGAAATGTCTGTTGATAAATTCGGAAGACATCTTGACTCTAAGCGTATCCCCATATTGAGCACACCCGCCGCTAATGGTGGCAGCAATATTTTGCAAGTAAATGGAAATCTTGACTTTCGCGGTAAAAGGTTAACAAATGTTGCGCTTCCTACCGAGTCGACTGACGTCGTGACGAAGGATTACGTTGACAATAATTTTTTAACTCCTGAAGATGGAGAGCATTATAATTTAAGAAACAAACGAATAAAAGAAGTGCATGCACCACTAGCTGAGAATGATGCTGTTAACAAAAAATATGTTGATGAAGTTCGCAATAATGTTTTACAACTCGGGCCTAATGAAACGTGGAATTTCAGAAATAAACGCCTTACAAATGTTGGAAATCCTGACAGTCAATTCGATGCGGTAAATAAAGAATATGTCGATAGAAAAAATCTCACAACTGACGGACATTATGACTTTGCGGGTAAAAGACTAACTCGTGTGGGTGATCCAAATCTTGGTTACGACGTTGCGACAAAATCATACGTTGATAGGGGAAGAGCGCAAACAAGATATTATATTGATTCGTTACCGACTATCAAGCGGGTGGGTCTCGTGAACGACTTTGATTTTGAGAGCAAGTTTTTACACAACGTGAAGACTCCTATGCAGCCGTTCGATGCTGTAAATAAGGAATACGTCGACTCGTTGCATGCTGATCTGAAAACTCAAATTCAAATACTCGTTGCGCGTCTCAAAGCTCGTAATCAGAATGAGTAAAGAAAAAATGCAGCTAGTAAAAGAGCTGCATGCGCCCGCGCGACGAAATTATCCACGTCGAAGGGTTATCACCCATGGATACGATGATTTGTGGCAGGCAGACCTTGTCGACATGCAACCGTATGCAAAAGTTAACAAGGGATTTAAGTACATACTCACAGTAATCGACGTTCTATCCAAGTATGCGTGGGCGATTCCACTTAAAAGTAAAAGCGCAAAGGACGTGCGTGCTGCATTCACTGTAATTATATCAGACTCACGGAAACCGAAAAATCTTCAAACTGATAATGGTAAAGAATTTTATAACGCATCGTTTAAGTCTCTCTTATCTGAAAATGGAATTCATCACTACTCAACGTACAGCGTTATGAAAGCATCCGTAGTTGAACGTTGGAACAGAACTCTGAAAAACGCAATGTGGATGGCCTTTACCGCTAACGGATCCTACGAATGGGTGAATATACTTCACCGGTTGGTTGCCGACTGTAATAAACGCATGCACAGAACGATTGGAATGGCTCCGCAGAAAGTTACCCCAACGATTGCCAAGAAACTTCTTACAACCGTATACAGCAACGTCAAAATAGCGGGGCCTGCAAAATTCAAAGTCGGTGATTTTGTACGTGTCAGTAAATACAAAACTGTATTTGCCCGAGGATTCACACCTAATTGGTCCACGGAAGTATTCAAAATCATTAAAGTACGAGTTACGAATCCAGCGACGTATTCCCTCGCAGATTCTCGTGGGCAGCCCATTATGGGTGGATTTTATGAACATGAATTAAAAATAGCTAAATATCCTGATGTACATCTAGTGGAAAAAATTTTACGTAAAAGAGGGAATCAGGTATATGTTAAGTGGTTGGGGTTTGATTCATCGCACAATTCATGGATCAATAAGAAAAATGTTTTATAATTGTTGTAAAATGTATTGTCACATCGAATAAATAACAAATATCAATGGACATCTTGTTCTGGCTCACTTTCCAACTGACTCCTTATACTATAATGCCCCCATGGCAGTGTATCAGTGGATTTGGGAATCACATAGCGTTTCGTATCGTCAGAGCTTAGGGCTATCTTTGTCTCGCACACTGAATATACCTTGTGCAACTTTGAGCGTATACAGTGCTGCTGTTTCGTTAAATGATTATTAGTACTCAGACAATTGAGATAATCATCAAAATCTATTTCATTTTGTACAACACAATTTTTCACCCCTTTGGCTTTTTTAATTTCTTTATCAGCAATTCTAATTGAATACATTTTGGATCTCAAACCAACGAACTCAGTCATTACCTCACCATTATTTTCATCCTTCATCAGCCCCGGAATTTTTTTATTTCTCAAAGGAATATTATACAAATTACTTGGATCATAATCACTTGTGTCAAATCTTCCAATGTCGCGTTTCATTATTTCATAAATATCGTCACATTTTATTTCATATATTAAACTATCAGTGTCGGTATAAAGTAGCTTGCAGTCATCTTGGAATACGGCTTTCATATATTCATAATGAAACGCGTATGTGCAGGTTTTAGATAAATCTAATATACACATTCCAACGTAAATTGGTTTGAAAATTTTCACCTTCAACTTTCGCAATTCTATCGCTATGAAATGTTCAGAAAATATCGTTCTTCGGTGAAAATTTGGTTTAGCGATCAAGGATTTTGCACCGAATCGTCCATCCCATTTGGTGATTAATTTTATGTCCACATGATTTCGAACATTTTCCATCGTTTTACCAAACACAGCATTGTTCATCAATTTGAATAAATTTTTTTCAAAACTATTCTTAGCACGTGTGCGCAAGCTGGTATTTAATGCAATATACGAACCTAGCCACGTCGACTGTTCAAACTGTAAAATTCGATAAATTCTAGATAATTTCAATCCATGGTTCAGACACTGCTTGAGATTTCTGTAGTGAATAATATATCTTTTTTTATTATGCAAAGTTGCATGCAGTTTAACGTTTCGCGTATTCGGAGCGTTGCTGTGAGTAGGACAGAATGGTAAGTCCTTATGATGATCGTGGACTTCATTAGGATATTCCAAATCAACTTCCAGGATATATCCGATCGAAGAGTCATCGGAAATCAGCGACACGTCGAATTGTGCTGGATCTGCAAGCCATTCAAATTTTCCAGTGGGCAAATGTTGAGACATTGCCCAGCCGTATAAATTATTTACATCAAAGTACATTAGATATTTTTTCGGCGCATTTACATCGTAACACTTCATATATCTATTATTAGCACTGGCATACCTGTTCGAGCACTGACTCAAACCGCCCCGTATACCTCGTTCTATATATAATAACATATCAATATCAGTCAACAGCTCTAAACGGATTTTGGTATACTTTAGCATAGCATCCCACGTTAATCCCGGGAGGGTATAATAGTACGCGGGATCCAACTCATACGTCCTCATGCAACTTTTTCTGAAACTTTCGAACACGTCCGCCAAGAGTAAGACGTCAGTTTTTAAATACAAATCGCTGTATTCGCTCAACGTCTTTACGTTAAACGATTTCCACACATCGCACGCATGTGAATAATCCTCTTCTGAAATGTCAGTATTTGTCAATCGGTTGTGAAATTCTTTCCGCGTTGGCAAAGTTGTATCATTCAGCCTGTCAAGTGAGTTCAAGTAATCATATGGAAATACACCTTTTCGCGTCAGGAGTTTGAATTTAGCGGAATCGATGTCGTTAAAATTTTTTCTTAATATTTTTAACTCTTGGACGCCTAAATGTGAACTAAGTTCATCTAAACTGGAATTCATGAATTTAAACGAGTCGATGAATCTCAACTTCAAACTCATGCTCCCTTTAACTGTCTTTGTAAATGAGATGTACTTTTCCTTATTGATTGCCAAGACTGAAACTTTTCCTTCGAATGTGGTCATTATTTCCGTTATGATAAAATGTGCATCGTAACCAGTCATATTGTGGAGTACCACTGGAATAACGCGATCATCTTGATAATTCAAATTACATCCAGCATGCGCTGGACCTCTATATCGACCACTAAAGTGACAATGATCGTGAACACGTATTTTTTCATTGGTGAAGGGATTACCGCAGATGTGACAGCTTGTTGCGTTACAATATTCCACATTTTCTTGCTCAGTTAAATTATTCATTTTAACTGGATTTTGGTAGGTTGGTACCAGGTTAATTGCAATCGCGTGTAGTTCTTCAACAAACCATTGTGAGGGGTTTGGACCTCGATATGTCTCATACCTTGATTGCGAATTATCATACGAACAATGAAAATAATATCCAACACTGAAGGCCTCATGCTTTTGATATGCGTAAGACTTCTCATCGTCCAACCCTTCAGTCGTTACTTCATTCAGCAGACATTCAAAGTCTGCGTACACTATAAATGGTGCAAACTCCTTCCGGTTATAATTTTTGAACTGCAACCACTTAGTTTCTTCCGTGGGAAGCTCCACCGCGCAATGATTTAATTCAGCGCAATCAACGCTGTGCTTACATAAATTTACTTCACTCCAAAAGACGTGCAAACATCTATCACATACAAATTTCTTCCTCTTGGTACGCGATACCTGATTTGCCAGCAATCTGGAAACATTTTTAATCCAACAATAGTGCGCCTCACCACTGCTGTTTTGTATGAAGAGCAAATTAATGTGTGTCACTTTTTTACTGCTCGTTAAATACAGCGGTTCAATTCCAATGCTCTTGCCACGTTTTTTATTTAGTATGAAAACATTTACCGACATTGTATTCAATCTCTCAAACTTTGGTATTTGTTTGAGTGTCATTGGGAATGAAATGCCAGTCAAATTTAATACCTCCGAGAAATGTGGATATGAACTTGGCCGCTCCGTACGAAGCGTCACAGGATGTAAAGCTGAAACGATTGCCCAGGCAAAGCATGCGTCATCTCGCGAACGAACATTTATTACCGCTTTTCGAGCTTTCACTTCCGCAGGTAATTCCACAAAACTCGAGGCGTTTAGGGGTTCACATTTATTCACATTGACTTCTAAATTAATAAGTCTACTTAGTGCCCAGCCGCTATCCCTCTCCTGAAATTCTTCCAACTGACTCATTGTGGGTGTGACAATGTGATCAGCATACCATTCCTGTAGATTCGTTGTTGCAAGTAGCTGCCGATTCATCGTGTTGAAGGATTTCGTCTCCCTTTTTTCTTTCAACAAAAATTCTCCGTTAAGCGCGGTGTTTACTTTAATGCAAGTGTGCTTCCGCAGTGCATTTTTGATTCGAACGATGACCAGATGTTTAGCATCTTCTAAGAATTTTTTTGGATCGATGTGCTGTATATTGATTACGAGTCCTGTGCGAATTCTTCCTTTGAAAGCTGATTCAGTATCCTGCCAGCATACTCGACTGCTGCGTAATTGTTGAGAGGTATTTCCAATTCCTCGACCGGTCTTGATCTGTTGCTGCACCAAAACTTTAAGACTTCTCAATCGACCAATTCTTGACTCCAGACTGTGTTTGAGTCCACATGATAACTCAATTTTTTTAAGTGCCTTCCGCAACAAGCGTATAGTAACATCATACTGATGAATCCATCTCTCAATCTTTTCAACACTCCTTATACCTGTTATCAATCGGAACATGTCGTTCAATTTAATTTCCATCTGACTTGCTAGATCCATGAGCGTCGCCATTTTGAAGTACTCGCGAAGGCGTGCGTCTTCAATTTCCCACTGTGGCTGCATTTACTGAGGTGGCCGTATTTATATCGAGAGATTTTTTTTCTGTACGAACAGGCTCGTCACTATAAAATTCGGATGCCTCACGATCACGCTTACAAATTATTGATATAAAATTCTGACGCCTCAAGATGGATCGCGACAGTAGATATGTTTCAAACGTCTCGCAAATTGCTGGCATTCTGACGCCTCACGTTCACGATGCTGGTTACGCACTGGTACTTAACCGGTGGCAAACGCCTCATATGTTTCAAACGTCTCGCAAATTGCTGACATTCTGACGCCTCACGGTCACGGTGCTGGTTACGCACTGTACTTAACCGGTGGCAAGTCAAAGTTGATATAAAATTCTGACGCCTCAAGATCACGGTGCCGTCAAATACCGATAACCTACCGTAAAAAATTCTGACGATTGATTATGCGCGGGCTAAGAATATGCAACGCGGCGCTTTGATCGAAAGGCGCGTCAATTAAAAGCGCATTGATGAAAGGCGCGGCACACCCTGTAGATAATAACTGGGTACACCCTGTAGATAATAATCTTAAATTTATTACATTAGGGCGCGGGTTACAACCCGGGAAAATAAGGAACACTCTGCCGGTAAAGGCGCGCTCACCACTCGGACATTTCAACAGGGTGGATTAGGAGCCGCGTGGATTAGAACCCGCTATACTCCTCTACTTAGGAGTGTAGCGATAGGTGAGCGGGATAAGCTCCTACCGAGATTAACCAATAGAATTTTCTTGGAGTAGCCGTGTTTGTTCCAACACTGCTCGTCAGTATGGCCCTTTTTGTGGCAATGGGTGCAGGTTGGCGGGCTAGGCTTCTCACCTGTGCTGATTCTGGGTACTTTTGCATAGCAGACGTCTTGGCGATGCCCTTTTTTTCCACACCGATAGCAAGTGATTTCATAAGTTCGGGTGCTTGCTGCTGGTGGCCGTCGCGCGCCTGGTCGCCGGTGATGTGACGAACCGGACGATCGTAGTTCTCGTGTAGCAGTTCTCTTTCTACTTTGGTGTTGTGTGTCGGCTGCACCTAGAAGTTTGAAAAGGGCAGCTTCGTTCCCAGGTTGTTGTAAGCAAACTGCTGACTGTGTATTATGATCGTCAAGACCGTGTTCAATCAGACTGAGAATCTTCGGCCACGACAAACTTTCAAAAGCGCGTTTTATGAGGCGTATTTTTGTTACTGCATATTCGCTGAGGGTTTTAAAATCAGTGCTCTTCATACGATCAATATTGTGTACGAGATCGCCGAACGTCTTTGTACCCGGAAAAGCGACGGATAAGTCGTTCACGAGAGTAGTCCAGGTGCGACGCAGTGGTCGCCATTCGCGCATGAAGCTTCGGCCACGGCCTCGTAAGGCTTCCGCAGCACGTTGGATCATCAAGGTGTCATTTATTTGAAGTCCATCATGTAAACGAGTGGCGTCGTCAAGCCACTCAATCACGCTGTATGAGCTTGTATCGGGGTCAAAGCTAGACAGATGAAATGACGTGGTAGCGTTAAGTACTTGCGTTGTCGGCAACTGAACTGCTTGATGATCGTTGTTGACTTTATGTGCCTTGAGTATATCCATAATCATGGCCTGTTGTTGTTGTTGAGTCGCTATCAGCCGTACCAGCATTGTCGATGAATCGAGTGGCTCAGTCCCCACTGTTTCGGATATATCTTCTACATCCTTCCAAGAACTATCGTTCTCGCGTTCCACGTCTGATGGCATGTTATTTTCTCCTCTACTTCATTCTGTTTTATTATTATTTAAAAAAAAAATTTTTAGCCGAGCGGCGCTCGGCTAAACCGTAATTTCTCTTACATACATATTTTCGGCATTGTACTTCCCCAGCCTCCATTAAACATGTGATAACTTCCTTCACAGTGGCACGATTCTACTTTTAGCCCAAGCAACAGAGATTTTTTCGTGACACGATTCCGAACAGGTAACCGATGGCACCATCGGATAGAGTACGTCGCCCCCTTCAATTTGACATAATTTGAAACAGCTGAATGTTGCGGCTAGCATTGTTTATTGACAAATATAAGCAAAAAACCGTACTTTTTTCCGTTTTTTGATTCTAACTTTCAAGACAATGACGCAATCGCAATAGCACCAATGCAAAAGTTGTAGATAATTAAACAATGAAGAAAATGAGCTATCGCGCGACTCTGTAGCATTATTAAAAATCGAGAAAACCCGGAAAACCCGGGAAATTTCGCCCTTTTTTGGAAAATTCAGAACTCCGTCAATTTTCAACTCGGAGAGCTGAGATTTGGACGAATAGTAGCAGAACACATGTACTTTGAGTGTGCAAAAGCCTGATGCTGTGCGATCATTAGTTTCGGCGTAATAGTAGTTTAAACAAATTATTGCGAAATTTTCCGACACGTCCTCATGCGACACGGAATGTGTAATTTCAATTTTTAAAACGGTTTCGAAAAGTATATGTATCTCGCTACAAAACGTATATTCTGAATTCCCGAAAAAATTATACGAAATGGACCAGAAACGACGCGAAAGACCACAGTTTTCGGCCGAGCGCGCCGAAGCGGTCGAGTAGTGGGGGGAGCTTCGGCGGAGGAAAGTCGCGCATATATAGTAATACATGCGCCACGCTAGCGACGCGAGGGTATTTTCATTCAATTGGATTATCTTACCTCGACGATTACTTGAGCAATGTTATTGCTTTTTTTATGTATTTTGTACGGCTGTGCGAATAGCGTTCGAATCGAATCGAATCGAATAGTGCTGTTCGATTCGATTTTCGAATCGAATAATTCGAGTTTTCGAATAGTTCGAATCACGAATAGTTCGAGTCTTCGAATAATTCAAATTATTTGAATTATTCCAACTATTCGAAAATTCGAAAAACTATTCGAATATTCGGATCTTTCGAGAATTCGACACTTTTGTGAGTGATAATAATGAGAATCAGTCTAGGCGAAGTGCAAGTCGCTTCTCATATAGCGACATTTTCACGCTTGCGCGCGAGAAAACCAGGCGGTAGTGCTCTTAAACACTAAAAATTTTTCGAGCATGTATTCGATTGAAGTGAAACTTACCAGAAAATTTATTTGGACATTAATGAACAACTTTCTCACTGGAAGTTTTCGGTTATTCTAAATTCGTTCGACTTGTGAAGCGCTTGAAGATATCCATAACTTATTTTGGCAATGTCTCGGAAAGAAATGAATAACTTTTTTGTTAACCACAATATTAACCTTTTTATTCTTCAATCAATCCTAAAACAATATAATATATGATTCCTGCAAATTTCGTTCGACAATTACAAAATTTGGGTGAGGTAGAGCGAATTGAAGTGAAAAATGACGGGAATTTTCAACCTCGGGGAAAAACCGAAAATGACGAAAGCTACACCTTTTTTTCGAAAGAGATCGATATTATTCGAGACAAATCGGTAAATCGATCACGTAAAGTCCCAATTATTCTGGAAATCCATATTTCGCAGAAGCGTCGAATTATTCGAAAATCGAATCGAATAGTTCGGATAGTTCGAATAATTCGAATCATTCGAATATTCGAATCAATCGAATATTACGGATAATTCGAATATTCGAATCAATCGAATATTCGATTCGTTTTCGAATCGAATTTTACTATTCGATTCGAGACGAATATATTCGAAAACTCGAATATTCGCACAGCCCTAGTATTTTGAGATGATCGATTTATGCTTGTCATGGCTTTCGAAATAATTGACGCGTATTTGCTTGTATTCGTGTAGTTATTATTAAAATGCACAGGAATAATAATCACAGGGTCATTTTTATAAAAAGCTCATTGTATTTATATAATTATACACATTTGTCTACACATTCGCAATAGTACATTTTGCATTATACATTGTAACGTGGCAAACGTTCTGACCTCCTCCTTCCCAGCCTTACAGACGTACTTAGACCCGCACCCGTCTAAGTATCGGTCCTTGCGATTTAAATTCCTCGCGCCGTCGTCCAGCGGAGCCATTTTGGCTGCGAGTCGCCACTTGCCGCTGACCGGCAACGGACAGCGCCCGCAGGACGACCGGCCAAATTCCGCACTAAGCGGAAGAGGAAGAATCGCCACTTCTGTCTGTACCGCGTAAGCTGCAACAGGTGTGCCCTTTTCGTTCGCGAATTTCGTTTTTTTGAGTGAGTGAGAGTGAGAGAGAGTGATTCGTGTGCAATATTATATCAACCCGGCTAACCCTATCTTGACTTTACGACTCGGATTTTGGACTACTGGACTGCTATTTGATATTACGACGACTTGGCTAGATCCCTGGACACGAGTTGGACCACGGAATCATACCAGCGCCTAGCGTCGCCCGTGTCTCCCAGACCTTCGAAAAAGGTAGGATCTTTCCTAGTGGCCCCTTTGTTATTCCCCAGTCGCGTTTTGTTCATTCCAGGATCCTACGAGTCTCGCAGATACCCCAGAAACCTCACCCGCGCCCACGTGTCGATTCCCCGCGAACCGTTCGAGTTTTGAACGTGTCTAGTTCCCTTTTAGTTCATCTAGTTCCGTCCCCCAGCGCCACCGTCGCGATTTCTTCTGACGTCACGCGTCACAGCGCCGCACTGCTGCGAGTCAGAGAATCCGAGGTACCCCAGTCTCGCTTCCCCACCCCTCCCGCGCGACAGCTGAGCGATCGCCCAGCACAGTCAACTTTCAGAGACCAAGGAAGACACTTGGTCTTGCAAGGTTTGACAGCTGGTCGCGAGGCGTTTTGTGGGAGTGACTCAAGGAGTGCTTAGAGCCGCCTCGTCACTCCTGTGGAGTCATCCTACTTGTTATTTAATTTTAGATTTTCGATTATTGTTATTTTTGAGTTATTTAAGAGTTGTTATTTCAGATTTAGAGTAGAATAGAGTTCGAGTCATTATTTTTTATACCATTGATTATACGAGACGCCAGGTAGCGGGCGGTAAATCGCGACCTTTTGCTTTTTTCTTTTTTTTCAATAAACATTCTAGTCAAATTTACATCAGCAGTGTCTTTATTGCTCGCCCCCACGAAATCCCTCTACCTTAGTTCTAAGCTAGCTGTAAGCGAGAGTGAGAGGACTCCGTGCCCGGAGTCTGGCGCCCAACAAATCATCCCCGGAGGGCAGGTTTGTACTCGGCTCACTCCTAGGTGGACCCGAGCCTAGTGCGAGTTACCGGTTACAACATATACATACATACATATTTGATTACAGGCATTCAAGTATGTATTACTGTGATGAACGTGAATGACGCGAATACAGTATAACGATAGTGAACGAAATAAAATAGCTTCACAATAATTTCCTGTTTTTTACAGGGCTCACAGATTCGTCGATACTTTTATCGTTATTTTCGTCAGTATTCTGCATCTCAATATAATCATCCGCTTCATCATCGAGATTCTCCTCGATATTCGCACCCTCAAAGTAATCGCTTTCTCTTCTACATTTTCACCCGCGAAATAATCATTACTCGCTTCATCACCTAGTGTACACTCACTCGCGGACGCAGTTATTTTCTCAATTATATCTAAGTTGGCCCAAGTGTCTTCGTTACAATTCGCGCATAAACTGGAGCAACGCAATCCATGTTTTTTACAACTGCACGAATTATTGACACATCCTTTTTTGCTACATGAGCATGAAATTTGATTGAGCAATTGTAGTGGGATTGGCGGATCAGTAGTACCTATTGGTATTAAACGATTGTTTTTAATTCGCCAACCCCAATCGGTTGCTTGTAAATTATTGTTGCCCAACCAAATCTGCAGCTGATGAAATACTCGGAAAGCATGGTGCTTTGCGGCTCGTTCGGTCGGTGGTAATTTTTCTAACGCGAATTTCATTTTCGTGTTAGCTTTGCTGTAATGCAAGTAGCGTAAATCGCTCAATGTAAACTGATTTGTCGTTGCTATGATTTTTTTTTCCGGCTTGTTGCTATACATCCCAATAATCAGATCAAACGCTGCACTTGCTATTTTATCGTGAGTGGCGTTGGCATCGTAAAAATTTGCAGCGAGTGCCAACAATCTTTCTGGTTCGAATGAATGAGATAATTTGTGTTTGCCAAGACTGTAGAAACAAGAAGTCGTATGGCAACCGCAAAACGCATGCAAGAAACCAACTATTGTTTGCAAATTTTTATTTTTGAAGCTATTGCTGTTATAAAACTCTGATGGCTTTGAACCGTTCATTTCTCTGGAAAAATAAATATTGTTCATGTTTTGCGCCAGTTGACAAAAAATAACCAGCAAATCAGTGTCTTCGCCTACAATGATAACGGTACTATCTGAATTGATGCGAGCTTCTGCGATTGCAGTAGTTACAATTAACCTGTCAGCGTCTTCGGGAGCGACTTTTGTTCTAAATCCAGCTGTATGCAAAGATTGGCAAATCATACTTATGAGTCTAGTTTTGTTTTTTTCGTTGCTTAGAAATGATTTTTGATCGACAACAATTGTCGTATCGCTATCAAAAGCTATGTCACGACCAATACTCTTCGATTGCCTACGGGAACGCTCAACTGATTTGGTTGACATGGTTTCATCTTCGGGATAGCCATCGAAAATAACATAGCTGTTCGGAGTGCAATGCCTCTTCACGTATGCAACGTACTTACTTATAATTTCTTCCACTTTCGTATTGCAAGGCCATAATACTTTATGAAGCAAAAAACCACCGTCAAGTACGTTAATAATCGGTGTCTGCTGGTTAGCGAGCGCGTGTGAACTTTCAAAATTAGAAATAAACTCGGACTTTTTCGTTTTCCGCTGTGACGTTGCAGATCTGCTGCCGTCACAGGAGCCCTTCTGGCTACCTTTTCGCAGTAACTTGGTCAGAAAATAGTAATAATATCGCGAGAGAGAGGCGAAGCACGTCTCGCCCTCGGGAAAATAGCGGCACACCACGGACAAATGTAGCTTTCCGAATAAGTTCTAATTTGAGGTACTTTTTTGTTAATGTACGACGGAGAGAGAGAGAGAGAGAGAGACAAGGAGAGAAAGAGAAGAAGACGACATATCGCTACCGCACGAGAACTTCCGCAGAAGGATGGCAGATACCGCGATGACCTCGACATAACGCCACTGCAGAGGCCTCCACGGTACGAAGCCCGGGATGAGAGCATCCACGGGTCGTGCTAATATCAACTGGAGGGAAGGATGTGGATCTTGGGAGTATTCTCGCTGTGAAACCAGGGTTATCTCGACTCCACGCCAGCAGAATATTACTACCGCTTGCGACTGGCATTGCAACGACGGCGTATAGGACTGCACGCCAACGCTACAGTCTCCCGTTACCGCACCAGAGACCATCGACGATCCTGCCGCTATTATCGACGCCTGGACGGCGTAACGTATCTCCAAAAGGACGAGCCACAGAGAGGGGCGAGGATAGCGTCCCACGTGCTCCTGGCAGGCCAAAAGTGCACTAGGTTCTGTCAGGAGGCTGTCAACTGTGCTGCTGAGCCCGACAGTGTGAATCCCGCAGAGAGTAGTGGCGTAAGGACGGTACCGCATCTTAGAGCCCAAGATCACTCCTTCCCAAGGTCATCCTACCGCAGAAACTGCATCCTACCGCATCTTTATCGCCTGCCGCTTGCCGCTCGGCAAGGAATCGACACCGCGCACGCATCAGCTGACGAGCTGGTCGTGCGAATTACCGTCAGGTATTTAGACAGCCAATCAGGCATAGAGAGACGTCTCGTACGACCCCCCACCCTATGGTCAGAACGCTAGGCACCCCGATACCGCAAATCGGGAAGACGTTCGTCACTTCTACGTTCAGCAATTGTTCTGGCTAGACGTGTTTACGATTACTACCGCTCTCTCTCCCGCAATAGTTTTCGCTAATATATTCCGCTTCACGGACGTTAAAATAAGTACCGCTGTGCGGGTGTTAAGTTAAAGTTAAAAGTTTAAGTAAAGACAAAGTTAAAGTTAATAGTAGTGTGAACGAGTAGCAGACTCAACGAAAGGTAAGGTCTTTACGATCTATCGCTTGTAAATCCACGAAAGTCCCGCTGAGCTTCCTTAAATATTGTAGATTTAGGGTAGTGCGTAGCCGAAGTGCTGCGTGGTTGCACATTTTATATCGTAGGTTAGTTAATTTAGTAGGATAAGTTAGAATATTGAAGAAAGGAAGTTCAGCACAAGAGTTTCGTGGCTGATTGTATTTTGCTGGTTGAATTTGTAGTTGAATTTGTTGGAATATCTATCGCTTAGTTGCTTTGATTATCGCTTTGCGTTATTTTCTGCTACCGCTTACTTACCGCTATTTGCTAGCTTGTTTTTCTGCTATATTACGCATGTAATTCGCTATTTATTTGCTTTATGTGATTTTCTATGCTTTTCTGTATCGTATATTCCGTATTATCTTGCCTGGTGTGTCGCTTACTATTTTACCAACTCCCCGAGGGTTGGCTGAACGTAGTTGTCATAGATTAAGTTGTTTAATTAAGTAATTTCGTAGATCTCTGGTCAATATCGCTTATTGACGCTTTTCCGCTCGATACCTTCTGTATCGAGTTAATTATTCTGTATCGAGTCAGTAGTTTATCTTTTGCGAACCTACGGGTTATTTCATTAGTTATTTCGCGCAGTTTTCTTTTGATGAACCTTTTGTTATAATTTAGAATATCGATTGTTCAAGTCTTCTGTTACCGCTAATTGAGTCTGAATACCGTAGATCATTTTTATAATATCGCTAGCGTCGTCAGTAGGGCCTATTTGCTCGAGTATCGTATCGCTCGGTGATACGCAGTCTAAAAAGTAGTATAATAGTTTGTTTTGTATCGCTTCTCAGGCGCTCGCTAGCGAGCCAGCTTAACTTTGTTTTCGTGCCGCTAAAGCGGACTCAGACTCAATAGATTAGGTATTTTTGAGTATTAAAAACTATTATTCCCGCAGTTCAGTTTGTTTGATAATATTTGCTATTTCGCTAAGTGAAGTCGATTATTGTAAAATATCTTTTTTGGTTATATCTGATTGTACCGCGTGTACGAAATTCATTAAGAAATATAATATACGAACTGTTTAAAGGATTTATCTGGTGTTTTCAAATTTATTTCCGATAATTTACTGTATTTTAAATAAGGTGTACCCCGCCCCTCTATCATTATCGCTGAAAATCTGAGCCAGCTGTGCCATCGAGGCCGTCGTTCCGATATCTTCGTTTTTGTCTGTTATCGCTGCTTTTTGAGGATTTCTTTGTAAATCGACGCATTCGCGTCTGGCGCCCAACAAACTATCGAATATCGCAATTTATTGTTGTAAATTTAGCTTAGCCACAGGAACGCCGTAGAGCGCGGTGATAGCTCTGGAGTCACCGTTGCACCGCATACCGTTTTCGTCGAATAGTGATAAAGGTATCGGTGCAAGTTCGTACGAGCTTGCGTATTCTTTGATGTCATTTTTAGTTTCGATATTGAGAGAGATCTTTTGGAAAATAAGTAAAGGCGAAATGTAAACTTCTTCGTTAGCCGCGTTTTTTAGGGTTGAATTAGCTGCTGCTAAGTGCACAACTTTGTCTTTTTTACGACACTTAACGTCAGTAAATTTCATGTTTGAAGTCTCGTCCATCAAATTTCTGCCAATTTCGTAAGCTCTATGACAATTGACATCTGATTCGCCAACCACGCCGGAAAAAATTCCAATTATTTTATCGGTGTCCGGAAAAGGGTCGTAAGAATCGAAAAATTCTTGCAATTTCGCTAAGTCTACTGCATCTCTCGATATACGCGAAGCTCAATTGTCGACGTGTTGTTCGGAAGTAGAAAATGTCACATTACAAAATAATTCCATAGCGTTCTCGACTTCTAATACAGCGACCCTCGACAAGACCCATTTTGCAATAACGCTTTCGGTTAGGCCCCGACCGTGGGTCAATCCACCACTACATTTCATAGCGCGCATGAGCACTTGCTCGATGGTCATGTCTGACCAAGTTCCAGACCAAAATCGATTTGAACATCTGATTGTAAAGTACCCTTGCTTACAAAATTTGTCAAATTCAATCACATCCATAATATTCTCCAACTCTAACATTTTTTGAGCGTATAAAAGACATGCTTTCGCGTATAAATGATGGCCCGACGCGAAAAAAAACGGTATCATCAATAAAACAGTCTGAATATGCAAATCAAAATTTCCCGATCTTTCGGCGTCGATGTATCGCAATAATATACAAATAAGTTTGAAATAGAGCACCCATAATTGGGCAGTAGAACCACGTTCTTCAATTTTATGAACAGCAGCAAGGAATTTTTTCTCAATATTTTTTATCATAGTGTCCGATAAATAATTATCGATATTTTCTTGTCCAACTTTCTTCAAACCATTTTGTAAATACAATTTTTCGTTGTCATCAAGCTCGACCGTTCGAAAAATAATTGAAGCAAGAGCAGCTTGAACTAAGAGATGGCCCATCACGCTTCTTGAAAATGCGTGACCCTCCAGCGCTCTATTAGCTGACAATTGAGCGTAAATCGTACAAAAAGCTTCATTGAGACCACTTCCTTTCATAATTGTATTTATTCCGCCGAGAAAAGACATACATAAGTGAAAACCTCCGAGCCTAAGAATGATTGATCGCAGATTGTAAGGGTCGTTGTCGGGATCTATAGAAGCAATCACTCCATTCGCCTTCATAAAAAGCGGCAAATCGAACGTGACAAAGCAATGCATTTGATTGTTTTTGTTTGCTCAGAGCCTTGCGTCTACTAGAGCTGTTAAAATAGTTGTGTGATCACTTGGTGGTGCTTTGATAAACGGCAAAGCAATTACTTTTGTTGTGGAAAAATCATCATTAAAAGTGTGGTATTTGTTCATGAAACCGTGCCAATTTGGAGTATTTGTAGGATCTGTATGTTTACCGAAAAAATATAAAACGTCTACCGGTGTAATTTGAACGGAAAAATCAAGGCGATCGTTTGCCTTCTAATCACGAATTAGTACGCTATCTGATTTAAACGGTCGATTACTTTTGAAATCAGTTAGTGGAAGAAATCCAGACGTACTATCGATATTCGTTGTCGGTAATGCACCTTTTATGCGAGGAATTTGGCTGTTACAGGACACGAAAGCTAGCGGTGTTACGCACATTATTCCACCCATGTAATGGAAGGTATTTTCACCATCTATCGTGGCCGTATTATAGTCGGCGTTATCATATATGAATTGTAAATAAGTGTCTGCGATGATATCAAATTTTTCCGGATCATTAACGATCGAAGTTTCGAATCGAACAGTTTCGGAATATGATGCACAAAGACCTATATTATGTGAACAGTCGATCAATCCGCGCGCTGCGAATTTCGTGTGCATCATACTGGATAAACCCAACAATATTGACGAACAAAACGATCGAGGCCGAACAGACGACATTAAAACGTGCGCTGGTGTAATTACTCTATTATCCCATTTTTTCATTGATTCATTTTTGGTTGACATTTATGCGTTTTAATCAATGTATCTAAAAACAACTTGAGCGTTGTAGGTATATCATCGGTTATGTCATTTAGAAATTCGGATGGCGAGTTGTATTTTGTTAAGGGGGGGGGGTAGCATCTTGGAATTTTCAAATTTTTCATTTTTTTTTTATTTGCTCATATGAAAGCATAGACATTTAAGAATGGTATAAAAAAATTCCAAGTCAATTGGAGCAAAATTGTGCGAGTTGTGATGTTTACAGCGGAGTGCTCTGTTTTATACAAGAGCGGCCCGGCAGGTAGGCCGAGTGACGTCTCGCAATTCAATTCAATCAGACAGTTCTTCACTGTATGGACCTGGGATCGATGACTCTATGTAAGTATGCAACATGAAAAACTCGCTTATTGATGTGCAAGTCTCGAAATCCGAGCGCTGAACGCTTTGAAAACTTTAAACGCGTTTATCTCGAAACTACCTTTTTCAAAGTCTGTTGCCGCGATATCTCGAAATCTAATGAACCGATCCTTTTGCAAATTTAAACACATAATCTTGATCTACTTTTGCAGACAATGACGACGAGTTTTTTCAAAATTTCCGAAAAATATTCATTTTACAATAACAAATAGAGCTCCTTTTTCGACGAAAATTACTGCTTTGACTTCAAAATGCTGCCAAAAATTCAAAAAAAATTGAAAAAAAAAATCCCCTCGTCATTGTCAGGGGAAAGTCATATAGTTTTCAAAATTTTTTGGTTTTTTGATTTCAAATGATCCTGTGGCGAGTTTTCACGGCAACCGCAAATCAACTTTTTTTCGAGGCGTCTCCGGAAATCAGCTGCCAACAATTCATTTTTCAATATTTTTATTTTTAAAAAATCATACGTATAGTTGGATTGTTATTTTATCATAAACTTTTTATAAAAATAAAAAATATTAATATGATCGCCTGAAAAAAATTCTTGAAAAAGGGTCATTTTTTCAGCCTACAGATGCTACCCCCCCCCCCCCCCCCCCCCCACCCTTAAATCGAATTCCATCGCGCGAATATCTTGCAGAATGATGTGGGCCGCCATTTCCACGATTCTTTTTTTTTCTTCTCTCTCGTTATCTTGTCTTTTGGCGTACCAACTGTCTTCAATGCATTGACCTAGCGTTCTTTTAAAGCAGATAAACCGATCGTTCTGTGTTTTATGTATCACGATTACATCACCGAAGTGCTCTAATATCTGATTATCTATTCGGTCTAGTCGAGGTATTTCACTTCTTGCATGTGATTCTGTGTATTTTTTCAAGATATCTTTCAATGAAAATTGACACTCGTCGCTGTTTTCAACAATCTGACTAATGACGAATGAAACTACGCTAGACATATTCTCGCTAAATGGTCTACCGACGGTATCAGTTGGGTAGTATGCATAAAACTTATTTCGACAGCTAACATGGTAAAATACTTCCTTATCTAAGTAGTCATTATCTTCAAGACCTTTGAACTGACTCAGACGCGCGAGGATTATTTTGTTACTTTCCGTTTCCGGAGAAACTTTCAGTTCCTCTAAAATACCATCAACTGTTGATTGTTTCGACAGGCGCCTCGCTGCAAGTGAACTCTTAATATTATAGGAACAGAAAAAGCATTTCTTAGAAGAATCAAAACTTCGCACGTCTTCCCTGCGTTCTCGAGTCTGTCGCTGCAAATCTTTTGAGGCTTTCGCGGTTGTTCTGATTTTAGATTCTCTCGAGTACGTTACTCGACAAACTTGGTGAACTGTTATCTCCGTAAGATTCTTCAAAACCTGATCTTTATGATCCTTTCTTTTCTTACTAGAATGAATTAGAGTCTCGATGCCACGTTTTTTGACTGGACATGTTTTGCAGGATTCAGTAATTAGCTTGTCACAGAATATACAGCTGTCATAGATGTTCTTCGTTTGTGCCTTGTGGCGCTCTGATGGAGTAGCTCTCTTTGGAGTAGCTGAAGGTAACGAATAAAAATTCTTATATTCATGTTGATGGCAGAAATGTTAACCTACACATTATAATCAGAACTATTTTTAAAATTCTTACCCTACATCCTCAGACGTAGACGCTTCTTCCACTCGCTCAGTATCACTCTCGCCGCAAGATCGATTGTCATCACTAAGCAAGAACAAAATATGAATAAACAAATAACAGTTCGGTATGGATCGGCTATTTATATATATTGTGACGTTGCATTAAGTAATGCCGTCACAAGGTCGGGAATAAGGGAACGTCTAGTCGGCGAAACTCCAGGAATTTGGCAAACAGTTAGGGAAAAATAGGATTTAATTAACTTGCTTTTATTTTATGTAAAATCTATGTAAATCGGACGAGACATCCACTGCCGTGGGTGTGCTACGGTAAAACTAGACGAGGATCAGCGAGTACTGCGCGGTGTGCATCCTTTGAATCGCCCAGAGAGTGTCGAAGGAAGTGCATCCTAGCGGTACCGAGGATCATTTGGCTCTCTCCCGCGGATAAACGGCGTACAGGGGTGTGCGAGAAGCACCTAGTCGCCCTTCCGTCATCCGACGAAGCTACCGCTACCGAAGCTAGGTGTCTGAGGGTGGAGTATAAGGTCGCGTGAAAACGCATTAACAGCCTCCCGCCCTCAGGTCACCATGATAGCAGATGGACCACCTACTGTCTCGACTACCGTTACCGCGGCCGGGTTGGCCTAGAAAACCCCCGGTGCAGACGTTCCGTTAACGGAGTTCCTCTCGTGATCGAGGCTCTCGTTGCCCAGCACGACAACCCTGGTGGAGGACCTGGCGAATTGACCGTGGTTGTAAGGTCGCCACCCCCCGCCAGGATCATTGGACGAGCGAGGTGTCAGCGTGCACCCAGCGTCAAGGAAATTCGGAGACGGCGGTAAGGAGAGGGGTATAGTAAAGCGGCAGAGCCAAGGGGGATCCTCCCTCTACACCCCGCACGACCAACGAGCGCGATCGCTGACCTACCGTCTAGAAGACAGAGCCACTTAAAATGCGTAGATGTCACCTGACGTAATATCGCCAATCAGGATCACTCAAAATCGAGGGATACATCCAGCTCGTCGAGCTAAGCACAGGACTCGAGCTACTCTGCGCTCGACTCTGGTCAAGACTAGACGTTTTCACATTACCGTACCGTACCGCTATCGTCCCGTTACCGAGTTTAATTTGAATTGTGTTTGATATTATAAATTAATAGAATCCTGTGTAAGTGCTATTGCAGCCATCATCTGTAAGGTGAGGCTAATATTATTTATTGTGAAGGCACGAGGTGATTTCTATCATTTAATAGTGATTTGTTGAGATATTGTTAGACCAAGAGGTCTCGTCTCTCGTTCATCGTAATTTCGTTTATCGAAGTGACCTCGTGGCTAGCCTGAATTAATACTATTTCTTTCTGGTGAGCTTTTCTATCGTTATTTAGTAACGCCTATCGTTACTAAGCTCTATTCTCTCTATATTTCCTTTCTGATTTCCTATCTTGTAGTTTGCATTGCCTGTGTATTTTCTATTTCGCATATCGTATGTAAAACACTGTTTGCCAAACTCTCCTGGGGTAAAAACCGAGCGTAGGTAGCCGCGGAGACCGCATGGCTCCGCGTCTGCGTATTTAGTATAGTATTATTTAGTATAGTATGATCTAATGTTATATTTTCTATCGTAAATTTCGCTACGCAATAGCGGCGTACCTTTCGTTCTTTCACTGCGTAAATTCTATTGTAAATTATATTTATCCTACCGGATCAACTGTGTCGTCGAGAATAAAATCTTTCTTTGATCGAGTACCGAGTATCGCTTTGTGATACGAGTAGCTTCTTAATTAATTAGGCGTTATATCGAGTCAATCCGACGCACCTTTGTTCCCGGAATTATAAATTCACTCTATCGTTCTTTCTGTAGTCTGTTTCTTTTTGATAATATAATGCCGTCAGGCTAATTGCAATATATTAACTGCGTTATAAATGGTGTACCCTGCCCCTCTACCTTAGAGCATAGCAGCTGAGCTAGCTGAATTATCGCCCGTCGATCCCAGTCTCTGTTTATTGTTAATAATTTATTAAAACTGGTACTAAGAAGTACCTGGCGCCCAACTACGGTTATTGGTGAGTTATCAGTTATATTGGGAGTCGCCGAAGAGTGGCGTAGTAGGGGTGTCCTCCCCCCTATCAAAAAGCTACGTTACAATATATATATATATTAGGGTGCTTTTATTTTGACGACCATTTTTTTTCTTTCGGTCCCGTACTGAAATTTTGTTGGTAATGCAAAAAAAGAATTTCCCTTAAAATATGAGCCCTTAAAATTAATGTTTAGAACTCTCTCAAAGCGGTTGAAGATTTCCCATTTAAATAACATGTAAAGTCAGATATTTTTTTTTCAAATTCCTACAACTCAGCTGCATTTTGTGCTATCATATCGCCCATAGTGGCAAATTACTCGTGATTGAGCCCTCTACAAAAATGCCCATTGCGACGTAACTGTAACTCACACCGGTGAGGTAGCACAGGTTAATTTTTGTATAAATTTCTTGTTTTTTTGTTATTCTTTCATCAATGGCTAAAGTTACAGGAAAAATGTGGATGACATATTTATAGGAAATTCAATTTCCTACAAAAAAAGTCCTCTGAGCCAAATCTCTCAGATTGATATTTCTCGAGTTATTGAGCTTTGACTTTTTTGTAGTATGAAATTACATTACTAATTACATTACATTACTCATCTTTTTCCTCACTCGCAACTTGAAAGATAGATAATTACTCAAGAATGTGGTAATAGGATATGGAAAATCTATGTACATTACAAAAATTTGACTCAATAATCCATTAAAATTTCCTACTACAAAAAAGTCAAACCTCAATAACTCGATAAATATCAATCTTAGAGATTTGTCTCAAAGGACTTTTTTTGTAGGAAATTGAATTTCCTATAAATGTCATTCACATTTTTTGTGAATTTTAGCCATTGATTGAATAACAACAACAAAAAACAAGAAATTTACACAAAAATTGACTTAAGTGACCTGTACTACCTCACCGGTGCGAGTTACAGTTACGTCGCATTAGGCACTTTTGTAGAGCACTTAATCACGGGTAATTTGCCACTATGGGCGATATGATAGCACAAAATGCAGCTGAGTTGTAGGGATTTGAAAAAAAAAGATCTGACTTTACATGTTATTTAAATGGGAAATCTTCAACCGCTTTGAGAGAGTTCTAAACATTAATTTTAAGGGAAATTCTTTTTTTGCATTACCAACAAAATTTCAGTACGGGACCGAAAAAAAAAAATAGTCGTCAAAATAAAAGCACCCTAATATATATATATTAGGGTGGTCCAAATTTTTTTCGAAATTCTGGGTTTAGGCTCAAATGATAGTTTTCGATGAGTTAAGACTCCACCTAAATAATTAGCTCAATCGATCAAGTTTTAGAGGTCGCGGAAGGCCGTTTTATCTTTACATTTGGATAACACAGGGAAATCGTCACTTTTTACTCAATATGAGGTTTCGCGAAAACTTCGGGGAATTCGGAGTCGCTTATATCACTTTCTTGTAGTCGTTAGATTACTTGAGAATGTAACGCATGTCTAATGTCAACCAAAAATATTTTAGTGAGAATTTCAAGTACTTCTTGTTGAGTCAAAATCTGCAAACAATCACCGATTTTTTCACTAAAATCACGGATTCATCACTTTCTTGTAGTCAATAGATTACTTATCTATCTATCTATCTACTGACTATAAGAAAGTGATGAATCCGTGATTTTAGTGAAAAAATCGGTGATTTTTCGCAGATTTTGACTCAACAAGAAGTACTTGAAATTCTCACTAAAATATTTTTGGTTGGGATTAGACATGCGTTACATTCTCAAGTAATCTAGTGACTACAAGAAAGTGATATAAGCGACTCCGAATTCCCCCAAGTTTTCGCAAAACCTCATATTGAGTAAAAAGTGACGATTTCCCTGTGTTATTCAAATGTAAAAATAAAACGGCCTTCCGCGACCTCTAAAACTTGATCGATTGAGCTAATTATTTAGGTGGAGTCTTAACTCATCGAAAACTATCATTTGAGCCTAAACCCAGAATTTCGAAAAAAATTTGGACCACCCTAATATATATGTGTGTGTAAAATGATTTTCGTAAATGTACCTTTTGTTATACGACTCTTCTGCTTCGCTGTTCTCATAGAATCTTTCTTCGTTAGAATTCATTTTGCCAATTTGTTTGTAATTGTTTAACTGAAAGATGTTCTGTTCGACCGTTTCAACAATTACTCTACAATATTTTTCAACACAACTCGTTTCAAAATTGAATATGGCATACGCCGCATTGTTTCGGCAGCTCCAGGAACTCCGCAACGACTGTGCAGATGACCAGGTCAAGACGACCGTTAGCATCGCTCCGCTTTCTCTTTTATGCTGGAACACAGCTCTGCCCGCTTAGGGGGAAAAAGAGAGAGACAGGAAAGAGAAGAGAAGAGAAGAAAAGAGAAGAGAAGAGAAGAGAAGAGAGAGAGAGAGAGAGAGAGAATAGAATAGAATAGAATTTATTTAAATGCCTGTAACAATGTCAGGGAGGGCATCCCACTGGCGGATGGCCACAGCAGAAAACGAATTTGCCAACGCCTCAGTACGCGGTCGCGGAGGCAGAAAGTCACCGCGGGGAATCCTAGCCAAGCCGACGGCCGCAGCACTGCGCTCAATGAAAAGCTCGCGGAGGTAGGCCGGACGGCCGGAACGGACGGTAACGAAAAAGACCGAGAGCAAAAAGTAAAGACGCCTATCACTAACCGTGAGCCAACCCAGCCGCCGACGATAGGGGGAGATATGCTCATCCCTTGCGACACCCCACACGAAACGCACGCAGTTGTTTAGGAGACGCTGCAGCTTGGTGTTAAGCACCCCCGAAAGGTCAAGATAGACTACGCAACAATAGTCAAACAGCGGGAAGAGCAGTGTGACCACGAGCCGCCGACGAAGGTCATGCGAGAGAAGGCGCCGAGACGCCGCAAGTTGCCGAAGACTGCCATGCAGACGGCCGGAAATTGACGCCACCTGAGCCGACCAGGAGAGCTTGCTATCCAAGACCAGCCCGAGATTGCGAACGGTCGAAGATTAAGACACAGGGGAGCCATCAAGGAGAAGCGGCGGAAGCGAAGCGAAGTCTAGCCGAGAGATGTAAGCCGAGCTGCCAAGGATGCAGACGTGGGTCTTGGCAACATTAACCTTAATAAGAGAAGCGGTCGCCCAGGAGAGGACAGCACCGGCATCCTGGTTTAACCTCTCAAGGCAGTCGGAGAGGTCCCCCGGCGCACACTGACGATAAATCTGCAGGTCATCGGCATGGACTAAGTGGCTCCAGTGACGCAGGACCCCGGAGATATCATTGATAAACATTGAAAAGAGGAGAGGCCCAAGAACCGAGCCTTGGGGAACCCCTAGATCAAGCGCAGCCCACGAGGATAAAGACCCATCACGACCAGCCACCGCCTGGACTCTATCCTGAAGGTAGGAAGCCACCCACCGGAGCGCATGCTGCGACAGACCAAGCGCAAGCAGCTTCGCCAGCAGCGCTTGGCTGCTGTTTCTCTCTCTCTCTCTCGCCGGAGAGAGAGAGAGAGAGAGAGAGAATTAGAATTAAAATTAGAATTAGAATTTATTTAAATGCCTATAACAATGTTAGGCAACTGCGATACAATGCGTATACAAAGTGAAAGCGTAAATACAGAAAGCAGCTAAAACTAGACTTACAGACTAAAGATAGAAGCTAGAAAAGAAAGTAAAGTAAAGAGACGAGCAAGCAGACAGAGAAAGAGACGGAGAATATTAGAGACAACGGCAGACACGAAAGGGCCAGCTACAAACGCTGATCCTCAGTAGCGAGCAGGTGCTGAAACAGGCCACGCTTAAAAGCCGAGAGCGTACGGGCCATCTTGAGATCGGCAGGGAGGGCATCCCACTGGCAGCTGGCCATAGCAGACACAGCAGCAGAGATAGATAGATAGATAGATAGATTAGTTTATTATGCCCTTGAACATCTGGGGCAAATAAGAGTGAGCAGAACAAGATACAAAAAATATACAAAAATAAAATTAAAATAAAATTGAAATAAAAATTAGGTAAACACTAAAACATGACTTAAAAATAAATAAAAAGCGCACAATAACAAAATTAATAATAATAACTTAAGTAACTAAAACTAACCCTACCAGCCAAGACAAAACAGAAAACCACAAAAACAAAAGAATAATCAAACTGAACCCAAATCACGCTCGAAGAGGTAATCAAAAAGCATGGAACGAAAGGAGCCATACGTCGAGCACGATAGCAACTCCGAGGGCAGGGAGTGCCAAAAATAAATAGCCGTAAGGTAAAACGAGTTCCTGTAAATGGCAGTACGGTGCAGAGGAACATGAAAGACCCCACTAACCTGCCGCGTACACAGACCAGAAGCTGGCCTAGAGCGAACGAAGAGGTCAGATAGGAAGACAGGCACGCAACCATGAACAATATTAAAAACGAACAAGCCCAAAAAGTAAAGGCGCCTAGCCCTAACAGTAAGCCAGCCAAGCAGACGACGGAACGGCGTAACATGCTCGTCACGACGGTGGCCAAAGACAAACCTAATGCAGCTATTAAGTAAACGCTGCAACAAAAGATTAAGCTCACCCGAAAGGTCATTATACACCAGACAACGGTAATCCAACTGGGGAAAAATCAGAGAGACGACAAGTTTGGCCCTAAGCTCCTGCGATAGAGCATTTCTATTGTGCTTGAGACGGTAGAGAGAAAAATTAACCTTCCTTGAAACGTGCATCACATGCCCCCACCATGACAAGTTAGACTGCATAATAACACCGAGATTCCGAACTTCTTTAACATAAGGCAGCACCGTGCCGTTAACCAAAATAGGAGTTAAACTGACCAAATTGATGCGATTGATAAATGTAGCACAACCTGTAACCAATACCTTTGACTTCCTAAGATTGAGTTTCAGATTATTAGCGACCGCATAGTCAGCTATAACGCCAACATCGTGCGCAATTTTAGCAAGACCATCATCAAGTTCCGAGGGGCGGCACGTGAGATAAATCTGAGTGTCATCAGCAAAGATAATATGCTTACAGTAAGCAAGCTCGGC
Source organism: Rhogogaster chlorosoma (assembly GCA_944452935.1). Taxonomy (NCBI): domain Eukaryota; kingdom Metazoa; phylum Arthropoda; class Insecta; order Hymenoptera; family Tenthredinidae; genus Rhogogaster; species Rhogogaster chlorosoma. The sequence goes on along the minus strand of OX101798.1, from coordinate 12,917,877 downwards.
ACCTATGTCATTGATAAATAAGGAGAATAATAGCGGTCCAAGGACAGACCCCTGCGGCACACCAGACGAAGTAGATCGCCAAGACGAACAGGTGCCATCAAGACCAACGACAGCCTGCATGCGACCCGATAAATACGCGAAGAACCAGCGCAACACGCAGTCAGAAAACCCCAAATACTTAAGCTTAGAAAGTAAAAGAACATGATCGACCGTATCGAACGCTTTACTGAAATCGAAGAGCACAATAACTGTGATGAGGCCCAGGTCAGCACCACGCCTAATATCATGACACAATTGAAGGAGAGCAGATTGAGTGCTGTGTCTCCTACGATAGCCAAACTGACACACATCCAAAATATCATGCGACTCAAGATAGTCAAGGATGTGCGCATGAACCACCCTCTCAAAAATCTTAGACAATTCACACAAATTAGCAATAGGTCTGGCATCGGTAGGTGAATGAGGAGGGTTAACCTTAAGGGGGTATACCGTGAGTATTCGTGTATGCGGGTCGGTTGGATCCACCCGATCCAGAATTTCGCGTTTCGGCACTGTCTTTCCGCCGTTCCTTGTTCACGCTAGTTGCCTTCTGCTTTGACAGGTAGGCAAAGCGCGCGGAGTACGATTTTATGGTTAGATTGCGGTTAGGATTTTCAGTACGAAAAAATTGTTCCGATAATCTGTCCATTATTATTCGACGAATAAATAATACTTTCAAAACGATTCAATGCAATTCAGAAGAAACTGAAGTAGCTGAGTCACGAGAATATTTATTAGCGAATCCTGTAAAAGAGTGTAGAGAAGGATAAATTGTACCAGGCAATAAAGACAATTTTATATTACAGTCACTAAATTAACAGAGAGTGAATTACATTCAGGTTGCAAATTAATGTATTTAGCCACAAATGACAACAACTTTCGAGATTTTTGACGAACGAACAATAATTTTATTACTATTACATTTCGATGAAAATTATTATTAATCAGTGTAACTGATAACTGATGAACAAATAAAAACAAATTCTTCTGAATTGCATTGAATCGTTTTAAAAGTATTATTTATTCGTCGAATAATAATGGACAGATTATCGGAACAATTTTTTCGTACTGAAAATCCTAACCGCAATCTAACCATAAAATCGTACTCCGCGCGCTTTGCCTACCTGTCAAAGCAGAAGGCAACTAGCGTGAACAAGGAACGGCGGAAAGACAGTGCCGAAACGCGAAATTCTGGATCGGGTGGATCCAACCGACCCGCATACACGAATACTCACGGTATACACCTTTAAATGGGTTGAATTTCTGAAAAACAATTTTTTTTTTTTCTGCAACTTGAAGACTCTGAACAAATTGAAAAAAATCATCATGTTTGAGGAGGGTTTGACCCTTATTATCCATATTTTCCATCATGTATTACTTTTAGTCTAATAGTGGTTGAGCTGAAGACAAGAAAAGACAAAATCACTTGGTTGTCGTAAAGAATCAGAACCAGAGTTGGACCGATCTTTGAATTTTTGGTCCTCAATTGTTCATAAGACATGCCTCTATCAGATGAACATAGAACTTTTTGATATTGCAAGAATTACTGGAGTTATTGAATTTTTTCGATTTTTTTTTTTTTGATTTTTACAAAATTTTGGCTCATTTTTCTATTATCTCAACTAAAAATGGGTTCATCAAAAAGTTCTATGTTCATCTGATAGAGGCATCTCTCATGAATGATTCAAGACCAAAAAATCAGAGATCGGTTCAACGGTTGATTTTATTCTTTACGACAACCGGTCAAAATAGTGATTGTTCAGAAATTAACTTTTAAACTTTATCACTACGTTGATGGTTCTGGATGCCAATAAACTACTATTCTACTTCTCTATGATCTATTGAGTGAGTTAATAATGCAAAACAGTTTTCCATCCTTCTTTTTGATCCAGGCGTCGGACCGACGCAGGTAAAGTTAAAAGCTTGTTTTGCTACGTCGCCTAAGTCGTGCGCCGCCTTATTTCTATAAACCACCTGGTTCATAACTGCTACCTTCCACCTCGATGGCCTCCTCCTGCGGGCTTGTCCGTAGTTGCCTCAGAGCAACACGAGCTTCCTTGGTCCTCTGCTCCGCTCGCCTATCGACAACTTCGATTCGGGCTTAGCCCTGTAGTTTCGCTGCAGCGACAGCGTTGCGTCTTGGCTCTACTGAAAGTTTTTGCATGATTCTCAACATACCTCGTTGACTTTGGGAGTTGATCGCTGCAATGTTGGCTTCAACTGGAAGGACGTCACGACCTGAAAATAAAGTCTTAGGACTCGCTCGTATGCTGTGTCTTACCTCCGACACAGCGCTTTAGTAATCCCTTATCGCTGAAGTCAACGGAGACTGGTCTGACCTCATTCATCTCAATTTCTAGGAGATTAGCCCGGTGTTTGAATGTCTCAACTGTTTGAACTGCAATTGCCTGTTGATACTTACACTAAGAGTCTCGACCCTCCGGGTAGAGATGGTGCTGCGGCTTATCGTCTGTCGAAGACTTGTGGTACCATATAGCCCATATAGCTGTTTTTATACCTTGAACTAATTTGGGGTTGTTCCGTAAGCATTTCAATAGTAAGACAGATAGTTTAAACCTCTAGTGCTCCAAAAATGCAAAAAATACAAAATTGTTTTTTTTTTGAATTTAAAAAAATTTCAAAAAATCGCTGTAACTTCTTCATTTTTACATATTTTCACATGATGATTTTTTTACAGATAGTTTACATCCCTAATGTTCCAAAAATGCAAAAAACACAAAATCGATTTTTTCAAAATTCAAAGGTGTATATACCCCCTTAAGTAGAGGTCTAATAAATGCACGCTTCCAGAGAGAAGGGAAAAAGCCATTCGCAAGACAGTGAATCAAAAGAGCCGCGAGGCTATCAACTAGGAAAGGCGATGATCGACGCAAAATGAAAGGAGAGACGCCATCAGGCCCGGCCGAACGCGCAAGAGAAGACGTGAGACGAATTAGCGAAGAAACACGCGAACTAGTAACTAGAGAAAACGAGAAGAGCTCCCTACCCAGCATAGGACGAGGTTCAGACAGCAAAGAGTCAAACTGCATCAGATCGCACGAAGGAGCAGCATTTGAGACAGCGGTAAATGTAACATTCAGTTCATCGGCCGTAAAAAACGCAAGCGGGGAGCATTGTCGAACCTCAACGAGTCCCAATTTCGCAAGCTCATTCCAAAGCTTCGAGCAGTCACTAATGCTTGAGAGCAAACGCAAATCAAAACTATCCGCCGCAGACCTCAAATCACGCGATAGCTCGTCCCAATAATGGCGGAATATAGCCATGGCTAAAACACAGCCCGATCTCTTGGCTTGCTTAAACAGAGCGCTACGGCGCTTAATACGAGCTCTCAACTCCTGCGTGAGCCAAGGAAGATAGCGCTTCCTAACAGTAAAGGTGCATTCCGGTGCATCGAGATCGGTAGCGGCTACAATAACGTCAATGAAAGAACTGACGTAAGAGTCAACCATATGGCAGGTGGAACCTGCGGCCAAGGTAACGGAGTCGAATACACCTAAGAGTGACCCTAGAGTAAGCAAAAAGGCCTCCGCTTCAAAATGTTTAAAGTTCCTACAAGTGATGAGACGTGCCTGAGGCTGCATAGCATTAAAATTATAAGTAAGAGAGAGAGAGAGAGAGACAGAGAGAGAGAGAGAGAGAGGTGTGGAGGCTGGATGATTACTGGATGCTCCAAAATCCGAGATAATTCAAGTACAATGATGCGTTTCATACAGCGTAGAATAAAATTTGATTAAAAAATAACTTACAAATAAGAAGATAATGAAATCTGCTACAATACTCCAAACAAAAAACTATTAGTAATATTGCTCAAACACTTGAAAAACTAATCGCAGATATAATATTCAACGGCGTCGCTAGCGTGGCGCATGTATTTCTATATCGCGTTACTAAAGCCAAAACGGCGCATCGAAAAAAAAAAAAAATTTTTCGTTTTCCTCATAGATATCTACGTTTTTACTATTCCCAAGTTGATTTGAGAAATTTTTTTTTTTTTTTTTTTCGATACGCCCTTTTGGCTTTAGTAACGCGATATATGCGCGACTCTCCTCCGCCGAAGCTCCCCCCACTACTCGACCGCTTCGGCGCGCTCGGCCGAAAACGGTGGTCTTTCGCGTCATTTCTGGTCCATTTCGTATAATTTTTTCGGGAATTCAGAATATACGTTTTGTAGCGAGATACATATACTTTTCGAAACCGTTTTAAAAATTGAAATTACACATTCCGTGTCGCATGAGGACGTGTCGGAAAATTTCGCAATAATTTGTTTAAACTACGATTACGCCGAAACTAATGATCGCACAGCATCAGGCTTTTGCACACTCAAAGTACATGTGTTCTGCTACTATTCGTCCAAATCTCAGCTCTCCGAGTTGAAAATTGACGGAGTTCTGAATTTTCCAAGAAAGGGCGAAATTTCCCGGGTTTTCCGGGTTTTCTCGATTTCTAATAATGCTACAGAGTCGCGCGATAGCTCATTTTCTTCATTGTTTAATTATCTACAACTTTTGCATTGGTGCTATTGCGATTGCGTCATTGTCTTGAAAGTTAGAATCAAAAAACGGAAAAAAGTACGGTTTTTTGCTGATATTTGTTAATAAACAATGCTAGCCGCAACATTCAGCTGTTTCAAATTATGTCAAATTGAAGGGGGAGACGTACTCTATCCGATGGTGCCATCGGTTACCTGTTCGGAATTGTGTCACGAAACCCTAATACTTTTCGCTCCGTTGCTCGGGCTATTTGTTGGGTGGGCTTCTGAAAGAGATTTTCGCAAGCTTTCGGTCTATGGAAATGGATTTTTTATTGGAAAAAAATTTTCATTTTTTTTCCAAATCCCAACATCTTTTTGAGTTTTTTCCAAAATGCGACATTATCGTTTTTTACCAAATTCGACTCGAATAATTCCTTGTTTCTTTCTCTTCGAAATGAGCCCAGAACAAAAGTGGGAGGACAAAAATTGTTCGAGTTATAAGAAGTTTTAGGCGCGACCGTGCTCTCCACACAACCGTTGCCACAGCGCGACGCGACGGGGCGGGGCTCTCCTACCTATAAGTCAAGCAACTCGAAGACGAGCTGTGTTATTGCAGCGACGACTTTGTTATAGCAGCATCGAAACGTAAGAAATTTTAGCATCATGGCAACTAAGAGAAGTTTGGGTGACCGTTGCTGTAATCCTTTTCAAAAGGAATTGCACAACAAGGGATCTGATTTACGAACAATTTCGAAAAAACTCGAAGAAAAGTATCCTGGTATACCGTTTGACGCTAAAATATGCGGAAAATGTAGAAAAGAAATGGATGCATCTTCCCAGCAGCCTGTATCGAACGCTCCAGCTGAATATCCAGTTATCGAAGAAATTTTTATTACTAGTGACGACAATGCATCTTCCTTTTTTGACGATGAGGGACTAACGCAAAATCCCATACGTGACGTAACTTCCCTTTCCCCATCAGCTTCGAAGCCTAAGATTCCGAAAATACAATGTGTTGACGAACAGCATTTATCGGCAATGGAGGTTCTGGAACAACTTAAAGAGAAGTTTCGAAATTCGGTGAGTAATTCGGAGAAAGTTTTACTTTCAACTCTTGCACCAAAGTCTTGGGGTTGTAGAAGATTGGCTCGAGAGTTCGGCGCATCTGAACGCCAGACTAGAAGAGCCAAGCAATTGGTAGCTGATGGTGGAATACTCACGTCACCTAATCCGAAAAAAGGTGAAATTATGACTCCTGAATCTGAAGATCTAGTTAAAACCTTCTATGTTGACGACGAAAATAGTCGCATTATGCCGGGCAAAAAAGATTTTATATCGCTGAAAAAAGAAGATGGGTCTCGTGAACACGTTCAAAAAAGATTAGTCCTCTGCAATCTTTCTGAACTGTATGCTCGTTTTGAATCCGAGAATCCTGGCGTAAAAATCGGTTTATCTAAATTCTGCCAGCTTAGATCTCGCAACTGCGTACTCGCTGGAGCTAGTGGCACTCATACTGTTTGTGTTTGTGTGCATCACGACAATGTGTACCTCATGCTAGATGCCATTAACATAAAAAAACTGACCTGTGATACGATTATTGCTATTACATCTCATCAGGACGCATTGCAAAAGATCACGTGTAGCAACTCTGCTCCAGAATGCTACCTTGGTAAATGCACTTCTTGCCCCGGTATAGATGTCCTCAAAAATTTCCTCAAACAAATTTTCGATCAGCACTGCATTGATAGAATAGAATACCAATGCTGGCAAAATACTGACAGAAGTACGTTGCGTACTGAGGTAGCAGAATCGGATGAGTTTGCAGATCGACTTTGTGAAAGCCTTGTCAAACTTAAATCTCATGATAACATAGCTAAGGCACAATTGGCCGATATGAAAAACCTCAAGACCAGCTTGACGGAAGGACACTTTCTTGTGCAGTGTGATTTTGCTGAGAATTACGTATTTGTTGCTCAGAACGCAATACAGTCTTTTCATTGGAACAACGATCAGGCAACTCTTTTTACTGTCGTAGTTTATTACTGTGACGTTCAAAACGCACAATAAGCAACGCAACGATGGATTCGTAACTTTGAGTCACCGAGTATATACATGTATAGTGTGCGCCCACGCTTAACGTACGCTCACTTGTTTAAACATGGAAAATACCGACTAAATATTAATGTATTCTAATTTCCAAAGACACAGATCGAAAGTAAAAAACTCAAGCTTTCCTATGAGCTATTTTTGGAATTTCTATTACGAGAAATACCAAAAATAGACACCATAGAAACGCATGGAACTCCACCATGAAATGTCAAGGTCATCGGATTACAAATCCGCTTACACGAAACGAAAGGTCATAAAATTAGAAGACGAAAAGATATATTACACTAATATCAAAAAATGCATCGTTGCAATTTGAGACATCATAGAAAATCATAGAACAATGCGGATTAGCGCGCCGCGACTATATAAACCGCGGCACGCTCAGCAGAGGAAGCTAGTCGGCAAAGCGCCACTACGCGAAACGGAGCTCTATAAGTCCAAATTCTCAACTCGACTCAACTTAAATCAACTCAATATTCTATTTGAAAATACAATTATTAAAATTCACTTCTACGCTAGTCGGCAGAGCGCCACTAAGCAAAAAATACACATCGTATCAAGATTCGCGGCAGCGAATCGCCGAGTTCCCCCCCCCCCCCCCCCCCCCCCCCCTCCGACAGTGAAAACTCGGCGCGCTAGCCACGAAACATTCACCCGAGCCAGCTCTTGTTCTTGTAAAAAATCTGTCATATCTTTTGAACCGCTGATTATTTCCTAATAAAATTTATATGGGCGTAAGGCCCTCGCCATTTGATCTTGCTCGCGAAATTTCCACAAAATCTAGCGCGTGGTTCCGGAGATATTGACCGTCGAAGTTGATCGAAAAACACAATCTTCTTTTTCTTCTTCATCTCCTTCTTCTTCGTTGCAGACGTTCTTCTTGGGACCACGATATCTGTCGAACCGTTGCACTTATGAATTTGCCATTTGGAAGGAGTGTTCTCGTCACCGAATCTCGCCCCCTATTGTCAAGTTCAAGTCAAGTTTTTATTATCCTGAGGCTTGCCTTCTCGGCGTTACCCGCTTACCATTACAGTTTGCATCTTCCTATCCTAATCTTAATTACATTATTTACATTTTATATTTTTCTATTTCCTATTGCTACGTAATTTCATTTGGACACAGAGAGTCACCCAAGACAAAATACCTAGAGAAGAGGAGAGTGATCGCGAGTGAATTTCGATACATACATAGCGTTGCCCACACTTCCGATGCCCCTGTCAACGTATCTGTCACCCTCTATCCTTCGCGATGCAACCTCCTTTTGCTACGTGCCCCTTCCCTCACGGCCATACTCCTGCCCCATTCCCGTACTCCCCCTCAGAGGGGGTCATCCCCTCGGCCTCCTCAGGGGTGGGAGGCGAGCGTGGCCATATTTAACTGCTTAGTACTTATTCTTCGTTCCTACTCCGTTGTCTCTGTCCACATCCGCTTGTCTCTTTCCGACTTTTCCTTTCTTGCTTGGCTCAGCTTGAGCCCCCACACCGTACCTCTTCCGTCTTCATTGAGTAGGTCCGCCACATTCGGCCCCTCCCACGGTTCTACCTCTCCGCATCTGTTGGTGAGGTGCTCTAACGTTTCCGATTCTGCCCCACAGAGTCTACCTTCCTTCTTCTCCTCTTCCAGCCAGAACTTATTGCCTCTTTCCTCATTCCCACATCGCAACCTCGCCATTATCTTCACTCGTCCATTTCTCCCCTCTCTTCCTTGCCTGATGTACCTAGCTATCCCTACCACTCTTATCTCTTTGTATCGTCTGACGCTTCTGGACTCCATGATTCTGTTCATTCTCTCCTGCTCATCAACTTCCCTGTCCCTTTCTTGCAGTACTTTTCTCATCTCCCCCCCTGCGTCTCTCTCTGTCTCTATAGCCATACGGCTCCAGCCGCATCTGTTGTAATATCTCTCTCTGTCCTTTTCCCACCTCGTCTCACTTCCCGCTTTTATTTCTTTACTGCTCTCTTCCCAGCATGCTTTCAGTATCGCTTTCCTTGGCTCCACTCTTATTTTCTCCTTGAACTTTACTGACCTACCGCCTGCTGCCACTCTCAATTTCTCTCTTTTTAGCTCCTCTCTTACAATGTATCCCGGCGTCGTAGTTTCTACTCCCAGGATCCACCTCAGGTACTTTTCATGCAACTTTTCGACTTCCTGCCTCTCTTTCCAGCCCCAGATCTCCACCCCATACATTATTATGCTCTTCACCACCGAATCGAAGAGCTTCAGCCTCCACCTGATGTCCTTCTTGAAGTTTCGCTTCCCTATACTCCGTATTTGACCCATGGCGATCTTGGCCTTTCTCACTCTCTCCTTCACATGCTCTTCGCTTATGTTGTTCCTTGCCAGCCTGTACCCCAGATAGTCTATCTTCTTTGTCTCCCGGATCTCCGTCCCGCCCCACATCCACTTAATTTCCTTTCTTCTACCTCCCCCTTTGCTACACCTCATGATCTTGGTTTTTTCTGTGTTGACCTCGAGCTTCCTTCTCTTGAAATACCTCACCGCCCTTTCCATCATGCATTCCATCTCTTCCTGCGATTCTGCCAACATGACGATATCATCTGCGTAACCCAACGTCCATACCTTTTCTCTACCTACCACCACCCCCCCGTCTTGCCCTTCCCTCATCACCTCTTCAAGATCCGCAATGTATATGTTGAACAAGGTGGGGCTCAGCGGGCACCCCTGTCTGACTCCTTTCTTCACCCAGAATTGACCTCCGGTGGTGCCTCCAGCTTTGACCTTACATCTCGTTTCTCTATATATCTCTTTCGTTCTTTTGGTCATTGCTTCGCTTATTCCCACCTTCCCCATTGCCTTCCAGAGTTCCTCTCTATCCAACCTGTCGAAGGCAGCCTTCAGGTCTATGAATAGCAGGTATACCTTCCCTTTTTCCTTGCTCAGTCTCCTTTCCACTATTTGGTTGAGTGTGTATTGCAACGGTGATTCAGAGTTCACACCGCGCTCTACGGCGTTCCTGATGAAATAGATAATTTTTCCACGATAAAAGATAGTGTTGGGCGCCAGACGCGAATGCGTCAATTTTTCTACCAACAAGAAACTAGAAAATTCAGCGATAACAACTCAAATAACAAAATTAGCGGAACGACGGCCTCGACGGCACAGTTAGCTCAGATTTTCCTTCGAGAATGATAGAGGGGCGGGATACACCTTACTTAGTTAATTAGATTATCAGAAATAAATGTTGAACACCAGATAAACCTTTTTAACAATTCCGTATATTATATTTTTCAAAAGAATGGTACACGCGGTACAACAAATTACAGAAACAGAACTACTTTATAATACCATGAATTCGCTGAGTGAAATAGCTAAAATAAGACAACAATCGTAATTCGGGAATAATAACGCTTAATACGGAAAATACTTATTTTATCGAGCCTTAGTTCGCCTTAGCGGCAAGAAAAACAATAATACGCTGACTAGCTAGTGCGCCTGTGAAGCGATACAAAACAAGCTATTATACTACATTCTAGGCACGTATCACGGAGCGATACGATACTCAGGCAAAATACCCTATCCCTGGCGGCACTAGCGATATTATAAAAGATCTACTATATTTTAGCTCAATAAAATGATTGACTCGAGAGATTTACAACAAAAGAAGCTAAGTTAACAAGGGATCGCGTGGCGATAAAACCAATAGGAGAAACTACTAATTAACCCGAAGGTTCGCAAAGATAAACTACTAGGAACTCGATATGGAAGATATCGAGCGGAAGATACGCGATATTATTCAAAGATAAGCTAAATTAACAACAAAATCTTAAACAACTATGACGACTACGTTCAGCCAACCCTCGGGGAGTTGGAAAATAGTTTAGCGACACACCATACAAAAAAATATTACAAGAAAAGCACAGAAATCATAGAAAATCAAAGATATCACAGAAATACCAAAGAGATCAAATTACATGCGTAATAAGCGGTAACGAGCTAGCAAATCGGTATAAGCAAGCGAAATATAGCAAATAACCACTCAAAAAGCAACTCAAAGACATAAATATTCAGAAAAGCTCAATCAGGCACGAAACTCTTACGCTGGACTTCCTTTCCAACTAATCTAACTTAACTAACTTACTATACTACTTAATCTACGAAAATGTGCAATGACGTAGCCCGCCGGCTACGTACGAATTAAAAACTGACTGCTTCAGCGATATTTAGGAAGTCCAGCGGGAATTGCGTGACTCGGCAAGCGGAACTATAGAGACCTTACCTTGACGATGCAGTTGCTGCTCGTACACACGTTACACTCTAACTTCAACTTTTTTTTACTATAACGTCCGCACAGCGGTATGATATAATGAAATGGCGGAAACTAGGTGCGAGAGAGGCGAGAGAGAATCGAAAATACGTCTGATTGCTACAATAGCGGAACGTAGAAGTGACGATAGTCTTCTTGATTTTCGGCAACGAGGCTCCTTACGTGGTCTAAAGGGTGGGGACCGTATGAGACGTCTCTCTGTACCTCATTGGCTATTCCAATTACTCGACGGTAATTCGCACGATCGGCTCGTCAGCCGATGCGTGCGATGCGTTGATCCTTGCCGGGCGGCAAGCGGCAGGCGGTAGAGATGCGATACTCGGCCGTAAATGCGGCAGGATGACCTCGGGAAGGCGCGACCTTGGACTCTAGAATGCGGTACCTTCCTGACTTCAATAATCTCTGCGAGATTCGCTCTGTCGTGGCACAGATGCACTGGTGGCAGCCTCCTGACAGAACCGTTGGCCTTTTTTGGTCTGCCAGGAGCACGTGGGGCGCGACTCTCACGTGGCTCGTCCTTTGGCGATATTGGCAGAAGCGGTGTGATGTCCTCGGCTGCTGTGACGGGAGGTTGCAGCCATCTAGCGCATGCAACCCTATACGCCGTCGTCGCAATCCAGCTGCTCGCGGTAGAAGATCTCTCCTGGCGTGGAGCCGTATGCGACCCCTATCTCACAGCGAGAGTCTCTCCAAGGTCGACGTCCTTCCCTCCTGGTGTTGCGATACGACCCGTGGCTTGCAGGTCCTGTATCGTGGTAGCCTCTGCAGTGGCGTGAGTTGGAGGTCATCTCGGTATCGGTAGTTGGCGGAAATCCTCGTAGCGTCGTTACTCCCTCTCTCTCTCTCTCTCTCTCTCGCGGTACATTAACAAAAAAGCACTTCAAATTAGAAGTTATTCGGAATCTACTGTTTGTCTGTGGTGTGCCGCTATTTTCCCGAGGGTGAGACGTGTCTCGCCTCTCTCTCGCGGTATTGGTTCTCTAAATTCTAGTTAAACAACTAAAAATCGGTAACCAGAAGGGCTCCTGTGACGGCAGCAAATCTGCAACGTCACAGTATATATGGTCTATCGTCCCACGGTCTTTTCTGAATCCCGCCATTGTTTCGCTTGATCCGTTCCTCTCCTCTAGCTCTTCCAGTATCCTTCTATTCAGGATCGACGCGTAGATTTTGTAGGCCGTACTGGTTAGAGTGATTCCTCTATAGTTATTTATCACTTCGGTGCTTCCCTTCTTATGTACAGGAATTATGACGCCTTCCTTCCAGTCTTCAGGGTATCCTTCCCCTCTCCACACTTTCCTTAATATTTCTAGTAGCTTCTTCTTGACGTTGCTTCCACTGTTTGTCCATGGCTCATTTTTGATGCCGTCTCCCCCCTCCGGCTTTCCGTTTTTCAGTTTCGCGATTTGTTCATCTAGTTACGCTTCCGATATGCCTTTGTCTGTCAGTCTCTCCATTCCGTCCGTCTCCCACGGGTCTACCCAGCTACTCTCCTGCCCTTCAAAGGTTTCCATGAAGAAAGATACCCATTCTTCCGGTTTGATTTTCTCACTTACACCCTTTCTTCTCTTCCTCTCCTTGTTCACATAATCCCACGCCTCCTTTTCTGTTTTTATCGCGGCAACTTTTCTCTCTTCTTCGTTCTTCCACTCTGCCCTCTTATTTCCACACAGTTATTTGTATCCTTGTCTTTTCTTTTTGTAGTCCTCTTCACACTCACCCCCTCTTGTCTGCCCTGCCCTTTTCCAAGCTTTCTGGAGCTTTTTTTTCTCCCTCCTGCACTCGCTATCCCACCACGGGTTCTTTCCTATTTTCCACCCTTCCTTCGCTTTCATGTACGTGGTTTCTCTCTGTATTACCTCTTTCAGCTCGTGCCAGCTCCCTTGGATTTCTCTGACCTCCCATACTTTCTTCTCTATTGATTCCTTGAAGCTCGCTGCTTCTTTCTCCCCCCATACCTGAATCTCCCTGGCTGTATTCTCTGGTTTCCATGTCCTACTGTCTCTGCCCCTCACACTTGTTGTGATCGGTTGGTGATCCGAGTCTACTCTCGCTACTACTTTGAAGTACTCGATTCTCTCCCATGTTTCTTCATTCACCAGTATGTAGTCGATCGTTGATCTGCTTTCCCCTCTTGCAAAAGTCCATTCCCCTTCTCATCCCCCTCAAGGTTGCCGTTCATTATGCTCCACCCTCTTTCTTCTACTGCTCTCAAAAGGCACTCTCCTTCCCTATTCAGGACCTCGTCCCTGGCGCCTCTACCTTCTGAAACTTCTTCTTCTACCGACGGCCTCGACCCTTCTCTCGCTATTCTTGCATTGAAGTCGCCACCTACGATTAGCTTCCCCTCTTCTCTTTCGTCTCCAATCGTCCTCATCAGCTGGTTCAACTTCTCTTCTTGCCCGTTTCTATTGTATACTGTTATCACTTTCCATACTTCGCTGTCCACACTGATCTTCCTCTCCACAATGCCCTCTACTTCGGCGTGCTCTTCCTCCTTTGTACTAAGGCTTTCCCTCACCCCTGTGAGTATCCCACCTCTAGGTCTACCTTTTTTTTCTACCCTCTCCGCCGCCTGGTGCTTCCACACCCACCCTTTCGGGAGCCTCCCTTCGTAATTCTCCCATTCCTTTTCGTCCATCCGCGTTTCAGTGAGTCCAATTACGTCGTAACTTCTTATGAATTCCCAGAACTCCTCGTCCTTGTTCTTCCACCCTGCAATGTTCCAGAATATGAGCCTTATCCCTTTCTCTTCGTCGCGTCCCTATTGCGTGCTGCCACCGCTGGTCCCCTGCTGTGCGGATTCCTCCAAATCTAGGCCCCTTGCTATCGCTTTTGCCCTGTCATCCCAATCACACCTCCTGTTGTCCACCCACATTCTCTTTTAGCCTATGTTAACTTTGTATCCTCTCTCCCTCAGTTGTTTAGCTCTTTCCGTTATCGCTCTTTGCACCTCTCTTTCTCTTTTGGTTAGGTCATCGTCTATAAATATTTTCCTACCTCTGAAGGACCTCTTCCCTCTCATTACGCACCTTTTCCCTTCTCATGATGCCATCGTCACCTTCACGAAGCTGCTGGATGCATCTCCAATCTCCGTGGCTTCCTTGACCTGTACTTCTGCTCCTGCGGCCTCGTTCAACACTTTCCTTGCCATCTCGATCTTGTTACCGTGCTGCCCTAGCTCTTCCCCTCTCACTAGGACATTTAGTCTTCTCTCGTACCTCTCTTTGATCGCCATTTCCTTTTCTAGAACCTCTATTTTCTTTGACATGGACTTTGTCTCCCCTTCGTTCTCATCTCCTCCTCTTTGCGGCATCTCCTGCGTCAGCTTCTTTAGTTCCTCCATTCCTCTCTTCATCCTCAGCATCTCCTCTTCTCTTTCCTTGTCCGTCTTTTTCAGCAGTTCTATTTGCAGAGCCATGGCCTCCTTCTCCTCCTTCCACAGTTCTTGGCCTCTTCTTACCGTGTTCGACAACCTCCCCAGCTCCTGCCTGATTTCGGTTGTCTCTTTTCTTCCCCTCTCGCCCTCTTCCTTGATGGCTTCTCGTGTATCCTCCGCCACTCTTCTCCTTATGTCCTCCATCAGCTGTGCCATCATGCCTCTCATGCTCTCCACCCCGGCTTCGTCGGCTTCTTTTTTTGTTTCCTCGATCGTCTCTGCCTGCTTCACCCTTTCTTCGTTCATCACTTCCTTCTCCGGTTCTATTCCTCCCTTCCTGGGAGGGGTTCTTGCGGTCATGGCGCTTTTCTTACTTGGCAATTCCTCACTGGTCTTTAGTCCTTCGTCCTCTCTATCTCTCTTCCTTGTGAAATTCTCCAAGGTGCCTACACTGTTTGATCTCTGTCTTCCCAATTTGGCCAGCTGCTCTGCTTTAGTGGGCCTACCTCTTTTCGTGAACGTATCCGCAGTTGCCGTGAAGAATTTTTCCCAACTGATCACTTCTTTACCGACTGCTTCTTTACCTACTTCCCCCTTGCCGTACGTCGGTACTGCCGCTCCGTCAGGTGCTACACTTTCGTCTACCGGGATGGCGCCACTTACACTACACACACCTGTTGCGCCCCCGCCTCTTTGCATTCTTGGCACTTTTCCCACCTACACACGCTCACAAGGGTTCCTAACCTCCACGATTTTCTGTTTGTTTTAACTCCGATAACTACTCTCCCTTCGTCTCGCTCTTCTCCTCACTTTCCTTGCCTGTGTGTTTTCGCTCCGCCGTGCTTTTTACGGCTCTCTGGCTGGTTAGACACTTCTATTCTCCTCACCGTCTATTTCTTTTGCACACACTCGGCATTCGTAACTTGCTCACCATTTCACACACCTCTATCCTCTCTCGCCCCCTATTGTTTTTGAGCAATAATTGACCACGCATAACTGAGTTATTAATAATATTAATTATTTGACAGAATGCGCATGCGCAGAATTATTGATCGATGCCTGATTTACAAAATGCGCATGCGCAGCAGCAAATCGCGGCCGCGTGCCAGTATGATTATAATATAATATTATTATATTATTGTAGTATTATTTATAATCATATTTCATTTATCGTTATTATTATTATTATTGTCATTATTATTGATGCGTCACGTCTACTCGTGCTCCCCAAAAAAATGTGTACTCAGTAATGTGTCCGCACCGCAGTTTTCGGTGTCCAGGTCCTTCGCTCCGTAGTTTTCGGTATCCAGGTCCTTCGCTTCGTAACTTTCGGTATCCAGGTCCTTCGCTTCGTAGTTTCCGGTGTCTACGTCCACCGCTCCGTAGTTTTTTTATAAAATTTATGGGGGCGTAAGACTCTGCCCACTTGATCTTGTTCGTGAAATTCCGACAAAATCTGCTGCGTAGTTTCTGAGATATAATAACATTTACCCGGCAATTTTTTTTTCTATGTAATCATATATAATTACTAGGGCCAGGAAGTTCGCGGATTGAGGTTAACAAGAAAACTCATAAAACGACTTCGGGTATTTCCGTGAGTCAGACAATTTCATGTATGTCGATAATCGATTTGATATCGCTTCACTGCGATCTAAAGTTAGCTAATTAAATTTGGCGCCAATTTGTTGCAGGGTTAAGTTAGCTGCCTCGATCTTTTAAATATTGAGTGACAAATGCCGTAAAGACATATCCTAAAAATGAATACTGTGAAATACATTTCATACACAGAGACATTTCGATAGATATCGTCAGCGAGAATTCGAGGAAGCGAGAGTCAGAGAAAATTCTATGCTAATGTTTATCGAATCTATCACCGATTCAACGCGGATAATTTTGGAATATCTCGCTGACGATCTCGCTGACGATCTCGCTGGCCATCTCGCTGGCCATCTCGCTGATGATCTCGCTGACGATCTCGCTGGCCATCTCGCTGACGATCTCGCTGACGATCTCGCTGACGATCTCGCTGGTCATCTCGCTGACCATTTCGATAGATATCAACATGAAAATACTCTCATTAAATTATTCCCTTTATAGTTAGTCTCTGAACTTTCATGAGGCGCCATTATACTGTAACGTTTCAAGCCTAACGCCACTAGACTATAGCATAGAACGCCACTAGACTATAGCATAGAGCGCGACTCAACTATAGCATATTCCAAGTAACGAGACTATAGCATAGGCCATGTAACGAGTATAGCATATTTACAGCAGACGACAGGCGATAGCTGCGCACATTAGTAGGTGAAGTATTGGCGAGGGGACCCCGCGTCAACATATACTACGCCGTAACTGACTATAAAAAGGCGGTAACACCGAGCTCAGGTACCGCAGTTGAGCTAAAGCAGCCATGCGAGTCACTGTTATATAGAGCTTATCAGACCGCAGTTGAGCTAAAGCAGCCGTGCGAGTCGCTTGTAGAATAGCTTATAGAGACGCTTATAGAATTGCTTATAAAATTGCTTATAACGCTTATATAATTTAACGTATAATCAGATTGGAGTATTCTGCTAAAGCAGCCGTGCTACCAGAGAAAGAGAAAAAGAAACGAATAAAATCGAGAGTATTTTATATCAAGCCACCATTTTGTTGATCAAATAAAATCAAGAGTATTTTATATTGAATTATATTAAATCACCATTTATCAAAGAATAAAATCAAGAGTATTTTATATCGTATTAATTAAGATAACTTTAACGATAAACTGTTAATTTCAACTAAAATTTAGAAAAATTAGAAATAATCAAACATAGAATTATAAATTATCCTTTAATTATTTTTATGTTCAA
Organism: Rhogogaster chlorosoma; assembly: GCA_944452935.1. Lineage (NCBI taxonomy): Eukaryota > Metazoa > Arthropoda > Insecta > Hymenoptera > Tenthredinidae > Rhogogaster > Rhogogaster chlorosoma. The sequence continues at coordinate 12,900,721 of OX101798.1, read as the reverse complement.
ACCTTTATAATTTCAAACGCAAACGTATTTTATTTTCAATAAATGACATATGTGTAAACATATGTCACTATCAATATAACCAGTTCGTTAAAACTAATCTTTCCATATCCATTCTCTGTTTAAATTCAAAATTAGAAAACATAGTTAAAAGAAAAATAGGTAGAATAACGAAGCTGAATTCGGACAACGCTGAAGGGATCTTTTCTCAGCGAGATTCCTTATTTGGTTGAGTTATTATTGTTAGGGAACGTTAGAAATAGCGAAATCAGACAAGAGACGACGCTGAAGGGATCTTTTCTCAGCGAGGTTCTCAGTCTGACGTAGTTATTTGATAGGAGCTAGGTAGAATAACGAAGCTGAATTCGGACAACGCTGAAGGGATCTTTTCTCAGCGAGATTCCTTATTTGGTTGAGTTATTATTGTTAGGGAATCGTAAGAAATAGCTAGCAAAGTCAGAGACAACGCTGAAGGGATCTTTTCTCGGCGAGATTCTCAGACCGAGCAAACTATTTAAAACAAACCAATCAGGTAGAGCGGTGAAACTGAACCGAGACGACGCTGAAGGGATCTTTTCTCAGCGAGGTTCTTAGTTCAGTGTAATTGCTAAAACGATTCAGATAATATAGGGTACAGGGATATTCTTAATTTTTATACCACAATCGAGTTCTAAATAAATAATAGACAAGAACACACCCGGACTTAGGGTAACTCTCACTCGGAGAGCATATCCAGGGTTTAAGTTAGCTCTGCACCACACTACGAGGTACATTAGAAGATAACTTAAAACCCAAACAAAAAATTACAATACATTTCTAAGCCCGTTTAAGATTGAAGAATACACAAACTCTACGATATTATGCAACCGCTATTTTCAATCGACTAATGCCTGAATAATACGATGGGTAAAAGACCAAGACCTGCAACTGCCGAGTAAACGTTGTAGAATTTCATCGCGTGAAAAGAACGATTTCTTAAAACTCTTCAGCTGCCATGTAACAATTCCCTGTGCAATTCTTTCACGCTAAATTTGCTACAAGTGAAACTTCTAGGCTAATGTTTATCGAATCTATCGCCGATTCAACGCGGATAATTTGCGAATATCTCGCTGGTCATCTCGGTGGCCAAAAAGATCAAGAGATCGAGAGATTTACCATCTCCCTGAGATTGTCGAGAGATAATAAAACATGCAACTATGATTTTTTTTAGCATTCATTAGTTATTTAATTATTATTAAATTTTCAATAGACCAAGCAAGTATGTAGGCATTTGAAGACAAAAATTTTGTTCAAATAATTTAAATATTTTATTTAGTTTGTAAAACGATTCAAGGATCTTTACGCTCCGATGAACACTTTCTGAGCTATGAATTTTCAAACATAGCGGTGCACGAAAATTCACAGAGTTCTAACTCCGCCATTTAGTCTCTCTGGATATAGCAACGTGAGAAGCTAGCGGGTTATTCTATCCGCCTGTTCGACTAATACGGAATGATATAGCTCAAGAATATGATCGAGCGAGATATTTACAAGAAATTTATAACAGTATTAAATCCCGAGAAAGGAAGAATCAGAGAACTCGCAGGAGAACTGAATAAAAGGAACGGAATGAACCTTCGAGGTGATACGGATAACATTCACGAAGCTGAACATGAAATTTACGTCAAACAGAACGAGGAAAAAAAAAGGTCTCTCTGGATATAGCAACGTGAGAAGCTAGCGGGTTGTTCTACAGTCGAATGTTAGACCAGGCAATAGGAAAATGGACCAATGATAAAGTCCGAGTAATTCTTAGTAGGTAGGGAATAGTTTCATCGTATGAAAGACAAAATTCTACGACCCCCTCAAGACTAAAGACTCCTACAGGTGACAGATTTTTCGCCACAGGCCCTCAAAGACCGAAATTTGTTGATCCTATACAAAAAAGTTGAATGGACGCGTTGTAGGCCACGAGAGAACCCACAATTTGAGTCATTGGACGTTAAAATCCGTTGATTAGTTATTGGAGGAATAACAAAAAACCTTTTTTTTTTTTGAATTTTTTAAAAACAATTGTTTATTATTTTTTTTAGTATTAACAGGTAGCCCTTATGATACCAAAAAAAAACGATATGCTTGTGCGCGCTGTACGTCAATTAGGAACTTCGTATGGAGGTGGAAATACTAATACACTTGAAGAAAATTTATTTTTCAAGAATTATTGAGATAACCGACCGTCTGGCTAGATATTTTTATGACCGCGTTACTGTACATCTCGCTTGATATTTTGCTGACTATCGTGTTGAATATCTTGCTGGCCATCTCGCTGGATATCTTGCTGAATGTCTCGCTGAATATCTCACTTAATGTCTTGCTGGTCATCTCGCTGAATATCTTGCGGAATATCTTGCTGAATATCTTGCTGAATATCTCGATGAATATCTCAATAAACACAGAGGGGAAAAGACTCGTGGGTGTAACAGTCAGAGTAAGAAAAGAAAACTCTTTATTTTGCAAGACGACGTTTCGGCCAGAGCATGGCTAGCCATTATCAAGTCGAGACATTCCTTCGGACGCGCTTGAGATGTTAACGGTTAAGCGCTAAGCGGCGAAGTGATCGAGAAACTCAACTACGTATCTCAATAAATATCTTGCTGGTCATCTAGCTGAATATATCGCTGATGGTTTCGCAGATTTTGCGCTAAGACAAATCAACTCAGCGAGATAATCATCAAAAAATTTAGGAAATTAATAGCAAGAACATCAGTGATACAATCAGAAAGACTATTAGCTAGATAACCAACTAGACTACCCGCATGAAATTGAGCAAAGTAAGCAGCAGGACTATCAGCAAGATGACCAGCAAGCCCATCAGAAAGACCTTCAGCAAGACCATCAGCAAGACCGTGAGCAAGACCAACAGCAAGATGACCAGCAAGACCATCAGCAAGACCAACAGCAAGATCTTCAGCAAGACCTTCAGCAAGACAATGAGCAAGACCATCAGCAAGACCATGAGCAAGACATTCAGCAAGACCTTCAGCAAGACCATGAGCAAGACAGTAGATAAACAATGCCGGTTCTGGACACAGATTCCTACCCCGACATGTTACCGACCTACTTAGCCGAGACGCAAACCCCTTCTGTGACGTCATCGAATGTTCTAGAAGGTTCTGCGTTGTTTTTCGGACACGTCACGGACCTTCGACGTCACAGAAGGTCGAAGTCGTTGTTCCGATAAGGCGTGGGAATTCCAGGAATTGTTTTTGCATTCCGTTTCCCAGAAATTGTTTTTGCATCCCGTTTTCGAGATATCATCTTTCGGAACTATGACGCGAGACTGATCTACGCGGTACTTTCTCCGGAAGGTTGTACGTCGTCGTCGATTTGACCAAACCTAAGACGCGGGAATTCCAGGAATTGTTTTTGCATTCCGTTTCCCAGAAATTGTTTTTGCATCCCGTTTCGAGACATCATCTTTCGGATCTATGACGGGAGACTGATCTACGCGGTACTTTCTCCGGAAGGTTCTACGTCGTCGTCGATTTGACCAGACCTAAGACGCGGGAACTCCCGGAATTGTTTTTGCATCCCGTTTTCGAGATATCATCTTTCGGAACTATGACGCGAGGACTGATCTACGCGGTACTTTCTCCGGAAGGTTGTACGTCGTCGTCGATTTGACCAGACCTAAGACGCGGGAATTCCAGGAATCGTTTTTGCATCCCGTTTTCGAGATATCATCTTTCGGAACTATGACGCGAGACCGACCTACGCTGTACTGTCTCTCTGATTCGAGTCGTCATCGTTCGCGATCAGAACTGATCTACGCAGTGTTCACCCCCCCCCCCCCCCCCCTCCCGCGACCCGAGACGAACGCAGAACCGATCTGGGCCCTGCTGATGACGTCACCCACCTCGACTCAAAATGGCGTCACACACCCTTGAGTTGACGGCACACACCCTTGAATGACGGCACGTACCCTTAATTTGACGGCACACACCCTCAAATTGACGGCACACACCCTTAATATGACGTCACACTCTCTTAATATGACGTCACACACCCTTGATACGACGTCAGACTCTCGAACCTTCGATGATGACGTCACGCTCGGGCCTCAGACCTCTCGAACTTTCGATGCGGTTCCAGGAAATAATCTCGAATTCTGTGCAGAGAGAGACGCAAGACGGAGTCGTGTTTTATCAACAATAGTCGCTACTTCATCTATATGTTGTATATGGTAATGACTAATGAATAAGAACACATAAATATTCGATACAAGTGTTTTATTAGCCGAATCACATGATTCAGAGTTTTTAATGATAGTGAAATTACAGATAGGTTGAATAGGGTTTTATACCAATTTCCTCACCCCACCACTTATGGGGTTGTATTCAACTACTCGATCGTGTAAGATCAAGCAGTATGCTGATGTTTCGGCAGGAAAGTTATTTTTCGCTTCAAACTCAAGACGAACGTCTACTGGTCCAAACTTGAGCGACTCGTTTTGTTTCGAGCAGTCGATGACGAACAAGGGAGCATACTGTAGAAATTCGCTCTTTTTCAGCAACGGTTCAGGTTCCTTGCCGTAATAGGAGGTTCGAAAGTTTGCGTACATCTCGTATAGCATAGCATACTGATTGTGACTCATATCGAGATTCAGATTTCCATAGGGATAGCATTGAGAATTCAAGAAAAGCTTAACATCGGAGATATTACAGTGATCGAATTGGCTGGCATTTTTAGTCAACTTATTCTTCCGACCTGTTTGGAAACCTAATATAACGTATCGAGGTTTCTCCAGCTGAGTCGATGTTTTTACCGTCCAAACGTGTTTCGAGGTGGTAGGAAGTAGAGGATACTCGTACAATTCCCAACTGCAGAAACTCATAGGGATTGGTGCATCTTTCTCGATGAAATTTAACAGCTGTACTTTTCGCTGGTCCGAAAGCTTAACATACGGTAACAACCATTCGACTTTATCGATCAGAATTTTGAATTCTTCATCTTGAGTTTGCAAAACCGCGTTCGCATCGGTCTTCGAACGGGTCAAGATCAATTCGTGTTTAGCGTTGACGATGATCTTGCGATAGTCTTCAGCGAATCCTAGTATGATCTTCAGTGGTATGCACACATCAAAGTTACCGTCGACATCTACATGGCTTGCGTTCACATTGAGCCAACCAGCATTTTCCATCATCCAATTTTGTCCAGGTCTCAGGGAAGGGTAACCTTTCATGAGACTCGTGAGACCTACGTTTTTGCTTCTGTCGATCTCAATAGCATTTATCTCATATCGTGCTTCTTCAAACAAGTGGCAAACACCGTTGTTGACCAGACTTGTGGTAGTCGACGGAGTTCCATCAGCCTTCACTATCTTTCCATACACATGCAACGAACTCTGGTTTGGTAACACGCACAGGTCTTGGTGTTGAACAGCGATACGAATCTCATCACTGTTATTGAAACTTTATGAGGCGTAAGGCTTGTGTGTATGAACCTCGTAGTGTGCGATAGACTCGTCAAGGACTACAGGCGTTTGAATGTTTAAGATTTCCTCCTCCATGGTATACAACAGATGATACAGATGAAAAGGAAACAACGATTTACTTTTTTCGCGTAACCTTGAGACCTAAGCTTTTTAGAAGCAGCACGTTCTAAGGTGTCAGCTCTTTGAGTAACGGTTGACGACTGACGTGCTTGGGGCATGCTATTGTAGCATTATAACCAATTCTGTTATAAACTATTCCCATTATTGAGTCTTGACATGCAATCTCACAGTTATAATCTCTCCACGAAAATTGACCAAATCTCCGTCTTGATCGACTATACGAAGTTGGATGTGATCTATAGTCCTTACGGTGACTGGGAGGTAAATGACGTGAGACGGTACTTCAATGATCTTATATCCGGGTGGAACGACAGGGAAAAACTCGTGAATCGTGTGTACTTTGTGCTCGTTGACGTAGGCACCTGTTGTAATGTTGCACTCGACTCGCAGTGCGTTCACTTTGATAATGGTTACAGGAAGATCGGACTTGTGAACTTTATCAGCCTGTAGAATACGTGGCGTGAAACCTAATATACTTCCTATAGAATCGGTAGGCATAAAATTTACCGGGTGACTACATTTGATTTCGCTACATAGTGTATTGTTGTTGGGTTTGATGTCAATGTTGATACCTTTATTCATTAACACACCCTGTACGTAGCTTTCTATATCCTCTATTTCGTAGCTACCGCTGGGTATAGTAACTACTTCATCGCCTGCATGAATCTTATTGTGTCCGATATCTATATTAGGAATCGAATTGAAGGTTAACAATTCAACGAGGCCTAGACACTAATTCTTGTGAGGGGAAAGTTCAATCGGAGGAAAGTATTGAGTCTCGAGGACAGAAGAGCTCCCCGATACGGTTAACGTGAACGAATCATCCATGACAGCGAACTGATGTTGAAGGATCATGTTGCATGTTTATATAGTCTACACAGAAAATTAAGACATAGGTGTCCACAGTTAAACGTATCGTAGTCTTGATATCTTTCATGGTTATATTTGACGCTACCAACACCAAGGTACTTGACGAGGTCCGACGGTGGTCGAAGATTTCCGAAACTGTCAAAGTAAACTACTTCGTTACCGATCTTTCGGTACGCGACCCAATGTGTGCCGGGACCATCTTTATCATCTAGATTGACGATCGCTGATTCACGCTTACGCGGTCCGTTTCTGGGCAAGTCGTTCCGCATAAATACGCCTCGGAAATGTGGAATTTTCAAGATCGTTGCGTACTTCAACAGGTCCGTGTCAGTCAGAGCTCGTTGGGGTAGCGTCACTTTTAGTTTTTTGAGTGCGGTTTCAGGTGTAGACCTAAACCCTTCTTGTACGGTTTCAAGTGAAGTCCTTTTCCTGAAGCGATAGCTTCCATAGTCTTGTTGTGACGTTGACTCTCTTCCAGTTGCCTCTTGGCGGAACTTGCCTCATTCACCGCTTTTGCAATACCTGCTGCACCACCAGCCAACGCACCGGTAGCACTCAATCCAGCGAATAGAGGTATGAGGAAGGGTAAGAACCCTCCGACTTTGGACGGTAGTGGCAGAATTCGTGGAGAACGTACATGATGCTTATTACCACCTGCTTTCCTAACAGCTCCGCGTGCACTCTTTAACGCAGACTTGATAGCAATTCGTGCCGTTTGAGCGGGAACCATAGACTGTTTAGCTGCATCGATAACCTTTCTCAATACCAACGGTTTCCTGATTCCCATGCCAAGCTTGGTTTTCGCTTTCATTGCGTTCGTCAAAGCCCAAGCGGCTGTTTTTTCACCAATATTTGCGTCTGAAGCTAAAACCCGTCTCCAAGCTTTCTCGGCCAATATCTTATCTGCCGCACTTCTAGCTTCAAGATTTTCTCGATTCTGCGAATAGGCGATATCGTGTTCTTTGCAGGCTGCGTCAAGGGGATTGATACCGGGATCACCGCGCGCGAGTCTTTTTGCTAGTTTGGTGCCAGGTCCGCAGTATTGATAACCAGGCAGATGTAACTCTACAGGAAGACTGTTAATGATTCTGTTGACCAGACCTTTCCCACGACGTTTACGACTGGTCGTCTTAGCTTTGTGCACGATCATAGCTGCGCTTTGACTGAGGAATCATCTTTATAAAAACACTATTTATACCTTTTGCCGTTAGTTAGAGTCGAGATGAGATTCGAGAAGCAGCCTGTCAAGTTACCTGTGACGAATTTCGATAAATTCGTGGAGGAGAATGTTGCAACTGAAAAACGGCACGGTGATCTGCTACCAAACAGCGTGCATGCAGTATTTTGCGGTCCGTCAAATTGCGGCAAAACCAATGCGCTGCTCACCCTAATAACACACCCCAACGGGCTGAGGTTCGAGAACGTTTATATCTACTCGAAATCATTGAATCAACCCAAGTACGAGTTTCTGCAACAATTACTCGAGGGAGTGGATGACGTTGAGTACTTTCCATTTGACGAGCATGAACAAGTAGCTATGCCGGACGATGCCCTACCCAATTCGATAATCGTCTTCGATGATGTGGCGTGTGAGAAGCAGGAGAACATCAGAGCTTTCTTTTGTATGGGAAGACATAAGCACGTGGATTGCTTCTATCTCTGTCAGACCTATGCTCGCATTCCCAAGCATCTCGTGCGTGATAATACCAACCTTTTGGTACTATTTAAGCAAGATGAAATGAACTTGAAGCATGTATACGACGATCATGTGAATACCGATATGACTTACGCGCAGTTCAAGGACTTGTGCTCTGCGTGTTGGAACAACGATAAATATGGATTCGTTGTAATAGACAAGGACAGTGATATAAATGAGGGTAGATATAGGAAAGGGTTTGACTGTTTCGTGAGCATAAAACAGAAATAAGTGAGAAGTGGGATCAGTAAAGTTTCAGTTACAGCTGCGTCGACATGCAAGGCATTCGCGAGAAAAAAGAAGTCTTGCGTCATATCGCTGAAGCCAGTGCAGCGATTTGACGTAAGCATTGTAACGTTCCGGGCTATTCCGGCAATTAAAATTATAAGGAATAGACCGCCGTTATGTGAGTTCTTTGCTCGATTTTTGATTTTCCTAAATTTTATGAGTTTTGGGCACTTTGTAACTAGGTCGGAAGGGAAAAGTTGGTTCTGCCACAAAAAGCCTCCTTTCTAGATTTTCTAGCTAATTACGGACTCGGAATTAACAAAGCCGTTTTTCGTGGACTCAACTGATTGCTCGGTAAAGCCACTTCCCTATGTCAGAACCGATACTTTCGCATAAGCCTGACTCCTGCGCTTGCCTATCTTTTCTAACTATTCCCTGCACTCAGATCCGGGGTTATGCACCCAAGACTGTATATCCAGACTCGGAAGATTGCTCTTCAAAGCTGTTCCCTGAAAATACACTACCTCGGCTTGTTGTAGCGTGCAAGAGTTTTTTATAATGGAGATGAGCGACGGAAATGTCGGACAAAGATACTGCGTTGATTTGATTTTGTTAAACTGAAAGTTTTAATCAATTACTGTTTGATTTCTGATTCTACAAAATAAAATAACAGAAATTGTCCCTATTCCTACGTTCTTATTTTACTACCTTATTCTACTTGGCTCTTTCGTGTCTTTGTTCGATCGATATTTTTAGTTTATTTCGAATTTACGAGTGCAATTTCAGTTTATCGATAATGCCTCTATTTTTATTGGAATCTATTCTCAAATCTGCAGCAATAGATTTTTGTGAATTTGATATTTGAATCAACAGCTGTTTTAGCCTGTTGTTCTATGCAATTTAATTTTAATTTTATTATATTGAAATTTGTATTTTGATTTTTCTGAATGAATCTACTGTTTGAAATGAAGTTAATCTGGCTGTCTGAGTCGACCGGCTCTATAGCTCGCGTCGCTATTATTCGCAGTGAGACGTCTACGAGTTCTAAACTCCGTATCGCTGATGAGGCTCGTCCTCACCAGCTTTTATATCTATCGTCGCCTTCTTCGCCGACGCGAACACGTCGTTTGAGGTCACAGCTTTGTGGTGGGACGATCACGTGAACCGTCGATTACTAGGTCGTTCTTTCTTACCGGCCGACTAGCCGATACGTTACAGCATAGAATGTTAAAGTCGGGTAGGGAGACCGCCGAACAAGCTATGAGCAATGTTTTCAAACCGGTCACTACACCGCTACAACAATTGGTGGAAGTTTCTCAAACGGTTGCTAAGCCCGTCAAAGAAGAACCGATCAAACACGAACCGATCGAACATGAGCCTCGCAGAGATGATGATGGTGATTCCTTTCAAACAGCGGATGAGGAAGCGAACGAGACTTTACAACCGACGGATGGGATTACTGACGAGTATCTTGAAATGTTACAAGATGAGAATAGAAAAAGTGCTCTAGATAATGTTTTCGGCGTCTGTAAACTCGCTCACGAGAAGCTAATGATAGGTGACTCACCGATAAGCTTTGAAAATGACTTTATTCGTGTAGGTGATATGCGCTTTACGAAGACCAAAGGCTTGTTCGAATTATTATTCAAAAAGATACCCGATGAGACCTATGTGAGTTCGGACGATATCCAAAATTATAAACAAATCGTATTTGCAACAAATACACATCGAAAATGGTATAAAAATGATCAACCTGCTCAGGACGTGAACAACCCCAAGTTTACAAAATTCATTGCGCAAACGTTCTACATTCCGCTCCCGCGGACGGGGATGGACTGGGATGATCCCAATGAGCTGGTAGACCGGCTGCGTTTGCTTCTAGCTTCCCAAGCAGCTGGGAACTCGAGGAGCCACTCCAATGAAATCGTATCAATAATCGAAGAATTACGTGAAGCTGGTATCATTTATTAATCAACACCCATTGTTTTCACCGTCATTTTCAAGATGAGCGTTGATGTGTTTGGACGGCAATTGGAGAAGAGCGCAGCCGCGGGCAGCCGTGGTCCTCCCGGTGTTGGATTTAAATTCACCGTTGACGGACATTACGATATAGACAATAAGAGACTGTGCAACGTTGCCAATTCTGTACAGCAAAATGATGCTGTTACTTTGAATCTCGTGCAACGAGAAATCGTTGGTGTGAGAACCGAAATTCTTTCGATGATACATGCCTTGGACTCTCGCATGACGGATGCTCTGCGGAACCTAGGTGCTGATATCGAAGCAGGTCAAGAATTGTCGACCCGCACCGCCAATATCATTTACGAGTTGGACACCAGACTAACAGTGTTGGAAAATGAACGAGAAAAAGCTAGCACTCGTGACGGAGCTGCATAAGCCAGCTCGAAAGAACTATCAACGTCGTCGTGTAGATGTTCGCGGTTCGGATGAAACCTGGCAAGCGGATCTCGTCGACATGACATCTTACGCAGGAGTAAACAGAGGCTACGAATACATGCTCACCGTTATCGATATATATTCTCCAAGTACGCTTGGGTCGTGCCAATGAAGAGTAAGACGGGTAAAGATACGGCAAGTGCTATGGAATCTGTACTTGTACAGGGACGTAGCCCCAAGAACTTGCACGTTGACAGAGGTGGAGAATTTTGGAACTCGAATTTCCATTCTCTTATGCAACGATATAATATTAAGCTATACTCAACATTCAGTAACTTGAAGGCATCGATCTGCGAACGCTTTAATCGTACACTGCAAAACAAAATGTGGATGCGGTTCATTCTGCAAGGAAATCACAAGTGGATAGACATTTTATCTGACTTGGTTTCGGCTTACAACAACTCCAAACATCGGACTATTCGAATCAAACCAAAAGCCGTGACCTCTAGAAATGAAGAGACATTATTACAAAGTGTGTACCAAAAAGTTCGAGCGAGACCTGCCAAGCCGCCAAAGTTTAAAGTTGGCGACAAAGTTCGAATCAGCAAATATAAAAATGTTTTTGAGAAAGGGTATACGCCGAATTGGACAACTGAAATATTCACGATAATCCAGGTGACAAATACCGATCCAGTAACGTACAAGCTTAAAGACTATCGAGATCAACCCATAGCAGGTGGTTTCTACGAACAGGAGCTTCTGAAGGTGAAGAACCCCGACATCTTCTCCTCGTGGAAAAAGTGCTCAAGAGACGTGGAAACAAGTTATTTGTGAAATGGTTGGGTTTCAATAATACACACAATAGTTGGATGAACAAGTCTGACTTGTAAGGTTTATTAATAAAGAAACAATGTTTCACAAGTGCGTTTGTTTCATTCTACACAGTCTTATTGTAACCCCACGGAAGCGTGTCTGTCGTATCAAGAAATATGATCCTCTTGTCGTCGTTCCAGCTCAACGCCAACTTCCTTTGGATCAGCGTATGAACCTGATGATTCTTGCTTTGAATTAAATTCTGACTCTTAACCAAATTCTGATGCTTCAAGGCACATTCCATGTAATCGTTGAAAGTTATAGTTTTTAACGTAGATCCCTTGATTCCTTTAGCTCGTTTCGTCTCTCTATTTTCACCTAAAACCTTGAAAGAATATAATTTAACTCTCAAGCCTACAAACTCAGTCATTATCTTCCCATTATTCTTGTCTTTCATTAATCCCAATACTTTTTTGTTACCCAGCGGCATCTTGTAAACATTTTCTGGAGGAAAGTCGGAAGTGTCGAATCGATCCAAATCACGTTTCATAAGTTCATATACCGAGAGAATCAGGTGAAACAGCCCGGTCCGTCCGCCCTGCCGGCGAATAATTCCTATTTTATGGGGGATAACCACTCGTTGCGCAGAAAAATCCCTAGGGTGATTTTTGCGCGCGATCGACGGAAATCAGCAGCCATTGTAGATAGAAGCCGGCTGACTCGATATTTCGCGCAAGGTTGATATGTGTGGTTATGTTCGTTCATTCGAAGTAAATGATGAGTAAAGTAAATATAACCCATGGAGATTTCTCAAAAATCAGCTAATTAGTTTCAAGTAATGACTTAATAGAATCAACGAATTAACACCAAGGGTTTTATCACGAAAGGTGATGAATCACGTTCGCGAGAGGTTGTGTTCGCGAAGCTCCAGCTATGACTGGAAATTAATTAGAATTAACGAGTTCATCGGCTTATTTAACTGAGTCAATAATTTATTATTAACATTAATTAATTGCAGAATTTCGTACAGCGTTTGTATCACTTTATTACAAGTTAGAGCCCAAGCAACGAACACAACCTCCTGCGTCCTGACAAAACCGCTAGATTAAGTTGTTTCATTGTATTAAATTATTAATATTAATTGAAGTAGCTATTTTCAATGAACGTTGAAGATTGATTCACGTGGGTTTCAGTCACTTAATTTATTATTCGCATCAAACGACGAACATAACCATAGTTGTCATTACATTGCGCAAAATATCAACAATCAGCCGTTCCCCATCAATGGCTACCGAAATTCATATTAGCACGGAATAAATAATCAGCCGACGCGCGCGCCAACTCTAGGGAGATTTTCCACTTGTTGGCTCCTGCTGTAAAAACGCTAGTAAATCGCCGGCTGGGCGGACGGACCGGGCTGTTTCACCTGATTCTCTCGGTATATCGGGTACGGTAAAGTGATATATAAGGCTATCCGTGTCGGTATACATCAGTTTAGCTCGGTTTCCAAATCTGTTTTTTTTTTATGTAATTATAATGAAAATCATAAATATAGGTTTTAGCAAGATCCATGATCGAAAATCCTGCGTAAATAGGTTTATCGAATTCAATTTTAGTACGATTTAATTCAATTATCGCCATATCTTCACCAAATGTAGTACAGCTATGAAAATTTGGCTTCGCGATAAGCGCTCTCGCACTGTATCTCCCATCCCACTTCGTAACCAGCCTCACGTCTCTATGTTTTCTAACGTTTTCCATAGTTTTTCTGAAAACGGCGTTGTTCATAAGTTTGTAAAAATTCTTTTCAAAATCATTATCAGACTTTTTCCGCAGTTCAGTATTCAAGTTGATATATTCTTTAAGCCACGGCGATTGTATGAATTTTAATACCCGATGGATTTTCGTTAACTTCATACCTAAGCTCAAACACTGCTTCAAAACTTTATAGTGTATGACGTATTGTTGTTTTGAGAAAAGGGTAGTTGTTAATTTAGATTTATTACATTTTGAAAGAGGTGGGATGTAATGTTCTGGACACAACGGTAAATCTTTGTGAGCGTCCTGAAGTTCTCGCGGATAGTCTAAATCTACCTCAAGTATGTAACCTATGGAGGTTCGTTCGAGACATTTAAAACATCAAATTGTTCGAAATTCGATAACCACTCGAAGGAACTATACGGTAGGAAATGACTCATAGCTGCACCATACAGATTATTAACATCGAATTACATAAGGTATGATTCGTCTCGATTCGGATCGAATACTGCCCCTATATATCTGTTGTTGGCTTCAGCGTATCTGTTCGAGCATTGAGCTACACCGTCGCGAATGCCTTTTTCTATAAACATCAACATATCAACGTCGATAAGCAGCTCGAGTTCCACACTCGTGCACTTGAGCATCGCGTCAAACGAGAGGCCCGGCGCCGCATAATAGTGTAGCGGATCTAAACTGTACGTGGACCAACAATTACGTCTGAAATTTTGAAAATATCTGCTAAAAGAAGCACGTCCGTTTGTAAATACAAGTCTGAGTATTGACCCAAAGTCTCGATATGAAAAGTTTGCCAAACATTACAAGCATGTAAATAATCATCCTCCGAAACACCTACATCATTTAATTTTGAATAAAATTCTTCTTTGGAAGGTAATTTTGTGTCCTCCAGTCTATCCCAACTGTTTACATATTCGTAGGGGAAAACACCCTTCCTCGACAGTAATTGAAATTCCTCGACGCTCGTACAATGCTTACGCGTGATTAATTTTTGCTCGTCATCTAGACAAGACGCTAATTTTTCTAGACTGCTCGGCATGAATCTGAACGAATCGATAAATCTGAATTTTGTAGATGTTCCCTTCACACTTTTTGTAAAGGATATATATCCATCTTTGTTGACCGGTAAGAGACTGATCGAACGTTCGAAAGCTACTGCCAAAGTTTTGATCAAGAAGTGTGAGTGGTAACCTAATAAATTATGAAAGACCACCGGAATAATGTGTGAATCTTTATAATTTAAATTGCAACCTTGATGCGCTGCGCCGAGATATTTTCCTGTAAAATGACAATGATCTCGATGCTTCGAGTCCTGAGGTGTAAAGGGTTTTTCACAAATATGACAAATCTTAGCTGAATAAAATTCTTGTTTCTGATCGTGACTCAAGGATTCCATGGGTACGACACACTTGAAATAAGGTTCCAAAGCTTGAGCCAATCGCTTCAGCTCGTTTACGAACCATTCTATGCAATCCTTTCCACGGTTCATTCTCAACATGGAAATCGAATCGTTGAAGGTACAGTGTAAATAGTATGCGATACTATGCGGGACATGTTTTTCATACACCCTTCTATTCTTGGACTCGGATGTGTCATCAACTGATTGTAAGAGACATTCGAGATCAGCGTAAATACAAAACGGAACATTCTCTTAGTGTTTAAAGTTTTTGAATTCCAAGATTCTATCCTTTTCGTCCGGTAATCTTACTTTACATTTATTCAGATTCGTACAATCAATTCTGTGTCTTGTTAAACAATTTTCGGTTTGAAAATGACTCAAGCATCTATCACATAACCAACTGCGATGGTCATGCTTTGAAATTTGTGAACTCAACAGACGAGATAAATTTTTAATCCATGCAAAGTGACATATTGTATTGATATCATCATCTATTTCAATGTTAGTTTCTAACGTGAGGAGATGTACGGTAGGCTTATCAGATTTCGCTCGACTCAAATAAACCGGTACTATTTCATGTTCGTGTATACCGTACACATTAATCGCTAAACCATTCAATTTTACAAATTTTGAAACTTCGTTCAGACTCATGGGAAAATTCAAACCAGCGTATCTGAGCACTGAGCTGAAATGCGGATAAGAACTCGTTCTATTCACATGATTACCTGCTGGAAAAAGAGCTGCTGTGACTGACCAGAGAAAACAATACGGGTCGTCGTTCGCAATATCTACCACTGCCTTCTTATCTCGTATATACTTCGGTAACTGTATGTAAGTGGATATACCTCTCCGTTATTCACAGCCATATTTATAATTTCAATTATCGACCAGCCTGAGTCCTTTTCCTGGAAGTCTTCAATCTTGACCGGTAATTTTGCCGTCACATTCTCTTCAAACCATTCGTCAATGTTCGTCGCTGGTAGGATATTCATCAAAAAACGTACATCAAAAAAATAAAAACTTATTGAATACGTACATAACAAAAGTTATATATATTGAATATGTACGTCAAAAAATAAAAGTTATATATATATAATAAAAATTACACCTTCAATTTTATCCTAACTTATTATATACCTCTATCCCAACCAAAATCCTATACCTCAACATATCTATAAATAATTGATTATCTTTGAATAAGTTTATTAGTCTTCATATAAATGTATGGTTATTATATCTTTTGAGGTAGTGCTTAACTTACTCTTCAAATAATCGGCACATAGTTTTCTAATAATTTCTTTTATCGAATCATATTCTCATGATGAAGCTTACAAACATATATTGATAAGTGTACATACATTGATACGTGAAACTTACATCAAGATTCACAAATAATCAGCTTATTTACTAGTGAATTTAATGATACTGAGAATAATGTAATTAAAGGTTTACACACAGTTGAACTCAATTTGGTTGTACTGGCCTCCTAGATAGCGCATCTGTAATCGATTCTCATCAGCAGCCTGCTCCATTTTTTGGAAAAGATCACCATCGTCGTTCAGGACTCTTGCCATGCGAGCCGGTAGAAATATTGAAAAGGTATCTTCTACATCAGCTGTTATCCTATCTCCAAATTTGGTTTTCACTTTCCGCAAACCAGTGATTTGATAATCTTTGAATACTTCCAAGTCGCTCATCTTCTTATTCGGTAGATATTCCTCCAGTCGAGCAATCTTGTTGATTTTCGTGAGGTCCATTATACTGAATCTTTTTTCACGTTAGAGCTTTTACGTTAATTTTTCTTCCACCGATTTACTTTGGTCTAAGTGTATGTTTTCGAGCTTTTTCGTAATACGATTCAGACGTGATCTGGTTTCAATGAAATGCTTCACTTCGTCAATGTTTTTCAGTAATAACACAATTCGTATTCGCAATTCACGTCGAGAGATCCGATTTATTTAAGGAACCATTGTGGATTGATGTTCAACCCTACATTTTTCGCTCTTTTATAGCTGACAACCCCTCCACTAATTTCCAGAGTTGGAGGATGTTCCAAGAACTATTTTTCTGAGAATCACGAGGCTAATCATTAGGGCCAGGGATTCGGGTGGTGGGGGTAAACTAATACACAAAAACCACATCTGTGTGAGAACTATGTTCAGGTTCCACGGTGACAAATTTCAGATGTCAACGAAAACTAACACATGTAAACAAATCTGTGTAATCGGTAATAATTTCATTCGTTTCCGGTTTCGCAGTGACAAAGTTCAGATGGCAGAATAAAATGTCAAACTTAACCCCCCTGACCAGTCCGATAAGTGTAGTCCATGCAAGAGTATGTAGTATACATTTAAGTATACATGCAAGTTCAAGACTGCCCACGTGTGGATAGCGGGCAGCTCTCCGTGACTTATGCAGCAGATATAGAAAATAAATTCAAGTCACTGCGTATTGGAAACCAATATTCTAACCTCGCTTCGCTCCGTTACAACGCGGTTCTTCGACGCAGCATGCGAAGCCACTGGGCGTATTCAAGAGTGCCTGTGTGTATGAAAACGAGCAGCTCTCCGTAACCCAAGCAATTAAAATTAAAAATAATTATACTATCCGAAATTTCAGTAGATGAGACGCACTTAGACATGTTACAGCTGATTTTTGGGGCTTCTAAGATTTCCTAGCCCATCTGTGCATATTCAAGCATGCCTGTGTGTGAAAAAACAGGCAGCTTTAGGTATAAAAAAAAATATATATATATGAAGTTAAAATATTTTATATAAAATATAGTATAAAATTTTTTTGTTGTTACATAGTCAGATGTGTTTCGACTTATATCGGCAGCTGCTGCAAATTGAATTGAAGTTGAAAATGATTGTCCTGTCGAAAATTTAAGGATGTGACCCACTCTGACATATCTGTGCTGATTTTTGGGGTCACTGTGATTTGCGAGCCTACCCTTGCATACGCTTGATTCTCGACTTATTTTTTGTCTTGATTTTTGTCTCATTTTGTGTCTTGATTTTTGTCTTGATTTTTGTCTTATTTTTTGTCTTGATTTTTGTCTTACTTCTTGTCTTGATTTTTGTCTTGATTTTTGTCTTACTTCTTGTCTTGATTTTTGTCTTGATTTTTGTCTTACTTTTTGTCTTGATTTTTGTCTTACTTTTTGTCTTGATTTTTGTCTTACTTTTTGTCTTGATTTTTGTCTTACTTTTTGTCTTGATTTTTGTCTTGCTTTTTGTCTTGATTTTTGTCTTATTTAGTCAGATGTGTTTCGACTTATATCGGCAGCTGCTGCGAATTGAATTGAAGTTGAAAATGATTGTCCTGTCGGAAATTTAAGGATGTGACCCACTCTGACATATCTGTGCTGATTTTGGGGCAACTGTGATTTGCGAGCCTACCATTGCATATTCAAGAGTTTCCGTGTGTAAAAAAACGGGCATTCCTCCATTCCTCGTGCAATGATGAAAGAAAATACTTGCTTCATTGAAATATACTTCATTGAATACAATTATTAAGATTGCTATTTCTATATTGTCATTGACGATTTGATAACGTTACTGTATTTAAAAAAAATAAAAATAACAAATCTGTAGCAATAACACGAATTTTTATTTTCATTCATTTCTATACGGATTTAATTAAATATAAATGGATAAAAAATGTTAGAAAAAAACAAAGCTAAAGGCCTATACAAAAAAATATATTACAGTCGAGACTAAAATCTAGACGAAACGCAAAATTAAAATAAAATCGAACGTATATACGAAAAATAACATTATTACAAGTTTGACGTCATTGTGGTGTCTATAGACCCCCGGCGCGTCGACTTATGAAATTTTCGTTTTGCCATGACGTACGCCATTATAATCTAAAAAAATTTATAAACGTTTGAATCGATATGATGGACTCAGATGTAGTCCGCCCTGCTGGAAGTAAAAAGATATAATTTTGAGAACTAGATCCTCTTCTTTCCGCGGGCTATCCGATCTCATGAAATTCAATACAGTAACGTTTTTTTAAATACAGTAACGTTATCAAATCGTCAATGACAATATAGAAATAGCAATCTTAATAATTGTATTCAATGAAGTATATTTCAATGAAGCAAGTATTTTCTTTCATTATTGCACGAGGAATGGAGGAATGCCCGTTTTTTTACACACGGAAACTCTTGAATATGCAATGGTAGGCTGTAAGGGCTAGCTTACGAATGGAGGGGTAGGACGTTAAATGAAGGTGCGAGAAGTAGGTGCTGAACTATTAAACTGATTTATTCTAAATTCCTTAAACTATTACAAGTGTGTGCGTGTGTGAGTGTGTTAGTGTCGTAGTATTCAATGCCTTATAGATGCTCGTGATAATGGTTAAGGATAATTGGTAGCGATAAAAGTACACCGACCTTGATTGAAGTCTCGTCGAGGGTCACAAGTTTCGCACGTCTTATCTAGCGCTTCGCTAACTAACGAGTGCCGATCGACGCTAATCGTCGATCGGTCTCGGGTGTTTCCGTACACTTTCGGCTTTCCCCGTGTGGCTTGGGGAGATTTGTGACTTGTCATGTCACAACTCCCCCCTCCCCACACGGGGTGAAGCCTATAGGGTGAACCGTTTTACTCGTGTTAGGTGTTCTGTGTTCTGTGTTTTCTGTGTACTTAGCCTAGTGTCTTTCTTATTTTCTGTCTACTTTGTACTTTTTGTATTTGTACTATCCTTATTTTCTAGTTTGTTTCCTATCTAACTATTGTCCTTAGGTCTGCGGCCCTATGTGTGTAAAAAAAAAACAAAATATAAATCTTATGTTCCCCACGGGGAAGAGAAAAAAACTTATCGCTTTACCGCGTTGCGAATAAAAAAAAATAAAAAAAATAAAAAATATCTATGCCTCGTGTGCAACAAAAAATAAAAAAAAATCAATCTATCCAAAATAATCGAAATAAAAAAAACATTCTTCTCTCCGTTTTTCGTTGCGTCGTGCCGTGTTCCTTTTCCTGTTGTCTTTCGTTTTCTACTTTACATCGTTGTGTCGTCTTCGTCTATCTCTATGATGAGTGTGTCCGTGTCCGTGTCCATCTCCTCCGCCGTCTCGTAGTCGCTCTCCTCCGTGTCGTCGTTTTGTGTGTTCTGTGTATGTTCTTTTGGTGTGATGTTATATCTTTGTGGGAAGGGTAGGTGTGATCGTGTGCGTGTGCGTCTCGTGTGTCTTGATAGTGGTTTAAAAGGTGTAGGTGTGATCGTGGGTGTATTTTCTGTGGTTGGTGGTTCGTAGGGTGGTAGGTTATTTATGTCCAGTGTGTTTGTCGCTACTACCGGGTGTGTCTGTATGGATTTACGTCTGTGTGCGTTGTGTCTGTCTAGTGCCTCTATTTTCTGTATCTGTGTCTCGATTCTTTGTGTAAGTATCGTTATCTCGTCGTCTGTGTCTTGTGTCAGTGTCTGTCTTGTTGGTGTTGGGTTGGTGTGTGTGTATGCTAGTGGTACTGTCGTCGTTTTATTGGGTGTGTGTGTGGGTGTTGTGTATGCGGATGGTGGATTCGGGTATCTGTGTTCGTGTGGCGGCATTCCTGGTGTCTGTAAAAGTGGAATTTTCTGTGGTGTTGTCCCTTGTGTGTACTGTTCCGGTATTGGTAGTAGTGTTCGTCTTGCTGGTGTGTAGGGGTGTATGTTGTACTGTCTCTGTATTTGTTTGTTTGTCTGTAGTGTGTTCGGTGTCCTGTATTTGTATGTGGTCGGGATCATTCCCGTTGTCGGGAGAAGTGGTCCCCGTCTCACCGTTTTCCAGGCTGTGCTGGTGGATGGTTGGTCGTTTGTCATGTCCATTTTTGTGTTCTGGTATCTGTTGGGGTCGAATTACATTCATTAGTTATTGTGCGTTTTAAATATACAGTTTCAAGTTCTCGATGTGCCAATTTCCGATCTTTTTTCCGTTTTCTGTTATTAATTCGTATATTGTTGGTGAAATTTTGTTTGTTATTATATACGGTCCTGAATACTTATGCGCTAATTTTGCTGCTACGTGGTCTGCTTTCGATGACAGCGTGTGATTTTTCTTAAGAACCCTATCTCCTACCTTGTATTTCGTGTTTCTACGTCTGAGATTGTAATAATGTGCCTGTTTTTCGTTTGCCTCCACCAAGTGTTTCTGTACTTCCTCTCTGATTATTTGTATTCTGCGTAGGTGGTCTGTCCATCTGTCTGTGTCCTGTAGTTCGATGTCTCCTTCGTTTTCGATGCGATTTCGTAGGCATTGTGTTGGGTGTAGTTCTCTTCCGAGGTTTAGGAATGCAGGTGTGTGTTTTGTGGATGCATGAGTGCTTGTGTTTATCGCGAATTGTAAGTCTTGTAAGTGTATGTCCCACTGTCTGTGATCTTTTTCTACGTAAGCCTGTATCATCGTTTTTATTGTCCGATTTATTCGTTCTACCGGATTTGCTTGCGCGTGATAAGGTGGGATTGTTGTGTGTCTAATGCCGAATTTCTGTGTGAGTTCGCGGATTAGTTTGTTTATATATGGTGTGCCGTTATCTGTAAG
This sequence comes from Rhogogaster chlorosoma, assembly GCA_944452935.1. NCBI lineage: Eukaryota > Metazoa > Arthropoda > Insecta > Hymenoptera > Tenthredinidae > Rhogogaster > Rhogogaster chlorosoma. Next base: position 12,879,420 of record OX101798.1, on the reverse strand, counting down.
TATTACTCGCGGTGTACCCCAGCGTGCTATGACGTGTTTGTGTAATGCGTGTTCTACTGTTTGTGCTGTTGCTTTCTTTAGTGGTATTATTTCCGCCCATTTAGTGTATAGATCCTGGAAGACTATGATGTATTGGTGTCGTGCTTTTGATAAGGGTAGTGGACCCATTATGTCTGATGCTACTATTGTCCACGGTTCTTCTATTATTCTATGTCCCATTAGTCCTGCCGGTTGTCTTTGTTCTACTTTTGTTTTTTGGCAGATTTCGCATTTTCTTATATAATTTACTGTGTCTCTGTACATCCCGGGCCAATAGTATTCTTTCGCTATTCTTTGATATGTCTTCTCTATTCCTAAGTGCCCTGCTTGTGTTGTGTCGTGATTTTCGTGTAATATTTGTGTAACTTGTTCTTTTGGAATGACTAATTTCCACGGATTTATATCCGGTAATAGTTTTGAATGTAGTGGATCGGGTCTATGGAAGTATAAGTGTGTGTCTCGTATTTTCCACGATTCGTTCTTTTCCGGTCGCGTTTGTACTTGTGTTTTCTTGTATGTGTACCATTTGTCTGTTGTGTTTTCTACCGAGCCTACTTGTACGTGTTCTTCATCTTCGTGTATTCGTGATAGTGCGTCCGGCACTTGATGTGCTGAGCCTTTTCTATGTATTATTTCGAAGTCGTATTCGAGTAATTCAAGTGCCCATCGTGCTAGCCTGCCTGTCGGGTTCTTTAAATTGTGTAACCATTTTAACGCACTGTGGTCTGTGATAACCGTGAAATGATATCCTTCCAAATATGGTCTAAATTTTTGTATCGCCCAGATCACTGCTAGGCATTCCCTTTCTGTTGTTGTGTACTTGCGCTCTGCGTCGCTCAGTGCACGGCTGGCGTATGCAATTACTTGTTCTGTGTCTTGTTTTGTTTGTGTGAGTACCGCGCCTATACCTGTGCCGCTTGCGTCTGTTTGTACTTGAAATGGTAGTGTGTGATCGGGACATGTTAGTGTCGGTGGTGTTGTGAGTATTTGTTTGATTGTGTTCGTCGCGCGTTGTTGTTCTTCCCCCCAGGTCCATTTCTGTTCCTTTTTTAATAGTCGTGTGAGTGGTTCTGTGATGTGTGCGAAATTTGGGATGAATCTTCTGTACCACGAGGCCATTCCTATCAATCGTCTTACTTGTTTGAGTGTTTTCGGTTCTGGATAGTCTGTCAATGGTTGCACTTTGTCTGGGTCTACGTGTAATCCGTGTTTGTCTACTGTGTAGCCTAGGTATTTAACCTGTGAGCAGCCAAATTCACATTTGTCTGGGTTAATCGTGAGTCCTGCGTCTGTGATTTTATCTAATATTTTTCCTAGCCAGTGTATGTGTTCTTCGAATGTCTGTGTTACTATTATTATGTCGTCTAGGTATGCAAATGCGTAAGGTTCTGATTTCGGTCCAATTATTTTGTCCAGCAGTCTTTGGAATGTCGCTGGCGCTCCAGTAAGACCATACGGCCTCCTTTTAAATTGATATAATCCTTTACCCGGTACTGTGAATGCTGTTATGTATCTGCTGTCTTTGTGTAGTGGTATTTGAAAGTATGCTTGGCTGAGGTCAAGTTTAGAAATGTATTGTGCTGCGCGTAGTTTATCTAATATTGCTGTCATGTATGGTAGTGGATATGCATCTTTGCGTGATACTGCGTTTACTTTTCGGAAGTCGAGGCAAAACCGGTAAGTGTTGTTCGGTTTTTTTATCATTACTATTGGGCTCGACCACTCGCTTTCCGATGCTTCTATCACGTCTTCCGCGATCATTTTGTCTACTTCTTTATAAATCGCGTCTTTGATTTTGGGTGATACCATGTAATATCTTTGTTTTATGGGGGCGTGTCCTTGTGTGTCTATTTTGTGTGATGTTAAGTGTGTTAAGCCTAGCTGGCCTGGTAGTGACGTGATTTTTTCTCTTAGTAGTCCCTGTAGTTCTATGTGTTGTGTATCTGTGAGTTGTTGTATTCCGCTGCAGATTCGCGGTGATTGGTATCTAGGGTATAGGTTTGGATTCGGCGGAAAATTTGGGGTCGGTAGCAGGACTTTTCTTTTATGTATCGGTGTGTTTGGGTGTGTACTCTCTGTTTTCTCTCCCTTTTGGTTTTGCGTCTTTTTATATAAGTTTGCATTCGGTGGGAAATCTGGCGTCGGTAGTAGGACTTTTCTTTTTACCGCAGGTGTGGTTGTGTGTGTTTGTTCCTGTGTGTCTGTATTTCGCAATTGTTCTAACGCTTTTTTCGCTAATTTGTCTTGTAACGCTGCTTCCTTTGCGTGTTTAGTATGTGTTTGTGTTTCCTGTTCTTTCGTTTCTTTATGTGTTTGTGTTCCTTGGTCTACTTTTGCTACGTTTTGATTGTCTACTTTTTGTTCCTCTCTTTTTACTTGTGTTTTTGGGAATTCTAATGGTATTGGTGTTTTTTGTGGCCACCGTTCCATGATGTATGTCGCGTTTACTTCCTCTTGTAGTGACCATGTGTTATTTGAAAAATCTAATTGCATCCCGAATTGTCTGATTGCGTCTATTCCTAATATGCATGTCCATGCTAACGTCGGTATTACTCCGAATTCTATCCCTTTAACTGTGTTGCCTATTCTAATCGTTCGTGTTGTTATACCCGATATGTTGGCCTTTGTACCGTTCGCTACTAATACTGTTCTGTTTGGTGTGTCTTGTATGTCCGTGTATCTATCTTTTAAAATTCTTCCGATTTCTAAGCCTAGGTATGAGTGTGTTGCTCCTGTATCCACTAGTGCATTGAATTCTAATCCATCCATGTCTATTTTAATGTGGAATCTTGGGTCACGCGGGTTATGTGTAATTGTGCATGCCGTGTGTTCGGGTGTGTGTGTGTTGTGTAGTTCGGGAATTACCTCCACCCGTTCTAGGCATTCCCTTACTCGTTTCCCGCCTGCTGCGGGTTTGTGCATTGCCATCTCATGTGGCCTGGCTGGTTGCAGTTAAAGCAACGACGCTCTGTCGTGCCTGTCTGTGTATATTGTTGCGGTGTGTACGTCGGTGTGTTGTATGTTATCGCTGGGCGTTGTAGTCGTGGTGTTTGGGTGTTCGTTTGTGTTGTGTGTGTGTATATTGGCTGAGTGTGTGGTGTGGGTAGCAGAAATCTGCGTGGTTGTGTTTGTATTTGCGGGGTGTATCGTGTGTATGTCTGCGGTCGTGTATATGTTTGCGTTCGTGTGTATGTGTCTGTTGATGGCTGTGTTTTTTGATTTCTATCTGTTTTCTGTCTTGCACTTTCCCATGCTATATTCGTTTCCCATTGTTTACCTGCGTTTTCTAATTGTTCGAATGATCTAAATTCGTGTGGTCTGATGTATTGTTTATATTCTAATCTGAGATTTTTATATGTGATTTCTAGCTCTTGTGTTGGTGTGTATCTAGGCTCTAACTGTGTGAAAAGTGTCCTTATCTTTATTACAAATGCGGTTATATTCTGCCCTTCCTCTTGTATGCAGTTTCTTATGTCTTCTTCTATTCTGTCCCTGCGACGTGTGTCCGCGAATGCGTGTTGTATGTGTGTCTCGAATTCGTGTAGTGTGTTCCATTTTCCTCTGTTTAATCTGTACCACTGTTTCGCTTTGCCTTCTAATACTGGTGTTAAATTATCTATTAGTGATATGTCGTCTATGTTATAACCTATTTGTAAGTCGTGGAGACTTTGTATGAATTCGTGCAGGTCTTTGCCTGGTTCGCCCGAGTATTTTATATTCCAGGATTGTATTGCCTGTATTGGTGCTATCTGTCTGTGTGTGTTGCTGTTATTTAGGTATCGTGTGTGTCGTGGTTGTAGTACTGTCTGTGTGTCGTATTGTGTCGGGTATGTTGCAGGCGGATCTAGGTCTATCAGATTCTGCATCTGTTGTACGTTTCTTGTGTTAGTACCTAAAAATGTGTCCGTCCCTGTTCTTTCGTATCCTGTAAACGGCATTCGCTCCTGTGTGTTATGCCAATGGTTTGGTGGTATCGTGTGTGTGTGTTCCGCTATACCGACGTGTATCGGTTGCGTGCTTTGTATTCGTGTACTGTGTGCTGTATTCTGTATTTCTGTTTCTAGTGTGTTCGGTTCATCTAGGATATTCTGCACTTGCATCTGTCTGTCGTCTCTGAAGGGTTCGTGCACTTGCATCCGCGGTGACCCGTATGTGTGTCTATCTTGTATCTCTCTATACGTGTGCGTGTTTCGTGAGTCTATGTCTAGCGTGTTATTTACAAAATGTGGTCGTACCGGACCGAATGTCTGTATGTTGCTGGGTATAGCCGGCTCGCTTGCTCGTCTTTGTGACATTGCGCGTATGTGTGTTTGACCGGGTTATGTTTGAATTTTTGTAACGGCGTTTCTCCGCTTGCCTCGTGTAAAATTATTCTAATTTTAGTTATTTTGCGTCATAATTGATCGGGGGATTTTGTGAGTTATTTCGTTGGGCGCCAATTTGTAAGGGCTAGCTTACGAATGGAGGGGTAGGACGTTAAATGAAGGTGCGAGAAGTAGGTGCTGAACTATTAAACTGATTTATTCTAAATTCCTTAAACTATTACAAGTGTGTGCGTGTGTGAGTGTGTTAGTGTCGGGGTATTCAATGCCTTATAGATGCTCGTGATAATGGTTAAGGATAATTGGTAGAGATAAAAGTGCACCGACCTTGATTGAAGTCTCGTCGAGGGTCACAAGTTTCGCACGTCTTATCTAGCGCTTCGCTAACTAACGAGTGCCGATCGACGCTAATCGTCGATCGGTCTCGGGTGTTTCCGTACACTTTCGGCTTTCCCCGTGTGGCTTGGGGACATTTGTGACTTGTCATGTCACAAGGCTCGCAAATCACAGTTGCCCCAAAATCAGCACAGATATATCAGAGTGGGTCACATCCTTAAATTTCCGACAGGACAATCATTTTCAACTTCAATTCAATTCGCAGCAGCTGCCGATATAAGTCGAAACACATCTGACTATGTAACAACAACAAAAAAATTTTATACTATATTTTATACAGGGTCACCCCCGGACCGGAAGGAATAGGTGAATTCCTCGTTGGATTTTGAGACGAAATTTCCTTTTCGAAAACTTCGTCCGATCAACGGTGTCCAAGTTATTAAAGATTAAGAGTAGCCAATCAGCGCCTTGCTTTAGGTCCGTGCCAGTGCCGGGTCAATAGTGAACGGCGGGCAGGGCCCGTGGTTTATTTTACATTTGGCTACTTTCTTCTTCACTTTACGATCGACGTGTATTATTATTATTATTATTATTATTATTATTATTATCATTTTATTTTTATTCTTTTCTGAAATTGACCATGGGATTGAAAATTTATGAATTTGTACGGTGTGGTCGACCTGGACATCGAAAACTACGGTGCAGTCGACCTGGACACCGAAAACTACGGTCCGGTCAACCTGGACACGTAGAACTACGGTCTGGTAGAAAAAAAAAAAAAAAATAATAATAATAATAATAATAATAATAATAATAATACGCGTCGATCGTAAAGTGAAGAAGAAAGTAGCAAAATGTAAAATACACCACGGGCCCTGCCCGCCGTTCACTATTGACGGACCTAAAGCGAGGCGCTGATTGGCTACTCTTAATCTTTAATAACTTGGACACCGTTGATCGGACGAAGTTTTCGAAAAGGAAATTTCGTCTCAAAATCCAACGAGGAATTCACCTATTCCTTCCGGTCCGGGGGTCTTGGGTGACCCTGTATAAAATATTTTAATTTTATATATATATTTTTATTTATACCTAAAGCTGCCTGTCTTTTCACACACAGGCATGCTTGAATATGCACAGATGGGCTAGGAAATCTTAGAAGCCCCAAAAATCAGCTGTAACATGTCTAAGTGCGTCTCATCTACTGAAATTTCGGATGGTATGATTATTTTTAATTTTAATTGCTTGGACTACGGAGAGCTGCTCGTTTTCATACACACAGGCACTCTTGAATACGCCCAGTGGCTTCGCATGCTGCGTCGAAGAACCGCGTTGTAACGAAGCGAAGCGAGGTTAGAATAGTGGTTTCCAATACGCAGTGACTTGAATTTATTTTCTATATCTGCTGCATAAGTCACGGAGAGCCGCCCGCTATCCACACGTGGGCAGTCTTGAACTTGCATGTATACTTAAATGTATACTACATACTCTTGCATGGACTACACTTATCGGACTGGTCAGGGGGGTTAAGTTTGACATTTTATTCTGCCATCTGAACTTTGTCACTGCGAAACCGGAAAGGAATGAAATTATTACCGATTACACAGATGTGTTTACATGTGTTAGTTTTAGTTGACATCTGAAATTTGTCACTGTGGAACCTGAACATAGTTCTCACACAGATGTGGTTTTTGTGTATTAGTTTACTGATATTTGTTACTGATATTGAAAAAAAAAAAAATGAAAGAAAAAATAAGAAATAAAAATAAAAAGTCGCACGCCGACGGGACTTGAACACGGGCCGCCAGCGTGGTAGCCGAGGAACCTTACCTACTGCGCTGCGCTCGCTTGGTTGACAAAGTGGCACAGTTACTGGTGTAGATGCCGCGCGTGAAATTTTACCTTCAAATTTCTCGGAAACTAGGGAGAAGTGCGTCGTCTCCGATTATCCAGGTACTTAGGGTAGGTACCCCTACAACATACCTGAGTTTCGTCGAAATCCATTCTTACCATGTGTGCATTCCCCTTGTAAGTGCCCGAGGCCATTGCACTTGTAACAGCGCATCGCGCGCGTGTACTCCTTCACATTGAAGGCGCTCCACCCCTGGTAGACCCTCCCCGCCGCTACCATATGGTACCTGGCAGCCACGGAGAGCTCCAGGATGATATTGCCCTCTTCGGCTTCTTTCTTAGAGTTCCGGGTGGCCACTCTAGTGGTTTCCCGGAACTCTGCTGCCGTGAGAACCCCCGCGAGATTTCTCTCGTGGAGGTTCCTCATAAATTCGTCTTCTGGCATAGTGTTTGGCACATCAAACACTATAACCCTGGGATCTCGCTTCGTGAGCGGCATGACCGTGAGCCCCAGCTTCGAGAAGCCGGCTGAGCTCATGATGATGTCACGCTCTTTGCTCGTGACCGTCTCCACGACTACTCCTGTCTTCGTCGTTCTGACGTTACGGACCCTTACCGGTTTGGTTTGACTGATCTTGTCGATCATCAGCCTCTTTATCCGCTCCGGCTCTATTCGAGCCTTCGGGATCTTGACGACCTCGTCCTCGTCCTCGGAGCCAGAACCGGCTTCCGGCTCAGGCTCCGGGAGCGCCCGCACCATGACCGAGAAGCCCCCGGATGGCAGCGGCCGAGCTCTCTGAGCGCCGGTACCGGTTCCGCGACCTTTCTGGTCACCCGGTCTGGCCATGTCCCCGGCCTCCGTGCTCCTTCTTGGGCCCAGAAGAGTCCTACTCACTCTCGCTTCCGTACTTGGGCTTGGACCCGCGCTCCGGCTCGCGACGCTTGCGTAAGAACGCAGAGGCGCCGCAATCGGTACGGTCCGGCTTGCGGTCTGCTCTGCAGCTCGTCTCTCCTCTAGCTGCCCAGCCAGCCTCTCATTCTTAATGAGGAGAGCGAGGAGAATATCCTCGTAGCGTTCCGCTGCCCTGGCCATTACGTCGACTGTCGCCCTGGAGACCCTATTCGCTTCCTCGTTCATAAACGCTCTCAGGTCTTTTGTGACCGCGCGTAGAGATTTTAGCTCTTGAGGGCCTGGCTCAATCGAGCGATCTTCGTTCCCGGAGGATGGGGTCTCCTTCATTACGCCCACGACAGGCTGGCTTTTGCCAATTGCAGCTGCTGCCTTTTGCGGCTCTTTTGCCAGCATTTTCAGGGACCGAGCCTTGCTGCTCTTTGGCCCTGGTATCCCGGTCGCCTGTTGCGCCGATCTTAGGCTAGCCGTGTTACTCGTAACCAATGCTGGTTCGCGCAGGGCTGCTTTCTTTGCCGCTGTCGGGGTAGGCCCCTGGAGCGCACGCTTTTTATTCGCCCGCGTTTGCGTCGTCCACTCCATTGGGTCCGTCGTAGATTCGGCGCTCTCGGCACCGACATCTACTGACGCCGCTTTCTCCGCGTCCTCTTGACGCCTACTCTCCCTTCCCTCGATTTTGTTTTGTGTGTTTTTTTGTTTAGGTTCCATATTTAGTCCCACGAGTACGGCACGATCTTGTCTACTTCCGAACCATACGTCCATAGATTCGGAGGGACATTTATACAACCGGGTTCGCCTGGTGCCCGGAGGTTTGGTCGCTTGGGGTCGGTCTAATCCGCCGACCACGCACCTCGGGTAAAGACTCAAGGCGCGCATCCCTTTGCCGCGCACCATAACATCAGATTGGGGTTTGTTTTATAGAGGTAGTACTCCTTGCGACACAGGCGGCCAAGCCAAGATCCCCGGTCACTGCCTGCCACTACCGACAACTTGCGTTGCCGGGTCGTTGCAACAGTGCAGGATTACGGTGTGCCAGTGCTCGGGTACACCAGGATTGCAGGTTACCGTGCTCCTGAATCGATCGGTCAGAGGCTAGGCTAAGCCAGTCTCGAACAACGGTCGGTTCGAAAAGCGCCCCTGGCGATCTGTTTTTAGTCTGAATTCTCCCCCTGAGCCACTCTGGTATGGTTGTACCTACGGGGAGCACAGACTCAAGGATCAACAAAACACTCAAGCCCCCTCACCACGGCAAGGTAACAGACATCGAGGGGGTGTGGATAGGGACAGTGGGAATCTCGTTAATCCATTCATGCGCGTCACTAATTAGATGACGAGGCATTTGGCTATATCCTGTGCCACTTCCTAAAAATAGGTGGGCATATTTCCCAGGGGAATCCCCCATGGTGGATGAAACTTAACAATTGTAAATTGCTTTCGAGTGCAGGAGACCTGCATAGCCTTGAGCCTTAAGGGCTTAGAAAAATTAGCCGAACAGAGTCTTACATAAAGCAGGAAAGCGGGACTCGGTCACCCAAAGGCGTCCAGGGATACCACGTGGAGGTGCCCACCCCACCAGCCGAAGCTGGAGGCTCTGCCGCCGTGGCCACACATAATGCGCCTGACGACTCGCACCGCTAGCGGTTTGGCTCTTAGACTTCGTACAAGCGTTGTGGTGGTGCTGTACTCGCCCACTCCCTCGATGAGGGTATTCCCAGGCATGTCTGTAGGCCACATTCAAAAAGCTGAGCGGGCTGGAAACATTCAACAGAAAGAAGACATTCAATGGTCCGCCCTATGTCAGCGAGACATCTTCAATCAACAGCCGGTAGATTGATCGGTTTAGCGAGGGTACTTGCTATCGTCAAGCCCATAGAAAACAAGTCCGAAGCCGTATGTAGAGAGTACGGTGGTTCAAGCGAACAGTCGAGATAATAAAAGGTGGATCCACCAGAGTAATGGTGAAACCACATAGAGTACAGGACGGACACTGGGGTTCAAAGGTCCGCCCTACGCATCGTCAAAGTATAAAAGAAAATATACAGGATCGGATCAATAGACATGTCCGTCCTACGCAACAGCTTGAGCAGGCACGCTCCAGGAGAGGGAGCACAAGCTACAAAGTAGTGTTGGTGCTGCAGTGCGTTCAAGGCGGTCGACCAAGCTCCTGGAGCAACGGCCGGGCAGGCATTCGAAAGATTAGGCATCCATAAAGAGCCCAATCATCTCGATGGAGCTTCTGAGCGCGATAAGCGAAATAGTTAGCCAGTCGCTCTTCCGGATCCCAAGAACTTTCAAAGCAGGAATAGTCTGGCGTGGCATGGCTCCCCTGGAGCCCACCACAATCGGAACTACACGCCCGTGTTTAGCGTTCAGTATGCCCATGAGGTGCCCAACCACCTGCTGGTACTTACGGGTCTTCTCTACCGATGCGCGCTGAAGGAAGTCCTTGTTCTCGTAACGGTCTGTCACATCCAGCACTAGGACAGTGCCGTCAGGCGTTCTAATTGCAAGGTCCGGCCTCGGCCTTTCCCCGCCAACATGCACTTCCTGTTCACAGAGAACGGAGTTGCCGTTCCTGCCTAGGCGATCACGGAGTAGTTCTTGGATCTCATCGTGACGCTTAATTCGAAGGGCCTCCGTCCGTTGGCAAAGGCCCAGCATATGTCCAAGTGTTTCCTCTCCATTACCGCATCTGCGACAAGTCGCGTCAAGCCGAGGCTCGACCCGCTTCTGCGCCGCCCGTGTTGGGATCAAGTTCGTGCGGAGCTTAATAGCATCCGTTACACGAGATGGGGTAAGGAGGTCCCCTCTCATTAGTCACTGGTTGCTCACTGGGTGCTCGCCAAAGTCGCGCGTACCCTGGCCCTGCCATACCTGCTCTGCCCACGTAACTTGGTATTGGCGGCGAGTACGAATCTTAAATTCGTCAAGTTCAGGCAAAGTGAGAGGCCAAGGGATTGCGAGAGCTTTAGCATACTCACGCAGTCTGAGAGCATCAGGCTGTTCAAAAGTGGCAGCCATGATGGGGTCATCGGATTCAAGTGCTTTGATCCCGTTTCGAAGAGCGGCGATAGGCACCATTTTGGTGAGTTGTAGCACCCCCAACCCCCTGACCCTCCGTGGCGAATAAAGAAACTCACTGCTGGTAGAATAGAATAGAATAGAAAGATTTATTATGCCGTGGTCATGCAGACCGATGGGCAATAAACAGGTTACAAAAGAGAATAATAACGGGAGAGATAGCAACAATAACAACAGAGAGTGACAAAGAATAGTTAACAATAAAGATGAAGAAATTAATAATACAGCGTACAGGAGATAGAGTACTTAACAAAATAGCATACAAAATCTACAATAACTAATAATAGCGGATAACACACTAAGCATAAAAAGAAAGAGTAGAAAATAACCAAGATTGTAAACTAGACACGCGAAGCAATTGGCAAAGACTTACAGACTATAAAGTAAATAAAGTAAATACAGTAGCTCCAATGTAGTTAATGAGGCACATGGCCACCCAGGAAAAGTCAACAGCAACTAGATCAGTTTCAAAAGGCCCGGATCTAGCTATCAGTACCCAAAAGGTAGGCACGTAGCCGAGCTCTGAAAAGCTCCAAGGAGGAAGCAGATCGAAGAAGGCAGGCTATTCCAAAGATAGGCGGCGGAAATGGAAAAGGAATTTTGATAGATGGAGGTTCGGTGTGGAGGAATACTAAGAGACAAGTCCTGGGTAGAGCCTACATGCCTAATTGAACGACGGACCTCAGGACCACCAAATGACACTAGCTCCCTCAGATAACAGGGAGCAGAAGATTAAAGCAAATTAAACACAGTTGAACCAAGGAAAAAACGACGGCGATCCTCGACTGTTAGCCAGTTTAGCTTAAGACGGTAAGGTGTGATGTGAACATCTCTTCTTAGATTAAATATACAGGGTGATTCATCTTAATCGCCCCAGGCCGATTTTTCCAAAACTCAGCAAGATACGAAAAAAAGTTTGGTATAAAATATTCAGGGTTCAGAGGGGGACAAAACTTGGTGGTATCAGTATTTCCCTAAGTGGAGCCGCCGCGGTCAGGCGAAGATCAACTTGGTTTTCTTAAATGGAATGACATATTTTTGTCTCCAGAATCTGAAAGAGCGTCAAATTCTACACCAACAAGTACTTACATACATATGGCCTAAGGTCAATGAGATCCGAGGTAGAGCCGGTCAAAGCAGTACACATGCCGCCGCGCCTCGCGGTCGCGACGCAGCGCCCGCCAGTGTACCGATCTACAGATATCTTGTCGGAATTGTGAGGAGACTTGAGTATCCATGTTTTGAGGGATATGAAAGGGTCAGATTTTTTTTACGTGGAGTTGCTAAGGGTAAATAAAGTATAACTAGTTGATTTTGATTTTGTTTCGTTTATTCTTCGTAAAACGATAGATGCGTTCCGACGTAGACTTCAATTATTAAAAATGACAAAAATAAAAAAACATTACAAATTTGACGTAAAAATGAAACATAAAAAATAAAAAACACAATGAAATAATTCTGAAATAGTTCATGGTTTAATTAATAAACGAAACAAAATCAAAATCAACCAGTTACACTTTATTTACCCTTAGCAGCTCCACGTAAAAAATAATCTGACCCTTTCATATCCCTCAAAACATGGATACTCGAGTCTCCTCACAATTCCGACAAGATATCTGTAGATCGGTACACTGGCGAGCGCTGCGTCACGACCGCGAGGCGCGGCGGCATGTGTACTGCTTTGACCGGCTCTACCTCGGATCTCATTGACCTTAGGCCATATGTATGTAAGTACTTTTTGGTGTAGAATTTGACGCTCTTTCAGATTCTGGAGACAAAAATATGTCATTCCATTTAAGAAAACCAAATTGACCTTCGCCTGACCGCGGCGGCTCCACTTACGGAAATACTGATACCACCAAGTTTTGTCCCCCTCTGAACCCTGAATATTCTATACCAAACTTTTTTTCGAATCTTGCTTAGTTTCGGAAAAATTGGCCTGGGGCGATTAAGATGAATCACCCTGTAGACCTAATTCCACTATTCACTAAGCGTTGAAGCTTTAAATTCAGATAATCCGTAAGACCGTGATAAACCAAGCTGCAGTAATCAATATGTGGTAAGATAAGAGTTAGAACTAATAGGGTTTTAACCTGCGTAGAGAGGAGTTCCCTACGATGATTCAGCCTATGCAATGAGGCATACAGCTTCCTAGAGATCTGGGCAACATGGTTGTTCCACGAGAGATCATTGGATAGATGCACTCCAAGGCTACGCACCGTATCGACATATGGCACTTCCAGATCATTAATGACCATGGGTGGAAGCCGCGCCCATCGCAACCGATCAACATAAACAGAACTGCCCAAGATTATCGCTTTGGTCTTACTAGCATTGAGCTTAAGGCCATTTTGCAGCGCCCACTGCGAAACGCGCTCCGCATCTGAAGTGATATCCGAAATAGCAGTGAGAATTTCATCTGGGGCGGCATGCAGGTAAATCTGCAGATCATCGGCAAAAATGATGTGAGAAGTATACTGCAGCCTAGACTCTATATCATTAATAAAAATGAGGAACAGGAGCGGTCCAAGAACTGACCCCTGAAGAACTCCAGATTGATTGCGCATAAACTTAGAGTGGCCACCGTACAAATCAAGAACCGATTGAGACCTGCCACAAAGATAGGAGTGAAGCCATCTAATCGCATCATTTGAAATCCGATAACGCTCAAGTTTCATGAGCAACAGTGTATGATTAATACTGTCAAAAGCCTTAGTAAAGTCGAACAGTAGTAAAACGGTGACACAACGCTTATCTACAGCTCTTTTTACATCATCAACTAGCATCAGCACGGCAGATTGGGTACTGTGCCCCTTCGTGAAACCAGGCCGAGAGGTGCAGAATATGCTTAGTCTCCGTTCGAATGAGTTGGTCGATTGCAGCCAGGGTGCCCTGAGTGGGGGGGGGGGGGGGGGGCTCGAATTAAGGCCATAAGTAAAACGCGGAAAGAGGATCTTTGTTAAGAGTTCCAACTTCTGCATAGGCTTCAGGGGGAGTGCTTTCGCTCGTTCGATAATTTTCCTGAATACGTCAATTTCAAAGCCACGGAGGAGCCCTCTCCAGGGTGAGATTTTAACCCCCAGGTACCTGAAGGTAGCCTCCGGCTCCGCATATGGCACCCTGATTCCGTCTATGTTGATTTCCGGGTCCCTCGCATACCAGGTCTTGCCCGAGGGCTTGTACTGGAACGAGAGACACTTCCCGATCGATAGACTCATGTCAAATAGCTTTAAGCTGTCACCGACCAAGCGGATTTGTGCGGCCGCATCTTCGGCGCGCTTAGAAAGCAGGACTAGATCGTCCACGACAGCTAGAACTGAGAGGTTCTGCCCCGCTAATTCAACACCCATGGTACCCTCTTGGAGGCGCGCCAGGATGGGCTCGATGGTGAGATTAAAGATGAGGGGGGACAGAGGATCTCCCTACTTTACCCCTCTCTTCAAGGCAACGTTCAACACACCATCGGCCGTATTGATCCAAGTCCGACAGTTTCGATATATCTCAGCGACGTAGCTTGCGACTAACGTCGGGACGCCTTTTCTCGACAAGGACTGGCTTATGGCAGAATGCGGGACAGTGTCGAATGCTTTAGTAATCGAGCTTTAGTCATCGAGCACCGTGATCACCCCACCTGCCTTTTTAGATCGTCTAAGTGCAGCGTTCAATAGGTGGACATTGGCGTAGCAGCCGTTCTCCTCCATAAATCCCTTTTGTCGCTCGGACTGCCGGAGGACCGACCTAACCCTACGATCGATCATAGCTGAGAAAATTCGGCTAATTATCGAACTGATTTTGATCGGCCGCCAGTTTTTCACGTCCGCTAAGTCTTTACCGACTTTCGGGATCAAGGTAGTCCGATTCACCCTCCAAGCGGCCGGGTAATACCGAGTCCGCAAGAGCAGGTTGAAGCGAGTGGCTAGAGCGGTATAGGTGCCTGGTTTGGTCAAGTCGCCTTTTGTAATACCGTCAGGGCCAGCTGCAGATGAGCCAGCGATCTTATTGACCTTCCGTTCAATCTCTACGGCCGTGACCGGTTTCAGGATGTCCCCAACAGAAATCTCGTTCCCGATACGTTCGAAAGGAGGGACATCAGGTCCGGGAGCACCCCATAGGTGGTCATAAAGGCGCTTTGTTTCATCGTGGGGAGGTGCTCTCCGCATGTGAAGAAGCGACAAATCGTTGGCAACGACGATGTCTGCTAACTTCTTAGGAGCATTGCACATCAGGTATTGGCATCTGGCGAAGGCATGAGCACGCCGGGCCGCCCGGTTGGGTGGCCGGCGTCTATTCTTACCCAGCCCTCGCCTCCCCTTAGTCAAGTCCGGGTACCGACTTTTGGCTGTGCGCCGATCAGGCTTGGACGCTTGGTTCGAATTGGCGCCCACCTCTAGGGTTCGAAGGAACTCGTCATAAAGAGCATCAATGTCATTCCCGGTAGGGTTTTCATTGTTAGCTAGCTCCTGCAGACAGGTCATCCAACGAGTCCAATGCTCGGGGCATTCTGCGTGAGCTCTGATCGCATCTGAGAGACGACCAATCCAGGCCTTCTCAGCAGATGGTTCAAGTGGCGCGGCCGCACCGGCTGAGTCAAGTTCAGGAGTGAGGTGTGCTGCAATAGCAGCCTCCTCATGTTCAAAGTCGGGTTCGTTCAAATCGGGTCCGGGGTGCGCTACAGGAATAGCCTCCCCTAGTTCAAAGTCTAAATCGTTCAAGTTAGGTCCGGGGTGCGCTGCTTGAGCAGCCTCCCCTAGTTTAAGGCCGAGTTGATGATCGGGTTCGGTGCTGAGGTGCGCTGGTTGAGCAGCCCCCACAAGTTCTAGTAGCGGGGCTTCTACTGGCTCTGCACCACCTTCCCGCAACGGGAGAGGCAGAGCCGGGTAGCCAGCCTCCGCAGGCTCGCACGCAGGCGGTACAGGAGCAGGTGGTTCAATTGCTCTTTGGCGAGCAACGCCGCGAGCAATTCGGCGCCTGGCTTCACTAATCTGCTCAAAGGACTTGTCTGGGAAGAAGGGGGCCAGAGCAACGTTAATGTGTCGTTCATTAGCAAACTCCACTTGTCGCTCCGCCAGTTCCCTAAGCTCTTCATCAGACCACACAGAGCCAGGGCGACCGCCAGGGTTGTGAGGCCGTTCGGCTTGCTCAGCACGCTTAGCATTACGAACTGCTGGGTGGGCAGAACGTTCATGGGTCGAAAGTCCTCGCCGTGAGCTAAATGTGCGAGGGCACCATTCACATCTCACCGGGCCTTCAGGCTTAGGAGCAGCGGGCCCGAGGCAGAGAGCAGAGTGACAGCTTCAGCTGTGGACAGTAGGCATGTGCGATGCACATTTGGCGCACTCCCAAGAGACTCGTATGGAGGGGTGCTTAGTTCGAAAATGCCTGTCCAGCTGAGAGCTGCCAAGCGATATGTCATTGACCCCAGTGGTGAGACACTTGGGGCAGCTTATTGCTCCTCTCGCCGAGCCAATAATGGATATATTCTCGACATTCAAAATCGCCAAAGGTTCATTAACCGGTTCATCCCTCATCCGGCTTGCGGTTAACTCCGCGACTGGGCGTCCCTGAGGGACAGGGGGGCGTCCAGCCTCCGAGGCATTACCTTGATTACGATCCATAGTGGTGATTGAACTCCTAGTTCGCTAGACACAGCCCGGAGTGGAGGCTGTGCTAACTCCCGCTCAAGTTTAGCCACCTGGAGTCACAGTGGTATTGCCATAGACTTATAGAGATAGACTGAGCGCTCTTATGGGCCGCTTGAAGCCAACATTTAAAGGACAGAGATATGTCGGGAGTACTCCTCTCTCTGTCTGACGATATTTGTGGTGGGGATTGAGGCAAAGAGGAGAATGAGGAGAAGCAGTTGTGGCTGTTCCACTTCCACTGCTCCGTTGTCTCCCACCATGACGCCAATTGAAAAGAGAGAAGAGTACTCCCGACATATCTCTGTCCTTTAAATGTTAGCTTCAGTGCCTCTTATGGGATCGCTCAGTCTATCTCTATAAGTCTATGGGTATTGCCTGGTGTCATGGCATTGTACTGGGCGCTAAGCGACCCTGGAGTTTCGAGAGTCCATCGCTTCGACATCGGTAAACTGAGTCTGGTGTTCGGGCTTAGCCCATCGTTCGATCCGCGACTTCGACGCGCATGCCTAACGGGCAACAAAATAGGACGGGGAGCACAGAGGCCCCCTCGCCTACGCTATGCGCTCTCTCACTCCTTACTTTCTCTACTGGCTGATCAGGCCAGTACTGGCTGCTGGCAGCAGGCCGGAAACCTGGCGCCGGGTGCTTGTATTTGGCCCGGGTGCGCACGTGGCAAGGATTACTCTAGTTAGCGTCCACCCGGGCTTCCTACCTCTCGCCAGTTCAAAGATCTAGCCTCCGGTGACCGCTGCCGTGTTATTGTCTTTCGCTCCTGACACTCGGTATTGTTATCGGTTTATAGACCTCAGTCTCTCCCAGCAAAGCTTGGAGCGGAGCTTGCCCTCCGCGCCATCAACCAGGCTGGCGAGTGTGGCTCCAACCTGGCTCAACCCCGAGGGGTCTATAGCCCTCGTCGTTAGTTGCACCCCACAGAACAGAGAATCCGCTCTGGGGATGGGAACGACCCACACCACGAGAAGGTGACGATAGGCACTTGAGCTCGACCCCAAAGACCCGTAGCTCTTGTGGCACTTGGGGTAGATGTTCGATACCCAAGTGTCTCTAATGGAACTGGAGACTCGAACTCGAGGCTCAACTCGAACTCGATCTCGGTTTTTCCTTAAGAGAGTCATAGTTACTCCCGCCGCTTACCCGCGCTTGCTTGAATTTCTTCACGTTGACATTCAGAGCACTGGGCAGAAATCACATTGCGTCAACACCCGCTAGGGCCAGTAGATGGGGACATTATTATTATTGTTTAGTTCTCCTTGGTTGTGCAGCTTGCGAGTCTGTGCTCATATCTGCCGATTTTTAGTAGTGTAACTAGAATTTAGAGTAAATCATACCGCGAGAGAGAAACGAGACACGTCTCACCCTCGGAAAAATAGCGGCACACCACAGACAAATAGTAGCTTTCCGAATAAATAGTAATTCGAAGTGCTTTTTTGTTAATGTACCGCGAGAGAGAGAGAGAAAGAGCAATAACGACGCTATGAGGATTTCCGCCAACTACCGATACCGAGATGACCTCCAATTTAAGCCACTGCAGAGGCCACCACCACACGCAGCCCAGGACCTGCAAGCCACGGGAGATATCGCAACACCTGGAGGGAAGGATGTCGACCTTGGAAAGATTCTCGCTGTGAGATAGGGGTCGCATACGGCTCCACGCCAGGAGAACTTATCTATCGCCAGCAACGGATTGCCACGACGGTGTACAGGGTTGCACGCTACGGCTGCAACCTCCCGTCACAGCAGCCGAGTTCATCATACCGCTCCTGCCACTATTAACGACGCCAGGAGGGCGTAACGTTATCGCCAGAGGACGAGCTGCGTGAGGAAAAGCCAGGAGAACCCCCACGTGCTCCTGGCAGGCCAACAAAGGTGTAGATCCGGTCCAGGGACACCTAAGTTCTGCCACGAGGTTGCAGCGAGGTCGTCTTCGTGTGAGTCTGCCGCTGCAGAGTGAATCCCGCGGGGATTAGTGAAGCCAGGAAGGTACCGCATTTTAGAATCCAAGGTCGCGCCTTCCCGAGGTCATCCTGCCGCATCAACGGCCGAGTATCGCATCTCTACCGCCTGCCGCTTGCCGCCCGGCAAGGATCAGCGCATCGCACGCATCGGCTGACGAGCCGATCGTGCGAAATACCGTCGAGTAATTAGAATAGCCAATGAGGTACGGAGAGACGTCTCATAGGGTCCCCACCCTCTAGACCATGTAAGGAGCCTCGTTGCCGAAAATTAGGAAGACTGTCGTCACTTCTTCGTTCAGCATAGGTCTCGACTAGACGTGTTAATAATCTCGCTCTCTACTGTCGCCAACAGTTTTCGCTATAATAGTCAGTATCATCCCGCTTAGCGGTAGTTGAAGTTAAAAATTAAGTTAATGTGTGTACGAGCAGCAACTGCATCGTTAAAGTAAGGTCTCTAACATCATTTGTTCGTAGAAACCACGAAAATTCCGCTGGACTTCCTTAGCATCGTATATCGTAGTCTTTAGTTCGTACGTAGCCTACGGGCTACGTCAGTAGTACATTTCTCGTAGAATAATTATCGTAGTTTAGGTATCGTAGAATAAGTTAGGTTAATTATCGAAAAAGGAAGTTCAGCGAAAGAGTTTCGTGTCTGATTGGCTTTGGTTGAATCTTCCTGCTTTTAGTGGCTTTTTGAGTTGTTATTTGCTATATTTCGCTTGCTTATACCGATTTGCTAGCTCGTTACCGCTTATTACGCATGTAATTTGATTTCTTTGATATTTCTGTGCTATTTATTTGATTTTCTCTTGATTTCTGTGCTATCTTTGATTTTCTATGATGTCTGTGATTTTTTTGTAATATTATCTTGTATGGTGTGTCGCTAAACTACTTTCCAACTTCCCGAGGGTTGGCTGAACGTAGTTGTCATAGTTGTTTAAGATTTTGTTGTTAAATTCGTTATCTTTGAATAACATCGCGTATCGTATTCCGCTCGATATCTTCTATATCGAGTTAATAGTAGTTTATCTTTGCGAACCTTCGGGTTAATTAGTAGTTTTTTTAATTTGTTTTATCGCTACGCGATCCCTTGTTAACTTAGCTTCTTTTGTTGTAAAATCTCTCGAGTCGAGTCTTTTATTGAGCCAATAAATTAACAGATACTCATTATAATATAATATCGCTAGTGCCGCCAGGTATAGGATATCTTTGCCTGAGTATCGTATCGCTCGGTGATACGTGCCTAACAAGTAGTATAATCCGGGTCAAAAACATCTGAAATTCAAAAAAAATCCGGCAAGTACCCCAATTAACTTACAATGGAAATTAACGACAAACCTACCGCCAGTCTCTGGCATGATATTAGAAAAGCCTGCAAAGCGGTACAATTTCCCCGCAAGTATACGTCGTGAAGTCGGACGTCGCTGTTTCGTGTAGTAATATCCAAACATCATTCCAAGAGCTGCGTACTTGGCGGGCACATTCAACTTCTGCATTGTACCACAATCATACCTGAGTTTATATTTGTTACATCCTATCAGTTACAGGATCAATAAAGTTACGATTTTTTATTTTTGTATAAGTAAATGGATTTATAAATTAATTTGAATCATCCTCAATCCTCTGATAGATGTCTGAGCATAGTGATAATTTGTACACTTACGCGTTGTGCGCGCCTTCGCAATACGCTCACACACAGAGATTAGGATGTTGGAGCAATTAATAGCGAAGAATTCTGAGGCACTTAGATTGCGGAATAAAAGGACATGAACACATGATTTAAAATATAACAACAATTTTATTTTATTTGCGACAATACCTCTTACTCAATCTAAATACAAGTACAATGGTTACGTGATACGATTCTACCCGAGCGTAGGAATCATACTGACTCTTCGATACTAACTCTCTTGAGAGAGGGTATAGCATCGGGGTTATCCATGTTTACATATATGATCCTATCCTCTGTTTTGAACATTCTGCCCGCCTCGTCTGACAGGACGATTTGGACATGCAGATGTGAAATGATAGTTTAGGAGTGTTCGTGGCTCATTCGAAATGGTTAACTATTTTTTTTTTTTAAATAACAACATTTTACAAAGCAAGCGCCGCCCGCCATGACATAGTGGCGGAGAGGCAATAGTTAATCATACGAATATAACACCTGAAACTTAACTCAACTTATATACTTGAAACTTAATTTTAAAGGGACCTGACGATACCGCCCGGAGCGGTGACACATCTTGCATCGACTCGTTAGACGCTTACCAGAGGTTAGTTTATTCATCGTAAGCGGTGTCAGAGGACACGCTTGTTGTGTCGACACAATCTTGAAATGAAGTGTCGCCACTTAAAGAGGAGTCGTGAGTAGACTCGGATTCATTGGATCTATCGGGGAGGATACAAATTTTTGTGATTGGTCGTTTTAGTGCTGACTGTGCAGTTTTCACTGTCAGAACACGTATACGACCGTCAGAACCTGGATGAAGCTCGGTTATTCGGCCTAAGAGCCATTTTGCTGGTGGTAAATTTTCGTTTCGCACGAGCACTAAATCCCCTACTCGTACGTTATCTCTAGTTTGAGTCCATTTGGTTCGGAATTGAAGCGAGTGCATATATTCGCTTGACCAGCCTTTCCAAAATAACTCCAGCATTTGTCGCAAAAGTTGCCACCAAGACAATTGATTTTCGTTGAGGTTGAGCAAGGATGGCTCTGGAACACTAGTAAGCGGAGCACCTATCAGAAAGTGTCCTGGTGTTAATGCGGCGAGCTCTTCAATGTCGGTACCTAAGGGGCCGATGGGTCGCGAATTGAGACATGCTTCTATTTGAGCTAATAGCGTTATGAATTCTTCAAACGTTAGAGTTTTTGCTCCTACTACGCGTTTTAAATGATGCTTCGTGCATTTTATGCCCGCTTCCCATAGACCTCCGAAGTGCGGAGCTCCTGGAGGAATGAAATGCCAGTTGACGCTGTCAGTGGCTAATAAATTTATTAATTCGGTGTCTCGTGTTATTGATCGATACACATTTTGCAGTTCCTTATCTGCTCCTATGAAGGTGGTACCGTTATCGCTGTATAGATCGGATGGTAACCCGCGCCGCGAGACCAAGCGACGGAAAGCTGCTAGAAAGGCTTCTGTCGTATAATCTGAGACGAGCTCGAGATGAACGGCGCGAGTTGACAGGCAAACGAATAGCGCGAGATATGATTTGAACGATTTGTGACCTCGACCTTTCGAGGTACGCACTTGAAAGGGCCCTGCGTAGTCAAGCCCGCTGTGTTGAAACGGACGACTCGGAGTAGCTCGCGCGGCGGGTAAGTTTCCCATGATCTGCTGCGGTACTGTAGCGCGCTCTCGGACGCACGTAACGCATTTGTGTAAAAGATTTCTAACAAACGATCTTTGGCCTACAATCCAATAATTTTGTCGCAGAACGCTAGTTGTGAGTTGTGGACCACTCTGTAGGGAGCGTAAATGCGCGTGTTCTACTATCAGAATGGTAATACGATGTTTTGGCAAAATTATGGGATGTTTTTCATCAAACGATAGAAATGATCGTTGAAGTCGCCCACCTACGCGGAGAATACCGAATTCGTACATTGATTTTCTTCTTCTGTGAGCTAAGAACAAGTTGGAACTTCTTTAAGTTCCTAAAAACGTCTTAATTCTAGCGATAAATTTGACTCTGAGATCGCTAGATCAAGATTCGCGGCTGCGAATCGCCACCAAGTAGCCCTAGGCAGGCGAGCGCTAGCCGGAATATGTTTACTCGGGGGAACTCTTTATACCTGTAAGCACGAGACAATAACATCGGAACGCGTGAATATTTTTCGATCAAATTTTCAGAATAGATATTCCTCCACCACACGACTTTGCTGTATGAATTTGATCGAAATTAGTGCACTAGTTTTCGACTTATGAGTCACTAAAGTTGATGAAAAAAATTCTTCTTCTCCTTCCCTCGACAATTTTTTCGCAGACTGTTGCCACATTTCCGAACGAACTAGGACACCGATCGACTTGAGCTTCGAAACGTTGTTATATGCCATTGAATTCTCGCCCCCTATTGATTTTGGCCTGAATCTGAATTCGCACTCGGTCGATATGTGGTAATAAAGTTATTCAGTGAGCTACAGAGGGTCGACGAAATCATAATGGCCGTCGAGTGGCTATGGGACCGCGCTATCGACAGTTGAAATATTAATAATTTTATATACAGTGCGATTCTGTGGAAAGTTGGGAGCCGTGTGGGTAGGCAACCGGCGTATTCACCGAAACGGCAACGCTGTCGTAGGGACATCGAACGTCTGCATCTACAGATGACATAACGGCAGCTTTCACGTCGTTTGGTCAGAATCAAGTGACAGAATGACATATTTGAGGTTGATCGTAATATAACTAGTAAGACAGCGGGAATCGATATTCATTCGTGAAAAAGTGGTAACGAATTAGCGAATTGATTGCAGATGTCGATTTCTGTTTATTTGCAACGTTATTTGGGTCTAAACAACCCTCGGGGTGAAATTTACGAATCATTCTAATAAAGGTAACCAACAAATGTCAAACGATAATAATTCGTAATAAAGTCGTGATAAAGTTACGAATTGATCGCAGATTCTGAGTTATGTTTATTTGCAAAACTATTTACAAGCTAGCAGTTCCTCGATGATGGACTGACTCGTCGCATCACTTCGACAACTACGGTCAGGAACACAGCGATATAAATTCGATACAACGAGCAATCTACGAGGCATCTCTGACGTAGCAGCAAACCCCAAATTTTTTCACCTCCTAATAATTTGAATGCACAGTTTTGCGGAAATACTGCGCATAGTTCCAGAAGACGGTCAGAAGCTTATCTCATAAGTTGCTCAAGAAGTCGGCATGTCGTCGGCGCAACGCATTTAGTTTATTGATATTGTACTACGTTTAATGAATAAAAAATGTTATTACATGATAGAAACTCATTGTAATGTAATCATTTTTACAAATATGCGACGCTTTATTCCACTCAGCTATCAAAGGCACAATTATGTTTATTAACAGAACAATACTTTCAATTCATTCATTCCTCGCTGAGACTTCTACAAGATTATCGGTATGCAAACAGGTGATCTTTGATTCGCAAATTTCACCTCGAGGGTTGTTTGGACCCGAATAATGTTGCAAATAAACAGAAATCGACATCTGCAATCAATTCGCTAATTCGTTACCACTTCTTTACGAATTAATATTGTTACAAAGGGTGCGTCCACCCTTTGTATTGCATTATATCGATTCATTTCATAGCCACCCGAACTCGCATGTATTAAACATCACAGTAATAATTACCAAACATCTTCTGATAAAACAACTAAACGATGTAACCAGCGATAGCCAATTTGTCAACAGTCTAGTCTCAGACATTAACCGAGACACTTGTATCTTGCTGAATATAACCTAATCTGCTTTGACCATTAATTTGTGTCTCCAAGTCTGCTTATTTCGCTCTGGGACTCATAGCTCAATTAAAAGGTAACTCCTAAAGTTACATTTGGTGTCAGGAGTGTGAGATCGTTTCTGAGTCCGATAAGCTGATTTGTTTGGTGCATTTCTTTTGGTTTTTGCCGATCGCTTGTATTCATAAGCTATAAGCTTCCGTTGCCTTATTCTGTAAAAGAATCCTACCTCCCTGAGGAACAAATCTGCTCGTTATGAGCAATCGACGAAACACCCGCCGCCAAGGCTCCCCTGCTGCCGCTGCCTCTAACTCGAATCAAACACCACGGGCGGAAGAAATGGAGGCCAGCCCGATTACCGCCCTGGTACAACTCCTGCAGCAGCAGGCTACACAATAGGCTGCCCAGCAAGCCGCTCAACTGGCAGCTCAGCAAGCTGCCCAAGCTGCTCAGGCCGAGCAGCAAGCTCTTTTATTGCAGCTTCTTCAGGACCAGCGGCGAGACCAGCAGGCCGCACGCGAGGAGCGGGAACGAGCCGAGGGACGCCTTCTGGAAGAACGTGAGCGTTCTGAGGGAAGGCTAATCGGAGTGCTGCAAGACCAGCAGCAGTCGTTCACTCAAATCCTCTCCACCCTGAGGGACGACCGACGAGGATCTGGAGACGAGCCCCAGCCCTTGACGGATCCTATCCCCTCCACCTCATCCTGCCAGCCGACCCAAACTCCCGTTACTCTAAGGTCTGTGCCTTCAACTAGGGAAACTGCTCCCCCTCATATGCTTGCTTCTATTCCGCCGGTCGAGCGCGACCTGATTGTCCGCGATTCGGGTTTAGTCGATGCTCCTTTCCAAAGACCGAATAATTTCTCTGCAGATCACATTAACCTAACCTCTACTAATGACAGCAACGCAGACGGTTGTCAAAAACGCTCGAGTAATCTAAAACCGCCTACTTTTGAAGGTGATAGGCCCTGGGCCGAATTCGAATGTCAATTTCAAGTAGTCGCGCAACTAAATAATTGGGATTCAGTTACGAAAGCCGGTAACTTAGTAAATTGTCTAAAAGGCTCCGCGGCTAGCGTCCTTTCTACCCTGACCTCGACGGAAATCTACGATTTTGAAAAGATTAGCTCTGCCTTGAGACTCAGGTTCGGGAACGAGCACCTGACTAAGCTCTTCCTCACACAATTTAATACAAGACGACAACGGAGGGACGAGGATCTCGCCACCCTCGGACATGACATAGAACGTTTGTCGCGTATAGCTTTACCCTCAAGTGACGAGACGACTCGCGAAACTTTAGCGACCGACCGATTTATAAACGCCTTAACCGATGCCGAACTGAAACACGCCCTGAGCGTGGCGGGACCTTCCACCCTTCGTCAAGCCATAATTAAGGCATTAGAACTAGAAGCTCTGAATAAGCAATATTTAGGATCCGGCCGCGTTCGACGGGTAGAGGCGGTGAGTCCCTCCCCCGAAGAATCCAAAGATCGCAGGAGGAGGCAGGAACGGAATTATAACCTTGAAACGTAATGTAGATATTGCAAAAGACGCGGTCACACGGTTGAGTATTGCCTCACCTTACAAAAAAGAAATCGTTTCCAAAATAATTACACGCCCTCTAATCAAATCTCTTGGAGAAATAATGATAACAACTCCAATTCTAATGCAAACCGGAACAGCAATCCTTCCCAGGGAGAGAGGATGCCCCCTGCCGAAAGCTCTTGTACAAACTCCCGGCAAAATTGGAGAGACAACGACACTCGGGATCGAGATAAGCCTCAGGACGCGTAGAGTTTTTAACGTCGCTTTTTTAACCATTCGATTTCAGCATTCAATCATAATCTCAGTAGGTTAGGAAATTCTTAATTTTCAGGTTGTTTTTGCAACCGCTGAATATAGTAGACAGTCTCTCGGAATTCTCGCGTTTGTTATTTGTTCCCCCTTCCTTAGAGCGTTGTCTCTCCAGCGTTGGCTGCTAATTCACACTGAGATCCGAGCGGATTGCTCTCAACTATCATTTAGGGTTAAGATTTTAACCTTTTTCCCTTGAGAGTCCTAGGTGCTTTCCCATCTATTCCCAAAGAAACGACGCAGAACCCGCAAGACGGAACAAGAAGTGGCTTTGATTCCCCGGAAATCAAGATTCGCGGCAGCGAATCGCCGCCAAGTACCCCTAGGCAGGCGAGCGCTAGCCGGAATATATTTACTGGGAGGAACTCTTTATACCTGTAAGCACGAGGTCATAACTTCAGAACGCGTAAATATTTTTCGATCAAATTTTCAGAATAGATATTCCCCCACCACACGACTTTGCAGTATAAATTTGGTCGAAATAGGTCGACTGGTTTTCGACTTATTAGTCACTAAAGTTGATGAAAAAACACCTTTTTTTTCTTCCCCCGAAAATTTTTTCGCAGACTGTCCGCACATTTCCGAACGAACGAGGACACAGATCGACTTGAACTTTTAAACGTTGTTACAAGCCATCGAATTCGCGCCCCCTATTGATTTTGGCCTGAATCTGAATCCGCACTCGATCGATAGGTAATAATATAGTTATGAAGTGAGCTATAGGTCGACGAAATCAAAATGGCCGTCGCATGGCTGTGAGGCGGGGCTATCGACAATTAAAATATTAATAATTTTACATATAATCATATTATATAGGGCTATTAGAGGGCATATAGCTTATTTAATTTTATATAATGTGTTATCGGTCGTGGTAGTGGTTTTATATCAGTGAATCAGTGCATAATTATGGTTATGAGTGAAATAGTGCGACGACAAGGTTTCATGCCGATGACTGTTATTAAGAATAATTATTGACATCTGCATGATGGCCTCTTGTAATTGTAATTGCACGGAACGGATCCTCTGAGCTGGGTTCAAATATATATACAGGATATGTATTATTCTACTACTAACGGGAACAAGTGAAAAAGAGGTTAGGATGACTTACATCAAACGGTATGTACGCACATTGATTTTCACTAGATTGATACATTTGTTCACACAATAATGGATGTATAAAACAGCCTCGGCCTCTTTAATTTCACTAAATGCATGACTCGTTACTTATCTATTGATTCGTATGTTTCCTACCATCACTTGAGGTGCAATTCTGGATCTCTTGGCGTTATCATACCACCGACGTTAACTTTGAGCGCCTGCGCTTCCCTGCTACACCCGTTCATCTCCGCAGACCTCTATATGTTTGGGCAATCAACAATTGGAAGCGAGGAAATCCTGACTCCATGATATCGCTACCTACGGATCAGGCACTACTGCCGAGAGTCATTGGCACGCGCGGTAACGCCAGCCACTCGTTTCAAGCCGAGGCCATGATTTCATTTGCTAGTTAGCGTCGTAACAGCGTCAGGGTTTGCCTGAGTTCGATGGTTGATTGTCGATGATAAACGTTCCAGTTGCTTAACAACCTTCTATTTTCCACCCGAAACAAAGCATGTAGGCGGTAGCGAAGATGACAGAGGACTCATGGGGACGGACAACGATAACACAAGCGCTGAAAATTAACGTTAGGCGCTATGTTTAACGTTCAAGATCCAGAATAATCCCTTATGATGACACATGCTCAAAAAACTAATAGTAATATTAAGAGCTCTTTCCTTCAATTCCTCGTTATTTTATATCTTTTACAGTTACCTGGACCATTCCTATCCTATTATCGATCCATTGGAATAAGCGAAGATAACACTTTGACGAAACTAGATACCGAAACGAAGATTCCGATTATCAATCCGTAGAGATATACGAACATAACACTTTGGCGAAACAGCGTCCCAAGACAAAGGTAGCCCACAGCCCATAGCTCCAAAGTAATAACAATGCTAGGAAAATTAGTAGTAATATACTGAAACCTCTCATATTTAATTCTATGTTATTTTATATCTTTCAGTCACCTGAACCATTCCTATCCTATTATCAATCGATTGGAATAGACGAAGATAATACTTTGACGAAACGATGTCCCAATACCAAGGTTCGGATTATCACTCCGTTGAAATAGACGAACATAACGATTCGATAATACAGCGTCCCAAGTTAAAGGTAGCTCAAAGCCCATAGTTCCAAGATGATAACAATGCTAGGAAAATTAGTAGTAATATACTGAAGCCTCTCATTTAATTCTATGTTATCTTATATCTTTCACAGTCACCTGGACCATTCCTATCCTATAATCAATCCATTGGAATAGACGAAGATAGAACTTCAACTAAACGACGTTCCAAAACCAAGGTTCTGATTATCACTCCGTTGAAATGAACGAACCACTTTGGCAAAACAAAATCCCAAGTTGAAGGTAGCGCAAAACTCATAGATCCAAAATGATAACAATGCTAGGACAATTAGTAATAATATTCTGAGATCTTTTCTTTAATTCTTTGTTATTTTGAATATCTATTACAGTCACCTGGTCCATTTCTATTGTTTTATCAATTTATTGGAGTAGACGAACAGAACATTTTGACTAAACGACGTGCCAAATCGAAGATTCTGATTGATAATCCGTTGAGATAGACGGATATAACCCTTCAATAATACAGCGTCCCAAGACAAAGGTAGCCCAAAGCCCATAGTTCGAAGGTGATAACAATGCTAGAAAAATTAGTAGTAATATACTGAAACCTCTCATGTAATTTTATATTATTCTTTATCTCTTACAGTTATCTAGTCCATTCCTATCCTATTATCAATCCATTGGAATAGACGAAGATAATACTTTGACAAAACGACGTCCCAAAACCAAGGTTCGGTTTATTACTCCGTTGAAACAGACGAACCACTTCGGCATAACAGCATCCTAAGTTGAAGGTAGCCCAAAGTTCAGAGCTCCAAAATGATAACAATGCTGGGATAATTAGTAGTAATATTCTGAAATCTTTTCTTCATTGCTTTGTTATATTATATCTTTTTCACAGTCACCTAGACCATTCCGATCGTCTTATCAATCTATTCAAATAGACATTCAAACAGGCTCCTAAGTAATAACAATGCTAGGAAAATGAGTAATAAAATACTCAAACCTCTCATTTAATTCTGTTATTTTATATCTTTTACAGCCACCTGGACCATTCCTCTCCTATAATCAATCCATTGGAATAGACGAAGATAACACTTTGACTAAACGATGTTTCCAAACCAAGGTTCCGATTATTACTGTGTTGAAATGAACGGACCATTTCGGCGAAGCCAAATCCCAAGTTGAAGGTAGCCCAAAACCCATAGCTCTAAGAAGATAACAATGCTAGAAAAATGAATAATAATGTACTGAAACTTCGCATTCAATTCTACGTTATTTTGTATGTTTCACAGTCACCTCGACCATTCCTATCATCGTATCAATCTATTGGAGTAGACAAAGATAGCACTTTGACTAAACTACATCTCATAACGAAGGTTCCAATTATCAATCCTTTGAGACAGACTAACATAACACTTCGGCAAAACAGCATCCCAAGTTAAAGATAGCCCAAAGCTCAGAGCTTCAAAATGATAACAATGCTGAGATAATTAGTAGTAATATTCTGAATGCTTTTCTTCATTTCTTTGTTATTTTATATCTTTCACAGTCACCTAGACCATTCCGATCGTCTTATCAATCTATTCAAATAGACAAACATAACACTCTCACCAAACCACATACCGAAACAAAGGTTCCAATTATCAATCCTTTGAGACAGACGAATATAACACTTCGGCAATACAGCATCCCAAGGCGAAGGTAACCCACAGCTCATAGCTCCAAAATGATAAGAATGCTAGGACAATTGGTAGTAATATTCTGAAATCTTTTTTCCAATACTTTATTATTGTATATCTTTCGCAGTCACATAGACCATTCCTATCGTCTTATCAATCCATTGAAATAGACAAAGATAACACTTTGACCAAACGACATCCCATAACGAAGGTTCCAATTATCAATCTTTTGAGATAGACAATCATAACACTTCGATAAAACAGCATCCCAAGGTACAAGTAGCCCAAAGTTCGTAGCTCCAAGATTATAACGATGCTACGAAAATGAGTAGTAATATACTGAAACCTCTGTTTCAATTCTATGTTATTTTATATCTTTTACAGTCGCCTGGACCATTCCTATCCTATCAATAATCCACTAGACCAGACGAAAATAACATTTCTGCAAGACGATGTCCCTAAACAGAGGTAGCCCACAGCTGCTCCATAGTTACAACAATCTACGTATCTTCTTCAAATGAGCCAACTTCTACCAGCCTACAAACCATTAACTTCACCTACGTATGCATCAGCAACGCAGACTGATTACCAAACAGATTGATGTATTTGAAATTGCTCATCATCAAAAGTATTTTAACAGTACAGTACCGATGCAAGTATGCACACGCATGTCGTATACTATTCTTCCAAACTCAGTGTGCGAAATCTTCGACCTGTGAAGAACTCTAGAAAATAGGGAAATATAGTATATAAATTTCAATTTAAGTGCGAGAGGCAGGATGTGGACAGGGTCCAGGGGCTCTGCCCCCGCGGAGGATTAAAAACAAAATTTTTAAAGACATAAAATTTTATTAGTCTCCAAAACTAAAAAAATGAGAAAATCACACACAAAAAAAAAAAAACTCGTTTTAGATTTAGACTTGTATATATCCCTTTGCGTAGTGTATCGATGGAAATGCAAATCTCAGATATACAAGTTATATCAGAAAAGCAAGGCTCATTTGATTTTGATACAATTATTTTATATTAATTGTCACCTAAATTTCACTATTTATAAATAACATGTAATTACTTTGAGATATTGGTAACGCGATTATTCAGTCAGTAAATTTTTACATGTCAACACAAGTTGACACCAAATTGAGAAAGTTAAATAGAAGAAAAATATTTTAGAAATTATCATTTCAAAACGAAGAGAACCTAATTATTTTCACATATGGAAGTGTGTGAATTGGGCACTTTGCACACTACCAACAGGTATAAGAAACCAAGTTTCGCACAATGAGTTGAAAATAGTACAGTACGATACGAGAGCGATGAAACTTTTTCTGACGAGTGTAAGTTAGCAACACGAACCGAAGGCAAGTGTACAATCATACAAAATCAGAAAAATCTCTTTGCTTTGCGTGGTCTATGAAATGAGTTGAAACATTGAATATCTTTAGAAATCTAGTTAAATCGTTTGATACCTTGAAATATGCTATCAATTAGATTATTATTTAAATGACATGAATTCTTCAAAATAGTTTGAAATTATGCAGCATCTTTTGAATTTCCGGGAAATTAACTGTAATGTTTCTAACCATCTAGGCACTTATGAGATATTGCAAGCTCATTATATACACTATAAATCAATAAGTACTAGATCGACCACTTCAAACCATACACACTGGCCTGTATCTGTATGATACAACCTCCGCTCTAAATCCAATCACTGACTCAATCTAGCTATTCCATACCAACTACGTCGTTCCTTGGTGGTGTAATATGCCAATCAACTGTGATTATTCACGTCGACCTGTTGATACTGTTACTAATATTATAATGAATTATTAATAAACCATTATATATTGTTATGCAATAACTTGTTTGGTTCAAATATAACTATTCCATGATTATGCATTTTATTATACAGTATTA
This sequence comes from Rhogogaster chlorosoma, assembly GCA_944452935.1. Classification (NCBI taxonomy): domain Eukaryota; kingdom Metazoa; phylum Arthropoda; class Insecta; order Hymenoptera; family Tenthredinidae; genus Rhogogaster; species Rhogogaster chlorosoma. The sequence continues at coordinate 12,848,182 of OX101798.1, read as the reverse complement.
TTCAAAATGATTGAACTATTATCATGGACCATATTATCTACTTCGATTCTTCCATCCTACACTAATGTACACTACACACTACATCCATGTATACTGACGAGTATGTGTATTCACATCAAACATAGTATAGCTATAGAGAGACTATCAAAATATTGTAGTATTTAAGAATTAGTCGTTAAATCCGTCCCAACACTGGATGGAAGAATCGTACGTGGAATTGTATAGAGAGATTGACTATCAATAATGTCTGTATCTGTTCATAGAATGAAACAGATTTTTTTGATTTCATTAGCATTGTTACAATAGCTTTTCAATCTCAATGTGTTGGAAACTCGAATTCAATTCTATTCTTCAACCTAGCAACTGTTTGATATTATGCAACATGATATTTAATTATTCGAATTCAAATTGATAGGATAATAATGGCGTTACATACAATACGGAATCACTGATAACCACATTATAATTACATGCATCGAGATTGGAAGTCTATAACCGTTTGATATACGCTGCAGTCCATATACAACTCCAACTTTTGTTTCTATTGTATATGATTATCGATTTTGCATCTTTTATCACTATCAGAGTCTAGAATATCAGGTTCACTATGAGAATTTTATCGTCACATATAAGTTGCAGTCCACATACAACTCCAACTGTTATTATTAGTATACATGATTATTCATCACTATCACGGCTATCACTTGATGAATCATGTGATACACAAATCATATTATCTAGTCCTATAATCTATTCATGCTCAATTAACAACTATGGCCAATATAATTGACACTATTATGTCATATACCTCTGTGTTCTTCGGTTGTAGAAATTTATTGTTCAAGGACTATGACGCAGAAATAATTTCATTATTTTGTGAACTTTGTACAATGTCGTAGGATAATTATGTATGTATACGGCAATCAGAAACTAGATATACCAGTAAGGATAGAAATTCTTCGAGCACATAGATTGATTAGTCACGTTGGAAATCATGACAGATAAAACTTGGCTAGCTAAATTCTAATCTCAATCCAACCAAGATCTACCGTGGTATGTACAAACAGGTCCAAAATAGCTACACTATGCATTATAAGGTCGCAATGCACTGTTGAATCAACGGAAACCTTCTTCGCTTACTAATAAAACAGCAGCTACAAAAATTGATATCACTGACGCACGCTTGACGGTATGCTATAAAAATAGACACTTTATAAAGCGCTCCATTAATGAAACATAGAATTGAAAACCCATAACTGATGAGTTCCTACCAACTGATTAGTAATTATAATTATTGCATAATCGACTGTTTGTTACAGAAGCCGGAAAAGATACAAGCAACTGGTACAGGCACACAAACTCCAAAGAGCTACAATTTCAAGACAGACTATTAGCTTCACAGCGCTAAAACCTGAATGTCTCGATAGACCCATAAATCACACGATCTATACTCAACATTTCTGTTCGCTCACTCCATTTTCCCCCTGGCCAAACGTCGCATGGGAATACAGCTATTGTGATAACCATCCAAACTTGCACAGCCGCTATTCAACACGATAGGATGAATACATTGGAAGATCGTGTATCAAAAGGTATGCTACGAAATTGGTGCTCACAAGTCACCTTGATCAATAGAACACAAAGAAAGCCCAGGAAAACACCACCGCAGCATCAAAGTATTAATTCCGTGCATTTTTATGATTTGCAGGCGTGCCTGCGTTGAAGGGCCAATATTTCAGGATTACAGTTGAGCCTGCAAAGATCACAATCGCCATTACTCTACCGAACAATACGTCACTCGACACCACATTCAGCTCCTTACCATACATGAACCTAGTCAATCATCATTCACTGGAATTTATTACATGGCCACAGACAGACACGCACGCAAGCTCAGAATGGCCTGTGTTTCAAAACCAAACATCAGCCTACTGTTACTTCAAGGCTGTACAATCTCCACAATTCTTCGGAATCTCACACCACAGAGCGAACGAAAGTATCAATCTGGATATCACATATCAGAAGGTATGTTATACGAATCGATGTTTCCCAGCTCACTTTCACCACAGTAACATGGAATATACCCAGACAGCACAATGTTGACTAAAAGATGTCCAAAAGTTGTCGGACTTTCGGCAGAGTCATCTTTTAGCGATGGCGTTAAGTCAACTAAAATATGACGAAAAGACGTCATATGCTCCACTTTCGTACGACTCATAGCCTTGACGAAAAGATATCTTTCCATTATGGCTATAAGATGACTTTTAGTTATGGCTGATAGACGACAAAATTTGGATGTCCTTTCGTCGCCTCTCTTGCGATTAGTCTTATTTTTCCGGCAGGTATTTTTATTTTTATTTTTTTCATGAATTCAAAAAAACACAATTGAACGATAAGAGTTATAATATATTATTTATTTTAAGATCACTTTAAGATATGTAGTATAAGAGAATCTGTTTAAAAAAATATATTAGGTAGCTCGTCCTGCTTTGAGATGGTAACGGTGCCTATCTCCTGCTCGCCGATGTCACTCGTTAAAGGTGTGTGCTAAAGCACATTGAGTGGAGGTACTATGAGCCTGTAATATGGTTCCTGAAAAATAATAACGATTCAGGGTAAAATAAATTAGATTGAAGAAAAAAGATCAGTTTTGAATGAATAAAATCAGGTTATGTATACTTATAATGGATATCATATCGTAGGTATGATAAAAACAAAAATATATGTTCTTCGTTCGGAAAATAAATAAATTGATACTATTAAACCCGCTATCACCATAACGGATGTTGAATAAGAATCGGAAATTGTTTCAACATGTTTATTTAATTATAATCATAGAACTTACCTTTTATTTCACTCGGGAAAATCACCAGCGCACACGAAACACCATATGTCTTTCGAATAAACAAGCAGCGATGTATTACGTTACTATCGTTACGTTGTATTACGTTAACAATCCACCGCTGATAGCGCCAGCTGTACTTATCTTTTAAACGACATCTTTCTGACAACTTTTCGTCAAGTCTGGAAGACATTCGCGAATAGACAACTTTTAGTCAACTATATAATTGTCATATCCATGCAATATCTTTGAACGGACATCTTTTAGTCAACCACGTCTCGTCATCTTTCTTCAAACATCTATTAGACATCTTTTAGCCTTGCCGAAAAGGCGACTTTGTGAAGATACCTTTTCGCCATCTCTAAGACATAGTGCTGTCTGGGTATTTTACTAATTACTGTGACATTTCTATGAGATGATTAATCGTTTACCGATTTGTATGATTTTCACAGCGACCTGAATTGGATTGCAGTAGACAGTGCGATCCAGTGCGAGCTCCGAACAATCAACGTTGCAGAACACAAATGAGCCTGTTGCTGCGTCAAGCAACACTGTCCTCCAAGCTATGGCTACGAAACGATACGAAAGTATCGATCTGGATATCACATATCAGAAGGTATACGAGTACATATTGCGACCGGCTATTCGATTTAGGGCAAGGGTGGACCCGATAGCCGTGCACTTCGGCGTCAAGTAAATAAATGCAAGTACTAAAAAGACAGAAGTTGGGCGCCAGACGTATCAACGTCACAGAATATGATATAAACTATATAATTTGACGGCGGGACTTGCCGATTAGCTCAGAATACAATTACTAGATGGTAGAGTGGGTGGGTTGCCAATTAATCAAACAAGATAATTAATATTCACTTATTTTAACAGTTTATTTTAATTTGCCATGATTTACCAAAGAAATTATTAGCAATACACCGTACTCTTACGGGAATTAATTCGGGAACTATTGAACGGTACACCGTATTTTTACGGGAATCAATAAACTAACAATATCAAATCATTTTAAATGTGTCTCAGATATAACGGGAATTGATACAGTTTCACTCAATCAAGAATTAGAAAAATATTCACAGAAGAAATATCATAGAAAATACAATCAAAGAAAATATACGGGAAAATGCGATATAATCTAGGCAAGCAAAATATTCAAGGCCTTACTCTAAGAAAACTTATAGACTAAATAACAAATTTAACAAATGCTATCTTCTACGCTCTTTCTTCAGAAAATTGCCGGTTACAGGTCGATCGCTACCTTTTTAGGTCTAATGTTACCAGAAAATATTACCAGAAAATACATTCAGAAAATAGAAATAGAAATAGAGAGCTAATAGTATCTAGAAGAAAATCTATCACATGCTTTAAGTAAGGAAAGAAAGCCCACAAATAATTACTTACACGGGTAACTCGTGAAATCCGTTTTTAACTACTAAAAATACTATAAATTTGATCGGGACGAAGTCACAAAGACTTACGAGCCCAAGGCTCGTGGCCTGCGCCACACAATAATACAATAAAATATAAGCTAAACGGGATTCGGGAGTTACCTCGTGGTTACAAAAGAGGTCTTACCTTACAGACGATACTCTCGTTCGCAGAACGATATACTTAACAATAAACGATAAACTGACTCTACTGAAATGATTCTAAATTATAAGAAAAATGACTCTAATTAGCAACGGGAACTCGGGAACTCGGGAATACGGTACACTGTTGTTCGGTGTCGACGTGAAGACAGACGAGCGAAGAAGTAGGCCGAGTCCGTCGTTACAGCCTATTTTATAGAGTCGGGATCCCCTCATGGCGTTACGATTTTGGTTTTGCAACGAGACTACGTCATCGGGATAAAGGCGCCAAATCTTAGATTTGCCTTTACCGGCTGGAATGAGTTTGTGGACGCGTTGTCCAGTCCACTTTGGCTAGTTTGTCCAGCTTCGATCGGTAACGGGATCGTGACGTAACGGGACTCTGACGGTATCACCTGACTGACTCTGACGTTCGTCTCGGGACTCCTTGTTGACGTTCTCGGGAAGAAGTGCACCCTGACTGCGTTCTAACGAGAAGAACGGACCAGCCAGAGGAGCTGGCGGAAGTCGATGCCCCAATGCCCGGATCTGCATACAGACTTCCCCATTGATGACGTGGAAGACTTACAGACAGGTCTGCATCACGTGGTTGCATCTTCTTCCTCGGGACTCACAAGATAGTCGATGGTGTAGTCCAGCTCGATAAGTCCTCGGCAACGGGAAGCGTGCGGCTACTTTGGTGTTTTCACCTTGCTTTATTCAACCGATGCCGAGACTTCTGGAAGTCGTTGACGATGGTGGTCCAGCGCCAGGCGGGATAGTCGTCGGGAAACGGGAGAGTGACTCTTAGAGCCATCCTTATTCAACCGCTCCTGCGGCATCCACGGCCAGAAGTCAGACGGGAGAGTCGTTGTCGTTGCTCGGGAAGAGCTTCGTTTCGGCGTCGATGGTCATCCCACGACGTCCTGGCGTAGCCCTTCCGAGTTCCGTATTTTACATAAAAAATGTTCACACGAGAATGAGACAGGTTGCGGGAAAACAATATTAACAATAAGCCAGAATTCCGAAGAATTTGAAAATATTGGAGAAATAATCAGAAAGACGGTAATAATAATGATGAGAGAGAGCTAAATATAATTAAATAAACTACGACCTGATTTCGGCATACTTCCTGGAGCTGTCTGTCTTCACGTCGTTGCCCGTTTGGGGTGTTTACTGTGACGGTTGCAAAATGCAACGTCACAATATATATACACATATACGAGTCGATGTTTCCCAGCTCAATTTCACCACAGTAACATGGAATATATTTTAGTAATTACTGTGACATTTCTATGAGATGATTAATCGTTTATCGATTTGTATGATTTTCACAGAGACCTGAATTGGATTGCAGTAGACAAGCGTGCGAGCTCCGAACAATCAACGTTGCAGAACACAAATGAGCCTGTTACTGCGTCAAGCAACACTGTCCTCCAAGCTATGGCTACGAAACGATACGAAAGTATCGATCTGAATATCACATATCAGAAGGTATACGAGTACATATATATACACATATACGAGTCGATGTTTCCCAGCTTAATTTCACCACAGTAACATGGAATATATTTTAGTAATTACTGTGACATTTCTACGAGATGATTAATCGTTTATCGATTTGGATGATTTTCACAGAGACCTGAATTGGATTGCAGTAGACAAGCGTACGAGCTCCGAACAATCAACGTTGCAGAACACAAATGAGCCTGTTACTGCGTCAAGCAACACTGTCCTCCAAGCTATGGCTACGAAACGATACGAAAGTATCGATCTGGATATCACATATCAGAAGGTATGTTATACGAGTCGATGTTTCCCAGCTCAATTTCACCACAGTAACATGGAATATATTTTAGTAATTACTGTGACATTTCTACGAGATGATTAATCGTTTATCGATTTGTATGATTTTCACAGAGACCTGAATTGGATTGCAGTAGACAAGCGTGCGAGCTCCGAACAATCAACGTTGCAGAACACAAATGAGCCTGTTACTGCGTCAGGCAACACTGACCTCCAAGCTATGGCTGAAAAGTGACTGATTAAGTGCTAAATTTAAGTTGAAACTGTATAATGAGATTGCAGTTCGTAACATTAACGTAACAGAATAATCGTTGAAGAAATGGAATATTTCGTGATTCAAATCTTATTAGGATTGCAAAATATGCGAGATAAACATGTTTCACACAATTTAAGAGATTAAGTACCGTTCTTGATTCATTTGAAACGTTCAAGCCTTGAATTTGAAAATTTTTTGGCGAATATTCAGTTGCATTAGAGACATTCTATAGTGAAATATATATATATACGTATATGTATAATATATATATACTATATATATATATATATATATGAGTAGTTCTCACGAATTTGCGAAAAATGACTTCATGTAATAATAAGAATATAATTTATGATAATTGAAAATTTTATATATTCAATATGTAGTACACAAGTAACTTACCTCAGCTGACTATGTGGTCCCCACCTTTTTCGAATTAATAGAATTTTCATTAATAGAATGAAGTGAGGGAATGATAGTGAGGGAATGATAAAATCGACCATAACGTACAAAATCTAGTCAAACATTAACTTCAAATCGAATTACGATTCGAGGCAAAATTTCTACCCCTCAAAACATGTGAAACAGCATAATGACAATTACTAATGAAATAATTACCTCATACTCAGATGGTGTGAGGGAATGAGACATAAAAATGTAACATTTAAATAATTAATTAAAAACCGGTTGACAACAACACATCTCTTCGAGCCTTGCAACAATGATAGTATGGCTTCATTGACAATGCTGCCAACTGCAAAAAATTTATAAGCGCGGCAACCTAGGATCCGATTGAAATGTACAATCCAGGTTTCAGTAAAGAGTGAGGGAATGAGTTTTCTTTTTGGGACCCAGATAAAAATTAAATTTTCCAATCATTTCTTACTCAGTACCTTATGAAAATGGTATGTACTGTTAAATGCACTATTTTTAACATTAGTAATGGCCAAAACTAGTCAAATTTATAGAACACAATAAATTAATGATATAATATTATTCAAATATTGTAGTTTGGGACACGATGAGGGAATGATATTTGAAGTATTCGGTTACCTGCCATTTGTTATTGTGAGATTAAAACACCTAAGTGACCTATGGCACGAGCAGCTCCAGTAGTATAGTTTTCGTGAAAAAATACAAAGTTTACAATACAACGGTAATAATATACAAAACTGAGTATGGACACGATTTTCGCAAATTCGTGAGAACTACTCATATATTATATGTATATATTATATATATATATATATATATATATATATATACTTATATAATTGTAAAATGTATCTTGAAACATAGGTAAATGACTGATGTACAACATCCCTTTTAAGAAATAACCGAATACTTTATTATGAGTTCTTTGGAATTATAACTTTAATAAACCTGACTGGTGGGACACCAAAAAATCCCCCTCTCTGACCACGGTGTACTTGAAGACGAATTTCAGTTTGGCCACTTTACTTTCGAGTGAGATGTGTTTCTTAATATAAAATCTATTCTATATGCTTTCGTTTTTATCAAATATTAGATTGATAGTGTAACGAAAAACATATATTCAAATTTAAGCGCCCTATGCTTACGACTCAAGTAGTCACCAAGCCAAGCATCAGCTAGGTGAAGCGACGAGAGAAGTGAGGGATAGCTCTCTTGGCTACGAGCGCTCGACCCGATCAGTCGTGTCTAACATTTCTTCTCATATTATATTTCATTTACTTGTAACGTGTGTAACTTATTATTTTAATTCTCTATATTTCACCAATATATCGTGCTTACTTCGATATCTATTTGACGATTATAATTTGACAAGATCTCCATGGGACGATAAGTTGTCAAAGCAGTAACATCGAAAATATAAGTGTATTCACAGACATGGCGAAAGCCAAATAAATTGACTGAGTAAACTTTTAGTATCATTTTCACTTTTAAATAATAGCTCTGAAGAAGATATTTTAATTATAATTTCAACTGTGCTGTCCTTGTGCTGTCCTCACGCCTCATATATTGTTAAATAATCAAGACTTGAAGGCTATTGCCAACTGATGTAAATCGAACTCATATAAATTATTATAATCAGTGGTATTTTTTTAACTCTTCGAGACCTGTGTCTACATTTTTATGACCTATTGTTCATATCACTGGTTTGTTGCAAATCTAAATCACTTGTTAACAAATGCTAATTGTCTTTTGATAAGGACGAAATAAATATACACATTTATACTGTTCTTTGATGTTTATTTTTCTTTTACTTAACTTTTAAATTCCTACGTAAAACAAATATAAGTGTTACAATAGCCTATGTAGAAACAATTAAAGAAATTTTTTAATTGTGACTGGTGGGACAAGTACAAAATATATGAACATAATTCTTTGATAAATCAGTTTTATGGCTTTTTACACCTAACAAACGTTGTTATTCATAAATTTTACTATAAATTATTTAAAATAATTAAGAAACTAGAATCAAACACAACACAAATGAAGAATCAAACATATTAATAACAACATCTCAATGAACTTTAGTTGCTTATAACAAAAATAAAAGAAGCTTGTTTTTACTACCATAAAAGAAAATGACGATGTCTTATTTGGGAAAATCTATAACCAATAATTTAGTTTCTCAAAAATATTAACAATTGAAAAAAAAAGTTTGAAAAAAAGCAAAAGTCCGGTTTTCATTAGTTTGAAATTTTTTTACTACACATTAATGAAATATAGACTTTTAACTATGAGTTAGTACTAAATTAGGAATATTTGAAAGAATTCAAAAATTTATGTCATTATCCTCTTTTACATGGAATGCCCCATTAACGTTACAAACTTCAACCTCATACTGTATGAGTCAAAATTGAGTTCTATTTAATAAATCATTTATGTTTGTCACAGTCGACAATTGAAATGAATGTGTTTTGTAACATTTCCAAAATCATTCATATTAACGCGGTCATAAGGCCGAGCGCCCGCGCGCCATCTCTTGTATTCCTGGGGAACCCTCTCGCAAGCCTTGGGTCCCCAAGCGCTTAAAACCTTTCTCGCAAGTGAAAAAACTGCGTGACGGCAATAGGAGCCGTAAGTATTCAGATTGCAATCCGAGAGAAAGAAAAGTTAGTGCTTCTTTTTGTATCAAGCTAGCCTGTGTCGTTTCGTCCTCGCGGCCTGTCTTGATATATAAAGGATTTTGTGGCGTATACTAATTTTGTTCTCATTCAATAAGCTACAGCTCAAACCAACGAGCAGCAAGCATTGGTTGTTTCCGTCCTCCAGGCTTTGTCCGATCTGAGGTTCTTTAAATTTTACGTTCATTTCGATATATATAACTTCACATATTTCCATCTCTTTATTTTTCGTTTAAACACGTATAAATTTGCATTTATATATCTCTTTCTCTCTCCGAGCTTCACAGCTAAAATTTAAAACGGTCATTCGCCTAAACGAAGTTCATAAAAATTTAGAGTCACTATGTTATAAAGAATTGCATCTAAAATATAAAACGATCATTCGCCAAAGCGAAGTTTGTAAAGTTCTTCCTCGAAGATTCCTAGGTTTAACGGCATTAGAATATAAGTCTACCTTTAAACGTACCAATCATGACTAATCATTTCCATACTTATATTCACCATTTCCTTATTAATAAATATTAATTTTAATCAAGTTATCATTCTTTTATCAAATCCAATTCCTCTCCTCGTCAACAAAGTTTGAAATAGAGAAGTTATTCATAGGCCCAGGGATTCATTATCCAATCGACCCAAGAGAAGGAGAATCAGCTCTCACAAAGACAAAAAACAAATAACATCACAGTTTGTCTTTTACTGAATGTTCCTTCCCTTGCCTGAATTCCGAATGTATTTTTTGTGACGATCACACTATACCTAATACCGTATAACCCTGCTGAAATTAAATGAGCAATTCTTCTCAATTCTCGTACTTGCAAAAAGTAGTGAAATCTCACAAAAAACATCGGAAGATGTAAAAAAAGCCGCCAAGTACCCAAACGAAAATCACAATTGCTTGATAAGCAAAACGTTTCGCAAGTCTTTGTCGTGAAATCAAGGAAAAAGCCAAGCACCGAACGTACCCCTGCGATCTCTCAGCAAGTCTACGTCGTGAAGTCGGAGTTTCGTGTGAGGATATCGAAACATCATTCCAAGAGCTACGTACTTGGCGGGCACATTCGGTTACTTAGAGCTATACGGACAATCCAGCTTCGTTCTACGCAAAAATTGAGTTTTCAATGCGACAGCAATTAAATACACTAAAAAACTAGTGATTTCAACCAATAACTGTATCAGAAAATGCTTCTACGGGCACTTCATCATGTGTATGACTTTACAGACGTAAACACCTTGTATAATAAATAAAAATCCTGGTCGTTCCACTGTCATTCAATTATCAGATCGGACTCGGAATTCTGAAATCACGTACCTCACTATGGAGCCAATGAGCAATATACTACGGTAAGTTCTTTCATGTGATAGATGACATACCGTAGAGCTTGAGTAGATAATATTCATTATGGAGGACTGAACTTATTCACTTGCAAAACTATGGAATTATCGAGAAAACTCTACTTTACTATTCCGGTATGAAACCTAAAACTTGCAGCTACGGATATACGTGTATGCTATAAGTAGCATAAAGGATGACAGTTTGATATAATGTTGAATATAAAATTCAGTTGCTGATCGTCTTGGTGTACCTATACTAATGTCATACAATCTTGCTCACAATGCATGCGTATCCCTGCTAAAAATTTCGTATAGAGAGGGATATAATCGCAGAAAATGCTATAGAATCGGGTAGCTCGCGTATCCGTTTCCATCCATTTCCATATGTTTATTTAGCGTTTTCTGCACATTCTATCAGTCTATATACGGAATTTTCATCAATCTGCAGGTGCACGAGCGTATACACGTAGTGGGAACGATCAATTTCGATACCGAAAACCCATCCTTGTAACAGTTCGGCCCCACTTGAGTGCAAATATATTTTGTTGCTCATTCGCTTGTGAGGCATAATCATTCGCGACTACACACTAGTGCCAGAAGATTAGCGCGTGCGAGTTTACGGAATTGCTGCAGCGGGGGCGCCTTCAGGCGCCCGCGCGCAAGCACTTCCGTAAACTCGCACGCGCTAATCTTTCGACTGCCACGACAAAGTCGTCCCACAAGATCGGAAGATGCATTTTAAATAAGTGTGTATAAGACCAATGTTATCTGCAAATTAGACATTACTCCGAGACATCCATCAGCCACCGAGGAAAACAGTTGGAAAACAAATGGTTCGCAAACTACGATAAAATACTATCAATCCAAAGCGAAAACAACAAGCACAAAAAAAAAAACCGAATGTGCCCGCCAAGTACGTAGCTCTTGGAATGATGTTTCGATATCCTCACACGAAACTCCGACTTCACGACGTAGACTTGCTGAGAGATCGCAGGGGTACGTTCGGTGCTTGGCTTTTTCCTTGATTTCACGACAAAGACTTGCGAAACGTTTTGCTTATCAAGCAATTGTGATTTTCGTTTGGGTACTTGGCGGCTTTTTTTACATCTTCCGATGTTTTTTGTGAGATCTCCTTTAATTCTCACAGGATAAAGATAAGATCGTTCCTTTTTACTCCTTGTTTAACCTTCGTTATAATTACAATCCACTCCTTTTTAGTCACTTTATGACGGAATTCTTTTATTTCGATAAGAATGAAATAATTAAAAGATCAGAGCTTTTAAAGCTCCTCATATTTCGCACACTCACGTCTGTCCTCCAATCTAGGGCGTGCAGTTTCCCTATCTTTTGGACCCGCCTGGGAGCAGTTCGTGATCCCTGATTCCTGTTTTCCTGCCGCCGCCTCACCTGATTCCCTGACTCGCATGATTTTCCTGACTTCCCTGACTCTCCTGACGGATCACAAGCTGACTTCATCCCCAGACGGTTTCCAGTTTTCCAGACACCCCTTCTTCTCCAAGGATGGATTCATCATCGACTCCTCACTACGGCCTGACTAGGCGAAGACCTTTTATACCAAATATTGTTGTGAATTTGTAACCGAAACTACCTTCTCAGGTTTTCTGTGGTTTCCCTCGAGGCTTAGGTGGAATTACAGGTAGTTTAGGGAAGATTTAAAACACTTTAAAGATTTTGAAGTCTGAACCACAGCTCTCAGCCCTCTCTTCCCTTAGCAGAACACACACTCGCTATTAACTTACTTAAGAGTCGGGTCGCCTCTTCCCTTCAGGGAGGGGCAGTGTTACAAAGGGTGCGTCCACCCTTTGTATTGCTTTATATCGATTCATTTCATAGCCACCCGAACTCGCATGTATTAAACATCACAGTAATAATTACCAATCATCTTCTGATAAAACAACTAAACGATGTAACCAGCGATAGCCAATTTGTCAACAGTCTAGTCTCAGACATTAACCGAGACACTTGTATCTTGCTGAATATAACCTAATCTGCTTTGACCATTAATTTGTGTCTCCAAGTCTGCTTATTTCGCTCAGGGACTCATAGCTCAATTAAAAGGTAACTCCTGAAGTTACAATATCGATTCCCGTTGTCTTAGTCGTTATATTACGATCAACCTCAAACATGTCACTCTGTATGTTGATTCTGACCCAACGAAGTGACAGCTGTCGCTACGTCATCAGTAGGTGCGGACGTTCGACTGTCTCTACGACAGCGTTGCCGTTTCGGTAAATATGCGGGTTGCCTACCCACACGGCTCCCAACTTTCCACAGAATCGCTCTGTATAATCATATTATATAGGGCTATTCTAGGGCATATTGCTTATATAATTTTATATAATGTGTTATCGGCCGTGGTAGTGGTTTTATATCAGTGAATCAGTGCATAATTAAGAGTGAAATAATGCGACCATGGTTTCATTCCGATGACTGTTAGTAAGAATAATTATTGATTGACATCTGCACGATGGCCTCTTGTAATTGTTATGTTATTGCACGGAACGGATCCTCTGAGCTGGGTTCAAATATATATACAGAATATATATTATTCTACTACTAACGAGAGCAAGTGAAAACGAGGTTAGGATGACTTACATCAGACGGTATGTACGCGCATTGATTTTCACTAGATTGATACATTTGTTCACACAACAATGGATGTATAAAACAGCCTCGGCCTCTTTATTTCCACTACTAAATACATGACTCGTAACTTATCTATTGATTCGTATGTTTCCTACCATCACTTGAGGTGCGATTCTGGATCTCTTGGCGTTATCATACCACCGACGTTACCTTTGAGCGCCTGCGCTTCCCTGCTACACCCGTTCAGCTCCGCAGACCCCTATATGTTTGGGCAATCAACAATTGGAAACGAGGAAATCCTGACTCCATGATATCGCTACCTACCGATCAAGCACTACTGCCGAGAGTCGTTAGCACGCGCGGTAACGCCAGCCACTCGTTTCGAGCCGGGGCCATGATTTCGTTTACTAGTTAGCGTCGTAACAGCGTCAAGTTTTGCCTGAGTTCGATGGTTGATTGTCGATGATAAACGTTCCAGTTGTTTAGCAACCTCGTATTTTCCACCCGAAACAGCATATAGGCGGTAGCGGAGATGAAAGAGGACTCATGGGGACGGACAACGATAACACAAGCGCTGAAAATTAACGTTAGGCGCTATGTTAACGTTCAAGATCCAGAATAATCCCTTATGATGATACATGCTAGAAAAACTAATAGTAATATTAGGAGCTCTTTCCTTCAATTCCTCGTTATTTTATATTTTTTACAGTTACCTGGACCATTCCTATCCTATTATCGATCCATTGGAATAAGCGAAGATAACACTTTGACGAAACTAGATACCGTAACGAAGATTCCAATTATCAATCCATTGAGATAAACGAACGTCACACGTCGGCAAAACAACGTCCCAAAACAAAGGTAGCCCACAGCCCATAGCTCCAAAGTAATAACAATGCTGGGAAAATAAGTAGTAATATATACTGAAACCTCTCATTTAATTCTGTTATTTTATATCTTTTACAGTTATCTAGTCCATTCCTATCCTACTATCAATCCATTGGAATAGAAGAAAATAATACTTTGACGAAACGATGGCCCAATACCAAGGTTCCGATTATCACTCCGTTGAAATAGACGAACATAACACTTCGATAAAACAGCGTCCCAAGTTAAAGATAGCCCAAAGCCCATAGTTCCAAGATGATAACAATGCTAGGAAAATTAGTAGTAAAATACTGAAACCTCTCATTTAATTCTGTTATTTTATATCTTTTACAGTCATCTAGTCCATTCCTATCCTACTATCAATCCATTGGAATAGAAGAAGATAACACTTTGACTAAACGACGTTCCAAAACCAAGGTTCCGATTATCACTCCGTTGAAATGAACGAACCACTTCGGCAAAACAAAATCCCAAGTTAAAGGTAGCGCAAAGCTCATAGCTCCAAAATGATAACAATGCTAGGACAATTAGTAATAATATCCTGAGATCTTTTCTTTAATTCTTTGTTATTTTGAATATCTATTACAGTCACCTGATCCATTTCTATCCTCTTATCAATCTATTGGAGTGGACGAACAGAACACTTTGACTAAACGACATGCCGAATCGAAGATTCTGATTGATAATCCGTTGAGATAGACGGACATAACCCTTCGATAATACAGTGTCCCTAGACAAAGGTAGCCCACAGCCCATAGCTCCAAAGTAATAACAATACTAGGAAAATGAGTAATAATTTACTGAAACCTCTCATTTGATTCTATGTTATTTTATATCTTCCACAGTCACCTGGACCATTCCTATCCTATTATCAATCCATTGGAATAGACGAAGATAATACTTTGACAAAACGATGTCCCAATACCAAGGTTCCGATTATCACTCCGTTGAAATAGACGAACATAACACTTCGATAATACAGCGTCCCAAGTTGAAGGTAGCTCAAAGCCCATAGTTCCAAGATGATAACAATGCTAGGAAAATCAGTAGTAATATACTGAAACCTCTCATTCAATTCTGTTATTTTATATCTCTCACAGTCACCTGGACCATTCCTATCCTATTATCAATCTATTGGAGTAGACAAAGATACCACTTTGACTAAACTACATCCCATGACGAAGGTTCCAATTATAAATCCTTTGAGTCAGACGGATGTAACACTTCGGCAATACAGCATCCCAAGGAGAAAGTAGCCCACAGCTCATAGCTCCAAAATGACAAGAATGCTAGGACAATTAATAGGAATATTCCGAAATCTTTTTTTCAATTTTTTATTATTTTATATCTTTCACAGTCACATAGACCATTCCTATCGTCTTATCAATCTATTGAAATAGACAAAGATAACACTTTGACCAAACGACATTCCATAACGAAGGTTCCAATTATTAATCTTTTGAAATAGTCAATCATAACACTTCGATAAAACAGCATCCCAAGGTACAGGTAGCACAAAGTCCGTAGCTCCAAGATTATAACGATGCTAGAAAAATGAGTAGTAATATACTGAAACCTCTGTTTCAATTCTATGTTATTTTATATCTTTTGCAGTTGCCTGGACCATTCCTATCCTATCAATAATCCACTGGACCAGACGAAAATAACATTTCTGCAAGACGATGTCCCTAACCAGAGGTAGCCCACAGCTGCTCCAAAGTTACAACACTCTACGAATCTTCTTCAAATGAGCCAACTTCTACCAGCCTACGAACCATTAACTTCACCTACGTATACATCAGCAACGCAGACTGATCACCAAACAGATTGATGTATTTGAAATTGCTGATCATCAAAAGTATTTTAACAGTACAGTACCGATACAAGTATGCACACCCATGTCGTATACTATTTTTTCAAACTCAGTGTGCGAAATCCTCGACCTGTGAAGAACTCTAGAAAATAACGAAATATAGTATATAAATTGCAATTTAAGTGCGAGAGGCAGAATGTGGACAGGGTCCAGGGGCTCTGCCCCCGCGGAGGATTAAAAACAAAATTTTCAAAGACATAAAATTTTATTAGTCTCCAAAACTAAAGAAATGAGAAAATCGCAGACAAAAAAAAAACTCGTGTTCTAGATTTAGACTTGTATATATCCCTTTGCGTAGTGTATCGATGGAAATGCAAATTCCAGATATGCAAGTTATATCAAAAAAGCAAGGCTCATTTGATTTTGATACAATTATTTTATATTAATTGTCACCTAAATTTCACTATTTATAAATAACATGTAATTACTTTGAAATATTGGTAACGCGTTTATTCAGTCAGTAAATTTTTCGTGTCAACACAAGTTGACACCAAATTGAGAGAGTTAAATAGAAGAAAAATATTTTAGAAATTATTATTTCAAAACGAAGAGAACTTAATTATTTTTACACATGGAAGTGTGTGAATCGGGCACTTCGCACACTACCAACAGGTATAAGAAACCGAGTTTCGCACAATGAGTTGAAAATAGTACTGTACGATACGAGAGCGATGAAACTTTTTATGACGAGTGTGAGTTAACAACACGAACCGAAGGCAAGTGTACAATCACACAAAATCAGAGAAAGCTCTTTACTTTGCGTGGTCTATGAAATGAGTTGGAACATTTAATATCTTTAGAAATCTAGTTGAATCATTTGATACCTTGAAGTATGCTATCGATTAGATTATTAGTGAAATAACATGAATTCTTTGAAATCGTTTGAAATTATGCAGCATCTTTTGAATTTCCGGGAAATTAACTGTAATGTTTCAAACCATCTAGGCACTTATGAGATATTGCAAGCTCATATACACACTATAAATCAATAAGTACTTGATCGATCATTTTAAACCATACACACTGGCCTGTATCTGTATGATACAACCTCCGCTGTAAATCCAATTACTGACTCAATCTACCTATTCCATACCACACGTCGTTCCTTGGTGGTGTAATATGCCAATCAACTGTGATTATTCAAGTCGACCTGTTGATACTGTTACTCATATTATAATGGATTATTAATAAACCATTATATATTGCTAATGCAATAACTTGTTTGGTTCGAATATAACTATTTCATGATTATGCATTTTATTATACAGTATCATTCAAAATGATTGAACTATTATCATGGACCATATTATCTACTTCGATTCTTCAAGCCTACACTAATATACACTACACACTACATCCACGTATACCGACGAGTATGTGTATTCACATCAAACATAGTATAGCTATAGAAAGACTATCAAAATATTATAGTGTTTAAGAATTAGTCGGTAAATCCGTCCCAACACGGGATGGAAGAATCGTACGTGGAATTGTATAGGGAGATTGACTATCAATAATGTCTGTATCTGTTCATAAAATATGACTGTTAAGGTTGTACTGGGATGTGAATAATTTAAACTATATGAAATTATATAGCTGCTTTATTGAGAGCTCTCGTATAGAGCACGTGATACGTCTCCTCGTTCGTAAGTAAGTGAGCTTTAGACAAAGAATAGGAAGGGGGAAGGCCCCGCTCGTCGTTGACGAGATAAGACGACGGGACGAGGCGGATACGGCCGAAGCTAGCCGAATCCTTATACAAATGTGTGAATGCTTTATTTCCAACACTCCCTCCCATTCATGCATTTATTATTAAATGATTCGTTCATTTCTTTAGGTTTACATAGGTTTTATATGTATGGCTAATTTTGATTCGTTATGCTCACGATTTTAATTTTAAGTAAATAATTGATTTTGGTTATAGAATTTTTTTTTTTTCTTGTTCGTGCATCTCATCGTACTCGTGGGTGACCTATGAAGTTTAAGCAGATTTATTTCCTGTAACAGAATTGAAATATTCATTAAGCTGACAGAATTTAACTTAGACATCTTAATTTCAGATCAGTTTATTTCCACTTCGTTTATTATTTCGTTTACTAGTCGTTTGTGATGTTCAAATGAAAGAGGTTTCGTAAATATGTCGGCGATTTGGTTTTTAGAGGATATCCAGTTTATCGTTATGTAGTTTCGGTTGACGCATTCCTTGACATAGTGCTCTCTTACTTCAGTCATATGTCTTAGTTTATTTCCCCCGCTCGTTTTTGCACTGGCTTCTGCGGCTTTATTGTCGCACCAAAGTTTCATGGGATAAAAACTGTTATTCAGTATCAGTTTTACTGATCTTTCTAATCCCACTAGTTCCTGACTTGCCTCGCTCATTGCTACGTATTCAGCCTGACAAGTTGATAACGCTACGTATGATTGTTTGTGCGTTCTCCATGCTACTGCATCGCCGAATAGTTTAATGAGGTATCCACACGTCGTTAAGGAATCCTTACAATCTGCGAAACTTGCATCTGAAAAGGCTTGCAGGTCATCTCGTTTTCCCCGATAATTTAAACATAAGTCCTTAGTCCCTTTCAAATACCTGAACACTCGTTTGACCATGTTAAAGTCTTCGGTTGTAGGATTTATTTGGTGTCTACTAAGGACATTCACTGCATATGATATATCAGGGCGAGTTGCACCCGCCAAATACAGTAAGCTCCCTATTGCTTCTCTATATGGTATATTTTCTTTCGTTTCTGTTTTCGTAAGGGTGATCGAGTCACATGATTCTTCTCGTAATTTTCGCTCGCGATTTCCTACTTGTGCGGTGACCATTGGCGTTCTTTGAGGATACATTTCGTTAAATTTAAATCGTTCCAGGATTTTGTCAATGTAACCTTCTTGGCTCAGAGTAATGATCTTATTTTTCTTGTCTCGCTTTATCGTTATGCCAAGAAATTCTTTTGGTTCACCCAGATTTGTCATTTCGAATTCGTTTTGCAGTTGGATTATTACTTCCTTTAATTTTTGTGAGTCATTGCTGGCTATTAGCATATCGTCAACATATAGCAGCAATATTAGGAATCGTTTTCTTTCTCTCCAAGTAAATAGACAGGGTTCTACTTCGTTAGTTTGCAGACCAATTTTCAAAGCTACCTTTGTGAATTCGTCGTTCCATCGTTTGGGACTTATCCGTAGCCCATACAGAGCTCGTTCTAGCTTACAAACTTTCGTTTGTCTCGTTTGTTCTGAATAATGAGCGCCCTCAGGAATTTCCATGTAAATTTCTTCTTCAATCGTGCCATTAAGAAAGGCCGTTTTAACGTCAAGTTGGAAAACTTCTAAATTGTATTTATTTATTATGGCAAGTACGCATCTTACTAGTGGCGGACGGGATACTGGAGCATAAGTTTCGAGCAGGTCATAATTGTTTCTGTCTTTAAAACCTCTAATCACCAGCCGAGCTTTATGTTTTTGGTGGCCATTCTTATCTAATTTTCGTTTAAACACCCATTTGGAATCTATTATATTTGCTTTATTTCCATTTGACATTCTCACTGGTCTATCGACAATCTTCCAAACCTTATTTTCGTTCATCGAGCTTAGTTCGTTATTTATTGCATTTTTCCACTCGATTCGTTCTTTAGATTGCATTGCTTCTGCCTATGAAATCGGATCTCTATTAATTTGCGCTAAGAGCACCTGGTATCCCTCAGCTTCTAGGTTTTCCAACCCTTTTTCTACTTCATTATTGATTTAGAAGGTGAACAATGCCTTACTTGTTTCGTCAAGACTTATTGATGATTCAGACAAGCTTGACTCGTTTGTTTTGTTGTCACTTCGTTGGGAGTCTTCTTCATGTTTGCCTATTCTTTTCTCTTCGTTACTAGATAAACTTTTCCTTGGTCTACCCCGTTTTCTTTTTGGTTCTCCCTCCGTTTTTGCGGTTCCGTCATTTCTTTCTTGTATTTCGCTTTCGAATTCTATAAACCATTTATTTTCATCTATTTCATCGTGAGCATTAGGCCAGTCCTTTATACTATCTTTCTCATATTTGTCGCCGTAAACCAACTTTTCGTTAAACCTAGCGTCTCTGCTCTCGTAGTATTTTCCTTCCTCTGGTTTCAAGAATTGGTACCCAAACGGGGTATACCCTACTAATATTACTCTTCGTCCTTCATACCTAAACTTGGGTCCTGTTTTTCTCTGAACTTTGATGTATGCCACACATCCAAATCGTTTAATTTGATTCATATAGCTATGATTTGGGGCGAATTTCTTAAGAGGAATCATCATATCGTTTGATTTGTGGGGGGTCCTATTGTAGGCATATACGGCTGCACCTAAAGCTATGTCCCACATACTCTCCGGAAGCTTGGAGTCATACATATAAGCTCTAACCTTCTTTTGGACTGTCTGGTTAAATCGTTCCGACACACCGTTGTGTTCTGGCGTGTCTGGGCATGAGAACTGTTGCTCAGTTCCTAATCTCTTCAAGACTTCTACTGTATAGCCACCTGTGTATTCAGTGCCTTGATCTGATCGTAAATAGGAAACTTTTGCATCTCGGCCAAGCAAGTTTCGTGCACTTCGTACAAAGGCTTCTAGACAATGCCCGGTTTCACTCTTCGCTCTCATTGGATAAGCCATAGCTAGCCGCGAATAATCGTCAATGAATACAGAGATGAATCTATAGTGTTTTGGATAGGAAGGAGGATTTATAATGCCCATCGTATCTGAGTGGATAATTTGCAATGCTTCTGTGGCTCTTCTTCGTGTTGAGGTAAAGGGTAATTTTCGGATCTTTGCTATCATGCACACTTCACAGTCCAAAATTGAATTGTCAAAAACTGTGTCTTGTAATAGTTTGTTTTGAGGGAATTGTTTTTGCATGCCAGAGCATTGCTTTGTTATTTTTCATGAATTTACTGTAATTTTTGTTGAATGGGTTTTCGTTTTCTGATAATTCTACGATCGGTAGTTCGTCTAGGTCGTCAAACTTTCTATCCCAGATAGTCGTATCAAAGTTTGAGTGCTCGTATGTGATTTTCCTTTCAGGTGTAGCAGTTTTGGACTCATCGTTGTTGTTGATTTGTTCGTCTTTGTTCAGGTAGTGCTCATCGTTTTCAACACCTATATCTAAATTCGCATCGTTTTGTTTTTCGTTTGAGTCTACCTTCTTTTCCAATTCCTTATTTGGATATTCGTTTCGTTTCATTTTATCATGGGCTGTTACACTTCGTGTATGATATCTTGGTTGTTCGTCTTTTTCTCCCATCGTTAGATTTACAATGATTCGTTTTGTTTCATCCGTGTTCCTACTGGTTTTCACATCGTTTTTATTTACCTCAAATTCTATTATCCAGAATGGTTTACTGTAAATTCCTGAGATAAACAACTCGTTGGAAATCGGGTCAAATATGTCGACTTTCTTATTGTCTAAATAAATGCCTAAACCTAATTCAGCGAATTTTCTGAGAGATAACAGGTTTTCAGAGAGAGACTTTGCACATATTACATTATCTAGCTCAATGAATCTATCATCGTCGAGGTTTAATTGAACTGATCCTGCTCCCTCCGTTTCTAAGTCTGCTTTAGAATTTTTGTTTGCACATTTAATCTTTCCTCTGTCTGATTGATCAAAGGTTTTGAAAATAATTTTTGAATTCGTTAAGTGTTCAGTTGCACCCGAGTCTGCTAGGAATTTAACAAATAATTTTTCTTCGTTTGCATCATTGAAGTTGTCCCTAGTTGCTCTCGTATTATCAATACCTCTTTTGTACTTTGTATCTACTGGTGCATCATGACTTTCACAATTTATAGAATAAAAATTCTCACCTTTATATTTACGTTGGTTCGTTGAGTCGTCCTTCTCTGAGTCTCTTCTCATCGTTTGGTTATTAGGTTTATTTTCTCTGTTGTTTTTATTATAGGCGTACGGGCCACCCTTATTTTTGTTTGTAGAGAATCTCGTTCGCTTGAATCCATTTCCTCTATCGTTCTCGTTATCTTTTCGTTTTAGTCCCCGGTACCTATTATTTGTTCCTCTCGTACTTTGTAATTTTTGTTTATAGTTATTGTTCCCATAGTCATTGTTTCTTTTGAAACCCCTATTTTCGTTTGTGTCTTCCTTTCTCAATCGTTCTATTCTGAGTGGGCATTGAGCGGCTTTGTGGTTAAAAAATTCATTGCATTCGTAGCATTTGTTTACGCCTTTTCCCTTATGTGGACAGTTTTGTATTATGTGTCCATAATCACCACACTCATAGCACCTGTCCTTGGGATCACGTCGCTGGATGTTCATAGCCGCTCTGTTAGGGTTTTGTCCGCTTTGTACCGTGTCTGCCTCAGTCTGTATGATAAAGTTTTTGAGCTGGTCATATGTCAGGCCTTTTCCTGTAGAGTTTCTCGTCATGAATTCTACAGCTTGCACTCCCGGTACTGTTGCCATGATGGCATTGTAGAAGGCATCACGTTTTTCTTCTTCGGTCAGGGAATTTGTATTTGGTAGGTTTTCATAGTTTCTCACTATTTCTTCAAACTTATCCCAGAACTCCGAGGCCTTCTCTCTGCCCGGAATATACTGCATACTGTAGAGTTGTTTTCTTATTGTTACTGAGGTTAGGTTCGTTTCGCATCGTTTTAGTTCCTTTATTTTGTTCAAGATTTCTATAGGATCTTTGATCCCTACTACCTTTGAGCGGTAGTTCTGGTCTAGGCGGTTGATTAATATGTCTCTGACTTTAAATCTATGCCTTTCTTTTGTGTTTTCATCGATAGTGTTATCAGGACTGAAATTCGGATCTATTGTGTATAACAAATCGTTGGTTCTCAATTCAGACGTAAAATAGTCATAGAAGTGTTCAAATTTCGTTTGTGGAGTGAGTTTGTAATCGCGTTTTGTTCCTGATTCTTTATTTATGATTTCGAATTTAATTGTTTCTTTCACTTCGTTTGTTAGAGATTTCGTTGAATTATCTTTATTGTTGCTGGTATTTGTGAAATTTTCCAGTTCTAATTTTACTAGTTTCGAGATTTGTTTTTCCATTTCTGATCCGTCTTGGGTTATCTTTGTTTGCTCGTTATTTTTCACCTCATCTTCATACTCATCGTCATCGGGTTCGTTTCTTTCAATCAAATTATTCATCAACTTATTGAACTCATTTATTTGATCACTCATCATCTCCCGGAACTTACGGCTTTCCTCTTGCATGATTTTTCTATGCTCGTTACTCTCCCTTTGTATTGTTTCCTGGACCATATTCATGCTTCTCTTCATTTCTGTCATGGTGTTTACCATGCCAATATTTGTTTTTATTGCTGAATTTATAAGTTCGAGGTACTTTTTGTTCAAGGACTTAAACTCATTGTAACTCGTTTCTCCTGAAGCATCGGACACATTTGGTTCAGGTTCGTTCGTTTTAGCTTTCACTTCTGTTTCGTCTCCTATCGTTACGTTACTTTGAGAGTTAGTTCTTTTCGTTTGCACGTGCCTTAAGGAGAATCGCGTCACTAGTTTCTGACCTTGTGGCCCGTGAGTCACTTTATCTTTCAAGGTTTGATACTCTAAATTAACCTTTTCTACTTTCAAGACTTTAGGTAGCTCAACACCTATTTTTATGGGTTTAGTTTGTAGCACTTCTTCGTTTTCTTTATCATGTCTCAATTCGTCCAGATCGTCTTCCCTTTCAAGGGATTTCTCCTCGTTCAGCAATTTCTCCTCTAGCTCCTGCGAGATCTCCTCTACGTGCTCTTCTTCCTGTTGGATTTGCGCCTCTGACACTTCCAGCACAGTACCATCTCGTTCGCATCGTCTAATCGAATCAATCATGAGTTTGCATTCGTCCTCGTCCATCGTTACTTTGGCTGTAAAATATTAATGTTTTCGTTCTAGTGGTTTGTCTGTGAAGTTATTGTTTTGGGGCTGTGCTCCTAAGCCGGTTGAACGAACACAAGTCATACCGACTTGGAACAGTGAAGACGTCCGTATCTGAACACAAGATTACTTCTGAATTCACCTTAGTCCCCGATACAATGGGCAACGCACTGCGCTGAGCACTGCATCGGTGACCCAACTAGGAAGTTTTCGTCCGAATAACTTAAATTGGTCTTAGACCATCTTTAAGAAGCTCAAGCTTGATCAAGCTTATTGATACCATAATTATGTATATTTTTGGAATGATACTTTAGTTTGTGCACACCTGCTTTGTATTCAATTCCTGTTTCTGTCGTGAACAGAATGTTATCGTCTTGTGTCGTTATCGTAATCTTTTCGTTTGGGTGGTTTTCCATCAGATGGAAAATTTCACTGTACTTCTCCACGAAGCTTTGCAGCAATTCATGTTCGTTTTCTGAAGTTAAGAAAATAGAGATTAGGTTAACCATGTGTAAAATCGATCGAATTGAGAATTTTTCTCTTAATTTCATTATTTCGTTTCATTTCGTTTCATTTCGTTTGCGCATTTATTTTCGTTATAGTCGACTGTACAGTCCGGACGCATTTGTTGCGTGCGCACATCGTTGTTTATATATACTGAGTTTGAATGAGCGCGGGGCCGCGGCGAGCCGCCCGTACTAGCGACATCTCTCGACTAAACTTCCGCCGAATCGCCTATGACATGCTTCTAACAAAGCCGATCCCAGCACCGGTTTTCTTTTTCTACATGCTCGAAATTCCAGTACTTACGGTTTATCTTGAGACTCTTCGTAATTTTATTTCTTTACTCACTCTTCTCAGACCTCTTGATGGGAATCTTTGTCTCCTCTATGGTTCCTTCAACTGATGGAGGACAAGTCCCCTCCTTGTACGCAGCAGCTCGCGATTCCATATTATATTGCTTTATTTAGTTACCGCGCACTATCATTTATTCACATTCCTCAGCGCAGTGGAAGCGTGCTGGGCCCATAACCTGTTAAGGTTGTACTGGGATGTGAATAATTTAAACTATATGAAATTATATAGCTGCTTTATTGAGAGCTCTCGTATACAGCACGTGATACGTCTCCTCGTTCGTAAGTAAGTGAGCTTTAGACAAAGAATAGGAAGGGGGAAGGCCCCGCTCGTCGTTGACGAGATGAGACGACGGGACGAGGCGGATACGGCCGAAGCTAGCCGAATCCTTATACAAATGTGTGAATGCTTTATTTCCAACAATGACAGATTTCCTTGATTTTATGAGCATCGTTACAATAGCTTTTCAATCTTAATGTGTTGGAAACTCGAATTCAATTCAATTCTTTAAGCTAGCAACTGTTTGATATTGTGCAACATGATATTTAATTATTCGAATTCAAATTGATAGCCCGGGAAGAAATTTTTATATATAGTCATATCTAATCATATATGATTTTATTATATATAATTATATATGGATTTTGTCCAGATATAATCATATATGAATTTTGTCTATATATAATTATATATGATTATTAGGGCCAGGAAGTTCGCGGATTGAGGTTAACAAGAAAACTCATAAAACGACCTCGGGTATTTCCGTGAGTCAGTCAATTTCATGTATGTCGATAATCGATTTGATATCGCTTTACTGCGACCTAAAGTTAGCTAATTAAATTTGGCGCCAATTTGTTGCAGGGTTAAGTTAGCTGCCTCGATCTTTTAAATATCGAGTGACAAATGCCGTAAAGACATATCCTAAAAATGAATACTGTGAAATACATTTCATACACAGAGACATTTCGATAGATATCGTCAGTGAGAATTCGAGGAAGCGAGAGTCAGAGAAAATTCTATGCTAATGTTTATCGAATCTATCACCGATTCAACGCGGATAATTTTGGAATATCTCGCTGACGATCTCGCTGGCCATCTCGCTGGCGATCTCGCTAGCCATCTCGCTGGCGATCTCGCTGACCGTCTCGCTGACCGTCTCGCTGGCGATCTCGCTGACGATCTCGCTGGCGATCTCGCTGGCGATCTCGCTGGCGATCTCGCTGGCGATCTCGCTGGCGATCTCGCTGACGATCTCGCTGGCGATCTCGCTGACGATCTCGCTGGCGATCTCGCTGACGATCTCGCTGGCGAT
This sequence comes from Rhogogaster chlorosoma, assembly GCA_944452935.1. Classification (NCBI taxonomy): domain Eukaryota; kingdom Metazoa; phylum Arthropoda; class Insecta; order Hymenoptera; family Tenthredinidae; genus Rhogogaster; species Rhogogaster chlorosoma. The sequence continues at coordinate 12,821,857 of OX101798.1, read as the reverse complement.
CTCGCTGACGATCTCGCTGGCGATCTCGCTGACGATCTCGCTGACGATCTCGCTCGTCATCTCGCTGACGATCTCGCTGGCGATCTCGCTGGCGATCTCGCTGACGATCTCGCTGGCGATCTCGCTGACGATCTCGCTGGCGATCTCGCTGACGATCTCGCTGGCGATCTCGCTGACCGTCTCGCTGACCGTCTCGCTGACCGTCTCGCTGGCGATCTCGCTGGCCGTCTCGCTGGCGATCTCGCTCGTCATCTCGCTGACGATCTCGCTGGCGATCTCGCTGGCGATCTCGCTGGCGATCTCGCTTATCGCTATCGAATCTATCACCGATTCAACGCGGATAATTTTGGAATATCTCGCTGACGATCTCGCTGGCCATCTCGCTGGCGATCTCGCTAGCCATCTCGCTGGCGATCTCGCTGACCGTCTCGCTGACCGTCTCGCTGGCGATCTCGCTGGCCGTCTCGCTGGCGATCTCGCTCGTCATCTCGCTGACGATCTCGCTGGCGATCTCGCTGGCGATCTCGCTGGCGATTATCGCTATCGAATCTATCACCGATTCAACGCGGATAATTTTGGAATATCTCGCTGACGATCTCGCTGGCCATCTCGCTGGCGATCTCGCTAGCCATCTCGCTGGCGATCTCGCTGACCGTCTCGCTGACCGTCTCGCTGGCGATCTCGCTCGTCATCTCGCTGACGATCTCGCTGGCGATCTCGCTGGCGATCTCGCTTATGATCCCGCTAGATATGAACATGAAACTGCTGTCCGCAGGCTGTGAATACTCTCGCGTCATTATAAATTTTTATGCCGGTTTAAGATTGAAGAATACACAAATTCGACGATATTATGCAACCGGTATTTTCCATCGTCTAATGCCTGAATATTACGATGGGCAAAAGACCGGGACCTGCAACTGTAGAGTAAAAATTGTAGAATTTTATCGCGCGAAAGAAACGATTTCTTAAAACTCTTTGGCTGCCAAGGAACAATTCCCTGTGCAATTTTTTCACGCAGAATTTGATACAATTGAGAATTCTATGCCAAGGTTTATCTAATCTATCGCCGATTCCACGCGGATAAATTTCTAATATCCAGCGGAATATCTCGCTGGCCGTCTCGCTGGCGATCTCGCTGGCCGTCTCGCTGGCGATCTCGCTGGTCATCTCGCTGAATATCTCGCTGACCATCTCGCTTACGATCTCGCTAGATATGAACATGAAACTGCTGTCCGCAGGCTGTAAATACTCTCATTAACTTATGCTCTTTATCGTTACTCTCTAAACTTTGATAAGGCGTCATTATAAATTTCTATGCCGGTTTAAGATTGAAGAATACACAAATCCGACGATATTATGCAACCGGTATTTTCCATCCATAAAAGACCAGGACCTGCAACTGCCGAGTAAAAATTGTAGAATTTTATCGCGCGAAAGAAACGATTTCTTAAAACTCTTTGGCTGCCAAGGAACAATTCCCTGTGCAATTCTTTCACGCAGAATTTGCTATAAGTTCGAATTCTATGCACAGGTTTATCGAATCTATTCAATTATTGAAATGAAGGGTTACAAATTTGTTTACATTTTCATGCGTAAAGCTTTTTCGGATATTACTAAAAATGTTTTTGTAATGGCTGAATGATCTTTCGACATGCTAAAGAATCAGTATTACGATCACAAAGTCAACAAATCATCTTAAATTTTTTTCTGTCAATCCGCAGAAATTATTCCACTTTATGTATCTACTGTTTTTGTCTATCCGTATATTAAAATTATTATTCGTAAATTGCACAAATATTTTGGATTTATTAAGTTTTGAAAAACTAGGAACAACATAGGAATAGTACAAATTTTTATTCATTTTTAGCTCTCTGCAGCTTGTCCGGGAACAATTTTTTGTTTTGGATTTTTTAAAGTATATAAAAACTGAGCAATACATTTCTTGAATTCATTTTTAGTCAGCTGATTAATTTGGTCCGTATTCTGCAACGTGAAATCTGAAAGATACATACTTCCTGTATAGAAAAATCAGATTGACGTAGTGTCATTAATAGAAATAATTATTACTTTCAACAGCATCCAGGATATTTAATGGAACAGGATTCAGATCACGAGCACCAACGACCATTCGTTTCAAATTTTCTTTACCAACTATACTGAGAAGCAATCGTCGAGTCATTTCTCTTGGTTTATTCTTGAAACGCACGATATCCTTCAATTCGATGAATTTTATGTAAACGTCATGTCCTTCTACCAATTTAACAATGTCTTCGTTCGGAGTAGCAGTAGCAGTAGTAGCAGTGGAAGTAGTCGGGATTGCGTCACGAGTAGCTGCAGCAGAAGTAGTGTAACTAGTAGTAGACGTAGCTGTATTAATAGGAGTTGCAGTAGTAAGATATAGATCAGGAGTAGCACTAGTCGTAGTTGTATCAGTAATAGTAGTAGTAATATTAAAATTTGGAGGAACTTGGACGCAAGCATCAGCATGGGAAGAATTATTCACAAAACCAGTAATAATTCCGGATGTATCAACGGTAAGGCTTTCCAACCAATTAACGTCTTCTATAAATTAAGGTAAGAGAACTCAAATTAATTCATGAATATAAAAAGAAAAAATTATAAATACTTTACCATTTTCTGCAACAATAACAGCGGATAGAAATTTTCTCCCCCATCGCACAGTCACACGATTGAATTCGAAGCGTTTGTAGATCCACGTTGACTGAATTACACTCGTCGATCGTGCATTAGGCCAAAAAACTAAGGCATGCATGATGAATTATGCACAAAAAATATCAATATAACAGATCTCACAGTTCAGTTAATTATGACAGTTGATGCGATTACCAGATATTTTTTGTTTTTGATTATTATACAGGGTGAATCATGTTGAGCGCCCAACATTAAGTGGGTGTATTCCTCTGCAAAATCTAAGACTGAATTTCCTTTAACAAAACTTACAGGGACTAATAGTTGCTGTTTTCTGAGCAAGACTTATATACTTATATTCTGTATATACGTGATTTATTGATTAGATGAAATTACGATCATTTAATATCTTTTGTAATTAATTATTGATATAATCGGTGCTTATATATATATAATATTTGTGTAAGACAAATAAGGTGTGGGGAATTGCAAAATAAAAATACAGAATTACGAAATTATGAAATATAAGAATAAAAATATATTCCGGATAAAAAATTTCGGATAAAGCGATCGTTTTACATGTTTCATCTAAACTGCATCCTGTTTTTTGAAGTTGCTTTATAGTTAGAACTAAGCAGGAGAATTTGGCAGCAATGTCTTCAAATTCTTTAAGATTTTCAGGCCTTTCTAAACTTTCATGCAATCATATCACAGCTTCGCTGTTTTCTTCGAGGTCCATAAAAACTTCTCTCACTTGGTCGTAGAAGATACAATAATATTGACAAGATCGAATCCATGTGCCCCATCTTGTAATTACTGGTCTTGGCGGTAAAGGAACATCTGGTAGAGCATTTTTGAATATATCATTCCGCGTTTTACATTTTGAGAAGACCTCTTTTGCACTAGCAACAACATCATTAATGTCTTCGTAGCACTCTCTAACTTTTTCGGCTATATTGTGACATGCGTGTGCCAAGCACGTGACGTTAACGAGTTTCGTATATGTTTCTTTGAGAATTCCTGCAAACGCTTTCATGTATGGAGCCGCATCAGTCAAATAGAGAAGAACTCTGTCAGGATTAAACCCTGCTGGCCAAAACTCGTTCAAGCTATCAATCACATACGTGGCCATATTAATAGCGTTTGGTGTCTTCACTTCACCACATTTGATCAGTCGCCCAATTGCAGGTTTGTCTTCATACAATGCACCAATGATAACATTGGTTACGCAGCGAAGTTTTGAATCTAGAGTTTCGTCTACTGAAACCCATACGGAACCATTCCCAATTTATTCTCGTATTGTCGCTAACGTTTCATTATATACGATAGGAACGTAAGTCTCGCTCATAGTTGTTGCGTCCGGAAGCTTATGCTTATCGTGTGACATATATATTTAGTGTAGAATCCCCTTGCTTCACAATGTTGACGATTAATCTTCACGATTACCTATTATGATATCCCTTTATCGAGAGTACTTCTCTATAACTAATACATGCAACATAAAAGTGTAGAGAATAAAATATAGCGAGAAAGACACAAGTACATAAAAGTGTAAGGAATAACATATGATCAATGTCGAACAGCGCAAGAGTAAAATATGGCAAATATATAAAAGAGTGTAAAATGGCTCAGTCCACAGGAGTAATGACGGAGATGCTGATATTCCGGACAGAATATACGAACACGACATTTCCCCTAAAAAAACGCCGAACTGATGACACATTCAACCGATGTGTGACTCTATTTCTTATCAACTTAAAAGTTCATAGAAAAAAAGAAGATTTTAAGTTAAAAAAAAATGATTTAAAATAGAAAAAACGTTGTCCGAAGTGCAGAAGAGTATCAAAGAAATTCAGAAATTGAAAAAAAACCATTAAATCTTTTATCAAACGTATTTTCGTCTAGGATAGAAATAAATAGAAAATATCTTAATCCTTTTTTGTAGAGAATATTATATTTCGTAATTTGCAGCCATTAATTGAACCGGATAGCCAGTACATGGAATCATTGAAAATAAAATACAAATATATCTAAAATTAAAATTTCGTTCGATAAACCAGCGTATTTTTTTAGACTAGGTTGTGGTTTAGGTTACTAGGTTGCACTTTTTAGCTGAGAATTTTTTTTTAAACAATTTGAATTCATTTATTATGCAGATTAGCCCGTGCATAAAACTATTGAATATTAAATGTCTCGAAGACTTAATATTACAAATTTGTATTTATTTTTAGCTCTCTGTAGCTTGACCGGGAATAATTTTTTGTGAGATTTTTTAAAGTATATAAGAACTGAGTAACACATTTCTTGAATTCATTTTTGGTCAGCTGATTAATTTGGTCCGTACTCTGCAACGTGAAATCTGAAAGATACATACTTACTGTATAGAAAAATCAGATTGACGTAGTTTCATGAATAGAAATAATTATTACTTTCAACAGCATCCAGGATGTTTGATGGAACAGGATTCAGATCACGAGCACTAACAACCATTCGTTTCAAATTTTATTAAAATAATTAATAAATAATTAATTAATAAATAAATAATTACTTTAATTAATTAATTTATCAATTTATTAATAATTAATTAATTTTCTTAATATATGATAGATTCAGTTTAAGTGCTACGCACAGTTTAGTCATTGAAAGAAGTAATACCTATTTTTCTGTACAACCACGAGTTAGCTCACGAATCCCGTTTAGTCTTTTATTCTATTCTATTTAGTGTGTGTGACGTAGGTCACGTTTATGGTTCGTTAAGTCTTTGAGACTTCGTCCCGGTAAATTTTGGCATTTTTAGTCGTATTGAAAACGGATTCCCGAGCAGACTCGTGATTAGATTGTGGATTATATTTGGTCTTGTAGCATGTTGTAGATTCTTTTAGATTTTATTTCTGCTTTTCTATTCTCTTTTATATTTATTCATACATAAGTCAAAAATTAGTGTCAACAACAGAAAAATAATGTTATCTCGAACATATATAACATTAATTATAAGCGTTACATGATATTTTATTAAATCATCTTGAATTCGTTTTTTGTAAAACAATATACACATAACAGTTAACTAATAAACAATTAACGACATATATTGAAAAATAAACAGGTTATGATTCAATAGAGTTTAAAAAAAAAAATAGATTAAAAGAAATAGACTACAAACTACGTATGTACAAACGTCAAAGATCGCCTGGGGTAGATATCTACCCCGGTTTGTACTTGTAGGGTTTAATTTTTTTATGAGAAATCTTATCTTGACCTCGAATGGATTTTGGAGAGAGGAATTCTCGGATATGAAAGTCAAAAATTGAAAAGTTGAACTCTTGGGTTTAATTTTTTTAATCTCTTATCAAATTATTCCATTGAATAACAGAAAAACGATAAAAAGACATTCGGGCAAGTAAGAGGACCATTAATTTAAAAAACATTTGCAAAATTTACCACATACATAGTAAAATTATCGAATGTAAAGCTCAGCCGGTTATTTCTCAGCATCGTTTTGTACGAGTTGAATGTTCGTTCGATTTCACTCGTGTTGATGGGTGCGAATCTCATTCTTATGGCGTCTTGTCGATTCCAGTTTGGTGGAAGTGTGTCCATTCGATTTTCTTGCAGACAATTGTTAATTTCCTTGAGATGATGAGAAAACCCTGTGTTGCGATCTAATACTGATATTAATTTTTCTTTTACAGCTGGGTGTGCATCCGGATTTTCAAGGATCTCGTATTTAACATTGTTGATAATTTGGCAGCCAGTTTTCAACGAAAGGTTCCTTTTTTCTAAACATTCAATATAATTCACCAAACAGGAATAATGGGAATCTATATCGATAAAATCTTGCTTGGTGTGTCTTCTCAGAAAGTTTCGCTTCGCATTTAGTACTACCACAGCATTATCGTTAATTTGATCGATCACTCTTTTCACGTTATCAAAATTTTGACTGTAGTAGGTTGCTGCCTTTAGCCATGTGCCCCAGCGCGTTACAACTGGTGATGGTGGTAATTGAATTCCAGGAAGTATTTGGCGGAAAAGATCAACTCGCGTTGGTGCTTTAGAAAATACTAGTTTTGTGTCAGCGATGATATCATTAGCATCATTGTACAATTCACGAATTTTTTCCGCAACCCTGTGAAGTCCATGGGCTAAACATGTACAATGAATGAGCTTCGGATATATTCTACAGAGATTTTGAGCCGATAAAGTCATGTAAGGCGCAGCATCCGTCAAATACAGGAAAACTTTATTGTTTTCTATACCATGAGGCCACAAAATATTTAAACTTCGGTTGACAAAGTCCACAATATGATTTGCATCGGCTGCTGCAAGCTTTTCGACATTTATTAAACGCGGAGTACTTGGTTGGTTTGGTAACAGAGGAGCAACTATGGCATGTGCAACACATCGCTTCATAGAATCTGTAGTTTCATCTACAGATATATAAATAGGGTTGTCGCCAATTTCTGCACGAATCTTGTTTAATTTTTCTTCATAAATTTTCACGACGTAATTATTTCGCAGAGTAGATTCATCCGGGAATACACGTTGAGTGTATTTTTCCAAAAACTCGACGAATCGTCCGTGATTAAGTTTTTCTAACGGAATATCTGCTTCCAGAAAAACTGAGCATACCTCTTTAAAGAATGGATTTTCACGATCGCTACAACTTTCCCACGATTCTTCCGATGGATTAGCTGGTTGCCGTCTTCGTTGAGAATTACCGAGGTGTATATGGGTCAAAGTATGACGACGAATGTCAGTCAAATTGACAGACAAAATTTTAGAGCAGCATGCCAAGCAACGTACATGTAAATTACAAACTTGCCATTCCGAAGGATCTAATGCCAATGAATTTGAAATTCGCTGCCAGTTTTGTACAAAATTTTGCTGCGGATCCATTTATATTGAGGTTATTAATAATTTACTAAAGAACAACAGCAATATTATTTTATTTTTTAGATCTGAAGTTGGCGATGAAAAACAATTGCATTTAATGCACGATCCACGAGTGTAATTCAGTCAACGTTGATCAACAAGCGCTGTTTATAGGTTTCTATTTAATAAATCAAAGTTGACCTTTAAATGATCTTGATACTTGAACTTTAAAAAAAATTCAAGTAAACTATCTTATGTCCCCCTCTAAACCATGAAAATAATGTATTCAACATTTTTTATTATCTCGCTTCGTTTTGTAGAAAATTTCCTGGGTCACTATCAATGCCTCACCCTGTATAATATATATATATATATTGAGACCCTGTATAATATATATATATATATATTGAGTAAATCAATTTAAACGAGGCTTTTGACTCATCCCACCTTTACAAGAAAGCATTTTTTTATTCTGTATCCAACACTCTCATGCCTGGTTTCATAAACGCTGGGATCCCAGCGATCAGTGGGAAAATTTATCCCATGGGTTTTCTGTCAAATGTTTCATAGCAATTGTATCCGCTCTATGGCAGCAGATTAACATAATATATTCAAGTTCGTTAAAAAAATTGTTGGAAATAAAATATAATCCGCGCGGCAATTGTCAGACGCGTGTACAATTGAAGATAGGCGCAGTTCTGCTGCCATAGAGCGGATACAATTGCTATGAAACATTTGACAGAAAACCCATGGGATAAATTTTCCCACTGATCGCTGGGATCCCAGCGTTTATGAAACCGGGCATCAATGTGTGTTTGAAATTGGCGGTACGGGCGATCAGCCGGCAGGTGGGGGGCAGCTGGTTGAGCTACGACTCACCAGAGGCGCTGTACGATATATCCGGTACGATCGCAGGCCATAAATGTCGCGGGTGAAGTTTACTAGCGAGCGTGAGTCTTCAGTATCACCATGTGACAAGTTAATTATTACTGAGTTAGTGAATCGATTTCTCAGACTGGCTCCTATCGGTAAAAGTGCACCAACTGAACACCTCTGTGTACCTAGCCCCCCCACTTTTGAGAAAATGAAAAACATAGTGTTCAAAATTACGAGCTATTTAAGAGCTCTCCGAATACTCAAGTCGCGATTTTTGAGCTCCAACCACTGACCAGGAATTCGTGTTTTTGAGTGGGGGGGCCGAAAACGTACGTAGTCAGCCCCCCCACCACTTGAAAGTGCATTAAAAAAAAAAAAAAAAAATACAGGAATTACGAGCTATTTATGAGCTATCGATTCCCCCCAGTTTCGATTTTTGAGCTGCAACCCCTAAGAAGTGGGAAGCAAAAAACAGCTTCCGCGGTGGACATCAGCCCATCCACCGCTTAATAAGTGAGTGAAAAAAAAAAAAAATACGGGAATTACAAGCTATTTATGAGCTATCGATTCCCCCCAGTTTCGATTTTCGAGCTGCAACCCCTAAGAAGTGGGAAGCAAAAACCGGCTTTCGCGGCGGACATCAGCCCCCCCACCCCCTAATAAGTGAGTGAAAAAAAAAAAAAAAATACAGGAATTACGAGCTATTCATGAGCTATCGATTCCCCCCAGTTTCGATTTTCGAGCTGCAACCCCTAAGAAGTGGGAAGCAAAAAACAGCTTCCGCGGCGGACATCAGCCCATCCACCGCTTAATGAGTGAAAAAAAAAAAAAAAACGGGAATTACGAGCTATTTATGAGCTATCGATTCCCCCTAGTTTCGATTTTCAAGCTGCAACCCCTAAGCAGTTGGAAGCAAGAAACAGCTCCCACGCGGATATCAGCCCCCCCACCCCCTAATAAGTGAGTGAAAAAAAAAAAAAAAAAATACAGGAATTACGAGCTATTTATGAGCTATCGATTCCCCCCAGTTTCGATTTTTGAGCTGCAACCCCTAAGAAGTGGGAAGCAAAAAACAGCTTCCGCGGTGGACATCGGCCCATCCACCGCTTAAGGGGGTATATACACCTTTGAATTTTGAAAAAATGGATTTTGTGTTTTTTGCATTTTTGGAACATTAGGGATGTAAACTATCTGTAAAAAAATCATCATGTGAAAATATGTAAAAATGAAGAAGTTACAGCGATTTTTTGAAATTTTTTGAAATTTAAAAAAAAATCAATCTTGTATTTTTTGCATTTTTGGAGCACTAGAGGTTTAAACTATCTGTCTTACTATTAAAATGCTTACGGAACAACCCCAAATCAGTTCAAGGTATAAAAACAGCTATATGGACTATATGGTACCACAAGTCTTCGACAGACGATAAGCCGCAGCACCATCTCTACCCGGAGGGTCGAGACTCTTGGTGTAAGTATCAACAGGCAATTGCAGTTCGAACAGTTAAGACATTCAAACACCGGGCTAATCTCCCAGAAATTGAGATGAATGAGGTCAGACCAGTCTCCGTTGACCTCAGCGACAAGGCATTACTAAAGCGCTGTGTCGGAGGTAAGACACAGCATACGAGCGAGTCCTAAGACTTTATTTTCAGGTCGTGACGTCCTTCAAGTTGGAGCCAACATTGCAGCGATCAACTCCCAAAGTCAACGAGGTATGTTGAGAATCATGCAGAAATTTTCAGTAGAGGCAAGACGCTACGCTGTCGCTGCAGCGAAACTACAGGGCTAAGCCCGAATCGAAGTTGTCGATAGGCGAGCGGAGCAGAGGACCAAGGAAGCTCGTGTTGCTCTGAGGTAACTACGGACAAACCCACAGGAGGAGGCCATCGAGGTGGAAGGTAGCAGTTATGAACCAGGTGCTTTTTAGAAATAAGGCAACGCAGGACTTAGGCGACGTCGCAAAACAAGCTTTTAACTTTACCTGCGTTGGTCCAACGCCTGGATCAAAAAGAAGGATGGAAAACTGTTTTGCATTATTAATTCACTTGATAGATCATAGAGATGTATTATAGTAGTTTATCGGCATCCAGAACCATCAACGTAGTGATAAAGTTTAAAAGTTAATTTCTGAACAATCACTATTTTGACCGGTTGTCGTAAAGAATAAAATCAACCGTTGGACCGATCTTTGATTTTTTGGTCTTGAATTATTCATGAGAGATGCCTCTATCAGATGAACATAGAACTTTTTGATAAACCCATTTTTAGTTGAGATAATAGAAAAATGAGCCAAAATTTTGTCAAAATAAAAAAAAAAAATCGAAAAAATTCAATAACTCAAGTAATTCTTGCAATATCAAAAAGTTCTATGTTCATCTGATAGAGGCATGTCTTATGAACAATTGAGGACCAAAAATTCTTAGATCGGTCCAACTCTGGTTCTGATTCTTTACGACAACCAAGTGGTTTTGTCTTTTCTTGTCTTCAGCGCAACCACTATTAGACTGAAAGTAATACATGATGTAAAATATGGATAATAAGGGTCAAACCCTCCTCAAACATGATGATTTTTTTCAATTTGTTCAGAGTCTTCAAGTTGCAGAAAAAAAAAAATTGTTTTTCAGAAATTCAACCCATTTAAAGGTGTATATACCCCCTTAATAAGTGAGTGAAAAAAAAAAAAAAATACGGGAATTACGAGCTATTTATGAGCTATCGATTCCCCCCAGTTTCGATTTTCGAGCTGCAACCCCTAAGAAGTGGGAAGCAAAAAACAGCGTTCACGGTGGACATCAGCCTCCCCACCCCCTAATCAGTGAGTGAAAAAAAAAAAAAAAATACAGGAATTACGAGCCATTTATGAGCTATCGATTCCCCCCAGTTTCGATTTTTGAGCTGCAACCCCTAAGAAGTGGGAAGCAAAAAACAGCTTCCGCGGCGGACATCAGCCCATCCACCGCTTAATAAGTGAGTGAAAAAAAAAATAAAAAATACAGGAATTACGAGCTATTTATGAGCTGTCGATTCCCCCCAGTTTGGATTTTTGAGCTGCAACCCCTAAGAAGTTGAAAGCAAAAAACAGCTTCCGCAGCGGACATCAGCCCCTCCACCCCTTAATAAGTGAGTAAAAAAAAAAATTAAAAATACAGGAATTACGAGCTATTTATGAGCTATCGATTCCCCCCAGTTTCGATTTTTGAGCTGCAACCCCTAAGAAGTTGGAAGCAAAAAACAGCTTTCGCAGCACTGCATTTGGTGGCTGATTGACATTGTTGCATTATAATAGCAACTTATAGATTTCTGATCGCGTTTGCGATCGCTCCTATTGTCCTAATTTTTTTTATACTTCCAATAAAAAAAAAGGGAGCCAGACATCCAGACATAAAATATTCTCAATTCTTCAGTCTTCTCCAGGAGTTGTAGGCGACAATAAGTATTATATTTGCTTATGCAATTTTATCGTGATATATGAAGTGCTATATTTGCTTATGCAATTTCAACGTGATATATCAAGTATTATATTCGCTTCTTCAGTTTTAACGTGATCTATATACCGGGAGTTTTCGTAGAAGAGCATTTGCGGAAATTGGAGTAAAACAGTATCATAAGCCGCTTAACATGTGTAAGACAGTCCAATCATTTTAGTCATAAGTATGGCTTCAGTACCAAAAAAGTGCAAGCGTCAATTTTTTTTGTTGTTTGCTTCATTTCGACGTCCTGAAAAATATATTGAAAATCGACAACCAGATCGCGTTCGCGTTAATAAATATTTTAGGTTAAAGGTCAACAAATTCGGTTTCTTGCAAATATCTCGCTTCCGATGGCTTGAAGACCAATCGAGGTGGTTATCAAAATTGAAGATGACAAAATTTTACACAAAAAAAGTTGAATTCATTTTTCACGTACAATGGACGATTTACGGAATATAGGGTGAAGAATATCTATGAGGTACGTAGTGTCTGTTACCGCACCATTTTTTACGTATTTTTACGAATATCTCGCTTCTTATGGCTCGGAGACAAATTAAGGTAAGGATAAAAAAAAAAAAGATTACAAAATTTCCAACAAAAAAGGTCTGATCCATTTTTTACGTATAACGAACTGTTTACCAAAAAACCTGCTCCGCTATAACGTCCGTAGTATCCGTTGTCGCACCACTTTCGAAGAATTTTTGCGAATATCTCGCTTTCCATGGCTCGGAGACCAATTGAGGAAGATATCGAAATTCAAGATTATGAAATTTCACACACAAAAGATTGTGTTCATTTTTTTACATACAACGAACCGTTTAGATTAAAAAAGAGTGCGTGCAACTCACATGCGGCAGAAATGGTTCAAGGGAACGGGTATTTTTCTTCGAATTGAGCATCGTTTTCGTCGTTTTACTCTTGAACCAAAAAGAAAATCGAATTTTACCAAAATGAAGTTTCATTTTATTTATTTTTTACTACAAAAAACCACTATTCAGCAAATGATTACATTTTTTTTTTTTCAAAATAAAACTAAAAAATTCTTTAGCATTCTCATCGCATTTTCAAATTATAATTCGTAAAATAAAACGAAACTTCATTTTGGTAAAATTCGATTTTCTTTCTGGTTCAAGAGTAAAACGACGAAAACGATGCTCAATTCGAAAAAAAACACCCGTTCCCTTGAACCATTTCTGCCGCATGTGAGTTGCACGCACTCTTTTTTTATCTAAACGGTTCGTTGTAAGTAAAAAAATGAACACAATCTTTTCTGTGTGAAACTTCATAATCTTGAATTTCGATCTCTTCCTAAATTCGTCTCCGAGCCATGGAAAGCGAGATATTCGCAAAAATTCTTCGAAAGTGTTGCGTGAACGGACGCTACGGACGTTATAGCGGAGCAGGTTTTTTGGTAAACAGTTCCTTATACGTAAAAAATGGATCAGACCTTTTTTGTTGGAAATTTCGTAATCTTTCTTTTTGATCCTTACCTTAATTTGTTTCCGAGCCATAGGAAGCGTCAATTCGTCAAAATACATAAAAAGTGGTGCAGTAACGGACACTACGCACGTCATAGATAATCTTCACCCAATATTCCGAAAATCGTCCATTGTACGTAAAAAATGAATGAACCTTTTTTGTGGGAAATGTTGTCATTTTCAATTTTGATACGCGCCTCGATTGGTCTTTGAGCCATAGGAAGCAAGATATTCGCAAAAAACCGAATTTGTTAACCTTTGACTGTGAATATTTATTAACGCGAACGCGATCCAAGTGCCGATTTTCAATATGTTTTTCAGAACGTCAAAATAAAGCGATCAAGCGATCGAAAAAAATAAAAAATTGAAGCTTGCACTTTTTTGGTACTGAAAACCTATAATGACTGGACTAACACAATATCTCTTTATCTATATTTCACGTTTTGAATTGCCTATGATTCTGTTATGTTTCAATTTCCAATCTTCCTCAAATATAGTATGAGGTATTTCATGCCAACTCGACCAATGATTTTGCCTCACCATTTTGTATTCGAATCATATTTTTTCGTACGGTTACCTCAACTTCAACACCCACTTATGAATTGTTTCAGATTTTTTTCCGTATAGCGATATTTACTTTCGAAACTTCTAACAGAAAGCCACTTTGGAGTTTTTTGAAGAATACCTACTCGAAGGTGGAAACTACTTTCCTTATATATTTATTCTACTGATTTAAGAAAAAATGATTCCATAAACGAGGCGGATAATGGCTGTCAGAATTTTAATACCGATAAATTTTATCCTTCGGATAATGGGTTGTAACCATCAGAGATACGATTGATTTAATTTCCGAAAATTTTAGCCGAAAAAATTCTGGGAGCCATTATTCACCATGTTTACTGAATAATTTTTTCTTAATCAGAAAAATACATATAAGGAAAATGGTTTCCACTTTCGAATAGGGGTCCAAATGACCGTCTTCCGACACCGAATTTTAGAGATTATTTTCAAAAAAACTCAAAAGTGTCTATCTGTTGGAAGTTTCGAACATTCGTGAATGTATGACGCTTCGGAAAAAAATTTGAAAAAATTCATGAGTGGCTGTTAGAGTCGGGGTAATCGTATAAAAAATTGTGATACGGATAAAAAATGATGAGGGGAAATCATTGTCCGAGTTGGCATGAAATACCTCATGTATACATGATGATTCGCGAAACAGTACACTCGTCGTGTCGAGCGTGAAACGATAGGTGCCAACTATGATCTTTTTACAATGCTATTGGTGTGGAAGGCGAATGATAGTTGGCATCTACAGATTCATGCAGTCGGCACTGAATGTACCGCTTCATGATATCATCACAATATATATGGGGCTGTTCATGTCACATCATCTACCCTCCAGACCTCACTATGTCCGATTCGATCCGTGATTTTTCATATTATTGCCCTAGCTTTGAAACAATTTTCCCAATTTTATCAGAATTTTCGAACCAAGCCTTTTCCCGTTATGAATGTTTTTGGTTCTAAGATTCTGCCCATCTAGTAAAATCTGAAAAAATTCACAAAAATGTAGTGGATGACATAGTACAGCCCCCGATCTTCAGAAATGTGGAGAACATTTTTTTAAGGATGATTCGTAGAGTACAATCGGCTTCGAAACAATAAGAGAGACAAGAACCGAATTTAATAACTTTGGATGATATTAATGCGAAAAATGATTGAATAATATCGAGGAGCGCATATTCCCACAACCTTAGAAAATAAAAAAACTCAATTTAGTGACAGAATTTCGAAAATGCCAACCATCATGAAAAGTTGTAAAAACATTTTACAAGTATGTGCAGCTCACAACGATGAAAATTCTTCATTTTTGATCCGATTTCAAAATTTCAGGGTTTGTTATACTCAGTGATAAAATCTCTACGAATTCCCTGAAAATTTTTCGCATAAAACACTCATATTTGAGTAAAAAATGTAACAATATATGTATAATATGAATCTCAGAATGCATTCGGATTGTGAAAAACTGAATTTTTACTTAATATGAGTATTTTATGCAAAACTTTTTTAGGGAATTCGTAGAGATTTTATCACTGAGTATAAGAAACCCTGAAAGTTTGAAATTGGATAAAAAAATGAACAATTTTCATCGTGGTGAGCAAAATGTTTTTACAACTTTTCATGATTGTTGGTATTTTCGAAATCCTGTCACTAAATTGAGTTTTTTTAATTTCTAAGCTTGTGGGAATATCCGCTCCTCGATATTATTCAATCATTTTTCGCATTAATATCATCCAAAATTATCAAATTCAGTTTTTGTCTGTCTTATTGGTTTGGTGCAGATTGTACCTATAAATCATCCTTAAATATCGTTTGTCATCAAAATCAGTGAACCATTAGCAGAAAATCCTGGATGAGCGAGAATATATTCAAGAGTTTGACAGAATTGGAAATTTGTGACTTTTGTGTGAACATTGCTTGCGTTATCTGTGAACTATAATAACAGTGACCATGAAACGAGGAAGACCATCTACATTGGATAAAGATGCAATTGTATCAGCCGTAGTAGCGCATAAATCGGAAATTATAAACGATGAAGGGAAAATTACTTCTAAACAGAATGAAGTATGGGAGTTAGTTGCAGGTGAACTAAATAATGTAATTAAACCGCACGCTTTATTTACAGTTGTTGTGAATAATCGATATAATTTAAGAGATCTTCTAACTCCTCCGCAAGAACCTGAACATCCGTCAATTTCTGTCCATGAAGGCGATATAAGTATTTTGGAATCATCGACAGCATCTGTAACTGAAGAGAATGATGATCAAATTGTGGAAATTACATTTGACAGAGCTGAATTAGAAACATTGCTCATAACAAAACAATACAGCCGATCAGAAAAAGACACACCTCACCTAAAATTCCGCCAATATTTGGTCTTACAGCCAGGTAAATGGCAGGAAGCCATTACGAAGAAGCTCTGGGAGGCCTGTAAGAAAAAATGTGCTTTTCAATTCAAGAGAAACAAGATTTATAACGATAAGCTCGAGATGTTAGGAAAGTGTAATTGTGGTGCCATTTTCAAAGGATCGGTCGAACGATTGAATTTGAAGTCGGAATCGAATAAGATGACGTGTGCGATCACTAGCGGCAATGGGTCATGCGGAAAGCGTTACTTACGTGATCCGATTCGACGGGAAATCGGCCAAATTTTATGCGACACTAACAAGACTGCAGAAGTTCATCGAGCCAGCGAAGCTAACCGAATCATGTGTCCGAATGATCCAGAACCTCCGCATTTATATACAGCTGAGGCATTGCGCAAAGCGAAAGAAGAATATCAAAGATCGCTTACCCTGCACAAAAACCCAGTAACTTCGATTGAGCTTGCACAACTGACCTCGCTAAAATATTGTATCCATACGGTCTGTAAAAATCCTTTTTATGTGCATTACTGGTCCAACTTTCAAACAAATGTCTACAGGCAGTATAGTCTTACAGAGCCATCGTCTGTGGCGATTGATGCAACTGGCAGTTTGGTTAGAAAGATTTTGCGTGCTGATGGTAGTAAGTCTAAGCATATTTTCCTATATACGTGTGTCGTTAATTCGTGTAGTGGCGAAAAATTTCCAATTACGCAAATGCTCAGTGAGTCACACACGACCAGCTCCATATCCCATTGGCTGACAGAATGGATAGGAACTGGAGCTCCACCTCCGAAAGAGGTAACATGTGACGCTTCAAAAGCCTTGCTATTAGGAGCAATTAAGACGTTGACAAACTGCAGGTCCATCGACGATTATGCAAACCAGTGTTGGGGCACTTCTGATCTGCCTGACTGCTACATCCGCATAGATGTCGCACATTTCATCAAAACCTACGCCAATTTCCTGAAAATAGCGAATCCCAGGATTAAAAAATTCTATTTGGCGTGCTTAGGCCAGCTTATACTCACCCGCAACATTGATGATGCGCAAGAAATACTATTTTCTATATTATCGATCGCTCGAAGCGAAACGGAAGGTGTACTTGAAGACGGGCAGACATCATTGTGTGAGATTCACAAGAGCGCAATGAAACATATTCTGACTGCGAATGCCCTGGAAGATTTCGTAGAGGATGCCGGTAGTACATCGAATAATGAACTGGAGGATCTAGGCGCAGAGTCCAATAACTGGCATGATTGGGCAGCAGAAGTTTCAAATAAAGTAATGAGAGAATTGCGCGACACTGGTGACAGAGAAAATGCCCACTACTTACCCCAATTTGCTGACCGTCTGTTGAAAGATGTGAAGTGGTTGCCGTTATGGAGCTGCGTCTGTCGCGATAATTTCGGCTATGGCAGAGTACCTGCATCCAGCGCAGCTGTAGAGGCAGAATTTAATAATATTAAAACCAGGTTGCTTGCTAACGTGACATTGCCCATGCGAGCTGATATATTCTTAAAAAAGCATACAGAGCACATCGATGGTCGATTAAAAATTATTAGTGCGCGAGCTGCAGAAGTCCAGAATGAAGCGACCAAAAATATAGATGAAACACTTGCTGAACCAGGTTCCGTCAACCCTATAAGTAATGATAGGAACATAGAATGTCCGGCTTGCGCTATGGGCAATATGCCTACTGGTGCACATACGTGTGTTGTATGCGGAGTATTCGTGCATGGCATCGACGAATGTTCCAAGTTGATGGAAAACGAAGAAGAGGGCTACGGACAGAAACGACTCTGTAAGCCATGTGCCAAGGTACCTGAAAAAAATACGGTTGACATTTTAAATTGCAGAGAACAAGAGAACTGGGGCGGGTTATCAGTGGAGCCTACAAAAAAAAAGTCAAGGTATCTGCAAAATAATTTCACGGAAAATGAATTCATTTTGCACGATAAAATAAAGAAGATTCCCACGTTGAAAAATGGTAGTTCTTTGACGTTGAAGGCCACTTCTTTGAAAGGCAAAAAGGTTACCTTGTGTAACACGTGTGCTTTTGACAGCGTGTCTCAAATTTTCCTGACGGCCACATTTGACAGTCTTGAGTTCCAAGATGAATGTCGTCGGCTGGGTCAAACAAGTTCCTTTTTTAAAATGATCCATGATTGTTTAACCAAAGGAATTACTAAACATACCTACCACTTAAGAGCAGAGTCTCTGGTTTGCGCCTTTCCATCACAAGAAGGTCCCCATAATTCGGTACTAGTCAAATGTGAAGTGACTGTGGGACACTTGTGCAAACTGCTGTTTAAAGGGGTTCCGAGTGTATCGGAAGTGTCGTCATGCGATGAGGGCTGTGCACCTAGGCATAAGCCATTCGAAACTCTGTCGATCTACCCGAACTACCTGCTTCAAAAAGATTTTGATGGACTTGTCGAGGAAAACTTTTTGCTTTCAAGCGGTGGCAGTCACTGTTATCGCAAGGGCTGTCTCGGAATCGAAACAACTGCTCCACCTACGGCAGGTAAAAAAAATTCCATTTTTCGATAATAATTTTTTTGTTTTGTTCCGAGAAATCATTCTTTAACCAAAAATTATGAAAAATTAACGTAAAAGCTGACATGAGCAAAAGTTAAGGAATTTTTAAGGAACTCCTGGACTTCGAGGATTGCTGGACACCGTGTGTATAAGAGGGCTAGAATTTCCCTTGCGGGTCTTCTTGATGATACCTGCAAATTAATAATGAGTCAATATACATATTGTTTCAGCAAGCTATATAATTTGCGAGGTGTATGAAGATTTCGTCATACCAAAAACAATTATCCGAGAGCGTGAAACTTCTACTGAACTATCGGAGGTGGAGAAGATACGCGGTATAGGCAGGGATATCGAAATGATTGATACCGCTACTAAACTCTGCAACATTCCGACGCAAATGAAGCTTTCTTTCATGCCCAAGCCATACAAATTGCGAGGCATAGTTCACTGGACTCCTCCACTGACTCTTCCAGGACTATCGACCCGTAGGTCAGATCCTCTGAGGGCTATGGGTCATTATACTGCATTGTGTTTCCGACCAGACGGATCATGGGTGCAGTATGATGACACACAAAACAGTGGGGAAACGATGTCCAAGGACTTTGCTGCTAGGATCCAACTGATTATATACTCGGTGTAACAGACGAACCTGAAAATGATAATATATTTTTTTAATATCCTATTGATAATATACAGTGATATCAATTGATGAATTAGATAAAATAATACATACCTGTTAATCCCCCTAGCGTAAATAAAAATATGAATCCTAAAGTTCATAATATTGATGGGTTAAAAATTAATTGTGATTCATACAAACTTTAAAATTTTAATTCCTGTAATAATAATAATAATAATCATAATAATAATCATAACAACAACAACAACAATAATAATAATCGGAATAAATGTTGTCTTATAAGTTAATTAATAATATATATAATATTAATATATATATATATATATAATATTATTAATATCGATAAATATATTTACCAATATTCGTTTCCATCGTTTCTGAGCGACAAGCCTATTAATCTGAATAGAATGATCTAGTTGCTTCCGTTTTCAATATTATATGTAATCTATCATTTTATTTAAACTAGGAATAAGAAAAGAAAAGACTATAAGCTAATATTATAAGTTAAATATATAAATATTATAATATTATAAGACTAAGACTATATTGAAAGAGTTAAAATTGGAACCAAACTATTTAACAAATAAGACTAAGATAAGGTGAACACAATAAAATACTATCAAATACAAATAAGAGCAGAAAATATCATAAAAGACAACTAGGACTACGCATTTATACCAAGAGAGCTGAAAGTTGTAACTTATAATATGATTAACTCCCGCAGCGAGTAAATAATAATAAATATTTATTATTCAAACAACCAGAATCACCCACGTAGTTTTGGTTTCTTATTTGATTGAAACTTTGTCCGAAGGTAGATTAGTAGCCGGAATTATTGGTTACGTATATTTTTTGTTATTGCCAGAACTTGAGTTCGATAGGGTTTATCAACAAAGTTTCGAACGACAGAATCTAAATGAAGCATAAACACAGGAGTAAACGTTCGCGATTAATTAAGATTACAGTAATATAAATGGATATGGGGCATTCCACGTCAAATTTCCAGCCCATGTCCCTCAACCCCTTCGATTTCAATAAATTTTTTGTATGATGTTTCTACAGATCCGAAGAATTGCAACACTTTTAGGACCTTTTTTTTTCACTACTAGAGAGGAGTGGTGATCCCCAAATCTCGGAGAACCAACTCCGAAAACGCGCTTTTTAAAAATCTCAAAAATTCATACAGATTCCACAATTTAAAATATGATTTTGAGTGCGACCGGATAATGTGATCTCAGTATTTATTATTTTTCGCGAATTTTTGGTTTCAGAATTCATATTTGTTTATTTTTTTTTGGCATGAAACGGTAATTTTTCGAAAAAAATAAAATAAAAAACGGAAGAATCCAAATGTTTGGAGCATTATTATTTCATGCAAAAAAAAAAAAAATAGAAAAAATTTGTATTGTGACGTGAATAATCTCAAAGTCCGCAAAAAAATAGCAAATACTGAGGTCACATTATAACGTGGTGCTTAAAAATCATATTTTAGATCATAGAATTAGTGTCACTTTTTTCAGATTTCTAAAATGCGCGTTTTCGGGATTGGTTTTTTGACGGTTGAGGATCCCTGCTTCCTTGCTTGATGTTATGAATTTTCAATGCACAGTCCCGGACTTCCATACTTTCGAACGTTCACATACTAAATTTTGATATACTTGCACCATTTATTTTGATGGGAAGCTTGGTATATATGCGAGATCAGAACAAATATGTTCTATCAGTACATATATCTCAACTATAATAGTACGTTTATTGGACTCTTTCATTTTGATCGTTTTGAGGATGATTCGGACCATCAGTTCAAGAGGCAGACATGAACAAATGATTTAGCACACGTTTATATTTTTACATTTTTAAAGCGCTGTATCTGAAAATCGCAGCGACGTAGGACCTTCATTAACTGGACCAAATCGATTCGTATTGATCTGAACTTTCATCCCTATCGATATGAAACATGAAGAAATCATATACCGAAATGGCCACCAGCTCCCTAGCTATAGTACTATACTCAGATAATCTGAAACTGATAACCAGTGAAATTCAATAACACCCTACCACAATTGAAAATTTCTAAAACAAATAAATATGGATATATTGAACGTTTTTCCTAATCTAGTTAATGTATCCAGCGCTGCGCAGGAAGGATTCTGCGAAACGTTCCCTGCGCTGCGCAGGAAAGATTCTGCGAAACGTTCCCTGCGCATACACTTTTATCGCAGAAGACTGAATTTAAAAAAAAAAACATATTCTACCATAATCTACAATTGGTAGTATTACTTTTTAGATTGAACTTTTTTTGGCCAATTGAGAAATGAGAAACTACTTTTTTCCAAGATTTCAGTAGGGTCTTCCATTAAAATTAACAAAAAATTAAATCTACCTTTATAATGCACTCTCTCAGACATTTGAATAATATTTCTAAATGACTTTATATATACGTAAACAAATAAAAACATCTGGCAATACATAGGTTACTATACTCTACGTATAGTACAGTACACTACAGTATAATTATGAAATATATACACGTTCGAAGAGTGTTGTCAGATTTTTCAACTGAGCAGTTAGTCGTTCGGTCATGCGCTGAGGTTTGCATTTGTTGAGATAAATATTGCAGCTTTATTATCACAGTGAATTAGGATCGGTCCTCTCCCTTGTATTCCTAATTCTTGAGTTATGCTTCTCAACCATATACCTTCTTGAATTGCAGACCAGAGAGCATAAAGTTCAGCTTCTGTCGATGAAACAGCGATGGTAGATTGCTTCCTTGAATCCGATGATACTCCAAAAAGAGTAAATATATATATCCTGTGACTGAATGCGCATCATGCGGATCGGTACCGTAACTTGCATCACAGTAGCCCTTCAACCTAGTATCTTGTGATGCACTATAAAGGTTAGCCTTCAGTCGGATGTACTTCTTAAGTATTTGAATACTTCTTTGACAGCATTCCACTAATGATTTCCATAATTATTGTTGAAATGACTTTAAGAACTTATGACGAATGCGAAGTCTGATCTTGTCCATTGTAGTAGGTACATATAAGTCCTCCGATGGCGTTTTGGTATGGTATTCTGTTAGTGTTTGAAGATTCTGGTTCCTTATTCTGTGGATCGACTGAGGATAACATGGATCCTGGTTCCATTAGAATTGATGTTGGATTACATTGATCCATATTATAATCCTTGAGAATAACTTTTGGTCTTGTTAAACGGTTTTTTTAGTTCGGTCTCTTGTGACGTTGATACCGCAGCACTTCTGGACTTCACCCAAATCCTTCATATTGAAGCTTTTGAAGAGAACGGTTTTAATAGTATCCTTGTAATCTGTGGAATTTGTGAATATAATAATGTCGTCTACGAAGATAGCTGCTATTATTAATTTTTGCGCAGAGCAGGAATAGTATACACATAGATCAAACTCGCTTTGTTTCCTTTTCATACTTTTTAAGATAGAGTCTAGTTTTGTGTTCCAGGCTCTACCCGATTGTTTTAATCCGTTATACAGAATTTTTTGGAGCTAGACCTTGTTTTCTTGGCCCTCGACGATAAATCCTTCAGGTTGTTGTAAATAAATTTCCTCTTGAAGTTCTCCGTATAGAAATGCTGAACTGACATCATAATGAAAGATATCAAGGTCCTCGTGTGCTGCACAGGCGAAGAGAACTCTTAGGGCTGCTAATCTTACAACAGGCGCGAAGGTGTTGCTGGAGTCTACTCCATGCGTTTGTGTCTAGCCTTCGACTACCAATCTAGCTTTGTGTTTTACGTTATTTCCATGTTTCTTCTTTGTATAGACCCATTTAGAGCCTATTATCTTACATCCATCCGGAGGATCGCATAAAGTCCATGGTCTATTCTTCATGATAGATTCGTACTCTTCTTGCGTGGCCTTCTTCCAGTTCTCAGACTCGTCATTGTTCATAGCAGACAAGTAGTCTGAAGGATCGTCAGTATTGATGTAAAGAACGTAATCCTGTAGATGTCTAGGAGTTTTGGCAATTGTCGAAGATTTCCTGATTCGCTCTGTTGACGTCTGCCGTTGATCATCATCCTCTAATGAGGTACCTGTATTATTCTGTGATAAGTCATCTATAGTAGACAATGAGTCTGTAGCTGGATTATCCGGTGGTAAATTTTCTTCTACAATACTGCCCGAATTATTTGAGACAGTTTTTTCTTGACCATCTATATCATCTTCGTCTTCTTTGTCTGTTAATATGGGGAAAGATTTCGATAACTTATTTGGTATATTTGGCTGTACGTTACTTTCCTCATTTTCTGCAAAAATAACATCTCTTGCGCTCATTATTTTTTGATTTTTGGGATCCCAAAGTCGATAGCCCTTTTGATTTGGGCAGAATCCTATCATTTTACAGTTTTTGGCTTCATCGTCTAATTTACCTCGTAAGTTGTCTGGAATATGTGCATACCCCTTACAGCCAAAAATTTTCAGGTTGGACAAATCTGGTTTCTGGCCAGTCCACATCTCGTCAGGCGTTTTCATCTGCAGCGATAGTTTTGGAGACCTATTGCAGATGTACAATGTCGTAACTATTGCTTCAGCCTAAAAAGAATTATCCAAGCCAGCATCCTTCAGCATTACCCCAAGCTTTTTCAACAAGAGTGCGGTTCAGCCGCTCAGCTCGCCCATTTTGTCGAGGACTGTATGGAATTATTACTTCATGCTTTATCCCGTGTTGCTGCAAGAGTTCTCTAATCTTCTGGTTGACGTATTCTCTCCATTGTCGCTTCTTAATATCTTAAGTTTTCAGCCTGTTTGATTTTCAACATATGTTAAGAAATGAGAGAATGCATTATCTACTTCTGACTTAGAATTCAAAAAATATACAAAACTCTTCCGACTGTAATCATCGAGAAACATCAAAAAATAAATCGCTTTACCAATTGACGGAGTTGATATTTTGCATAAATCTGTGTGCACGAGATAGAGTTTATCCGTAGCCCTTTCAGAATTTCTGTGAAATGTCTTTCTTGCCATTTTTCCTAAAACACATGGTTCACAATGTGATAATATTGCTCTATCAATAAAATTAATACCTGACGCTGAACCATTTTTTAGTTTACGTGAATAATTTAAGTTTAGATGTGCAAGTCTGCGATGCCATACATCTATGATTAGGGGTTTTACTGTCGTTGGCAATGCAACGCGACTGCGACTAGAAATAGTATTGGACACATAAATATTATTGTAAACATTTAAGGTATAAACTCCCCTTGGAATCAAAGACCCCTTCACAACAATATTACCTAAGTCTTGGTTATAACAGTTCAGTTTGAATTTGCAAACTTAATATCAAGACCATTTTTTATAATACAACTAATAGTTGGGGAGCTGGCTGCCAAAATTCCAATATGATTTGTTCATGTGGCAGACATTATTAATATCGATTTTTGTACCATAAGAAACATTGAGGACCGCGTCTGCCACCATGACAGGCCTGCGTTGTCAATTGACAGCGCTTCAAAAATGTAAAAAAAAAAGATGTGCAAAATCAATTGTTCATGTCTGTCTCTTAGACTGATGGTCAGAATCATCCTCAATAAGTTGCAAACCGAAGAGGCAGACATCCAGACCTCTGATTTTCCAAGACAGACCATTTGAATATAGTTTTTTTTTTTTTTTAACTCTACGCACGCGCCAAGCCACAAGTAAAAAATTCTACGAAATGTTAAGGGAGGACCCTACTGAAATCTTGGAAAAAGGCAGTTTTTTATTTTTCAATTGGCCAAAAAAAGTTCAAATTCAGTCTTCTGCGTTGAAAGTGTATGCGCAGGGAACCTTTCGCAGAATCTATCCTGCGCAGCGCTGGGAAAGGTTTCCTGCGCATACGCTTTCATCGCAGAAGACTGAATTTTTTTTTAAAAACATACTCTACCATAATCTACAATTGGTCGTATTACTTTTTAGATTGAACTTTTTGTGGCCAATTGAAAAATAAAACACTGTATTTTTCCAAGATTTCAGTAAGGTCCTCCCTTAAGGGTGAACACCACTGTGAAGAGGTAAGACATAGGCGATTTTCGTGAATTTTTGAAAAAAGTTTGAATAAAAATTTTTTTCAGTGTTTAATTTTTTTCAGAAAGTGCGTTGGAAACGAAAAAAAATGACCCCCTATAAAATAAGATTATCATAATAATAGTCAAAGATATACACTTTTTAAGCGAAAATCGATGACTTCGGAATGGGTGGAGATAAAGAGCTCAAAATTTAGCTGAAGACTTCTTTCTACGTCTATGAAAACATATTAAAAAATCAAAAAAATCGAAGAGGGTCACCGTCGTAACGTCGTTGAATTGACATGGAATGACCCATATATATTCAGCTATATTCACACAAATTTTTATTAAAAAATATTAAAAATCCGAACCATAATCTCATGGCCTATGCCACACTAAACACGTGGTCTACGCCACACTGAATAGAACAGAATAAAAAGACTAAACGGGACTCGTGAGCGAACTCGTGGTTGTACAGAAAAAGAGATCTTACCTTTTAGATGAAACCGTGCGTAGAACTTAACTGACTACATCTTGAATAAACTATAGCGCAATATCGGGAAATATAACGAAACTCGGGATTATCGGCACGGTATCTCTCTTAGAGGCCTGAATATTGGTTGTTCGTCGCTGTGTAGTCGGGAAGAGGTAGAGGTAAAAGGCTAAGCATGAAGTAGGCTGAGTCCTGTGTGTACACGTTTTAAAGGTGGGGGTTCCCCGTGCTGAGATGTCGCTAGTTTTGCGATTTTCGGTCAGATCAAACTCGGTAATTGTCGAGTCTCTCCGTGACGCCCGGGATGAGTTTCGGGACGCGTTGTTCGTCCGCCATGGACTTGGACATTTGCGGCTACATTCCTAATCGGAGATAGGCCACAGGAACAACAAACAATCTTGGACATTTGTCCAATATATATATATATATATTGGGGTGATTCAAAAAAACTAACCTATCGAATCTATGGTCTCAAAGGGACCTGTTTACTGAGAAAAAAATTCTCTCATTTGGCAAAATTTTTATTTAAATTTTAAAAGGTGTCGGTGGCCATTTGAAATTTCCCATTTAAATAACACGTAAAAAAATTGTTTTTTATTAAAAATGCTATAACTATTGAACCGTTTGAGATAGAAAAATTTTCTAGGCATATTCTTGTAGGGCATTAAATTCTCTAAAAAATGACCTCAGAGTTAATTGTCTAGACTCGAAAATTCATATACTTATGGGCTATGAATTGTGCAATAAAAAATAAATAAGTGGATTAAAACTCTTCTCTTTGATAAATCTAATTTATAATCAAAATTTTCTACACATTTTATTTCATTTCAGTGTGTTTTTTTTATTTTGCATGAATATTTCCAATCATAAAGCCCTAAATAGGCAGGCTATTTCTACTTTTTTTTTTACTTTCATCGCCCATAAGCAGGGCCGGATTTGAAGTTGTTGTGACCCTAAGCTACAACAAGAATGAGGCCAGTTTTCCTCATCAAATAATAATAAATGTGAAATTTATTCAGTGAAATCTGGTCCAAAAATGCAAGTTCCGTTGGTGGATATTCTTTTCATCATATTCACTTGTCTGTAAAAATGTAAAAATTTCAAAAATATCATTTTTTCATATTGTGCGAGGCCCTACCACGACCCGAGGCCCCAAGCTGAAGCTTGTATAGCTTATATCTAAAATCGGCCCTGCCCATAAGTATATGAATTTTCGAGTCTAGACAATTAACTCTCAGGTCATGTTTTCAGAGAATTTAATGCCCTACAAGAATATGCCTAGAAAATTTTTCTATCTCAAACAGTTCAATAGTTATAGCATTTTTAATGAAAAACAATTTTTTTACGTGTTATTTAAATGGGAAATTTCAAATGGCCACCGACACCTTTTAAAATTTAAATAAAAATTTTGCCAAATGAGAGAATTTTTTTCTCAGTAAATAGGTCCCTTTGAGACCATAGATTCGATAGGTTAGTTTTTTTGGATCACCCTAATATATATATATATTAGGGTGGTCCTTATTTGGGGCTCGGACGAATATTTTATCAGCCCCCCCCCCAAATCGACTCCAAATAATTCAAAAACTATACCCTAATTTTTTCAGATTTTTATCTAGACTCTAACCCCTCCCACCGGGGGGGTGGATTTCCCCATTTGAAATACACGTGTTTCGGCTATATTCTCAAGATATATTTTATTCTAAGAGTAATAATTATTGAAAAATTCTGTAACTGCGAGATTTTAGTGTTCATTGGTCGACTATTTGAAAAAAAAATTACATTATTATACGGGCCAATCTAGACAAATTGCATACCTGACCATATTCTGTTGAATTAAAAAAAAAAGTCAGATTAAAGGGTATGCAATTTGTCTAGATTGGCCCATATAATAATGTAATTTTTTTCTCAAATAGTCGGACCAATAAACACTAACATCTCGCAGTTACAGATTTTTTCAATAATTATTACTCTTAGAATAAAATAAATCCTGAGAACATGGCCGAAACACGTGTATTTCAAATGGGGAAATCCACCCCCCCGGTGGGAGGGGTTAGAGTCTAGATAAAAATCTGAAAAAATTAGGGTATAGTTTTTGAATTATTTGGAGTCGATTTGGGAGGGGGCTGATAAAATATTCGTCCGAGCCCCAAATAAGGACCACCCTAATATATATATATATATATATATATATGGGGAATTCTCGCTCATCCAGGTCAATTTTCTGCGCATGAATTATCGATTTTAGTGACACGCGAGATTTTGGTTCTTGGCCAATCCCTAACAACAAATCCAGAGTCATACTCCCTAATTTCAACTGGTTCAGAAGTTATTACATTTACAAAACATGAGAAAATCAGACATCAGTTTTCGAGTGCACCGCACTATCTTCAAACGTACGTATCTCTGGTTCAGACGGTCCAAGAAATACTTTCAACCAGTACTCTAGAATCAGAAAACTCTCACCTTTCACGCTGTGATATGCAAAATTTTTGAAAAGATATTCTTGCCCACGAATTTTACAATTTATTTTTGTTTTTCGTCCTGTGTCCTGTGTAGTTTACTCTCCTGACAAATACTAACAATAATCAGCCGTAATACCCGCTTTCCCTTGATTCTGCGTGAACTTCAAAAAATGGTACACCTCAAAATCAGTGACCAAAATGTCTGCCAACTTTTTTTTGTATTCGGGTATTCCTAATGAATCGAATGGACGCAACTAAAACCATGAACAAATGATTTAGTGGAGCTTTTTTTTTACATTCTTACAAAGCTATGTCCCGTGATAATGCAGAGCCCTGCATGTCTGCCTGTTCGATTTTCATCGTTTTGAGAATGATTCTGACCATTAGTCCAAGAAGCAGACATGAAGACATGAGTTAGTACCCTTTTTTTCTTACGTTATTGAAGCGCTGTAACTCAAAAACGTAGCGACGTAAGACCTTAATTGACTGGACCTAATCGATTTGTATTGATTTGAACTGTCATCCCTATTGATATGAAACATGAACAAATCATATACCAAAATTGCAGCCAGCTCCCTGACTAGAAGTTTTCAGATGCACTTGAGAGAGCCCGTCTGTTTGTTAAATTTGAATCCAATGATGAAAATTTGTGAAATATATGACTTGCGCCAAAGGTCAATAATTGTTTCATTGAATACATCTTTCGATCAGCATTATATTCAGCTGTATCAACAGTATGTATTGGTAAATTAACAATACGTTTGGCTGTAACCACACTCATTAGGGGGTGGATGGGCTGATGTCCGCCGCGGAAGCTGTTTGTTGCTTCCCACTTCTTAGGGGTTGCAGCTCGAAAATCGAAACTGGGGGGAATCGATAGCTCATAAATAGCTCGTAATTCCCGTATTTTTTTTTTTTTTTCACTTACTTATTAAGCGGTGGATGGGCTGATGTCCACCGCGGAAGCTGTTTTTTGCTTCCCACTTCTTAGGGGTTGCAGCTCGAAAATCGAAACTGGGGGGAATCGATAGCTCATAAATAGCTCGTAATTCCTGTATTTTTTTTTTTTTTTTTCACTCACTTATTAGGGGGTGGGGGGGCTGATATCCGCGTGGGAGCTGTTTTTTGCTTCCAACTGCTTAGGGGTTGCAGCTCAAAAATCGAAACTAGGGGGAATCGATAGCTCATAAATAGCTCGTAATTCCCGTTTTTTTTTTTTTTTTTTCACTCATTAAGCGGTGGATGGGCTGATGTCCGCCGCGGAAGCTGTTTTTTGCTTCCCACTTCTTAGGGGTTGCAGCTCGAAAATCGAAACTGGGGGGAATCGATAGCTCATAAATGGCTCGTAATTCCTGTATTTTTTTTTTTTTTTTTATTCACTTATTAGGGTGTGGGGGGGCTGATGTCCGCCACGAAAGCTGTTTTTTGCTCCCCACTTCTTAGGGGTTGCAGCTCAAAAATCGAAACTGGGGGGAATCGATAGCTCATAAATAGCTCGTAATTCCTGTATTTTTTTTTTTTTTTTTTAATGCACTTTCAAGTGGTGGGGGGGCTGACTACGTACGTTTTCGGCCCCCCCACTCAAAAACACGAATTCCTGGTCAGTGGTTGGAGCTCAAAAATCGCGACTTGAGTATTCGGAGAGCTCTTAAATAGCTCGTAATTTTGAACACTATGTTTTTCATTTTCTCAAAAGTGGGGGGGCTAGGTACACAGAGGTCAACTGAACTAATTATGAAAACTATCGACAGCATTCTGAAAGAAGAACGATCAGGACGCCCACGCTTAGTGCGAGCGACGCCGACGCCATTAAAGCATGATCAACATGGACGGTGATTCTTACATCGTGGCCACAAGTGAGCAAAAGTTGTGTTCACCCTTGTATATATGAGGTATTCTATTATATATTATTATTATTATGATAGATATTTCGTATCACTATAATAGTATTATTGACATGGTTCAATCGCAGTTTCCTTGTACTTATCTAGAAAAGGCCGGCTTAGTACCACTACCTCCAATTTTTTATTATTTCATTGAATCTCATTATAATTTTATAATTTTTATTGTATGAATTTGATTGACAGTAGCTGATAATTATTAATGATACGACGTTACGAGTTTGATATACATGATAATGATTGAAAACTGATTCGTTTATCAGGTTGACGCAAGCCAGGGACGGTGGATCGAAGGAGTACTACGAAGGAGTTGCAATACGTCGCGCAGTCATAGACTACATCAAATGTAGTCGGCTGGACTAGGAGCTAGAGCTGGCGTTGAATTCATCTTTGGACTTGGGGTCCTGGTCTACATCACATGTAGTCGGCTGGACTAGGAGCTGGAGCTGGCGTTGAATTCATCTTTGGACTTGGGGTCCTGGTCTGCATCACATGTAGTCGGCTGGACTAGGAGCTGAAGCGGGCGTTTCCGCTTTGTAAATCTTCGCCGTATCATCTCTCAGGTTCATTCCGTTACTTTTATTCAGCTCTCCAGCAAGTTCACTGATCTTTTATTTCTTGGTATTTCATACTCTTATAAATCTACTGTAAATATCTCGCTCGCTCATATTCTTGAGCTATATCATTTCGTACTAGTCGGACAGGCGGATAGAACAACCCGCTAGCTCCTTGCTTTGCTATACACAGAGAGACGTATTTTTTTCTCCTTCCTTCCGATGTGCTTTCTTGTTATGTCCTATTCAATTTTTTAAAATTCACATATACAATTTGACGACATTTTAAATTTATCTACTAGGCCTGTTTCTACACTTAAATACATTTTGTTTATGTCGTACAAATATCTCAATTTTATTAATAACCGTTACATATAGCCCAAAAAAACTGATATTCTTTGAATTCTCCAGTCACTCTATGAGTGATTTTCGATTTCAAATTAAGCGCCAACCACTGACTCGCGTAGTTGCGTAACACGCACGAATATTTGACGGTATTTAAGAAATTGCCGGGTTACCAGATTCATGTAATAAGTAGCTTTCTCTACCGAGAATCGCAGTCAGGTACAGACGTACTATGAAGTCTGTCTAAAGTCTTCAACTATATTATTTGATCAATAATTAACGACACGTTAAAGTATAAAATAAAAATGGATTCATTTTTCGAAAATAAACACCACCTATTGGAAACTCGTCCCATGGATAGACGTTGAATAAGGGAATACTGTAATTAAATTAAGTATTAAACATGCGGTCGCTCTGTCATGACTTAAATAACATTAATTGATTCAAGTAAACGTTACGTCACTTTCTATGTTCCGTGTAAATTTCATGATACCACATGTATTGTCCGTACTCGAAATTCGTGGTATCATTATTTATCTATATTAAAACGGATTGTCTTGTGGTCGTCATAGTATCAAATTCAAATTTTATTTATACTAAAAATTTAAATACCCTTGATATTTTTCTGAACTCCAAGAAATGTGTCTACATAATTAAAAACCTATTGTTAATATCAAAGGGTAATTTAACCCCACGTTCATATAGAATATTGACAATTACCACTAGCTATTCCCCATTTCTTAAGGGGAGACTTCGGTGAAACTTTCGGCCCAAATGACCAAGAAATCGATTTTTCGTTTTTGACGTTAAAATGTTCTTCAATCCTTCCCCCACGTATGCAAAATGTGACATTCCCTAAAATAAATTAAAAAAAAAAAAAATTAAAAAAATTCCTTGCGTCTCAGGTTTCATCGAATTGATTTGCCCTTCGGCAGACATATTCTTTGGCATGTTATCTTCAAATTGATAGAAGGAATTTTGTCTCCGATGAATCTTGTATTTGACTTGTATTTGACTGATGTTGCGCCTTATATGACTTTATCGGCTCAAAATCTCTGTAGAATCTATCCGAAGCTCATTCATTGTACATGTTTAGCCCATGGACTTCACATGGTTGCTGTAAAAATTCATGAATTGTACAATGATGTATTCATTATCATTTCGTATTAGTCGGAGAGGCGGATAGAACAACCCGCTAGCTTCTCACTTTGTTATATCTAGAGACGTATTTCTCTATTACAATTTCGTGAAGAAATTGTCGACAACCCTATTGATGTATCTGTAGATGAAACTATTGCTGTTGTTCTTTAGTAAATTATTAATAACGTCGTTATAAATGGATCCGCAGCAAAATTTTGTACAAAACTGGCAGCGAATTTCAAATTCATTGGCATTAGATCCTTCGGAATGGCAAGTTTGTAATTGGGTTGTTGAATGGAATTTTTTTTTTTTTTTTTTGACATGCGGTTAATGTTGAGTGCGAAAAAATAATTAGGTCGTATTTTTTTTTATTCGTTAAAAATCATAATTACGAAAGTTATACTTAATTGAATATTCCAGTTTTCGTAATATATAGATATATCTTAACATGGGTGACGTCACAATGTTAAAGTTTTCAATCCGTTGTATCAACTGTAATATTTGTTCGATTGAAAAATGAAAAAATATGACCTAATTATTTTTTTCTAAACTACTCAAATATAGAAGAAGAAAAATTACATTCAATATCCTCATTTACATGTACGTTGCTTGGCATACTGCTCTAAAATTTTGTCTGTCATTTTGACGGACATTCGTCGTCATACTTTGACCCATATACACCTCGGTAATTCTCAACGAAGACGGCAACCAGCTAATCCATCTGAAGAATCTTGGGAAAGTTGTAGCGATCGTGAAAATCCATTCTTTAAAGAGGTATGCTCAGTTTTTCTGGAAGCAGATATTCCGTTATAAAAACTTAATCACGGAAGATTCGTTGAGTTTTCGGAAAAATACAATGATGTATTTATTGTCATTTCGTATTAGTCGGACAGGCGGATAGAACAAGCCGCTATCTTCTCACTTTGTTATATCTAGAGAGACGTATTTCATATTGTGGACTTCGTCATCAGAAGTTTAAATATTTTGTGGCCTAATGGTATACAAAATAATAAAGTTTTCCTGTATTTGACGGATGCTGCGCCTTATATGACTTTATCGGCTCAAAATCTCTGTAGAATCTATCCGAAGCTCATTCATTGTACATGTTTAGCCCATGGACTTCACATGGTTGCTTGAAAAATTCGTGAATTGTACAATGATGTATTCATTATCATTTCGTATTAGTCGGAGCGGCGGATAGAACAACCCGCTAGCTTCTCACTTTGTTATATCTAGAGACGTATTTCTTCCTCGTTCCTCCTTGAACTGTTTTAATTTCGTGAAGAAATTGTCGACAACCCTATTTATGTATCTGTAGATGAAACTACAGATTCTGTGAATCGATGTGTTGCACATGCCATAGTTGCCCCTCTCTTACCAAACCAACCAAGTACTCCACGTTTAATCAATGTCGAAAAGCTTTCAGCAGCCGATGCAAATCATATTGTGGACTTCGTCATCAGAAGTTTAAATATTTTGTGGCCTAATGGTATACAAAATAATAAAGTTTTCCTGTATTTGACTGATGTTGCGCCTTATATGACATTATCGGCTCAAAATCTCTGTCGAATCTATCCGAAGCTCATTCATTGTACATGTTTAGCCCATGGACTTCACATGGTTGCTGTAAAAATTCGTGAATTGTACAATGATGTATTCATTATCATTTCGTATTAGTCGGAGAGGCGGATAGAACAACCCGCTAGCTTCTCACTTTGTTATATCTAGAGACGTATTTCTCTATTACAATTTCGTGAAGAAATTGTCGACAACCCTATTGATGTATCTGTAGATGAAACTATTGCTGTTGTTCTTTAGTAAATTATTAATAACGTCGTTATAAATGGATCCGCAGCAAAATTTTGTACAAAACTGGCAGCGAATTTCAAATTCATTGGCATTAGATCCTTCGGAATGGCAAGTTTGTAATTGGGTTGTTGAATGGAATTTTTTTTTTTTTTTTGACATGCGGTTAATGTTGAGTGCGAAAAAATAATTAGGTCGTATTTTTTTTTATTCGTTAAAAATCATAATTACGAAAGTTATACTTAATTGAATATTCCAGTTTTCGTAATATATAGATATATCTTAACATGGGTGACGTCACAATGTTAAAGTTTTCAATCCGTTGTATCAACTGTAATATTTGTTCGATTGAAAAATGAAAAAATATGACCTAATTATTTTTTTTTAAAGTACTCAAATATAGAAGAAGAAAAATTACATTCAATATCCTCATTTACATGTACGTTGCTTGGCATACTGCTCTAAAATTTCGTCTGTCATTTTGACGGACATTCGTCGTCATACTTTGACCCATATACACCTCTGTAATTCTCAACGAAGACGGCAACCAGCTAATCCATCTGAAGAATCTTGGGAAAGTTGTAGCGATCGTGAAAATCCATTCTTTAAAGAGGTATGCTCAGTTTTTCTGGAAGCAGATATTCCGTTATAAAAACTTAATCACGGAAGATTCGTTGAGTTTTCGGAAAAATACAATGATGTATTTATTGTCATTTCGTATTAGTCGGACAGGCGGATAGAACAAGCCGCTATCTTCTCACTTTGTTATATCCAGAGAGACGTATTTTTCCTCGTTCCTCCTTGAACTGTTTTAATTTCGTGAAGAAATTGTCGACAACCCTATTTATGTATCTGTAGATGAAACTACAGATTCTGTGAATCGATGTGTTGCACATGCCATAGTTGCCCCTCTCTTACCAAACCAACCAAGTACTCCACGTTTAATCAATGTCGAAAAGCTTTCAGCAGCCGATGCAAATCATATTGTGGACTTCGTCATCAGAAGTTTAAATATTTTGTGGCCTAATGGTATACAAAATAATAAAGTTTTCCTGTATTTGACGGATGCTGCGCCTTATATGACTTTATCGGCTCAAAATCTCTGTAGAATCTATCCGAAGCTCATTCAATGTACATGTTTAGCCCATGGACTTCACATGGTTGCTGTAAAAATTCGTGAATTGTACAATGATGTATTTATTATCATTTCGTATTAGTCGGAGAGGCGGATAGAACAACCCGCTAGCTTCTCACTTTGTTATATCCAGAGAGACGTATTTTTCCTCGTTCCTCCTTGAACTGTTTTACGTAAATTTCGTGTTCAGCTTTGTGAATTTTAGCCGTATCACCTCGAAGGTTCATTCCGTTCCTTTTGTTCACCTCTCATTAAAGTTCTATGATTCTTTCTTTGTTGGGATTTAATACTGTTATGAATCTCTTGTAAATATTTCGCTCGATCATATTCTTGAGCTATATTATTTCGTATTAGTCGGACAGGCGGATAGAACAACCCGCTATCTTCTCACTTTGCTATATCAATGACTGTATAAACTCATCATCTTTTCTCGTTTCAATTTTTGATCATCTGTTAATTCATAGTTAATTACCTCATTCAACGATCTAGTATTGTCAATCCATTGAATTAGGCCAAGCGAACCGGTCAACTGGATAACCAAATAAGTATCAATGTAAACCTGGCGTCAGCTGCAGAGTGTGTCTCCTTGCATTTCATTCATTTTTTTTTTATTGTAATTGTTGATTTGATGCTTAATATATATTATTTAATAGTATATCTTCATAATAAAACCATATAAATATAGTTACTTGTATTTGGTGATTAATAGTGCAAAGTTGAATTTTCACATAGCTTTTTCTATAAACGACAAAAAGTGAATTAGGTCGTTCTTTAGCGAACGGCTGATTTATTCTTTATCCATCACTCTCAATATGAGCGTATCCACGTCACTTCACTCACAAAAAACCGTAAAGTCACTGATTTTTGCGCCATTCAATATATCTGTAGTACTATGTAAAACATAAATACAACTTGTTGGATTTTTAAAAATTCTCAAAAATGTCGGAGTTAGAGCTCTGTAAATTTTCGTGCATATCCGCCAACTACTGACTCGCGTAGTTGCGTAACACGCACGAATATTTGACGATATTTGAGAAATTGCCGGATTACCAGATTCATGTAATAATTCGCTTTCTCGACCGCGAACCGTCGTCAAGTACAGACGTACTAAGACTTTAGACAGACTTCAACTATATTATTTGATCATTAATTAACGATACGTCAAAGTATAAAATAAAAATGGATTCATTTTTCGAAAAGAAACACCACCTATTGGAAACTCGTCCCATGGATAGACGTTGAATAAGGGAATACTATAATTAAATTAAGTATCAAACATGCAGTCGCTCTGTCATGACTAAAATAACATTAATTGATTCATGTAAACGTTACATCACTTTCTATGTTCCATGTAAATTTCATGATACCACATGTGTTTTCCTTACTCGAAATTCGTGGTATCATTATTTATCTATATTAAAACGGATTGTATTTATACTAAAAATTTCAATACCCTTGATATTTTTCTGAACTCCAAGAAATGTATCTACATAATTAAAAATCTATTGTTAATATCAAAGGGTACTCTAATTGACTCATTCTTCTTATTGACGAAATTAAAATAAAATATCAATAGTTGATGTTGTAATTATGTGTTATTCTTCTCTATTTTAAATAATATCTCTGCCTTTATTTTATTCTAATATTCACGTTGTGTAAAAATCATTGAAATAAAAGTTGAGATTTTACAATCAAACCACTAATTTTACTGTAAAATAAAAAAGCTCTTTATATTTCATAATTTCAGTATTGTTAATTTTTCTTTTGCAATTCCACACACCTTCCTTGTCAATATTATATATATATTTGGGTGGTCGTTAAAAATTGAATTTTTTGCGACGCCCCCTAAAACGCTTTCTTTTGATGAAAAAACACTGGGAATTTTTTTTTTTTTTTAATTCAAAACAACACGTGCCTCTAGACGATCTAAGTTAATATATATATATATACATATATATATATATAAGCACCTATTATATCAAGAAATCATTACAAAAGATATTGAATTATTGTAATTTCCTCTCATCAATAAATCACGTATACAGAATATTCCTATAAGTCTTTCTCCGAAAACAGCAACTATTAGTCCCGTTAAGTTTTGTTAATTCGGTGAGATGGTCATCGAGATGACCAGCGAGATGGTCAGCAAGATATTCAGCGAGATATTCCTTGAGATATTCTAAAATTATCCGCGTTGAAAATAGCGGTTGCACAATATCGTCGAATTTGTGTATTCTTTAATCTTAAACGGGCTTAGAAATGTATAATGGCGCCTCCTGAAAGTCAGCGAGATGACCAGCGAGATCGTCAGCGAGATCGTCAGCGAGATATTCCGTGAGATATTCTAAAATTATCCGCGTTGAAAATAGCGGTTGCATAATATCGTCGAATTTGTGTATTCTTCAATCTTAAACGGGCTTAGAAATGTATAATGGCGCCTCATGAAAGTTCAGAGACTAACTATAAAGGGAATAAGTTAGTGAGAGTATTCACAGCCTGCTGACAATATTTTCATGTTGATATCTATCGAAATGGTCAGCGAGATGGCCAGCGAGATCGTCAGCGAGATCATTAGCGAGATAGTCAGCGAGATATTCAGCGAGATATTCAGTGAAATATTCTAAAATTATCCGCGTTGAAAATAGCGGTTGTATAATATCGTCGAATTTGTGTATTCTTCAATCTTAAACGGGCTTAGAAATGTATAATGGCGCCTCATGAAAGTTCAGAGACTAACTATAAAGGGAATAATTTAATGATAGTATTTTCATGTTGATATCTATCGAAATGGTCAGCGAGATCGCCAGCGAGATCGTCAGCGAGATCGCCAGCGAGATCGCCAGCGAGATCGTCAGCGAGATGACGAGCGAGATCGCCAGCGAGACGGCCAGCGAGATCGCCAGCGAGACTAGTCAAATCGATTATCGACATACATGAAATTGACTGACTCACGGAAATACCCGAGGTCGTTTTATGAGTTTTCTTGTTAACCTCAATCCGCGAACTTCCTGGCCCTAATGATTATATATAATTGAACAGAAGTTGATGTCATAGAACTTCTTCTGTTTTCCGAATCTGGTCTTTTTGCCAATGGGTCCTATCCCGTCCACCCATCCGAATACTCACTGCGGCTCCTGTTGCTTAACTTTCGTGATCAGCTGCGGTCCGGCATCCACCTACTCCCAACGGTCTATCGTGAAATATTATGCTTCTCAAACTTATACAACTAACATCAAATGCTTTCACTGAGTTCGTGATACTAATATCAAATAAGCAGTAAAATTACCCGAGTGATCAAATATTTACTTATTTTAATCGTATCCTATGAAAACAAAAACTATTGAAATATTACAGTAACGCTGCTACAATCTTGAAGGTGCAATATATGAAATAGGAGAAAGAAACAATAAATAACAACAAGAAAAAAAACAAGAAAAAATAATTTTTTTTTCGCGGCGGATTCCGCGAAATAGGTTTCGGTCTGAGAGGGTTAATATTCCAATAAAATTAATTTTGCTCTTTGAATATATATATATATATATATATATTGTAACTTTATCTGGGTATGCTCCGTAGCTGAAGGCTGACGGAGTTACCCTAGTCCGCGTGGATGTCTTTGTCACGGGATGTGAATTTTGGAGCTCCGCTTAGGAAAAGTTGAAAATACCTTAATTACCCTAATGCTTGCGGCTCGTCTAAACTCTCAAACCTCGATAGCGATTACAGCTCTATCGTCGCTGAGTGTACTAGACTTACCGAAGCTGATTCTACTAGTAGTTGACTCACCCACAAACCTCGATAGCAATTACAGCTCTATCGTCGCTGTGTTAATGAGCCAACTCTTATCTTCAAAAATTTGCGATCTGTCTAACTTACAAACCTCGATAGCAATTACAGCTCTATCGTCGCTGTATTAGGTTAGACGCATCGAAATTTTCTACACGACTTTAATTTTTTCAATTAAGAATGAGACAAACAGAAATGGAAAAGAAACACAGGTTACTCTGGGTTTATATCGATAGTGAAAGCGACTCTAGTCGTTTCGTTTATTTAAAATAAAAATGTCATGTTTATCGGAATAATTATGTACAACAATTGGTTAAATAATAAGTAATTCTAAATTGGCTGTTAAACCTAATTATTTTTGCCGAAGCTAACTATGCGTTATTCTAAACGTTTCTTTTTCTTTATGATTTTAATTTGATTGAAAATTCTGAACGCCGCTTTGGCAGATCTGAAAATCTTTATTCTCTTTTTTCTTTTTAACAGGCCGCTTTGGCTCTGAAAAATCTATTGACTTGAAATTTACAGGTTATGAAAATAATATGGTTAGAAATCTAAATTATAACAATTATGAGTCGCCTGGCCGCTTTGGCTCAAATGCGCTGATTCTACTTTCTGCGGATCGTCTTATATACCCGCTCGCCGCAGGGTCTTCTGACATTTCTGACGTCAGTCAGGGTCTTCTGTCGGCGTCGCGCAGGAGTTGTGCGCGCTGAGCGCACGTCTGTGTACGACAAGGTTGTGTGCGTGTCGATACGCTCGGTGTACGGCGAGGTTGAGTGTGTGTGTCGGTACTCGTCACGTACGGCATGGCTGTGGCAGATTAGCTGCCGCGTAATGACCATCGCCTCTTCTCCCGGCGCAAGCAACCTCGCGTTAAAATGTCATTATTTCGTATCGAGGCAAAAAGTACCGCAGCTCAAGTTCCCAAGGTCCCAATTGTAACCCTAAATCCCATATATTAATTTTTATCCTGTTCCTATATTTCTTATGTATCCTTTTCGAATCTACCGCCGAGGGAGATCATCCCTCCTAGAAAACACTTCTGGCAGGTAACCTGGAAGTCTCAGAGTCAGTAGCGAGGAAGCAGAGAACGTCGTATCCAGAGATATGCCTGGAAGAGCGCTGCAAAACTGTCTCCCCTGTCGCCCTCCTCTCCTACGTCACTCACCGGCCTCGTCCACCGGTTACATGCAGAAATTCCGCCTTCCAGGATATCGAAATCGTCAGCCCGCCACTTTACGTCATCCTCGCGAAAGCTCTGAGAACCAACGGGCCCTGCCAGGCCGCGACACGGAAGAGAGAACACCCACAGCGTCATTCAAAAAGGACCAATAATGATGTCTTCGCGAAAACCCCACCCCTCTTGTTGATTCCCGTAACGACGGGCGCAAGCCCGCCACTTCTTGCTTGGATAGCGTCTCGCTAAGAGCCTGTTTGTTTTGCTTATAAATTTTAATTGTTCAATTGAGTATTGAAAGAGATTATACCTCGTTACCCCCTTAAACTATTA
Source organism: Rhogogaster chlorosoma (assembly GCA_944452935.1). Classification (NCBI taxonomy): domain Eukaryota; kingdom Metazoa; phylum Arthropoda; class Insecta; order Hymenoptera; family Tenthredinidae; genus Rhogogaster; species Rhogogaster chlorosoma. Next base: position 12,781,254 of record OX101798.1, on the reverse strand, counting down.
GAGAATCGAATCGGTTTTGTGTGTGTACGCAGAGTACTACAAATAAGGTAGGCTTTCGCCCATTTATTGATTGATTTGATCGATTTCTTGTTCCATTGTGTGATTACGTAGTTGGGTCAGGCCTCAAAGAGGGTGACGCCATTAATATATTATTGGGATTTTCGTGGTTTAGCGTGGTTGTATCGGGTTAATTGTTTAGTATTATTGATATTGTGTCCCCTACTGGTATTATCTTGATGAGTGAATCGATTTTTCGCGAATATCAGCTTCGAAAATAATTATTTTATCGATAGCGTCCTTTTTCCCTTTTTGTTTTTCGTCCCTGATTTATTTGATTTATCGGTCTAAATAATCCCCGAGAGACCACAAACTAACCCAATTCCCACCCATTTAATTTGTAAACGTTGATTTCGAGATGAAAATCTCATATTCCTTCCCTAATAATTTTCCTTTCGGTTCAATCGAAAAACGAAGCCACGCTTTCCTTGTTCTCAATTCCGCCATAATTTCTAGAAGAATCGATCCCCTCAAAATTAATTAGATTTTCCCTTAATTATCATAGAGCCTAGGAAGCTGATTTTAAGAATCTGACAATATAAATTCCCTTAAATTAGTAGGAAACTTGAGCTGGCTTATTTTCCCGTAATATATTTATTATTTTATAAAACCTTTATAATTCGCCATTTGTTTAACTATTTAGTATTACATAGTTGTATGTTGTATTTCTTCTTCAAATATTCGGGAATGTTCGGGTGAATTCGGATCGAGTCGGTTGTTCGCGTCTTCCATGCTTGGCACTTTCTTTAGAAAGTCCTACGTTATCGATCTAGCCCTCATTAATTTGTCGGAGTCCCGTAATTATTGATTCCGGATCCTTCCGCATTCCCCGACGTTATCGACCTGACGTCATACTGTGTTACCACGTCATTCTTTCCTACATTATCCTGAAATAATTGTGTTGTTCTATTTGGGTTATCTGTCCTGTGTTACCATATGACCTACTAATTCTGTTGTGACCTACATACCTGCTAGTCTATCAGCTGTTTCCATTGTAGTATATTTCTCGGTTGAGGCCTTCTGCCTACCGACTTTTAATTTAATGTCGAGTATTGTTTATTGGATTATTACCTCGTAATTGATTATTTGTTCGTATTGATTTGTCCGTAACGATATTTCCCTATATTGAACGGAAAATACCGTATTGTTTTATTTTGAGAATATATATTGGTTTCTTTGTCGAAATTCCATAAACCATAAATCACTCGCTTCGCCCTAATTATTTCGCCCCCATGTTCCCCTCACCCTGAGCTGTCGCGGAACTTGTGTGTTTTCGTGAGATAGTTTCATTTTTAATTGTTTTCGGTTTTGGTTAAAGTCAACCTATAGTATTCATTTCAATTATTTTTGTTCTTTTTGGCTTTTGGTCATTGAGTTATCGCGGTACCATTAGGTACCTGGCGCCCAACACTTTAGCTTGTTGCGAATTTAATATTTTCCAAATTATAAGATTTTCGGTTCTCGTATTAAATTCAATCCCTAGCCATCCCACAGCGGAGCGTCTCGTATTTGCTGGCGCGGTACGTCGCGGAAGTATCCCCACCGCCGACGGTGGGGGTAAGCAATTCGCAACAAGCTAAAGTGTTGGGCGCCAGGTACCTAATGGTACCGCGATAACTCAATGACCAAAAGCCAAAAAGAACAAAAATAATTGAAATGAATACTATAGGTTGACTTTAACCAAAACCGAAAACAATTAAAAATGAAACTATCTCACGAAAACACACAAGTTCCGCGACAGCTCAGGGTGAGGGGAACATGGGGGCGAAATAATTAGGGCGAAGCGAGTGATTTATGGTTTATGGAATTTCGACAAAGAAACCAATATATATTCTCAAAATAAAACAATACGGTATTTTCCGTTCAATATAGGGAAATATCGTTACGGACAAATCAATACGAACAAATAATCAATTACGAGGTAATAATCCAATAAACAATACTCGACATTAAATTAAAAGTCGGTAGGCAGAAGGCCTCAACCGAGAAATATACTACAATGGAAACAGCTGATAGACTAGCAGGTATGTAGGTCACAACAGAATTAGTAGGTCATATGGTAACACAGGACAGATAACCCAAATAGAACAACACAATTATTTCAGGATAATGTAGGAAAGAATGACGTGGTAACACAGTATGACGTCAGGTCGATAACGTCGGGGAATGCGGAAGGATCCGGAATCAATAATTACGGGACTCCGACAAATTAATGAGGGCTAGATCGATAACGTAGGACTTTCTAAAGAAAGTGCCAAGCATGGAAGACGCGAACAACCGACTCGATCCGAATTCACCCGAACATTCCCGAATATTTGAAGAAGAAATACAACATACAACTATGTAATACTAAATAGTTAAACAAATGGCGAATTATAAAGGTTTTATAAAATAATAAATATATTACGGGAAAATAAGCCAGCTCAAGTTTCCTACTAATTTAAGGGAATTTATATTGTCAGATTCTTAAAATCAGCTTCCTAGGCTCTATGATAATTAAGGGAAAATCTAATTAATTTTGAGGGGATCGATTCTTCTAGAAATTATGGCGGAATTGAGAACAAGGAAAGCGTGGCTTCGTTTTTCGATTGAACCGAAAGGAAAATTATTAGGGAAGGAATATGAGATTTTCATCTCGAAATCAACGTTTACAAATTAAATGGGTGGGAATTGGGTTAGTTTGTGGTCTCTCGGGGATTATTTAGACCGATAAATCAAATAAATCAGGGACGAAAAACAAAAAGGGAAAAAGGACGCTATCGATAAAATAATTATTTTCGAAGCTGATATTCGCGAAAAATCGATTCACTCATCAAGATAATACCAGTAGGGGACACAATATCAATAATACTAAACAATTAACCCGATACAACCACGCTAAACCACGAAAATCCCAATAATATATTAATGGCGTCACCCTCTTTGAGGCCTGACCCAACTACGTAATCACACAATGGAACAAGAAATCGATCAAATCAATCAATAAATGGGCGAAAGCCTACCTTATTTGTAGTACTCTGCGTACACACACAAAACCGATTCGATTCTCTAATAGTTTAAGGGGGTAACGAGGTATAATCTCTTTCAATACTCAATTGAACAATTAAAATTTATAAGCAAAACAAACAGGCTCTTAGCGAGACGCTATCCAAGCAAGAAGTGGCGGGCTTGCGCCCGTCGTTACGGGAATCAACAAGAGGGGTGGGGTTTTCGCGAAGACATCATTATTGGTCCTTTTTGAATGACGCTGTGGGTGTTCTCTCTTCCGTGTCGCGGCCTGGCAGGGCCCGTTGGTTCTCAGAGCTTTCGCGAGGATGACGTAAAGTGGCGGGCTGACGATTTCGATATCCTGGAAGGCGGAATTTCTGCATGTAACCGGTGGACGAGGCCGGTGAGTGACGTAGGAGAGGAGGGCGACAGGGGAGACAGTTTTGCAGCGCTCTTCCAGGCATATCTCTGGATACGACGTTCTCTGCTTCCTCGCTACTGACTCTGAGACTTCCAGGTTACCTGCCAGAAGTGTTTTCTAGGAGGGATGATCTCCCTCGGCGGTAGATTCGAAAAGGATACATAAGAAATATAGGAACAGGATAAAAATTAATATATGGGATTTAGGGTTACAATTGGGACCTTGGGAACTTGAGCTGCGGTACTTCTTGCCTCGATACGAAATAATGACATTTTAACGCGAGGTCGCTTGCGCCGGGAGAAGAGGCGATGGTCATTACGCGGCAGCTAATCTGCCACGTGACAAAGCTCCCCCCCAGACGAAGCGTGCGGTCCCAGAAGGAGACCTGCAAAGCCTTCGCAACCATCGACGATTCTCTCGATTCTCTAGTTGCAATTTCAGAAATTTTGAACTCTATTTAACACTGGATTTTTCTGCCTTAGCTTAAGTTCGGAAGGTCGTTTGTACAATTTATTCTATTTCTAGAATTTTCAAGACTAACAGTTAACATATAATGCAAAGGAAAGGATTGTCGTGAAAGGTATGTGGGAAGGATTTGAGTGAGACTCACAAACATTTGGAAAATTCATATTATGGCTGGTTTATTTTTAGAAAGCAAGCAGAAAAAAAAATAATATTTGGCACAAGCAGGACTAGCTTATTCTGGAGGGTTTAGCTTGCAATTAGAATGCGTATTAGGTGTTACATTTGTTATGTATACTTCTCTGTCAATCATAAGTCGAGGAAGGTTAACTAAAAACAAAACTTATAAACTACGTTATATCACCTTCGTTAGGAACTTCAGGAACAAATCAGTACGGTGGTAGGACTAGACCAACAGGTACGAGAACAATCAACGAGAACAAAAAAAATTAACAATATGAAAGTAGACTATAACGAAGGGTGGTTAGATAGGGATTTCCGAAATCCGTGGGAACTTTCTTTATGGAACTTACAACTATAACGAGAAAACAAAACAAAACGGAGTAGGCAAAACGACACAGTTGGGACTAGAGGTTTTCAGAAATCCCCAGAGACTTAGGATATACTTAAAAATTACAGAAGGAATAAAACGAAGGATAACAACGAGTGGGAATCTGAAACCAACTTAATAGACCAGGCAATAGAGCAGATAATTAGTGATTCTGTGACAAAAATCGTATTAGAAAACGGATTGCGCCATCATACGTAAAATAGTCCGTAGATGTATTGTGCCATGTTTCCAACTCGGAAATCTCATTTAATATTTTGTTATTAACAAAAAACCTAAAAAAAAAGTGTTTTTTTTCGTTTTTCGCATATAAAAGCTGAAGCGATGGAGCAATCTTGATGCTTTCAACAGACGAATTGTAAAGAATGAAAAGACAAAGAGAATGAGCCCCTGACGGACTCGATCGGATCAATATAAACGGAGAAAATTCGAAAAAACTCGAAAAAAACGGGGTTTTTTCAAAAATTCACAACTCCGCCATTTTTAAAGCTGTAGCACGGGCTCTCCGCGAGAAAGTAGCGATCGATGGGTTCTTCATGTGTGCTAAATCCAGGCGCTGTCGTATCATTACTTTTTGCATAAATGTCGGCATTTGTGTTGCATGAAAATGTTTTGCATGAAAAACGGCCAAGCGCGCGAAAGCGGTCGAGTAGTGGGGGTAGGCGGCCGAAGCGGAGAAGTATATATAGTAATAGAAGCGCGGTTCCCCGCTTCGGCCGCCTACCCCCACTACTCGACCGCTTTCGCGCGCTCGGCCGTTTTTCGTCATGTTTGCGAGCATTTTTCACCTATTTTTCATCATTTTAACGAAAAATCAGAATAGACGTTTTGAAGTACTATACTTCGACTTTCAAAATCCGTTTTAAAAAATAAAATCGGACCACCTCAAACGCATCCAGCCGTTCTGCAAGATAGTGCATAAAGAAATTCAAATTGCAATTATGCAAAAAGTAATGATACGACAGCGCCTGGATTTAGCACACATGAAGAACCCATCGATCGCTACTTTCTCGCGGAGAGCCCGTGCTACAGCTTTAAAAATGGCGGAGTTGTGAATTTTTGAAAAAACCCCGTTTTTTCGAGTTTTTTCGAATTTTCTCCGTTAATATTGATCCGATCGAGTCCGTCAGGGGCTCATTCTCTTTGTCTTTTCATTCTCTACAATTCGTCTGTTGAAAGCATCAAGATTGCTCCATCGGTTCAGCTTTTATATGCGAAAAACAAAAAAAAACACGTTTTTTTGAGGTTTTTTGTTAATAATAAAATATTAAATGAGATTTCCGAGTTGGAAACATGGCACAATACATCTACGGACTGTTTCACGTATGATGGCGCAATCTGTTTTCTAATACGATTTTTGTCACGTAAAAATCTCTATTGCCTGGTCTATAACCTAAACAGTACGGGATGACGAGAGGATGGTTAACGACGAATGGGAAGGCGTTTAGGTAGGAAGGGGTTTAGGGTGTTGGGTAGTTGGGAGGTGGAGGAGGAAAATCCACTTTCGGCTTGATCTTCCTCGAGACATTTCGTACAATAAATACTTTCCCGGATGTAACGTTTTCCGCACCAGTGGCAATAGACGTTTGTCTTACGGTAGGGACAGTCATTATCGGAGTGACCGAACTCTAAGCAGTTAAAACATTGCCCCATCACGGGGTAGATCGCATCACCGCGGCGGAGTTCGTCGGTCGGCACTTTTAGGATTCTATTATTCGTCTTTCTTTCAGGAACGGGAAGCCAGTAGGATGGGACTGTGCGGTAGTCCGTCGCGTTGAAGTATGTTTCTGCCGGTGTACGTTTCCGTCTGGGTACGCGCAGAATTCTATACGAGGCCGGGTCGTCTTGAGGGCCTTCTTTCTTTAGTGGTATTCTTGTTTCATTGGCGACGTACGGTCTACAAGCTTTTTGGCGGGGTTGCCCTTCCCCTGTTGGTAGCCACATTCTATTTGGACGATACGGGACTTGATGTAGTTTAAATTTGGTAGGTATTTGTCGTTAGGGTTAGCGAAGCCAACTCCTAAAAGCACAATCGGTTCCCGAGAGGGAGTATAAATAAACAAGGTCAACAAAAATGGAATTAACTGAAAATAAAAGATCAGACATAAAGGGACAACACAAAACAGAAGCAAGGAAGTGGATACCTGACTAAATAAGGGGCCTTTGCCTGGGCCTTTGTAGTTTTCCGATGGATCCCCGGGTTTGGGAAAGGATTGGGGATAACGGGAATCGGGAACACGAAATAATAGCCAACAAAAAGAAACAAAAGCGCGAAAGAAAACTCACCGAAAACAAACGGGACCGAAAACACGGGAACGAAACGCGAAACACAAAAGAAGAAAATAATTTTTTTTTTTTGCCCGACGCCCTTTCGCGGATGTATGAAGACCCACAAGACGAAGTGGCAGCAATTGCCGAAACTACCGACCCTTGGTATAAGAAGAGGATAGAAAATTTAACACTACGACCCCAACAATACCCCGACTGGAAAGTCGAAGAAGGACGCTTATACTGCCACCGCGTAGATGCCTTAGCCGATCCTCTACTTCCGGATTCAGACGCGTGGGAACTAGTCCTCCCCCAAGAATCCCGAAGAATCGCGCTTATCGAAAATCATTCCCTTCCCACAGCCGGTCACTTAGGAGTAGAGAAAACTTACGCGAGATTAGCCCTATTATATTATTGGCCGGGGATGTACCAAGAAGTAGCGAGTTTTGTAAGAGCATGTCCAATTTGTCAACAGTGTAAAGTAGAACAGTTGGCCCCCCGCGGATCAATGGGCAAAAGGGTCTTGGAACAGCCCTGGATTATGATAGCTGCCGATATAATGGGTCCCTTCCCTCCTAGCCGACAAGGTTATACTTATGTTCTCGTGATTCAAGATTTGTTTTCAAAATGGGTAAAAATCATTGCGTTACGGAAGGCCAACTCCCAATCCATCTTAAAAGCATTAGAAGACTTAGTAATTTTTCGATGGGGAACTCCCGAAGTTTTACTGACGGATAATGGGACGGAATTTATTAATAGAGTCATGAAGCAAGCCTGTACGGAAATGGGTAGTTATCATACGACAGTACCCCCATATCATGCCCAAGCTAATCCCGTTGAACGAGTTAACAGAGTACTGAAAACGATGATAGTAGCTTTTATTGAAAACGACCACCGTAATTGGGACGTCCATTTACCCGAATTCTGTTTCGCTATAAACACCGCAACCCATAGTTCAACCAAAACCACCCCCGCGTTTCTCAATTTCAGCCGCGAGTTGAGACCGATTAACCCCCTGAAGAAGAGAGAAGAAGGTCCCCCACAAATCCAACCCATACCGCCCGAAGTGTGGGAGAACAGAGTTAGAAGATTATCGGCCCTACGGGATTTAGTTGCGAAAAATTTGGAAAGCTCAAACGAGCGTCAGGCGAAATATTATGATCGTCATAGGAGAGATTTGAAGTTCTCTGTTGGTGACTTAGTCTGGAGAAGGCAACACGTTCTCTCGTCAGCTGTCGATTATATAGCAGCTAAACTCGCCCCTAAGTTTAAAGGTCCTTGCATGATATCTAAGGTGTTATCGTCAGTAGTGTATGAGTTAGAGGATTGCATGGGGAATCCTATAGTAAAAACCCACATTAAGGATTTAAAACCCTACCATACCTTTCCAGTAGTAGTAGAGGTTGGGGAAAGAAGGGACAAAGATCTACCAAATAGTAACTTGGAACCAGTAGCAGAACGGGAATCTCTTGGTGAAGGGTTGAATCAAATTGAGAATTTATCAAATAGTGAACTGTCGATAAATGATCTAGGAGAGAATGTGGAAGAAGCCAATACCAAGATACCGATCGACCAACGCGAGCGGAAGGAGGAACCGCGGCGAGTGGGCAGAAAGAGGCGAACCACCGAGGCCAACCTTAGAAGATCTGGGCCAATTCCCCTCCCAATCCTCGTTCTCCCTTCCCCAAAACCAACCACCTCCGTTACTTATAAGCAACGAGTCCTCGCCACCCGGGCTTCAGGACGCGTCGTCGGACGATATACTCTTCGACCCCGATAACCACAACGTCTCCACCCCCTTACCGTCCCCACCTTCCCGCAGTCCCCCACCTATCACCGACACCTCCTTCTTTAGTACCCTCAATCCTTACCACCCCCTCATCCTCTCCCAACTTTCCTCAAATACCTTACTAGCACCCCCAGCTCCCATCCATCCTCCACGTCAAATCCCTTCCCTAATGTCTAAGGCCAGGAATCTGGTTTCGTTAAAAGAGAGAGAAAAAAGATAGGCGGGGCCAATATTTCTGATTGGTTGTTACAAATTTGATATGGATTTGTATTTGAAATAAACTGAAGCAAGCAATACCATGAAATTGAATTGTGTACAATAAAATTGACAATCGCCAGGATGAAATAAAGTATAATGGGTGGTATTTTTCATTGATATTAAACCAAGTTTCATCGTTTTTTCACCCTCTGAAAAAAGTTTCGGGCCAGTAGACGCGAAATTCCGATATTTCTATCTTCTGCTGACTACTGGTTTTTGTCAGGGGTTGAGCAAACGATAAAATGACTCGGGATGTGTTTAGGGGAGTTCTCTGAATAATTCTGTCAAGTTTCATCGTTCTTTCACGCTCTGAAAAAAAGTTTCGGGCCAGTAGACGCGAAATTTCGATATTTCTATCTTATGCTGCCTACTGGTTTTTGTCAGGGGGTGAGCAAACGATGAAATGACTCGGGATGTGTTTGGGGGAATTCTCTTGAATAATTAATTCTCTTAATTATTAATTCTCTTGATTTTTGTCTTGATTTGTCTTGGTTATCGTCTTGATTTTTGTCTTATTTTTCGTATTGGTTTTTATCTTGATTTTTGTCTTGATTTGTCTTGGTTTTCGTCTTGATTTTTGTCTTGGTTTTTGTCTTGGTTTTTTCGGGCGTCTACTGACCCGAAACTTTTTTTCAGAGGGTGAAAGAACGATGAAACTTGGTTCAATTATTGAGAGAATTCCCCCAAACACATCCCGAGTCATTTCATCGTTTGCTCACCCCCTGACAAAAACCAGTAGGCAGCATAAGATAGAAATATCGGAATTTCGCGTCTACTGGCCCGAAACTTTTTTTCAGAGGGTGAAAAAACGATGAAACTTGGTTTAATATCAATGAAAATCTTGAGTTTATACTCGGCAAGTGAGCTTATGAGTTTATGCTCACTTTTATTCATACCACCCATTATACTTTATTTCATCCGGGCGATTGTCAATTTTATTGTACATAATTCATTTTCATGGTATTGCTTGCTTCAGTTTATTTCAAAAATAAATCCATATCAAATTTGTAACAACCAATCAGAAATATTGGCCCCGCCTATCTTTTTTCTCTCTCTTTTAACGAAACCAGATTCCTGGCCTTACTAATGTCCCTTCCAAATCTCCTCCTAACAGCAGGACTCCGGTACCGCAACGGTCAGTTCGTGCGGTGCTGGGGCCCTGCTAATTTCTACCCCACCCACTCGACTTCCCGCATTCCAACCCCCCCCCCCCTCCACACCGTTTTCCCCACCCCAAGTTCCTACCTAACTCCCACCTCCCTTCCCACGCAACCCTCAATAATGCCCTTATGGCAGGCTGCCGGGGCCACTAGCGTCACCGGCGCTCCCAGACCATTAGTCAACAACACCTCTCCCATTTCCCAAACCCCGGTTCCTCCCCCTCCCACGAATCACTCGACCCCACCTCCCCCACAGACGCCAGATCACCCGTTACCCGATCAGTGCTGGAACTGCCGGGCAACGGGTCATCAATACTCATTTTTCCCACAAGCCAGACGGGGCCTTTTATGTTACGGTTATGGCAGGTTGACGCACACACGACGCACGTGCCCAACCTGCCGACAGGGGTGGTTACGGGAAGTACGGCAGACGCCTGCCCCCGCGACTCCCACTCCTCCACCTGCACCGGAGAGGCCAGGGTAGGGACCTCTCCAGATAGAAGCACTCCTTAACCTCATCACAGTGCTGGGTCCGCAGCCCCAATAAGTAACAACACCCCCCCCCCCCCCCCGCCCCCCCCCCCCCCCCCGCGTAAATCGTTCAGGGTATTTTGTTTTATTATTAATACAATTTTTAAGTTGTTGCTTACTTCCTGAGACAGGAGTTCAATTATCTTCTTTTGTTTGACTTGTTTGTGTGTTCGGATAAAAAAAAAAAAAATATATATATTTCATCTACGTTTAATGCGGTAGAACCCAAGATAAGATTGATAATAATTAGATTTGACCGCGTTTCCGTCTTATAAAAAAAAAAAATATGTTACGTCCGGGTGTCACCACCCGTACGCTCTCCCTTCACTCACCTCTACCCCCCTGTTCCTTCACATCTCTACTCTCTTTATCTATCTGCTACCCGATCGTCCGCATCCTGTCCCACGTTTCTGCAAGATACTCGCTGCACACGGCACTGCTAAATGCAGCGAGTCAGCTATAATCTTTCTATCTTATTCTCCTACGAACTGCCTACCTTTCCCCCTAAGACTCACTCCTTCACTAACTTCCATACAGGAGACACGACCTGCTTTTATAACACAGTACCACTATTAGAAATAAAGATTTAAGTTTGGCTATAATTACTTTCACTATCGTTTACCCACATACTCCTCAGGTATATCTTTATATATTGAACAGGGGACCTAACCCAATTAATAGACATAACACTGGTGCCAGCGGTGGTCCCCCTGTTACCCTGTATATCAAAAGTGAACGAACTACCACAAAAATATAAACCAGCTTACTCAACAAATTGTGATATTAAACAGTGAAACGACGAGTAACACAAGTTGTGTGAACTGTTAACCAAATTACGGACAAAACGTAACGAAGTTCCTCTATACTGCACGTTATAACTAGTGCTACGCTAATCACTCATACACCCGAAAAGTGTGTGCTACGAAACCGCCATTATCAACCTGGCGATAATTGGCAATCACAAGATCTGCCAAGACTATCAATCAACTGAAACCGAACCTCAAAGGCACCTCGCCCAACAAAGAGCGAACTCGCTCCGACGACGAAGCCCGGTGACGACTTCAAGACGCCGATATCACCAATACTATCGCCCGACTACCAGATCCAGAATCGTCATCTCTCCACCAACGATCACCACTTCAGAGATGTGCCAAGAATAATCACTCCCATCGTACTTACCATAATTTCCAGAACGTAGGCTAACTTAACATACGTATACCATTAAATTAAGTCGTGAACCTTGCCGAAAATTATGTCCGACTCAGAGACAAATTTTCTACCATTAAAAGTGGCGGCTACACTGATCCCAACTTTCGACGGATCAAACATTACAATAAAATCTTTCCATCGGAAAGTTGAAAACGCAAGACTACTAATAGATCCGCGAGATTCACTGCTATTTGCTGTACTTGTACGATCGAAAATCGAAGGCCATGCAGAAAGAGCACTTCCACGAGATAGCCTCCAGACACTAAAGCCAATCATAGATAATTTAAAACGCCCGTTTGAACCGAAACAAAAACTATCAGACGTGCAATGCGCTATAGCTTGTGCACGGCAAGAGAAAAATGAGACCGCATTAGAATACGGAACTAGAATAGAAGAACTTGTAGATACGGCCATTGATATTATAGATTCAAAAGAAACCGCCGAACATGCGACTATACTGATAAAGAACGTTGAAGAAAACGCCTTACGCGCCTTTATAAAAGGTCTATGTGACGCGCTAGAACGAAGGGTGTTAACCGAGAAGCCAAACACGCTGCGAGCGGCAGTCGATAAGGCGGTGAGCGCGGAAAGAATAGTATTAGAAGGAAAAAATTACAAATGCAGACACCGAGCGATACGAAACGGTACCAAAACAGGGCTAAAACCGATGAACCGGTTCAAAACCGTAGTATTAACACAAAACAAACACCGCCTCACGACCCGTCGCTGAACTGTAGGTTTTGCAAGCGTGTTGGGCACTCGTTAGATAACTGTAGATTACGAGAGCGTACCGACAATTTGTCTTGTACATATTGTGAACGTAAAGGGCATACAATCCAATGGTGCCGCACGCGAAACTATCAAAACCGACAGACAACCCAAAATCCTTCATTCCATCAACCAAACACTCCAACATACGCCCAACAGTCTCAGATACAAAACAGACCTCAACATAACAACTCCGGTCAACGACCAGACCAACCTAACGAAAACCGAAATAAATTCAAATTTGAACAACCAAGATACGCACACGTAAATTATACAAATACAAATTTCGCGAATACTAACAACTTTCCAGTAGAATCACTACATTTAAACGAGTAACGGGACCACACGGACGCGCCTACGCCCCGAACTCTAGAAAAGCGTCCGAAAATGTTAAAAGGATTCTCCTGGAATCACCAACTATTACGATTCAATCACCGCAAATTATCGGCAATACCGGAACACTAATAGTAGACACCGGTGCGAATTTAAACCTAATAAAACGATAGACCATCACCTCAGACACTCGTTTCGAACCAAGGGATAAACGCTACATTTCGGGAATAACAGAAGGATACATGGAAACACTAGGTAGCATTAATTTAGAATTTGCCGGAACTTGCCACGAGTTTCACCTAGTAAGTGACGAATTCCCCATACAAGAAGACGGCCTTTTGAGCGCCGATTTCCTACGACTCGAGGAAGCGACAATCTGTTTTAAAAATGACCAACTCCATTCCAGAAACACAGGTGTTATCCGACTTCGCTACAAATCCTCAAACAATAATATCAGAACATCTCGCATTCTTACAACGGCGGTAACACAAACACCTAAGATACACCTACACACACCCCAACTTGAGAAACAGACAAGCACACTCTTGATCGACACCGGAGCCGACATAAACCCAATGAAACTTAACGTAGTCAAACCGAACGTACACTATACTGTGACAGATAAAACCCAGATAACCGGCACAACAGACGGTACTGTAGAAACCCTGGGAAGCGTCAACGTACAAATCGGTAATAGTTGGCACGTTTTTCATCTAGTTGACAATTCCTTCCCAATAAAGGAAGATGGTATTTTGGGGACGGAATTCCTATACAACGAAAATGCCACGATTTCGTTTGAAAATGGTACAGTGACAACGGATAACTGTAAGCCACTAAAAATACTAGACGAAAACATTATATCCATTCCTCCGCAAACCGGTACGGTAATATCAATGAAAGTAGCCAACCCAACCTTAAAAACAGGGTTCATTGATAATATAGACCTTGGTCCCAGTATTTTTCTCGGCAAGGCCTTAGTCACGAACAGAAACGGCCTAGCATATGCTTACGCGATTAACTCCAGCCAGTCAGCTGTCGAGATAAGGAGACCCGTAGTAACCTTAGAAGAAGTCGACGAACTCGAGGACACAAGAACCCAGCTGACCGATGGAAAACTCGCCAACGTTCAATCAATCCTACTAACTAAGGCTCGCGAAACTAATACTAACGACAATTTCCGCACGCTTCACTTCTCCCCTAACCATAACTCAAAACGTCTCCACACGCTTATAGAAAACCTCCGACTAGACCATCTAAATAACGAAGAAAAACAATCGATTACCGACCTTGCTATACAATTTTACCACCTCTTCTTCTTACCAGGCGACAACTTAAAACATACACAACCAGTTAGTCACACCATCCCAACCACAGATGACATCCCAATCCACACAAAACAGTACAGATATCCTCAAATTCACAAAGATGAGATAGATAGGCAAGTCAACAAACTCCTCGACCAAAATATCATTAAGCACTCTTCCTCACCATACAATTCGCCGGTTTGGATAGTGCCCAAGAAAGTAGACGCCACCGGCAATAAGAAATGGCGCATGGTCATAGACTTCCGCAAACTCAACGAAAAAACTATCGGTGACGCCTATCCTCTCCCCAACATAACAGACATCTTAGATCAATTAGGGTCCGCCAAATACTTCTCTAAATTCGACTTGGCGTCAGGTTTCCACCAGATACGAATGCACCCTGACCACAGTCCAAAAACGGCCTTTTCAACTCCGCATGGCCATTATGAATATAACAGAATGCCCTTTGGGCTGAAAAATGCACCCTCGACCTTCCAACGCCTAATGAATCAGGTACTTTCTGGACTCCTAGGCAACGAAGTTTTCGTCTATTTGGACGACATTGTAATCTATGCGAGGTCTTTAGAAGAACATGCGATCAAATTCAAAAAACTCATGGAACGATTATCCAATGCCGGACTAACGCTTCAGTCCGACAAATGTGAATTCCTGCGTAAAGAAGTAGCATACCTAGGCCACGTAATCACGAAAGACGGAGTAAAACCGGACCCAAACAAAATAGCAGCCGTAAAAGATTATCCCGTACCTACAAATCCTAAACAAATTAAACAATTTCTAGGATTAATCGGCTACTACCGAAGATTCATACCTAACTTATCAAAAATCGCGAAGCCCATAAATAACCTACTAAAGAAAAACACTCCATTCCTGTGGACGTCCGAACACCAAGCCGCGTTCGAGACCTTACGAGATAGCCTTTGCGATGAACCTATCTTACAATACCCGGACTCTGAAAAACCGTTCGTATTAACAACTGATGCCTCAAACTGCGCTGTAGGCGCGATTCTTAGCCAAGGCAAAATCGGCGAAGAACTACCCATCGCATACGCCTCAAGATCTCTCGAAAAGGCAGAAGTCAACTACTCGACAATTGACAAAGAACTGCTAGCAATTATCTTCGCGGTGAAACACTTTCGACCATACCTTTACGGACGCACATTTACACTTGTCACGGATCACAGACCATTAGTCTGGATAAATAATGTCAAAGACCCAACTTCGCGACTGCTACGATGGCGCCTGACACTCGACGAATATTCTTACAACGTTATTTACAAAAAAGGTAAAATGAATTCAAACGCAGACGCGCTATCTAGAAACCCACCTGTTGAAATATGTATAAATTTATGCTGGATAAGCAGTGCATTGTACCCGTCGGAATGCGACCGGAGCTACAAGAATCGAAACTCACAGTCAGCATATTGTATTTATTTATAAGAGGTAATTGTACGAGAAATAGAGTTAGTTGACACAATGTAGAACAACAGGGTATATCGTAGTTGTATTTAATGAAGACTATATAAAGAAAAAGATCCACCCTTTATTTCAACAGTAATATAACCTAAAAGTAAGTATTCTATAAGAATAGTAATATCTACACTAACTTCTGCCGACGTGTGTGTGCGGCCGAAGTTTTTTTGCTTTCTGTTCACAGATTTTTTCGAGTTTTTTACTAACATCGAAAGGAAATATATATAAAATTCATTCAATATGGGAAAAAGAGAGAGGAGTTCGGGTGTCGGCATAAAAGGAACCATTGGCCGGCCAAAAAAGAGGCCAAAAATATTTCCGGGAAAAAAAACTACGCCTGATATACAAAGCGCCAAAGTTTCAACAGCTTCGAATAGAAAAATCAGTGGGGATTACGAGACTAGCAATTCTGCTGGCTATAGGCTGTTCCACGTTGAAACGCTATTTGGTGCTCTGCGGGAGCATTTATCTTGCAAGATATGTGGTGGGTCAATAGTTATGACCGAAGTTAGCTTGAGAGGACTGGGAGGAAAATATGGTATTGCTTGTGAGAATTGTGTTCAGCTAAGAACCTTCGACAGTAGCCCTATTATTGACGATACGCGTAGCGCATATGAAATCAATAGGCGATCGGTACTAGCGATGCGTTGTATTGGGCAAGGCTTGGAAAGTTTAGCGACATTTTGTGGAGCGATGGACCTACCGCCGCCTGTAAAAAGACCAACATACAATGCAATTGTAAAACGTCTAGCGGAAGCCACATCACAAGTTGCCGAAACAGTCTTCCATCAAGCTGTCGAAGAAGAAGTCGAGGCTTCATCGACACCTGAAGCTGGAGCCATCACTGTACAGTGTGATGGTACATGGCAGAAGCGAGGCTACAAATCACTCAACGGTGTTTGTACTGTCATTGGCAGCGAAACAGGTAAAATGGTCGACGTTGAGATTCTGTCATCCCACTGCAACGCATGCATCTGATGGAAAGGAAAGCAGACTGGCGAAGAATGGCAGACTTGGTACGAGCAGCATAAGCCACACTGTCAAGCTAATCACACTGGCTCTGCCGGGGCAATGGAAGTAAACGGCATGGTTAGGATATTCCAGCGCTCCGAAGAAAAACATAATGTGAAGTACGTCAGCTACATTGGGGATGGAGATACTAAGAGTTACGCTGCCGTAGCGAAAGCAGAGCTTTATCGACCGGAGGTCAAGATCAACAAAGTTGAATGCTGTGGACACGTCCAAAAGAGATTCGGAACTCAAATGCGCAAGCTGAAAGTGAATCTGCGGGGGCAAAAACTTTCTGACGGCAGACTCTTGGCCGGAAAGGGTAGGTTGACCGATGTGATCATAGATCAAATGCAGTCATATTACAGCAATGCTATCCGTAATAATTCAGGCTCCGTTGAAAATATGCGCAAGGCAATATGGGCAATCTGGCACCATAAGTGCTCCACAGATGACAAGCCTCAGCATCATTTGTGCCCAAGTGGGGAAGATTCTTGGTGCCAATATAATAAGGCGGTCGCAAGAGGAACAGTGGCAGAATACAAACATAAAAGTTCGCTACCAGAGGCTGTAATGGAGACGATCAGGCCTGTTTTCGAAAACTTGACATCTCCAGAACTACTTACTCGCTGCATCGGAGGTAAAACTCAAAATGCAAATGAATCGGTCAACAATGTCATCTGGAAATTCTGCCCAAAGAGAACTTACACTGGGCTAAATGTGGTGCGCATAGCAGCTAATATGGGAGCTGTAACTTTTTCTGAAGGCGCTGCAGGAATTCTGAAGATCATGACTGCGCTCAAAGTCACTCCAGGAAGCAACGCAAAGGCTTACTCAATTCAAGCTGATAAAACACGCCTCGAGCAAGCTGAACAACAAGCAGCCAGAAGTTCTCGTGAGACACGGATCGCCATGAGGAGGCTGCGGCTTGCTGACAATGAGTCTGCGGTGGATGCAGCAGGGCCTTCATATGCTGCTGGAGCTTTTTAAAAAAGTGAGTAAGAAAATTAAGCATGTATGGGACTAAAAATATAAAGAAAAAAAAGTTGTTGAAAAATAATTTTTGAAAAAAAAAAATTTCAATTTTGAAAAAAAAAAAAAAAATTGAAAAAGAAAAACTGTTTGAGATGCCAATCTTTTACCGGCACTAATTTTATTTTGGCTAGTTAGCACTTGCGGCACGTGTGGGAAGAGGATTGATTCTTGGTGAATTATTGAAGCGTATTATATCTTAATTAGTTTATTAACGTGAGAAATTGTTCTGAAGCTTTACAGTGGTACACATAGCGATAACTTGGAAACCTTATAGATTGAACCTTATTGTTACTTTCTTAGACGCGTGTGCGATGCTTCGCATTATGCGGTCAAGACGATCACTGACCTAGTCAGGTGCCGCTCCACACAATTGCTCTTTTTCTAATTACTTGAAGGGCCAATTGTGGGAGGGCAGCACCGGACGGACACCGATTTCGAACAAAAACATTTCACTTCACTTTTGTATAACAAAGTTTTTGATGTATAAGCCCCTAGAGGAGTAAATACCAATTTTTCTGTGAAAACTTCAAACGCGTTTTTCTCTGAACTATAATTTTGGAGCTTGTCGTAAGGTTTAAGGAGCACCGTTGGTCCGATTGGAATGTTTGACGGCTCATTTTGTTCAGAAAACAAATCCCCATCTTATGAATGAAGGAATTTTTGAATCTTTCTGTTTTGGCCACGTTATTTGCAAATTAGTGGTTGAAATTTTGGAAATTTTGGATAAATGATTGTAACTTTTCATATGGTTTTTTGTTTTTAGATCCCTACATTCAAAAGATGTAGGATTGCTGCCTGGAGAAGATGAGACGTCAAAATCTTGAATTGGATCAACGCTGCTCCAAAAACCTTACGACACATGATTTTGAAAAAAAAGTTTTTTTTGATGTGAAATATACTTTGGTTATGAAATAAATCAATTCTGGAGTAGTCCTGATTTCTCAAACCAAGGTGTACTGGTCCCCTTAAACCAGCAGTGAATATACGACTCGCTCGAATGTATTTTGAACCTAACCAAATCTGTGGCTACTGAGGAGTAGGGAGTTCAGCGTTCTCATTCTACCCCCACCACAGTGGCCGCTACGATGCTCTGTCATTGTTGTTTGTCTGCTATCTCGCTCCTCGCAGTTTACGCGGGAAGCGAAGCAGCCCGCGCTTTTTACCTAGTCAACGCCCTTAATAAATTATTTATGTTTGTCACAGTTGACTATTAAAGTGAATGTCGTTGTCTTTGACTGAATGTTTCTCCCCTTGCCTAAATTCTGAATATATTTCTTGTGATGATCACACTATACCTAATACCGTATAATCCTGCTGAAATCAAGGGAAGACCCTACAGAAACTGAAAACTTGCAAATTTTTTTTATATTTCAAATTATTGATAGGTCTTGTCAAACTGTGCTCTAAAGCTAAGAAATTCTCACCTCGAGCTTCTAGATTACTTGAGTAATATAGAAGTTACGCAACTTCTAAGGGAAAAAGGATACTGAACTTCAAATGCTCCCTGCGTCATAATCTTATTCGGATCATACTATCTGATTAGGGCTTTCGGTACACTTAGGCGAAGAGAAGTATGCAACAGATTTGAGATTGAATGACTGGTTTTTTTTTTATACTAGAATTTTAAACTTGTATTTTCGAATTTTTTACATTTTTCATGTTATATGGATTTTGAAAACTATGTTCCTTTTACAATATAAAAAATTCCCTACATACTTTTGTGTATAAGGTATGCATGAATCTACACTGCGAAGGAGAAATTGATCAAAGCAGAAGTATATGACGCAAGGAAAATTTAGCGTAGCTGAAAATGTAGTTTTGAGTAAATCGCCTTTCAATAAAAAATGGTACGAATGAAATGAATTTTGAAAATATATGGTCTAAGATAATTCAAAACGGCGTGTCATCAAACTTTCTCATTGAGGCATCACAGATTTTCTGATTCTTCTGCTGCGGCATCTTGGACCGTAGATCTTCTTCGGCCTGCATTTCCAGATTCAACATCATATAAAACAAAATTGAAAAAGTTAATCGTTGAATTTGTAGTCCAGTCCTTCTTTATCTTTAAGACCTTGCGGCTCCATCGATTCGGCTGTAGCAGCATATTCTATCGTGCTGCGTTCTTCGATTTACTATTGTGGTTCTCAGAAAATCTCAGTGCTGATTTGGAATACTCATTTATCTCTGGCTGTTGCTTTAGACTTTTTTTAAGTGTGCACCTATTTAGCAGCTCTTCACTGACTAATCTCTCATGAAAAGGCATTAGTTTCTCATTCATTGGGGATTTCTGATCTGGCGGTTGATAATTTTCCAGCGTAGCCGTATTGTATTGACTTTCTTCGTTTCGGTAAGATTTGTTATGTTTCACAAGGCTTCTCTCTGTTTCACATAATAGCTGTCTTACAAAAGGTATTTTCAAAACAAAAAAAAAAAAGATTGAGGAAGAAATTTTATCTTTTAAGCGCTCTAGCTCGTTATTGCATTTTGGAGTCCTGCGGTACCCATCCTTTTGGCCACGTAGTTCATTCTTTGACTTAATATTTGATGAAACTTAGATTTAATCATAGTCTCAATAGTTTGGTAAGATTCTAGAAATTTATTACGGAAGAAACAAATTTTTTTTTTTATTGACTATCAATTTTATCAATAAAATCAGCTGCCTGTGAACTAATAAAAATCGAAGGGCTGTAACGCTACGGCTAATATTGATAATTTAAATATAGCGCGGCCAAGCGAGCCCGCCATCTCTGGGGAAGAATGCCAACTCCGTTGCTGCCGCCCGGCGTGGGCAATCCCTCGCCGCACGGCACGACCCAGCGCAAACCTTTCTCGCTATTGAAGTAACTTCGGGCGGGCTCATAAGACGGGCAGATCGGCCGTAGATATCAGAGGTATCACTCTAAACAGTTCGTTTTTGATAGTTTGGCACGGCGAAGAATGCTTTGGTCTCCTTGCCTGTCCAAACATTATACAAAGAATCGATTTGCTTAGTACCTGTTGGTTAAAAAAAAAAAATCCATTTGCTTTATATATATAGTAACCAAGATCCCGGGTACGATCTTGGTGCTCCCGGCTGTCGGAGTTGCTATATAGCACAAGCTTGTTGAATTCTCTTTGATCAAAATTCCATTAATATCCTTTTGGCCAGATCTAGATTTCAATCATATATTTAAAATCTCTCAAAGGTAGCGCGTAAAATAATTAATAGAAAATTCGATCTTTATTATTTGATTAGCATCGCGAGGAACGCTTCGGCCTCCTTACCTGTCCAATCACCAAATAAAGAATCGTGTCGCAGAGCAACAAATTGTCGGTTCAAACATATTTGAAAAAAAACCTCTCTTGAACCTAAGTATAAACATAAGTTGTTAGAATAGTATCAAAACTTTACCCCCTCAAACTTGTTTATAACGTTTAGCATTTAAGATATTCTTTCGCAATATTATCTAAATAAAATAGATTTTATTCTTTGGCACCAACGCGTCCATCATTTGAAATTTAGAAAATTCACCTCCTCCTCTAACTTATTAATAAAATTAAAAAGCATTGAAATGGGCCCGGGGAGTTCTCCCGACCCCCTGAGCATCGAGACAGGCTCCAAACAAATAGTTTATAAGTACAAGTGTCAAGTAGTTTTCTCTAAGAATTATAACAGAATTGATAATTCACTTTAAAATCATTAGTGTACAGAGAGATTTTGTGGAAAGTTGTAAGCCGTGTGGGTAGGCAACCCGCATATTCACCGAAACGGCAACGCTGTCGTAGGGACAATTGAACGTCCGCACCTACAGATGACGTAGCGACAGCTGTCACGTCGTTGGGTCAGAATTACATACAGAGTGACATATTTGAGGTTAATCGTAATATAACTAGTAGGACAACGGGAATCGATATTAATTTGTAAAGAAGTGGTAACGAATTAGTGAATTGATTGCAGATGTTGATTTCTGTTTATTTGCAACATTACTTGGGTCCAAACAACCGTCGGCTTGAAATTTACGAATCATTCTAATAAAGGTAACCAACAAACGTCAAACGATGATAATTCGTAATAAAATCGTGATAAAGTTACGAATTGAATGCAGATTCTGAGTTATGTTTACTTGCGAAATTATTTACAAGCTAGCAGTTCCTCGATGACGGACTGACTCATCGTATCACTTCGACAACTACGGTCAGGAACATAGCGATGCAGATTCGATTCAACGAGCAATCTACGAGACATCTCTGACGTAGCAGACAAAACTCCAAATCTCTTCACCGCCTAAGAAGTTTAAAAGTACAGTCTTGCGGAAATCCTACACCCGATGCTGTCAGCCTAGCTTCGAAACGGAGCTACGTAGATCACCTGTTTGCCTACCGATAATCTTGTAGAAGTCTCAGCGAGAAATGAATTAATTGAAAGTATTGTTTTGTAAGTAAACGTAATCTCACAAAAAACATCGGAAGATGTAAAAAAAGCCGCCAAGTACCCAAACGAAAATCACAATTGCTTGATAAGCAAAACGTTTCGCAAGTCTTTGTCGTGAAATCAAGGAAAAAGCCAAGCACCGAACGTACCCCTGCGATCTCTCAGCAAGTCTACGTCGTGAAGTCGGAGTTTCGTGTGAGGATATCGAAACATCATTCCAAGAGCTACGTACTTGGCGGGCACATTCGGTTTTTTTTTTTTTTGTGCTTGTTGTTTTCGCTTTGGATTGATAGTACTTTATCGTAGTTTGCGAACCATTTGTTTTCCGACTGTTTTCCTTGGTGGCTGATGGATGTCTCGGAGTAATGTTTAATTTGCAGATAACATTGGTCTTATACACACTTATTTAAAATGCATCTTCCGATCTTGTGGGACGACTTTGTCGTGGCAGTCGAAAGATTAGCGCGTGCGAGTTTACGGAAGTGCTTGCGCGCGGGCGCCTGAAGGCGCCCCCGCTGCAGCATTTCCGTAAACTCGCACGCGCTAATCTTCTGGCACTAGTGTGTAGTTGCGAATGATTATGCCTCACAAGCGAATGAGCAACAAAATATATTTGCACTCAAGTGGGGCCGAACTGTTACAAGGATGGGTTTCCGGTAGTGAAATTGATCCTTCCCACTACGTGTATACACTAGTGCACCTGCAGATTGATGAAAATTCCGTATATAGACTGATAGAATGTGCAGAAAACGCTAAAGAAACATATGGAAATGGATGGAAACGGATACGCGAGCTACCCGATTCTATAGCATTTTCTGCGATTATATCCCTCTCTATACGAAATTTTCAGCAGGGATACGCATGCATTGTGAGCAAGATTGTATGACATTAGTATAGGTACACCAAGACGATCAGCAACTGAATTTTATATTCAACATTATATCAAACTGTCATCCTCTATGCTACTTATAGCATACACGTATATCCGTAGCTGCAAGTTTTAGGTTTTATACCGGAATAGTAAAGTAGAGTTTTCTCGATAATTCCATAGTTTTGCAAGTGAATAAGTTCAGTCCTCCATAATGAATATTATCTGCTCAAGCTCTACGGTATGTCATCTATCATATGAAAGAACTTACCGTAGTACATTGCTCATTGGCTCCATAGTGAGGTACGTGATGCCAGAATTCCGAGTCCGATCTGATAATTGAATGACAGTGAAACGACCAGGATTTTTATTTATTATACAAGGTGTTTACGTCTGTAAAGTCATACACATAATTAAGTGCCCGTAGAAGCATTTTCTGATACAGTTATTGATTGAAATAACTAGTTTTTTAGTGTATTTAATTGCTGTCGCATTGAAAACTCAATTTTTGCGTAGAACGAAGCTGGATTGTCCGTATAGCTCTAAGTAACCGAATGTGCCCGCCAAGTACGTAGCTCTTGGAATGATGTTTCGATATCCTCACACGAAACTCCGACTTCACGACGTAGACTTGCTGAGAGATCGCAGGGGTACGTTCGGTGCTTGGCTTTTTCCTTGATTTCACGACAAAGACTTGCGAAACGTTTTGCTTATCAAGCAATTGTGATTTTCGTTTGGGTACTTGGCGGCTTTTTTTACATCTTCCGATGTTTTTTGTGAGATTTCACTACTTTTTGCAAGTACGAGAATTGAGAAGAATTGCTCATTTAATTTCAGCAGGGTTATACGGTATTAGGTATAGTGTGATCGTCACAAAAAATACATTCGGAATTCAGGCAAGGGAAGGAACATTCAGTAAAAGACAAACTGTGATTTATTTGTTTTTTGTCTTTGTGAGAGCTGATTCTCCTTCTCTTGGGTCGATTGGATAATGAATCCCTGGGCCTATGAATAACTTCTCTATTTCAAACTTCGTTGACGAGGAGAGGAATTGGATTTGATAAAAGAATGATAACTTGATTAAAATTAATATTTATCAATAAGGAAATGGTGAATATAAATATGGAAATGATTAGTCAAGATTGGTACGTTTAAAGGTAGACTTATATTCTAATGCCGTTGAACCTAGGAATCTTCGACTTTACAAACTTCGCTTTGGCGAATGATCGTTTTATATTTTGAATGCGATTCTTTATAATATAGTGACTCTAAATTCTTATGAACTTCGTTTTGGCGAATGACCGTTTTATATTTTAGATGCAATTCTTCATAACATAGTGACTCTAAATTCTTATGAACTTCGTTTAGGCGAATTACCGTTTTATATTTCAGCTGTGAAGCTCGGAAAGAGAGAGAGATATATAAATGCAAATTTATACGTGTTTAAACGAAAAATAAAGAGATGGAAATATGTGAAGTTATATATATCGAAATGAACGTAAAATTTAAAGAACCTCAGATCGGACAAGCCTGGAGGACGAAACGACCAATGCTTGCTGCTCGTTGGTTTGAACTGAAGCTAATTGAAAGAGAACAAGATTAGTAAACGCCACAAAATCCTTTAAACATCAGGACAGGCCGTGAGGACGAAACGACACAGGCTAGCCTAATATAAAAAGAAGTACTAACTTCTCTTTCTCTCTGATTTGAATCTAAATACTCACGGCTCCTATTGCCGTCATGCAGTTACTTCACTTGCGAGTGTGACGTCGGAATGGACGTTGGTGAAAAACCCTAGCAGCTAATCGAAGTACGGCTACTTGAATTATCACTATGACCAACCTAGACGTTCACTCAGTAGTTAAGTGGGGTCACCGTATCGATTAAGTATTGAAATACAATCGAATCGAATTAATCTAGTGTTATTTGATAAAGAATTACGTCGTTACTCTCCTTTATTTTTCCTGCAACTTCCGTCTAACTTGCTGGCTTCTGTCTAACTGCTTTTAATTGGACTTTATATTAAAGATTCTATCGTTACCTTCGTGTTGGATATTTACTTAGATTTGATTGAATGATTTTAGGATTTCGAGAAAGGATTATTTATCCTTTAATTAATATAAATTATTCTTACCTTTGAGTTGATTTGAGGTTCTTCCTTAGCCTTCTGCGGACTGTTGATTGTTGTTGATCGTTGGAGGTGATGGGTGATATTTGAATATTTAAATGAATGCAATAAGATTTAGTATTCACTCTTATAATTGGTTTATTCACTGAACGTATAACTGTTATTATTATCGAATGATTTTCACTGTTCTTTGATCGACTCTAATATTGATTTACGGTGTTAATATTCTCAAAACTTGTATTATAATAAGAATGATTATCGCTGATTGTTCTAAGTATGAATAGTTGATTATTAAAAGATACACTTGAATCTATCAGAGATCAAATGCACGAACTGAATTTAAAATATGTAGATTTCAAACCTCGAACTGAGATTAATATACTCTAAACCACAAAATGAGCGTAAAATATTTTAGTACCAAACCACAAAACGAGTTTAGGTATTTACAATTCCAAACCACGAAGTGAGAACTAAGTAAAATATGATTTCGAACCACGAAGTGAGTTTAAGGTATTTACAATTCCAAACCATGAAGTGAGAGCGAGCCTAGCATTTGGTGGGGTTTATATGCTAATGTTCGGGGGTGAGGGGGTTAATTGGGGCACCACATACGGTGACAATTCTCAGGGTGGGGCACGCTAGTTACGTGGGTTTTTTTTTCATCTATGATTGGTTTGGTCTCATGTGTGAGATTCAGGAGCGTGTGAGTAAGCGCAGTCCCTTTCCTCTGGATGTGATGGTGAATGCATGTAATTCTTGGAAATACATCTGTGCCTAGGCGGATCCTTCCTTCCATCTTATATCAGCACGTGTTTGTGAGGAAGATTTCTAGCTCTCTGACATTTGGCGTGCAATCCGTCTTTTATTATCAGATAAGCTTCCTGATTTATTTGTTGTGTCAGGAAACGGTTGCATATTCGTACAGTCTTTTTATACCTGGGGCTTTGAGTTTGCTTTGTTTTTGGTATTTCTACATGGTTATTTCGTATACTAAACTTTTATGACTCTAGGGGCTCTTTCAGTGAAAATCGTCCGATTACATGAATATAATTACTATATGAATACATAGAGTTTTAGTTATTATATATATAGATATATAGTATATTTTAGCCAATGAATATAATTATATGAATATTATGAATATAATCGTATGAGTATTACGAATATAATTGTATGAATATTATGAATATAATTGTATGAATATTATGAATATAATCGTATGAGTATTACGAATATGATTGTATGAATATAAAGTATTAGTGTTAGTGAATATAATGAATAATATCATAGAGTTTTTAATTATCATGAATTTAATTATATTAGAATAAAAGAGTATTAATTAATTGAAGATAAATGAATATATTCTAGGCATTTCGACCGAAAATATGGTGGGTCACATATTATTGTTTAGTCTATGTACCCGAGCCGCACTAGCCTTAGAACAGGTGGTTACTAGGGGATCTCTGGAAAGTTCCTCCCCTTTCTGACAGAATCCGGGTTGAGTTTTTGAGTTGTTACATACGTTCTTAGAATAGAATAGAATAGAATAGATTTAATCATATTGGGTTTACCGATAATTATTCGTTTTATAATATTCTCTTGATTGTAGGATAATTATAAGGATGTATTGAATATCAAAATATGTGTTGATAGGTATTCGTGATGCGAATATAATTAATTATAGGTATTCCTATAGTATCAAATTGATAGTAAAAATATTATAAAGAGATAATCTTTAATTAGTATTATTATAGTGTAACATACGTATATAATTCTAATGTTAGCATTTATCGAAATCGTAAGAGTATATAATGTGATATAGAACTGTATGACATATAACTGGTTACATAATATGATTTAATATTTAGTAAAAAATATGGTAAGAAATGGATATGTTAATTAAGGTACATTATAATAGCCTCTTATTATTTCGGTGTTATTTCTTATCTCAGAACAGATCTTTGAACGCAAAGGGTCCGTCTGTGTATGCATCGTACATAAGTGTTTGTGTATGCGTTATGCGTGGGTGTTGTGTATGCGTCTGTGAAGTTCGGTTCTGAATTAAATGAGTATTTCAGATTCTTAAAGGTAAATATAATATTAATAGATTGTTAATTGTATCGAATATAATTTAAGCTAATAGTACGATGATTATAATGATTAATATGTAGAGGAGTATAAAATATGAAATATGAACGTGAAGTATTCATATTGATTGATTAATAGAATTCAGAGTAAAATATTTATAATTAATCTAATATAATAAGTATTATTATATGGTTGCGATTATCGTATATTCATAATAAAATGGTTATCCTTAATGTAAGGAATACATTTGAATAAGACTATCGTCAGATATAATGGATAAAACATAAGTTCCTTAGAGAAATCTAGATCTAGTGATTTTATGAACAGTTAGGTTGTAATTTGAAATTGGACAAAATGTTTGGTATCGTATGTTGACTCTACATTTATATATTCTATGGTTATATAGATAGTTCTAGTAATTTTATATAGTGGTAAGCATGAATGGAGTATGGCATCCGCACGGACGTTACACGAGAAAGGTTTTAATAAGCGCTTGGGGACCCAAGGCTTGCGAGAGGGTTCCCCAGGAATACAAGAGATGGCGCGCGGGCCCTCGGCCTTATGACCGCGTTAATATGAATGATTTTGGAAATGTTACAAAACACATTCATTTCAATTGTCAACTGTGACAAACATAAATGATTCATTAAATAGACCTCAATTTTGACTCATACAGTATGAGGTTGAAGTTCGTAACGTTAATGGGGCATTCCATGTAAAAAAGGATAATGACATAAATTTTTAAATTCTTTCAATTATTCCTAATTTAGTACTAACTCATAGTTAAAAGTCTATATTTCAATAATGTGTAGTAAAAAAATTTCGAACTAATGAAAACCGGACTTTTGCTCTTTTTCAAACTTTTTTTTTTTCAATTGTTAATATTTTTGAGAAACTAAATTATTAGTTATAGATTTTCCCAAATAAGACATCGTCATTTTCTTTTATGGTAGTAAAAACAAGCTTCTTTTATTTTTGTTATGAACAACTACAGATGTTGTTATTAATATGTTTGATCCTTCATTCGCGTTGTGTTTGATTCTAGTTTCTCAATTATTTCAAATAATTTATAGTATAATTTATGAATAACAACGTTTGTTAGGTATAAAAAGCTATAAAACTGATTTATCAAACAACTATGTTCATATATTTTGTACTTGTCCTATCAGTCACAATTAAAAAAAAAATTTTTTTTTATTGTTTCTACATAGGCTATCAATCTAATATTCCAAATAAGACATCGTTATTTTCTTTTATGGTAGTTTAAAAAACAAGCTTCTTATATTTTTGTTATAAGCAACTAAAGTTCATTGAGATGTTGTTATTAATATGTTTGATTCTTCATTTGTGTTGTGTTTGATTCTAGTTTCTCAATTATTTTAAATAATTTATAGTAAAATTTGTGAATAACACCTTTTGTTAGGTATAAAAAGCCATAAAACTGATTTATCAAACAACTATGTTCACATATTTTATACTTGTCCCACCAGTTACAATCAAAATTTTTTTTCAATTGTTTCTACATAGGCTATTGTAACACTTTTTTAAAAGTTAAGTAAAAGAAAAAGAAACATAAAAGAACAGTCCAAATGTGTATATTTATTTCGTCCTTATCAATAGACAATTAGCATTTGTTAACAAGTTATTTAGATTCGCAACAAACCAGTGATATGAACAATAGGTCATAAAAATGTAGACACAGGTCTCGAAGAGTTAGAAAAATACCACTGGTTATAATAATTTATATAAGTTCGATTTACATTAGTTGGCAATAGCCTTCAAGTCTCGATTATTTAACAATGTATGAGGCGTGAAGACAGCACAAGGACAGCACAGTTAAAATTATGATTAAAATATAATTATGTTACACAGTTAAAATTATGATTAAAATTAAATAATATTATTATTTGGCTTTTGCCAAGTGTGTGAATATAATTATATTTTCGATGCTACTGCTTCGTCAATTTATCGTCCCATGGAGATCTTGTCAAATTATAATCGTCAAATAGATATCGGAGTAAGCACAAGATATTGGTGAAATATAGAGAATTAAAGCATAAGTTACACACGTTACAAGTAAATGAAATATAATATGAGAAGAAATGTTAGACACGACTGATCAGGTCGAGCGCTTGTAGCCAAGAGAGCTATCCCTCACTTCTCTCGTGCCTTCACCTAGCTGATGCTTGGCTTGGTGACTACTTGAGTCGTAAACATAGGGCGCTTAAATTTGAATATAGGTTTCTTGTTACGCTATCAATCTAACATTTGATAAAAACGGAAGCATATAGAATAGATTTTATATTAAGAAACACATCTTGCTCGAAAGTAAAGTGGCCAAACTGAAATTGGTCTTCAAATACACCGTGGTCAGAGAGGGGGATTTTTCGGTGTCCCACCAGTCAGGTTTGTTAAAGTTATAATTCCAAAGAACTCATAAAGTATTCGGTTATTTCTTAAAAGGGATGTTGTACATCAGTTATTTACTTATGTTTCAAGATACATTTTACAATTATATAAGTATATATATATATACAGGGTGTCTCGAAATTCGCGCATGTGCTACATACGGGCGGATTCCTTGCGAAGAATGAATACGGAATATCCAAGTAAAAACTTCCGCGAGGACTTAGTTTTCCTGTAAAAGCACTTATTAACGAACCAATCAGCGTTCATCTTTAGAAGACTGTCGAAAATCCGTATCGCCGTCCGCCTTATTAGCGCGAGCGAAACAATAATGTGTGGTGTTGCCCGCTCGCTTGTCACAACGCGCTCGTATATCTGACTATGTGTCGCGCTCACGTATACGAGCGCGTTGTGACAAGCGAGCGGGGAACACCACACATTATTGTTTCGCTCGCGCTAATAAGGTGGACGGCGATACGGATTTTCGACAGTCTTCTAAAGATGAACGTTGATTGGTTCGTTAATAAGTGCTTTTACAGGAAAACTAAGTCCTCGCGGAAGTTTTTACTTGGATATTCCGTATCCATTCTTCGCAAGGAATCCGCCCGTATGTAGCACATGCGCGAATTTCGAGACACCCTGTATATATAATATACATATACATATATATATTTCACTATAGAATGCCTCTAATGCAACTGAATATCCGTCAAAAAATTCTCAAATTCAAGGCTTGAACGTTTCAAATGGATCAAGAACGGTACTTAATCTCTCAAATTGTGTGAATCATGTTTATCTCGCATATTTTGCAATCCTAATAACATTTGAATCACGAAATATTCCATTTCATCAGCGAATATTCTGTTATGTTAACGTTACCAAGTGTAACCTCATTATACAGTTTCAACCTAAATTTAGCACTTAATCAGTAATTTTTTAGCCATAGCTTGGAAGACTGCGTTGCCTGCCGCAGTAACAGGCTCATATGTGTTCTGCAACGTTGATTGTCCGGAGCTTGCACGCTTGTCTACTGCAATCCAATTCAGGTCGCTGTGAGAATTATACAAATCGATAAACGATTAATCATCTAACAGAAATGTCACAGTAATTACTGAAATATATTCCATGTTACTGTGGTGAAAGTGAGCTGGGAAATATCGACTCGTATAACATACCTTCTAATATGTGATATCCAGATTGATAC
Organism: Rhogogaster chlorosoma; assembly: GCA_944452935.1. Lineage (NCBI taxonomy): Eukaryota > Metazoa > Arthropoda > Insecta > Hymenoptera > Tenthredinidae > Rhogogaster > Rhogogaster chlorosoma. The sequence continues at coordinate 12,750,499 of OX101798.1, read as the reverse complement.
TTTCGTTCGCTCTGTGGTGTGAGATTCCAAAGAATTGTGGAGATCGTACAGCCTTGAAGTAACAGTCGGCTGATGTTTCGTTTTGAAACACAGGCCATTCTGAGCTTGCGTGTGTGTCTGCGGCCATGTAATAATTTCAGTGAAGGATGATTGACTAGGTTCATCTGTGGTGAGAAGCTGAATGTGCCGAAGAGTGACGTATTTTTCTCTAGATCAATGGAGATTGTGATCTTTGCAGGTTCATCTGTAATCCTGAAATATTGGCTCTTCAACGCATGTACGCCTGCAAATTATAAAAATACACGGAATCAATACTTTGATGCTGCAGTGGTGTTTTTATAGACTTTGTGTTCCATTAAACAAGGTGACTTCAGAATTGCATAGCATACCTTTCGATATAAGATCTTCCGATGTATTCATCCTATCGTGGTGTTGTATAGCGGCTGTGCAAGTTCGGATGATTATCACAATAGTTGTATTTTCATGCGATGTTTAGCCAGATGGAAAACGAAGTCAGCGTCCAGAAATGTTGAGTATAGATCGTGTGATCTATGGATCTATAGAGACGTTCAGGTTTTAGCGGTGGGAAGCTAATCGTCATTCTTGAAATGGTAGCTCTTTGGAGTTTGTGTATCTGTACCAGTTTCTAATATCAATTCTGGTTTCTGTAACAAACAGTTGAAACATTGATTATGTAATAACTACTAGTCAGTTGGTAGGAGTTCACCAGTTATGGATTCCCAATTCTATGTCTTAATAATGAAGCGATTAATAAATTGTCTATTTTTGTAGCATACCGTCGAACGTGCGTTAGTGAGATCCATTCTTGTAGCTGCTGTTTTATTAATAAGCGAAGAAAGTTTCCATTTAATCAACTGTGCATTGCGACCTTATAATGCATACTGTAGCTATTTTGTACCTGTTTGTACATATCACGGTAGATCTGGTTGGACTTAGATTAGAATTTAGCTAGCTAAGTTTTACCTGTCATAATTTTCATCGTGCCTCTAATCAATCTATGTGCTTGAAGTATTTCTATCCTTATTAGTATATCTAGCTTCTGATTGTCGTATACATACATAATTATCCTACGACATTGTACAAAATTCACAAAATGATGAAATTATTTCTGGGTCATAGTCCTTGAACAATAAATTTTTACAATTGTAGAACACAGAGGTATATAACATAATAGCGTCAATTATATTGGCCATAGCTGTTAATTGAGTATGAATAGATTATAGGACTAGATAATATGATTTGTGTGTTACATGATTCATGAAGCGATAGCCGTGATAGTGATGAATAATCATGTATACTGACAATAACAGTTGGAGTTGTATATGGACTGCAACTTATATGTGACGATAAAATTCTCATAGTGAACCTAATATTCTAGACTCTGATAGTGATAAAAGATGCAAAATCGATAATTATACAGAGATGATCTGTGGAAAGTTATAAGCCGTGTGGGTATGCAACCGGTGTTTCACTACGAAATGGCAACGTAGTCGATGCGAGAGTCAAATGAGTCGAATGAGTCGAATGACCGTATCTACAGACGACGTAACGGCAGCTGTCATTCTGCGGGGTTCTAACCTAATAATGTTAGGTTATAACCTAATAATGTTCGAAATAAACCGATATTGACATCCGCAATTACCTGAATAACCCAATACACTTTCTTAAGAAAGAATATTTACCGTTGTATTAAGGAACTGTAACTACAAAATCTAAATCTGACATCTATTTATAACTCTCATTCTCACCTAACAACATGAGAGCCGCAGAATGACAGCTGCCGTTATGTCGTCTGTAGATACGGTCATTCGACTTATTCGACTCTCGCATCGACAGCGTTGCCATTTCGTAGTGTATCACCGGTTGCCTACCCACACGGCTTATAACTTTCCACAGATCATCTCTGTATACAATAGAAACTAAAGTTGGAGTTCTATATAGACTGCAATGGATACCGTGAGTTTTTGTGGAAATGCAACGTGGAACAATCGAATGTTTGACTTTTGTTACTTGCGTGGCCAATAGACTCGCGATGTTCATAATAAAAGCAGTGTGGTATCAGTGCATATCCAGAAGAACTCACCGTATGTGACTATAAGATTCGGATAGTAAACTTATTATTCCACATGACATTATAGTTATTGGTAATAAACCGCAAGGAACTGGAGCGAACACGCTAATTCCGAGTAATATACATAGACATACATCAAACGGTTAGTAGACTTCCAATCTCGATGCATGTAATTATAATGTTGTTATCAGCGATTCCGTATTGTATGTAACGCAATTTTTATCCTATCAATTTGAATTCGAATGATTAAATATCATGCTGCACAATGTCAAACAGTTGCTAGCTCAAAGGATAGAATTGAATTCGAGTTTCTAACACATCGAGATTGAAAAACTATTGTAACAATGCTTATAAAATCAAAGAAATCCGTCATATTCTATGAACAAATACAGACATTATTGATAGTCAATCTCCCTATACACTTCCACGTACGATTGTTCCATCCAGTGTTGGGACTGATTTAACGACTAATTTTTAAACACTACAATATTTTGATAGTCTCTCCATAGCTATACTATGTTTGATGTGAATACACATACTAGTCGGTATACGTGGATGTAGTCTGTAGTGTATATTAGTGTAGGCTTGAAGAATCGAAGTAGATAATATGGTCTATGATAATACTTCAATCATTTTTAATAATATTGTATAATAGAAATGCATAATGATGGAATAGTTATATTTGAACCAAACAAGTTATTCCATTAGGAATGATTGAGTTGTGAAGCGACTAGAAAATAAAGTCGATTCTTCAAGCCATTATCAAGATGTATGTTTGTGTCTGGAAAGCACCAACTAATTCATTTATGTTTGCTCGTGCACGCTAGGCCTAAAACAAATTCTATCACACTATTATATTAGAACATGCAATTGCGTTGGGAAGAGTAGACTCCATGATATATAATATACTATGCGACGTTCCAACACTGGATGGTACCATCAAAATGGTCTTGGTTGCAATAATCCTGTAATAAAATAAGAGATTAGTAGATTAGTAGCACTATACTCTCCTATATGCATTCAGGTTGATATGTAAATCCGCATGACTTATATGCGCATGGCTGCGTGGGACTCTAATTAAGTCATGTGATGTATGGTGAAAATATCAATTGTTCCACCTATTGTCACAGCTGCTGATATAGCAGTAACCCTGTATTGTTTCAGCCAATACTCGATATCAATGTTTTTTTATCCAATTAGGTTTAATAACTATTTCACCAAACAAAATTGTGTACTACAATTTTGTCATACCTGAATGCATAAAATGGTAGAAATATTAGTGCATGACACGCGTTATCGTGTTGGTTGATTATTTCATAATCATTCTTGCCGATAATCAGCGATGAATTGTGGCCACATGTTTCTTGTTTCAGTCTATTTTTCACGCATAACCAGGTATTGTTGTTTCATTGTTTAATTTACAATTCAAACTAATGCTGAGTTCGACTTACTGCCCTGTAATGTACTGAGTGTATTTTTGTCGTACTCTGACATTGGAGATAGAAGAGGATAAAAGTGCACTCAGTGCGCATTAGTGCAGTAAGTTGAATTTAGCATAACTGTGAGAGATCATAGTACATCGCCGTGATGAATAGTTGAATTACAGAATAAATCTGTCATTGAAAATGTATGTGTCATGTTCAGTCTGTTTGAACTTGTTGCCAAATTGTTTTTGCATAGGTATAGAGATATACGTTTAGATATATTTTATATTTCCTTTCGTTTTTGACCATTTTAATATTTCTTATACATCATTATCTTGTGAATTATTGGCAATCATTTGATGGATATATTTTATATTTGCTTTTGTTTTTGACCATTCTTATATTGTTTGTACGTAATTATCTTGTAAATTATTGGCAATTATTTTATGGATATATTTTGTATTTGCTTTTGCTTTTGACCATTCATATATTGTTTGTATGTAATCATCTTGTGAATTATTGACAATCATTTTTAAGTTTAATTTTCTTTTTTTTTTTACGTTGGACATATTCCAGTTGCCTCTTTTTTACTATACCTTTGCCATACTATGGTCAATTGTTTCTTTTTTTTACACTATTGGATATATTTCAATTGCCTCCTTTTTATTATATCTTTGCCATACCATGGTCAATTGTTTTTTATTTTTTACATTATTGGATGTATATTAGTTTCCTTCTTCTTGCCATAACTTTAACCATACTGTGGTGAAATTTTTTTATTAATGATGGCATATGTATGTATTGTTCTGGTCAATAATTTCATTTGGTATGATTGGCACATGACAATAATAATAATAATAATAATAATAATAATATCAGAAAGTATTACTATTATTATTCTATAGTCATGGGCAAAATTATATATAGTTACTTTTTGTTTTGACTATAGCTTTCAAACATTGTGACAAATGGTTGTATGTAGGTATAGATTTTTTTCATTTAGTTTTTTTCCCATTCCTATTGGTATACATGGTATAACCGATATAATAGTATTTTGGCAGCCATATGTATAATCTGTATACAGTTGTTAAATCACAGTCATTTGCCTATTTTCATTCATATCATTTTATCATATATATGCATTGTGCAGTGACTTTCCTAACAGCGAACCAATGTCTCTCGCTATCTTGACTGACTGAGGCAGGTGCCTGGTAGAGTAAGAGACAGGTGGCGAAAGACTATGGTTTCCACGGATAGGAAATAGCAAGGTGTATAGACATTGTGTTTTACACGACGTACTGACATATAGTAAAGTTTCGAATTTAATTTGAAACAATGAATTTGGCATATTGGTTCGGAATTGTGCATAAGCATTACGAATGGTTAACTTGATTGCATAGTGAATATTGAAATGAAAAAAAGAAATCTCTCTTGACTTTGGATTTGAAACATATTTATTTTTTGTCTGTAATCAGCTCTTGTAGGCAATTCTACTAGCTGAACTTTAATTACGTCAGCGGACATATTCATGCGATTGTTGTCTTTTCAAAGCACGGCTACACTGACCATAGTTGGATGGAACTCTCTTTCATTATCGTTTCATTCACTATACAATACGACGGACGACTTGTGCACAGGCATATTATAATATGATATTCTTTTACAGCTGTCAGCTAAGATCGTTTCAGATGACATGTTTTACCTGTGACGCAAGTCAATCCGTCTGAATATACTTGTACTGCATACACTTATACCAATGAAACAGATGTTACACCGATTCAAATTTGTCCAGAATCTATCAAGATAACATGCATTGAGTCGTCATTTAGTAAAGTGTAAGCTATATGCAATTAATATCTTTCAAGTTAGCGATATCAATTATTGTACATGTCTCTATAAACTCATGGTACATGTTATATGACAGTTGCCGGAGCCAAATTCGTTATAAGTCCACAGCTGTTTCTTGGTAAAGTGTACATGTTATGTATATTCTAAATTATTAGTATGACAGTTTATTCTGTAATACAACTATTCATCGAAACGATGTATTATGATCTCTCACTAACTGGTTATGCGTATATTATGATTATGTACATATTTTCTGCGTTATGCATTCCAAACCAATAATTGACTGTGATTTAATATCAATATCAAATATCAGTCTCATTTTTTTCAGTGATTCATAAATCTTAGTGATCTTCGATTGTCAACTCTTTGTTTAACTTAGCTAACTTAGCTAATTTATCGATTGTATGTGTGTGCATGTAGGCTGTGGTGATCATATTTGCAACAATCGTATGTTCACTGTTTTTTCAACTGCAGAGTTCATATTTCGAAGTTATTGTCTTTTTTTCACATTTTCAGATAGAATTATTTACAAATAATTAAAGACAAATTGAAACGATCTCGAATATGAATGTTTGATATACTATACATATAGTACGACTTGTGAAAGAAGTATTCTGCGTTTTTTTTTTATGGGTAAAAACTTGTGTTCAGTATTTACTTACTGACATACTTGTATAACCGATCGAATAGTTATATTGAACTGTAAAATATCATTTATATTTGTGATTGTGGAATAGGACTGGTAATACCGTGATGGTATATATACATGGTATATATATTATCAAACGCACATGTAATTGGAAAAGCGATAATGGCGATATGAATTGTAAATTTTATGGTATTGCTTCTAATACCATCATGTAAGCGTCCTTGGCTCCACGTGGCCAGATCTGTTTACGCACTTGCGTATCATTTACACCCAGCCAATTATTTGCTTTATCTTTTAGCATTGCGGTATAGTGACCACTATCGATACTGTCACCGTGATGAAATATTGCGCTGTTTATCTTGAATTTCTTATTGTCAAGGGTAATCTTTGTGGTTGGTACTGCGTTCAATTTAAAATTTGTTATTTTAGCTGCCTGTCTATCTTTATAGGTAAATATCATGAACTGTACAACAATGATATGTTTTACGGAAGCAACGACAGTTCTTTGTAGTTTATCGCTTTTCTGACAATTCTCACACGTAGTGTCAAGTCTTGTCCATCGTGACAAAGTATTATTTAACAAATCTTGTAGATTCTTGGGGCTTTTGATACCTGGTGTAAACGATACAGGTATGGTTAAAATGTAATTTGGCTGTGCGATCTCAGAGGTAAGTCCACAATTGTTACATCTGACCGTCGTGATCAACTGATGTTCAATCGCTTTTCGAGTTAAATCAGATTTCTCGCAAATAGCCGTGAGAAATTCAGCTGCGTCTTGTTGTATATCTTTTGTGAAATTGTTGCCTGCTAATTCTCGAACCGCAAAGGAATCTAATGTTGCACTACTTGCGACGTAAGAATAGGCTAAATTTTCTAATGCGTCGTTATTATTCAACTTAATCAGTTCTTGTACTATATTTGAGCAGTGGAATAAACACTGTAGAGTGGCATTTGCGTAACATGAAACACTGTCCTTATTTTCCAAACCAACAATGGTGCGCAACGGATTTGGCAATGTGTTATCATCTATTTCAATTTGTATATTTTGCGTGCATGAGGGAACCGACCATACGGTGTCTTTTACCATTAATTTGGGCGCACTTGTAATATTAATTTCAGCCAAATCAGGCTTGTATTTTACTCTGAGTCGATTGTACTCGATTAGTGCAGCTTCCTGAACTTTTACTGCCTGTGGATTGAAATTTATCAAATGTAATCCGTCGAGAGATTTGACTCTTGACAATGCAACGTATGCTTGGCCAGCAGTGAAGACAGTCTGGCCTATGTCTATAACTATGCTGTTCAAAGTCAAGCCCTGGCTTTTATGTATCGTCATTCCGTAACTAAGGGACAGGGGAAATTGATTTCTGAATATAAAGGCCCCATTCATTATTTCGAATTTTGCGGATACCCTTTCGATGGTATACTCTATCCCCGATGCTAGGGCAATCTTTAATGATTGTACCTCACGTGTGTCGATATCTCGAGTCACGGAAATCACATGACCTATGGTACCGTTTATAATACCTGTAGATACGTCGATGTTTCGTCTAATCATAATCTTTGCTCCAATTTTGACCGTTATAGTTTTCGCAAGTCCAGCCGTGCGAGTGCTGTCTTCGTGTTCCCGATTCAAGAGTTTTGTTATTTTTTTTTTCAAATACGGTATGCAATCAATGCTGTCTTTGGCATTGAGTTCAATTTCGTCGCCTGGAATTTTGGTTAACATGGCTGTGTTTAAAATGTCACATTGGTACCGAGTTGGAAAAAGACAGACTGTATCTAGCGATAATTGGTTGATATAATTGCATAATTCGTCGAGTCTGGCTCCGACCGATGTACCGGTAAGGTTCACTTTCCTGGAATCTAAAATCTGTTGATCGGTAGTGGTCAAAATTCCAAATCTAACCCGAGTCAATATTTCTTGATAAGTTGTATCAGTCTGTTGGCGTACATTTATCAACAGCTCGTCGTACGAGAATAGATTGGTCCATAGATTGACTGCACCTACTGAGCCAATATATTTCTGTATCTTGTCTTTCGACAGGTCCAGGTACGCTGAATCCGCATTTACTGGTGGGAGTTGTAGTAAATCACCCATGAGCAGAATATGTTTTCTACCGAACCAGCCATCATTAGTATTTTTTGTATCAAATATTTCAGTCAGTCTCAAGTGAATATACATTAACGTGACATTTGATATCATTGAAACTTCATCTATAATGAACAATAATACATCTTTTAATTCGCTTCGCAAGATTTTCAATACCTCGTCAGACAATTCTTTGTATTTGGGCGTGCCGCCGTGCTCAACTGGTAGCTGGAACAGTCTGTGCACTGTCAGTCCGTCGACGTTAAAAGCCGCCAAACCTGTTGGTGCCGTGACAGCAGTCGTTGCACCGAGTATTTGTTTTGTCCAGCACCTAATAGTTTTTATAAGAAAACTCTTGCCTGTACCACCAGCTCCACTTACGAACATTCGTAATGGTTCACTACGCGCAGAGATTAAAGAGGTCCTGACAGTATCAAATATTATTTTCTGTTCGTCATTAAGTTGTGATATCATATCAACTACGTCAAGGTCTTTCAGTTGCCCTTCAACGTTATTCAAGTCCTGCATAGCCAAGTTGGCCTCGACTGGTTGATAATGTAATGGATTATCTCTGTTGTCATTTGAATCTTGGCTCAGATTGCTCATCATATTCGTAAGATCACCCAGCTTTTGTTCGATCAATTCTTTCACCTGATCGAAACCTTTTTGAATATCGGACAATCGCTCGTGGTAACTCATTAACTCTAATAAGTCTGCCTTGCTTTTCTCGAATGCCTCGGCGTATGAATTACAGTTATTTTTCAAGTCATCAGTATCACGCCACGGTTTGAAAAGTAGTAATAACGCGTGAAAGTATTTTTCAGGCTCTACATTCGGATTATATTTGTAGTGATTTATCAAATAACCGCGCTGTCTTTTTTTCAAATACAAACCACCGCCTAAATCGTATATTTCTGCATTACTATTTTTTGGTATTATTTTAGTTATTTCGTACCATTTGGCATAGTCGTACAAATGTACCGACTCCAATTCCTCTGGTCTAGTCGGGTAGTAATCGTCAATGAGGGACGGATAAAAAATATCTGTCGAATCCGGAAATAGTTTTTCTACAGTTTTGTACGGTTTAACTCTTTTATTTCTAAGCTGATTTACGTCTAACCATTTAATGGTTGTGTCAGGATCAGTTCCGTACAACGGAATACCTAACAGTGTATCGGCAGCTTCTAGAGCCCCGCATTCTCTGTTATTCAAACTGCGCATTGCCACACTCCACAGCCGGCTGCTCAACGACTTGGTGGAATTGATATCATGAAACATATCGGTTGTGTGACTAGTTTCAGGTTTAGTACTATACTTAGTACAATACCAGTTGAGTATTGTCGATTTTTCGCCTATAAACTGTATGTCCATGTTTCCTTCCCACGCACTAAGGACAACCGGATTATAGTCATTTATGAATGCTTCCTTTTCATTTCGCGGTAAGTCGACGAGTCTGCTTTTTGATTTTAGCTGTTTTCTACCCGCAATGGATATGGCTACATCTTTTATTACCAGCGTGTCTGTAATTGGCCTGGGAAATCCGAATCTGCATACTTTCGTAAATCCTTTTTTAGTTTTCTTATTTCGCATGCAATAATCGTTATGCTTGTGTCTCTGATGTGTGTCTACTCGACGATACAACGTTGGCGATATATGTTTATTGGGCAGTCGGCAAGTAATATGCTTGGAAATGAAGTTGGCGACATCTTCCGTAGATGACTCTCCGATCGTGGGAGCATTCTTAATCCAGACCAACAAATGGAAATGCTGTGTTCCTCTGCCTTGGTATTCTCGTCTCCAAAAGTAATGGCTGACTTCTCCAATTGGATTGTCATTGGAACTTATGAATTTCAGCATCGCCCGAAATTTGTTGTCTAGATATCTCGAGGCTGAAACTGGATCCCTCGCTACTAGTTCACTTGTAAACATACCAACCATTTTTGGTCCGTTAACGTTTCTAATATATTCAGCTAAATCGTCCCACATCCACTCGCTGGGACTCAGCGTTAGAAACCACGTTGCTGGACCATAATTTTGTACCATGCATCCCAACTCATTTCTCGGTTTGCGCCAATATTGGTCTGTATTTCGTAATCTTGCGAAAATAGTAGTCAGATTTCCTTCAAGCTGTTCTTTTGACATTAACTCCAAATACTGACCGGCATTCATTTTTTCCTTTGGATTAATGACATTTAATTTGTGGAATATACCACCCTTTAACTGTCTCATGTTCGAGTCGTGCAACAGGTAGAACAAATACTGTTGATTCAACCTGAAGACGGAAGAAGTGGACATAAGCCTGCATTTTATATAGTCAAATTCTCGCAGAGGGATTGCGCGGTTTTGATGCTGGCCGTTGTTACCATAAGGGTATAAATCTGGGAAGCACATGACATCTAGATATTTATCCCATTGACTTAAGGGTGCTTCTTCTACCTTGAGCATTTGATATAGAGCCGTTGCATTCTTATTCTCTCTATCGGCACTGATCGGATAGATGGTATACTGCTCGTAGTAATCTCCGCTATCCATTATTTGTGTTAATATCGCTCGACGCTTAGTACTCGTCTCGTCATTACACTCCATAACCGTATCTGCATGTTCTTCCATCCCGGGCTCTTCTGTTTCTACCTGAATTTCCACATCTTGCGCAAGTGAATCTAACAACGAGTCTGGCTCAGCGGGTAATTCAATCTCAGCATAGAAAGGATTATTTTCTCTGAGCCAAACGAGTGTTTCGTAAATTTTTTTCACATCCACCAAACTACTCCACACGACTTTTGACTTATTCGGTAGTCCATAGACCATCACGAATAGTTCTTGATTCAGATTCAGTGCGTCAGTCGGTGCAGGTAATTTTTTTAGTGTTTCTTCTAATGGTAACGGTAAATGGAACGTTCGACCCTTCACTTTCTGTACTCGCAACTTATTTGGAAGATTTTTCTTCGCTACTGTACCCATTCTTAGTACCGTCTGAAAAGCTTTTGCTCTTTGTATGAGGATTTTTTCATAATCGTTAAGAGTGAAGAGGACAGGTGGCACGTCGCCTATAGCTAGCTGATTCAATAAACACGTTGGCGGTATTTCATTATTACGGAACTTTTCTAAACAGTATTTACAGATATAATCAGATGCGTTCTTGGACGCATCGATGTGAGTTTTCATCTGTGACCAACAGTGCCCTGTGATTGGTTCTCTGAGTTTTTTTATATCTCGTGTGTCTCTACGGTAACAAAGTTTTTCGCACGATACGCAAGCCAATTGTGGTGTATCCATCGACTGTTGGACTAGCTCATGAAATGCACGCCTATATTTGTTCGCGATTTCATCTTCGTTCAAATTTATTACTTCAGAATACGGTTGATACAGACAAGCTTTCTCAGCTGTATTGCTGGCGAGTTCTTGCAAAAGAAGTACATCTCCCCGTACTAAGGCATTGTCTATACAATTAATTTTCTCCACTTGTCTCATAAGTTCGTAAATGTGTCTCGTGAAATACCGAATCTGTGGGAAGTGGGGATGCAATAATTGAAGCGGTAAGAATTTCGCATTGCAACTCACAGGATTGGTATAACAAGTTTGTGCATGTCCTAATTTGCTGTGTGACGTATTGACACTACATTGGTTCCAATGTTTCAATGTATTACGAATATTTGTCATTTTCCATGAGCGTATAGCCTGGAACACATATTCTAGTCTACTAATAGTATGTGAATTTGGTTTAATACACAGCTCTGAGCAAGCCCATGATTTTCGCATATGAGTGCTTGCTGTTACCGGTAAAACGTTAGCTATTTTTCCCATTGATGTAGTGATGAGCGGGTCTATTACAATGTGAAGCTCATCATAAGCTGTATCGGTATAATAAGGGTCGGATGAGCCCGTATGTTTTGATGGGCCGCAAAAGGCTGCAATTTTTGTTTCTATATCAGACGATTCTGCCGCTCGTACCGAACAGACCTCGATCTTATTCTTCAGATTATTCAGCGTGCGTCTCACGCTTAGTATGATACGTTGTCTCGCTTCAATGCACCATTTTATAATTTTTTCTGCCTCAATTCGTTTCTGTGGCTTTGACCTACGATCAATTTTTGCGGATAAGGTGGTGATATATTTTTCTACAGATCCTAACAATGTTATCGTACTGCTCCGCCTATGTAAATGCTTATATTTATTCAAAATATTTTTAGTTCTAATGAATTTTTGCTGTCCTCTTAGTTCTGTACGAGCGCGTCTGACTTTGTCGAGTATTCCTTTATTTATGTCCCGATTAATAGAATACTTGTTTTGTTCATATTTTCGTTTCATTTCCGAATTAAGAGCATATTTATTCTTTTCGTGCGTTTTTTTGGTCTCTGGATGTGCAGAATATTCAATTTTTTTTTTCGTGGCTCTTATCTCAGGATTGGCTGCATATCTTTTTCTTTCACGTGCCCTTTTGATTTCCGGATTGGCAGCATATTGTTTTCTCCGACGAGTACGGTATAGTTCATGAGTCACAGCAGTTCCTTTCTTCTTGTGCAATGTTTGTGGTTCTGGATCTTCAGAATATTTCGCTCTTTTTTGCAGTGTTATGGCGTTTGCACTAGCAACATAATTTGCTCGTTTCACAGGCTGTTTCATTCCGGCTGTAGCACTCTCGTTCATATTTCGTTGTGGCTTTTCACCGTTGTGGTTTGCTTTGCATTTTTCGTCTCTTTTTGTTGGCTGTATGACCGAACGAGTAGCATGCCCGACCAAGTTCATGCTATGACTACTGCGTGTCTGTTGAACTGAATAGTCTTTGCGCCTTTTCTTATTTATTTGATTTTTGTTAGTGGCCCACCATTCGTTTTGCCGCTTTGTCCGTGTTGGGAGAGTTATGTTTGTTTTATCGCTATTGCACTGTTGTCTGGTTTTTTCGCACTTATCATCTGTCGTACTTTGCGAAGCGAGTGAAATCATATGCCGTGGTACTGTTTGACAGACCGATGCATACGTTTTCGCGGGCGATTTTTGGATTTTTAACCGGTCTGTATTTTTGTCTTGTACGGTGATAGTGATGTCTGATTGTGCTGTTCCAATAATTCCCATTGTAGGAAACGCACTTATTGTCTCTTCGTTGAGTATGCGTAGTAAATGCTCTCTCATCGTCAGTGTCGTTCTTCTACGCCCATCCTCATCTATGTAATAGCGCTCGGCTACAGGGTCCTTACCCAGTGCAAGTGATGTTGCGATTGCACATGCAAATATCCCGCAAGATGTTGAATCCGGTTGTATTTGTACATTTTCGTACACGACCAAATATTTTTCATACAGACGATTCAATATTTCATGTTGGCGCGGTGATAACTGGTGTTTCAACGTATCGTATACGTGTACTACTGACCCATCGTAGTATATGCAGGTCCAGTGACCGATTTTGTCTGGACCAATATTTCCGCTATAGAGGATCTGAATATCCCGATCGCTGGTAACACGTTGATAACAATCCAACTTTTGATAGAATATTGGATCTTGTGGTTTGAAAGTGGAGTCAGTTAAAACCTTCAGAAATGCGTTTATACACATGTCATGTAGTTCCTTCTCAACGTCCAGGATGCAGGCTACGATCCGTGCTTTATTTGAACGTACTATTTCGTTAACGTCTATTTGTTCGTTAGTGTCGTCTGTAATTTCTATTATAGGTGGCACATTTACATTAGTTGTTTCATTAGGTTTCGGAGTATCAGTTTTACCTAATCTTGTGGATCGCATCGCCTCTTTTTTATGTTGCAGGATTTTGCTATAGCTACGTTTCTTATTCTTTGGCATTGTTATTTTAATCGGACTACTTGTATTCAATATACTTGACCTATACCTAGGATTTGTCTATCTATCGTTCTATATTCTGATATCCTTGTATTTATGAATGATCAATTGTTATTGAGTGTACTTACATATAGATTAATTGGATCTCCGAAATTCACTATGTTTATTCTCGTAATTGAACGTCGGTTTTTCTAACTTTAATACCGTTCGATAAACGACGTGTGAAAATTAACTTTTGCCGCAACTGTCGTACGCTGACACGAATAACCTCCAGCTTACCGATTAAGAACAATAGATCGCGTACTGACAATGTGATAAAATTATTGATATTATTGTCACAGTAAAGAAAATGAATAAATTCGCGTGTCTGTGTATTTGAACGATGTTCAAATGCACCGAAATAACACTCACTTGTCGAATAATTGCAATATTTATCTTTTGATACGCGCTTTGCAATACCTCCAAGTGGAATGGAAGTTCTACTTTCTATTCGCTGATTTTTTGAAATGACGTTCCTAAAGTCATCTACTTGAGTTGATCTCATCTCTATTGGGTTAGTTATTTCGTAAATTTATCGATAAAGTGCAGTCTTATTCACATGTATTTTATGTGGACAATTTCTTCATCACATGGTTCAATTTAATTTAATTCATCGTTCTATTTTTCCGGAGATTGCTTTTTTTTAATTAATTTATCTAGTTTTCTCCCCAATATAATTCTGTTGTGATAATAACTGCAATATGTAAATAGATGGATAATTTTGGTTGAATAAACTAAACTTGTCCAGTCAGTGCTGACAGTACATTGCCATCGAGGCAAATTTTTATTAAGTTGGACAATTTGTTTAAAATTGTCTAGTTTTATATGTGAGTATGTGATCTTGTCAATTTATATGCTACTAGATCAACGGTTTCATCCCTTCATTCTGAATTCGAATCTCGAAGCCGCAAGATGTGTAAGTATATATTCACGTTTTCATACATTATGTTACTGTCTGTTTTGTTGTAATTGTGTATTCCATAATATTTTTCAAACAAATGAAGTATTTTGGTTCAGCTATTATTCGAGTATTGTATACACATACGAACAATGTGTCGCGTAATAGAAAGATGCGTATCCTAACTTTTTACGCCTAGTTACTCCGTTTTGTATTATCATATGTTTGGTTGATTGTTTGAAGCTGACATGGTCTAATTTCATTGATTGTTCTTAATGGGTGGCAATATTTATACGTTATCTTTACATTTCATTTATTTAGAAGAAATTGTAGGATCTAAAGTATGGCTGTGTTATAAGCTAACTGCTAAGAGCCCACTTATTGACACCATTTTGTATTATTATTTTATTGAACTTTAAACAAATCCCGAATTGGGAATTTAAGCTGATTCAATTTTGAAATTCTATTTCTCTAATTAGCTTGATTATTCGCATAGCCAATAATTTTGTTTGATTTTGCTGTTCTGGAGTTTTGGAGCAAGCCTTAAATGTTTGTCATATGTTCATAATTATTCAATCAAATACTTATCCTATTGAATTGTTTTGTGTTGAATATTAATGGTGGGTTTAATATGGTGTATTTACTAAAAATGTGTTTTATTTGGTTTATAGCACATGATCAAGATATGGCGATGGGAGGTGGCGAGGGTGGCGGCGAGGGGCCGCCAATATTACATCAGCCCCAAGCCGAGGCTATGGTATGTACAGTATTGAAATATATTAGTTCTAGGCAGACCGTTTAAAAAATATGTCTGTTTTCTTAGGTCGTGACGAAAAAGTTCTTAGATTAGATAAGAATTTACGCATGAAGTTTTTCTTTTCAATTTTTTTAATTATAAGCTTACAATCAATTGTGTGCAATATTTTTTCAAAATTTATGTTTCTTGATGAATTAACATTTTATAAACAATTTGTCGAAGTTTTTTGAAGTATTTATCCAACCATAAAAATTTTGTTATAAACGATATTAATAATTAATGTTTTAATTTACAGATCAGAGAGTTGTATACCATCTTAGGGCGGTACATGGGGCAACAGTCTCATGTACCAGCCCCAGAGAGCCAGGATGGAGAAAGAGGGAGAGAAAGAGGAAGAGGAAGAGGAAGAGGAAGTAACGAAGAAGGAGGGGGAGAAGAAGATAGAGAGAAAAGTAACGATGAAGATGGAAATAAAGAAAATAAAGCTAAAAATAAAGATGGAGATGGAAAGAGAGGAGGAAGAGTAGAAAGCAGAAGTGGACGAGTAAAAGGAGGAGGAGTGAGAGGAGACGGAGAAAGAAGTAGAGGTGGACGAGGAAGAGGTCGTGGAGCGGGGGGAAGAGGGAGATGGAATTGGGGTACGGGGCAAGGAACAGGAGGCGGAGGGGGATGGGATTGGAGTATGGGACAAGGCAGAGGGGGAAGAGGGGGCTGGAACTGGCGTGGTAGAGGAACGGGGGGATGGAATTGGCGTGGGCGAGGGACAGGTAGAAGAGGGGGACAAGGGAGAGGAGGCAGAGGACGAGGGGGCTCCGTCCAAGTTTACTTTTAATATGTTTTTTTAATAAAAGTATTTTTTCATAGTCTGATGTGTACGATTCATTCTTACCTTCTTTCTCATCAACTGGGTGCTGGTATATTGGACAATAATTCAAATACGTCTTCATTTGGATTCCTTTTTTACTTTTGTTTGTTCCTGTTTCTTTGTGATTACAATTATGCATCTTGACTGGAGTGTTGCCCCTTATTTGACTTACATGGAATACGAATATACTAATGAACTAGTTTGGTAATTGAGTCGAGTTATCTACATCGTAAAGTTTATTTTGAAGCTTGTTCTATAGTTTATGGCTCATTTTTTTCCATTAACAATGGTTTTCATTTCTTTATGGATTATGACCTAGCAAATGTCTCCCTGACCTATATATTATTTTATATGCATAGTTGAATGCAGGTGATTATCATGCATATCATGGGTAATTTCACCAGGTCAAGTTGTATATTTTCTCTGTGTTGAATTCTTCTCTTATTATTTTACAATTTTCATCTTCAGATATTTATTATCATATCATTGAATTAGAATTCAATTTATAATGCCATATGGTCATTTATTACATTTAAATTGGCATTGAACTTCATTTTAGTTACTTTGATTCTAAATTGGTGATCCAGTTACTCTAAAGCTGTATTTAATTGTTGAGAGATTATGTGTGGATATTATTTCTATAATAAATTATCCAACGTGGCACTTACGTACCCATCAGTAAATATATAGTTTGTTATCAATTAATAATCCTAATGAGTCCATTGTTTCGTAGAACAGATTTTGTATTAAATTTTCTAATTTTCTAAAATCGCTATTTTCAAGTTTTTGCACTCTGCATGTTTATGATTTGTTGTATTGGATATTGTTACATAATCCACGACTAGGATCAAACTAACAAGGAATTTATACACAGCCTTGCTCGTAAATGTATGCATAAATAGAATAGTTTATTAATAATCCATCATACACGTAATGTATAGTTTTAGTTTACGAAGCATTAGTAACAGCATTAACAGGTCGACTTAAATAATCACAGTTGATTAGCATATTACACCACCAAGGAATGACGTGTGGTATGGAATAGGTAGATCAAGTCAGTGGTTTGATTTACAGTGGAGGTTGTATCATACAGATACAGGCTAGTGTGTACGGTTTGAAGTGATTGATCAGGTATTTATTGATTTGTATTATATATGAGCTTGAAATATCTCATAATTGCCTAAATGGTTAGAAACGATACAGTTAATTTCCCGGAAATTAAAAAGACGCTGCATAGTTTCAAACAATTTTACAGTATTCATGTCATTTCACTAATAATCTAATTGATAGCATATTTCAAGGTATCAAATGATTCAACTAGATTATTAAAGATATTAAATGTTCCAACTCATTTCATAGACCACGCAAAGTGTGGGTAAAATCCACGTTTTCATTCCTTATGAAGTAAAATTTTGTACAATGCCCGATGGTAAAGTTTTTTTTGATTTTGTGTGATTGTACACTCGCCTTCGGTTTGTGTTGCTAATTCACACTCATCAGAAAAAATTTCATCGCTTTCGTATCGTACTGTACTATTTTCAACTCATTGTGCGAAACTCGGTTTCTTATGTCTGTTGGTAGCGTGCAAAGTGCTCGATTCACACACTTCCATATATAAAAATAATTAAGTTCTCTTCGTTTTGAAATAATAATTTCTAAAATATTTTTCTTCTATTTAACTTTCTCAATTTGGTGTCAACGTGTGTTGACACGTACAAATTTACTGACTGAATAATCGCGTTACCAATATTTCAAAATAATTACATGTTATTTATAAATAGTGAAATTTAGGTGACAATTAATATAAACTAATTGTATCAAAATCAAATGAGCCTTGTTTTTCTGATATAATTTGTATATCTGGAATTTGCATTTCCATTGATACACTAAGAAAAGGGATATATACGAGTCTAAATCTAAAAAACGAGTTTTTTTTTTGTTTCTGATTTTCTCATTTCTTTAGTTTTGGAGACTAATAAAATTTTATGTCTTTGAAAATTTTGTTTTTAATCCTCTGCGGGGGAAGAGCCCCTGGACCCTGTCCACATCCTGCCTCTCGCACTTAAATTGCAATTTATATACTATATTTCCCTATTTTCTAGAGTTCTTCACAGGTCGAGGATTTCGCACACTGAGTTTGAAAGAATAGTATACGACATGGGTGTGCATACTTGTATCGGTACTGTACTGTTAAAATACTTTTGATGATCAGCAATTTCAAATATATTAATCTGTTTGGTAATCAGTCTGCGTTGCTGATGTATGCGTAGGTGAAGTTAATGGTTTGTAGGCTGGTAGAAGTTGGCTCATTTAAAGAAGATTCGTAGAGTGTTGTAACTTTGGAGCAGCTGTGGGCTACCTCTGGTTCGGGACATCGTCTTGCAGAAATGTTATTTTCGTCTGGTCTAGTGGATTATTGATAGGATAGGAATGGTCCAGGCGACTGTAAAAGATATAACATACCATAGAATTGAAACAGAGGTTTCAGTATATTACTACTCATTTTCCTAGCATCGTTATAATCTTGGAGCTACGGACTTTGGGCTACCTGTACCTTGGGATGCTGTTTTATCGAAGTGTTATGATTGTCTATCTCAAAAGATTGATAATTGGAACCTTCGTTATGAGATGTCGTTTGGTCAAAGTGTTATCTTTGTCTATTTCAATGGATTGATAAGACGATAGGAATGGTCTATGTGACTGCGAAAGATATAAAATAATAAAGAATTGAAAATAAGATTTCAGAATATTACTACCAATTGTTCTAGCATTCTTATCATTTTGGAGCTATGAGCTGTGGGCTACCTTCGCCTTGGGATGCTGTATTGCCGAAGTGTTATATTCGTCTGTCTCAAAGGATTGATAATTGGAACCTTCGTCATGGGATGTAGTTTAGTCAAAGTGTTATCTTTGTCTACTCCAATAGATTGATACGATGATAGGAATGGTCGAGGTGACTGTGAAACATACAAAATAACGTAGAATTGAATGCGAAGTTTCAGTACATTATTATTCATTTTCCTAGTATTGTTATCTTTTTAGAGCTATGGGTTTTGGACTACCTTCAACTTGGGATTTGGCTTCGCCGAAATGGTCCGTTCATTTCAACGGAATAATAATCGGAACCTTGGTTTGGAAACATCGTTTAGTCAAAGTGTTATCTTCGTCTATTCCAATGGATTGATTATAGGATAGGAATGGTCCAGGTGGCTGTAAAAGATATAAAATAACAGAATTAAATGAGAGGTTTGAGTATTTTATTACTCATTTTCCTAGCATTATTATTACTTAGGAGCCTGTTTGAATGTCTATTTGAATAGATTGATAAGACGATCGGAATGGTCTAGGTGACTGTGAAAAAGATATAAAATAACAAAGAAATGAAGAAAAGATTTCAGAATATTACTACTAATTATCCCAGCATTGTTATCATTTTGGAGCTCTGAACTTTGGGCTACCTTCAACTTAGGATGCAGTTATGCCGAAGTGGTTCGTCTGTTTCAACGGAGTAATAAACCGAACCTTGGTTTTGGGACGTCGTTTAGTCAAAATGTTCTGTTCGTCTACTCCAATAAATTGATAAAAGAATAGAAATGGACCTGGTGACTGTAATAGATATTCAAAATAACAAAGAATTGAAGAAAAGATCTCAGAATATTATTAATAATTGTCCTAGCATTGTTATCATTTTGGATCTATGAGTTTTGCGCTACCTTCAACTTGGGATTTTGTTTTGCCGAAGTGGTTCGTTCATTTCAACGGAGTGATAATCAGAACCTTGGTTTTGGAACGTCGTTTAGTTGAAGTTCTATCTTCGTCTATTCCAATGGATTGATTATAGGATAGGAATGGTCCAGGTGACTGTGAAAGATATAAAATAACATAGAATTAAATGAGAGGCTTCAGTATATTACTACTAATTTTCCTAGCATTGTTATCATCTTGGAACTATGGGCTTTGAGCTACCTTTAACTTGGGACGCTGTATTATCGAATCGTTATGTTCGTCTATTTCAACGGAGTGATAATCGGAATCTTGGTATTGGGACATCGTTTTGTCAAAGTATTATCTTCGTCTATTCCAATCGATTGATAATAGGATAGGAATGGTTCAGGTGACTGAAAGATATAAAATAACGTAGAATTAAATATGAGAGGTTTCAGTATATTTCTACTAATTTTCCTAGCATTGTTATTACTTTGGAGCTATGGGCTGTGGGCTACCTTTGTCTTGGGACGATGTTTTGCCAAAGTGTTATGTTCGTCTATCTCAACGGATTGATAATCGGAATCTTCGTTTCGGTATCTAGTTTCGTCAAAGTGTTATCTTCGCTTATTCCAATGGATCGATAATAGGATAGGAATGGTCCAGGTAACTGTAAAAGATATAAAATAACGAGGAATTGAAGGAAAGAGCTCTTAATATTACTATTAGTTTTTTTAGCATGTGTCATCATAAGGGATTATTCTGGATCTTGAACGTTAACATAGCGCCTAACGTTAATTTTCAGCGCTTGTGTTATCGTTGTCCGTCCCCATGAGTCCTCTGTCATCTCCGCTACCGCCTACATGCTTTGTTTCGGGTGGAAAATACAAGGTTGTTAAGCAACTGGAACGTTTATCATCGACAATCAACCATCGAACTCAGGCAAAACCTGACGCTGTTACGACACTAACTAGCAAACGAAATCATGGCCTCGGCTTGAAACGAGTGGCTGGCGTTACCGCGCGTGCTAACGACTCTCGGCAGTAGTGCCTGATGCGTAGGTAGCGATATCATGGGGTCAGGATTTCCTCGCTTTCAATTGTTGATTGCCCAAACATATAGAGGTCTGCGGAGATGAACGGGTGTAGCAGGGAAGCGCAGGCGCTCAAAGTTAACGTCGGTGGTATGATAACGCCAAGAGATCCAGAATCGCACCTCAAGTGATGGTAGGAAACATACGAATCAATAGATAAGTAACGAGTCATGCATTTAGTGGAATTAAAGAGGCCGAGGCTGTTTTATACATCCATTATTGTGTCAACAAATGTATCAATCTAGTGAAAATCAATGTCCGTACATACCGTTTGATGTAAGTCATCCTAACCTCTTTTTCACTTGTTCCCGTTAGTAGTAGAATAATACATATCCTGTACATATATTTGAACCCAGCTCAGAGGATCCTTTCCGTGCAATTACAATCACAAGAGGTCATCATGCAGATGTCAATAATTATTCTTAATAACAGTCATCGGCATAAAACCTTGTCGTCGCACTATTTCACTCATAACCATAATTATGCACTGATTCACTGATATAAAACCACTACCACGACCGATAACACATTATATAAAATTATATAAGCTATATGCCCTCTAATAGCCCTATATAATATGATTATATGTAAAATTATTAATATTTTAATTGTCGATAGCCCCGCTTCACAGCCATGCGACGGCCATTTTGATTTCGTCGACCTGTAACTCACTTCGTAACTATATTATTACCTATCGATCGAGTGCGGATTCAGATTCAGGCCAAAATGAATAGGGGGCTAGAATTCGATGGCTTGTAACAACGTTTAAAAGTTCAAGTCGATCTGTGTCCTCGTTCGTTCGGAAATGTGGCAACAGTCTGCGAAAAAATTGTCGGGGGAAGGAGAAGAAGAATTTTTTTCATCAACTTTAGGGACTAATAAGTCGAAAACCAGTAGACCTATTTCGACCAAATTTATACAGCAAAGTCGTGTAGTGGGGGAATATCTATTCTGAAAATTTGATCGAAAAATATCGACGCGTTCTGAAGTTATGACCTCGTGCTTACAGGTATAAAGAGTTCCTCCCAGTAAACATATTCCGGCTAGCGCTCGCCTGCCTAGGGGTACTTGGCGGCGATTCGCTGCCGCGAATCTTGATTACGCCTTTGATAGCTGAATGGAATAAAGCGTCGCATTTTTGTAAAAATGATTACATTACAATGAGTTTCTATCATGTAATAACATTTTTTATTCATTAAACGTAGTACAATAACAATAAACTAAATGCGTTGTGCCGACGACATGCCGACTTCTTGAGCAACTTTCGAGATAAGCTTCTGACCGTCTTCTGGAACTATGCGCAGTATTTCCGCAAAACTGTGCATTCAAATTATTAGGAGGTGACAAAAATTTGGGGTTTGCTGCTACGTCAGAGATGCCTCGTAGATTGCTCGTTGAATCGAATTTACATCGCTGTGTTCCTGACCGTAGTTGTCGAAGTGATGCGACGAGTCAGTCCATCATCGAGGAACTGCTAGCTTGTAAATAATTTCGCAAATAAACATAACTCAGAATCTGCGATCAATTCGTAACTTTATCACGACTTCATTACGAATTATTACCGTTTGACATTTGTTGGTTACCTTTATCAGAATGATTCGTAAATTTCACCCCGACGGTTGTTTAGACCCAAATAACGCTGCAAATAAACAGAAATCGACATCTGCAATCAATTCGCTAATTCGTTACCACTTCTTCACGAATGAATATCGATTCCCGTTGTCTTACTAGTTATATCACGAACAACCTCAAATATGTCATTCTGTCACTTGATTCTGACCAAACGACGTGAAAGCTGCCGCTATGTCATCTGTAGATGCAGACGTTCGACTGTCCCTACGACAGCGTTGCCGTTTCGGTAAATATGCGGGTTGCCTACCCACACGGCCTACATTTTTCCACAGAATCGCACTGTATAAGTAAGCTAGCAAGCCCGATTGATTATTTAAATTGAAACAAACAAGTTGAGATCAAATAAATCATTCCTTTTCAAATAATTGTCACAGGGCCTTGAATATCTCTAACAAGGTAAGGACACGCCTCTGGAGTATATTTCCGGCAATTACGCAGAATCGATTTTTTGAACGATTTCGGTCAAAATCTCTGTAGGGTCTTCCCTTGAATGAGCAATTCTTCTCAATTCTCATACTTGCAAAAAGTAGTGAAATCCCACAAACAACATCGGAAGATGTAAAAAAAGCCGCCAAGTACCCATACGAAAATCACAATTGCTTGACAAGCAAAACATTTCGCCAGTCTCTGTCGTGAAATCAAGGAAAAAGCCAAGCACCGAACGCACCCCTGCGATCTCTCAGCAAGTCTACGTCGTGAAGTCGGTGTTTCGTGTGAGGATATCGAAACATCATTCCAAGAGCTACGTACTTGGCGGGCACATTCGGTTTTTTTTCTTTGTGCTTGTTGTTTTCTCTTTGGATTGATAGTACTTTATCGTAGTTTGCGAACCATTTATTTTCCTTGGTGGCTGGTGGCCATCTCCAAGTAATGTCTAATTTGCAGATAACATTGGTCTTATACACGCTTATTTAAAATGCATCCTCCGATCTTGTGGGACGACAAAGTTCGTGGCAGCCGAAAGATTAGCGCGTGCGAGTTTACGAAAGTGCTTGCCTGAAGGCGCCCCCGCTGCAGCAAGTCCGTAAACTCGCACGCGCTAATCTTCTGGCACTAATGTGTAGTTGCGAATGATTATTCCTCACAAGCGAATGAGCAACAAAATATATTTGCACTTAAGTGAGGCCGAACTGTTACAAGGATGGGTTTCCGGTATCGAAATTGATCCTTCCCACTACGTGTATATGATCGTGCACCTGCAGATTGATAAAAATTCCGTATTATTACCAGGTACAGGGACAATTGCACGTAACGGGCGCCGATACATGCTACTTCGTAGTATGGTCACCATTAGACCTGAAGTACGTCAAAGTATCACGAGATGATGAATTCGGGAGTGCTCGAATGGAACCCTATCTAACTAGATTTTACAAAGAGTGCTTGCTGCCTGAAATAATAGACAGCCGTTACGTTCGTAAAATGCCTATTCGGGAGCCAAAATATGTCTTCGAGGTAAGACAATCGAAGGCCAGACTGTCGAAACATCCAGAACTGGGAGACTCGTACAGCGCAAAAGAGCGATGGGCCACACCTGATTCCGATATAATACCAGCAGAAGAGGGCGACGAGAGTTCACTTTCTCAAGCGCAAACTGTAAACAGCGGAAGCGAATCGGAAATCACTGACATTCGCCAGTCAGCGAACATCGCACTTTTGAAGCTGACTAGAAAAAATCCGAATGATCCAGATTCTTGGAGCCTAACATCGGATGAGGAACAGGCAAGTGTTTCAGAAAAGGAATCGAAAGTACCTCCTCTGAAACTAGTGGAACGTACTAACGAATATGGAGCGTCTTGGGTTGTATCATCTTCGGATGAACAAGACGATTCATGCAAAAATAAGCCACGAATTCCACCGCTCAAGTTACTGAAACGCAGTTCTGTGCATCGAAGTTATTGGATCACATCGTCTTCAGACGAGCAAATGTCTGCACATCGGAACCAAGGAGAGTGTAGCATCGTATCCGTCGCGTCGATAGCGCGACCGCCAACACCAATTAAAGCGGTAAAGGAACGGAGCATTGGAATTCCATGGGTAACTGTATCAGAAGATCGTGTAACAAGCCCGACTCAAACAGAAATTGACATTCTAGAATCGGTGAATAAGAATGTGAACACCGACGATGTTGAAAAAGACGTATCAACACAAAATTCTTCGCTAAATGATACGTCTATCGATCAATTTCTATCAGTTGTCAAGGAGACATCTCAGATTGACACAACAACTTCGCTTTGGTTAGCACATCCACGGTTCATCAAGCCTTCGCGGACGTCGCAAGATATCCACATTATCGGTGGTAATGCATTCAGGCATTAGCGATGTTTGCATTTTGATGGAACCCAGCTGTTTGTATACGACAGCCTAGGATGTAAAGACTATCAATCATTGGAAGCAGAAGTAAAGAGATTTATTTCTTTACGCTACCCAAATTTGAAGCGTGAACATGTCGTTTTTCCAGCAGTGCAGAGACAGCCCGACAATTTCAGCTGTGGAGTATTCGCAGCAGCTTTTGCGACCACGGTAGCTTTGGGAGGAAACCCATCAAATGCTGCATACTCCACGGACGTGATGAAATTGCGAAGTCATCTGATAAAAATAATACGGAGCAAAAAATTATCTGCCTTTCCGAACGCGTAGTTCACAAGGCATTGATGTAGTTTACGAACTAGAAAGATTTCCAATAATTGTTTGAATAATTTTCTCTTATACAATATTTGGTTTATTACTCAGATTAACGATTGAAACAGTTCGCAGCTCTTCGGAGCGGATCGAACAAGTGACGGTTCGCAGCTCCTCGGAGCGGATCGAACGACAAGTCCCCAGACAGCACACGGACGTCCTATAGACATCCAGTGGATATCCACTTTGGACATTGCAGACGTCCCATGGATGTCCGCCGAAGTCCGCCGGATATTCGTTAGACGTCCATCGGATGTCCGTGTAAAACGGAATGGGAGGTCCAGTGGACGTCCATGAAATGTCCTTACCGGATATCCGGTGGATATCCGTTGAATATCCATGGGACCACCCCTCGAACGTACTATGGACGTTCTTGGGATGAGGACAGGATATCCATGTGACGTCCGCTCGGAACTGTCGTGGACGTCCAGTAGATGTCCTCAATGGATGTCCATTGAATGTCCATGGAATGTCCGGGAACAATAACTCGGCTCAATTATTTGATTGTAATTATAAATATATCAAGATTCGCGGCAGCGAATCGCCGAGTTCCCCCCCCCCCCCCTCCGACAGTGAAAACTCGGCGCGCCAGCCACGAAACATTTACCCGAGCCAGCTCTTGTTCTTGTAAAAAATCTGTCATATCTTTTGAACCGCTGATTATTTCCTAATGAAATTTATATGGGCGTAAGGCCCTCGCCATTCGACCTTGCTCGCGAAATTTCGACAAAATCTACCGCGTGGTTCCTGAGATATTGACCGTCGAAGTTGATCGAAAAACACAATCTTCTCCTTCTCCTTCTTCTTCTTCTTCTTCTTCTTCGTTGCAGACCGTTCTTCTTGAGACCACGATATCTGTCGAACCGTTGCACTTATGAACTTGCCATTTGGAAGGAGTGTTCTCGTCACCGAAATCTCGCCCCCTATTGTTTTTGAGCAATAATTGACCACGCGTAACTGAGTTATTAATAATATTAATTATTTTACAAAATGCGCATGCGCAGAATTATTGATCGATGCCTGATTTACAAATGCGCATGCGCAGCAGCAAATCGCGCCCGCGTGCCAGTATGATGATTATAATATAATATTATTATATTATTATATAGTATTATTTATAATCATATTTCATTTATCATTGTTATTATTATTGTCATTATTATTGATGCGTCACGTCTGCTCGTGCCGCCCAAAAAAATTTGTACTCAGTAATGTGTCCGCACCGCAGTTTTCGGTGTCCAGGTCCTTCGCTCCGTAGTTTTCGGTATCCAGGTCCTTCGCTCCGTAGTTTTCGGTGTCCAGGTCCTTCGCTCCGTAGTTTTCGGTGTCCAGGTCCTTCGCTCCGTAGTTTTCGGTATCCAGGTCCTTCGCTCCGTAGTTTTCGGTGTCCAGGTCCTTCGCTCCGTAGTTTTCGGTGTCCAGGTCCTTCGCTCCGTAGTTTTCGGTATCCAGGTCCTTCGCTCCGTAGTTTTCGGTGTCCAGGTCCTTCGCTCCGTAGTTTTCGGTGTCCAGGTCCTTCGCTCCGTAGTTTTCGGTGTCCAGGTCCGTCGCTCCGTAGTTTTCGGTATCCAGGTCCTTCGCTCCGTAGTTTTCGGTGTCCAGGTCCTTCGCTCCGTAGTTTTCGGTGTCCAGGTCCTTCGCTCCGTAGTTTTCGGTATCCAGGTCCTTCGCTCCGTAGTTTTCGGTATCCAGGTCCTTCGCTCCGTAGTTTCCGGTATCCAGGTCCTTCGCTCCGTAGTTTTCGGTGTCCATGTCTTTCGCTCCGTAGTTTTCACTGTCCAGGTCTTTCGTTCCATAGTTTTCGGTGTCCAGGTCCTCCGCTCCGTAGTTTTCGGTGTTTAATTTAACTTCATCAATTCAAAACTCAATCTTTATACTCATAAATTTTTAGAAGCTTGTCTGTTTTCTTGCAACAAAATTGAAATATTACTGTACATATACGCATATAACATATTATACATTCCAAATCAGTTTAATCGTTTATATAGCTGTTGAAATAAAAGGCATGTCTCTACTAAAGATTATTAAAAATAATAACGTGTAATTATGTTGGTAATGAAGTATTATATCATATCATAATAAAAGGTAAATCATTTTTTTTAATTTTCAAAGTCATTTATTCACATGTTCAAGATTCGCGGCAGCGAATCGCCGAGTTCCCAAACCAAACTCGGCGCGCCAGCCACGAAACATTTACCCGAGCCAGCTCTTGTTCTTGTAAAAAATCTGTCATATCTTTTGAACCGCTGATTATTTCCTAATAAAATTTATATGGACGTAAGGCCCTCGCCATTTGACCTTGCTCGCGAAATTTCGACAAAATCTACCGCGTGGTTCCTGAGATATTGACCGTCGAAGTTGATCGAAAAACACAATCTTCTTCTCCTTCTCCTCCTTCTTCTTCTTCTTCTTCTTCGTTGCAGACCGTTCTTCTTGAGACCACGATATCTGTCGAACCGTTGCACTTATGAACTTGCCATTTGGAAGGAGTGTTCTCGTCACCGAAATCTCGCCCCCTATTGCTTTTGAGCAATAATTGAGCACGCATAACTGAGTTATTAATAATATTAATTATTTTACAAAATGCGCATGCGCAGAATTATTGATCGATGCCTGATTTACAAAATGCGCATGCGCAGCAGCAAATCGCGGCCGCGTGCCAGTATGATTATAATATAATAATATAATATTATTATAGTATTATAGTATTATTTATAATCTGTAACATTGCATGTTACAAACCGCTCCTCGCCCCTAAACGAGACCTTATTTAAGACGGGGGATCGCTAGTATGAATGACGTGTGAATGTTTAAGATGACCCCGAGGTCCGAAATACTCCCGAGAGGCGACCGTGACCGACTTAGATAATGAAATCGATCATTTATTCTTTTGTTTTTTTTTTACACTTTTCTCTGGCATGTGGGCACCGAGGCATTATTTATTGGAGATGGCCTAACGACCCCGACAGGATCCCGACGAACGTCTGCGACTCGATGCACCGAGGGCGAATTTCTACCAAGGCGCCACCGAAGCTCGGGAGATTAGCAAGTGCACTGCTAACTCCCCCCAACCAGTCGAGGATGCGGGAGAGTGTCCACGACACTCTACAACGAGGGATGAAGGTGGTGGATGGGATTCCCGCCACCGAGACGAATCTACGAACCGCATTCCTCGGCTTAGAAGAGCGAGAATCACCGTGGTGGCCATTTGAATAATTCGCGCCAAGGATCGAGCGCAACCCCATGACGTCACAGCGTGGTCGATACCCAAAATCGATAATTGCGGGACTAACGAGGTCCTTGCGCATCCGTACGACGCCGGTGGTCTCACTCTGCGTTAGGCTATCGTCGAGAGTACTCGTTTTCCTTTTTTCTGCGTACTGAGCCTTGTTGTTTGCGTTCGAGCTTATTTCCCTTTGAGAATTTTTGTGTGTGCGAGAAGATTTCCCCGAGGGAAGAATAGGTCCTGCATCCCGATGGATTTCGCCCGCGAGGGACTGCTTTTTGTCAGGTGGCTGGAGAACGGTAAGCGTTAAGCAATCTTACCCGTTGGATAGTTTGAATCCGGCAACGGCCTTCTGTCGCGTGCTCGTTCTCAGCCACGAGGCTATTTCACGAATTTGGGATCAAATTAAGCCGGATTCCGAGTGAAAGCCGTCACCAGTGTCCCTTGCCAGTATTTTAGAGTTCAAGTTTAGCGTTAATAGAGTCAATTTGTTGAGTAATTATTGAAGTAAGAAATTTTGTACTATTCGCCCACGAGGGCAAATAAGAAAGCCGGTCACTGTCGCGCTCTCTTCCTCCTGCGAGTAGATTTTGTACCGAGGCCGAGCCTCGTGTATTGGTTAGAGATTTCGAGTCCAGATAATAATGCGACGCTAGTCGAAGTTTGTAGAGAATTTTGTTGTTTATTTCGCAGAGTTAGTTTAAGTTAGATTTAAGTGATTTAGCAAAATTGTTAAGTTTGTGCCGTCGGCAACGAAATAATCCATACCCTAGGCCGCGGAATTACGTATTTTATTAATTAGAATTAATTTCAGGCCGCAGGCCCGCCTAAGGGATTATTTCGCCGATAAGGGATTTGTAATCAATTTTTGTAACCGCTGTTATTTGTTGTCGCATGGCTTGAGTTTAGTTTATTGTCTCACGAGGACTTTATTTGGCGAGTCATTTATTAATTTTCCTTTTTTTTCTGTTATTGCCACCCTACGTGGGAGCGTTTAGTTAATTCTTTGTCTTTGTAAGGCTCGTCAAACGTAGCCAGGTCGCCTATACACGGCCTGTAATCAATTCATACCCGAGGGGAAGTACCCCCGGGTACATCATATTTTGTTATCTTTTTTTCTATTTTTCATACTAATTTTTTTGAATAAACGCATGTTTTTGTCTATTACAATTTAATTACTCGAGTAATTACTTCATCTGCTAATCCCTCAACCTAATCCCGACCCCTCTCCGCGGTACTGCAGCTAGCCGCCGCATTTTCTATAGTAATCTAGGCCTTTTGTTTTTCTTGTCGCCAAATTTAGAGTCTCGTGGCGAAGTAGTCGCCTGGCGCCCAACTTTCAACATCATTATTTTTCTTGTAAAATTATTATTTATTTAACCCTCGGGGTTGTTCATTGTCGACTGAACTATCTCTCGGGATAGCTATCCGGTCTATTCCCGGGAGATATAAAGGGTTCACGTCACAAATTGGCGCCCAACGTGGGGCCTTCTAAGAAAAATTAACTTAACATTTTTGAATAATATTCGTTTGTCGCTTAGTAACGGCTTCACTGTTGCTAAGCAGAGAGGAGTCAGTCGTTTATTTTTCTCTATCTACCGGAGAGGGACTAGCGTTGTGTATACTCGAGTATGCTTTGTTTTGAAGCCATGCGGCAATAAAATCTGCGTTTAAAGTTTCAGTCGGTTATTCGTAGCTATTGTTGAGTTGCTAAAAGCGACTTTTTCGCGACTTGTCTAGTTTTCTTTCAGAGCCTTTGCCGCGAAGGAATATTGCTGATTTTTTTTTGCGTTGCGATTTTTGGTTTATGAAAATTTTTTTTTTGTCTGCGTTCTCCTGATTAGGGGAACGAACTTTGATTACCGTGTGCAATAGCACGCACCTAATTGCCCTGGGACACTGGTAACGACCACCTAAACTAGTGTTAAGTGCCGTTGGCAATTATAACCTGTATGCTCGCTTTTGAATTATTTTTTTTTTGCCTTGATTTTTTTTTGTGGAATTGTTTTTTTTTTGAATTGTTTTTTTTTCGAATTGTTTTTTTTTGTTGGTTATTTTTTTTTGTATCTCCTGTGCATGCTTGGTGGTGGATAGCCAATTCTAGGTGATATTATCGTGGTACCCGCTGTAAGTAAAAATACTGGGTATAAGCGGCACCCCACCCGAGGATCACCGGGGGATAAATTATTAATTAACAAGCAGCAACGAGTTAGCTAGCTAGCTAGTATGTTGTCTCCAATTTAAAATCAAACGGCAACCGCGGCGTATATTTGAATTCGGGTAATTTCTTTCTCTAAGCGACGGAGAAACACAGTCCCGAGCCGACGGACTTGTAGGTACCCCGCGCAGAGGGGAATGTTTACACTTCGGCGACGAGAATCGACTTCGCCGTAGTCAGTAATAATTTTGTTCGAGTTTTGAGTTTTGAATTTCGCGTTCGGCAGTGGTGCTCAGGCGTGGGTTCTGAGTGTCACATTTAGAGAACAGAGCAGTGGTTATCAACCTGCGGCGACTTCGACGAGTCAGGTCGTCGACCCGGCAGATTATCGAACAGCTGATATGTTCTAAGTAGAATCGTTTGAGTTTTGAGTTTAGCGTTCGCGTTCGAGTTCGAGTTTGAGTAAAAATTTCTTTTTGCATTTGGCGTTCGAGGTTGTGTGACCTGCAGTATTGCACTCGAGTGACGTCTGCACTCTTTTTGGTTCGAGTGCACTTCCGGGTGCGAATAAAATTTTTTTTTTTGAGTTCGGTTTTGGCAACCAAATTTTCTTTTGGGTTTTTCGCGTTTAGAGGATCGTTGAGTTCAGTGTTGAAAACCAAAATTTTTTTTTTCTCTCGCGTTTAGAGGATTGGGCTTTTGAGTAAATTTTCAGTACTGTGTACATGATTTTCGCGTTTCGGGTGATTTACTTTGTAAACTGACGCGCGCATCGTACACGATCACAATTCTTCGTTGCTTTGGTTGAAATTTTTCGAAAATTCCAACCGCGCACACGTGTTTCGATAAACTTTGGTGGTGTCGACTGAGTCCGGTAGAGTAAATCGAAACATGGCGGCCGCGGATACCCCCTACGGCAGCATCCTCTGGGAATTAACCCGCGACGAGCTAGCGGAACTCCTGAGCACGCTAAATGCCAATTCAGAGGGCTCTCTAGTCGTACTACGGGACCGGTATCAACGGTGTTGGCGCCGTCTAGAAGGCGACGATCGAATTCCGTGGGAACCCGAAGATGAAAACATCTTCGGGCAAGGGGACACGACCAGGCAGAGTCCTAGTACGAGTCATCCCCCAAGTACATCCCTACACGTCGCGTTTGCAACAAGTTCAGAATCGCGTCCGGTTACGACGACAACGACTAGCATAGCCCAGTCGACCAGTACGACCACGACGTCGACGATGTACGGCACGAGGCCTACAGCATACGCGCCACGACCCACGGTAAGCCAGGTTCCAAATGAGCCTCGTAGAGCGCCCCAAATGTCCACGTTAGATAGAGCGTACGAGGCGCTGCAAGAAAGCCTCCGCGTGGAAACACCCGGGCGAATGCCACGCAGGTCCACCGCGAACCCTCGCGAGTTGGAGGAGTTCGGCCGGGAATACCGACAATGCCCTCCGGAGGAAAGCGCAGGTAGAGCCAGGGCGAGGGAACCGCGGGAAGTTGAGGAAGCGACGGCCGCGACAGATACCAGACGCGTAGACCCGATCCCGAGTCGAACATACAGTGCGTCAGATGAGGTATACCCCCAATTATGTAGTACATGTCGCGACGCTACGAGAGCAATCGAAGCATCGAGGGGTAGGCCGAGTAGTCACGTTCCGAGGGCAGAGCCTTGGCAGCCGGAAGAGCCGAGGAGAAACCGAAATAACTCCCCGGGAAATTTCGCGACGGATCACCCCAGTAACCACTGTAACAGACACCCGGGGGAGGAAAACTCTCGCGAAACAAGAGCAATCGAGTACCCAGTAGCGGCAATTGAGTACCCAGTAGAGGCCCACCCGCCCTCCCAGCGTGAAGCAGGCGCGGCAAAATCATGGATAGAACCGCCGCAGATGCGAGACGAGTCTCTGATCCGCGCCCGCGCAACATGTAGAGACCGAGCAAAAGAGATAATCGAAGCGTTGCGTAGATGGAATCTCAAGTTCAGTGGCGGAGGCGAGCAAAGTGCCGAGGACTTTTTGACCCGGCTAGACGAATGTAAAAGATTCACCCCGTTATCTGGTGCGGAAGTAGTACGGTCACTACCGATAATACTTACGGGTATCGCGTCCGAGTGGCTACGCATCGAGCGGGATAACTGGTCCAGCTACGAGGACTTCCAGCAGGCGTTCCGAAACTGGTATGGCGACGAGACAGTCGACAAACGGTTTAGACATCAGGCAACGAGGCGTACGCAGGGCGAACACGAGTCGGTAAGGGAATATATGACCTGCATCCGAGGACTATTGCACCGAATGTCACGCCCGTATACGGAAGAAGAACAATTAGATTTGGTCTTCGAAAATTTACGGCCGAACATTCGTGAGACGCTCGATCGCGACCGAATCAAAGACTTCAAGGAGTTAGCTCGGGTAGCCTCCGCGAGGGAGAAAAATTTAGAATTATCGCGCACGTACCGACCACCCCCACCTCCCGAGGATTCATTTATGGCTGAGCTCGCGTACAAGACGCGAGCCAAGCAAACGAGGAAAACTCCCGCACTCGCAGCGATCGAGGTGCAGGAGATACCTAAGGAACCCGCTAAAGCCGCGCCTACTCCGAAGCCGCGTCAGAAGAGTAGCTCAGGTCAAGGGGGGGGGGAGGATGGCCTTGGAAAAGGCCATTAAAGAACAATTAGCGGCGATACAAAATTTAGAAAAGAAGTTAGAAACAGTAACCGAGTCTAAACAGCCGCGACAGGCTATATTCAACGTCCCGGGACGCCCTACGCAGGCGAGAGTAGCCTCAGCGGAGGCTCACTCAAGAGCGCCAGCAGCTCCAAACACTACGCCACCCATGGATGGGGGACCGACGGTAATGTGTTTTAACTGCGAGCGTAGAGGGCATCTTTGGAGGGAGTGCCCGGCACCGAGGACGCGTTTTTGTTATTATTGTGGTAAAAAGGGAGAAATTTCGACCACATGTTCGCGTTGTAATGCGGGAAACGGACCAGGGCAGCCTCGAGCAGGGTCATCGAGCCACCCACAACAATAGATCCGGGCCCAAGTAATCCATCCGAGCAACATGCAATGTGTTTCCCCTTACAAACCCTAGAGTTGCAACCACGTTGGTTTTTAAACGTAAAAATCGGGGAATCAACCGTGCGAGCCTTAGTAGACACCGGGTCTTCCAGAAGTTTTCTAGGGGCTTCGGGTAGGAAAATCGCCGAAGAAAATGGTCGTTCGCTAGGTCAACCGGCCTTTGAACGAGTCATATTAGCGAACGGCGACACCGAAGCAGTTTTAGGAGAATTTATCCTACCTATAGAAGTACTGGGGGTAACACACGAGCTCGCGATCCGAATTCTTCCGTCTCTAGCCGGAGAATGCATCCTCGGAATGGATTTTATTAGAGTATTTGGGTTAGAAATGTATGGCGCGAATGATTCGTGGCGATTAACAGATGGGCCAGAACTTACGAGTTCATTTTTTGTGTCAACTTCGGTGACCACGGGGTCGATTAACGCGTGCTACGGAATAGCAGAGCTAACGTCGGCAGAGAAAACGGCGATGGAGGAATTTTTAGAGCGGGAATTACCTGCGGTTACAGGGCCGCTAGGACTTACTAACCTAGCCGAGCATACTTTAGATACGCAAGGACATCCCCCAATTAAACAACGTTATTATTTAGTATCTCCAGTAGTGCAAGCCGCGATCCATGCCGAAGTCGATCGTATGTTAGCCGAGGGCGTCATCGAGCCTTCCCAAAGCGCGTGGTCAAGTCCGATCGTGATGGTCAAGAAACCGAATGGCTCGTACCGTTTTTGTTTAGATTTTCGTAAAGTGAACAGCGTCACTAAAAAGGATGCGTACCCGATCCCTTATATCAACGGGATATTAGACAAATTACGTGCCGCGAGGTATATTTCGACGATTGATCTGAGCCAGGCATATCATCAGATCCCCCTACACTCAGGTAGTCGCGAAGTTACTGCGTTCACTGCACCGGGACGAGGGTTGTTTCAGTTTACGAGAATGCCGTATGGACTCACCGGAGCCCCAGCCACGTTTCAGCGCCTAATCGACAAATTAATCACACCGGATATGGAACCGCATGTCTTCGCGTATTTAGATGACATTATCGTAGTGACGGACAATTTCGTGAAGCATATCGACTGGTTAAAACGAGTATTTGACGAAATCGCGAAAGCCGGTTTAACGTTAAATCCAGATAAATGCGAATTTTGTAGAGACGAGGTTCGATATTTGGGGTTTAGAGTCAACAACGAGGGATTACAGATAGACCCCGATAAGATCGAACCAATTGTTAGTTATCCGGCACCCCGATACTTGAAACAATTGCGACGGTTTTTAGGGATGGCCTCGTGGTACCGCCGGTTTATCCCAGCGTTCGCGAGCTCCTCGGAGCCATTAACGCGGCTATTACGTAAAGATAAACGGTGGGAATGGGAGGAAGCCCAACAGCAGGCTTTTGAAGAGTTAAAATCCGCGTTGACAACAGCCCCGGTATTATCGTGCCCTGATTTTAGAGTACCTTTCGTGGTTCAGACGGATGCCAGCGATTTTGGAATTGGCACCGTGCTGACCCAGACTGTCGATGACGTAGAAAGAGTCATTGCATACGCGAGCCGAACCTTGTCCGAGGCCGAGAGAAAATATTCGGTCACAGAAAAGGAGTGCCTCGCGGTTATTTGGGCAATAAAGAAATTTCGTGCTTACCTCGAGGGGTATCATTTTACGGTAATAACGGACCACAGTAGCCTTCGATGGTTACACAATTTGCATAATCCGACGGGTCGCTTAGCAAGATGGGCATTAGAGCTCTTAGAGTATGACTTCGAAGTCGTGCATAGGAAAGGAGCGATGCACCACGTACCTGATGCGTTATCGCGGATGTACGAAGACGAGGTCGCGGACCTCGCAGCTGAGCACCTAGCCGCGATTAATGAGGTGCAAGATCCGTGGTATTCTCGTAGAATACGCGAGGTCACGGAAGCACCAAAGAAGTATCGAGGTTGGTCCGTATTTGAGGGCCGTTTATACTATTTTAGACCGAATCCCCAGACAGATCCGGTGGTTGACGAACTCAACCCCTGGAAATTAGTATTGCCGGCCGAGCAGCGTACTCGAGCGTTCACCGAGTCACACGAAGACCCGCAAGCAGGTCATCTCGGGGTCGAAAAGACCTACGCGAGGGTACGAGAAGAATATTACTGGCCTGGCATGTTTCGAGATATCGTCGTAGCGGTGCGTAGGTGCCAACAATGCCAGCAGTGCAAAGTCGAGCAAGCACCGCCTGCGGGCTTATTAGGAGATCGTATCGTTAATCAGCCATGGACAGTAGTCGCGGCAGATGTAATGGGTCCGTTTCCGCGTAGTCGTGCCGGTTTTGAATACCTGTTGGTTTTTGAGGACCTTTTCACCAAATGGGTTGAATGCGCGCCGATGCGTAAATCAAACGGGAAAAATATCATCGCGGCGTTCGAAGATCTGGTTTTATCAAGGTGGGGTACCCCCGAGGTATTTCTCACCGATAATGGAACCGAGTTCGCGAACAAAGCGATAGACGACATGTGCGCCGAGTACAACATAGTACACGCCCACGTACCCCCGTATCACGCGCAGGCGAACCCGGTAGAGAGAGTAAATCGAGTCCTTAAAACTATGATCACGGCGTATATCGGGAATGACCATCGAAATTGGGACATCCACCTGCACGAGTTCAGATTCGCGTATAATTCCGCGGTGCATAGCTCTCTAAAAGTGAGCCCTGCATTTCTGAACCTCGGTCGCGAGCCACGGCCGCGAGTACAACTCCGACGAGCGGAAGAAGGTCCTGCGAAGATTCCCGTGCCGTGTCCAGAAAAATGGGCCGAGAGAATGACACGACTCCAAGAGTTGCGAGACTTGGCCACGAGGCATTTACAGACTGCACGCACCCGGCAGGCGCACTATTATAATCGACGTCATCGGGAAGGCCATTATAAAGTAGGCGATCGAGTATGGAAAAGAAAGCGAGTTCTATCCTCTGCAGCTAATTTTATAGCGGCGAAACTAGCTCCGAAATTCGAGGGACCGTACACTGTGACTCAAGTCATATCGCCGGTCGTGTATGAACTCGAAGACGAGACAGGTAGGACTCTCGGTCGACACCATATTAAGGATTTTAAGCCGTATATTGCCCCCGAGGCCGACGTCGATCTGAGTGCATCCGAGGAGGAACACTCGTCCTCAGACGAAGCCTGAGGCAATATTATTCGCGTGCGTTTCGGAAAATTTTTGCCATTTAATGTTGAATTTGGAGTTTTGATGTGTGAAGATGGTTTATTTTTTTTTGGGGTTATTTTTTTTTGCTATTACGTATTACGATATGTTAGGGATGTCAGGATTGTAGGATGTTAGTTTAAGTATTTCGGGTCAGCTAGACGAAGTTGTTTTTTTTTATATTTTATTTTGAGTCGGCTACCCCGGTGTAGCAGGGGAGAACGGTGGCTTTACGGAGAACTGTAGTTGAAATATACGACATTCTCTCCCTCCACAGTCCACGACGGAGCTATCCGAGACCCAGAAATCAAGGCAGCTTGCCGGGACTTACTCGTCAGCGCGGAATCCGCGGCCCAGACGGAGCGAGCTAGAGTAGCCGGAATGCAAGCCGAGGTCCGAGAAGCTCAAAGGCGTGGAAGAAGAGAACCCGACGAGGCAGGCGCTGGTCGCCAAGCCGCGCTAGTACAGCCACCGGACGCCGTGGTCACTGTGCCAGACCCACTACCACCCTGGGAGATTCCCGGGCGTAGACCGATTTTAAGTGCGGAAATGAGGGAGCTATTTGGGCTCCACCCGATCCCAGGAGCCATATATGGTCTCGCAACTAACCCGGGGTCCAGTACGAGAGCATCATCCGCACCTACCCCCGCGGCGGCTCACCCCCCGGTAAAAGAAGAGCTCCCCCCGGCGCCAATCCCGCGGGATCCTAGATACGTGCCGATACCGCGACGCGAGAACAACCCCAGCCGCACGGAAGGCCTAGAACGATTAAACTGGGAAGCCCGAGAGGCGGAATACCGGGCCACCGAGGCTCAACGCGTTGCACGCGAAGCTCGCCGCGCGGCCACCGAGGCGCAATCCCGAGCCATTCAAGCTCTACATGACCACGAGGCCGAGGTCAGGGCTCAAATGAACCGAGAAGCTATTCGGAGGGCACGCCAGGAACGGGAAGACCGCGAAGCCGCGTTAATTGCCCACCACAGGGCCCAGACGTCTTGCTGGAACTGTGGCCGAGCAGGGCACAAGTCGCGAACCTGCGACCAACCGAAGCGACCGTTCTGCAACCTTTGTTCCATGCCAGGACCAACGGCCGAGACCTGTCCGTGCAAAGACCAACCGTGGCACCTCGCCCTGGCTAGAGAGCGGGAAGAGCAAAGGGAACGAAGGTCTTCGAGGCCCCGAGAATCGACATAAGATCGAGGGTTAGACGTTAGGGTGATTGGGGAAAAACGCGAACGGGCTGTATGATCCCTGAGGGATTTTTCGTTTTTTTTTCTGCCTTTTCTTTTTCTTTTTTTTTGTGTGTTTTTCTTTTCTTTTTTTTGTTGTTTGTTTGGTTGGCCGATGGCCTTTGAAAAATGTGAAGATTCGAGTTGCATTATAGGAGTAAGTTTCGTTTGGTTTAGAGTTGGTGGTAGGGATAGTCCGGATGGGACGCCCCAGTAAACCACGAGGACCGTGGATTACGCAGCGACGCTGCATCCTTTTCGTAGAGTTAATTTTGTTTCGCCGTTTACTGTATTGTTTTATCATGTTAGTCGCAGGAGCTCCGGATTGGACTCCCTGGCGGCAGCCCGAGGGCCATTTGGGAATTGAAGCCCTGTGTTTAGTTTGTTTTGTTTTGTTGGTTCGTAGTCTATTTTGTTTAATTTTTTTGGTGATATTAATAACCTTTTGTTTTGCCTTTTCAGATCCTTTAGTTTGGTTGGTTGGTTGGTTTAGTTTGTTTTTTTTTCTTTTTGTTGTGATATATTTTTTTTTGTTGTCAAAATTTAGAGATTTTCGAGTTTGTTTAATTTTGCGGGGAGTCGAACCCTCTCCTAGTTTTTTTTTGTCTTTCTGCCTTCTGCAGGAGGGAAGTAGCGGGTGACGACTTAAAATAAATCGGGGGTTTTCTGAAAGATAATTTGTTTTATTCCTCCCCGGGGGAAAATTTAGACTGAGATATTTAGACTGAGTAATTAAGACTGATTAATTTAGATTCAGCCAGCAGACTAATAAAAATATGTAATTTTAAGACGCGGTGTGCGGCCGCCACTCGGAGTTCGGTCCATGGGTCAGTTTGGCTAGCGCTTCCGCCCCAGTGGTCCGTCTAAGGGGGGGGGAGTTGTAACATTGCATGTTACAAACCGCTCCTCGCCCCTAAACGAGACCTTATTTAAGACGGGGGATCGCTAGTATGAATGACGTGTGAATGTTTAAGATGACCCCGAGGTCCGAAATACTCCCGAGAGGCGACCGTGACCGACTTAGATAATGAAATCGATCATTTATTCTTTTGTTTTTTTTTTACACTTTTCTCTGGCATGTGGGCACCGAGGCATTATTTATTGGAGATGGCCTAACGACCCCGACAGGATCCCGACGAACGTCTGCGACTCGATGCACCGAGGGCGAATTTCTACCAAGGCGCCACCGAAGCTCGGGAGATTAGCAAGTGCACTGCTAACTCCCCCCAACCAGTCGAGGATGCGGGAGAGTGTCCACGACACTCTACAACGAGGGATGAAGGTGGTGGATGGGATTCCCGCCACCGAGACGAATCTACGAACCGCATTCCTCGGCTTAGAAGAGCGAGAATCACCGTGGTGGCCATTTGAATAATTCGCGCCAAGGATCGAGCGCAACCCCATGACGTCACAGCGTGGTCGATACCCAAAATCGATAATTGCGGGACTAACGAGGTCCTTGCGCATCCGTACGACGCCGGTGGTCTCACTCTGCGTTAGGCTATCGTCGAGAGTACTCGTTTTCCTTTTTTCTGCGTACTGAGCCTTGTTGTTTGCGTTCGAGCTTATTTCCCTTTGAGAATTTTTGTGTGTGCGAGAAGATTTCCCCGAGGGAAGAATAGGTCCTGCATCCCGATGGATTTCGCCCGCGAGGGACTGCTTTTTGTCAGGTGGCTGGAGAACGGTAAGCGTTAAGCAATCTTACCCGTTGGATAGTTTGAATCCGGCAACGGCCTTCTGTCGCGTGCTCGTTCTCAGCCACGAGGCTATTTCACGAATTTGGGATCAAATTAAGCCGGATTCCGAGTGAAAGCCGTCACCAGTGTCCCTTGCCAGTATTTTAGAGTTCAAGTTTAGCGTTAATAGAGTCAATTTGTTGAGTAATTATTGAAGTAAGAAATTTTGTACTATTCGCCCACGAGGGCAAATAAGAAAGCCGGTCACTGTCGCGCTCTCTTCCTCCTGCGAGTAGATTTTGTACCGAGGCCGAGCCTCGTGTATTGGTTAGAGATTTCGAGTCCAGATAATAATGCGACGCTAGTCGAAGTTTGTAGAGAATTTTGTTGTTTATTTCGCAGAGTTAGTTTAAGTTAGATTTAAGTGATTTAGCAAAATTGTTAAGTTTGTGCCGTCGGCAACGAAATAATCCATACCCTAGGCCGCGGAATTACGTATTTTATTAATTAGAATTAATTTCAGGCCGCAGGCCCGCCTAAGGGATTATTTCGCCGATAAGGGATTTGTAATCAATTTTTGTAACCGCTGTTATTTGTTGTCGCATGGCTTGAGTTTAGTTTATTGTCTCACGAGGACTTTATTTGACGAGTCATTTATTAATTTTCCTTTTTTTTCTGTTATTGCCACCCTACGTGGGAGCGTTTAGTTAATTCTTTGTCTTTGTAAGGCTCGTCAAACGTAGCCAGGTCGCCTATACACGGCCTGTAATCAATTCATACCCGAGGGGAAGTACCCCCGGGTACATCATATTTTGTTATCTTTTTTTCTATTTTTCATACTAATTTTTTTGAATAAACGCATGTTTTTGTCTATTACAATTTAATTACTCGAGTAATTACTTCATCTGCTAATCCCTCAACCTAATCCCGACCCCTCTCCGCGGTACTGCAGCTAGCCGCCGCATTTTCTATAGTAATCTAGGCCTTTTGTTTTTCTTGTCGCCAAATTTAGAGTCTCGTGGCGAAGTAGTCGCCTGGCGCCCAACTTTCAACATCATTATTTTTCTTGTAAAATTATTATTTATTTAACCCTCGGGGTTGTTCATTGTCGACTGAACTATCTCTCGGGATAGCTATCCGGTCTATTCCCGGGAGATATAAAGGGTTCACGTCACAAATCATATTTCATTTATCATTATTATTATTATTGTCATTATTATTGATGCGTCACGTCTACTCGTGCTCCCCAAAAAAATTTGTACTCAGTAATGTGTCCGCACCGCAGTTTTCGGTGTCCAGGTCCTTCGCTCCGTAGTTTTCGGTATCCAGGTTCTTCGCTCCGCAGTTTTCGGTATCCAGGTCCTTCGCTCCGTAGTTTTCGGTATCCAGGTCCTCCGCTCCGTAGTTTTCGGTGTCCAGGTCCTTCGCTCCGTAGTTTTCGGTATCCAGGTCCTTCGCTCCGTAGTTTTCGGTATCCAGGTTTTTCGCTCCGCAGTTTTCGGTATCCAGGTCCTTCGCTCCGTAGTTTTCGGTGTCCAGGTCCTTCGCTCCGTAGTTTTCGGTATCCAGGTCCTTCGCTCCGTAGTTTTCGGTATCCAGGTTCTTCGCTCCGCAGTTTTCGGTGTCCAGGTCCTTCGCTCCGTAGTTTTCGGTATCCAGGTTCTTCGCTCCGCAGTTTTCGGTATCCAGGTCCTTCGCTCCGTAGTTTTCGGTATCCAGGTCCTCCGCTCCGTAGTTTTCGGTGTCCAGGTCCTTCGCTCCGTAGTTTTCGGTATCCAGGTCCTTCGCTCAGTAGTTTTCGGTATCCAGCTCCTTCGCTTCGTAGTTTTCGGTATCCAGGTCCTTCGCTCCGTAGTTTTCGGTATCCAGGTCCTTCGCTCCGCAGTTTTCGGTATCCAGGTCCTTCGCTCCGCAGTTTTCGGTATCCAAGTCTTTCGCTCCGTAGTTTTCGGTGTCTACGTCCACCGCTCCGTAGTTTTTTTATAAAATTTATAGGGGCGTAAGACTCTGCCCACTTGATCTTGTTCGTGAAATTCCGACAAAATCAGCTGCGTAGTTCCTGAGATATAATAACATTTATCCGGCAATTTTTTTTTCTATATAATCATATATAATTACTAGGGTGGGTCAAAAAAAATGACTATTTTTTTTTTCATTTCGTACTCTGAAAAGTCGGTTGCTAGACACCTCTGGGGAATACTCACCAAATATGAGCTCTTAATTTTGATAGAAAGGTCCTCCGCTTTATGGTTTTCCATTTTTTCCTCAGTGTTAGAAACAAGAATTTATATCTCTCTATCATTCGTTAGAAAATATCGCTACTCATATTCTTGTAGGAAATTGAACGCTCTACAAAAAAGGTCTCTTATAATTTTTTCGGAAACCTCACCGTTTAGAAGATATCACAGGTTGAAATTTGATTATTTTGAGAGAAATTGCTGTTTTGCTTATGAATTTTATAACTCGTTAACAAAAAATTTTTATGAAATGCGCAATTCATAGTTTTGTAGGAAATTAACTGCTCTACAAAAAAGGTCTCTTATGATTTTTCGATAAAAAAAAAATTTCAAAAGGTCTCTCATAATTTTTTCGGAAACCTCACCGTTTAAAAGATATCACAGGTTGAAGTATATTGTTTTATCGAAAAATCATAAGAGACCATTTTTGTAGAGCAGTTAATTTCCTTCAAAACTATGAATTGCGCATTCCATAAAAAAATGTTGTTAACGAGTTATAAAATTCATAAGCAAAACAACAATTTCTCGTAAAATAATCAAATTTCAACCTGTGATATCTTCTAAACGGTGAAGTTTCCGAAAAAATCATAAGAGACCTTTTTTGTAGAGCGTTCAATTTCCTACAAGAATACGAGTAGCGATATGTTCTAACGAACAGTTGATAGAGAGATATAAATTCTCGTTTCTAACACTGAGGAAAAAATGGAAAACCATAAAGCGGAGGACCTTTCTATCAAAATTAAGAGCTCATATTTGGTGAGTATTCACCAGAGGTGTCTAGGAACCGACTTTTCAAAGTACGAAATAAAAAAAAATAGTCATTTTTTTTGACCCACCCTAATATATATATATATATTAGGGTGATTCAAAAAAAAGCAATATTTTTTTTTTTTTTTCCAAACAGGCTCAAAAGTTTCGTTTTGATGTCAAAATAGGCCTGTCAAAATTTGAGCTCTTAATATTAATATTAAGAGTGTCCTCATCGCACTTTTCTATTTTCCATAAGAATAACACGGGAAAAATCATTTTTGCTTATTCTGATTTTTGTACGCCACAAAGGACTGCTCAAACAGTAAATCGCTATACATATTCTTGTAGAGAATTGAACGCTCTACAAAAGAGGTCTCTTGGTCTTTTTCGATAAATCTAACCGTTTTGAAGTTTCTTTAGCGATTTTGGTCCTTTAATGGAAAGACTAACTTTGAAACGGGTAGATTTATCGAAAAAGACCAAGAGACCTTTTTTGTAGAACGTTCAATTCTCTACAAGAATATGTATAGCGATTTACTGTTTGAGCAGTCCTTTGTGGCGTACAAAAATCAGAATAAGCAAAAATGATTTTTCCCGTGTTATTCTTATGGACAATAGAAAAGTGCGATGAGGACACTCTTAATATTAATATTAAGAGCTCAAATTTTGACAAGCCTATTTTGACATCAAAACGAAACTTTTGAGCCTGTTTGGAAGAGAAAAAAAAAATATTGCTTTTTTTTGAATCACCCTAATATATATATATATATATATATATATATATATATATATATATGTATGTCATTTAGCCATTTCGGTGACATTTTTGAAGATAATTTGTACATTTCCGTGACTTCGGGACCTTTCCGTGACGTCACCGAAATGTTTTTCGGTTAATTTGTACACTTTGATGACAGTCATCAAAATGCATATAATACATATTCATCTATATATCACATTTGGACATTTCGGTGACAGTATTTAAATTTCAATTTTCACACAATATTCACTAATTTTTTGGCAGCTATCGATTGCTATCATACTAGAAATTGAATTAGAGGTCTCAGTCTTGATTGTCACGATGATAGATTGGTGTTATCATATGTATCCGTGCGGAATGACTACTGTCACCGAAATGTCCAAATAGTGATTTTTCTCTGAACATAAGTTATACATTTCCATGACGTCACCGAAATGTTTTCGCTTCGAAATATTCATACATATATTTATGACCGCTGATTATAAGTTGACAACCACCACATTTTCAACTAATTTAGGGATTCAAGTTAATTGAAATATTTGTTTTATTATTTTAACAGCTGAAAAACCTGAATCAGATTTTCTCCGAATTTCTAATAGCATTCCCCTGACTGCAAAATCAAACCACATTTGATAAAACTATTTTTTCTCTTGATAGTTGCGTGTCAGAAATTAAAATTTGACATCTAGAACTCAGACTCAAAATTCATGTAGATCGGCGTCATCATTCGTGGAATCATTCTGGTGACTCTCATGATGATAAATCGTACATTTCCGTGACGTCATCGAAA
This sequence comes from Rhogogaster chlorosoma, assembly GCA_944452935.1. Classification (NCBI taxonomy): domain Eukaryota; kingdom Metazoa; phylum Arthropoda; class Insecta; order Hymenoptera; family Tenthredinidae; genus Rhogogaster; species Rhogogaster chlorosoma. The sequence continues at coordinate 12,705,846 of OX101798.1, read as the reverse complement.
TGTTTCGCTTCCAAATATGTATATATACATAGATTCCTGACAGCTGATTATTATTAGACAATCGATAAAAATAACAGAAATCAGATACTTTTCTACAATCGACTCAGGGATTGTGTAAATAATTATCAAACCCCCGAGACGAAACGTGGATATAGCAGATTAACATCGGTCCCTCTAACTCCGTTTCAGTTTGTGATTTCGAACAGTCCAGCAGAGGTTAAAAATCTAAAATAGTTTGCAGAATTATAAAAATGAGCAAGCTTTGGATCAGCATCGCTGATATAGCAGGAAACGGATAAGTGTCACCGAAATGTACTAACAATCATTATTAGAATCATTCTGGTGATTCTTTTGATGATAAATTGAACATTTCCGTGGCGTCATCAAAATGTTTCGCTTCTAAATATGTATGTATATATTCATGGTGGCTAAAGTTGAGCTCAGGGTAAAAATCTGAAGTCGTTTGCGGAATCATAATAATGAGCGAGATTCGCATCAATATAACACTGATTGTGAGGTACAGATAAGTGTTACCGAATTGTATGTACAAACAATCATTGATAGAATTATTTCGGTGACCCTTTATTCATCATTAGATGAATTGTACATTTGTGTTACGTCATCGAAATGTTTCGCTTCCAAACATGTATATATACCTACATAGATTCCTGACAGCTGATTATTATTCGACAATCGCCGTTCAAACGCGTGGTTTGAATTCTCGAATGAATACCTAATGAAGGTTGTTGCGGACGATTTTTTACCTTCGGCGATAAAAATAACATTAATCAGATACTTTCTATAATCGTCTTAGGGATGGTTTAAATATTTATCAAACCCTCCAGACGAAACGTGGGTATAGTAGATTAACATCGGTCCCTCTAGCTGCGTTTCAGTTTGTGATTTCAGACAGTCTGGTAAAGGTAAAAAATCTAAAATCGTTTGCAGAATTATCAAAATGAGCGAGCTTTGGATCATAATAGCAGGAAACGGATAAGTGTCACCGAAATGTAATAACAATCATTAGTAGAATCATTCTGGTGACTCTGTTGATGATAAATTGTACATTTCCGCGACGTCATCGAAATGTTTCGCTTCCAAATATACACATATCACATCTCGATATTATGCATCTTGGCACCGCTGAAATATAGAAAAGCGTCATCGAAATGTACAAACAATCATTAGTAGAATTATTTCAGTGGCTCTTTTAATGATAAATTGTTCATTTCCGTGACGTCATCGAAATTTTTCGCTTCCAAATATGTATGTATATATTCATGGTGGCTAAGTTAAGTTGAGCTTAGGGTAAAAATCTGAAGTCGTTTGCGAAATCATAATAATGAGCGAGATTCGCATCGATAACGCTGATTGTGAGGTACAGATAAGTGTTACCGAATTGTATGTACAAACAATCATTGGTAGAATCATTTCGGTGACCCTTTTAATGATAAATTGTACATTTGTGTGACGTCATCGAAATGTTTCGCTTCCAAATATGTATATATACATAGATTCCTGACAGCTGATTATTATTAGACAATCGATAAAAATAACAGAAATGAGATACTTTCTACAATCTACTCAGGGATCGTGTAAATCATTATCAAACCCTCCAGACGAAACGTGGGTATAGTGGATTAACATCGGTCCCTCTAACTGCGTTTCAGTTTGTGATTTCAGACAGTCTGGCAAAGGTTAAAAATCTGAAATCGTTTGCAGAATTATAAAAATTACCGATCTTTGGATCATGATAGCAGGAAACGGATAAGTGTCATTGAAATGTACTAACAATCATTAGTAGAATCATTCTGGTGACTCTGTCGATGATAAATTGTACATTTCCGCGACGTCATCAAAATGTTTCGCTTCCAAATATACACATATCACATCTCGATATGTATCAGCACCGCTGAAATATAGACAAGCGTCACCGAAATGTACAAACAATCATTAGTAGAATTATTTCAGTGACCCTTTTAATGATAAATTGTTCATTTCCGTGATGTCGTCGAAATCTTTCGCTTCTAAATATGTATGTATATATTTATGGTGACTGATTATTGATTGACAATCGCTATCAAATTACGTGGTATAGATTCTCCAGTTAATAATGAACGTTATGTTGCGTACGATTTTTGACTTTCACCGATGAAAATGATACGTGTCAGACGATTTCTACGATCGATTTGGTGATTGCACAAATCACTATCTAGCTCTCGGGACAGAACGTGGATACAGCGAATAAATAGCGGATACCAATGCACAAACGCATAAATACTTATACTGTGCGTTGTGTCCTATTGGGAATACAATCAGTGCATTCTGTTATTTAATCATCAGGAATTCTGTTATATTCCAGACAACTAACTAACTAACTATATCCAAGGCCTATATTTTCCATACGTGGCTGGCCTCGTGTTATATATAATGTTAAGGTGCTTTTTCATGCACGTCAATTGACGCTGATTTCGAGTGTAAAAATTATGAATTATACATACTTTATTAGTTTGACGCTCAGAATCAGTGTCAATTGACGTGCATGATTGAAATCCTTATGGTTGAAATCGTTGTTACGCTTTTATCCAGACTTTTATATCTAATGTATATATATAATTTATATATATGAGGTTGTATATACAGTGTCACGGAAATGCACAAATGCTCAGAAAAAATCTATATATATAGTGTCACCAAAATGTACAATTCATAGTAAATTGTTTCTCAAATCCACATGGTTTTTCAAAATCTAATTTGGTTTGCGGGGTTGAAAAGTTCACGTCATTTTACAGTATTTTCAATGAAAAAAAAATAGTGTCACCGAAATGGCTAAATCTCGTACATATATATATATATATATTGCAACGGTGTTTCAGAGTTCCACCGCGCTCTACGGCGTTCCTGATGAAATAGATAATTTTCTGCGATACAAAGATAGTGTTGGGCGCCAGACGCGAATGCGTCGATTTTCCTACGAAATAGTAACTAGAAAATTCAGCGGTAGCAACTCAAACAACAAATTAATGGAACGACGGCCTCGACGGCACAGCTGGCTCAAATTTACAGCGAGAGTGGTAGAGGGGTTGGGTACACCTTACTTAGGTAATTAGATTATCCGAAATAAATCGTGAACACCAGATAAACCTTTTTAACAATTCCGTAGTTTATATTTTCAATCAGATAGTACACGCGGTACAATAAATTACAGTAACAGAACTACTTTATAATATCATGAACTCGCTGAGCGAAATAGCAAAAATAATACAATAATCGTAATTCGGGAATAATAATTTTGGCTACGGAAAATACTTATTTTATTGCGCCTGAATCCGCTGTAGCGGCAGGAAAAAAACAATAATACGCTGGCTAGCTAGTGCGCCTGTGAAGCGATACAAAACAAGCTATTATACTACGTTTTAGGCGCGTATCACCGAGCGATACGATACTCAGGTAAAATATCCTATACTTGGCGGCACTAGCGGTATTATAAAAGATCTACTATTCTTTGGCTCAATAAACTAGTTTGACTCGAGAGATTTACAACAAAAGAAGCTAAGTTAACAAGGGATCGCGTAGCGATAAAACAAATTCAAGAAACTACTAATTAACCCGAAGGTTCACAAAAATGAACTACTCACTCGATATAGAAGATATCGAGCGGGATACGATACGCGATATTATTTAAAGATAAGCTAAGTTAACAACAAAATCTTAAACAACTATGACAACTACGTTCAGCCAACCCTCGGGGAGTTGGAAAATAGTTTAGCGACACACCATACAAGAAGATATTACAAGAAAAGCACAGAAATCATAGAAAATCAAAGAAATATCAAAGATAACAAATTACATGCGTAATAGAAGCGGTAACGAGCTAGCAAATCGGTATAAGCAAGCGAAAGATAGCAAATAGCAACTCGAAAGCAACTCAAAGACACAAATATTCAGAAAAGCTCAATCAGGCACGAAACTCTTACGCTGGACTTCCTTTCCAACTAATCTAACTTAACTAACTTACTATACTACTTAATCTAAGAGAATGTGCAATGACGTAGCCCGCCGGCTACGTACGAATTAAAAACTGACTGCTTCAGCGATATTTAGGGAGTCCAGCGGGAATTGCGTGTCTCGGCAAGCGGGAATTAATAGAGACCTTACCTTACGAAGAGTTTGCTGCTCGTACACACTGAATTTGTCCTAACTTTACACTATAACACCCGCGAAGCGGAAATACAGTAAATGCGTGGCGAAAACTGAGTGCGAGATACGAGAGAGCGATAGAAACACGTCTAGCTGTGGCTATAGCGGAACGTAGAAGTGACGATAGTCTTCCTGATTTTCGGCAACGAGGTTCCTTCTGACAATTGTCTCTGGGGTGGGGACCCTATGAGACGTCTCTCGATACCTTATTGGCTATTCTAATTACCCGACGGTAATTCGCACGATCGGCTCGTCAGCCGATGCGTGCGATGCGCTGATCCTTGCCGTGCGGCAAGCGGCAGGCGGTAGAGATGCGATACTCGGCCGTAAATGCGGCAGGATGACCTCGGGAAGGCGCGACCTTGGACTCTAAAATGCGGTACCTTCCTGACTTCAATAATCTCCGCGAGATTCGCTCTGTCGTGGCACAGATGCACTGGTGGCAGCCTCCTGACAGAGCCGTTGGCCCTTTTGGTCTGCCAGGAGCACGTGGGGCGCGACTCTCACGTGGCTCGTCCTTTGGCGATATTGGCAGGAGCGGTATGATGTCCTCGGCTGCTGTGACGGGAGGTTGCAGCCATCTAGCGCATGCAACCCTATACGCCGTCGTCGCAATCCAGCTGCTAGCGGTAGAAGATCTCTCCTGGCGTGGAGCCGTGTGCGACCCCTATCTCACAGCGAGAGTCTCTCCAAGGTCGACGTCCTTCCCTCCTGGTGTTGCGATACGACCCGTGGCTTGCAGGTCCTGTATCGTGGTAGCCTCTGCAGTGGCGTGAATTGGAGGTCATTTCGGTATCGGTAGTTGGCGGGAATCCTCGTAGCGTCGTTACTCCTTCTCTCTCTCTCTCGCGGTACATTAACAAAAAAACACTTCAAATTACAGTTTGTTCGGAAAGCTACTATTTGTCTGTGGTGTGTCGCTGTTTTCCCGAGGGTGAGACGTGTCTCGTCTCTCTCTCGCGGTATCGGTACTCTAACTCTAATTAAATCGCTAAAAATCGGTAGCCAGAAGGGCTCCTGTGACGGCAGCAAATCTGCAACGTCACAATATATATATATATATATATTATACATATACGTATATATATATATTTCACTATAGAATGCCTCTAATGCAACTGAATATTCGTCAAAAAATTTTCAAATTCAAGGCTTGAACGTTTCAAATGGATCAAGAACGGTACTTAATCTCTTAAATTGTGTGAAACATGTTTATCTCGCATATTTTGCAATCCTAATAAGATTTGAATCACGAAATATTCCATTTCTTCAACGATTATTCTGTTACGTGAATGTTACGAACTGCAATCTCATTATACAGTTTCAACTTAAATTTAGCACTTAATCAGTCACTTTTCAGCCATAGCTTGGAGGTCAGTGTTGCCTGACGCAGTAACAGGCTCATTTGTGTTCTGCAACGTTGATTGTTCGGAACTCGCACGCTTGTCTACTGCAATCCAATTTAGGTCTCTGTGAAAATCATACAAATCGATAAACGATTAATCATCTCATAGAAATGTCACAGTAATTACTAAAATATATTCCATGTTACTGTGGTGAAATTGAGCTGGGAAACATCGACTCGTATATGTGTATCAAGATTCGCGGCAGCGAATCGCCGAGTTCCCCCCCCCTCCGACAGTGAAAACTCGGCGCGCCAGCCACGAAACATTTACCCGAGCCAGCTCTTGTTCTTGTAAAAAATCTGTCATATCTTTTGAACCGCTGATTATTTCCTAATAAAATTTATATGGGCGTAAGGCCCTCGCCATTCGACCTTGCTCGCGAAATTTCGACAAAATCTACCGCGTGGTTCCTGAGATATTGACCGTCGAAGTTGATCGAAAAACACAATCTTCTCCTTCTCCTTCTTCTTCTTCTTCTTCTTCTTCGTTGCAGACCGTTCTTCTTGAGACCACGATATCTGTCGAACCGTTGCACTTATGAACTTGCCATTTGGAAGGAGTGTTCTCGTCACCGAAATCTCGCCCCCTATTGTTTTTGAGCAATAATTGACCACGCGTAACTGAGTTATTAATAATATTAATTATTTTACAAAATGCGCATGCGCAGAATTATTGATCGATGCCTGATTTACAAATGCGCATGCGCAGCAGCAAATCGCGGCCGCGTGCCAGTATGATGATTATAATATAATATTATTATATTATTATATGAGAGATTCCACGCCAACTGATCCAGGGGTGAATGGGCTGGTTTTCAAAACTCTTGGAGAAGTATTGGATCTTTTTTGGGGTCCAAAAATATACAAGATCCTAAATTTTCAGCCACTAATTTTGCCACAGTTCATTATTATGGCCAATTTACTGTTCTTTTCATTTTTTTGATGTCAGTGACGAAATTTTGTTTATGGGATGACACAGTCGGATTTTGGTCTAAAAAAAATTTCAGAAGATATAAGATCGATGTAAAATTTCCCGAGGAATCCGTTCCCGCCGTCAGAACTGCGATTACATGCTCCCAGGAGCCAAAATTCGATAAAAACTGATTTTTTTTCAAAGGGCTGTATCTGCGAAGGCTCATTTTTCTAAAATTTCTGCGACACGTCAAAATGTTGCTTTTTCCAAGTACTTCAAAACGAAGAAAAATTTTCGATGTGTATTTGCGTTCCAAGTACAAAAAGTGACGAAAAACCGTTTTTTTGTCACTTTTTGCCCATTCAACGTGTTGAAATTCTATACCGATGCTGTCTTCGACGCCTGTTTCCCCCGCAATCATAATATAAACAACATAAACGATAAAAATATCCATTATACAGAATATATGAGTTATAAGGAAAAAAAAGTCTGATCGATGATGGACAAGGAACTAGGAATTCCCTCGGTTACATGGGAATTCTCGTGAAATGATGTGAATGTGTTACAAACAAGATGTATTTCCAGGGTTTAGTTCAGTGATTTATTGAATATACATATAATTTTATAGATCAGGTACGTCCACACTAAATTTACCAAAATTCGCTTCGATCTTTTTTTTTTGAGCATTACTCAATGTAAAGCTCTTCGGTGAGTTCCGTTTTTCTGTAAGCTTTACATTGGGTAATGCTCAAAAACAAAAGATCGAAGCGAATTTTGGTAAATTTAGTGTGGACGTACCTGATCTATAAAATTATATGTATATTCAATAAATCACTGAACTAAACCCTGGAAATACATCTTGTTTGTAACACATTCACATCATTTCACGAGAATTCCCATGTAACCGAGGGAATTCCTAGTTCCTTGTCCATCATCGATCAGACTGTTTTTTCCTTATAACTCATATATTCTGTATAATGGATATTTTTATCGTTTATGTTGTTTATATTATGATTACGGGGGAAACAGGCGTCGAAGACACCATCGGTATAGAATTTCAACACGTTGAATGGGCAAAAAGTGACAAAAAAACGGTTTTTCGTCACTTTTTGTACTTGGAACGCAAATACACATCGAAAATTTTTCTTCGTTTTGAAGTACTTGGAAAAAGCAACATTTTGACGTGTCGCAGAAATTTTAGAAAAATGAGCCTTCGCAGATACAGCCCTTTGAAAAAAAATCAGTTTATATCGAATTTTGGCTCCTGGGAGCATGTAATCGCAGTTCTGACGGCGGGAACGGATTCCTCGGGAAATTTTACATCGATCTTATATCTTCTGAAATTTTTTTTAGACCAAAATCCGACTGTGTCATCCCATAAACAAAATTTCGTCACTGACATCAAAAAAATGAAAAGAACAGTAAATTGGCCATAATAATGAACTGTGGCAAAATTAGTGGCTGAAAATTTAGGATCTTGTATATTTTTGGACCCCAAAAAAGATCCAATACTTCTCCAAGAGTTTTGAAAACCAGCCCATTCACCCCTGGATCAGTTGGCGTGGAATCTCTCATATAGTATTATTTATAATCATATTTCATTTATCATTGTTATTATTATTGTCATTATTATTGATGCGTCACGTCTGCTCGTGCCGCCCAAAAAAATTTGTACTCAGTAATGTGTCCGCACCGCAGTTTTCGGTGTCCAGGTCCTTCGCTCCGTAGTTTTCGGTATCCAGGTCCTTCGCTCCGTAGTTTTCGGTGTCCAGGTCCTTCGCTCCGTAGTTTTCGGTGTCCAGGTCCTTCGCTCCGTAGTTTTCGGTATCCAGGTCCTTCGCTCCGTAGTTTTCGGTGTCCAGGTCCTTCGCTCCGTAGTTTTCGGTGTCCAGGTCCTTCGCTCCGTAGTTTTCGGTATCCAGGTCCTTCGCTCCGTAGTTTTCGGTGTCCAGGTCCTTCGCTCCGTAGTTTTCGGTGTCCAGGTCCTTCGCTCCGTAGTTTTCGGTGTCCAGGTCCGTCGCTCCGTAGTTTTCGGTATCCAGGTCCTTCGCTCCGTAGTTTTCGGTGTCCAGGTCCTTCGCTCCGTAGTTTTCGGTGTCCAGGTCCTTCGCTCCGTAGTTTTCGGTATCCAGGTCCTTCGCTCCGTAGTTTTCGGTATCCAGGTCCTTCGCTCCGTAGTTTCCGGTATCCAGGTCCTTCGCTCCGTAGTTTTCGGTGTCCATGTCTTTCGCTCCGTAGTTTTCACTGTCCAGGTCTTTCGTTCCATAGTTTTCGGTGTCCAGGTCCTCCGCTCCGTAGTTTTCGGTGTTTAATTTAACTTCATCAATTCAAAACTCAATCTTTATACTCATAAATTTTTAGAAGCTTGTCTGTTTTCTTGCAACAAAATTGAAATATTACTGTACATATACGCATATAACATATTATACATTCCAAATCAGTTTAATCGTTTATATAGCTGTTGAAATAAAAGGCATGTCTCTACTAAAGATTATTAAAAATAATAACGTGTAATTATGTTGGTAATGAAGTATTATATCATATCATAATAAAAGGTAAATCATTTTTTTTAATTTTCAAAGTCATTTATTCACATGTTCAAGATTCGCGGCAGCGAATCGCCGAGTTCCCAAACCAAACTCGGCGCGCCAGCCACGAAACATTTACCCGAGCCAGCTCTTGTTCTTGTAAAAAATCTGTCATATCTTTTGAACCGCTGATTATTTCCTAATAAAATTTATATGGACGTAAGGCCCTCGCCATTTGACCTTGCTCGCGAAATTTCGACAAAATCTACCGCGTGGTTCCTGAGATATTGACCGTCGAAGTTGATCGAAAAACACAATCTTCTTCTCCTTCTCCTCCTTCTTCTTCTTCTTCTTCTTCGTTGCAGACCGTTCTTCTTGAGACCACGATATCTGTCGAACCGTTGCACTTATGAACTTGCCATTTGGAAGGAGTGTTCTCGTCACCGAAATCTCGCCCCCTATTGCTTTTGAGCAATAATTGAGCACGCATAACTGAGTTATTAATAATATTAATTATTTTACAAAATGCGCATGCGCAGAATTATTGATCGATGCCTGATTTACAAAATGCGCATGCGCAGCAGCAAATCGCGGCCGCGTGCCAGTATGATTATAATATAATAATATAATATTATTATAGTATTATAGTATTATTTATAATCATATTTCATTTATCATTATTATTATTATTGTCATTATTATTGATGCGTCACGTCTACTCGTGCTCCCCAAAAAAATTTGTACTCAGTAATGTGTCCGCACCGCAGTTTTCGGTGTCCAGGTCCTTCGCTCCGTAGTTTTCGGTATCCAGGTTCTTCGCTCCGCAGTTTTCGGTATCCAGGTCCTTCGCTCCGTAGTTTTCGGTATCCAGGTCCTCCGCTCCGTAGTTTTCGGTGTCCAGGTCCTCCGCTCCGTAGTTTTCGGTATCCAGGTCCTCCGCTCCGTAGTTTTCGGTGTCCAGGTCCTTCGCTCCGTAGTTTTCGGTATCCAGGTCCTTCGCTCCGTAGTTTTCGGTATCCAGGTTCTTCGCTCCGCAGTTTTCGGTGTCCAGGTCCTTCGCTCCGTAGTTTTCGGTATCCATTTTCTTCGCTCCGCAGTTTTCGGTATCCAGGTCCTTCGCTCCGTAGTTTTCGGTATCCAGGTCCTCCGCTCCGTAGTTTTCGGTGTCCAGGTCCTTCGCTCCGTAGTTTTCGGTATCCAGGTCCTTCGCTCCGTAGTTTTCGGTATCCAGGTTCTTCGCTCCGCAGTTTTCGGTGTCCAGGTCCTTCGCTCCGTAGTTTTCGGTATCCAGGTCCTCCGCTCCGTAGTTTTCGGTGTCCAGGTCCTTCGCTCCGTAGTTTTCGGTATCCAGGTCCTTCGCTCCGTAGTTTTCGGTGTCCAGGTCCTTCGCTCCGTAGTTTTCGGTGTCCAGGTCCTTCGCTCCGTAGTTTTCGGTGTCCAGGTCCGTCGCTCCGTAGTTTTCGGTATCCAGCTCCTTCGCTTCGTAGTTTTCGGTATCCAGGTCCTTCGCTCCGTAGTTTTCGGTATCCAGGTCCTTCGCTCCGCAGTTTTCGGTATCCAGGTCCTTCGCTCCGCAGTTTTCGGTATCCAAGTCTTTCGCTCCGTAGTTTTCGGTGTCTACGTCCACCGCTCCGTAGTTTTTTTATAAAATTTATAGGGGCGTAAGACTCTGCCCACTTGATCTTGTTCGTGAAATTCCGACAAAATCAGCTGCGTAGTTCCTGAGATATAATAACATTTATCCGGCAATTTTTTTTTCTATATAATCATATATAATTACTAGGGTGGGTCAAAAAAAATGACTGTTTTTTTTTCATTTCGTACTCTGAAAAGTCGGTTGCTAGACACCTCTGGGGAATACTCACCAAATATGAGCTCTTAATTTTGATAGAAAGGTCCTCCGCTTTATGGTTTTCCATTTTTTCCTCAGTGTTAGAAACAAGAATTTATATCTCTCTATCGTTCGTTAGAAAATATCGCTACTCATATTCTTGTAGGAAATTGAACGCTCTACAAAAAAGGTCTCTTATAATTTTTTCGGAAACCTCACCGTTTAGAAGATATCACAGGTTGAAATTTGATTATTTTGAGAGAAATTGCTGTTTTGCTTATGAATTTTATAACTCGTTAACAAAAAATTTTTATGAAATGCGCAATTCATAGTTTTGTAGGAAATTAACTGCTCTACAAAAAAGGTCTCTTATGATTTTTCGATAAAAAAAAAATTTCAAAAGGTCTCTTATAATTTTTTCGGAAACCTCACCGTTTAAAAGATATCACAGGTTGAAGTATATTGTTTTATCGAAAAATCATAAGAGACCACTTTTGTAGAGCAGTTAATTTCCTTCAAAACTATGAATGGCGCATTCCATAAAAAAAATTTGTCAACGAGTTATAAAATTCATAAGCAAAACAGCAATTTCTCTTAAAATAATCAAATTTCAACCTGTGATATCTTCTAAACGGTGAGGTTTCCGAAAAAATTATAAGAGACCTTTTTTGTAGAGCGTTCAATTTCCTACAAGAATATGAGTAGCGATATTTTCTAACGAACAGTTGATAGAGAGATATAAATTCTTGTTTCTAACACTGAGGAAAAAATGGAAAACCATAAAGCGGAGGACCTTTCTATCAAAATTAAGAGCTCATATTTGGTGAGTATTCCCCAGAGGTGTCTAGCAACCGACTTTTCAGAGTACGAAATGAAAAAAAAAATAGTCATTTTTTTTGACCCACCCTAATAATTACGTATAATTTGATATAATTTTATATGATAAAATTATCGTGAAATTTTTTTTTTTTTGATATAATTGAAGAACCAATTTTGTAGAGAAATAAATTTCCTACAAGATTATGGAAACGAAAATCCGGAAAAAAATTTTACACCCATTTATTTTAGAAATAAGAAAAACAAATTTTTACATGTACGTTTTGAATGGGAAAGGGAACCCCTCCTTGCGCCAACTGAATTTTCGAGATATCAAGCCGAAATTTTGAGGGATTTTTTTTTTCTGTGACAAAGAAACTTTTGAGATACATTTATTCCAAAAAAATCATAGAATTTTTTTTCTGAAACAATCTAATGTAGATATTTTTTAGATCAACTTGAAAAATATTATAGAATCTCATGATGGTCTGTTTCGATTAGACATGGCTATTTTACTTAAGAGTTTCACAATCGAACAATTGTAGAACATTTTCCGTATTCTATGTTCGTACGACATCTAAATATGTTGCTTTGTCTAAATAAAATGGGATCATGGGAAGCATAAACTATGATCGGAAGAAGCTATTGTATAATTCTCAAGATGAAATTTCTTGGCCGAATAAAATAGCTCGTCTCTCTTGCGCAAGTTCCAAAATACACTTGTTCATTGTAGCACATGCATTCCATCACGAATGATCGGAAGTTGATCTTTATATATGTGTAATATGTAGAATACATTAAAGTCAGCTTAGCGCTGACCCGTTTGCACATACAAAAAGTAATGAAATAACGGCAAAAACATTGTAAATGTAAAAAATTACAGCCGAGTTCCAAAATGGTTTCCCCAGCCAAAAACTCGAGAACATCAATAGTCTTTTCCAGCGTCAGATTACAAACATCATTTCCTTACAAAAATAGTACAAAATAATACGTGAAATCAGGCATCAAAGCCGAGCGTTCCCTTTGTTAATTTTCAGACTTCAAATTATGTTCTTCAAATGCTAATCAATGAAAATGAATTGAAAACCAATAGAATCATTGATAAAACCTGTGATAAAACAGCATATTGGCGACGGAAAATATTGCTGAAGGAAGTTAGCTCGTATGATGATACGAACTCGGCGGGCATAGATTGTTCTGAAAATTATCAATCGCTGAAGTGTGAGGTAAGATCAGCAATTAGTGCGTCTTTCAATGCAGAATATGTGTATCTATACTGTAAGTCGAATAGAAAGAGAGACGTCGCAAGAGCATCACCGAAGTGTACCGATAATGGGTACGTCCAGTATAAGTATGTATCGTTTTATGGATGTGACATGTTTGTAGCATGGCGTGATAACTTTAGTCGAAAATCGGTAAACGATAGATGCAGAATGAAATTGAACTCTTCTTCAAAACTTGCATTCGAATTTGAATTACTGAGATCACCGTGCCTGGACCATTAGTTCTTGTTATGAACACACTATAGGTATTTTTTTAACTTCAATTTTCAACGGATTACTCATTCCTTTCATTCATTTGTCTCAACACAACCTCTTGCGAAAACCACGAAGCACTAGTGCGTGGAAAATGTTGTCTGATTTTTAAATTTGAAGAAAAAAAGGATAGTATGTAGGGCACGGGCACTGAAAAGGACTTTATGAGGAGTGTGAAAGTGTCACACGATTCGAAGATGAGGTCTTTCTGCGCCATTGCCATATGAACTACTATTATATCGCAGTTTCAGTCTACAATAATAAATATATTATCAATGCCAAGAATATCCTAACAGTATTTGATCATGCTCCCGACAATTTTGTGGGTGTGATCGTTACCCATTGACTGGAAGAAATAATTAAAAAAAAAGAGTGCAATTGATAATTTTCAGAACAATCTATGCCCGCCGAGTTCGTATCATCATACGAGCTAACTTCCTTCAGCAATATTTTCCGTCGCCAATATGCTGTTTTATCACAGGTTTTATCAATGATTCTATTGGTTTTCAATTCATTTTCATTGATTAGCATTTGAAGAACATAATTTGAAGTCTGAAAATTAACAAAGGGAACGCTCGGCTTTGATGCCTGATTTCACGTATTATTTTGTACTATTTTTGTAAGGAAATGATGTTTGTAATCTGACGCTGGAAAAGACTATGGATGTTCTCGAGTTTTTGGCTGGGGAAACCATTTTGGAACTCGGCTGTAATTTTTTACATTTACAATGTTTTTGCCGTTATATATATGTACTCGTATACCTTCTGATATGTGATATCCAGATCGATACTTTCGTATCGTTTCGTAGCCATAGCTTGGAGGACAGTGTTGCTTGACGCAGTAACAGGCTCATTTGTGTTCTGCAACGTTGATTGTTCGGAGCTCGCACGCTTGTCTACTGCAATCCAATTCAGGTCGCTGTGAAAATCATACAAATCGGTAAACGATTAATCATCTCATAGAAATGTCACAGTAATTAGTAAAATATATTCCATGTTACTGTGGTGAAAGTGAGCTGGGAAACATCGATTCGTATAACATACCTTCTGATATGTGATATCCAGATTGATACTTTCATTCGCTCTGTGGTGTGAGATTCCGAAGAATTGTGGAGATTGTACAGCCTTGAAGTAACAGTAGGCTGATGTTTGGTTTTGAAACACAGGCCATTCTGAGCTTGCGTGCGTGTCTGTCTGTGGCCATGTAATAAATTCCAGTGAATGATGATTGACTAGGTTCATGTATGGTAAGGAGCTGAATGTGCCGTCGAGTGACGTATTGTTCGGTAGAGTAATGGCGATTGTGATCTTTGCAGGCTCAACTGTAATCCTGAAATATTGGCCCTTCAACGCAGGCACGCCTGCAAATCATAAAAATGCACGGAATTAATACTTTGATGCTGCGGTGATGTTTTCCTGGGCTTTCTTTGTGTTCTATTGATCAAGGTGACTTGTGAGCACCAATTTCGTAGCATACCTTTTGATACACGATCTTCCAATGTATTCATCCTATCGTGTTGAATAGCGGCTGTGCAAGTTTGGATGGTTATCACAATAGCTGTATTCCCATGCGACGTTTGACCAGGTGGAAAATGGAGTGAGCGACTAGAAATGTTGAGTATAGATCGTGTGATTTATGGGTCTATCGAGACATTCAGGTTTTAGCGCTGTGAAGCTAATAGTCTGTCTTGAAATTGTAGCTCTTTGGAGTTTGTGTGCCTGTACCAGTTGCTTGTATCTTTTCCGGCTTCTGTAACAAACAGTCGATTATGCAATAATTATAATTACTAATCAGTTGGTAGGAACTCATCAGTTATGGGTTTTTAATTCTATGTTTCATTAATGGAGCGCTTTATAAAGTGTCTATTTTTATAGCATACCGTCGAGCGTGCGTCAGTGATATCAATTTTTGTAGCTGCTGTTTTATTAGTAAGCGAAGAAGGTTTCCGTTGATTCAACAGTGCATTGCGACCTTATAATGCATAGTGTAGCTATTTTGGACCTGTTTGTACATACCACGGTAGATCTTGGTTGGATTGAGATTAGAATTTAGCTAGCCAAGTTTTATCTGTCATGATTTCCAACGTGACTAATCAATCTATGTGCTCAAAGAATTTCTATCCTTACTGGTATATCTAGTTTCTGATTGCCGTATACATACATAATTATCCTATAGTCCTTGAACAATAAATTTCTACAATCGAAGAACACAGAGGTATATGACATAATAGTGTCAATTATATTGGCCATAGTTGTTAATTGAGCATGAATAGATTATAGGACTAGATAATATCATTTGTGTATCACATGATTCATCAAGTGATAGCCGTGATAGTGATGAATAATCATGTATACTAATGATAACAGTTGGAGTTGTATGTGGACTGCAACTTATATGTGACGATAAAATTCTCATAGTGAACCTGATATTCTAGACTCTGATAGTGATAAAAGATGCAAAATCGATAATCATATACAATAGAAACAAAAGTTGGAGTTGTATATGGACTGCAGCGTATATCAAACGGTTATAGACTTCCAATCTCGATGCATGTAATTATAATGTTGTTATCAGTGATTCCGTATTGTATGTAACGCCATTATTATCCTATCAATTTGAATTCGAATAATTAAATATCATGTTGCATAATATCAAACAGTTGCTAGGTTGAAGAATAGAATTGAATTCAAGTTTCCAACACATTGAGATTGAAAAGCTATTGTAACAATGCTAATGAAATCAAAAAAATCTGTTTCATTCTATGAACAGATACAGACATTATTGATAGTCAATATCTCTATACAATTCCACGTACGATTCTTCCATCCAGTGTTGGGACGGATTTAACGACTAATTCTTAAATACTACAATATTTTGATAGTCTCTCTATAGCTATACTATGTTTGATGTGAATACACATACTCGTCAGTATACATGGATGTAGTGTGTAGTGTATATTAGTGTAGGATGGAAGAATCGAAGTAGATAATATGGTCCATGATAATAGTTCAATCATTTTGAATAATACTGTATAATAAAATGCATAATCATGGAATAGTTATATTTGAACCAAACAAGTTATTGCATAACAATATATAATGGTTTATTAATAATTCATTATAATATTAGTAACAGTATCAACAGGTCGACGTGAATAATCACAGTTGATTGGCATATTACACCACCAAGGAACAACGTAGTTGGTATGGAATAGCTAGATTGAGTCAGTGATTGGATTTAGAGCGGAGGTTGTATCATACAGATACAGGCCAGTGTGTATGGTTCGAAGTGGTCGATCTAGTACTTATTGATTTATAGTGTATATATGAGCTTGCAATGTCTCATAAGTGCCTAGATGGTTAGAAACATTACAGTTAATTTCCCGGAAATTCAAAAGATGCTGCATAATTTCAAACTATTTTGAAGAATTCATGTCATTTAAATAATAATCTAATTGATAGCATATTTCAAGGTATCAAACGATTTAACTAGATTTCTAAAGATATTCAATGTTTTAACTCATTTCATAGACCACGCAAAGCAAGGAGCTTTTTCTGATTTTGTATGATTGTACACTTGCCTTCGGTTCGTGTTGCTAACTTACACTCGTCAGAAAAAGTTTCATCGCTCTCGTATCGTACTGTACTATTTTCAACTCATTGTGCGAAACTTGGTTTCTTATACCTGTTGGTAGTGTGCAAAGTGCCCGATTCACACACTTCCATATGTGAAAATAATTAGGTTTTCTTCGTTTTGAAATGATAATTTCTAAAATATTTTTCTTCTGTTTAACTTTCTCAATTTGGTGTCAACTTGTGTTGACACGTAAAAATTTACTGACTGAATAATCGCGTTACCAATATCTCAAAGTAATTACATGTTATTTATAAATAGTGAAATTTAGGTGACAATTAATATAAGATAATTGTATCAAAATCAAATGAGCCTTGCTTTTCTGATATAACTTGTATATCTGAGATTTGCATTTCCATCAATATACTACGCAAAGGGATATATACAAGTCTAAATCTAAAACACGAGTTTTTTTTTTTTGTCTGTGATTTTCTCATTTCTTTAGTTTTGGAGACTAATAAAATTTTATGTCTTTAAAAATTTTGTTTTTAATCCTCCGCGGGGGCAGAGCCCCTGGACCCTGTCCACATCCTGCCTCTCGCACTTAAATTGCAATTTATATACTATATTTCCCTATTTTCTAGAGTTCTTCACAGGTCGAAGATTTCGCACACTGAGTTTGGAAGAATAGTATACGACATGCGTGTGCATACTTGTATCGATACTGTACTGTTAAAATACTTTTGATGATGAGCAATTTCAAATATATCAATCTGTTTGGTTATCAGTCTGCGTTGCTGATGCATACGTAGGTGAAGTTAATGGTTTGTAGGCTGGTAGAAGTTGGCTCATTTGAAGAAGATACGTAGATTGTTGTAACTATGGAGCAGCTGTGGGCTACCTCTGTTTAGGGACATCGTCTTGCAGAAATGTTATTTTCGTCTGGTCTAGTGGATTATTGATAGGATAGGAATGGTCCAGGCGACTGTAAAAGATATAAAATAACATAGAATTGAAACAGAGGTTTCAGTATATTACTACTCATTTTCGTAGCATCGTTATAATCTTGGAGCTACGAACTTTGGGCTACTTGTACCTTGGGATGCTGTTTTATCGAAGTGTTATGATTGTCTATCTCAAAAGATTGATAATTGGAACCTTCGTTATGGGATATCGTTTGGTCAAAGTGTTATCTTTGTCTATTCCAATGGATTGATAAGACGATAGGAATGGTCTATGTGACTGCGAAAGATATGAAATAATAAAGAATTGGAAAAAAGATTTCAGAATATTACTACCAATTGTCCTAGCATTCTTATCATTTTGGAGCTATGAGCTGTGGGTTACCTTCGCCTTGGGATGCTGTATTGCCGAAGTGTTATATTCGTCTGTCTCAAAGGATTGATAATTGGAACCTTTGTTTCGGTATGTGGTTTGGTGAGAGTGTTATGTTTGTCTATTTGAATAGATTGATAAGACGATCGGAATGGTCTAGGTGACTGTGAAAGATATAAAATAACAAAGAAATGAAGAAAAGCATTCAGAATATTACTACTAATTATCTCAGCATTGTTATCATTTTGAAGCTCTGAGCTTTGGGCTATCTTTAACTTGGGATGCTGTTTTGCCGAAGTGTTATGTTAGTCTGTCTCAAAGGATTGATAATTGGAACCTTCGTTATGAGATGTAGTTTAGTCAAAGTGCTATCTTTGTCTACTCCAATAGATTGATACGATGATAGGAATGGTCGAGGTGACTGTGAAACATACAAAATAACGTAGAATTGAATGCGAAGTTTCAGTACATTATTATTCATTTTTCTAGCATTGTTATCTTCTTAGAGCTATGGGTTTTGGGCTACCTTCAACTTGGGATTTGGCTTCGCCGAAATGGTCCGTTCATTTCAACACAGTAATAATCGGAACCTTGGTTTGGAAACATCGTTTAGTCAAAGTGTTATCTTCGTCTATTCCAATGGATTGATTATAGGAGAGGAATGGTCCAGGTGGCTGTAAAAGATATAAAATAACAGAATTAAATAAGAGGTTTGAGTATTTTATTACTCATTTTCCTAGCATTGTTATTACTTAGGAGCCTGTTTGAATGTCTATTTGAATAGATTGATAAGACGATCGGAATGGTCTAGGTGACTGTGAAAAAGATATAATATAACAAAGAAATGAAGAAAAGATTTCAGAATATTACTACTAATTATCCCAGCATTGTTATCATTTTGGAGCTCTGAACTTTGGGCTACCTTCAACTTAGGATGCTGTTATGCCGAAGTGGTTCGTCCGTTTCAACGGAGTAATAAACCGAACCTTGGTTTTGGGACGTCGTTTTGTCAAAGTATTATCTTCGTCTATTCCAATGGATTGATAATAGGATAGGAATGGACTAGATAACTGTAAGAGATAAAGAATAATATAAAATTACATGAGAGGTTTCAGTATATTACTACTAATTTTTCTAGCATTGTTATCACCTTCGAACTATGGGCTTTGGGCTACCTTTGTCTTGGGACGCTGTATTATTGAAGGGTTATATCCGTCTATCTCAACGGATTATCAATCAGAATCTTCGATTTGGCACGTCGTTTAGTCAAAATGTTCTGTTCGTCTACTCCAATAAATTGATAAAACAATAGAAATGGACCAGGTGACTGTAATAGATATTCAAAATAACAAAGAATTAAAGAAAAGATCTCAGAATATTATTACTAATTGTCCTAGCATTGTTATCATTTTGGATCTATGAGTTTTGCGCTACCTTCAACTTGGGATTTTGTTTTGCCGAAGTGGTTCGTTCATTTCAACGGAGTGATAATCAGAACCTTGGTTTTGGAACGTCGTTTAGTTGAACTTCTATCTTCGTCTATTCCAATGGATTGATAATAGGATAGGAATGGACTAGATGACTGTAAGAGATAAAGAATAATATAAAATTACATGAGAGGCTTCAGTATATTACTACTAATTTTCCTAGCATTGTTATCATCTTGGAACTATGGGCTTTGAGCTACCTTTAACTTGGGACGCTGTATTATCGAATCGTTATGTTCGTCTATTTCAACGGAGTGATAATCCGAACCTTGGTATTGGGACATCGTTTCGTCAAAGTATTATCTTCGTCTATTCCAATCGATTGATAATAGGATAGGAATGGTTCAGGTGACTGAAAGATATAAAATAACATAGAATTAAATATGAGAGGTTTCAGTATATTACTACTAATTTTCCTAGCATTGTTATTACTTTGGAGCTATGGGCTGTGGGCTACCTTTGTCTTGGGACGCTGTTTTGCCGAAGTGTTATGTTCGTCTATCTCAACGGATTGATAATCGGAATCTTCGTTTCGGTATCTAGTTTCGTCAAAGTGTTATCTTCGCTTATTCCAATGGATCGATAATAGGATAGGAATGGTCCAGGTAACTGTAAAAGATATAAAATAACGAGGAATTGAAGGAAAGAGCTCTTAATATTACTATTAGTTTTTTGAGCATGTGTCATCATAAGGGATTATTCTGGATCTTGAACGTTAAACATAGCGCCTAACGTTAATTTTCAGCGCTTGTGTTATCGTTGTCCGTCCCCATGAGTCCTCTGTCATCTTCGCTACCGCCTACATGCTTCGTTTCGGGTGGAAAATAGAAGGTTGTTAAGGGGAGACTACGGTGAAAAAAAAAACTTCTGTATTTGTGAATCAATTTTTTTGAAATTTTAACCAGAAGTTGAGAACCTTCATACTAAAACCTGATTCAAATTTGAACCCAATCGAACAAGTAGTTTTTGAGTTATGAATATTTTTCTAACATTTCTTCGAACCGCTCCTTGCGCACTGGGTTTCATCGCAGAAGGTTGAAACTTTTTCTGAACACAGTTACTATCAAGGACCAAAAACTGCTAGAAGGAATTTTTGATTAGAGTCCTCTAGGTGATTTCAATAATTACTGGAACTGGCTTCATTTTTTGCTCTTACATTTTTTGGTATATCTCATGCTGCGAAACGTAGTAGATTCATCGGAGCCAAAATTCCTTCTAGCAATTTGAAGATAACATGCCCAAGAATATGTCTGCCGAAGAGCAAATCAATTCGATGAAACCTGAGATGCAAGGAATTTTTTGAATACCCAAAAACATAGTTCTGAGATAAACGCGATTTACTGAATTTCTGTAAAATGATTGCTAAGATGCAAATAATATGTAGGCAAAAAATGAGTTATTCACTGTCACGATAACTAGACATGGCTTACTTGATTCTGAAGTTGTGTATCACTATTCAAAGTAAGGAAAAAAAATGCAAATTAGTAGTATCAATCTTTCAAATTTTAAACTATCTGTCTTACTATTGAAATGCTTACGGAACAACCCCAAATTAGTACAAGGTATAAAAACAGCTATGTGGGCTATATGGTACCACAAGTCTTCGACAGACGATAAGCCGCAGCACCATCTCTACCCGGAGGGTCGAGACTCTTGGTGTAAGTATCAACAGGCAATTGCAGTTCGAACAGTTGAGACATTCAAACACCGGGCTAATCTCCCAGAAATTGAGATGAATGAGGTCAGACCAGTCTCCGTTGACCTCAGCGACAAGGCATTACTAAAGCGCTGTGTCGGAGGTAAGACACAGAATAGGAGCGAGTCCTAAGACTTTATTTTCAGGTCGTGACGTCCTTCAAGTTGGAGCCAACATTGCAGCGATCAACTCCGAAAGTCAACGGGGTATGTTCAGAATCATGCAAAAATTTTCAGTAGAGCCAAGACGCTACGCTGTCGCTGCAGCGAAACTACAGCGCTAAGCCCGAATAGAAGTTGTCGATAGGCGAGCGGAGCAGAAGACCAAGGAAGCTCATGTTGCTCTGAGGCAACTACAGACAAACCCGCAGGAGGAGGCCATCGAGGTGGAAGGTAGCAGTTGTGAACCAGGTGCTGTATAGAAATAAGGCGGCGCAGGACTTAGGCGACGTCGCAAAACCAGCTCTTAACTTTACCTGCGTCGGTCCAACGCCTAGATCAAAAAGAAGGATGGAAAACTGTTTTGCATTATTAACTCACTCGATAGATCATAGAGAAGTATTATAGTAGTGTATCGGCATCCAGAACCATCAACGTAGTGATGAAGTTTAAAAGTTAATTTCTGAACAATCACTATCTTGACCGGTTGTCGTAAAGAATAAAATCAACCGTTGGACCGATCTTTGATTTTTTGGTCTTGAATTATTCATGAGAGATGCCTCTATCAGATGAACATATAACTTTTTGATAAACCCATTTTTAGTTGAGATAATAGAAAAATGAGCCAAAATTTTGTCAAAATGGAAAAAAAAAATCGAAAAAATTCAATAACTCAAGTAATTCTTGCAATATAAAAAAGTTCTATGTTCATCTGATAGAGGCATGTCTTATGAACAATTGAGGACCAAAAATTCAAAGATCGGTCCAACTCTGGTTCTGATTCTTTACGACAACCAAGTGATTTTGTCTTTTCTTGTCTTTAGCGCAACCACTATTAGACTGAAAGTAATACATGATGTAAAATATGGATGATAAGGGTCAAACCCTCCTCAAACATGATGATTTTTTTCAATTTGTTCAGAGTCTTCAAGTTGCAGAAAAAAAAAAAATTGTTTTCCAGAAATTCAACCCATTTAAAGGTGTATATACCCCCTTAAACGCGCCAAAAGACACCTTTAAAAATTTTTTTTCGGGAATGTCACATTTTGTATAGGTGGGGGAAGGATTGAAGAACATTTTAACGTCAAAAACGAAAAATCGATTTTTGGGTCATTTGGGCCGAAAGTTTCACCGAAGTCTCCCCTTAAGCAACTGGAACGTTTATCATCGACAATCAACCATCAAACTCAGGCAAACCCTGACGCTGTTACGACGCTAACTAGCAAATGAAATCATGGCCTCGGCTTGAAACGAGTGGCTGGCGTTACCGCGCGTGCTAATGACTCTCGGCAGTAGTGCCTGATCCGTAGGTAGCGATATCATGGGGTCAGGATTTCCTCGCTTCCAATTGTTGATTGCCCAAACATATAGAGGTCTGCGGAGATGAACGGGTGTAGCAGGGAAGCGCAGGCGCTCAAAGTTAAGGTCGGTGGTATGATAACGCCAAGAGATCCAGAATCGCACCTCAAGTGATGGTAGGAAACATACGAATCAATAGATAAGTAACGAGTCATGCATTTAGTGAAATTAAAGAGGCCGAGGCTATTTTATACATCCATTATTGTGTGAACAAATGTATCAATCTAGTGAAAATCAATGTGCGTACATACCGTTTGATGTAAGTCATCCTAACCTCTTTTTCACTTGTTCCCGTTAGTAGTAGAATAATACATATCCTGTACATATATTTGAACCCAGCTCAGAGGATCCTTTCCGTGCAATTACAATCACAAGAGGTCATCATGCAGATGTCAATAATTATTCTTAATAACAGTCATCGGCATAAAACCTTGTCGTCGCACTATTTCACTCATAACCATAATTATGCACTGATTCACTGATATAAAACCACTACCACGACCGATAACACATTATATAAAATTATATAAGCTATATGCCCTCTAATAGCCCTATATAATATGATTATATGTAAAATTATTAATATTTTAATTGTCGATAGCCCCGCCTCACAGCCATGCGACGGCCATTTTGATTTCGTCGACCTGTAGCTCACTTCGTAACTATATTATTACGTATCGATCGAGTGCGGATTCAGATTCAGGCCAAAATCAATAGGGGGCTAGAATTCGATGGCTTGTAACAACGTTTAAAAGTTCAAGTCGATCTGTGTCCTCGTTCGTTCGGAAATGTGGCAACAGTTTGCGAAAAAATTGTCGGGGGAAGGAGAAGAAGAATTTTTTTCAACAACTTTAGGGACTAATAAGTCGAAAACCAGTAGACCTATTTCGACCAAATTTATACAGCAAAGTCGTGTAGTGGGGGAATACCTATTCTGAAAATTTGATCGGAAAATATCGACGCGTTCTGAAGTTATGACCTCGTGCTTACAGGTATAAAGAGTTCCTCCCAGTAAACATATTCCGGCTAGCGCTCGCCTGCCTAGGGGTACTTGGCGGCGATTCGCTGCCGCGAATCTTGATCTTTCCGAATCCATTCTCTGTTTAATTCAAAATTAGAAAACTTAGTTAAAACAAAAATAGGCAGAAATAGCGAAATCAGACAGAGACGACGCTGAAGGGATCTTTTCTCAACGAGGTTCTCGGTCTGACGTAGTTGTTTGATAGTTGTTGGATAGAATAACAAAACTGAATTCGGACAACGCTGAAGGGATCTTTTTTCAGCGAGATTCCTTATTTGGTTGAGTTATTATTAGGGAACGTTAGAAATAGCGAAATCAGACAGAGACGACGCTGAAGGGATCTTTTCTCAGCGAGGTTCTCGGTCTGACGTAGTTATTTGATAGGAGCTAGGTAGAATAACGAAACTGAATTCGGACAACGCTGAAGGGATCTTTTCTCAGCGAGATTCCTTATTTAGTTGAGTTATTATAATTAGGGAATCGTTAGAAATAGCAAGCAAAGTCAGAGACAACGCTGAGGGGATCTTTTCTCAGCGAGATTCTCAGACCGAGCAAACTATTTAAAACAAACCAATCAGGTAGAGCGGTGAAACTGAACCGAGACGACGCTGAAGGGATCTTTTCTCAGCGAGGTTCTTAGTTCAGTGTAATTCCTAAAACGATTTAGATAATATAGGGTACAGGGATATTCTTAATTTTTATACCACAATCGAGTTCTAAATAAATAATAGACAAGAACACACCCGGACTTAGGGTAACTCTCACTCGGAAAGCATATCCTGGGGTTAAGTTAGCCCTGCACCTCACTAGGAGGTACATTAGAACATAACTTAAAACCCACAAAAAGTTGCACTATATATATTGTAACGTGGTATTTTGATAAATCCCAGTTACAAGGGGAAAAACTCGAAAAAGTACAGCGTAGCGTGGACAGGGACTCCAGGAAAAGGAAAATTTAGGGAAAATGGTTAGCTTTAACTAATGCACTTTTTTATTTTTGTAAAATCTATGAATCTCGATCACGATGCACCACGAGGTCTCTACCGACGTGGGAACTACCGATGGAAAGTACAGCAAATGCAGCCTAAAGAACCTCTCGTATCGTCGAAGACGGCCCTATCGGCGTGCAAGTCTTAGATTCGCCAAGAAAGCGGCAAGGCCAGCGCCTCCACTAGAGCCGGAAAACGCACTGCTCCAAACGTAACGGACTGACGGCGTACAGGGATGTGCGAGAAGCACGGCAAAAATCCTCCCGTCATCCGGCGAAGCTACCGTCTACATCACCTGCCAGTCTGAGGGTGGCGTACAGGGTCATGCGAAAGCATATTCACAGCCTCCTACCCGAAGAACTGTCGACAACAGGTTTACCGATCATCTGCACTATCTCCGAAACTGTTACCGCGGCCGTGGTTGGTCGAGAAAACCCCCGGATCAGCGTTCCGACCTGAGGGACTTTATCGTAGGCGAGATCCTAGTGATCCAGCGCGAGGCTATTACCCATTCCGTAGGGATTGACGAATCCTGTAAGGCCCTATCGGAATTTATCGAATAGCTCTGGTGAGCGAGATTTCCGGTAGATCCAGCACCAGGGAGTTCTAACGGAAGGCGGGAATAGGAGTGGTCTACAGCAACGGAGGGGTAGGTGTGATTCTCCCGGAATACGTCAGAACACCTGACAACCGTCGAAACTGCCGAGAAGTACCGAGAGCCAATTAAAAGTCACTGACACGTCACGTGACCTATTTACTAGAGGGATGATCCGATGCGTAGAAATAAAGGCTATATGAGGAAGACACACTGGTCACTCAGCCTATTCTTCGCTCCACTCTACGCTACGCTGACATCAATTCATCGAGTATCGTATATCGAACCTTCTATCGTTATCGAGTATTGTTTAAAATAGTGTTGTGCAATCTTGAAGTCGATTAAGGTAAGGTCTTGATTCTTTTTGTGAAGACACGAGGTAGTTCGTATAAAAGTCTGGTTTATTGTTTGGTTTTTGAGCTAAGAAGCTCGTCTATGGTTAATTTATCGAACAACCTCGAGTCTGACTGAATTACGTAGATCTTATATTGCTTTTGGCTATTACCTATCGTATGGCTTTGTAAATTCAGCATTTCTAGTATTGTTAATATTGCTTGTGCATGAAAATAGTATAAAATACCTTTCCTGGAGTACCCTGAGCGAAGTTAGCCGCGAGGGCTAAGGCCTCGCGTTACAGAAACTTTGTTATAGTTTAGTTTTATTATCGTTTGTTATAATTTAGTAATTATCTTTGTTCTATTATCGCTTGAGAAAATTTGGCTAGGTAAAATCTAGTATCGAAACTTTCGTTAAGATATCGTAGAATCTGGTTTATTATCTTTCTATCGTTCCTGAAATAATCTGTTATCGTTGACCTGAGTAATTTGCGTATTTTGAATGACCCTATCTTTTAATAAACCTCAAGATATCGCTTATTGTAAGGCTCAGCGTGCCACTAATTAATAATTAGGGAACCTGTATCGTTTCATTATTGAGTATCGTCATCTGATCTCGGCTAAAAGTCGTATAATAGTGTCTGGCTGCGTTATGATAAATAAAATTTGCATTTGGGTACGAAGTATCGCTCTGTGATACCAAGTCTGGAGTTTACAAGGACAGGTCACGGGAGACGCATTTTTGTAATTTTTCTACCCTATCGCAAAAGGAGGGGCAGACCCCCAATAACAATTGCCCAAAGCCATAGGGCCATATAGCCAGAGGTTTTCGAGAAAATCGAGATTTGAAATATCCCGAGTAAGGTATGTAGACTAGATGTAAAGCGGTTGTCAACAAGGCGCGTGGCTCAGCCGATAGCGAGCGAGTCTAGTAAGCAGTAGATCCCTGGATCGATTCCCGCCGTGGGCAACTTTTTTTTTTCGTTTTTTTTTTTCGTTTCTTTTTTTTTTCGTTTCTGTTTTGGGTTCTAATACGTATATTCACGTCATTTATGTGTAAAATTATTCGAATTCATATTTCTTGGTTAACAATATTTATTATTATTTTAATCGTGGTACACACATATCGTTAAAATCTTATTACTTATCTTATTACTTATTTATTCTATATATATTCTATTATTTATGATACGACTTCTTATTCTGAAGTTGTGCAGGAGCCCGGGTGGTACTTGTCGTAAAAACAAGCGAAGCAGAACGTTACCACCCGGGCTCCTGCACAACTTCAGAATAAGAAGTCGTATCATAAATAATAGAATATATATAGAATAAATAAGTAATAAGATAAGTAATAAGATTTTAACGATATGTGTGTACCACGATTAAAATAATAATAAATATTGTTAACCAAGAAATATGAATTCGAATAATTTTACACATAAATGACGTGAATATACGTATTAGAACCCAAAACAGAAACGAAAAAAAAAAGAAACGAAAAAAAAAACGAAAAAAAAAAGTTGCCCACGGCGGGAATCGATCCAGGGATCTACTGCTTACTAGACTCGCTCGCTATCGGCTGAGCCACGCGCCTTGTTGACAACCGCTTTACATCTAGTCTACATACCTTATTCGGAATATTTCAAATTCGATTTTCTCGAAAACCTCTGGCTATATGGCCCTATGGCTTTGGGCAATTGTTATTGGGGGTCTGCCCCTCCTTTTGCGATAGGGTAGAAAAATTACAAAAATGCGTCTCCCGTGACCTGTCCTTGTTAGTCAAATTGTTTTATATCGAATCGTCTCTGATGCACGCCTCTCGCTAATATCGTAAAAGAATTAAATTCTGTCCCGTTATTTAGATCGACTGCCGTAATAAACGAAACTAATACCGATTCTGTCATCGATTCTATCGAATCTGTCTAATTTCGAAAAAGAAATAAATCTGATTGATGTGATCTCAAGTAAAATATCGAATATTGTTTTATGTAAATGGTGTACCCTGCCCCTCTATCTAAGGCTTTGGAAAACTGAGCTAGTTGAGTTGTCGCTCCTCGCATCTCGTATGTTTTAGTTATCGTATCGTATCGTATCATATGGTAAAAATTTGGTAAGGAAACGATGCGCAAGCGTCTGGCGCCCAACATTAGGTAAGTTTCAGTTAATTAACACGGGATGCGCCGAATTGTGACGGAGTCAAAGGTTTTCCTCTTCCTAATAGAAAACTGCGTTACAATATATATACTCTATACCTTATATTATACACATATTATGTCGTCTACTATACACTACTACACGTTATTTCCACAGAGTAGGACCATTTCATGCATCGCCCTAATCGATACGCAAGTTTATCAATCTTCCGCATTAGTTGGCGGTTGTGGAATGCCGGTGACATTGTGTTTTTTTTTTTCCGCATCGCTCCTCTCTTTAGCTCTTCTCAGCCATTTTTTTATTGCCTCTTCACATTCCTTGTTTGTGTATTTGGGGTCGGACACCTGACCTGCTCCTATAACGAAGATGAAATATTTTGAGTGTATCTTTATAACAGCTATCGATGACTCTATATAACATACAGCATAAAACAAATACTCCGACGTTTCCGACGTTTCTGAGGTACAGATGCATGTGAGTCAGTCCACGTCAAGCGGGACGGATTTGGCCAAAAATTTCCCTCGATGTTTCTGATTCTTTTGTAATTTTTTTTACACATTCTCTGGGTAAAATAAATGCATGAAAATTTTTTTTTTTTTTTTTTAACTCGAAGGGCTTAGAAGTTACAAGGGGTCGAATTTTCGAAAAAAGCACCAAAAACCGGAACCACTGTCTTCTTTAAACGTTAATATCTCCGGTTTCCTTTGTCGTACAGACATCGGCAAAAACTTATTTTAAAGCTCTTGAATCGCACTTTCACGCTATCAATTTTTAATTCACCTAATAAATAATGTTCTATTTGTTATAAACAATTATATTTTTTAAACGTGATTTTCGAGATGATTACATCCTTCGAAAATTCTAAAAAAAAAAGAGCGTGTTCCTTGATTCATTCTCTACGAAATCTGTAAGTTTCAAAATGGAACTCCGATGGAAACTATATTTAAAAAGCGATTGATTCGTGCGGGACGTCGCGCGCGGCTGTCTACGCGGGCGCGCTGAGACCGAAGCTTGTTCTCTTCACATGCAAGGAATACAGGGGGGCTGTTATAGGTCTAAATTCATCAAATCCATTAATTCACAGAATTATTTATTCCATTTCATACTGAATATTCTACTCAAAACAATAAAAATATTAATACAGAACTAAAACGCTTAACTAAAATCTTAAAACACATCACAATTTCGAAACTAAAGCTCCTATATAGTCATCAAAAATAAGTGGTAAATATAAAGTACTTTTTGATTCCATCAAATGGAATACGTCACAATATCATCATTCAATTAATTACGTACTAAATTAATCAACTAAAACCTATATTCAAAATTTCAGAACTATATTACATATAAATAAAATCTTAAAGTGAGCCGCAAATTTGAATTTCTACTAATAGTTGATTTACTTGGAAACCAATGCTTCTACTGACTTCTGTGGGGATCATTCTGTGAGGATTATAAAAAAGAAGCTGTTGCATTACAAGCTTGATTTGAGAAAGCGAAGTTGGTAGGTACGTGGAACATTGATATTCCATTGTATAAAACCAATTTCAAAAAAAAATAAAATAAAAAATTGTTGCCAAAAGATATTCGAATGCACAGAAGTCAGTAGAAGCATTGGTTTCCAAGTAAATCAACTATTAGTAGAAATTCAAATTTGCGGCTCACTTTAAGATTTTATTTATATGTAATATAGTTCTGAAATTTTGAATATAGGTTTTAGTTGATTAATTTAGTACGTAATTAATTGAATGATGATACTGTGACGTATTCCATTTGATGGAATCAAAAAGTACTTTATATTTACCACTTATTTTTGATGACTATATAGGAGCTTTAGTTTCGAAATTGTGATGTGTTTTAAGATTTTAGTTAAGCGTTTTAGTTCTGTATTAATATTTTTATTGTTTTGAGTAGAATATTCAGTATGAAATGGAATAAATAATTCTGTGAATTAATGGATTTGATGAATTTAGACCTATAACAGCCCCCCTGTATTCCTTGCATGTGAAGAGAACAAGCTTCGGTCTCGGCGCGCCCGCGTAGACAGCCGCGCGCGACGTCCCGCACGAATCAATCGCTTTTTAAATATAGTTTCCATCGGAGTTCCATTTTGAAACTTACAGATTTCGTAGAGAATGAATCAAGGAACACGCTCTTTTTTTTTTAGAATTTTCGAAGGATGTAATCATCTCGAAAATCACGTTTAAAAAATATAATTGTTTATAACAAATAGAACATTATTTATTAGGTGAATTAAAAATTGATAGCGTGAAAGTGCGATTCAAGAGCTTTAAAATGAGTTTTTGCCGATGTCTGTACGACAAAGGAAACCGGAGATATTTACGTTTAAAGAAGACAGTGATTCCGGTTTTTGGTGCTTTTTTCGAAAATTCGACCCCTTGTAACTTCTAAGCCCTTCGAGTTAAAAAAAAAAAAAATGTTTCATCCATTTATTTTACCCAGAGAATGTGTAAAAAAAATTACGACGATTTCTAAGAACATGCGGTCAAAAAGGTGTCCCGCTTGACGTGGATTGACTCATGTATTGAAAACTTACGTATCAAAAGGTCAGCAATTTTTAATTTTCCAAACACATTCTTTTTTTTCGCACCATGCCAGCTATACTTGGACGCCAGTTCGTTGTGCATAAGAAGATGCAGGGCTCTTTTTATGAAATCGTACGAGCTGTTACCACCAACTTTGGATACTTCTTCTACCTACAGTGCAGAAACACTCATGATGTATTATTCAGTTCAATTGTAAACATTTATGCTATATTACTATTTGTTGCACGACTTTGAACTGGAATTCTATCCAAAGTATATTATAAGTATCGTTAATGTACGACCGAGTATGTATATATGTAATAAGTATGATTTTAAACATTACCGCTGCTGTAAAATGCTGTTCGTTAGTCAGGTATTGTTCAAGAACCTGCTCCAAGTCCTGTTCTTCGGCCAAGGGGAATTGAAATTTGTTAAAGAACGAATCTGCAGGATTTACAACGGCCGCTCGGTTTTGTGTCAACTCGACACCGTCCCATGATTTTATTAGTTTCCCTATATCAGCGGTTAATTTCCATAAATTCGATTTCACATGACTCAGTTCGTGCGCTGTTTTCTCATAACCAATAGCTGAAATAAAATCGTTGGTGCAATATAACGTTGAATAAAGCAACGATTTTTTCAAATGAGCTACACGCTTGTAAGAACATATATTGATCTCGTTTGGAATAATTGATTTTGGGTCCATTGCCTGTCATACCGCAAATTTGATGATTTTTATGCAGAGGACATTTCGTACACAAGCATTCCGGTTCTTTATGGTGTGCCGGCCGTGTACTTGAAGTCGACGGATCCGAAATTTTCGCGACTTGATGTGTCGTCGACGGCTGCGAGTTCACGTGTACCTTGATCGGCGTCGGAGGCGGGGGCGTAAGTAGCCGGATATGCGATATATCGCTGCCGCCGTCCGAACTGTGCGAATCAGGCGTAGGCAATCAAGTCCGGTTAACTGTGGCGCGCCTTGTCTTCTTCACGGGTTCCACATCTGAATTCAAATCCGACGTGTACTCAGCTTTTTTGGCCTTGGAGTCAGCAGTCGCGTAATCTTCTACAAAACATAATTTACATATATTACAGCGAAGTGAGCATATAAAGCTATATCTATAGCAGATTAAAGCTCCATAATGTAGCGACGATTTGAAATGATAGGTTTGGCATGACCGTAACTGTATGACATGAACTGTTCATTTAATTATCCAATTACCATAGGTGCTATTCCGAAAAGTTGTGATTCGGTGTCTATCCCATGCAGCGTCTGGTGTTGCGTTCGACATAATCACCGATTCAATTTTAGATTGGGTCATATTCGGCCAATAACATTCGTTCCCAATAATCCACGATGATGGAACAACAGCAACCGAATGTTCTTCGGTAAAATGAACAACAGTCCATGTTCGCTCCATTATGTAAATCGCCGAATATTCTGTGAATATTAATATTGTGAGAGCATAATTATGTCTGATGTGCACTTATAGATATGTGTATTGGCCCAGTCAATAGAGCATTCTTGTAATGCCATACTCGGCACAAGCATAAACTCCTTAAAAAATGTTGTTCCGAATTTTGCATAACGACCCTTATAAATTCAGTCTCTATTGTCACTTAATCTGAGTTATTATCATTGGATATGTAATAAAAGAAAAACTACGAATTTATCTTTGAATCTGAGTTTAAGGCACTTGTGCGAAATGTCCTTCCATCGCCAACTGTTCAAAGGCCCAATTACATTATCTACTTTAAAAATCCCATATTTGGACGATCTGCACGGGGTGGTGTAAAAATCCTCCGTTGATAAATATTTATGTCCAAATATAACTGTACCCTCTGTGTCAGCAGCGAAGTTTTTTATTACAATAATACTTCCATCATTTAACGAACAACAGTTATCCGGCTCGCGAATTGTGAAAGTGCATCTACGATAAATCATTTTCTCAAACTGCTTGACATTGCCTAAACGTACTACAGGACCTCTGTAATGCTGGCTTAACAGTTCAGGTTAATGTTGTTCCGCGGATTTTTCCTTGTTACGCGCAAAAACATTTTGTTCGGTAATACGTCGCATGATTTGTTCCAATGGTTTCTCGTGTTTCCTAACAAACTTTATCAATATTTGCATATAATTTTCGAATGGAAAGGCACTATATTCATCCAAAGTTCCAAATTTTCGTGCATCGTGACAAACGTGCAACAAATTATGAACGTTTTGTGATGCATTCTGTCTGCCATATAACTGGATGAATGTTTCTACAAAATATTTCAATAGCGCGTCGGCATAATCTAAGTTCGCCTGTAGGTGTTTCGGTGAAGACAAGATAGTGGAAGCTACATGTAAGGATAGAAAATTAACGTATTGTTCGCTGTTCAACACAGATTTTAACACAACAGGTCCGGTGTAGAGTAAAAATTGGCAAAATTCTGTACCCTTCCATCTTCGACATTCGTTCAATGACCTTGGCTTACGATTGAACTCACACGGTATATCATTTCTCAACTCAATTAAAAGCTGTGATATTTTTTGGATTTGATCGGCAGATAATTTGTTTGGTGGTTTACCGTTGAGCCAGCAAAGGAGAATTAGTCTTCTCATCACCCCCAGATAGAATAAATGCAACGCATCTTTCGGAAAATCATCGATCATATCAATGCCTGGAATTTGTTCGAGAATCGATGTCCCGATATGATGATTTTCGTCTAATTTTAAGCGGAAATCTGTGTCATTCCTTAATCGTAAGTTATTGATCTTTGGGAAACAGACTCTATTATTAATATATTTCCCTCGTATATAACATTTAGTACACGAATGATAACCTGAATGACCTTTTGTGAATTTAATAAAGGCGTTAGCAGGCGTGTCACAAATGGAAGCCTTTATTTTAAAAACGTAGATACGGCCGTTGAGCGAGAGACCAATGGTTGTCAAATCAATAACTTCATCTACGAAATCTCTCAAAAAGAAATTAGCATCCGCGGGTTTTTCAAATCCATGATATATGCCTACAATATCAACCACATGAGGATTCGCAACTAAACTACGCAAAATCGGATACACTTGAGAGTTTGTACTTTTCGAAAGCGGTAGACCATCAATGTTGACATAAACCTCTATTGTCTTTGAATTTGTAATAGTCGTCTGTCCCAACAATTTTTCAATGCAACTTCGCACTCCAAAATGAGTAGATATAATACGAGAGTTCTGGACCTCACTCCCGGCTTCGCCACCATAGGCGCCACGGCGGGTTACCATTCGTGCGGGTAACATACCGGCCTCGCTGATAAGTTAGGATCTGCATCGGTACCGATTTCCGCTCGCTGAGCTATGGTTACCGATAATGTGTGGATGGCGCCACCGCCGATGTGTGATCAGGTATGTTATCGGCCGATTTTTGGCGATGCGATGGCGTCACTACCGATATCTGTCGATTTCTTACCATGCGATGGCGCCACTACCGATCTATCGGTAGATATGTTATCATTCGATTTTGCTCTCCTGCCACTACCGATCTGCGTTTAGATGGCGCTGATATCTTACCGGCCGCCTAGCTGATATGCGATCATCCGAATTTTCTGCATCCGGATGACGCTGTTATCTGATTTTCTGCCCACTACCTATCCGCATTCGGATGATGCTAATACCTTACCGATCTTACCGAGCTGATATGTTATTATCTGATTTTCTGCCCACTACCGATCCGCATTCGGATGATGCTGATACCTTACCGATCTTACCGAGCTGATATGTTATTATCTGATTTTCTGTCCACTATACCGATCTACATTGTGAAAAATGACGCCGATATCTTACCAATCTTCTCTATGAAATTAAAATTCTACAGGCTAAATCATAGAACTAAAAGAAGGTAAATAATTATGACGAGACGCAAACATAAAAAATGATATGTAAGTACTTATTTATTATAATGAAAAATATGTAAACTATATATACAATATAATAATAATAATAATAATGATAATTTCCGTCATCCTTCCAACACCACCGGATGATTTTTGGATGCCGCGGAAAAATTTCTGGAAATCGAAAAACCAAGTTAGATGCGTCATTACGATTCCACGATGATAAATCATACGCACCA
This sequence comes from Rhogogaster chlorosoma, assembly GCA_944452935.1. NCBI lineage: Eukaryota > Metazoa > Arthropoda > Insecta > Hymenoptera > Tenthredinidae > Rhogogaster > Rhogogaster chlorosoma. The sequence goes on along the minus strand of OX101798.1, from coordinate 12,671,261 downwards.
CTCCTCGCTGGAACCTTCGGTAAGCTCATCATCAACAGCTTCGCCATCATTCTGCATATCCCCATCATCACCATTGTCAGCGTGAGAGCCATCGTCATCATACTCCATATTCTCATCAGCCTGAATAGTTTCATAAATATGACGCCGCAGTTCATCAGACATCACATAATCTGGAGGAAATGGATGATGCCATTCGTCGTCCACTGTTTTAAACCACCAGTAGCAGATCCGATGGTTTATCACCAGTGTTGCTGAGGTGCCATTGATTGTTATTGTGGCACCCAGCGGACCGCATTCTCTGTGCATGTATGGGTGCAACAGATCTGACACCTCATTAACAAGACTACGTTCCAAGCCCCAATCCGCTGGTGTTGCCCATGAATAACGCGTATAAACCCCTACAACAAATGGAAAGGTTGAGTAAACAAATGCTGAATAAAAATGCTTTAGGTCTTACTTACGATGAGGCATGTCAGCAGCGACCGCGTTTCTTTTTCGTTTGTTAGCCTTATCTGGAAAATTCAATTCCATGATTCTCAAAAAATTTCCTCTCTTAGCCATACATCGATAAAAACTTATAGTACTCACCGAACGAACGAAAAATTCCTTTTCCCGCTCAAACTGAACTGGTATACACAAAAATTGTAGCATTCGCAAGTTATCACTTTTTACGAACTATACAACGTTTTTCTTGTCGAACTGGTGAATGAGTTGTTTTTCCGAAGACTGAAAACTTCTTCCTCTCAAACTGTTGGGCGGAGTTATGGTCAATCTGCTGCATGCCACACCCAAAAATCAAATCCATCCCACAGGAAAACTACCACCCAAAATGTCTATCCACACCCCATAATGACCGCGTGAAACGCTGGAATTTTTTTTGCATAGAACACCACCTCTGTACCTGCGTGTGGCCCATACCGCCGCCAATTGAGCCGTAACCTAAAGAAAATCGGTTAAACCTAGAATGAATAGTGCAATAAAAGTCATTCAGAAAACCCGGATTTTGCGCTCCCTACCCCAGGCTAATTTAGATATAACCATCGGTTGACCTAAGTGAATACAACTATAAAATACCATTGAAAGGCTTAGAATCTTTCCTTTATTCTCAGACAATTCTTCACTTCCGCAATCATAAGAACGGTAGACTTTTCGCAAGGTACCACGACCTGTGCATTGTCCATACCGCCTTCAATTGAAATAAAATCTATAAGCTTGAATAGGCGGGGCACTAAAGAGTGGTTCAAAGAGCTTGAATTTTTTCCGCATTCTATCGCAATTCAAGACGCTGGAATTTCGTGGAACATCACTTGCGCATGCTCCATGCCGTCTTGAATCTGCGAGTCTGAATGGTTAGGGTAATAAAATGTTTTTTTGAAGTCCCGAGACTTTTTCACATCCTTTCGCGTAACATTGTCTGCAGTACACCTGCGTACGTTGTAAATGAACAGCTCAGTCAATCACTACCCATACTCGAGCTCGCATGCGGTTGTCAATATGGAGGTAATATTAGATGTACAGGGTTTTGGGCGGTTCGTTGATGAATTTGTGGTGAAAGAGCTGGCTGCAATAAGCATTTGCGCGTATACGGAATATAATCAGAGTATTACACACACTCTGTTCAAAGCACCACGCTCCTGGGTGACTCTCTCAAGAGAGTATAAAAATCTGAATACGTGGCTAACGCGGTTCCATCACGGAATACCTTGGAATGCCGGAGAAACGCCGTATAAGGATATGGTGAAAATCGTGAGAAACGTTGTGCAAAATACGCGGTGCATTTATGTGAAGGGGTTGGAGTAGAAGCGCTGGGTTGAAAAAATCATTAATGACGACTCAAGACCAGTGATTGATTTAGATGAGCTGGGGTGTCCAAGTCTTCGAATATTGCAAATGGAATCGAATGTATTTAGCTGGCATGGAGACTGTCATGGCGATGCACATGAAAGATATTATTGCGCTTTCGAAAACGTTCAGTGGTTGAAAAACTGGTATTTGGAGAATCGTAAAAAATCCCCCACAAATGCCCGGATAAACATGGTGGGGGTGATGGGCGTGGATGATGCGGTAAAGGTCCAGCGCTCACAGGTAGATGCATTCGACTCCTCACCATTCGACTCCTCACCATTCGACTCCTCACCATTGACGCATCAACCAAGCATCGTTGAACTTGTGCAGACTACAAACTCGCCGGAAAAAAGGTAAGAATATCATCGTCTCATGTTAAAAGTAATATCCAACTGCAGCATATTAAGGGGGTATATACACCTTTAAATGGGTTGAATTTCTGAAAAACAATTTTTTTTTTTTCTGCAACTTGAAGACTCTGAACAAATTGAAAAAAATCATCATGTTTGAGGAGGGTTTGACCCTTATTATCCATATTTTACATCATGTATTACTTTCAGTCTAATAGTGGTTGCGCTGAAGACAAGAAAAGACAAAACCACTTGGTTGTCGTAAAGAATCAGAACCAGAGTTGGACCGATCTAAGAATTTTTGGTCCTCAATTGTTCATAAGACATGCCTCTATCAGATGAACATAGAACTTTTTGATATTGCAAGAATTACTTGAGTTATTGAATTTTTTCGATTTTTTTTTTTTATTTTGACAAAATTTTGGCTCATTTTTCTATTATCTCAACTAAAAATGGGTTTATCAAAAAGTTCTATGTTCATCTGATAGAGGCATCTCTCATGAATAATTCAAGACCAAAAAATCAAAGATCGGTCCAACGGTTGATTTTATTCTTTACGACAACCGGTCAAAATAGTGATTGTTCAGAAATTAACTTTTAAACTTTATCACTACGTTGATGGTTCTGGATGCCGATAAACTACTATAATACTTCTCTATGATCTATCAAGTGAATTAATAATGCAAAACAGTTTTCCATCCTTCTTTTTGATCCAGGCGTTGGACCAACGCAGGTAAAGTTAAAAGCTTGTTTTGCGACGTCGCCTAAGTCCTGCGTTGCCTTATTTCTAAAAAGCACCTGGTTCATAACTGCTACCTTCCACCTCGATGGCCTCCTCCTGTGGGTTTGTCCGTAGTTACCTCAGAGCAACACGAGCTTCCTTGGTCCTCTGCTCCGCTCGCCTATCGACAACTTCGATTCGGGCTTAGCCCTGTAGTTTCGCTGCAGCGACAGCGTAGCGTCTTGCCTCTACTGAAAATTTCTGCATGATTCTCAACATACCTCGTTGACTTTGGGAGTTGATCGCTGCAATGTTGGCTCCAACTTGAAGGACGTCACGACCTGAAAATAAAGTCTTAGGACTCGCTCGTATGCTGTGTCTTACCTCCGACACAGCGCTTTAGTAATGCCTTGTTGCTGAGGTCAACGGAGACTGGTCTGACCTCATTCATCTCAATTTCTGGGAGATTAGCCCGGTGTTTGAATGTCTTAACTGTTCGAACTGCAATTGCCTGTTGATACTTACACCAAGAGTCTCGACCCTCCGGGTAGAGATGGTGCTGCGGCTTATCGTCTGTCGAAGACTTGTGGTACCATATAGTCCATATAGCTGTTTTTATACCTTGAACTGATTTGGGGTTGTTCCGTAAGCATTTTAATAGTAAGACAGATAGTTTAAACCTCTAGTGCTCCAAAAATGCAAAAAATACAAGATTGATTTTTTTTTTAATTTCAAAAAATTTCAAAAAATCGCTGTAACTTCTTCATTTTTACATATTTTCACATGATGATTTTTTTACAGATAGTTTACATCCCTAATGTTCCAAAAATGCAAAAAACACAAAATCCATTTTTTCAAAATTCAAAGGTGTATATACCCCCTTAACCGATTCGAAATTATATCAACTCATTCGAAATTATATTAACTAACTAACTTGAAATTATTTATTTTTGTGTAGATGGATTTCACAAAATTGAATAACGCTAGCCGTCTGGAGAATGAGACGTCCATGAAGAAGATGGCAGAGCTGGAAATTGGGGCGAAATACGACATCACGAGTCTGAAGCTTGTGAAGACTAAATACGGCTGCAGAATTCTGGCAACAGTTGACGATGAATACCGTATATTCCTGCCGGCAAGAATTGGGAAGATTATGGAGAAGGAGCCTGAACAGTTGGAGCAGCTCAACAACGAGGCGACCGAGAAACGTCTGCAGATACTCTATCTTGGTGGTCCATACAACAAATTTGAATTTCGCAACAAAATCTGAATATATACGCATACACACGCACACATACACACATGCACACACATACAATTGTATAGGGATGGGTTGGGTTGAATAAATAACAGTGATATTGTGAATTCATTCATTTATTGATCCTTATAGAATAAGCTTAATATCTAGTTGAATTCTTAAAATGTAGCTAATTTTTTTACGGTACCACTGATTGGGTTATATTCAACAATACGATCATGTATAATCATACAGTAGGCTGAAGTATTTGCCGGAAATGCGACGCTAGTTTCAAATTCTAAACGAATATCCACGGGTCCACTCTTCAACGATTCATTTTGCTTGGAGCAATCTATAGTAATAAGTGGAGCCTTTTTCAAAAAATTACTCTTTGACAAAAGGGGTTCGGGGTCTTTATCGTAGTAGGAAAATTGAAAGTTGGTGTACATATCGTAGAGAATGGCGTATTGGTTGTTGGTTATATAAAGATTCAAATTTCCATAGGGATAACACTGTGAGTTGAGGAAAAGTTTTACATCTCTAATCATACAGTGATCAAATTCGCTAGCATTTTTCCCCGCATCGTTTCGTCGAGCCGTTTGGAATCCTAGTATGACATGTCTTGGCTTCTCTAGTTGCGTTGACGTCTTGACAACCCACACATGTCTCGTTGTTGCGGGCAGCATCGGATACTCGTACATTTCCCACGAGCGAAAACTCATGGATACAGCTGGATCCTTGGCGATATAATTCAGCATCTTGATCTTTGCGGAATCCGATAGCCTGATGTATGGTAATAGCCATGCAATTTTTTCAAGTGAAATTTTGACACCCTCCACAGTGGTTTGGCATATTGCATTCAAATCATTGTTCGATCGCGTCATAATCAACTCATGCTTTGCATTCACAACGATTCGATTGTAATCCTCGGCAAATCCGAATAGAAAATTCAGTGGTATCACAACATCAAAGTATCCAGTATCGTTGGTAAGTTTATCGGTAGCATCAGTCAACCAACCAGTGTTCTCCAAGAGATGTTTCTGCCCAGGAGTGAATGATAAGAACCCCTTCATAACACTGATGATGCCAACATTCTTATTCTGATCAATCTCATGACCATTCAACTCGTAACGCATCTCTCCAAACATGTGACACACGGCCATATTAACCAATTTCGTGGTTGCAGCAGCGGCAGTGATGCCATCCGCCTTTGTAATCCTGCCGTAGATGTGGAGTGAACTTTTGCTGGGTAATACACACGAGTCTTGATTCTGCACGGTGATGCGAATCTCATCGTTATTTTTGAAGCTTGATGATGCATATGGTTGATGCGCGTGTATTCCACAGTGAGCGATTGACTCGTCGAAAGTCACAGGTGTTTGAATCTTTATCATTTTCGATCTGGGAATATGCAGATATAACAACGAATTCTTATTTTCCACCACGAAGTCGAAGTCCTAGGCTCTGGAGAAACTGAGCGTTCTGAGGTGTCACTCGAATCAGAGATGCTCGATGACTGATGATGTTTGGACATGTTATCGAGTTTTTATAGCTACCACCTAATTTTCTTGGTCGCTCAAATACTATACCCATATTATCTCAAGGATTTTACATGTAATCGTATAGTTATAGTTTCACCGCGAAAATTTACCAATTCCCCGTCCTGATCAACTATTCTCAATTGTATATCGTGTATTGACCGTACGGTGATTGGATGGTAAATGACGTTTGTTGGTACTTCCACGATCTTATATCCGGGTGGAACGGTTGGGAAAAACTGATGAATCGTGTGTACTCGATGTTGGTTTATGTATGCTCCTGCGGTAATATTACATTCGACACGTAAGGCGTTGATTTTGAGTATGCGAACGGGTAACTCAGACTTGTGTGTAATACCGCCATCGAGAACTTTGGGTGTAAAACCAAGCAAACGTCCGATGGAATCTTTTGGTTGAAAGTTCACCGCATGATTGCATATAATTTCACTATGCAACTCATTGTTATTAGCCCTTAGACTGATATTTGTACCCTGAGGTACTGTCTTTTTCAGATAATTTGCGATATCATCAATTTCATAGCTCCCCGTGGGTATTGTAATTACTGTGTTAGGTGTTAGATAAAATTTATTACACCCTTCGTCAATATTGGGAATCGAGTTAAATGTCAAGAGCTCTATAGGTCCTAGAAGATATTCCTTTGTTGGCGATAACTCGATAGGTGGAAAATATTGAGCTCCCAACACCGACGACTCTCCGGAGAGTGTCAACGTGAACGAATCAGCCATGACTAATATCATATCACCGATACGCATCTATTTTATAGCTGTCCACTGAGAAACTTGAGACACAAGTGACCACAAATTATAGTATTATATTCTTGATATCTCTCATGATTGTATTTCACGCTACCGACACCGAGATATTTCACAAGATCTCGAGGTGGCTGTAAATTGCCAAAATTATCGAAATATAGTGCATCGTTGCCGTTTTTCACGTATGCAACCCAATGCGTTCCCGGACCACTTTTATCATCAAGATTGATAATTGCGGACTCCCTTTTTCTAGGTCCAGAATTGGGTAAATCATTCCGCATAAAAACTCCCCGAAAATGAGGAATTTTCATAGCTCTGGCATAGTGAAGCAAATCGGCATCGGTGAGGGCTCGGTGTGGTAGCGGTATTAGTTTTTTGCTGATTTCAAATACAGCCCCATACCCTTCTTATAGGGTTTCAAGTATAATCCCTTTCCCAACGCAATCGCTTCCATCGTAGCATTGTGTCGTTTAGCCTCGTGTAATTGATGTTTATTGGCATTACCCTCGTTAACAACCTTAGCTATACCTGCCGCACCACCGGCTAAAGCACCTGTAGCACTAAGCGCCGCAAATATTGGTATAAGAAACGGTAATAAACCACCAATTTTCTTGGGAACAGGTAAAATACGAGGCACGCGCACTTTTCCTTTAGAGATGGCCAAACGGGCGCCCTCCAATGCCGATTCAATGGCTCTGGGTCCTGGCTTCATAGATTTCTTTGCCGCTTGTATAATAGCTTTTAGTGTCCTCTTATTCTTCTTCTTGAATGACGTTTGCGTCTTGCTCCCGCTCATACCCATACCCAGTTTAGATTTCGCTTTCATTGTGTTGGTGACCGCCCAAGCGACAGCTTTTTCAGCCACACTTGCGTCTTTAGCCAAAACCCGATTCCAAGCCCTTTCGGCAAGCACTTTATCAGCCTTATTACGCTCCGCAATATTATCCTGATTCTTCGAATATGCGATATCGTGTTCCTTACACGCAGTATCCAGAGCATTGATACCCAGATCACCACGAGCTAACCTCTTTGACAATTTCGTACCAGGTCCGCAATACTGATAACCGGGAACATGTAATTCAACTGGAAGATTGTTGATGATTTTATTTATCAATCCACAACCGCTCCTTCGCCTACGTGCGTCTCCAACCATAGCTAACGATCAACTAACACAAAATCTATAAAAGCGCGCATTTTATACAGAAATATATTAGTTCTCATTGTGACGCCTGTCGGGTATCATGAAATTTCAGGATCAAACCATCAAACTACCCATAGCCAATTTCGATAAATTGGTTGAGCGGAAAAAACAGAGGGGTAAACGACATGGGGCTCTACTGCCGAACAGTGTAAGAGGTGTTTTCTGCGGACCCTCGAATTGTGGTAAAACTAACGCCCTTCTCACATTGCTAACCCATGCTAATGGTCTACGATTTGAGAATGTGTATGTCTATTCAAAATCACTCAATCAACCAAAGTATGAGTTCTTGAAGAAGTTGCTGGAGCCTGTGGAGGGGATGGGTTATTTTCCATTTGATGAACACAAAGAGGTTGTAGAGCCGAAAGATGCACATCCCAACTCGGTTATGATTTTCGATGACGTAGCCTGTGAGAAGCAGGATAATATCAGAGCCTACTTTTGCATGGGACGACACAGAGATGTGGATAGTTTTTATCTTTGTCAAACGTATGCCCGTATCCCGAAACACTTGGTACGTGATAATGCAAATTTATTGGTTCTGTTCCGTCAAGATGAAATGAATTTGAAGCACATTTACGCGGATCATGTGAATACCGACATGACGTATCAACAATTCAAAGACTTGTGCTTGGCGTGCTGGAATGATGGCAGATATAGCTTTGTCACCATCGATAAAGACAGCGAGATCAACGAGGGACGATACAGAAGAGGCTTTGATTGCTTTATAAGTCTGAATCAATAATAAACCACATACAGTCACATCACATCGATCAAACTAGTAACATGGAGAGCTCTAAAATACATAAGCATAACGATGCGTTACGAGAAATAGCGAAGGTTAGCGATATCATTCGGCGTAAGCATAGGATGATCAAAATGGGGAAAGATACCAGCGAGCAGGCTATTAATGAAATTTTCAAGCCTCTAGTAACACCTCTGCATAACTTGGTGGATGCATCGAAAAGACAGCAGCAACTGCAACAGCGTATGATAAAGCGTGAAGTGAAGATGGAGCCAAAAATTGAGAAAACTGAAGATTTTGTGAAAAAAATGGAAGATTACGAGAACGATGCGTATACCAATGAAGATAACGACGATGTTGATAATGATCTATATGAAAGTGCCATTGACGAGAACTTTGCAGATACCACCACAGCCGGTGACAACACCACCACTATAGATGATGCCGATAATAACATGGATGATACACCGGCAATTGCCTCTACAAGCACGCCAATACAGAAGAAGGTGGTTAGGGCGGATCACTATTTGAGGATGTTTAACTCGACTAGGCATCGTAAGAACTTGGATAACAAAACGGGTGTTCGAAAGTTGATGCGCGGATTAATGATTGGTGATTCGAGTATAGAATTTAACGACGATCTGATATATGTGGGCGATAAAAGCTACAAAAACACGCCCGGCTTACTCGAATTATTATTCAAAAACTCACCTGATTCATCGATTGTGAATAAAAGTGATAAGCAAAATTATATCAAAATCCTGAAGAAAACGAACGCACATCGGAAATTTTACAAGCCTGAAAGAAGCCCTCGTGAGGATAGTGTGAAAAGTGCGAAATATAGAGACTTCATCGCCCCATATTTGAACCGATCGGTGGAAAGATCCGGTGATGGTTTACCCAAATACAAAATCGCGCAGGGACGGAGCATGGATTATGTATACTGGGATGATCCTAATGAACTAATTGATCGTCTTCGGCTACTCATGGCTTCTCAAGCAGCAGGCAATACTAGCCATTCCAATGAAATAACATCCATTATTGAGGAGTTGCGTGAGGCCGAAATCATTTATTAGCGACAGATTAACCATAAAATATTCATTCCGTTGTTGATCGTTGAACAATGAGCATAGACATATTCGGACGACAGTTGGCTGACAAGGGAGTCAAAAGCGTAGACAATCTTGGATCGCAAAGCATAGGATTCAAAATCACTACCGATAATCAGTACGATATAGACAACAAACGATTGTGTAATATCGCTAATCCACAAGAGCCAGACGATGTTGTTTCCCTGAAAAGTCTTGAGGATATCACATGGCGAGCATTAGGTGTTCTCGAACATTCTATGAAAAAAGCATTTGCAAACTTTACAGTGCGAGCACTCCGCGAGTTTAGATCTAAACTTAATTCGCGCATAGATCGAGAGCATACCAACAATTTCAACGAGAATCAACACATTCAGACTCTTATGACAGAAAAGATTAACGCTCTAACGACTGAAAAAGAAGTTCTCGAGATTCGATTGACTGCTGTAGGATCTAAGCTTGAAAAGTTCAGTCGCGACGGTATACTTCGTGGGATTCGCTTCGAATCGCGCTATACATAAGTCAACAATGAGCATAGACATATTCGGTCGCCGGTTGTTTAGCGGAAAGATTAAAAGTGTGGGTAGACGTGGACCTCCGGGTGTTGGATTTAAAATTACCGCCGATAACCAGTACAACATTGAGTATAAACGATTGTGTAATATCGGATATCCACAGAAACCGTCCGATGCTGCCTCTCTGAAAAGTCTTGAGGACATTACACGAGGGTCATATGATGCTCTTGAGCGTGCTATAAAAGAGACATTTGAACAGTCCATGCGTGAGGCACTCGATAAGCTTGAATCTGAACTTAATGCATGCATCGAGCGAGAACGTGGCAAAAGTTTTGCAGAAGATCGAAGAATTTGGAATCTTGCGAAGGAAAAGATTGCAACGCTGAAGGGGGAAAGTGAATCTCTGGAAAAACGGTTGGCCATAGTGGAGGATAACGTTGAGAAGCTCAGCTTGCACTACATCCACGGTATTCCAATTCCAACCAACTCGCTAAACGGTATTAAAAACAAAATACATTAGAAATTGGATGCAGACAAATGAACATGAAAACGGTGATAGCGAACGAACTTCATAGACCCGCTCGACGTAATTATCCCCGTCGCTATGTTGACATACGTGGCTTGGATGAGACCTGGCAAGCTGATCTTGTCGACATGTCTGCATACTCATCAACCAACAAGGGCTCCAAATTTTTGCTCACAGTGATTGATATATTCTCTAAATTTGCGTGGGCCATACCAATCAAGAGTAAAAATGCAAAAGATGTGACTGCCGCAATGAAGTCTGTGTTAACTCTAGGTCGTGTACCGAAACACCTACACGTCGATCAGGGCAAAGAATTTAATAACAAAGAATTTAAGGCTCTTATGAAACATCATGAGATCAACATGTACTCGACATTTAGCAACCTGAAGGCATCGATATGTGAACGTTTCAATCGAACGCTGAAAAATAAAATGTGGAAGCAATTCACTCTCCAAGGCTCCCATAAGTGGGTTGACATTTTACCCAATTTGATCGAATCGTACAACAATACCAAACATCGGACGATTGGGATGAAGCCGAAAGCTGTAACTACGACCAATGAAAAACAAATATATCGCAGCGTGTACAAGCCGAGACAGATCAAAAGAAGCAAACGCAAGCGAAAATTCAAAGTTGGCGATAAAGTTCGAGTTAGCAAATATAAAAATGTGTTCGAAAAGGGTTATACACCGAATTGGACAACGGAAATATTTACTATCAATGAGGTGAAAAACACCAACCCACCGACATACAAACTCGCCGACTACCTGAATCATCCCATTGAAGGCGGCTTTTACGAGGAGGAGCTCAGCAGGGTGCAATACCCCGACGGTTATCTTGTAGAGAAGGTGTTACGCAGACGTGGCGACCAACTTTATGTAAAATGGTTGGGCTTTGACAGTTCGCATAATAGTTGGATAAATAAATGTGATATGTAATTATTTCAATGAATAAAATTTTTATTATCAATTGTAACATTGCATTTTGCAACGCGTGTTACAAGCGACTCCCGAACCCTTAGACGGCCATAATTACGTAGGGCAAAGAATGTATGAGGAAGGATGCGTGCATTAGGATAGCCCCGAGGCTATAAAATCTCCGAGAGGCGACCGTGACCGACCTAAAACTATCGAATTTAGTTCTTATTCTTTTGTTTTTTTTTTTACATTTTCTCTATTATGTGGGAGTGCAACGAGTACGCACCGACTACAGACTATTCAGGATATTGGAGATGACCTAACAACCACGACATACACCGACGAACGTCCACGGCTCGATGCACCGAGGGCGTGAATTTTTGACAAGTCGCCACCGAAGCTCGTGAGATTAGCAAGGGCCCTGCTAACTCACCAACCAGCCGAGGATGCGGGAGAGTGTCTACGACACTCTGCAACGGGGGACTAAGGTGGTGGATGAGATTCCCGCCACCGAAAAGAATCTACAACCCGCAGTCCTCGGCCTAGAAGAGCTAAACTCACCGTGGTGGCAAGTCAAATTATTCGCGCCAAGGATCGAGGGCCATCCCATGACGTCACAGCGGTCGATACACAAATCAATAATCGATCGCCTAACGAGGGTGGTAACGATCGTCACCTAGCGATAGAGCGACACTCTGCCGTAGGCCTGCCTCGCAGGGAGAGCGTCGAGCTCTAGTGCTCGCGCTCATTCTTGTATTTTGTACTATTTTCTTTTTTGGCCTTCGAGGGCAGTATACTTTTTCGAGTCTTTTTGTGGCTGTGTCCTAGAGGACTTCCTGGCGAGGCACTGCATTTTTGGTTCGGTGGCTGGAAGACGGTAAGCTCTAGCAAATTTTACCCGTCTTCTGATTTGAATCCGGCAAACGGCCATCTGCCATATTGCCATTAGCAGCCACGAGGCTTTTTCGTAATTTTGGGATTCGAATAAAGACGACCTCCGAGTCGGTAGGCCGTCACTTGGTTCCCGTAAATAATAGAGAATTTCGAGTCTAGTTTCGCGTTTGTTAAGTTTTGAGAAACGTCATTTGAGTTCGCGTTTTTAGTTTCTGCACACGAGTGCAAATGAGATAGCCTGAGTCAGTCACTGTCGCTCTCTCTTCCTCCTGTGAGGAGATCTACGTAATAAATTAGCACCCAACGTGGGTTTATTAATTTGGTATTTTTGTTTTGAATTTGTTTTGCCTACGAGGGCAGAGTTAGGATAAGTTATTTGTTAAGAAAATTGGTAATAAGAAAAGGTGGTCGGTAACGTCGAGGCCTAGCCTCCCGTAGGCTCGGTGGTTGCCTAGCAACAACCGAATTTTGCTCGTTCCTCGTCAATTATTATTATTTTATTTGATTATTGTTATTTTCTGCTATTATTATTTTTTTCTTTCGCTACCACCACCGCGTAGCTCCTAAGAGTAGTTAAATTTATTTTGTAACGTAGTTTAGTGTGCCGCGAGGCCTTACATTTTGGTTGGTAATCTATTATTTGCTATTTTTGTTGTTATTGCTCTCCTACGTGGAAGCCCCGATTTGCCAGATTATTTCTTTTTATTGAATAAATTTTTGTTATATTTTCTTTTCTACAATTTGAGTATTCGAGTCATTATTAGACGCCTTGCTAATCCCTCATTCTTAATCCTGACCCCTCTCCGCGGTACTGCAGCTAGCCGCCGCTTATTTGTAGTTGTCTTTTTTTTATTTTCGACCTTTTTGTTTCGTGGCGAAGTAGTCGCCTGGCGCCCAACTTACAACATCATTATTTTTCTTATAAAATTATTATTTATTTAACCCTCGGGGTTGTTCATTGTCGACTGGACTGTCTTTCGGAATAGTGATCCGGTCTGTTCCGAGGGATATAAAGGGTTCACGTCACACAATATATTTACAATGTTTCATCATTTACTCAATCTTAGGACTAATACCATAATTCACGTAATCTTAAGGCTACTGGACACACAAATAAACTGACTCTAACATTTTGAAAAAATTTGAAAAAGTTTTCCAACATTTCGAAAAAAGTTTTTCACTTTTGTATGTTAATCATATGGAGAATTTTTTTTTTTTTTTTTTTTTTTTCACAAAAATTTTTACTTTACAGAATCTTCGTAACCCCAAGGTAAGGTATCAGTTTTACCGGGTAACAGGACACGCTTATCATCGCACCAACTTAGAGCCAATTTATTTTGCACAATGGTGCTGACCATATGTCTTTTACTTCTTATCATGCATTGTGACTCGACCTGATTCTTGCGATCTACAAGACACCTCTTGTAATCATCAAACGTGATGGATTTCAATGTAGGACCTCTTACACCCTTCGCGCGTTTCTTATCGGTATCGTCACGAGTTCTAAACGCATAGAGTTTTGCTCGCAGTCCAATAAATTCTGTCATGATCTTACCATTATTCTCATCCTTCATCAAACCGAGACGTTTCTTATTCCGCAATGGGATGTCGTACACGTTATCGGGAGGATAGTCCGATGTATCGAACGTTGTCTCCACATCACGTTTGATGATTTCGTATATGTTTGGTACATTGAATTGATATATCAAGCTATCGGTGTCAGTGTACATCAATTTTGCTTGATTATACGTAAAATTATTTTTAACATAATCATAGTGGAAGTTGTAGAGAATAATTTTCGATAGATCTAGAATTGCGGCACCGATATATATTGGCTTATTGAAATATACTTTGGTTCGATTCAACTCGATAATTACCATATCACTATCAAATATGGTGCAGCTATGAAAAGTTGGTCTAGCAATGAGAGCACGGGCACCACCTCTACCGCTCCATTTCGTTATTAGTTTCACTGTCTTATGATTACGAACATTCTCCATAGTCTTGCCAAACACCGCGTTATTCATAAGCTTGTAGAAATTTTTTTCAAACTCATTTTTCGATTGCTTTCGCATATTTGTGTTGAGATCGATGTATGACTTTAACCACGGAGATTGCTCAAACCTAAGAATTCTATGCACTTTCGTTAGCTTCAGGCCAAATTTTATGCATTGCTTCAAATTACGATAGTGTAGTACATATTTTTCTTTGGGTAAAAGCGTCGTTGCCAGTTTTCTAATTTTACTACCAGGCGGTGTAAAATGTTCGGGGCAGAGTGGTAAGTCTGCGTGCTGTTTATGGAGCTCTTTAGGATAATCCAAATCTACCTCTAGAATATAACCTATCGATGCGTCATCAGGATGGGCCATTACATCAATGGCATCATTTTCCCACTCAAATGACCCACACGGTAAATGTTCGCTCATAGCTGCGCCATATAGATTGTTTACATCGAAATACATAAGATACGATTCTTCTTTGCTTGGATCGAAATCTTCACCCATGAATCTATTGTTTGCTTGAGCGTAGCGATTCGAACACTGTGCGACGCCTCCTCTAATGCTTTTTTCAATGAACAATAACATTTCCGGATCGTCTAAAAGTTCAAGATTAATTTTCGTATGCTTTAGCATTGCATCGAAAGCAAGCCCCGGTGCTGTGTAGTAGTGTAGAGGATCCAAGTTGTATGTTTTGAAGCAACTATCGCGGAAATTTTGAAATATATCGGCTAATAACAATACATCGGTTTTCAAGTATAGATCAGAATATTCACCGAGAGTTTTCAACTCGAACTTGGTCCAAACATCCTTAGCGTGCTCATAATCGGCATCGCTGATACCCGAGGCGCTCAGTTTTGAATAAAATTCTCTTATGTCCGGTAATTTGGTCTCGTCAAGCCTCCCCCAAGAGTTGATGTACTCGTATGGAAAAACGCCTTTACGAATCATCAAGCGGAATTCATCCTGATCTTTGTAAAACTTTCGCGTTATTTTCTTATCGGAGTCGTCGACGTACGATGCCAGTTTCTCTATACCGCTGGCCATAAATCGAAGTGAATCTATGAACCTCAAGGTAATGAACGTGCCGTCGACTTTCTTCGCGAATGAAATATATTTTTCCTTATTGATCGGTAGCAGTGTAATGTCGCCGGAAAAAGTTGTGGCTAGAGATTTTACGATAAAATGAGAATCGTAGCCAGATAAATTATGAAAAACGATTGGAATCGTGTGCGACTCTTGAAAATTTAGATTGCAGCGGTTATGTGCAGCCCCGCGATATTTACCCGTAAAATGACAATGATCGTGACATTTTTTCTCCTCCGGTGAAAATGGCTTCTCACAGATGTAGTAATTTTTTGCGCGCATGTGACGATCGCGTTGTGCTTGATTCAACGTTTCCATCGGAATTACATTCTTTATGCGCGACTCTACTTTTACAGCCAATTCGCGGAGCTCCTCAATCAACCACTTAATGCAATCGAATCCGCGGTGACTCTTGTATTCCGATAGTAAATCATCATACGCGCAATGCATATAATAGGCTGCACTGTGTGGGATGTGTTCTTGAGATCCTTTAGCCCCGGGTTTCATTATACATTCAAGATCGGCATACACGACAAACGGCACGATACCCTGATTTTGAAAATTGGAAAATCTCAAGATTTTATCCTCGGGGAAGACCATTCGAACTTTATTCAACCGACGGCAATCTTGACTGTGATTTTCATAGGCAGCCTGCACGCCAAAGTGACATAGGCATCTATCACACAAAAATTGTTCACCATTGTGATCCGATAATTGTCTGCTAACTAAACGTGATAGATTCCTAATCCAAGCAAAGTGAAAATTTGGCTTAAAATTATCTAAATCATTATCATCTAGTTCACTCTTACTTTCAATCATAAGTAGGTGGATCGTATTGCTCCGCGTTACATTTCTACTCAAATAAAGCGGGGTAATGACGCTGTTCTTAGATTTCTTCTTACTCTGAAAGGTTTCCGATTCGATCCCATACACGTTAATTCTCAAGTTGTTCAACTTTTCAAATTTTTCCACACATCGCAGGGTGGTGGGAAACTTTATACCTGTGCAGTCAAATTTGGAAATGTGGTGTTGATAGCTCCTTGTGTCGCTCACGTGGATGTTTACCAGATGTAGGGCTGCGGTGATGGACCACAAAAAGCAACGGTTGTCATCATTCTGCACGTTGACTACCGCCTTCTTTCGTTGAATATCCTCAGGCAGCGCAATGAACGTAGAGAGTCCGCAGCGAAGCGGATCGTATCGGTTGATGCAGATCACGGCGTTGATGATCTCAATCATACTCCAACCAGAGTCGCGCTGCTCGAAATCCTCCACCTTGACCAGCAGAGGACTCGTCACGTTATCGGTGAACCAGGTTTCCAGGTCTGTCGATGGTAGAATTGGAGCGTTGCGCGTATTGAAGGTCTTTATTTCCTGGCTAACCTCATCGTTTTTGACATTCTCGAATTTACACGAAACCCCCACATTCACCTTAATACTCCCGTCGTTGCGTAGCACATTTTTCAATTTTTCCATTGTTACCGCCCCCACGTCAGCCAAAAATCTTGCCAAATCTTTGTGTTGGAGATTTGTCACGGCTCCAGTGCGTATGCGACAACCGAAGGCACTCTGCATATCATCCCACCGAACTCGATTATGAATATCATCACCAATATTACCACCAACAATACCCGCACGTTGTTGTTCAAATTTCACCAACCATGAGTGGAGGAGCGAAATTATATGTTGGAGCTGCTGTTTTTCACTCACGCTTAGTTTCGAATGTATCAAAATATTGTTCAATAATTCGATATTTTCAAGCCCAATATTACACCAGCGAATAATATACTCATTCGCATACTTTGGCGATAGTGTGCGCACCAACTTGTAGGCGTCTTCCATCAACCCCACAAGATTCATATACTCGTTTTTATCCATTATTAACGAATTTCACTACTCTGCTTTCAAACGGTCACCACATGAGTATTGACCCTTTTCTTTAGGTTGGAGCTTTATATGCACACATCCCCCCCACCACCACAACCAAAACCATACACGCATCATAGTGTTTTTGAAAAATTCGAGGTGATATGCACATTGTGGGCGGTATGGGGTACATAGCAGGTAGGTAACGCCCTCGCAAACTCCGAGGCCTCGAACGGCCAAAGAAAATTCAAGCTGCCCCGAATGGCATTTTATGACTCTCAACTTTAGAAGGTTTACCTATCCTAGCTAGACAGGAACCGAATTGTACCTCCCCGATGCTAAGAAAAAATATTTTCAGAGTTTGTCATTGGCTTGACCAATTGGCTTCCCTAGTTGGTGGTGGACGATAGAGTGCTAGTTTGAATCAAGCTTGCACATTTTACATCTGTTCGCCGACAAGTAAACTTGAAATTTCAAAAATGAACCGTTTTGTGCTCGATCTTGATGATGGGCAGGATTCCGGGTGTGAAAGTGATGGGAGCTATACCAGCTCTGTGATAGAGTTTGATAGATTGGAGTGGCTTCAAGAACAAGAAGCGTGGCGTGAAGCTCAAGAAGAAGTGGAAGAGGAAGAGGAAGAGGAAGAACAGCCTGTTCTGGGTCTGCGGTGGCGGCCAGCGGTGGAAGGGCAGGAGCCCAATGAGTGGGACCTCGCCGATATGAGGGCTGAGGCTGAGGAAAGGCGCCGCTGGCCTAACGGTGTGCCCATACATATATTATACCCGGATGAGGATTTTGGCTACGAGACAGATACTGAGTAAAACCTCGGCTCGTCTCCGGTAAGTTAATATTTATTTCATTACTAACGAATGTGTCAGTGAGGAGTAGTGCGTATGATTTATCATCGCGGAATCGTAATGACACATCTAACTTCGTTTTTCGATTTCCAGACATTTTTCCCGCAACGTCCAATTTCCTCCGGTGCTGTTGGAAGGATGGCGGAGATTATTATCATTATTATTATTATTATTATTATTATCATTATTATCATTATTATTATTATTATTATCATTATTATTATTATTATTATATTGTATATATAGTTTACATATTTTTCATTATAATAAATAAGTACTTACATATCATTTTTTATGTTTGCGTCTCGTCATAATTATTTACCTTCTTTTAGTTCTATGATTTAGCCTGTAGAATTTTAATTTCATAGAGAAGATTGGTAAGATATCGGCGTCATTTTTCACAATGTAGATCGGTATAGTGGACAGAAAATCAGATAATAACATATCAGCTCGGTAAGATCGGTAAGGTATCAGCATCATCCGAATGCGGATCGGTAGTAGGCAGAAAATCAGATAATAACATATCAGCTCGGTAAGATCGGTAAGGTATTAGCATCATCCGAATGCGGATAGGTAGTGGGCAGAAAATCAGATAACAGCGTCATCCGGATGCAGAAAATTCGGATGATCGCATATCAGCTAGGCGGCCGGTAAGATATCAGCGCCATCTAAACGCAGATCGGTAGTGGCAGGAGAGCAAAATCGAATGATAACATATCTACCGATAGATCGGTAGTGGCGCCATCGCATGGTAAGAAATCGACAGATATCGGTAGTGACGCCATCGCATCGCCAAAAATCGGCCGATAACATACCTGATCACACATCGGCGGTGGCGCCATCCACACATTATCGGTAACCATAGCTCAGCGAGCGGAAATCGGTACCGATGCAGATCCTAACTTATCAGCGAGGCCGGTATGTTACCCGCACGAATGGTAACCCGCCGTGGCGCCTCTGGTGGCGAAGCCGGGAGTGAGGTCCAGAACTCTCGTATTATATCTACTAAAATGACTGTAATGCCCAGGACTAACTGTACTTATGTTTGTTTGCCTCGGAGTACTTAATAGAGTACGGGCATCGCTAGGCAATTCTGGGCGCGTTGCTTTCAAAATTGCTAATAGCTTATTCAACGGCACGTGAGTGATTTTATTTTCTACAGCCCACTGTGCTAATTGCGATGCAAAATCCGTAGTATCATTATATAATTCATCTCGCGGCGCAATGTGCGAATCGGAATTATCAGTAAGATCACTTTGCGAATCGATAACTGTATCACTCAGAGCTTCCTCAATATGGAACATAATATCATTCGATGGTTCCGCATCGCAACTTCTACCATGTGAATTCTCATTGACTTTGTCAGTCGGTGTATCAACAATCATGTTTTGACTCGATTCGACATCCATCGGTGGAACCCGATCTTCTGTTTCACCCGGAAGATTAATTACATGCTGAAGATGCTTTAAGGGGGTATTCTGGTCTATCGACATGAATTTTAGGTAATTTTTGAAGTGCTGTAAAAAAAAAGCAAGCAATATTTTTAGTATCAATTTTTTTATACATTATTTATTCACATTAGAAGCATACAAAAAAAATTCAAAAGTAAAAAAAATTCAAAATTCCGTTAGTTATCAGCTGATGAAGTGGGGAGTCTCAAAAATTTGGTGCGTGACCATACCCACGATCTTAACTCTCCTAGCAATCTGAAACCAAAAAATAACAAAGATTATCAATCTATAATAATGTCGCAATGTCTGGAACTACGGAAAAGTTGGAAAAAAAAATTTTTACAAAATGGCGACTGCCTAAAGAAAAAAAAAAAATTTTCACCACTTTTTTGGACATTCTTCGATTTTTTAAAAATAGTAAAAATTGAAATTTGGGGATGTGAATAGTTCCAGACGTAGACAAGTCTATAAAGAAGACTCTCTAAAAATTTCAGGTAAATCGGTCCAGTAGAACCTGAGAAATCGTAGGTATCGTTTTGAAAAAGACAGTTTCGAGAAAAACGCGTTTCAAGTTTTGAGTCAAGTTTCCGGCAGTTTTACTTATAGAATGGTACGGTATACTTACATATTTTTAATCGGTGATTCCTGTATTATTTTATATTTTGCTTACATGTAGAACACAGAATTAATGATGAGAGTGTTGTAAAAACGGAGAAAAATTCGAAAATGCAATAGCCTACCGCCTATTGTTCAATTTATTCCGGTCGGGCCAGTTCAGATGCCGCGCCACAAAAACCGCTGTAACTCAGTAAATAATTGGAATTCTGCAAAATCCTTTTGAGGGCATATTCTTGAATGTCTAAACTTTGGAAATATGAAAAACGAAAAAAATCGATTTTTCCAAATTTCTAGACCAGAATACCCCCTTAACAGATCTAGAGCGGATTGTCTTTCGGCACGAGCCCTTCGATAGTATTTGCCAGGTATTCTAGGCATATCTATTACCTCGAGTTGTAGTCTGCAGTGATGCGTTGGCTGATAGAAGCACACTCGCTGACTAGATGAATGATCTCGCAGAAATGTTGTTCACAACTGTGTGTAATTTCTCGATGAAATTATTGGCAACCGGAGGTTTAATAAAATAATTTGATAATCAGCAACGTATTTGCACAAGGTGACTGACGATGCGTTCACTGAAAAGTGCACAGTTCTGAATGACTGAGCCGACACGGAAAAGCCCGGGTTATATGTTGGTGGCTAGGGGTAAAAATTTGGTGAGAGTGGGAGTGAACCTCCCGCGGCGCGCGGCCCAGCGGTCATTGCTGTTTTCGCTGAAATTTAATTTGAGTCACTTGGACTAATTAAATTACAATACGATGGTTCCAGGCATATGCACTCTGCAAATCCCTTGTTGAAATTATTGCACTGAAAATCCACCATTATAGTTTCGAGTAATTCAATCAGATAATTAAGTGTTTTATACTTACTTATTCTGCCTTATCCACACCCGCTGTACATATTGAACCACTTTCATAGCGACAAATGCGCTCTACTAGGAGCACTCTCAACCACACATTGCGTTTAAAAATTTCGAATATACGAATACGATCGGCAACTCCATATCGGTGTAAAAAGTAACGTACATTTTTCCGAACCCTGTTATAGCCCTGATGAGTCAGCCTGAAGAGTGGCCATGTGGTTTTTCAAGGCTTCGTGGTCACTCTAAAAAGCAGCTATTTCGACGCGAAAGGTTTCTCGGGCATGTATTTCTCGGTATGAGTATATTAGGGTGGCCCAAAAAAAAAAAGTTTTTTTTTTTAAATTCCTCAAGACAATATGTTAGTTTGTCATGTTTTAAGAACCCCCTCCGCAGCGTAGCTCAAAAAAAAATCTTAAGCGGTCGCTAAAGATTTTTAAAAATTTAAAAAAACGTCGCAAATCTACTTTTTATTAAAATATTTTTTTTTTTGCATCTCTCTAGCCTTATTTATATTCTTCACTATGTCAACTTCGAAAAAAATATAGGTCATGATAGAAAATGATTTCTTTGGTATATTTGTGGGAATACAATGAACATCATCACAATTTGTAAGCAGTGCATAGCACAGTGAGTAGCGTGTCGGCTTCGTAACCGGTGGGTCGATGGATCGAATCCCGCTGGTTTTTTTTTTTTTTTTTTGCTACGTCTCGCTTGCTTGCTACGGAGTAAAATATTGAAGAAAGCCTTACAGCCGTTCCTTAGGAACGGCCATGTGGTATAGGCATTTCAGAAAGTTGGCAGGGTACTTAGATGGAAAGCAGTATACAGTTTGACTATACATTTTTTTCGTCATAAAATTTTCGTGGGCCAAAACCTTTCAAACTGTCTGCAACGGGACGGACGACGACGTATTTTCCCGAGTTTTATGACGATGGACTTGTAGGCTCGTAGTGACACATCTCGTCATGAAATACAGCCACGTTTTTCTGACCAACCAGATAAACAAATTTTTGACGACAATGCAAAATTCTAACGACGATGTCGTGAACCGTGGGACAGCTATGAAGGCTAAAAACTTCCGAAAATAGCAGATATTATATATATATGTATATTCTTTTCATTTTCGTTTTCCTTTTTATTTTGCCCAATTTTATGACGACGGACTTATAGGTTCGGAGTGACACATCTGGTGATCAAATACAGCCACGTGTTCGGCTTCTACAGAATACTGGACAGAATAGCCTTCGAGAATTTGTCACAGAAATGCAAACATTTTAGAGAAACGTGGATTTTTAAGTCGAAGTTTTACACATACGTTTTTCCGATTTTTTCTGACTTTTACAGAAGTTTGCAGGCTTACGTATGTAGGAGTAGAACTGTTTCTATATTGGTACCTATATTGTATCGTCAGTAATATTTGTGTATCACAAAAAATACCTTCATAGTAATAACAATCTCATGATCCAGAATTAGTTAGCAACTCTTTTCTTCTACTATATATCTATAACCCTCCGTGGTCACACTGGGTAGAATCCACCCAGTGACCACCTTTCGGCATAAATATCTACTAGTTCTCGGTATTGGATGGGGCTCTAAAAAAATATGTTAGCCTTGGATTTCGTTCAGGAAAGTTGTTCGTATCTAAACTGGAATGTCCAAGGGTTGTTCAGTAATTTTTTGAGAATTTTCGGGCCGATAGATTGGTCACAATACGGGTTCGAAAATGGACTGGGTGGAATCAACCCAAGTGTGACCACCGAGATCGGTGGCGGAAGTGTGACCACGAAGGGATAATATCACTAAGCTGTCCAATATGATACGAGCACAACATCAATTTCAACGACAATCGTCCGTTCGAAATTCAAATCCGCGTCTCAATGTTTCTATGTGGATCAAATATTCGAATTATTTGAGCGACAAGAAAGCCACGAGCCGGAATAAATAATAATAAAGAGAATCACGTCATCGGTTTTTCATCCATCGGCAGACAAATCCGTTATTAGCACTCAAATTCTAATCAGTACTTATCCCAAGCACGAAGCATGCAGTCGACAAGTGTGATTATTATAAATATAGCCGTCTTTACGGTTACGATCGGGGTGTGTGCGATAGCACAAGAAATTACCAAAATGAATTGCACGCTGCATCATGCAGACTGCAGTACACATCACATCAGATGCAGCAATTTTTATCGCACGGAGGCAGTTAAGCCCGCGCGAAACCCCTACGAGTGCGGGAAGTGCATCAACAGGTAAGTCGTACATGAACTGCTTTTATAACAAAGTATACAATTTCTTGCATGTGGTTCATTCAGTTTTCACAGCAATTGTTTGACGATGCACCGTTGCTGTCGAATACAAAACTAATTACGCAACATACGATTGCAATTTGTTACAGTTATGCGGCGGAAACCGGGACCGCGGATAGCTGCATTTTAATAAAAGGTGAGTCACAATATTGAAAAAAAATATAATGCCTAAAGGAGTTTTACCAACATTTGCAGGGCTCGTACAAATATGTACGGGACCCTAAGTCCCGTACAATAGCAAGACTGCAGCGTTAATTTCGTGTTACATTTGGATACAGATATCAATAATCACCGAAGCAATATTGATGCCTACGCCACTACAGCGATCTGGCTCGGCAGTGTGGCTATGGCCATTGTTATGGTTTTTACCATCGTGTACTTTGGCGCCCGCATAATGTGTAAATATATTATATTGATTGATTATCATTTTCATATGAATCCTGATTTCAATAATACGATAACTTCTATGTCTTTCGTTAACGATTGTCCCATAATTTTATTTAGCTCGATCTATGTATCCTCACAAGGATATCATTCCAGCGGTGCGTCGGAATCGCCGTAGCAATGCAGCTGATAGCTCGTCAGAAATGCGTGAAGTGATCGTCACACAGCAGCTGCAGGAGGAAACCATCCACGTACCAGACCATCACGGCGCGGAAACGGTCGCTGTGGAGGAGGACTACCTGGTCAAGCCTGAAGGGTTTCATCCTTCTATAGAAGGATAGAAAGCCTGGCCTCATCAACGTCCAGCATGCAAGAGCCGAGAGACAACGGTACTACTTCGGCGGATATTAATATTAGCATAAATATTTGCAATATTTTATATAATGCGCCGCATTAGTAAGACATATTTTAATAATACATAATAGTAATTGTTATACCATTGATGCGCAAAATGAATCGTTTGATTTATGC
Source organism: Rhogogaster chlorosoma (assembly GCA_944452935.1). Taxonomy (NCBI): domain Eukaryota; kingdom Metazoa; phylum Arthropoda; class Insecta; order Hymenoptera; family Tenthredinidae; genus Rhogogaster; species Rhogogaster chlorosoma. The sequence goes on along the minus strand of OX101798.1, from coordinate 12,646,954 downwards.
AGGCTTGTGCGGATGTTGGATTGAATTTAATGAAATAAGATTGCCGTCAATATTTTTTCTGAATTTCTTCATACTGGACGGCGGTATATCTTAATTTCATAAAATGTCGATCCACAACCCGTAGAGCCGTATATGTCAAGCGGTTGGTTACGTGCATCAGTGGTATAACAATTACTAATATACAGCTTCCTCTATAATTAGCTGGTGACACTACTGTTATATATTGTGACGTGGACTCTTTTTATCCCTCGGAATATACCGGATCGCTATTCCGAGAGATAGTCCAGTCGACAATTGACAACCACGAGAGAAAAATAAATAATAATTTTAGAAGAAAAATAATGATTTTACAGTTGGGCGCCAGGCGACTACTTCGCCACGACACAAAAAGATCGAAATAAATTAAAAAAAAAAAGACAACTACAAATAAGCGGCGGCTAGCTTCAGTACCGCGGAGAGGGGTCGGGATTAATTATGAGGGATTAGCAGGGCGTCTAATAACGACTCGAATCCTCCAATTTTAAAAAAGAAAAGATAACAAAAATTTATTCAATAAAAAGAAATCATTCACAATGCTCGTCAAATCAGCTTCCACGTGGGAGAGCAATAACAAAAAAAATAGCAAATAATAGATTGACTTAACAAAGGTAAGGCCTCGCGGCACGCTACCCTACGTTACAAAATAAACTTAACTATGCTCAGAAACTACAAGGTGGTGGTAGAGAAAGAAAATAATAATCGAAGAAAGTAATAATAATAAAATAACAATAATTGACGAGAAGCGCACAAAATTCAGTTGTTGCTAGGCAGCCACCGAGCCTACGGGAGGCTAGGCCTCGACATTACCGACCACCTTTCTGATCTAAAATCTTATTTAACTAACTTATCCTAACTCTGCCTCGTGGGCTATTCCTAACTTGAACGCAAAAATGTTTTAATAATCACAAGAAAATCGTAAATAACGCCTCAGACGGCTGATTCTCCTCGTGGGAGTGGGCGAGAGAGCGACGGTGACCGACTCGCGCTGTCTCTTTCGCACTCGTGTGCGGAATTACGAAACTCAACAAAATTCGAAGCTTGGACGCGAAATTCTCTGATACTTGAAACTAGACTCGAAATCAAGATTCGCGGCAGCGAATCGCCGCCAAGTACCCGTAGGCAGGCGAGCGCTAGCCGGAATATGTTTACTCGGGGGAACTCTTTATACCTGTAAGCACGAGGTCATAACTTCGGAACGCGTAAATATTTTCCGATCAAATTTTCAGAACAGATATTCCCCCACCACACGACCTTGCTGTATAAATTTGATCGAAATCTGTGATCTGGTTTTCGACTTATTAGTCACTAAAGTTGATGAAAAAGCATCTTTTTTTTTCTTCCTGGTTTCCGGTTTTCGCTAGACGCTTGCTTGTCCTCACGTTTCTGAACGAACGGTGACACGGATCGACTTGAACTTTGCAACGTTGGTACAAGCCGTTGAAATCTCGCCCCCTATTGATTTTTGCCTGAATCTGAATCCGCACTTGGTCCATAGAAAATAATAAAGTTACTAAGTGAGCTATAGGTCGACGAAATCAAAATGGCCGTCGGATGGCTGTGAGGCGGGGCTATCGACAATTAAAATATTAATAATTTTACATACAGAGATGATCTGTGGAAAGTTATAAGCCGTGTGGGTAGGCAACCGGTGATACACTATGAAATGGCAACGCTGTCGATGCGAGAGTCGAATAAGTCGAATGACCGTATCTACAGACGACGTAACGGCAGCTGTCATTCTGCGGCTCTCATGTTGTTAGGTTAGAATGAGAGTTATAAATAATTGTCAGATTTAGATTTTGTAATCACAGTTCCTTAATACAACGGTAAATATTCTTTCTTAAGAAAGTGTAATGGGTTATTCAGGTAATTGCGGATGTCAATATCGGTTTATTTCGAACATTATTAGGTTATAACCTAACATTATTAGGTTATAACCCCGCAGAATGACAGCTGCCGTTACGTCGTCTGTAGATACGATCATTCGACTCATTCGACTTATTCGACTCTCGCATCGACTACGTTGCCATTTCGTAGTGAAACACCGGTTGCATACCCACACGGCTTATAACTTTCCACAGATCATCTCTGTATAATCATATTATATAGGGCTATTAGAGGGCATATAGCTTATATAATTTTATATAATGTGTTATCGGTCGTGGTAGTGGTTTTATATCAGTGAATCAGTGCATAATTATGGTTATGAGTGAAATAATGCGACGACAAGGTCTTATGCCGATGACTGTTATTAAGAATAATTATTGGCATCTGCATGATGGCCTCTTGTAATTGTAATTGCACGGAACGGATCCTCTGAGCTGGGTTCAAATATATATACAGGATATGTATTATTCTACTACTAACGGGAACAAGTGAAAAAGAGGTTAGGATGACTTACATCAAACGGTATGTACGCACATTGATTTTCACTAGATTGATATATTTGTTCACACAATAATGGATGTATAAAACAGCCTCGGCCTCTTTAATTTCACTAAATGCATGACTCGTTACTTATCTATTGATTCGTATGTTTCCTACCATCACTTGAGGTGCAATTCTGGATCTCTTGGCGTTATCATACCACCGAAGTTAACTTTGAGCGCCTGCGCTTCCCTGCTACACCCGTTCATCTCCGCAGACCTCTATATGTTTGGGCAATCAACAATTGGAAGCGAGGAAATCCTGACTCCATGATATCGCTACCTACGGATCAGGCACTACGGCCGAGAGTCATTAGCACGCGCGGTAACGCCAGCCACTCGTTTCAAGCCGAGGCCATGATTTCATTTGCTAGTTAGCGTCGTAACAGTGTCAGGGTTTGCCTGAGTTCGATGGTTGATTGTCGATGATAAACGTTCCAGTTGCTTAACAACCTTGTATTTTCCACCCGAAACAAAGCATGTAGGCGGTAGCGAAGATGACAGAGGACTCATGGGGACGGACAACGATAACACAAGCGCTGAAAATTAACGTTAGGCGCTATGTTTAACGTTCAAGATCCAGAATAATCCCTTATGATGACACATGCTCAAAAAACTAATAGTAATATTAAGAGCTCTTTCCTTCAATTCCTCGTTATTTTATATCTTTCACAGTTACCTGGACCATTCCTATCCTATTATCGATCCATTGGAATAAGCGAAGATAATACTTTGACGAAACTAGATACCGAAACGAAGATTCCGATTATCAATCCGTTGAGATAGACGAACATAACACTTCGGCGAAACAGCGTCCCAAGACAAAGGTAGCCCACAGCCCATAACTCCAAAGTAATGACAATGCTAGGAAAATTAGTAGTAATATACTGAAACCTCTCATATTTAATTCTATGTTATTTTATATCTTTCAGTCACCTGAACCATTCCTATCCTATTATCAATCGATTGGAATAGACGAAGATAATACTTTGACGAAACGATGTCCCAATACCAAGGTTCCGATTATCACTCCGTTGAAATAGACGAACATAACGATTCGATAATACAGCGTCCCAAGTTAAAGGTAGCTCAAAGCCCATAGTTCCAAGATGATAACAATGCTAGGAAAATTAGTAGTAATATACTGAAGCCTCTCATTTAATTCTATGTTATCTTATATCTTTCACAGTCACCTGGACCATTCCTATCCTATAATCAATCCATTGGAATAGACGAAGATAGAACTTCAACTAAACGACGTTCCAAAACCAAGGTTCTGATTATCACTCCGTTGAAATGAACGAACCACTTCGGCAAAACAAAATCCCAAGTTGAAGGTAGCGCAAAACTCATAGATCCAAAATGATAACAATGCTAGGACAATTAGTAATAATATTCTGAGATCTTTTCTTTAATTCTTTGTTATTTTGAATATCTATTACAGTCACCTGGTCCATTTCTATTCTTTTATCAATTTATTGGAGTAGAAGAACAGAACATTTTGACTAAACGACGTGCCAAATCGAAGATTCTGATTGATAATCCGTTGAGATAGACGGATATAACCCTTCAATAATACAGCGTCCCAAGACAAAGGTAGCCCAAAGCCCATAGTTCGAAGGTGATAACAATGCTAGAAAAATTAGTAGTAATATACTGAAACCTCTCATGTAATTTTATATTATTCTTTATCTCTTACAGTTATCTAGTCCATTCCTATCCTATTATCAATCCATTGGAATAGACGAAGATAATACTTTGACAAAACGACGTCCCAAAACCAAGGTTCGGTTTATTACTCCGTTGAAACAGACGAACCACTTCGGCATAACAGCATCCTAAGTTGAAGGTAGCCCAAAGTTCAGGGCTCCAAAATGATAACAATGCTGGGATAATTAGTAGTAATATTCTGAAATCTTTTCTTCATTTCTTTGTTATATTATATCTTTTTCACAGTCACCTAGACCATTCCGATCGTCTTATCAATCTATTCAAATAGACATTCAAACAGGCTCCTAAGTAATAACAATGCTAGGAAAATGAGCAATAAAATACTCAAACCTCTCATTTAATTCTGTTATTTTATATCTTTTACAGCCACCTGGACCATTCCTCTCCTATAATCAATCCATTGGAATAGACGAAGATAACACTTTGACTAAACGATGTTTCCAAACCAAGGTTCCGATTATTACTGTGTTGAAATGAACGGACCATTTCGGCGAAGCCAAATCCCAAGTTGAAGGTAGCCCAAAACCCATAGCTCTAAGAAGATAACAATGCTAGAAAAATGAATAATAATGTACTGAAAATTCGCATTCAATTCTACGTTATTTTGTATGTTTCACAGTCACCTCGACCATTCCTATCATCGTATCAATTGTAACGTGGCAAAACGTTAGACCTCCTCTCACCCAGCCTACGAGCGTACCGGCCCAAACTAGCAATTAAATATTCGCGCCCCGATACGACCCGCTGAGCCATTTTGGCAACTACCGAAAATGTCCCGAATTGGTAGACGCCACCGCTCGCCGGTCTCGCGGCGCCGGAAGGCACTAGAGATAGAAGAAACCGGGCTCACTTCCATTTTGGCTATCGAAGCATCAAAATCGTAGACAATTTTGGAGAGTATTTAGAGAGAGAGAGAGAGAGAGAGAGAGAGAGAGAGAGAGAGAGAGAGTGTGCGAGAGTGAGATTGTGGAGTTTAGTTTTGTGTTTTTGGGATTTTTGACCCCGGCTTGTTTCTTTGTGGACTTGAGTGTGTTTTGTGGACTACTCGGATTACTGTGAACGACTTAGACGACTTGGCTTATTCCCCTGGACTCGTGCTGCATATCGGAACCCCCCCGACGCACCGATCTACGCCGAGCTCGTGGCTACAGTAAGGTAGGACTCGTTCACTAGTATTTTCTCGTCCCTTCCTATATTTAATTGTGCCCTACGAGTCTTAGAAAAACCACCCGCGGTAGTCTTGACGGTTGCCAGCGACCGGTCGTTTGAAAGTCTCAACAACAGACCACGTGTTGTTTGTTCTGCGCGGAGCCGTCTAGTTATCGCCCCGCTGCGCCGACAGCAGACAACTCCTGGCCGGCGCCATATTGCCAGAGCCTTGACGTCACGCGCCGCACTCAGTGCTGCGAGTCAGAGCTCTGCCAAGCCCCGCTTACCCCGCTTCCCCACCCCGTCGCCCTGCCTAGCTGCGCCGCGTCACTTCGCAGCGAACGCTCGAGCGAGCCGCGTAAAGTGACGGCTGGCCACTAGCCAGAGAGAGACAGCGACTATCCAGCTGACTACAGCGGTAGTCGAGCTTAGTCGCCGCTAAAATAATATTAGATTTTATATTAACATTCATTAGAGTCGTTTATATTGTACATTTTATATTAAATTAAATAGAGTCACTTGTACCATATTGTATTATCTTCTATATTACATTAGTTAGAGTAAAATCAATTTTCACTGTAAGACGCCAGGTAGCGGGCGTGATTAGAAATTCGCCACCTTTTGTTTTTTCTTTTTTTTAATAAACAATTTTCAGTAGATTTAAGTACAGTGTCGTTATTCTGCGCCCCCACGAAATCCCTCTACCTAGTTTAAGAGCTAGTTTTAAGAGCGAGAGTGAGAGAGGACTCGGAGCCCCGAGTCTGGCGCCCAACAGATTTTTCCCATGAGCCCCAGGTTTGTAGCTCGGCCTTCTCCTAGGTGTACCCGATCCTAGTCGAGACACCGGTTACACAATCTATTGGAGTAGACAAAGATAGCACTTTGACTAAACTACATCTCATAACGAAGGTTCCAATTATCAATCCTTTGAGAAAGACTAACATAACACTTCGGCAAAACAGCATCCCAAGTTAAAGATAGCCCAAAGCTCAGAGCTTCGAAATAATAACAATGCTGAGATAATTAGTAGTAATATTCTGAATGCTTTTCTTCATTTCTTTGTTATCTTATATCTTTCACAGTCACCTAGACCATTCCGATCGTCTTATCAATCTATTCAAATAGACAAACATAACACTCTCACCAAACCACATACCGAAACAAAGGTTCCAATTATCAATCCTTTGAGACAGACGAATATAACACTTCGGCAATACAGCATCCCAAGGCGAAGGTAACCCACAGCTCATAGCTCCAAAATGATAAGAATGCTAGGACAATTGGTAGTAATATTCTGAAATCTTTTTTCCAATACTTTATTATTGTATATCTTTCGCAGTCACATAGACCATTCCTATCGTCTTATCAATCCATTGAAATAGACAAAGATAACACTTTGACCAAACGACATCCCATAACGAAGGTTCCAATTATCAATCTTTTGAGATAGACAATCATAACACTTCGATAAAACAGCATCCCAAGGTACAAGTAGCCCAAAGTTCGTAGCTCCAAGATTATAACGATGCTACGAAAATGAGTAGTAATATACTGAAACCTCTGTTTCAATTCTACGTTATTTTATATCTTTTACAGTCGCCTGGACCATTCCTATCCTATCAATAATCCACTAGACCAGACGAAAATAACATTTCTGCAAGACGATGTCCCTAAACAGAGGTAGCCCACAGCTGCTCCATAGTTACAACAATCTACGTATCTTCTTCAAATGAGCCAACTTCTACCAGCCTACAAACCATTAACTTCACCTACGTATGCATCAGCAACGCAGACTGATTACCAAACAGATTGATGTATTCGAAATTGCTCATCATCAAAAGTATTTTAACAGTACAGTACCGATACAAGTATGCACACGCATGTCGTATACTATTCTTCCAAACTCAGTGTGCGAAATCTTCGACCTGTGAAGAACTCTAGAAAATAGGGAAATATAGTATATAAATTGCAATTTAAGTGCGAGAGGCAGGATGCGGACAGGGTCCAAGGGCTCTGCCCCCGCAGAGCATTAAAGACGAAATTTTCAAAGACATAAAATTTTATTAGTCTCCAAAACTAAAGAAATGAGAAAATCACAGACACAAAAACACTTGTATTTTACATCAAGACTTGTATATATCCCTTTGCGTAGTGTATCGATGGAAATGCAAATTCCAGATATACAAGTTATATCAGAAAAGCAAGGCTCATTTGATTTTGATACAATTATTTTATATTAATTGTCACCTAAATTTCACTATTTATAAATAACATGTAATTACTTTGAAATATTGGTAACGCGATTATTCAGTCAGTAAATTTTTACGTGTCAACACAAGTTGACACCAAATTGAGAAAGTTAAATAGAAGAAAAATATTTTAGAAATTATCATTTCAAAACGAAGAGAACCTAATTATTTTCACATATGGAAGTGTGTGAATCGGGCACTTTGCACGCTACCAACAGGTATAAGAAACCAAGTTTCGCACAATGAGTTGAAAATAGTACAGTACGATACGAGAGCGATGAAACTTTTTCTGACGAGTGTAAGTTAGCAACACGAACCGAAGGCAAGTGTACAATCATACAAAATCAGAAAAAGCTCTTTGCTTTGCGTGGTCTATGAAATGAGTTGAAACATTGAATATCTTTAGAAATCTAGTTGAATCGTTTGATACCTTGAAATATGCTATCGATTAGATTATTAGTGAAATGACATGAATTCTTCAAAATAGTTTGAAATTATGCAGCATCTTTCGAATTTCCGGGAAATTATCTGTAATGTTTCTAACCATCTAGGCACTCATCAGATATTGCAAGCTCATATATACACTATAAATCAATAAGTACTAGATCGACGACTTCAAACCATACACACTGGCCTGTATCTGTATGATACAACCTCCGCTCTAAATCCAATCACTGACTCAATCTAGCTATTCCATACCAACTACATCGTTCCTTGGTGGTGTAATATGCCAATCAACTGTGATTATTCACGTCGACCTGTTGATACTGTTACTAATATTATAATGAATTATTAATAAACCATTATATATTGTTATGCAATAACTTGTTTGGTTCAAATATAACTATTCCATGATTATACATTTTATTATACAGTATTATTCAAAATGATTGAACTATTATCATGGACCATATTATCTACTTCGATTCTTCCATCCTACACTAATGTACACTACACACTACATCCATGTATACTGACGAGTATGTGTATTCACATCAAACATAGTATAGCTATAGAGAGACTATCAAAATATTGTAGTATTTAAGAATTAGTCGTTAAATCCGTCCCAACACTGGATGGAAGAATCGTACGTGGAATTTTATAGAGAGATTGACTATCAATAATGTCTGTATCTGTTCATAGAATGAAACAGATTTTTTTGATTTCATTAGCATTGTTACAATAGCTTTTCAATCTCAATGTGTTCGAAACTCGAATTCAATTCTATTCTTCAACCTAGCAACTGTTTGATATTATGCAACATGATATTTAATTATTCGAATTCAAATTGATAGGATAATAATGGCGTTACATACAATACGGAATCACTGATAACAACAATATAATTACATGCATCGAGATTGGAAGTCTATAACCGTTTGATATACGCTGCAGTCCATATACAACTCCAACTTTTGTTTCTATTGTATATGATTATCGATTTTGCATCTTTTATCACTATCAGAGTCTAGAATATCAGGTTCACTATGAGAATTTTATCGTCACATATAAGTTGCAGTCCACATACAACTCCAACTGTTATTATTAGTATACATGATTATTCATCACTATCACGGCTATCACTTCATGAATCATGTGATACACAAATCATATTATCTAGTCCTATAATCTATTCATGCTCAATTAACAACTATGGCCAATATAATTGACACTATTATGTCATATACGTCTGTGTTCTTCGATTGTAGAAATTTATTGTTCAAGGACTATGACGCAGAAATAATTTCATTATTTTGTGAACTTTGTACAATGTCGTAGGATAATTATGTATGTATACGGCAATCAGAAACTAGATATACCAGTAAGGATAGAAATTCTTTGAGCACATAGATTGATTAGTCACGTTGGAAATCATGACAGATAAAACTTGGCTAGCTAAATTCTAATCTCAATCCAACCAAGATCTACCGTGGTATGTACAAACAGGTCCAAAATAGCTACACTATGCATTATAAGGTCGCAATGCACTGTTGAATCAACGGAAACCTTCTTCGCTTACTAATAAAACAGCAGCTACAAAAATTGATATCACTGACGCACGCTCGACGGTATGCTATAAAAATAGACACTTTATAAAGCGCTCCATTAATGAAACATAGAATTAAAAACCCATAACTGATGAGTTCCTACCAACTGATTAGTAATTATAATTATTGCATAATCGACTGTTTGTTACAGAAGCCGGAAAAGATACAAGCAACTGGTACAGGCACACAAACTCCAAAGAGCTACAATTTCAAGACAGACTATTAGCTTCACAGCGCTAAAACCTGAATGTCTCGATAGACCCATAAATCACACGATCTATACTCAACATTTCTGGTCGCTCACTCCATTTTCCACCTGGCCAAACGTCGCATGGGAATACAGCTATTGTGATAACCATCCAAACTTGCACAGCCGCTATTCAACACGATAGGATGAATACATTGGAAGATCGTGTATCAAAAGGTATGCTACGAAATTGGTGCTCACAAGTCACCTTGCTCAATAGAACACAAAGAAAGCCCAGGAAAACACCACCGCAGCATCAAAGTATTAATTCCGTGCATTTTTATGATTTGCAGGCGTGCCTGCGTTGAAGGGCCAATATTTCAGGATTACAGTTGAGCCTGCAAAGATCACAATCGCCATTACTCTACCGAACAATACGTCACTCGACGGCACATTCAGCTCCTTACCATACATGAACCTAGTCAATCATCATTCACTGGAATTTATTACATGGCCACAGACAGACACGCACGCAAGCTCAGAATGGCCTGTGTTTCAAAACCAAACATCAGCCTACTGTTACTTCAAGGCTGTACAATCTCCACAATTCTTCGGAATCTCACACCACAGAGCGAACGAAAGTATCAATCTGGATATCACATATCAGAAGGTATGTTATACGAATCGATGTTTCCCAGCTCACTTTCACCACAGTAACATGGAATATATTTTACTAATTACTGTGACATTTCTATGAGATGATTAATCGTTTACCGATTTGTATGATTTTCACACAGACCTAAATTGGATTGCAGTAGACAAGCGTGCGAGCTCCGAACAATCAACGTTGCGGAACACAAATGAGCCTGTTACTGCGTCAGGCAACACTGTCCTCCAAGCTATGGCTACAAAACGATACGAAAGTATCGATCTGGATATCACATATCAGAAGGTATACGAGTACATATATATACACATATACGAGTCGATGTTTCCCAGCTCAATTTCACCACAGTAACATGGAATATATTTGAGTAATTACTGTGACATTTCTATGAGATGATTAATCGCTTATCGATTTGTATGATTTTCACAGAGACCTGAATTGGATTGCAGTAGACAAGCGTGCAAGCTCCGAACAATCAACGTTGCAGAACACAAATGAGCCTGTTACTGCGTCAGGCAACACTGTCCTCCAAGCTATGGCTACGAAACGATACGAAAGTATCGATCTGGATATCACATATCAGAAGGTATGTTATACGAGTCGATGTTTCCCAGCTCAATTTCACCACAGTAACATGGAATATATTTGAGTAATTACTGTGACATTTCTATGAGATGATTAATCGTTTATCGATTTGTATGATTTTCACAGAGACCTAAATTGGATTGCAGTAGACAAGCGTGCGAGCTCCGAACAATCAACGTTGCGGAACACAAATGAGCCTGTTACTGCGTCAGGCAACACTGTCCTCCAAGCTATAGCTACAAAACGATACGAAAGTATCGATCTGGATATCACATATCAGAAGGTATACGAGTACATATATATACACATATACGAGTCGATGTTTCCCAGCTCACTTTCACCACAGTAACATGGAATATATTTTAGTAATTACTGTGACATTTCTATGAGATGATTAATCGTTTATCGATTTGTATGATTTTCACAGAGACCTAAATTGGATTGCAGTAGACAAGCGTGCGAGTTCCGAACAATCAACGTTGCAGAACACAAATGAGCCTGTTACTGCGTCAGGCAACACTGACCTCCAAGCTATGGCTGAAAAGTGACTGATTAAGTGCTAAATTTAAGTTGAAACTGTATAATGAGATTGCAGTTCGTAACATTAACGTAACAGAATAATCGTTGAAGAAATGGAATATTTCGTGATTTAAATCTTATTAGGATTGCAAAATATGCGAGATAAACATGTTTCACACAATTTAAGAGATTAAGTACCGTTCTTGATTCATTTGAAACATTCAAGCCTTGAATTTGAAAATTTTTTGGCGAATATTGAGTTGCATTAGAGGCATTCTATAGTGAAATATATATATACGTATATGTATAATATATATATACTATATATATATATATATATTGTTACACGGGGTGCGTCCACCCCTTGTATTGCTTTATATTCACTCATTTCATAGCCACCCGAACTCCCATGTATTAAACATAGCAATAATAATTATCAAACATCTTTTCGCAAAACAACCAACTGATGTTACCATAGGACTCTTGTTTATAACAGTCCTGTCTCAGACGTTAAACGAGACACTTGTATCTTACTGAATATAATCCAATCTGCTTTTCCCATTAATTTGCACCTCCACGACTCCTTATTTCGCTCAGGGACTCACTAGCTCAATTAAAAAGGTAACTCCTAAAGTTACATTTGGTGTCAGGAGTGTGAGATCGTTTCTGAGTCCGATAAGCTGATTTGTTTGGTGCATTTCTTTTGGTTTTTGCCGATTGCTTGTATTCAAAAGCTATAAGCTTTCGTTGCCTTATTCGCAACGTCAAATCCTACAAATCCTACAAATCCTACAATCCTACAAATTTGCTCGCTATGAGCAATCGACGAAATACTCGTCGCCAGGAATCCCCTGCTGCTGCTGCCGCTCACGCCAACCAAGAACCACGGGCGGAAGAAATGGAGGCCAGCCCGATTACCGCCCTGGTACAACTTCTGCAGCAGCAGGCTACACAACAGGCCGCCCAGCAAGCCGCTCTACTACAGCTTCTTCAAGACCAACGGCGAGATCAGCAGGCCGCCCGAGAAGAGCGAGAACGGTCAGAGGGACGACTGGTGGGAGTTCTGCAGGATCAGCAGCAGTCATTCACCCAGATCCTGTCCACTTTGAGGGACGACCGACGAGGATCGGGAGACGAGCCCCAGCCTATCCAGCCCTTGACAGAGCCTATCCCCTCCTCTTCATCCTGCCAGCCGACCCAAGCTCCCGATACTCTAAGGTCTGTGCCTTCAATTAGGGAAACTGCTCCCCCAAATACGCTTGCTATTGCTTCGCCGGTCGATCGCGGCCTGGTCGCAGTTGAACCAAGTCTGGTCGATGTTCCTTCCCAGGAGCCGATTTTTACTTCTCTTGCTCAAGCTAACGCTACTCCGACAGTAAACGCTAACCCCGACGTAGGCCACAGAACCGCGGCTAACCTCAAACCCCCGACATATGACGGAGACAGACCGTTGGCTCAATTCGAGCAGCAATTCTTGACGGTTGCAAGTGTGAATAATTGGACCCCGACAGTAAAAGCCGCACATCTAGTAAATAGTTTGAGAGGCCCGGCAGCCAGTGCAATATCTTCTTTGACCGCGGCTGAGTTATTAGATTTTGATAAAGTTCACGCGGCTCTTAAGCTAAAATATGGGAACGAACATCTGACCAAGCTATTCCTAACTCAGTTTAATACGCGGCGCCAACGGAGGGATGAGGATCTTGCCACGCTCGGGCAAGACATTGAGAGATTGTCGCGAATAGTTATGCCTCATGGTGACGAGGCCATCCGTGAGAGCTTCACGACGGATAGATTCATAAACGCATTAATTGATCCTGAACTAAGACATGCCCTGAGCTTGATAGGACCCACTACCCTCCGTCAAGCCATAATAAAGGCATTAGAGGTAGATGCGATTAACAAACAATATCTGGGATCCGGCCGCGTTCGACAGGTCGAGGTGGTAAAGCCAACCCCCGAAGAATCCAAAGATGACGAAAGGAGATCTTCTTCCTCTGAGCAGGATCGCAGACGTCACATAAATGAGGATTACAGAGAATGCAAATACTGTAAAAAACGCGGTCATGCCATTGAGCAATGCCTATCCTTACGAAACAGAAATCGAGTAAACGGACATAACTTCAGACCTTCGAATCAACTTTCTTGGCGAAATAACGACTATAACCCTAATTTCAATTCTAATCAGGATCGCAATCCTGCCCAGGGAGAGAGACTCCCTCTCAATAGCTCTCGTGCGAATTCCCGGCAGAATTGGAGAGACAACGACACTCGGGATCGAGATAAGCCTCAGGAGGCCTAGAGTTTTTAACATCGCTTTTTTTAACCATTCGATTTCAGCGTTCAATCACAATCTCAATAGGTTAGGAAATTATTTAATTTTCAGGTTGGCTTTGCAACCCTGAACATAGTAGACAGTCTCTCGGAATTCTCGCGTTTGTTATTTGTTCCTCCTTCCTTACGATTAGAGCGTTGTCTCTCCAGCGTTGGCTGCTAATTCATACAGAGATCCGAGCTGATTGCTCTCACTTATCGTCTAGGGTTAGGATTTTAACCTTTTTCCCTTGAGAGTCCTAGGTGCTTTCCCACCTATCCCAAAGAAACGACGCGGAACCCGCAAGACGGAACAAGAAGTGGCTTTGATTCCCCGGAAATCTCCTTTAATTTTCACAGGATAAAGATAAGATCGTTCCTCTTTACTCCTTGTTTAACCTTCGTTGTAATTCATAATTCACTTCTTTTACTCGTTTTATGACGAAATTCCTTTTAATTCAATAAGAATAAAATAATTAAAAGATCAGAGCCTTTAAAGCTCCTCATATTTCGCACACTCACGTCTGTCCTCCAATCTAGGGTGTGCAGTTTTCCTGTCCTTTTTGGTTCCGCCTGGGAGCAGTTCGTGATCCTAGATCCCCGTTTTCCTGCCGCCGCCTCACCTGATCTCCTGACTCGCACGATTTTCCCGACTTCCCTGACTCTCCTGACGGATCACAAGCTGACTTCATCCCCAGACGGTTTCCAGTTTTGCAGATGATTTCTCGCACTTCAAGGACAGACTTCATTTCGACTCTACACTTCAGCCTGACTAGGCGAAGACCTTTTTATACCAAATATTGTTGTGAATTTGTAACCAAACTACCTTCTCAGGTTTTCTGTGGTTTCCCTCGAGGCTTAGGATGGAATTACAGGTAGTTTAGGGAAGATTTCAAATACTTTAAGCATTTTAAAGTCTGATCCACAGCTCTCAGTTCACTCTTCCCTTAGCAGATAACACACTCGCTATTCGCTTTCTTAAGAGTCGGGTCGCCTCTTTCCTTCAGGGGGGGGCAGTGTTACACGGGGTGCGTCCACCCCTTGTATTGCTTTATATTCACTCATTTCATAGCCACCCGAACTCCCATGTATTAAACATAGCAATAATAATTATCAAACATCTTTTCGCAAAACAACCAACTGATGTTACCATAGGACTCTTGTTTATAACAGTCCTGTCTCAGACGTTAAACGAGACACTTGTATCTTACTGAATATAATCCAATCTGCTTTTCCCATTAATTTGCACCTCCACGACTCCTTATTTCGCTCAGGGACTCACTAGCTCAATTAAAAAGGTAACTCCTAAAGTTACAATATATTATATGTATATATTATATATATATATATACTTATATAATTGTAAAATGTATCTTGAAACATAGGTAAATGACTGATGTACAACATCCCTTTTAAGAAATAACCGAATACTTTATTCTGAGTTCTTTGGAATTATAACTTTAATAAACCTGACTGGTGGGACACCAAAAAATCCCCCTCTCTGACCACGGTGTACTTGAAGACGAATTTCAGTTTGGCCACTTTACTTTCGAGTGAGATGTGTTTCTTAATATAAAATCTATTCTATATGCTTTCGTTTTTATCAAATATTAGATTGATAGTGTAACGAAAAACCTATATTCAAATTTAAGCGCCCTATGCTTACGACTCAAGTAGTCACCAAGCCAAGCATCAGCTAGGTGAAGCGACGAGAGAAGTGAGGGATAGCTCTCTTGGCTACGAGCGCTCGACCCGATCAGTCGTGTCTAACATTTCTTCTCATATTATATTTCATTTACTTGTAACGTGTGTAACTTATTATTTTAATTCTCTATATTTCACCAATATCTCGTGCTTACTTCGATATCTATTTGACGATTATAATTTGACAAGATCTCCATGGGACGATAAGTTGTCAAAGCAGTAACATCGAAAATATAAGTGTATTCACAGACATGGCGAAAGCCAAATAAATTGACTGAGTAAACTTTTAGTATCATTTTCACTTTTAAATAATAGCTCTGAAGAAGATATTTTAATTATAATTTCAACTGTGCTGTCCTTGTGCTGTCCTCACGCCTCATATATTGTTAAATAATCAAGACTTGAAGGCTATTGCCAACTAATGTAAATCGAACTCATATAAATTATTATAATCAGTGGTATTTTTTTAACTCTTCGAGACCTGTGTCTACATTTTTATGACCTATTGTTCATATCACTGGTTTGTTGCAAATCTAAATCACTTGTTAACAAATGCTAATTGTCTTGTGATAAGGACGAAATAAATATACACATTTATACTGTTCTTTGATGTTTATTTTTCTTTTACTTAACTTTTAAATTCCTACGTAAAACAAATATAAGTGTTACAATAGCCTATGTAGAAACAATTAAAAAAAATTTTCAATTGTGACTGGTGGGACAAGTACAAAATATATGAACATAATTCCTTGATAAATCAGTTTTATGGCTTTTTATACCTAACAAACTTGTTATTCATAAATTTTACTATAAATTATTCAAAATAATTAAGAAACTAGAATCAAACACAACCCAAATGAAGGATCAAACATATTAATAACAACATCTCAATGAACTTTAGTTGCTTATAACAAAAATATAAGAAGCTTGTTTTTTAAACTACCATAAAAGAAAATAACGATGTCTTATTTGGAATATTAGATTGATAGCCTATGTAGAAACAATAAAAAAAATAATTTTTTTTAATTGTGACTGATAGGACAAGTACAGTAGTGTTCATGTATGGATGCCCAGTGGCTAACTTTCTTTTCCAGAAACGAGTCTCCTTTCTGGTCTTTTTTATGTGCCTATGATCGATGAAGCAGTCGACGGGAGAGCTCGGGAAACCACGACGAAACCTCTCGCCGCTGTCATTCCGCATTCGCATAACCTCTAAGCTCGCGAGAGCACAAATAATTTTAATAATCATCAAAATTAAATTAATTTTTCCCGCATATCGTTCCGCATTTAAGACTCAATGGGTGTGAAATATTTTATATAGTTTAGCATATTACGGAAAGCCTAATGCCCGGAGCTTTTCCTAAACAATAAATAGAATGCCGGGAACGCTGATAAGGTTAACCTGTGCAGTAATTTAAATTGTTTTTAGATTCACTGCAACGAACCAGTAATAACCTTATTAGGTATAAAATTATAACGATGACACGTAGTAAAAGAAATGGGTTCATCATTTGTAAGTTCATTCTGATTCTCATACTCGAAAGTTTATTATCAATGAGTCTCATTTCACTACTCGCATACTAATCATCCATCCTTCTAGCATTTATGTCGATTGGGTTTATTTCGATCCCTTAACGATATGAAGTCGAAGCCGAAGCCTAAGGTCTGGTTTGAACAGGAGAATCTACCCTCCGTATCCATTATCAAGATCTGTGTCCAAATGTTGAAGGCATCTTACAGGCCCCTTGCCAGTTCGAGTCTAGTTCTGCGATGAGAATCTACTCCATGTATCCATTAACAATATTTGTGTCCAAAGCCTAAAGTCCGGTTTAAAAATTAGAATCTACCCCATGTATCGATTATCAAGATGAGTAATGCGATATACTTCATTAAATGTAATTTACAAACGAAAACATTCAGTCATCGATATTCAGAAATCTCATATATTATTTTTCAGACATAAAATTAGGAGGTATTTGTAAAGTGAGGTGAAATTATTTCAACGACTCAACTAGATTGATACCTTTGAAGTAGGTTCAATCAGAATCTAGAGGGATAGATAAAATTCAAGTAATGTATTACATTTGTTTGAAATAATTGAAATATCTTGTCTTTAATATTCGTTGAAGAAAAATTCGAATTATGTGTATAAAATATTTACTGAAATCTGAATCAAGCTAAATGGAAAATGCTTAATGGAAACATCAATCTAATTAGTTTAACCCGAGGCCACTTTCCAGTTTGAGTATAGTTCTACGATGAGAAACTACCCCACATATAGATTATCAAGATCTCCATCTGCAGCTCGAAGTCATTTTTGAGGCCACTTGCCAGTTCCAGTCTGATCCAACGATGGGAACTGTGTATGGATTCTCAAGAGCGTTGCTCCTAACGTAGAATGAACCTTGCTGCAACTTCTGTCTTATAAATTGTGGGAATTCGTTTGAGTCATATCGTCGAGGGATCGAAATAAACCCAATCGACATAAATGCTAGAAAAATGGATGATTAGTATACGCGTAGTGAAATGAGACGAATTGATAATAAATTTTCGAATATCAGAATCAATGAATTTACAAATTATGAACCCGTTTTTTTTACTACGAGTCATCGTTATATTTTATACCTAATAAGGTTATTACTGGTTCCTTGCAGTGAATCGAAAAACAGTTTAAATCACTGCACAGGTTAACCTTATCGGCGGCTTCTTGTTCCCGGCATTATATTTATTTGTTAGGAAAAGCTCCGGGCATTAGGCTCTCCGTAATATGCTAAACTATATAAAATATTTCATATCCATCGAGTCTTAAATGCGGAACAATATGCGGGAAAAATTAATTTAATTTTGATTAATTATTAAAATTATTTGTGCTCTCGCGAACTTAGAGGTTATGCGAATGCGGAATGACAGCGGCGGGAGGCTTCGTCGTGGTTTCCCAAGCTCTCCTGTCGACTGCTTCATCGATCATAGGCACATAAAAAATACCAGAAAGGAGACTCGTTCCCGGAAAAAAAAGTTAGCCACTGGGCATCCATACATGAACATTACTGTACAAAATATATGAACATAGTTGTTTGATAAATCAGTTTTATCGCTCTTTATACACGGAAAAAATGTTGGGCAAGCGGCTGCACTATCGCATGTTCATGCAACGCCACCGCACGTTCGGTGCGGCGGCATTGCGATACGCGAGAGGGCAGGTCCTCCGCATGTCGGGCGAGCTAGTCGCCTACGTTTGCGGGAGCGCTGCTGCACCGAAAAAAAGAACGGAGTCGCCCCGAATTGATTACTTTCTCGGAGAGGCATATTATCGGTGACACCGTTCTCTTTTTTCGGTGCAGCAGCGCTCCCGCAAACGTAGGCGACTAGCTCGCCCGACATGCGGAGGACTTGCCCTCTCGCATAATCGCAATGCCACCGCACCGAACTTGGTCGCGCAACGCTCCGTGCTTTCGGGTGTGCGGCCGTAGCTGTTGGGCATGCGGCTCACCCGACATTTTTTCCGTGTACCTAACAAACGTTGTTATTCATAAATTATACTATAAATTATTTGAAACAATTGAGAAACTAGAATCAAACACAACGCGACTGAAGGATCAAACATATTAATAACAACATCTGTAGTTGTTCATAACAAAAATAAAAGAAGCTTGTTTTTACTACCATAAAAGAAAATGACGATGTCTTATTTGGGAAAATCTATAACTAATAATTTAGTTTCTCAAAAATATTAACAATTGAAGAAAAAAAAGTTTGAAAAAAGCAAAAGTCCGGTTTTCATTAGTTTGAAATTTTTTTACTACACATTAATGAATTATAGACTTTTAACTATGAGTTAGTACTGAATTAGGAATGATTGAAGGAATTTAAAAATTTATGTCATTATCCTCTTTTACATGGAATGCCCCATTAACGTTACGAACTTCAACCTCATACTGTATAAGTCAAAATTGAGTTCTATTTAATAAATCATTTATGTTTGTCACAGTCGACAATTGAAATGAATGTGTTTTGTAACATTTCCAAAATCATTCATATTAACGCGGTCATGAGGCCGAGCGCCCGCGCGCCATCTCTTGTATTCCTGGGGAACCCTCTCGCAAGCCTTGGGTCCCCAAGCGCTTAAAACCTTTCTCGCAAGTGAAGTAACTGCGTGACGGCAATAGGAGCCGTGAGCATTTAGATTCAAATCAGAGAGAAAGAGAACGTAGTACTACTTTTTACATTAGGCCAGCCTGTGTTGTTTCGTCCTCACGGCCTGTTCTGATATTTAAAGGAATCTTTTGGCGTTTACTAATTTTGATCTCTTTCAATTAGCTACAGTTCAAACCAACGAGCAGCAAGCTTTGGTCGTTTCGTCCGCCAGGCTTGTCCGATCTGAGGTTCTTTAAATTTTACGTTCATTTCGTTATACATAACTTTACATATTTTTCATCTCTTAATTTTCGTTTAAGGGGGTATTCTACTCTACAAATTTGAAAAAATCAAAAAAATTTTTTTTTCATAATCCGATAGTTTAGATATTCAAAAATATCCTCCTGAAAGAATTTTTCAAAATTCAAATTATTTCCGAAGTTATAGCGGTTTTAGTGTCGTGGCAACGAGACCGGTTGAGCGGACGACTGTAACAATAGGCGACGGAGGCCCAGGCTACCTGAGTATGAATAGCTCTCTCCCCTTCTTTCTATAATACTTCCAGTATACTACATCGATGATTTGAAGGTCATTGTAACGTAAGGCCCAATGTATGAAGCTGGGATGGCTGATTAAGAGAATGTAAGTAATACATACTATTTTATCAATTACGCTGCCTGAAACTTAACGTAAAACTTTAAACGCGTTTTTCTCGAAACAACTTTTTTCGATGCAGTGTCCACAATATCTCAAGTTCTAATTAACCGATTTAATTGAAATTTAGCATGAATATTCTTTCAATATCTTTTTATCGTATGAACTGACAAAAAATGAAAATTTTAATTTGTAATATTTTTAAAAGATTTGATAAAGTTGAAAAATTGGTGAAAAAAACGTCCTTTAATTTCAGTAGCCGCCATTTTATGAAAAAAAAATTTTTTTTCAGTTTTGCCGCTTCTTACGATAACGACATTCGTACTAATTAAGAATTCACCATTGTTTTATTTTTCAGATGACCATAAGGGTAGAAATTATGGATACGAGGACGCGGCCTTTTTTTTTCCCCCTCTACTTCAAAGACACATAACTCAAAGAAAATTTTTTTTTTTTTTTTGAAATTTATTTTGTGTAATCTTTAAATATAAATAAACAAATGATAAAAAAATGGACGGTAAAAATATCAATTGCTTTTTTTTTATCAATCGCGTAAAAACGCTCGAAATTCGGGCCTCTAGAGTAGAATACCCCCTTAAACACGTATAAAGTTGCAATTATATATCT
Organism: Rhogogaster chlorosoma; assembly: GCA_944452935.1. NCBI lineage: Eukaryota > Metazoa > Arthropoda > Insecta > Hymenoptera > Tenthredinidae > Rhogogaster > Rhogogaster chlorosoma. Next base: position 12,625,925 of record OX101798.1, on the reverse strand, counting down.
CTCTCTCTCTCTCCGAGCTTCACAGCTAAAATATAAAATGGTCATTCGCCTAAACGAAGTTTATAAGAATTTAGAGTCACTGTGTTATAAAGAATTGCATCTAAAATATAAAACGGTCATTCGCCTAAACGAAGTTCATAAGAATTTAGAGTCACTACATTATAAAGAATCGCATTCAAAATATAAAACGATCATTCGCCAAAGCGAAGTTTGTAAAGTTCGTCCTCGAAGATTCCCAGGTTTAACGGCATTAGAATATAAGTCTACCTTTAAACGTACCAATCTTGACTAATCATTTCCATACTTATATTCACCATTTCCTTATTAATAAATATTAATTTTAATCAAGTTATCATTCTTTTATCAAATCCAATTCCTCTCCTGGTCAACGAAGTTTGAAATAGAGAAGTTATTCATAGGCCCAGGGATTCATTATCCAATCGACCCAAGAGAAGGAGAATCAGCTCTCACAAAGATAAAAAACAAATAACATCACAGTTTGTCTTTTACTGAATGTTCCTTCCCTTGCCTGAATTCCGAATGTATTTTTTGTGACGATCACACTATACCTAATACCGGATAACCCTGCTGAAATTGAATGAGCAATTCTTCTCAATTCTTGTACTTGCAAAAAGTAGTGAAATCTCACAAAAAACATCGGAAGATGTAAAAAAAGCCGCCAAGTACCCAAACGAAAATCACAATTGGTTGATAAGCAAAACGTTTCGCAAGTCTTTGTCGTGAAATCAAGGAAAAAGCCAAGCACCGAACGTACCCCTGCGATCTCTCAGCAAGTCTACGTCGTGAAGTCGGAGTTTCGTGTGAGGATATCGAAACATCATTCCAAGAGCTACGTACTTGGCGGGCACATTCGGTTACTTAGAGCTATACGGACAATCCAGCTTCGTTCTACGCAAAAATTGAGTTTTCAATGCGACAGCAATTGAATACACTAAAAAACTAGTTACTTCAACCAATAACTGTATCAGAAAATGCTTCTACGGGCACTTCATCATGTGTATGACTTTACAGACGTAAACACCTTGTATAATAAATAAAAATCCTGGTCGTTCCACTGTCATTCAATTATCAGATCGGACTCGGAATTCTGAAATCACGTACCTCACTATGGAGCCAATGAGCAATATACTACGGTAAGTTCTTTCATGTGATAGATGACATACCGTAGAGCTTGAGTAGATAATATTCATTATGGAGGACTGAACTTATTCACTTGCAAAACTATGGAATTATCGAGAAAACTCTACTTTACTATTCCGGTATGAAACCTAAAACTTGCAGCTACGGATATACGTGTATGCTATAAGTAGCATAAAGGATGACAGTTTGATATAATGTTGAATATAAAATTCAGTTGCTGATCGTCTTGGTGTACCTATACTAATGTCATACAATCTTGCTCACAATGCATGCGTATCCCTGCTAAAAATTTCGTATAGAGAGGGATATAATCGCAGAAAATGCTATAGAATCTGGTAGCTCGCGTATCCGTTTCCATCCATTTCCATCTGTTTCTTTAGCGTTTTCTGCACATTCTATCAGTCTATATACGGAATTTTTATCAATCTGCAGGTGCACGAGCGTATACACGTAGTGGGAAGGATCAATTTCACTACCGGAAACCCATCCTTGTAACAGTTCGGCCCCACTTGAGTGCAAATATATTTTGTTGCTCATTCGCTTGTGAGGCATAATCATTCGCAACTACACACTAGTGCCAGAAGATTAGCGCGTGCGAGTTTACGGAATTGCTGCAGCGGGGGCGCCTTCAGGCGCCCGCGCGCAAGCACTTCCGTAAACTCGCACGCGCTAATCTTTCGACTGCCACGACAAAGTCGTCCCACAAGATCGGAAGATGCATTTTAAATAAGTGTGTATAAGACCAATGTTATCTGCAAATTAGACATTACTCCGAGACATCCATCAGCCACCAAGGAAAACAGTTGGAAAACAAATGGTTCGCAAACTACGATAAAATACTATCAATCCAAAGCGAAAACAACAAGCACAAAAAAAAAAACCGAATGTGCCCGCCAAGTACGTAGCTCTTGGAATGATGTTTCGATATCCTCACACGAAACTCCGACTTCACGACGTAGACTTGCTGAGAGATCGCAGGGGTACGTTCGGTGCTTGGCTTTTTCCTTGATTTCACGACAAAGACTTGCGAAACGTTTTGCTTATCAAGCAATTGTGATTTTCGTTTGGGTACTTGGCGGCTTTTTTTACATCTTCCGATGTTTTTTGTGAGATCTCTATTACGCGGGGACACTGGTGACGGCCTACCGGCTCGGAGATCGGTTTGATTCGATCCCAAATCTTTAATTGAGCCTCGTGGCTTTTAGCAAGACAACATGGCGGAAGGCCGTTGCCGGATTCAAACGAGTCAAAGGCCAACTGAGCTATCGCTTACCGTGTGCCAGCCACCTGATGGATTTTCCTCCTGAACTGGAGAAAACCCTCTATAGTCCCCTCGTGGGTCTCAAAAATCCGAAATTATCCCTCGTAGGGTCTCACACACTCTACTGTTCCTCGTGGAACCTCACACAATTTAATCACACTTGACTCGAACTCTAGACTAAAATATCTCGCCAAAGGACACGTGTGTCCTCTACGCTAGACTACGGCGGAGTGTCTTCCCTCGTGCCGGGCGTTAACGCCCTCGTTAGCCGATGGATCGCTAAAATCGCCTAACACCTAGCGGCGTATTATAGTGCCGCGCGAAAAATCAAAATTTTGACAGCCGGGAATATTCGAACAGTCGAAAAGTCCTCGTCGTAGGACCACGGTTCGCGGGCTCTCGGGGGTGGCGGGAATCTCATCCACCACCGGATTCCCTCGTTGCCGAGTGCCCTTGGCACTCCCCCGTGTCCTTGGTCGTAGGTGAGGAGACTTCCGTCGTTATGCGTTTTCTCCCAGCGTCGTTGCATTCGTAATCTTCGTGTCAACCCGCCGGGTAATTCCCCGACTCAGTTTTCGATCAAGCGTCAGTCATAGGCAAGCTCCACCATACGTTTGGCCGTGCCTCCCACATATCAGAGAAAAAGTGAAAAAAAAAACAAAAGAATAAGAACTAAATCCAAAAATCCAATGTCGGTCACGGTCGCCTCTCGGAGTAAAATTTAGCCTCGGGGCTGCCCTAACTCAGTCATACCGCATCCCAGGCACTCGTCATACCCTTAACCAAGGTCGTCTAAGGGAAAGAGAGTGTATTGTAACATGCAATGTTACAATATATTCATAAACGATACATTGCAAGGTAACATTCAGTTACAGTCAACAATAAGGCACACTCCAGTCTTTCGTCCGTTTATTGCAGGATGAACAGTCTGCAATGCATAGATGAAAAATCGGAATGTACCGTGTTGATGCCTAACACTACCTAACACCACTGACTTATCATATTAAACATATGCCAATAAAATATCATTTTATTTCTTACCCGACGTCGTTCTTTTTTTTTGACAGAACCTTTATTGTTAATTTATAATGAATATTGTTTATTTAAAGTTGATATTCCCAATTTTCGGAATGTGAAGAAAAATAAAAAAGGAAAAAGTTTCTATGAAGAAAAAAAAAATAAAAAATCACGCGACGAGACTCGAACTAGCGATCCAGCGATTACCATACTCGAACTCTACCGTCTGCGCTACGCCTTTCGTTGAAACAAGCGTCGTATCTAGTGAATATAAGGTCGAGTACAAAACTTGAAAGTCGACTATCTCGGAAAATTCTAAATATTGCATCGAACTGCTTTGGGAAATTCTTATTCAAGGTCCCAAGTACACGTACCAGTAGATAAACAATGCCGGTTCTGGACACAGATTCCTACCCCGACATGTTACCGACCTACTTAGCCGAGACGCAAACCCCTTCTGTGACGTCATCGAATGTTCTAGAAGGTTCTGCGTTGTTTTTCGGACACGTCACGGACCTTCGACGTCACAGAAGGTCGAAGTTGTTGTTCCGATAAGGCGCGGGAATTCCAGGAATTGTTTTTGCATTCCGTTTCCCAGGAATTGTTTTTGCATCCCGTTTCGAGATATCATCTTACGGAACTATGACGCGAGACTGATTTACGCGGTACTTTCTCCGGAAGGTTGTACGTCGTCGTCGATTTGACCAGACCTAAGACGCGGGAATTCCAGGAATTGTTTTTGCATCCCGTTTCGAGATATCATCTTTCGGATCTATGACGCGAGACTGATCTACGCGGTACTTTCTCCGGAAGGTTCTACGTCGTCGTCGATTTGACCAGACCTAAGACGCGGGAATTCCAGGAATTGTTTTTGCATCCCGTTTTCGAGATATCATCTTTCGGAACTATGACGCGAGGATTAATCTACGCGATACTTTCTCCGGAAGGTTGTACGTCGTCGTCGATTTGACCAGACCTAAGACGCGGGAATTCCAGGAAATGTTTTTGCATCTCGTTTTCGAGATATCATCTTTCGGAACTATGACGCGAGACCGACCTACGCTGTACTGTCTCTCTGATTCGAGACGTCATCGTTCGCGATCAGAACTGATCTACGCAGTGTTCACCCCCCCCCCCCCCCCCCCCCGACCCGAGACGAACGCAGAACCGATCTGGGCCCTGCTGATGACGTCACCCACCTCGACTCAAAATGGCGTCACACACCCTTGAGTTGACGGCACACACCCTGACAGCACACACCCTTAATTTGACGGCACACACCCTTCAATGACGGCACACACCCTCAAATTGACGGCACACACCCTTAATATGACGTCACACTCTCTTAATATGACATCACACACCCGTGATACGACGTCAGACTCTCGAACCTTCGATGATGACGTCACGCTCGGGCCTCAGACCTCTGGAACTTTCGATGATGACCTCACTCGGTTCCCTGTCTTCTTGGAATTTTCCGGACAAACATTTCTTGGAATCGGCACCCTTTGTAATTTGAGAAATTTGTTATTTGATACCCTGCGATTCGTACAGGCAGATTTCTCGATAACTTATGGTTCTTGGAAAACAAACAGTGCCTGGAATGTCCTTTCATGCGCAGCACTTTAAGATTCTGGAAGTATCTATTATATCGAATAAACCTTATGTTGGAGAAACAACCCTCAAGACCAGTAGAGGGGTGAACGATTATAAAAGCTGCGAATTTGCGCTGAAGAATCGCATTCTCTCAAATGAGTCTTGAACGTTTGTTGAAATTAGTCAACTGTGAGCATTTCTGAAAATTACATCCCGGAAAAATAAATCGTTACAATGGAGACGATATTAGATGTGCAAGGCTTTGAACACCCCATCAACGAATTCGTGTTAAAAGAACTCTGTGCAATTACCATTCAAACGGATGAAACAGGCTTGCAAGGTTTAGCACGCATTCTTTTTAAACCACCGTGTGCTTGGAAAATATTATCTGTCAAATGAAGAGCTGTCAATGCTTGGTTGACGCGGAATCATCATGGAATACCATGGAATGCTGGCAATATGTCTTACGATAAGGTGCAGGAAGTTGTGCAAAAAGTTGTCGAGCATGCAAGTTATATCTACGTCAAGGGAAAGGAGAAGAAAAAGTGGATCGAAAAAATCATTAGCGACGAATCGAAGCATGTGATCGATGTAGAAGAATTGGGATGTCCAAGTCTTCGATGGCTCGTTGACTATGAAGTGATGCATTGGCATGGAGACTGTCACGGGAACCTCCCAAGATATCAGTGCGCCTTTGAAAACGTGCAGCGTTTGAAAACTTGGTATTTAAAGGAGTGTAAGCCATCTCTTTTTAGAGCATTATACACAGCCATTCAAGTACGAGATTGGAAACAAATGAAGGCGGAGGACATCGCCTATCTGCCTAAAGATTTCATTCTCATTTACGGGTCGAACGTCATCGATGAGGTGTGGGACAAACTATCCGAGGCTATGAAGAAGAACAAAGACATCGCAGGCTGTCGGAGATGTCGGATACATTATGAATCGCAGGGTGACCAATTTGATGGACCTACTCCTATGATCAGAGACTGTCCACAATGTCAAACACACTTATAGACTCGGAACCTCTTCTGGAAGCTTCGGGTAAACAAACAGTTCCTGTTCAGCACCATGTGAGAATTTGATATCCCTGTGCGAAGAACATGCAGATGCAAGTCCATATTCTTTGATAACTATTGATTCGTGGAATATCCTTCATGACGATTCTCGGAATTTCTAGAACCATCCGACACCCTGTGACAACTTCATTCAATCAGACCAAATTACTTTGAAATGCAAAACTATGATTAGCCTCGTGATTCTCAGAAAAATAGTTCTTGGAACATCCTCCAACTCTGGAAATTAGTGGAGGGGTTGTCAGCTATAAAAGAGCGAAAAATGTAGGGTTGAACATCAATCCACAATGGTTCCTTAAATAAATCGGATCTCTCGACGTGAATTGCGAATACGAATTGTGTTATTACTGAAAAACATTGACGAAGTGAAGCATTTCATTGAAACCAGATCACGTCTGAATCGTATTACGAAAAAGCTCGAAAACATACACTTAGACCAAAGTAAATCGGTGGAAGAAAAATTAACGTAAAAGCTCTAACGTGAAAAAAGATTCAGTATAATGGACCTCACGAAAATCAACAAGATTGCTCGACTGGAGGAATATCTACCGAATAAGAAGATGAGCGACTTGGAAGTATTCAAAGATTATCAAATCACTAGTTTGCGGAAAGTGAAAACCAAATTTGGAGATAGGATAACAGCTGATGTAGAAGATACCTTTTCAATATTTCTACCGGCTCGCATGGCAAGAGTCCTGAACGACGATGGTGATCTTTTCCAAAAAATGGAGCAGGCTGCTGATGAGAATCGATTACAGATGCGCTATCTAGGAGGCCAGTACAACCAAATTGAGTTCAACTGTGTGTAAACCTTTAATTACATTATTCTCAGTATCATTAAATTCACTAGTAAATAAGCTGATTATTTGTGAATCTTGATGTAAGTTTCACGTATCAATGTATGTACACTTATCAATATATGTTTGTAAGCTTCATCATGAGAATATGATTCGATAAAAGAAATTATTAGAAAACTATGTGCCGATTATTTGAAGAGTAAGTTAAGCACTACCTCAAAAGATATAATAACCATACATTTATATGAAGACTAATAAACTTATTCAAAGATAATCAATTATTTATAGATATGTTGAGGTATAGGATTTTGGTTGGGATAGAGGTATATAATAAGTTAGGATAAAATTGAAGGTGTAATTTTTATTATATATATATAACTTTTATTTTTTGACGTACATATTCAATATATATAACTTTTGTTATGTACGTATTCAATAAGTTTTTATTTTTTTGATGTACGTTTTTTGATGAATATCCTACCAGCGACGAACATTGACGAATGGTTTGAAGAGAATGTGACGGCAAAATTACCGGTCAAGATTGAAGACTTCCAGGAAAAGGACTCAGGCTGGTCGATAATTGAAATTATAAATATGGCTGTGAATAACGGAGAGGTATATCCACTTACATACAGTTACCGAAGTATATACGAGATAAGAAGGCAGTGGTAGATATTGCGAACGACGACCCGTATTGTTTTCTCTGGTCAGTCACAGCAGCTCTTTTTCCAGCAGGTAATCATGTGAATAGAACGAGTTCTTATCCGCATTTCAGCTCAGTGCTCAGATACGCTGGTTTGAATTTTCCCATGAGTCTGAACGAAGTTTCAAAATTTGTAAAATTGAATGGTTTAGCGATTAATGTGTACGGTATACACGAACATGAAATAGTACCGGTTTATTTGAGTCGAGCGAAATCTGATAAGCCTACCGTACATCTCCTCACGTTAGAAACTAACATTGAAATAGATGATGATATCAATACAATATGTCACTTTGCATGGATTAAAAATTTATCTCGTCTGTTGAGTTCACAAATTTCAAAGCATGACCATCGCAGTTGGTTATGTGATAGATGCTTGAGTCATTTTCAAACCGAAAATTGTTTAACAAGACACAGAATTGATTGTACGAATCTGAATAAATGTAAAGTAAGATTACCGGACGAAAAGGATAGAATCTTGGAATTCAAAAACTTTAAACACTAAGAGAATGTTCCGTTTTGTATTTACGCTGATCTCGAATGTCTCTTACAATCAGTTGATGACACATCCGAGTCCAAGAATAGAAGGGTGTATGAAAAACATGTCCCGCATAGTATCGCATACTATTTACACTGTACCTTCAACGATTCGATTTCCATGTTGAGAATGAACCGTGGAAAGGATTGCATAGAATGGTTCGTAAACGAGCTGAAGCGATTGGCTCAAGCTTTGGAACCTTATTTCAAGTGTGTCGTACCCATGGAATCCTTGAGTCACGATCAGAAACAAGAATTTTATTCAGCTAAGATTTGTCATATTTGTGAAAAACCCTTTACACCTCAGGACTCGAAGCATCGAGATCATTGTCATTTTACAGGAAAATATCTCGGCGCAGCGCATCAAGGTTGCAATTTAAATTATAAAGATTCACACATTATTCCGGTGGTCTTTCATAATTTATTAGGTTACCACTCACACTTCTTGATCAAAACTTTGGCAGTAGCTTTCGAACGTTCGATCAGTCTCTTACCGGTCAACAAAGATGGATATATATCCTTTACAAAAAGTGTGAAGGGAACATCTACAAAATTCAGATTTATCGATTCGTTCAGATTCATGCCGAGCAGTCTAGAAAAATTAGCGTCTTGTCTAGATGACGAGCAAAAATTAATCACGCGTAAGCATTGTACGAGCGTCGAGGAATTTCAATTACTGTCGAGGAAGGGTGTTTTCCCCTACGAATATGTAAACAGTTGGGATAGACTGGAGGACACAAAATTACCTTCCAAAGAAGAATTTTATTCAAAATTAAATGATGTAGGTGTTTCGGAGGATGATTATTTACATGCTTGTAATGTTTGGCAAACTTTTCATATCGAGACTTTGGGTCAATACTCAGACTTGTATTTACAAACGGACGTGCTTCTTTTAGCAGATATTTTCAAAATTTCAGACGTAATTGTTGGTCCACGTACAGTTTAGATCCGCTACACTATTATGCGGCGCCGGGCCTCTCGTTTGACGCGATGCTCAAGTGCACGAGTGTGGAACTCGAGCTGCTTATCGACGTTGATATGTTGATGTTTATAGAAAAAGGCATTCGCGACGGTGTAGCTCAATGCTCGAACAGATACGCTGAAGCCAACAACAGATATATAGGGGCAGTATTCGATCCGAATCGAGACGAATCATACCTTATGTAATTCGATGTTAATAATCTGTATGGTGCAGCTATGAGTCATTTCCTACCGTATAGTTCCTTCGAGTGGTTATCGAATTTCGAACAATTTGATGTTTTAAATGTCTCGAACGAACCTCCATAGGTTACATACTTGAGGTAGATTTAGACTATCCGCGAGAACTTCAGGACGCTCACAAAGATTTACCGTTGTGTCCAGAACATTACATCCCACCTCTTTCAAAATGTAATAAATCTAAATTAACAACTACCCTTTTCTCAAAACAACAATACGTCATACACTATAAAGTTTTGAAGCAGTGTTTGAGCTTAGGTATGAAGTTAACGAAAATCCATCGGGTATTAAAATTCATACAATCGCCGTGGCTTAAAGAATATATCAACTTGAATACTGAACTGCGGAAAAAGTCTGATAATGATTTTGAAAAGAATTTTTACAAACTTATGAACAACGCCGTTTTCAGAAAAACTATGGAAAACGTTAGAAAACATAGAGACGTGAGGCTGGTTACGAAGTGGGATGGGAGATACAGTGCGAGAGCGCTTATCGCGAAGCCAAATTTTCATAGCTGTACTACATTTGGTGAAGATATGGCGATAATTGAATTAAATCGTACTAAAATTGAATTCGATAAACCTATTTACGCAGGATTTTCGATCATGGATCTTGCTAAAACCTATATTTATGATTTTCATTATAATTACATAAAAAAAAAACAGATTTGGAAACCGAGCTAAACTGATGTATACCGACACGGATAGCCTTATATATCACTTTACCGTACCCGATATATATTGTAACTTGTGGGGATATGCTTCACTAGCTGAAAGCTAGTGAAGTTATCAAAGTTCGCGTGAATTCTTTGTCACGGGTAATGATTTGGAGCTCCTCCTGGGAAAAGTTGAAAAAACCCTTTGTTGACCCTAATTGCAGACTCGGATAGATTTTACTCTACCAGAGCTGCCTCCCTACAGACTTGGGATATGCTAGACTCACAGACTAGGATAGCAATTATAGCTCTATCGTAGCTGCCTTGAGTCTAACTCACCGAAGCTGCCTGTTACAGACTTGGGTCGTAGTACTCAGACTAGGGTGCCGATTATAGCTACACCGTAGCTGCCTGTACTACGCCGAAGCTGCCTTCTAGCTAAAACGATTTTAATCCTGAAAAGTTTGAATTATTAGATTAATTGCAAACGTGAAAACAAAAATAAGAAAAATGGTTATGAATGATCAAATTCCTCATTTTGAGGAATTTGAGAATTTAATTATTCATCATGGCGCTCTTAAGAGCTGAACAAAAAAATAAAAAATTACAAAACATAAAATAAAAATGTTGACTCGAATTTTAACAAAAAAAAACAAAATTATAAATTATAAGAGCAAAATTATAAAACTTAAATCGTGTCCTAATGTCAATGCTGGTTTCGTCTAATGTTTCTTTCTTTGGCTTTTGTGTTTTTCTTTATTTCTTTTGTTTTTCTAAATTTTCTAAATTGAATTTTCTGTCGTACAAACTGCTATTTTAGCTAGTTGTCGATTTTGATTGAATTTACTTGTACAAAGGCCGCTTTGGCACGATGCAAGATTTGAAATTTGATTGTGTTAAATTGTGATTTTGAATTGATTTGAAGTTAATATTTTAATGATTGGAATTGGATCTCACTGCCGCTCTGGCAAGTGAGTCCTGAATATCTAGTGAGTCGGTTGGGCGCTTTGCCTCAAATCCGCTGATCTACGTTGGTCAGCACGCTCTTATATAGCGAAAATGACGTCACAGTGGTCAAGTGGGGAGCTTCAGGTGGTGGTCGCCTGGTGACTGCGTGAATGTGTGTGCGTTCGTGTTTCATGTACGTGTTCGGCTGTGTGGCATAGCCGAACACGTTACAATATGAACTTATTAAACGTGATTTGGATCGATTCGACACTTCCGACTATCCTCCAGAAAATGTTTACAAGATGCCGCTGGGTAACAAAAAAGTATTGGGATTAATGAAAGACAAGAATAATGGGAAGATAATGACTGAGTTTGTAGGCTTGAGAGTTAAATTATATTCTTTCAAGGTTTTAGGTGAAAATAGAGAGACGAAACGAGCTAAAGGAATCAAGGGATCTACGTTAAAAACTATAACTTTCAACGATTACATGGAATGTGCCTTGAAGCATCAGAATTTGGTTAAGAGTCAGAATTTAATTCAAAGCAAGAATCATCAGGTTCATACGCTGATCCAAAGGAAGTTGGCGTTGAGCTGGAACGACGACAAGAGGATCATATTTCTTGATACGACAGACACGCTTCCGTGGGGTTACAATAAGACTGTGTAGAATGAAACAAACGCACTTGTGAAACATTGTTTCTTTATTAATAAACCTTACAAGTCAGACTTGTTCATCCAACTATTGTGTGTATTATTGAAACCCAACCATTTCACAAATAACTTGTTTCCACGTCTCTTGAGCACTTTTTCCACGAGGAGAAGATGTCGGGGTTCTTCACCTTCAGAAGCTCCTGTTCGTAGAAACCACCTGCTATGGGTTGATCTCGATAGTCTTTAAGCTTGTACGTTACTGGATCGGTATTTGTCACCTGGATTATCGTGAATATTTCAGTTGTCCAATTCGGCGTATACCCTTTCTCAAAAACATTTTTATATTTGCTGATTCGAACTTTGTCGCCAACTTTAAACTTTGGCGGCTTGGCAGGTCTCGCTCGAACTTTTTGGTACACACTTTGTAATAATGTCTCTTCATTTCTAGAGGTCACGGCTTTTGGTTTGATTCGAATAGTCCGATGTTTGGAGTTGTTGTAAGCCGAAACCAAGTCAGATAAAATGTCTATCCACTTGTGATTTCCTTGCAGACTGAACCGCATCCACATTTTGTTTTTCAGTGTACGATTAAAGCGTTTGCAGATCGATGCCTTCAAGTTAGTGAATGTTGAGTATAGCTTAATATTATCCCTTCGTGTGTACACTGGGTCTTTTAAGGAACAGTCGAAATTTGAATTTGTCGTTTCTTTCCACTCTTTCGACTATTCTTGAATTTTTATTAACAACGGGTTTAAACTTTTGACTTTAACAACTTCTGGGCCATATAGTAGACACTTCAAGAAGTAACTTAGAATTTTTTCAAATTTTTTCAAAGCATGGAAAACTCCAAAAACTCGACTGTTCCCTAAAAGACCCGGTGTTCACACCGCGTAGCGAAAAATAGAGTGTACACACGAAGGGTTATATCGTTGCATAAGAGAATGGAAATTCGAGTTCCAAAATTCTCCACCTCTGTCAACGTGCAAGTTCTTGGGGCTACGTCCCTGTACAAGTACAGATTCCATAGCACTTGCCGTATCTTTACCCGTCTTACTCTTCATTGGCACGACCCAAGCGTACTTGGAGAATATATATCGATAACGGTGAGCATGTATTTGTAGCCTCTGTTTACTCCTGCGTAAGATGTCATGTCGACGAGATCCGCTTGCCAGGTTTTATCCGAACCGCGAACATCTACACGACGACGTTATAGTTCTTTCGAGCTGGCTTATGCAGCTCCGTCACGAGTGCTAGCTTTTTCTCGTTCATTTTCCAACACTGTTAGTCTGGTGTCCAACTCGTAAATGATATTGGCGGTGCGGGTCGACAATTCTTGACCTGCTTCGATATCAGCACCTAGGTTCCGCAGAGCATCCGTTATGCGAGAGTCCAAGGCATGTATCATCGAAAGAATTTCGGTTCTCACACCAACGATTTCTCGTTGCATGAGATTCAAAGTAACAGCATCATTTTGCTGTACAGAATTGGCAACGTTGCACAGTCTCTTATTGTCTATATCGTAATGTCCGTCAACGGTGAATTTAAATCCAACACCGGGAGGACCACGGCTGCCTGCGGCTGCGCTCTTCTCCAATTGCCGTCCAAACACATCAACGCTCATCTTGAAAATGACGGTGAAAACAATGGGTGTTGATTAATAAATGATACCAGCTTCACGTAATTCTTCGATTATTGATACGATTTCATTGGAGTGGCTCCTCGAGTTCCCAGCTGCTTGGGAAGCTAGAAGCAAACGCAGCCGGTCTACCAGCTCATTGGGATCATCCCAGTCCATCCCCGTCCGCGGGAGCGGAATGTAGAACGTTTGCGCAATGAATTTTGTAAACTTGGGGTTGTTCACGTCCTGAGCAGGTTGATCACTTTTATACCATTTTCGATGTGTATTTGTTGCAAATACGATTTGTTTATAATTTCGGATATCGTCCGAACTCACATAGGTCTCATCGGGTATCTTTTTGAATAATAATTCGAACAAGCCTTTGGTCTTCGTAAAGCGCATATCACCTACACGAATAAAGTCATTTTCAAAGCTTATCGGTGAGTCACCTATCATTAGCTTCTCGTGAGCGAGTTTACAGACGCCGAAAACATCATCTAGAGCACTTTTCCTATTCTCATCTTGTAACATTTCAAGATACTCGTCAGTAATCCCATCCATCGGTTGTAAAGTCTCGTTCGCTTCCTCATCCGCTGTTTGAAAGGAATCACTATCATCATCTCTGCGAGGCTCATGTTCGATCGGTTCGTGTTTGATCGGTTCTTCTTTGACGGGCTTAGCAACCGTTTGAGAAACTTCCACCAATTGTTGCAGCGGTGTAGTGACGGGTTTAAAAACATTGCTCATAGCTTGTTCGGCGGTCTCCCTACCCGACTTTAACATTCTATGCTGTAACGTTCCGGGCTATTCCGGCAATTTAAAAATATAGGAATAGACCGCCGTTCTGTGAGTTCTTTGCTCAAATATTATATTTTTGAGATTTTATGAGTTTTGGGCACTTTGTAACTAGGTTGGAGGGGAAAAGTTGGTTCTGCCACAAAAAGCCTCCTTTCTAGATTTTTCTATCTAATTACGGACTCGGAGTTAACAAAGCCGTTTTGCGTGGACTCGACAGATTGCTCTGTAAAGCCACATCCCTATGTCAAAGCCGATGTTTTCACATAAGCCTGACTCCTGCGCTATCTTTTCTAACTATTCCCTGCACTCAGATCCGGGGTTATGCACCCAAGACTGTATAACCAGACTCGGAAGATTGCTCTTCAAAGCTGTTCCCTGAAATTATACTATCTCGGCTTTATGTTGTGTGCAAGAGTTTTTTATAATGGAAATGAGCGACGGAAATGTCGGACAAAGATAGAGTAGCGATTTGAATTTAGTGAAATCAAAACGTTTTAATCAAAGGATTGTTTGATTCTGGATTTTACAAAATAAAATAACAAAAATCGTTCTTACTCCCAGTTCCTTATTTCTACCTTAATTTTACTGGCTCTTTTCTGTCCTATTTGTTCGATCTTTTGTTTTAGTTCTAATTTGGAGTGCAAGTTCTATTTGTCGATAAATGCCTCGAATTTTCGATATTCTATTCTCAAATATGCAGCAATAGAATTTAAGAAGTGAAATTGAATTAATAGCTTCTTTAGCGTATCTTTCTTTAATTTTAATTTGATTCTCCTGATTCTAAGTTATTCTAATGATTGAGTCGACCGGCTCTACAGCTCGCGTCGCTCTTTAATTCGTTGTGAGTCGACTACTCGCTCTCTGCGTAGTATCGCTGGTGAGGCTTGTCCTCACTAGCTTTTATACTCGTCGTCGCCTCCTTTGCCGACGCGAGCGCGTCATTTGACGTCATAGCTGGTTGGTGGGGTGATCACGTGGTTGGTCGATCACGAGATCGTACTTTGTTACCGGCCGACTAGCCGATACGTTACAATGCTTACGTCAAATCGCTGCACTGGCTTTAGCGATATGACGCAAGACTTCTTTTTTCTCGCGAATGCCTTGCATGTTGACGCAGCTGTAACTGAAACGTTACTGATCCCACTTCTCATTTATTTCTGTTTTATGCTCACGAAACAGTCAAACCCTTTCCTATATCTACCCTCATTTATATCACTGTCCTTGTCTATTACAACGAATCCATATTTATCGTTGTTCCAACACGCAGAGCACAAGTCCTTGAACTGCGCGTAAGTCATATCGGCATTCACATGATCGTCGTATACATGCTTCAAGTTCATTTCATCTTGCTTGAATAGTACCAAAAGGTTGGTATTATCACGTACGAGATGCTTGGGAATGCGAGCATAGGTCTGACAGAGATAGAAGCAATCGACGTGCTTATGTCTTCCCATGCAAAAGAAAGCTCTGATGTTCTCCTGCTTCTCACACGTCACATCATCGAAGACGATTATCGAATTGGGTAGGGCATCGTCCGGCATAACTACTTGTTCATGCTCGTCAAATGGAAAGTACTCAACGTCATCCACTCCCTCGAGTAATTGTTGCAGAAACTTGTACTTGGGTTGATTCAATGATTTCGAGTAGATATAAACGTTCTCGAATCTCAGCCCGTTGGGGTGTGTTATTAGGGTGAGCAGCGCATTGGTTTTGCCGCAATTTGACGGACCGCAAAATACTGCACGCACGCTGTTTGGTAGCAAATCACCGTGCCGTTTTTCAGTTGCAACATTCTCCTGCACGAATTTATCGAAATTCGTCACAGGTAACTTGACAGGCTGCTTCTCGAATCTCATCTCGACTCTGACTAACGGCAAACGGTATAAATAGTGTTTTTATAAAGATGATTTCTCAGTCAAAGCGCAGCTATGATCGTGCACAAAGCTAAGACGACCAGTCGTAAACGTCGTGGGAAAGGTTTGGTCAACAGAATCATTAACAGTCTTCCTGTAGAGTTACATCTGCCTGGTTATCAATACTGCGGACCTGGCACCAAACTAGCAAAAAGACTCGCGCGCGGTGTTCCCGGTATCAATCCCCTTGACGCAGCCTGCAAAGAACACGATATCGCCTATTCGCAGAATCGAGAAAATCTTGAAGCTAGAAGTGCGGCAGATAAGATATTGGCCGAGAAAGCTTGGAGACGGGTTTTAGCTTCAGACGCAAATATTGGTGAAAAAACAGCCGCTTGGGCTGTGACGAACGCAATGAAAGCGAAAACCAAGCTTGGCATGGGAATCAGGAAACCGTTGGTATTGAGAAAGGTTATCGATGCAGCTAAACAGTCTATGGTTCCCGGTCAAACGGCACGAATTGCTATCAAGTCTGCGTTAAAGAGTGCACGCGGAGCTGTTAGGAAAGCAGGTGGTAAGCATCATGTACGTTCTCCACGAATTCTGCCACTACCGTCCAAAGTCGGAGGGTTCTTACCCTTCCTCATACCTCTATTCGCTGGATTGAGTGCTACCGGTGCGTTGGCTGGTGGTGCAGCAAGTATTGCAAAAGCGGTGAATGAGGCAAGTTCCGCCAAGAGGCACCTGGAAGAGAGTCAACGTCACAACAGGACTATGGAAGCTATCGCTTTAGGAAAAGGACTTTACTTGAAACCGTACAAGAAGGGTTTAGGTCTACACCTGAAACCGCACTCAAAAAACTAAAAGTGACGCTACCCCAACGAGCTCTGACTGACACGGACCTGTTGAAGTACGCAACGATCTTGAAAATTCCACATTTCCGCGGCGTATTTATGCGGAACGACTTGCCCAGGAACGGACCGCGTAAGCGTGAATCAGCGATCGTCAATTTAGATGATAAAGATGGTCCCGGCACACATTGGGTCGCGTACCGAAAGATCGGTAACGAAGTAGTTTACTTTGACAGTTTCGGAAATCTTCGACCACCGTCGGACCTCGTCAAGTACCTTGGTGTTGGTAGCGTCAAATATAACCATGAGAGATATCAAGACTACGATACGTTTAACTGTGGACACCTATGTCTTAATTTTCTGTGTAGACTATATAAACATGCAACATGACCCTTCAACATCAGTTCGCTGTCATGGATGATTCGTTCACGTTAACCGTATCGGGGAGCTCTTCTGTCCTCGAGACTCAATACTTTCCTCCGATTGAACTTTCCCCTCACAAGAATTACTGTCTAGGCCTCGTTGAATTGTTAACCTTCAATTCGATTCCTAATATAGATATCGGACACAATAAGATTTATGCAGGCGATGAAGTAGTTACTATACCCAGCGGTAGCTATGAAATAGAGGATATAGAAAGCTACGTACAGGGTGTGTTAATGAATAAAGGTATCAACATTGACATCAAACCCAACAACAATACACTATGTAGCGAAATCAAATGTAGTCACCCGGTAAATTTTATGCCTACCGATTCTATAGGAAGTATATTAGGTTTCACGCCACGTATTCTACAGGCTGATAAAGTTCACAAGTCCGATCTTCCTGTAACCATTATCAAAGTGAACGCACTGCGAGTCGAGTGCAACATTACAACAGGTGCCTACGTCAACGAGCACAAAGTACACACGATTCACGAGTTTTTCCCTGTCGTTCCACCCGGATATAAGATCATTGAAGTACCGTCTCACGTCATTTACCTCCCAGTCACCGTAAGGACTATAGATCACATCCAACTTCGTATAGTCGATCAAGACGGAAATTTGGTCAATTTTCGTGGAGAGATTATAACTGTGAGATTGCATATCAAGACTCAATAATGGGAATAGTTTATAACAGAAGTGGTTATAATGCTACAATAGCATGCCCCAAGCACGTCAACCGTTACTCAAAGAACTGACACCTCAGAACGTGCTGCTTCTAAAAAGCTTAGGTCTCCAGGTTACGCGAAAAAAGTAAATCGTTGTTTTCTTTGCATCTGTATCATCTGTTGTATACCATGGAGGAGGAAATCTTAAACATTCAAACGCCTGTAGTCTTTGACGAGTCTATCGCACACTACGAGGTTCATACACACAAGCCTTACGCCTCATCAAGTTTCAATAACAGTGATGAGATTCGTATCGCTGTTCAACACCAAGACCTGTGCGTGTTACCAAACCAGAGTTCGTTGCATGTGTATGGAAAGATAGTGAAGGCTGATGGAACTCCGTCGACTACCACAAGTCTGGTCAACAACGGTGTTTGCCACTTGTTTGAAGAAGCACGATATGAAATAAATGCTATTGAGATCGACAGAAGCAAAAACGTAGGTCTCACGAGTCTCATGAAAGGTTACCCTTCCCTGAGACCTGGACAAAATTGGATGATGGAAAATGCTGGTTGGCTCAATGTGAACGCAAGCCATGTAGATGTCGACGGTAACTTTGATGTGTGCATACCACTGAAGATCATACTAGGATTCGCTGAAGACTATCGCAAGATCATCGTCAACGCTAAACACGAATTGATCTTGACCCGTTCGAAGACCGATGCGAACGCGGTTTTGCAAACTCAAGATGAAGAATTCAAAATTCTGATCGATAAAGTCGAATGGTTGTTACCGTATGTTAAGCTTTCGGACCAGCGAAAAGTACAGCTGTTAAATTTCATCGAGAAAGATGCACCAATCCCTATGAGTTTCTGCAGTTGGGAATTGTACGAGTATCCTCTACTTCCTACCACCTCGAAACACGTTTGGACGGTAAAAACATCGACTCAGCTGGAGAAACCTCGATACGTTATATTAGGTTTCCAAACAGGTCGGAAGAATAAGTTGACTAAAAATGCCAGCCAATTCGATCACTGTAATATCTCCGATGTTAAGCTTTTCTTGAATTCTCAATGCTATCCCTATGGAAATCTGAATCTCGATATGAGTCACAATCAGTATGCTATGCTATACGAGATGTACGCAAACTTTCGAACCTCTTATTACGGCAAGGAAACTGAACCGTTGCTGAAAAAGAGCGAATTTCTACAGTATGCTCCCTTGTTCGTCATCGACTGCTCGAAACAAAACGAGTCGCTCAAGTTTGGACCAGTAGACGTTCGTCTTGAGTTTGAAGCGAAAAATAACTTTCCTGCCGAAACATCAGCATACTGCTTGATCTTACACGATCGAGTAGTTGAATACAACCCCATAAGTGGTGGGGTGAGGAAATTGGTATAAAACCCTATTCAACCTATCTGTAATTTCACTATCATTAAAAACTCTGAATCATGTGATTCGGCTAATGAAACACTTGTATCGAATATTTATGTGTTCTTATTCATTAGTCATTACCATATACAACATATAGATGTAGTAGCGACTATTGTTGATAAAACACGACTCCGTCTTGCGTCTCTCTCTGCACAGAATTCGAGATTATTTCCTGGAACGGCATCGAAAGTTCGAGAGGTCTGAAGCCCGAGCGTGACGTCATCATCGAAGGTTCGAGAGTCTGACGTCGTATCAAGGGTGTGTGACGTCATATTAAGAGAGTGTGACGTCATATTAAGGGTGTGTGCCGTCAATTTGAGGGTGTGTGCCGTCATTGAAGGGTGTGTGCCGTCAAATTAAGGGTGTGTGCTGTCAGGGTGTGTGCCGTCAACTCAAGGGTGTGTGACGCCATTTTGAGTCGAGGTGGGTGACGTCATCAGCAGGGCCCAGATCGGTTCTGCGTTCGTCTCGGGTCGGGGGGGGGGGGGGGGGGTGAACACTGCGTAGATCAGTTCTGATCGCGAACGATGACGTCTCGAATCAGAGAGAAAGTACCGCGTAGGTCGGTCTCGCGTCATAGTTCCGAAAGATGATATCTCGAAAACGGGATGCAAAAACAATTCCTGGAATTCCCGCGTCTTAGGTCTGGTCAAATCGACGACGACGTACAACCTTCCGGAGAAAGTACCGCGTCAATCAGTCTCGCGTCATAGTTCCGTAAGATGATATCTCGAAACGGGATGCAAAAACAATTCCTGGGAAACGGAATGCAAAAACAATTCCTGGAATTCCCGCGCCTTATCGGAACAACAACTTCGACCTTCTGTGACGTCGAAGGTCCGTGACGTGTCCGAAAAACAACGCAGAACCTTCTAGAACATTCGATGACGTCACAGAAGGGGTTTGCGTCTCGGCTAAGTAGGTCGGTAACATGTCGGGGTAGGAATCTATATCCAGAACCGGCATTGTTTATCTACTGCTGCATCATTTGGATTTGACTGGCGACTCAATAATATTTATTACGGAGGTTTTCAAGCTCACGAATTTGTTCGTTGTCGGGATCAAGAATGACGAGTTCATCGTGGTGTTCTTCATACACGTAAAACAAAACTGTCAATCTTTCCAGGCGAAGTTTTGTATTAATATCATTAATTTCAGCTTGATTGAGTCCACTGAGTATTGAATTTAATTGTTCTTCAAGACTTATGCCTTTTTGTATGATCAGAGCGATTCTCTTTAAATCTCGACTCATTTTGAATTAAGAAAAGAAATTATGATATTGGAAGCAAATGAACACAAAACGTGAAACAGCACAATATTGAAGATATTAGATTTTCTCCAAACCGTGATAATTCGTAAATTATTTTGATGACACGTTAATCGTGTAAATGACAGTCTTTTTTTTTTTATTAGAATAAAAAATGAGTTTCCAAATAACAATCACTTATCTTTCTTCTTGAGCGTTTTTATCCGTGTTGAGTGCAGCTGATGGAGACTGAGCGGGTGTCGTTCTTCAGATAAAATTTCGGTCAAATCCGTTGGAGAAGTCAAATCGTATCTCACAAAAAACATCGGAAGATGTAAAAAAAGCCGCCAAGTACCCAAACGAAAATCACAATTGCTTGATAAGCAAAACGTTTCGCAAGTCTTTGTCGTGAAATCAAGGAAAAAGCCAAGCACCGAACGTACCCCTGCGATCTCTCAGCAAGTCTACGTCGTGAAGTCGGAGTTTCGTGTGAGGATATCGAAACATCATTCCAAGAGCTACGTACTTGGCGGGCACATTCGGTTTTTTTTTTTTTGTGCTTGTTGTTTTCGCTTTGGATTGATAGTATTTTATCGTAGTTTGCAAACCATTTGTTTTCCAACTGTTTTCCTCGGTGGCTGATGGATGTCTCGGAGTAATGTCTAATTTGCAGATAACATTGGTCTTATACACACTTATTTAAAATGCATCTTCCGATCTTGTGGGACGACTTTGTCGTGGCAGTCGAAAGATTAGCGCGTGCGAGTTTACGGAAGTGCTTGCGCGCGGGCGCCTGAAGGCGCCCCCGCTGCAGCAATTCCGTAAACTCGCACGCGCTAATCTTCTGGCACTAGTGTGTAGTCGCGAATGATTATGCCTCACAAGCGAATGAGCAACAAAATATATTTGCACTCAAGTGGGGCCGAACTGTTACAAGGATGGGTTTTCGGTATCGAAATTGATCGTTCCCACTACGTGTATACGCTCGTGCACCTGCAGATTGATGAAAATTCCGTATATAGACTGATAGAATGTGCAGAAAACGCTAAATAAACATATGGAAATGGATGGAAACGGATACGCGAGCTACCCGATTCTATAGCATTTTCTGCGATTATATCCCTCTCTATACGAAATTTTTAGCAGGGATACGCATGCATTGTGAGCAAGATTGTATGACATTAGTATAGGTACACCAAGACGATCAGCAACTGAATTTTATATTCAACATTATATCAAACTGTCATCCTTTATGCTACTTATAGCATACACGTATATCCGTAGCTGCAAGTTTTAGGTTTCATACCGGAATAGTAAAGTAGAGTTTTCTCGATAATTCCATAGTTTTGCAAGTGAATAAGTTCAGTTCTCCATAATGAATATTATCTACTCAAGCTCTACGGTATGTCATCTATCACATGAAAGAACTTACCGTAGTATATTGCTCATTGGCTCCATAGTGAGGTACGTGATTTCAGAATTCCGAGTCCGATCTGATAATTGAATGACAGTGGAACGACCAGGATTTTTATTTATTATACAAGGTGTTTACGTCTGTAAAGTCATACACATGATGAAGTGCCCGTAGAAGCATTTTCTGATACAGTTATTGGTTGAAGTAACTAGTTTTTTAGTGTATTCAATTGCTGTCGCATTGAAAACTCAATTTTTGCGTAGAACGAAGCTGGATTGTCCGTATAGCTCTAAGTAACCGAATGTGCCCGCCAAGTACGTAGCTCTTGGAATGATGTTTCGATATCCTCACACGAAACTCCGACTTCACGACGTAGACTTGCTGAGAGATCGCAGGGGTACGTTCGGTGCTTGGCTTTTTCCTTGATTTCACGACAAAGACTTGCGAAACGTTTTGCTTATCAAGCAATTGTGATTTTCGTTTGGGTACTTGGCGGCTTTTTTTACATCTTCCGATGTTTTTTGTGAGATTTCACTACTTTTTGCAAGTACGAGAATTGAGAAGAATTGCTCATTTAATTTCAGCAGGGTTATACGGTATTAGGTATAGTGTGATCGTCACAAAAAATACATTCGGAATTCAGGCAAGGGAAGGAACATTCAGTAAAAGACAAACTGTGATGTTATTTGTTTTTTGTCTTTGTGAGAGCTGATTCTCCTTCTCTTGGGTCGATTGGATAATGAATCCCTGGGCCTATGAATAACTTCTCTATTTCAAACTTTGTTGACGAGGAGAGGAATTGGATTTGATAAAAGAATGATAACTTGATTAAAATTAATATTTATTAATAAGGAAATGGTGAATATAAGTATGGAAATGATTAGTCATGATTGGTACGTTTAAAGGTAGACTTATATTCTAATGCCGTTAAACCTAGGAATCTTCGAGGAAGAACTTTACAAGCTTCGCTTTGGCGAATGATCGTTTTATATTTTAGATGCAATTCTTTATAACATAGTGACTCTAAATTTTTATGAACTTCGTTTAGGCGAATGACCGTTTTAAATTTTAGCTGTGAAGCTCGGAGAGAGAAAGAGATATATAAATGCAAATTTATACGTGTTTAAACGAAAAATAAAGAGATGGAAATATGTGAAGTTATATATATCGAAATGAACGTAAAATTTAAAGAACCTCAGATCGGACAAAGCCTGGAGGACGGAAACGACCAATGCTTGCTGCTCGTTGGTTTGAGCTGTAGCTTATTGAATGAGAACAAAATTAGTATACGCCACAAAATCCTTTATATATCAAGACAAGCCGTGAGGACGAAACGACACAGGCTAGCTTGATACAAAAAGAAGCACTAACTTCTCTTTCTCTCGGATTGCAATCTGAATACTTACGGCTCCTATTGCCGTCACGCAGTTTTTTCACTTGCGAGAAAGGTTTTAAGCGCTTGGGGACCCAAGGCTTGCGAGAGGGTTCCCCAGGAATACAAGAGATGGCGCGCGGGCGCTCGGCCTTATGACCGCGTTAATATGAATGATTTTGGAAATGTTACAAAACACATTCATTTCAATTGTCGACTGTGACAAACATAAATGATTTATTAAATAGAACTCAATTTTGACTCATACAGTATGAGGTTGAAGTTCGTAACGTTAATGGGGCATTCCATGTAAAAGAGGATAATGACATAAATTTTTGAATTCTTTCAAATATTCCTAATTTAGTACTAACTCATAGTTAAAAGTCTATATTTCATTAATGTGTAGTAAAAAAATTTCAAACTAATGAAAACCGGACTTTTGCTTTTTTTCAAACGTTTTTTTTTTTTCAATTGTTAATATTTTTGAGAAACTAAATTATTGGTTATAGATTTTCCCAAATAAGACATCGTCATTTTCTTTTATGGTAGTAAAAACAAGCTTCTTTTATTTTTGTTATAAGCAACTAAAGTTCATTGAGATGTTGTTATTAATATGTTTGATTCTTCATTTGTGTTGTGTTTGATTCTAGTTTCTTAATTATTTTAAATAATTTATAGTAAAATTTATGAATAACAACGTTTGTTAGGTGTAAAAAGCCATAAAACTGATTTATCAAAGAATTATGTTCATATATTTTGTACTTGTCCCACCAGTCACAATTAAAAAATTTCTTTAATTGTTTCTACATAGGCTATTGTAACACTTATATTTGTTTTACGTAGGAATTTAAAAGTTAAGTAAAAGAAAAATAAACATCAAAGAACAGTATAAATGTGTATATTTATTTCGTCCTTATCAAAAGACAATTAGCATTTGTTAACAAGTGATTTAGATTTGCAACAAACCAGTGATATGAACAATAGGTCATAAAAATGTAGACACAGGTCTCGAAGAGTTAAAAAAATACCACTGATTATAATAATTTATATGAGTTCGATTTACATTAGTTGGCAATAGCCTTCAAGTCTTGATTATTTAACAATATATGAGGCGTGAGGACAGCACAAGGACAGCACAGTTGAAATTATAATTAAAATATCTTCTTCAGAGCTATTATTTAAAAGTGAAAATGATACTAAAAGTTTACTCAGTCAATTTATTTGGCTTTCGCCATGTCTGTGAATACACTTATATTTTCGATGTTACTGCTTTGACAACTTATCGTCCCATGGAGATCTTGTCAAATTATAATCGTCAAATAGATATCGAAGTAAGCACGAGATATTGGTGAAATATAGAGAATTAAAATAATAAGTTACACACGTTACAAGTAAATGAAATATAATATGAGAAGAAATGTTAGACACGACTGATCGGGTCGAGCGCTCGTAGCCAAGAGAGCTATCCCTCACTTCTCTCGTCGCTTCACCTAGCTGATGCTTGGCTTGGTGACTACTTGAGTCGTAAGCATAGGGCGCTTAAATTTGAATATAGGTTTTTCGTTACACTATCAATCTAATATTTGATAAAAACGAAAGCATATAGAATAGATTTTATATTAAGAAACACATCTCACTCGAAAGTAAAGTGGCCAAACTGAAATTCGTCTTCAAGTACACCGTGGTCAGAGAGGGGGATTTTTTGGTGTCCCACCAGTCAGGTTTATTAAAGTTATAATTCCAAAGAACTCATAATAAAGTATTCGGTTATTTCTTAAAAGGGATGTTGTACATCAGTTATTTACCTATGTTTCAAGATACATTTTACAATTATATAAGTATATATATATATATATATATAATATATACATATAATATATGAGTAGTTCTCACGAATTTGCGAAAATCGTGTCCATACTCAGTTTTGTATATTATTACCGTTGTATTGTAAACTTTGTATTTTTTCACGAAAACTATACTACTGGAGCTGCTCGTGCCATAGGTCACTTAGGTGTTTTAATCTCACAATAACAAATGGCAGGTAACCGAATACTTCAAATATCATTCCCTCATCGTGTCCCAAACTACAATATTTGAATAATATTATATCATTAATTTATTGTGTTCTATAAATTTGACTAGTTTTGGCCATTACTAATGTTAAAAATAGTGCATTTAACAGTACATACCATTTTCATAAGGTACTGAGTAAGAAATGATTGGAAAATTTAATTTTTATCTGGGTCCCAAAAAGAAAACTCATTCCCTCACTCTTTACTGAAACCTGGATTGTACATTTCAATCGGATCCTAGGTTGCCGCGCTTATAAATTTTTTGCAGTTGGCAGCATTGTCAATGAAGCCATACTCTCATTGTTGCAAGGCTCGAAGAGATGTGTTGTTGTCAACCGGTTTTTAATTAATTATTTAAATGTTACATTTTTATGTCTCATTCCCTCACACCATCTGAGTATGAGGTAATTATTTCATTAGTAATTGTCATTATGCTGTTTCACATGTTTTGAGGGGTAGAAATTTTGCCTCGAATCGTAATTCGATTTGAAGTTAATGTTTGACTAGATTTTGTACGTTATGGTCGATTTTATCATTCCCTCACTATCATTCCCTCACTTCATTCTATTAATGAAAATTCTATTAATTCGAAAAAGGCGGGGACCACATAGTCAGCTGAGGTAAGTTACTTGTGTACTACATATTGAATATATAAAATTTTCAATTATCATAAATTATATTCTTATTATTACATGAAGTCATTTTTCGCAAATTCGTGAGAACTACTCATATATATTGCAACTTTTCGGGTTATTTAATAAATTAAATAATGCGATAATGAGCGAGAGTCAAGGCGTGGTTGTTGCATTAAATTTAGTTTGAGTTGTTCTAGGCGGCGATACGTTAAAATTCTATGCGTTAAACAAGCTAACTAGCTTTCTGACTTGTTACGCCACGAAGGGGGTAAAAAGCAGATGATTTTACAGACAAGTTCTGTTCCCTGACAGCAATAGATCAGGAAATCTATGCTGTTTACCGAAATTAAGAATGTTCCGAGTGACAAACACGAATCTATTCGATTAGTGAAGACACCAGTGCACCTGAATTCGGTTTCCTATCCTTTTAAATTTCGTCAACACAAGGAAATAATAATACGCTGAAGTTGAGAGCGTTCTGAGTGTCAAACACGAATCTTGTTGATTAGTGAAGGCACCAGTGCGCCTAACTCAGCTGTTTAGACTGTCAAATAAATATCCAAGTTTTATCCACTTATTCTATTTATTCAACAAAATCGATATCGTTTTGCGGTAAAGAAGTTATACAAAAATAATACAAAAATAATACAAAAATAAAAGTCTAATTCTACGTTTTAATTCTAGTTTTGCTACTCTAAGTTTTCTTATGATTTTATCCCGACAGGCGATAATTTTCTAAGTTCGAATATTTGAAATCTATCCCGACAGGCGATAATTTCTGAGTTCAGATTTTGATGCCGCTTTTGCGATATTCTATGTTATAAATTTGCGAGATCCCGACAGGCGATACTCTAAGTTTTGCGAAAATTAAGCTAATATAAACAGAGTCAAGTGTCCCGACAGGCGACAAATGCTATGATTTTACGTGATTTCGAGTCAAGTGTCCCGACAGGCGACAAATGCTGATCTACCTGGTCAGCTGTGCCATATTTATACCTAAATCTGACGTCACGCTGGCTATCGTCGGTCGCGTAAGATGGTGCGCGCGCCGCTTCTTCCTCGGAGCTAGCCTGATATGTTACAATATATATATAGTATATATATATTATACATATACGTATATATATATATTTCACTATAGAATGTCTCTAATGCAACTGAATATTCGCCAAAAAATTTTCAAATTCAAGGCTTGAACGTTTCAAATGAATCAAGAACGGTACTTAATCTCTTAAATTGTGTGAAACATGTTTATCTCGCATATTTTGCAATCCTAATAAGATTTGAATCACGAAATATTCCATTTCTTCAACGATTATTCTGTTACGTTAATGTTACGAACTGCAATCTCATTATACAGTTTCAACTTAAATTTAGCACTTAATCAGTCACTTTTCAGCCATAGCTTGGAGGTCAGTGTTGCCTGACGCAGTAACAGGCTCATTTGTGTTCTGCAACGTTGATTGTTCGGAGCTCGCACGCTTGTCTACTGCAATCCAATTCAGGTCTCTGTGAAAATCATACAAATCGATAAACGATTAATCATCTCGTAGAAATGTCACAGTAATTACTAAAATATATTCCATGTTACTGTGGTGAAATTGAGCTGGGAAACATCGACTCGTATAACATACCTTCTGATATGTGATATCCAGATCGATACTTTCGTATCGTTTCGTAGCCATAGCTTGGAGGACAGTGTTGCTTGACGCAGTAACAGGCTCATTTGTGTTCTGCAACGTTGATTGTTCGGAGCTCGTACGCTTGTCTACTGCAATCCAATTCAGGTCTCTGTGAAAATCATCCAAATCGATAAACGATTAATCATCTCGTAGAAATGTCACAGTAATTACTAAAATATATTCCATGTTACTGTGGTGAAATTAAGCTGGGAAACATCGACTCGTATATGTGTATATATATGTACTCGTATACCTTCTGATATGTGATATTCAGATCGATACTTTCGTATCGTTTCGTAGCCATAGCTTGGAGGACAGTGTTGCTTGACGCAGTAACAGGCTCATTTGTGTTCTGCAACGTTGATTGTTCGGAGCTCGCACGCTTGTCTACTGCAATCCAATTCAGGTCTCTGTGAAAATCATACAAATCGATAAACGATTAATCATCTCATAGAAATGTCACAGTAATTACTAAAATATATTCCATGTTACTGTTGTGAAATTGAGCTGGGAAACATCGACTCGTATATGTGTATATATATTGTGACGTTGCATTTTGCAACCGTCACAGTAAACACCCCAAACGGGCAACGACGTGAAGACAGACAGCTCCAGGAAGTATGCCGAAATCAGGTCGTAGTTTATTTAATTATATTTAGCTCTCTCTCATCATTATTATTACCGTCTTTCTGATTATTTCTCCAATATTTTCAAATTCTTCGGAATTCTGGCTTATTGTTAATATTGTTTTCCCGCAACCTGTCTCATTCTCGTGTGAACATTTTTTATGTAAAATACGGAACTCGGAAGGGCTACGCCAGGACGTCGTGGGATGACCATCGACGCCGAAACGAAGCTCTTCCCGAGCAACGACAACGACTCTCCCGTCTGACTTCTGGCCGTGGATGCCGCAGGAGCGGTTGAATAAGGATGGCTCTAAGAGTCACTCTCCCGTTTCCCGACGACTATCCCGCCTGGCGCTGGACCACCATCGTCAACGACTTCCAGAAGTCTCGGCATCGGTTGAATAAAGCAAGGTGAAAACACCAAAGTAGCCGCACGCTTCCCGTTGCCGAGGACTTATCGAGCTGGACTACACCATCGACTATCTTGTGAGTCCCGAGGAAGAAGATGCAACCACGTGATGCAGACCTGTCTGTAAGTCTTCCACGTCATCAATGGGGAAGTCTGTATGCAGATCCGGGCATTGGGGCATCGACTTCCGCCAGCTCCTCTGGCTGGTCCGTTCTTCTCGTTAGAACGCAGTCAGGGTGCACTTCTTCCCGAGAACGTCAACAAGGAGTCCCGAGACGAACGTCAGAGTCAGTCAGGTGATACCGTCAGAGTCCCGTTACGTCACGATCCCGTTACCGATCGAAGCTGGACAAACTAGCCAAAGTGGACTGGACAACGCGTCCACAAACTCATTCCAGCCGGTAAAGGCAAATCTAAGATTTGGCGCCTTTATCCCGATGACGTAGTCTCGTTGCAAAACCAAAATCGTAACGCCATGAGGGGATCCCGACTCTATAAAATAGGCTGTAACGACGGACTCGGCCTACTTCTTCGCTCGTCTGTCTTCACGTCGACACCGAACAACAGTGTACCGTATTCCCGAGTTCCCGAGTTCCCGTTGCTAATTAGAGTCATTTTTCTTATAATTTAGAATCATTTCAGTAGAGTCAGTTTATCGTTTATTGTTAAGTATATCGTTCTGCGAACGAGAGTATCGTCTGTAAGGTAAGACCTCTTTTGTAACCACGAGGTAACTCCCGAATCCCGTTTAGCTTATATTTTATTGTATTATTGTGTGGCGCAGGCCACGAGCCTTGGGCTCGTAAGTCTTTGTGACTTCGTCCCGATCAAATTTATAGTATTTTTAGTAGTTAAAAACGGATTTCACGAGTTACCCGTGTAAGTGATTATTTGTGGGCTTTCTTTCCTTACTTAAAGCATGTGATAGATTTTCTTCTAGATACTATTAGCTCTCTATTTCTATTTCTATTTTCTGAATGTATTTTCTGGTAATATTTTCTGGTAACATTAGACCTAAAAAGGTAGCGATCGACCTGTAACCGGCAATTTTCTGAAGAAAGAGCGTAGAAGATAGCATTTGTTAAATTTGTTATTTAGTCTATAAGTTTTCTTAGAGTAAGGCCTTGAATATTTTGCTTGCCTAGATTATATCGCATTTTCCCGTATATTTTCTTTGATTGTATTTTCTATGATATTTCTTCTGTGAATATTTTTCTAATTCTTGATTGAGTGAAACTGTATCAATTCCCGTTATATCTGAGACACATTTAAAATGATTTGATATTGTTAGTTTATTGATTCCCGTAAAAATACGGTGTACCGTTCAATAGTTCCCGAATTAATTCCCGTAAGAGTACGGTGTATTGCTAATAATTTCTTTGGTAAATCATGGCAAATTAAAATAAACTGTTAAAATAAGTGAATATTAATTATCTTGTTTGATTAATTGGCAACCCACCCACTCTACCATCTAGTAATTGTATTCTGAGCTAATCGGCAAGTCCCGCCGTCAAATTATATAGTTTATATCATATTCTGTGACGTTGATACGTCTGGCGCCCAACTTCTGTCTTTTTAGTAGTTGCATTTATTTACTTGACGCCGAAGTGCACGGCTATCGGGTCCACCCTTGCCCTAAATCGAATAGCCGGTCGCAATATGTACTCGTATACCTTCTGATATGTGATATCCAGATCGATACTTTCGTATCGTTTCGTAGCCATAGCTTGGAGGACAGTGTTGCTTGACGCAGCAACAGGCTCATTTGTGTTCTGCAACGTTGATTGTACGGAGCTCGCGTGCTTGTCTACTGCAATCCAATGCAGGTCTCTGTGAAAATCATCCAAATCGATAAACGATTAATCATCTCGTAGAAATGTCACAGTAATTACTAAAATATATTCCATGTTACTGTGGTGAAATTGAGCTGGGAAACATCGACTCGTATAACATACCTTCTGATATGTGATATCCAGATCGATACTTTCGTATCGTTTCGTAGCCATAGCTTGGAGGACAGTGTTGCTTGACGCAGTAACAGGCTCATTTGTGTTCTGCAACGTTGATTGTTCGGAGCTCGCACTGGATCGCACTGTCTACTGCAATCCAATTCAGGTCGCTGTGAAAATCATACAAATCGGTAAACGATTAATCATCTCATAGAAATGTCACAGTAATTAGTAAAATACCCAGACAGCACTATGTCTTAGAGATGGCGAAAAGGTATCTTCACAAAGTCGCCTTTTCGGCAAGGCTAAAAGATGTCTAATAGATGTTTGAAGAAAGATGACGAGACGTGGTTGACTAAAAGATGTCCGTTCAAAGATATTGCATGGATATGACAATTATATAGTTGACTGAAAGTTGTCTATTCGCGAATGTCTTCCAGACTTGACGAAAAGTTGTCAGAAAGATGTCGTTTAAAAGATAAGTACAGCTGGCGCTATCAGCGGTGGATTGTTAACGTAATACAACGTAACGATAGTAACGTAATACATCGCTGCTTGTTTATTCGAAAGACATATGGTGTTTCGTGTGCGCTGGTGATTTTCCCGAGTGAAATAAAAGGTAAGTTCTATGATTATAATTAAATAAACATGTTGAAACAATTTCCGATTCTTATTCAACATCCGTTATGGTGATAGCGGGTTTAATAGTATCAATTTATTTATTTTCCGAACGAAGAACATATATTTTTGTTTTTATCATACCTACGATATGATATCCATTATAAGTATACATAACCTGATTTTATTCATTCAAAACTGATCTTTTTTCTGCAATCTAATTTATTTTACCCTGAATCGTTATTATTTTTCAGGAACCATATTACAGGCTCATAGTACCTCCACTCAATGTGCTTTAGCACACACCTTTAACGAGTGACATCGGCGAGCAGGAGATAGGCACCGTTACCATCTCAAAGCAGGACGAGCTACCTAATATATTTTTTTAAACAGATTCTCTTATACTACATATCTTAAAGTGATCTTAAAATAAATAATATATTATAACTCTTATCGTTCAATTGTGTTTTTTTGAATTCATGAAAAAAATAAAAATAAAAATACCTGCCGGAAAAATAAGACTAATCGCAAGAGAGGCGACGAAAGGACATCCAAATTTTGTCGTCTATCAGCCATAACTAAAAGTCATCTTATAGCCATAATGGAAAGATATCTTTTCGTCAAGGCTATGAGTCGTACGAAAGTGGAGCATATGACGTCTTTTCGTCATATTTTAGTTGACTTAACGCCATCGCTAAAAGATGACTCTGCCGAAAGTCCGACAACTTTTGGACATCTTTTAGTCAACATTGTGCTGTCTGGGTATATTCCATGTTACTGTGGTGAAAGTGAGCTGGGAAACATCGATTCGTATAACATACCTTCTGATATGTGATATCCAGATTGATACTTTCGTTCGCTCTGTGGTGTGAGATTCCGAAGAATTGTGGAGATTGTACAGCCTTGAAGTAACAGTAGGCTGATGTTTGGTTTTGAAACACAGGCCATTCTGAGCTTGCGTGCGTGTCTGTCTGTGGCCATGTAATAAATTCCAGTGAATGATGATTGACTAGGTTCATGTATGGTAAGGAGCTGAATGTGGTGTCGAGTGACGTATTGTTCGGTAGAGTAATGGCGATTGTGATCTTTGCAGGCTCAACTGTAATCCTGAAATATTGGCCCTTCAACGCAGGCACGCCTGCAAATCATAAAAATGCACGGAATTAATACTTTGATGCTGCGGTGGTGTTTTCCTGGGCTTTCTTTGTGTTCTATTGATCAAGGTGACTTGTGAGCACCAATTTCGTAGCATACCTTTTGATACACGATCTTCCAATGTATTCATCCTATCGTGTTGAATAGCGGCTGTGCAAGTTTGGATGGTTATCACAATAGCTGTATTCCCATGCGACGTTTGGCCAGGGGGAAAATGGAGTGAGCGAACAGAAATGTTGAGTATAGATCGTGTGATTTATGGGTCTATCGAGACATTCAGGTTTTAGCGCTGTGAAGCTAATAGTCTGTCTTGAAATTGTAGCTCTTTGGAGTTTGTGTGCCTGTACCAGTTGCTTGTATCTTTTCCGGCTTCTGTAACAAACAGTCGATTATGCAATAATTATAATTACTAATCAGTTGGTAGGAACTCATCAGTTATGGGTTTTCAATTCTATGTTTCATTAATGGAGCGCTTTATAAAGTGTCTATTTTTATAGCATACCGTCAAGCGTGCGTCAGTGATATCAATTTTTGTAGCTGCTGTTTTATTAGTAAGCGAAGAAGGTTTCCGTTGATTCAACAGTGCATTGCGACCTTATAATGCATAGTGTAGCTATTTTGGACCTGTTTGTACATACCACGGTAGATCTTGGTTGGATTGAGATTAGAATTTAGCTAGCCAAGTTTTATCTGTCATGATTTCCAACGTGACTAATCAATCTATGTGCTCGAAGAATTTCTATCCTTACTGGTATATCTAGTTTCTGATTGCCGTATACATACATAATTATCCTACGACATTGTACAAAGTTCACAAAATAATGAAATTATTTCTGCGTCATAGTCCTTGAACAATAAATTTCTACAACCGAAGAACACAGAGGTATATGACATAATAGTGTCAATTATATTGGCCATAGTTGTTAATTGAGCATGAATAGATTATAGGACTAGATAATATGATTTGTGTATCACATGATTCATCAAGTGATAGCCGTGATAGTGATGAATAATCATGTATACTAATAATAACAGTTGGAGTTGTATGTGGACTGCAACTTATATGTGACGATAAAATTCTCATAGTGAACCTGATATTCTAGACTCTGATAGTGATAAAAGATGCAAAATCGATAATCATATACAATAGAAACAAAAGTTGGAGTTGTATATGGACTGCAGCGTATATCAAACGGTTATAGACTTCCAATCTCGATGCATGTAATTATAATGTGGTTATCAGTGATTCCGTATTGTATGTAACGCCATTATTATCCTATCAATTTGAATTCGAATAATTAAATATCATGTTGCATAATATCAAACAGTTGCTAGGTTGAAGAATAGAATTGAATTCGAGTTTCCAACACATTGAGATTGAAAAGCTATTGTAACAATGCTAATGAAATCAAAAAAATCTGTTTCATTCTATGAACAGATACAGACATTATTGATAGTCAATCTCTCTATACAATTCCACGTACGATTCTTCCATCCAGTGTTGGGACGGACTTAACGACTAATTCTTGAATACTACAATATTTTGATAGTCTCTCTATAGCTATACTATGTTTGATGTGAATACACATACTCGTCAGTATACATGGATGTAGTGTGTAGTGTACATTAGTGTAGGATGGAAGAATCGAAGTAGATAATATGGTCCATGATAATAGTTCAATCATTTTGAATAATACTGTATAATAAAATGCATAATCATGGAATAGTTATATTTGAACCAAACAAGTTATTGCATAACAATATATAATGGTTTATTAATAATTCATTATAATATTAGTAACAGTATCAACAGGTCGACGTGAATAATCACAGTTGATTGGCATATTACACCACCAAGGAACGACGTAGTTGGTATGGAATAGCTAGATTGAGTCAGTGATTGGATTTAGAGCGGAGGTTGTATCATACAGATACAGGCCAGTGTGTATGGTTTGAAGTGGTCGATCTAGTACTTATTGATTTATAGTGTATATAATGAGCTTGCAATATCTCATAAGTGCCTAGATGGTTAGAAACATTACAGTTAATTTCCCGGAAATTCAAAAGATGCTGCATAATTTCAAACTATTTTGAAGAATTCATGTCATTTAAATAATAATCTAATTGATAGCATATTTCAAGGTATCAAACGATTTAACTAGATTTCTAAAGATATTCAATGTTTCAACTCATTTCATAGACCACGCAAAGCAAAGAGCTTTTTCTGATTTTGTATGATTGTACACTTGCCTTCGGTTCGTGTTGCTAACTTACACTCGTCAGAAAAAGTTTCATCGCTCTCGTATCGTACTGTACTATTTTCAACTCATTGTGCGAAACTTGGTTTCTTATACCTGTTGGTAGTGTGCAAAGTGCCCGATTCACACACTTCCATATGTGAAAATAATTAGGTTCTCTTCGTTTTGAAATGATAATTTCTAAAATATTTTTCTTCTATTTAACTTTCTCAATTTGGTGTCAACTTGTGTTGACATGTAAAAATTTACTGACTGAATAATTGCGTTACCAATATCTCAAAGTAATTACATGTTATTTATAAATAGTGAAATTTAGGTGACAATTAATATAAAATAATTGTATCAAAATCAAATGAGCCTTGCTTTTCTGATATAACTTGTATATCTGAGATTTGCATTTCCATCGATACACTACGCAAAGGGATATATACAAGTCTAAATCTAAAACGAGTTTTTTTTTTTTTGTGTGTGATTTTCTCATTTCTTTAGTTTTGGAGACTAATAAAATTTTATGTCTTTAAAAATTTTGTTTTTAATCCTCCGCGGGGGCAGAGCCCCTGGACCCTGTCCACATCCTGCCTCTCGCACTTACATTGAAATTTATATACTATATTTCCCTATTTTCTAGAGTTCTTCACAGGTCGAAGATTTCGCACACTGAGTTTGGAAGAATAGTATACGACATGCGTGTGCATACTTGTATCGGTACTGTACTGTTAAAATACTTTTGATGATGAGCAATTTCAAATACATCAATCTGTTTGGTAATCAGTCTGCGTTGCTGATGCATACGTAGGTGAAGTTAATGGTTTGTAGGCTGGTAGAAGTTGGCTCATTTGAAGAAGATACGTAGATTCTTGTAACTATGGAGCAGCTGTGGGCTACCTCTGTTTAGGGACATCGTCTTGCAGAAATGTTATTTTCGTCTGGTCTAGTGGATTATTGATAGGATAGGAATGGTCCAGGCGACTGTAAAAGATATAAAATAACATAGAATTGAAACAGAGGTTTCAGTATATTACTACTCATTTTCGTAGCATCGTTATAATCTTGGAGCTACGAACTTTGGGCTACTTGTACCTTGGGATGCTGTTTTATCGAAGTGTTATGATTGTCTATCTCAAAAGATTGATAATTGGAACCTTCGTTATGGGATGTCGTTTGGTCAAAGTGTTATCTTTGTCTATTTCAATGGATTGATAAGACGATAGGAATGGTCTATGTGACTGCGAAAGATATACAATAATAAAGTATTGGAAAAAAGATTTCAGAATATTACTACCAATTGTCCTAGCATTCTTATCATTTTGGAGCTATGAGCTGTGGGTTACCTTCGCCTTGGGATGCTGTATTGCCGAAGTGTTATATTCGTCTGTCTCAAAGGATTGATAATTGGAACCTTTGTTTCGGTATGTGGTTTGGTGAGAGTGTTATGTTTGTCTATTTGAATAGATTGATAAGACGATCGGAATGGTCTAGGTGACTGTGAAAGATATAAAATAACAAAGAAATGAAGAAAAGCATTCAGAATATTACTACTAATTATCTCAGCATTGTTATCATTTTGAAGCTCTGAGCTTTGGGCTATCTTTAACTTGGGATGCTGTTTTGCCGAAGTGTTATGTTAGTCTGTCTCAAAGGATTGATAATTGGAACCTTCGTTATGAGATGTAGTTTAGTCAAAGTGCTATCTTTGTCTACTCCAATAGATTGATACGATGATAGGAATGGTCGAGGTGACTGTGAAACATACAAAATAACGTAGAATTGAATGCGAAGTTTCAGTACATTATTATTCATTTTTCTAGCATTGTTATCTTCTTAGAGCTATGGGTTTTGGGCTACCTTCAACTTGGGATTTGGCTTCGCCGAAATGGTCCGTTCATTTCAACACAGTAATAATCGGAACCTTGGTTTGGAAACATCGTTTAGTCAAAGTGTTATCTTCGTCTATTCCAATGGATTGATTATAGGAGAGGAATGGTCCAGGTGGCTGTAAAAGATATAAAATAACAGAATTAAATGAGAGGTTTGAGTATTTTATTACTCATTTTCCTAGCATTGTTATTACTTAGGAGCCTGTTTGAATGTCTATTTGAATAGATTGATAAGACGATCGGAATGGTCTAGGTGACTGTGAAAAAGATATAATATAACAAAGAAATGAAGAAAAGATTTCAGAATATTACTACTAATTATCCCAGCATTGTTATCATTTTGGAGCTCTGAACTTTGGGCTACCTTCAACTTAGGATGCTGTTATGCCGAAGTAGTTCGTCTGTTTCAACGGAGTAATAAACCGAACCTTGGTTTTGGGACGTCGTTTTGTCAAAGTATTATCTTCGTCTATTCCAATGGATTGATAATAGGATAGGAATGGACTAGATAACTGTAAGAGATAAAGAATAATATAAAATTACATGAGAGGTTTCAGTATATTACTACTAATTTTTCTAGCATTGTTATCACCTTCGAACTATGGGCTTTGGGCTACCTTTGTCTTGGGACGCTGTATTATTGAAGGGTTATATCCGTCTATCTCAACGGATTATCAATCAGAATCTTCGATTTGGCACGTCGTTTAGTCAAAATGTTCTGTTCGTCTACTCCAATAAATTGATAAAACAATAGAAATGGACCAGGTGACTGTAATAGATATTCAAAATAACAAAGAATTAAAGAAAAGATCTCAGAATATTATTACTAATTGTCCTAGCATTGTTATCATTTTGGATCTATGAGTTTTGCGCTACCTTCAACTTGGGATTTTGTTTTGCCGAAGTGGTTCGTTCATTTCAACGGAGTGATAATCAGAACCTTGGTTTTGGAACGTCGTTTAGTTGAAGTTCTATCTTCGTCTATTCCAATGGATTGATTATAGGATAGGAATGGTCCAGGTGACTGTGAAAGATATAAGATAACATAGAATTAAATGAGAGGCTTCAGTATATTACTACTAATTTTCCTAGCATTGTTATCATCTTGGAACTATGGGCTTTGAGCTACCTTTAACTTGGGACGCTGTATTATCGAATCGTTATGTTCGTCTATTTCAACGGAGTGATAATCGGAACCTTGGTATTGGGACATCGTTTCGTCAAAGTATTATCTTCGTCTATTCCAATCGATTGATAATAGGATAGGAATGGTTCAGGTGACTGAAAGATATAAAATAACATAGAATTAAATATGAGAGGTTTCAGTATATTACTACTAATTTTCCTAGCATTGTTATTACTTTGGAGCTATGGGCTGTGGGCTACCTTTGTCTTGGGACGCTGTTTCGCCGAAGTGTTATGTTCGTCTATCTCAACGGATTGATAATCGGAATCTTCGTTTCGGTATCTAGTTTCGTCAAAGTGTTATCTTCGCTTATTCCAATGGATCGATAATAGGATAGGAATGGTCCAGGTAACTATAAAAGATATAAAATAACGAGGAATTGAAGGAAAGAGCTCTTAATATTACTATTAGTTTTTTGAGCATGTGTCATCATAAGGGATTATTCTGGATCTTGAACGTTAAACATAGCGCCTAACGTTAATTTTCAGCGCTTGTGTTATCGTTGTCCGTCCCCATGAGTCCTCTGTCATCTTCGCTACCGCCTACATGCTTTGTTTCGGGTGGAAAATACAAGGTTGTTAAGCAACTGGAACGTTTATCATCGACAATCAACCATCGAACTCAGGCAAAACCTGACGCTGTTACGACGCTAACTAGCAAACGAAATCATGGCCTCGGCCTGAAACGAGTGGCTGGCGTTACCGCGCGTGCTAATGACTCTCGGCAGTAGTGCCTGATCCGTAGGTAGCGATATCATGGAGTCAGGATTTCCTCGCTTCCAATTGTTGATTGCCCAAATATATAGAGGTCTGCGGAGATGAACGGGTGTAGCAGGGAAGCGCAGGCGCTCAAAGTTAACGTCGGTGGTATGATAACGCCAAGAGATCCAGAATCGCACCTCAAGTGATGGTAGGAAACATACGATTCAATAGATAAGTAACGAGTCATGCATTTAGTGAAATTAAAGAGGCCGAGGCTGTTTTATACATCCATTATTGTGTGAACAAATGTATCAATCTAGTGAAAATCAATGTGCGTACATACCGTTTGATGTAAGTCATCCTAACCTCTTTTTCACTTGTTCCCGTTAGTAGTAGAATAATACATATCCTGTATATATATTTGAACCCAGCTCAGAGGATCCGTTCCGTGCAATTACAATTACAAGAGGCCATCATGCAGATGTCAATAATTATTCTTAATAACAGTCATCGGCATGAAACCTTGTCGTCGCACTATTTCACTCATAACCATAATTATGCACTGATTCACTGATATAAAACCACTACCACGACCGATAACACATTATATAAAATTATATAAGCTATATGCCCTCTAATAGCCCTATATAATATGATCATATGTAAAATTATTAATATTTTAATTGTCGATAGCCCCGCCTCACAGCCATGCGACGGCCATTTTGATTTCGTCTACCTATAGCTCACTTCGTAACTATATTATTACCTATCGATCGAGTGCGGATTCAGATTCAGGCCAAAATCAATAGGGGGCGAGAATTCGATGGCTTGTAACAACGTTTAAAAGTTCAAGTCGATCTGTGTCCTCGTTCGTTCGGAAATTCGCGGACAGTCTGCGAAAAAATTTTCGGGGGAAGAAAAAAAAGGTGTTTTTTCATCAACTTTAGTGACTAATAAGTCGAAAACCAGTCGACCTATTTCGACCAAATTTATACTGCAAAGTCGTGTGGTGGGGGAATATCTATTCTGAAAATTTGATCGAAAAATATTTACGCGTTCTGAAGTTATGACCTCGTGCTTACAGGTATAAAGAGTTCCTCCCAGTAAATATATTCCGGCTAGCGCTCGCCTGCCTAGGGGTACTTGGCGGCGATTCGCTGCCGCGAATCTTGATTTTTGATGGAAATAATGGTCAGCATTCTGACTCAACGAATCGCTATGGATTGCACTTACACTTTTATTGTTATTTGTATCGTGTTGTTATATTTTGTGTTGAAGATTCACACCTCACAGGAGGCACCAAATGTTTCGTCGTTATCGTTTAGATTTTATTATTTGATATGAAATCGATGAAATGATGTATTAATAGAAATAAAATGGAACAATAGAAGTTTGTTTGGGAAAAAGCCGTAAGGCACAAAAAACCCAGATTTATTGAACAATGAATAAAGGAATAAGAACAGGAATTGTAAATAAATATGAGGTGTGAATTACTTATATATGTCGAAGTGTGAGGATGTATCAGGAGGAGACAGGGCTCGGCTCCTAAGGACGGATTTTGTGAATCCGTCGCGTTTAAATAGCGAGGGTCAACCTCGGGCGTATGGATCGGTTGGCCAGACCGATCGCTTGCCGTTTAATGTCGTGGGTTCGTATTTTATGTATATTTTGATATTCCTTTTACAAAGATTCGATTTATAAGAAAAGATTCATTCGTACTTATTATCCATTTTTTTCTCTAGTCTCTCGATTGCTTCGAGTATTTTGGCAAATGGGTCTACAGCACCCCGTGACTGGCTACTTCCCGGATTATCATCGGCTGAAATCGGAAAGAAACTCGCGTCGCCTAAGCCCGAATCTCTTGATCGACCACCTGTCCCGCCGACACCGGAACTGGGTTGACCTGTCATACTAGCTTGTTCTCTGTCTGACATTTCGTTTTGCCCTCGACTCATAAACAACTCTGAAGTGACACCGAATCTGGTGGACAGTATTAGGTTTATTTATCTACTTTTTAATTTGAAATCAAGTGAAATTTTAACGTTAAATTCGAACTGAAATTGAAAACTTTGATATTTCTGACTCAAAATTGATATTTATTTTCCAAATGCTAAATCTACGTTGAAAAAGCCCCACGTTGGGCGCCAAATGTAACGTTTGCGGATTTGCCGAGCCTAGGGCTTTATGGAAATCCTTCGTTATTGTGAGTGTCTTTGTCTCGATAGAGTTTTGATAGATATTTGATGAAAGTCTGGACTTTTTCAACGGCAGGAAAAGGTGGGTTAGCCACAAAAAGCCACCTACGCTGCACAGAGTGCAGTTTCCTGTCTAAACTGCGGACTCAGACTTAACAAAGCCGCCTGTCGTGGACTCGGTAGATTTCTCTACAAAGCCACCGCTACACAGAGCCAGAGTTTTCACCCAAGCCTGTCGTCCTAAGTACTCTTTATCTTAATTTAAAACCCTGACCTCCAGATCCAAGGCTTGCGCCTAAGACTGTCCACCAGACTCGGAAGGTTTCCCAACAGAGCTGTCTCTATTCTAACCTGATACGGCTGTCGTGGCACAGAATGGTAGATGTTCGGGTTTCTGAAATGTCAGACAAAGAGCTGCTATTTTACTATGTTTATTTTAACAAAAAAATATCAAAAGTTGAAACAATGAAATGATAAAAGGTTCAACCAAATTTATTCATTTATGCGTTTCTTACATTCTATCCTATTCCTATCCTAACGGCTCAGTGCTAGATAGCTCTTTAAATTTATGTAATTATTTCTTTTCAAATGTAATGTTCACGTTACGTGAGTACAAAGCAGTTTTAGACAATGTCTCGATTCTATCAGGTTTGCTAACCTGGCAATCGCACAGCGTTAGGCTTTTAGTTTGTTTTATTCTGAGAAAAACTCTAAGTTCAAATTTGATTCTAAATTAGAAAATGAAGCTAAGTCATTAGTCTGAGAAGACCTCAAATCTAATGTGTCAAAGTGAGTCGATTGAGCTTTAGGCTACGTATCGCTGGTGATCCGTGGTTTCACCTGCTTATATTCTGTAACTCCCACCACGCTGTGACGTCACGCGTCTCGAATCTTCCGTGTGCTAGGTAGGCGTTGTCAATCCGGCTTGATCTGGTTATCTCTCCTTCTCTTTCTCTCTCATTAGACTAGCCGGTATGTTACAATATACCTCGCGTTGAATTAGATATACCATGATTTTCTAACAGAATTTGAGACATCATAGTCACTGAGGCG
This sequence comes from Rhogogaster chlorosoma, assembly GCA_944452935.1. Classification (NCBI taxonomy): domain Eukaryota; kingdom Metazoa; phylum Arthropoda; class Insecta; order Hymenoptera; family Tenthredinidae; genus Rhogogaster; species Rhogogaster chlorosoma. The sequence goes on along the minus strand of OX101798.1, from coordinate 12,584,212 downwards.
TTGAAGTCTAGCGTAAGACTTATTCTTGTAAAAGCACAACGAATAATGTATACTTACTGCCGAGCAGCAGGATATAAGCGTTCAGTAGAAGATTGTCCGTAGATGCTGCGGCGCCATTACACCACACCTTGTACCGCTTCTGATTCGAGAAGTCCCGTTCGTTTTTGGGATGGAAATTCTGCACTGATGTAATCGGCACAACTTTTCCAGAACCGTTGCTGAAGTACACATAAGCGTGCGAAACTACTTTTTCGCCAGATATGACGATGACTGTTTTAGAGCCGTACGACAATACGTACGCATAGAACACGTGTTTGGCAACGTGCAAGAGCTGCAGCAACACGTCGAGAACTCTCGCGACGCTGCGCATGCGTAACAGAGAGAACGTTGGAGTTCACAGTATTTGTGACTCTCTTAACGCGTCACGTGGGGCAGCGCGTTCACACGTATACAGAGATGATCTGTGGAAAGTTATAAGCCGTGTGGGTATGCAACCGGTGTTTCACTACGAAATGGCAACGCTGTCGATGCGAGAGTCGAATGAGTCGAATGACCGTATCTACAGACGACGTAACGGCAGCTGTCATTCTGCAATTCAATTAAAAAAATTATTCGTAGCGCATTCGAAAGCTTAGTGAACAAACTTTCCTGAAAAATTTTATTCATCAGGAAATCATTTAAAATTTTAATTGTTATTAACCAATGAAATGTTACATGCTTTTTTTGTGATGGAGATCCGATGAATTCGAATTTCTGATGAATTAATAATATAATTCGCTGCATCGCACCGCCCGACTTATCTTTTTCACACAGCACATGGTTTCAAAGTCATGGAGCACTACGCCATACTCATTGATACTTCATTGAAAAATAGACTCCATCAGATCTCTATGACAAAGAAAAAAAACAAGAAATATTTAATTTACTAATAACAATTACAATTTTAAATAAGTCTTTGCTGAACAAAATTTTTTATGAAAGCTTGTTTTCTAAGCTCTCGCTGTTTTTCTGTTATAGTATTTTTTATCCTAGTGGAATTTACTAAAATCACAAGCTGTGGAAAAGTCATCACACTTTCTCAAAGTCATTACTTCCTAATAATTTTGTCCTGCTTAGAAATTTAAATTTAACCATCGGCCATTCGACGATGCGCAGACAGAAAACGACTTCCGACTGTAAACATCTTCTGCCTTCAATATGCACAGAAATGTCAATCATCGTGGCCGCGTCGTAATTGGTTATCCCCGTAGGTGGAGACTGGTAAGTTTATATAGATTATGTGCATACGAGACGTTCCATATTATGTAGATCTGGCTGTGACTTGCGTTTTTTGTTTCACATATTAGCAGGGTAGAGTCCGGTTAATTGGACGGGTGGTTGAAAGGGACCATTAGGGTTTGGCAAATGTGGATACAGTGGATCCGGGCGGTCCGTGGTAATACGGTACATGCTGAGTATAATAAGCGTAACTTAGTAGCCGTTAGGGAATGAATAATTATCCGGAATTCGTGTATATGATTAATAAGTTACATCGTTTCTCTTATGTGTTCGATTCATTCAAACGTGCTCGTTCTGTGGCTTGGTATTGACTTTATTAAAAATATACGTCAATAGATACTCCGAATGATTCTTAACGTTCTTTATGACACAGCCTCCTGAACGAAATATAAAATAACGTATGCAACAATAGATTACCTATAGTTATGTACGCTATGAAATTTTGGGATTGGGGTCAGATGAAGATATCCTTCGACGAAATTTAATAATTGTTCGGCGCCAACTAATTATTTCCCATGCAAAACCCCGACAGAGTACCAATGTGCCAATGAATCCAAGGATACATGATCGTGATCAAACTGAATTCGATGAATAATTTTACGGTGTATGTGCGGTTTTCAGGAGGCTAGCTATTCGATTATTAAGTTCAACAGATGTTCCTTTCGTCTCGTTGTATATCTTTGAATGATGAATGAAATGAGTTCATTAACTATTTTTACGCAGCTGGACGAAGATGTTTACAAGGATAGGAAATACAAACGCTACTTGGAGCCTGACTCAGACGGCTTTATTCCAGCATCCTCATACTACAGGATGAAAAAATTCCGTGTAGGACGGGTAAATATTCGAATACGTATTATACATATGGCAGAGTCCGAGTACAATCCGACCGAACATTACACGATTGAAGTGTCGATCAATTGCAGCAGCATGCAAATCACAGCCATATAAAGGAAGTGATGAAGATTTCACGTACACCAATGTGCAGACACGTGCACAAGATGAAACTTCACGTACCTCCAGACCAACTGAAACGAAGGCAACACAAGGATCCGAGGTGATGCAATAGTTGAACAATAATCGCAACAATTACTTCCGGTACTGAATAACGTTTCCCGCGTTCCTTCAATCAAATGATATTAATGTGTGTATTGCTTGCAGACGGTCGTCCGTAAAGATCGTCATTCCGGCGAGGATTTTCGACATTCGACACCAACCCGGCCGTTGGCGGATAATGCTGCTGCTGCTGTAATTGTCCGTAAAGAAGCAACGAACGTGGCAGAGGTAAATACAATTTTATTAATCGACACTGCTCATCACATTACGCATCATCGATAGATTTCGTATCAATTGTTCGATTGAACAGGTGCGTATTGTCAATAAGTATAATACATTTTTGAGGGCAGGCACATATGACGATATTTCATTTTATGCAATACTTATCGATTTCCATAATTTGCTGCATCGCCACATAAAACAATGATAACAACTCTGTATCGTAACACAATCCGATAACAATCAATGAAGGATATATTTTTTTTTTGTTTCATATACTTAATATAAGAATAAAGATTATAATGGCGAGTCGGTACCAATTTATGCAATAACTGGTTGATGATATGTGTGTTACAGGATGACAGTGTTCACGAGCCTGTTGACTGTGTGTATGACATCGACAACCAAGATTTGTTCCTGGACGCAGTTGGTTGCGATTCACCTCCCGCTAAAGAGTACACTGGACAAAACCGTACACTGCAAAGTTTCGCTAGTTTGCAATCCGCGTTACAAAGCGGCGCTTTCGAAAAACCGATCGAAAGCAAACTCAATAAATCAGTCGGAGAAGTAGTATTGATGATCCTGAAGTTTGTGCTCGTGCATTCGCTGTCGCTAACTGCCACCACCGATTTGTTCCGATTGATTAATACTACATTCGATGAACCGTTTTTGTGCGATACGAGATTTTTGGTTGATAAATTGTTTTATCCGAAAAATTGCATGCGTCTGTACGGTAGGTGTCCCCAGTGCGGCGCAGGCATAGGCACATTCGACCGTGAAGATCGAAATGTACAATGTAAAAGTTGTCAGACGAATGTCGATGTAGCTCATGACGCATTCAAAGACTTTTTTGTGATGATGGACGTAGAGACTCCTATATCTAAATTGATTGAATGTAATTATGAATATTACAGTAAAGTCGTTGGTAGTACGGTACATGAAAAATCTGATTTGCGCGATATTTACGACGGTAGGATGTATCGCGAGTTTGTTGAAAAATTATCCCCAAGAGATAGAAATCGGTACGCTACGGTAACTTTCAATACCGATGGGGCCCCTTTGTTCGAAAGTTCTCAGTATTCTATTTGGCCAATCTTTTTAATGGTCAATGAGTTGCCCTATCATGTTAGAACTAATGAATTAATTTTAATAGGTATTTGGTTCGGGAGCGTGTTTCTCGAGCCGTTTGTCGAATACATGAACAAACTTTCGAACTTAGGTATCCAATGCACCATTAATGAAACACGAATGACAATTAAGATCTTTACGCTGGTTTGTTGCGTAGACGCCGTTGCTCGCGCACCGGTGCAAGGTTTTACCCAATTCAACGGCTCGTACGGTTGCGGCCATTGCCTTCACCCAGGTGAATGGGTTCGAACTAACCCAAATAATCCACGTTCTGGAAGCCTTAAATATCCACTGCAGGATGTTGTTCCCAGAAACAGAGATTTCAAAGAAACCATCGAGCACATAAAGCAAGCTGTAGAATCTGGTAGAGCTGTTTTCGGAGTTAAAAGTGCCTCTCCATTGATTAATTTCCTACATTATGACTTTATTCAGGGATCTGTCGTCGATTCCTTACACTGCTGCTCAGGTATCGCTAAACAATTTGCCACTGCGTGGTTTGGAAATCGTAAACAGGCTGGATTATTGCCTAGGAGCGTGATTAAAAAAATTGATGAGCTGCTTGAAAATATTAAGGCACCACAACAGGTGGTGAGGCTTAGTAGATCATTTTCGGATAAGGAGTATTGGAAGGCGCGTGAATGGGAAAACTGGACCATTTTCTATAGTATGCTCATTCTTCAAGGCATATTGCCTGCCAACTTGTTGATGCACTGGGCCTCTTACGTCCAAGCTTTTTACATATTGAGTAAATCGGAAATCACTATAGGTGAAGTGAATCTGGCAGATACATTGTTGCATGATTTTGTAGGGCGTACTGAACTTTTATACGGAAAGGTAGCTATGACCTTTAATGTGCATTCACTTCTGCACCTAGCTAAGAGTGTCTATAGCTGGGCCCACTTTGGGCCCACAATGCATACGCGTTTGAATCAGGGAACGCGGATTTGTTGAAAGTTATCCGCGCTGCAAAAGGTGTCCATCACCAAGTATGCAGACGCATCAGCTCCAAATATAGCTTCCTATCTTTGAACGAGCACGTTGCGAAATATTGTTCGTCAGACGTGATGAATGATTGTAACACTATGGGAAAAACCTTGGCGGTGCAAACACTAAACGTAGGTAATATAAGATATTTCGGATGTACATCTAAAGTGAATCCAATTTGGTTAGACAGATTAGGCATGGGAGAGCACAGTGTTGCATATGGTAAAATAGTCAAAGGAGGTTGCCTATTGTAACGTTCCGGGCTATTCCGGCAAATTAAAAATAAAGGAATAGACCGCCGTTATGTGAGTTCTTTGCTCGTTTTTTGAATTCACGAAATTTGATGAGTTTTGGGCAGCGCCGGCCCTAGCCTTTGATCAGGGTAGAGCGAAATTGTCTTTCAGCGCCCTTTGGTCGACGCTTTCACTTCACGTTAATTCTACTTCAGTTTTATGTTAAATAAATAATAAATTTCAAATTTTCAAAAATCAACTTTTTTTGCAAATATCAATACTTATTGAATTCATCCGCCATCAAAGTTTTATTTTGCACCGGAAATTCTTTTTTGCATTGGGCTTTTTGGCGCCCCTTGCCATCTAGCGCCTAGAGCGACCGCTCCTCTCGCTCTACCCCAGGGCCGGTGCTGGTTTTGGGCACTTTGTAACTAGGTCGGAGGGGAAAAGTTGGTTCTGCCACAAAAAGCCTCCTTTCTAGATTTTCTAGCTAGCGACGGACTCGGAATTAACAAAGCCGTTTTTCGTGGACTCAACTGATTGCTCGGTAAAGCCACTTCCCTACGTCAGAACCGATGCTTTCGCATAAGTCTGACTCCTGCGCTTGCCTATCTTTTCTAACTATTCCCTGCACTCAGATCCGGGGTTGTGCACCCAAGACTGTATATCCAGACTCGGAAGATCGCTCTTCAAAGCTGTTCCCTGAAAATACACTATCTCGGTTTGTTGTAGCGTGCAAGAGTTTTTTATTTATGGAAATGAGAGACGGAAATGTCGGACAAAGATACGGCGTTGACTTGATTTTTCTAATCAGAATGTTTTAATCAACTAATGTTCTGTTTTTGCTTCTACAAAGATAAAATACAAAAATTGTCCTTATTTCTACGTTCTTATTTTTCTACCTTACTCTAATTGGCTCTTTTCGTCTTTATCCGATCGATACTTTAGTTATTTCGGAATTTCGAGTGCAATAGTCAATTTGTCGATAATGCCTCTAGTTTTGACTGGAATCTATTCTCAATTATGCAGAAATAGACCTTTATTAAAGTTATATTTGAATTAACAGCTTCTTTAGCCTGTTATTCTAAGTTATTTGAATTTTTATGTTATATTGAAATTTTATATCTGAATTTTGCTAAGTGCTTCTACTGATTCTAAGTTATTATCTCTGGCTGGCCCAGAGTATAATAGTGCAATTGAGACGGCTACGAGTTCTAACTCCGTATCGCTGATGAGGCTCGTCCTCGCCAGCTTATATACCTATCGTCGCCTTCTTCGGCGTCGCAAGCACGTCGGGTGACGTCACCGCCTGGTGGTGGGAAGATCACGTGATCAGTCGATCACGAGATCGATCTATCTTACCGGCCGACTAGCCGATACGTTACACTATACGCGTCTTCACTTCGCATGAATACACGTTCGGACAACTCATATATTTTGATAAACGACAATTCATTCGCCAGGATAATTCGTTTTCTCGTCGATCCTGTGTCCTGGAAGGAATACTGTATTGTCAACAGACTTCCAACAACCAATGCCTTTAGTACTGTATCAAGATTCGCGGCAGCGAATCGCCGCCAAGTACCCCTAGGCAGGCGAGCGCTAGCCGGAATATGTTTACTGGGAGGAACTCTTTATACCTGTAAGCACGAGGTTATAACTTCAGAACGCGTCGATATTTTTCGATCAAATTTTCAGAATAGATATTCCCCCACCACACGACTTTGCTGTATAAATTTGGTCGAAATAGGTCTACTGGTTTTCGACTTATTAGTCACTAAAGTTGATGAAAAAACACCTTTTTTTTCTTCCCCCGAAAATTTTTTCGCAGACTGTCCGCACATTTCCGAACGAACGAGGACACAGATCGACTTGAACTTTTAAACGTTGTTACAAGCCATCGAATTCTCGCCTCCTATTGATTTTGGCCTGAATCTGAATCCGCACTCGATCGATAGGTAATAATATAGTTACGAAGTGAGCTATAGGTCGACGAAATCAAAATGGCCGTCGCATGGCTGTGAGGCGGGGCTATCGACAATTAAAATTTTAATAATTTTACATATAATCATATTATATAGGGCTATTAGAGGGCATATAGCTTATATAATTTTATATAATGTGTTATCGGTCGTGGTAGTGGTTTTATATCAGTGAATCAGTGCATAATTATGGTTATGAGTGGAATAGTGCGACGACAAGGTTTTATGCCGATGACTGTTATTAAGAATAATTATTGACATCTGCATGATGGCCTCTTGTGATTGTAATTGCACGGAACGGATCCTCTGAGCTGGGTTCAAATATATGTACAGGATATGTGTTATTCTACTACTAACGGGAACAAGTGAAAAAGAGGTTAGGATGACTTACATCAAATGGTATGTACGCACATTGATTTTCACTAGATTGATACATTTGTTCACACAATAATGGATGTATTATACAGCCTCGGCCTCTTTAATTTCACTAAATGCATGACTCGTTACTTATCTATTGATTCGTATGTTTCCTACCATCACTTGAGGTGCGATTCTGGATCTCTTGGCGTTATCATACCACCGACGTTAACTTTGAGCGCCTGCGCTTCCCTGCTATACCCGTTCATCTCCGCAGACCTCTATATGTTTGGGCAATCAACAATTTGAAGCGAGGAAATCCTGACTCCATGATATCGCTACCTACGGATCAGGCACTACTGCCGAGAGTCAGCACGCGCGGTAACGCCAGCCACTCGTTTCAAGCCGAGGCCATGATTTCGTTTGCTAGTTAGCGTCGTAACAGCGTCAAGTTTTGCCTGAGTTCGATGGTTGATTGTCGATGATAAACGTTCCAGTTGCTTAACAACCTTGTATTTTCCACCCGAAACAAAGCATGTAGGCGGTAGCGAAGATGACAGAGGACTCATGGGGACGGACAACGATAACACAAGCGCTGAAAATTAACGTTAGGCGCTATGTTAACGTTCAAGATCCAGAATAATCCCTTATGATGACACATGCTAAAAAAACTAATAGTAATATTAAGAGCTCTTACCTTCAATTCCTCGTTATTTTATATCTTTTACAGTTACCTGGACCATTCCTATCCTATTATCGATCCATTGGAATAAGCGAAGATAAAACTTTGACGAAACTAGATACCGAAACGAAGATTCCGATTATCAATCCGTTGAGATAGACGAACATAACGCTTTGGCGAAACAGCGTCCCAAGACAAAGGTAGCCCACAGCCCATAGCTCCAAAGTAATAACAATGCTAGAAAAATGAGTAGTAATATATACTGAAACCTCTCATTTAATTCTGTTATTTTATATCTTTTAGTCATCTAGTCCATTCTTATCCTATAATCAATCCATTGGAATAGACGAAAATAATACTTTGACGAAACGATGGCCCAATACCAAGGTTCTGATTATCACTCCGTTGAAATAGACAAATATAACACTTCGATAATACAGCGTCCCAAGTTAAAGGTAGCTCAAAGCCCATAGTTCCAAGATGATAACAATGCTAGGAAAATTAGTAGTAATATACTGAAGCCTCTCATTTAATTCTATGTTATTTTATATCTTTCACAGTCACCTGGACCATTCCTATCCTATAATCAATCCATTGGAATAGACGAAGATAGAACTTCAACTAAACGACGTTCCAAAACCAAGGTTCCGATTATCACTCCGTTGAAATGAACGAACCACTTCGGCAAAACAAAATCCCAAGTTGAAGGTAGCGCAAAACTCATAGATCCAAAATGATAACAATGCTAGGACAATTAGTAATAATATTCTGAGATCTTTTCTTTAATTCTTTGTTATTTTGAATATCTATTACAGTCACCTGGTCCATTTCTATTCTCTTATCAATCTATTGGAGTAGACGAACAGAACACTTTGACTAAACGACGTGCCAAATCGAAGATTCTGATTGATAATCCGTTGAGATAGACGGATATAACCCTTCAATAATACAGCGTCCCAAGACAAAGGTAGCCCAAAGCCCATAGTTCGAAGGTGATAACAATGCTAGAAAAATTAGTAGTAATATACTGGAACCTCTCATGTAATTTTATATTATTCTATATCTCTTACAGTTATCTAGTCCATTCCTATCCTATTATCAATCCATTGGAATAGACGAAGATAATACTTTGACGAAACGACGTCCCAAAACCTAGGTTCGGTTTATTACTCCGTTGAAACAGACGAACCACTTCGGCATAACAGCATCCTAAGTTGAAGGTAGCCCAAAGTTCAGAGCTCCAAAATGATAACAATGCTGGGATAATTAGTAGTAATATTCTGAAATCTTTTCTTCATTTCTTTGTTATTTTATATCTTTTTCACAGTCACCTAGACCATTCCGATCGTCTTATAAATCTATTCAAATAGACATTCCAACAGGCTCCTAAGTAATAACAATGCTAGGAAAATGAGTAATAGAGTACTCAAACCTCTCATTTAATTCTGTTATTTTATATCTTTTACAGCCACCTGAACCATTCCTATCATCGTATCAATCTATTGGAGTAGACAAAGATAGCACTTTGACTAAACTACATCTCATAACGAAGGTTCCAATTATCAATCCTTTGAGACAGACTAACATAACACTTCGGTAACACAGAGTCCCAAGTTAAAGGTAGCCCAAAGCCCATAGTTCCAAGATTATAAGAATGCTAGGACAATTAGTAGTTATATTCAGAAATCTTTTCTTCAATTCTTTGTTATTTTATATCTTTTACAGTCACTTGGACCATTCCTATCCTATTAATAATCCATTGGACCAGACCAAAATAACAATTCAGCAAGACGATGTCCCAAAACAGAGGTAGCCCACAGTTGCTCCAAAGTTACAACACTCTACGTAACTTCTTCAAGTGAACCAACTCCTTCCAGCCTACAAACTATTAACTTCACCTACGTATACATCAGCAATGCAGACTGATTACCAAACTGACTAATATATTTGAAATTGCTGATCATCAAAAGTATTATAATAGTACAGTACCAATACAAGTATGCACGTACACGTGTCGTATACTATTATTTTAAACTCACTGTGAGAAATCCTTGACCTGGGAAGAACACAAGAAAATAAGAAAGTATAGTACATAAATTGCAATTTAAGTGCAAGAGGTAGGGTCCAGGGGCGGAGCCCCTGGTAAGGGTGTAGCCGGCAAAGCTCTCACTGGGAGATTAAAATAAGATACTCTCAAAAATGATTTTCAAAAGCATAAAATTTTATTAGTCTTCGAAAGTAAAGAAATGAAAACATCAGAGCCAAAAAACACTCGTGGTTTAGATTTAGACTTCTATATATCCCTTTTTGTAGTGTATCGATGGAAATGCAAGTTCCAGATATACAAGCTATATCAGAAAAGCAAAGCTTATTCGATTTTGATACAATTATTTTATATTAATCGTCACATAAATTTTATCATTCATGAATAACATGTAATTAATTTGAAATACTGGTAACGCGATTATTCAGTCCGTAAATTCGTATGTGTCAACACAACTTGACACTAAATTGGAAAAGATGAATAGAAGAAAAATATTTTAGAGATTATTATTTTCAAACGAAGAGAACTAAATTATTTTTACATATGGAAGTGTGTATATCTGGCACTTTGCACACTACCAACAGGCATGAGAAACCGAGTTTCGTACAATGAGTTGAAAATAGTACAGTACGATACGAGAGCGTTGAAACTTTTCCTGACAAGTGTGAATTAGCTACATGAGTCAAAGGCGAGTGTACAATCACACATCAGAAAAAGCTTTTCCGTCAGGTATTGTACAAAATGTTACTTTATGAGGAGTAGAAACGTGGATTTTACCCACACTATGGCATGGTCAATGAAATAAGTTGCAACATTTAATAGCTTTAGAAATCTAGTTAAATCAGTGGATACCTTGAAATATGCTATCGATTAGATTATTAGTGAAATAACATGAATCCTCTGAAATTATGGAGCACCTTTTTTAAATTTCCGGGAAATTAACTGTACTATTTCTAACCATCTAGGTACTTATGAGATATTTCAAGCTCATATATACACTATAAATTAATAAGTACTTGATCACTCGCTTCAAACCGTACACACTGGCCTGTATCTGTATGAAACAACCTCTGCTGTGAATCCAACTACTGACTTAATCTACCTATTCGATACTACATGTCATTCCTTGTTGGTGTAATATGTTAATATAACTAACTGTGATAATTTAAGTCAACCTGTTGATGCTGATACTAACGCTTTTAATGCAACATCGAATACATCACAAAACTATACATTACGTGTATGATGAATTATTAATTATGAATAAACTATTCTATTTGTGCATACATTCGCAAGCAGAGCTGTATTTAAATCCCTTGCTAATTCAATCCTGTTCGTGAATTTTGTAACAGCTATTCAAGATAACAAATCATAAACACGCAGAGGGCGAAAATAACGATGTTAGAAAATTCTAAGATTGAATAGAAAAACTGTTCCACAAAACAATGGATTCATTAAAATTAATAGTTAATAACAAACTAAATATTCACCGGTAGCACATATAGACCATATTAGATATCGTATTTTAGATATAATAAATATATACCTACCAGTGATCTACACACAAGCCCTGGACAATAAAATGCAGATTTTAGAGTAACTGGATCACCAATTCAGAATCAAAGTAAATATGATAAAATTCAATTTAAATTTCAATGTAATAAATGATTATGTCACATCATAAACTGAGTTCCAATTCAATCATATAATAAATATCTGGCGATGAAAATTGTAAAATAACAGAAGGAGAATTTGATAAAAAGAAGATATTACAATCTTGGCCTCGTAGAATGACGTGAGATATGCATGGTAATCACCTGCATCCAACTATGGATATACAATAACATATAGATCAGAGTTATTCACCAGGTCATGATCCATAAAAAACGAAAACCATTGGTAATGGAAAAAAATTAAGAATTAAACTGTAGAATAAGCTACAAAATAAACGTTACGATATAGATAACTCAACTCGAGTACCAAACTAGTTCATTACCATAGTCGTATTCCATGCAAGTCAATTGAGGGCAAGACTCCAGTACACATACGTAATCGCAATCACAAAGAAACGGGAATAAACAAGAGTAAAAGAGGTATCCAAATGAGAAAGTATTGAAATTATTGTGCAATACACCAGGACCCAGTTAATAACAGAGAAGGTGAGAATGAATCGTACACATCAGACTACGAAAAAATACTTTTATTTTAAAAAAATTATCAATTAAAAATAAACTTGGACGGAGCCCCCGCGTCCTCTGCCTCCTCTCCCTTGTCCCCCTCGCCCTTGTCCCCCTCTCCCTCGTCCCCATCTCCCTCGCCAATTCCATCCCCCTGTCCCTCGACCCCGCCAGTTCCAGCCCCCTCTTCCCCCTCTTCCTTGTCCCACACTCCATTCCCATCCCCCTCTTCCACCTGCTCCTCGTCCTTGTCCACCTCCACGACCTCTCCCTTGTCTACCTCGGCTTCCTTCTCCATTTCCTCTCACTCCTCCTCCTCTTACTCCTCCACCTTGTGCACCTCTACTTCCTACTCTTCCTCTTCTCTTTCCATCTCCATCTTCATATTTAACTTCCTCCCTATCCTCTTCTCCTCCTCCTTCGTCGCTTCCTCTTCCTCTACCGCTTCCTCTTCCTCTTCCTCTTTCTCTCTCTCTTCCTCTTCCTCTTTCTCTCTCTCTCCCTCTTCCCTGGGCATCCGGGGCTGGTACATGGGACTGTTGCCCCATGTACCGCCCTAAAATTGTATACAACTCTCTGATCTGTAAATTACAACATCAACTATTTAGTATCGTATACGACAAAATTTTTATGGTTGGATAAATACTTTAACCAACTTCAACAAGTTGTTTATAAAATGTTAATTTATCAAGGAACAAAAATTAAAAAAAAATATTGCACACAATTGATTGTAAGCTTAATTAGAAGAATTGAAAATAAAATCTTCATGCGTAAATTCTTGTCTAATGTGAGAACTATTTCGTCACGACCCAAGAAAACAGACATATTATTTCAATGGTCCTCTTAGAACAAATGTATTTTATTACTATACATACCATTGCCTCGGTTTGAGGCCCATCTAATGTTGGTGGCCCCTCACCGCCACCCCCGCCACCCTCCATCGTAATATCTGGATCTGCTATAAACCAAATAAAACGCATTTTTAGTGAATGCACCATATTATACCCACCATTAATATTCAAGACAGAACAATTTAATAGGATAATTATTCAATTGAATAATTATGAACGCATTACAAACATTTAAGGCTTGCTTCAAAACTCCAGAACAACAAAATCAAACAAAATTATTGGCTACGCAAAGAATCAAGCTAATTAAAAAAATAAAATTTCGAAATTGAATCAGCTTAAATTCCCAATTCTGGATTTGATTAAAGTTCAATAAAATAGTAATAAAAATGGTGTCAATGAGTGGGCTCTTAGCAGTTAGCTTATAACACAGCCCTACTTCAGATCCTACAATTTCTTCAAAATAAATGAAATATAAAGATAACGTATAAGTATTGCCACCCAATCAAAACAATTGACAAAATTAGACCATGTCAGCTTCAAACAATCAACCACACACATGATAATACGAAACGGAGTAACTGGGCGTAAAAAGTTAGAACCCGCATCTTTCTGTTACGCGACACATTGTTCGTATGTGTATACAATACTCGAATAATAGCTGAATCAGAATACTTCATTTTTTGAAAAATATTATCGAATATACAATTACAACAAAACAGACCGTAACACAATGTATGAAAACGTGAATATTATATACTTACACATCTTGCGTCTTCAAAATTCGAATTCAGAATGAAGGGTTGAAACCGTTGATCTAGTAGCATATAAATTGACAAGATCACATACTCACACATAAAACTAAACAATTTTAAACAAATTGCCAACTTAATAAAAATTTACCTAGATGGCGATGTCCTTTCAGCACTGACTGGACAAGTTTAGTTTATTCAAACAAAATTATCCATCTATTTACATGTTGCAGTTATTATCGCAACAGAATTATATTGAGGAAAAGACTAAATAAATTAATTAAGAAGCAACCTCCGGAAAAATCGAACGAATAATTAGATCAAATTGAACCATGTGATGAATAAATTGTCCACATAAAATACATGTGCGTAAGACTGCACTTTATCGATAAATTTACGAAATAACAAACCCAATAGAGATGAGATCAACTCAAGTAGATGACTTTAGGAACGTCATTTCAAAAAATCAGCGAATAGAAAGTAGAACTTCCATTCCACTTGAAGGTATTGCAAAGCGCGTATCGAAAGATAAATCTTGCAATTATTCGACAAGTGAGTGTTATTTCGGTGCATTTGAACATCGTTCAAATTCACACAGCACGCGAATTTATTCATTTTCTTTACTGTGACAATAATATCAATAGTTCTATCTTATTGTCAGTATGCAATATATTGTTTTTAATCCACAAGTTTGAGATTGTTCGTGTCAGCGTACTGCAGTGCCGGCAAAAATCGATTTTCACACCTCGTTTATCAAACGGTATTAAAAATAGAAAAACCGACGTTCAATTACGAAAATAAATATAGTGAATTTCTTGGATTTTTCAAATTCGTGCATGAAAAATTTGATTTTCCTATTGTGTATAAAATAAAATTCACGCAGCAGTTGAATCCAAAGATCCGAAAAAATCTATATGTAAGTACACTCAATAACAATTGATGATTCATAAATACAAGGAAATCAGAATATATAACAATAAATAGACAAATCCTAAGTATAGGTTAAGTATATTGAATACAAATAGTCCGATTAAAATAACAATGCCGAAGAATAAGAAACTTAGCTATAGCAAGATCCTGCAACAACAAAGAGAGGCGAAGCGGTCCGCAAGAATAGGTAGAACTGATACTCCGAAACCTAATGAGACAGCTGACATAAATGTGCCACCTATAATAGAAATTACAGATGACACTAACGAACAAATAGACGTTAACGAAATAGTACGTTCAAATAAAGCACAGATCGTAGACTGCATCATGAACGTTGAGAAGGAGCTACATGACATATGTATAAACGCATTTCTGAAGGTTTTAACTGACGCCACTTTCAAACCACAAGATCCAATATTCTATCAAAGATTAGATTGTTATCAACGTGTTACCAGCGATCGGGATATCCAGATCCTCTACAGCGGAAATTTTGGTCAAGACGAAATCGGTCACTGGACCTGCATATACTACGATGGGTCAGTAGTACACGTATACGATACATTGAAACATCGGTTATCACCGCGCCAACATGAAATATTGAATCGTCTGTATGAGAAATATTTGATCGTGTACGAAAAAGTACAAATTCAACCGGATTCAAAATTGTGCGGAGTGTTTGCGTGTGCAATCGCAACATCGCTTGCACTGGGCAAGGATCCTGTGGCCGAGCGCTATTACATAGATGAGGATGGGCATAGAAAAACGACACGGACGATGAGACAGCATTTACTTCGCATACTCAACGAAGAGACAATAAGTGCATTTCCTACAATGGGAATTACCACAACAGCACAGTTGAACATCGCTACCTTCGTACAAGACCAAAATACAGACCGATTAAAAATCCAAGAATCGCCCGCTAAAACGTATGCATCAGTCTGTCAAACAGTACCACAGCATATGATTTCACTTGCTTCGCAAAGTACGACAGACGATAAGAGCAAAAAAACCAAACGACAGTACAATAACGATAAAACAAACACAACGCTCCCAATACGGACAAAACGGCAAAACAAATGGTGGACCACACACAAAAACCAAATAAACAAGAAAAGGCGCGAAGACTATTCAGTTCGACAGACACACAGTAGTCATAGCACGAACTTGGTTGGACAAGCTACTCGTTCGTTCATACAGCAAACCAAAAGAGACGAAGAATGCAAGGCAAATTGCAGCGGTGAAAAACCACAACAAAATATAATCCAGAGTGCTACATCTGGAATGAAACAGCCTGTAAAACGAGCAAATTATGTTGCCAATGCAAACGCCATAAAATTGCAAAAAAGAGCTAAATATTCTGAAAATCCAGAACCAAAAACATTACACAAGAACAAAACAACTGCTGCGACTTGTGAACTACAGCGTACTCGTCGAAGAGAACAATATGCTGCCAATCCAGAAATCAAAAGTGCACATGAAAGAAAAAGATATGCAACCAATCCTGAGGTGAAATCCACGAAAAAAAGAATTGAATATTCTGCACACCCCGAAACCAAAAAAACGCACGAATTGAATAAATATGCTCTTAATTCGCAAATGAAAAGAAAATATGAACAAAAGAAGTATTCTATTGATCAGGACATAAATAAAGCAATACTCGACAAAATCAGACGCGCTCGTAAAGAACTAAGAGGACAGCAAAAATTCATTAGAACTAAAAATATTTTGAAAAAATATAAGCATTTACATAAGCGGAGCAGTATGATAACATTGTTAGGATCGGTAGAAAAATATATCACCATCTTATCCGCAAAAATAAATTGTAAGTCAAAGCCACAGAAACGAATTGAGGCAGAAAGAATTATAAAATGGTGCATTCAAGCGAGAAAACGTATCGTAGTAAGCGTGAGACGTACGCTGAATAATCTGAAGAATAAGATCGAGGTCTGTTCGGTACGAGCGGCAGAATCGTATGATCTAGAAACGAAAATTGCAGCCTTTTGCGGCCAATCAAAACATACAGGCTCATCCGACCCTTATTATACCGATACAGCTTATGATGAACTTCGCATTGTAGTAGACCCACTTATCACTACATCAACAGGAAAGATAGCTAATGTTTTACCGGTAACAGCAAGCACACATGTGCGAAAATCATGGGCTTGCTCAGAACTGTGTGTTAAGCCAAATTCACACACTATTAATAGACTAGAATTTGTATTTCAGGCTATACGCTCATGGAAAATAACAAATATTCGTAATACATTGAAACATTGGAACCAATGTAGTGTCAATACGTCACACAACAAATTAGGTCACGCACAAACTTGTTACACCAATCCTGTGAGTTGCAATGCGAAATTCTTACCGCTTCAATTATTGCATCCCCACTTTCCACAGATTCGATATTTCACGAGACACATTTACAAACTCATGAGCCTAGTGGAAAAAATTAATTGTATAGACAATGCCTTAGTACGAGGAGATCTACTTCTTTTGCGAGAACTCTCCAGCAATACAGCCAAGAAAGCTTGTGTGTATCAACTGTGTTCTGAAGTAATAAATTTGAACGAAGATGAAATTGCGAACAAATATAGGCATGCGTTTCATGAGCTAGTCGAACAGTCAATGGATACACCACAATTAGCTTGCATATCGTGCGAAAAACTTTGTTACCGTAGAGACACACGAGATATAAAAAAACTCAGAAAACCAATCACAGGGCACTGTTGGTCACAGATGAAAACTCACATCGATGCGTCTAAGAATGCGTCTGATTATATCTGTAAATACTGTTTAGAAAAGTTCCGTAATAATGAAATGCCACCAACGTGTTTATTGAATCAGCTAGCTATAGGCGACGTGCCACCTGTCCTCATCACTCTTAACGATTATGAAAAAATCCTCATACAAAGAGCAAAAGCTTTTCAGACGGTACTAAGAATGGGTACAGTAGCAAAAAAAATCTTCCAAATAAGTCGCGAGTACAGAAAGTGAAGGGTCGAACGTTCCATTTACCGTTACCATTAGAGGAAACACTAAAAAAATTACCTGCACCGACTGACGCACTGAATCTGAATCAAGAACTATTCGTGATGGTCTATGGACTACCAAATAAGTCAAAAGTTGTGTGGAGTAGTTTGGTGGATGTGAAAAAAATTTACGAAACACTCGTTTGGCTCAGAGAAAATAATCCGTTCTATGCTGAGATTGAATTACCCGCTGAGCCAGACTCGTTGTTAGATTCACTTGCGCAAAATGTGGAAATTCAGGTAGAGACAGAAGAGCCCGGGATGGAAGAACATGCACATACGGTTATGGAGTGTAATGACGAGACGAGTACTAAGCGTCGAGCGATATTAACACAAATAATAGATAGCGGAGATTACTACGAGCAGTATACCATCTATCCGATCAGTGCCGATAGAGAGAATAAGAATGCAACGGCTCTATATCAAATGCTCAAGGTAGAAGAAGCACCCTTAAGTCAATGGGATAAATATCTAGATGTCATGTGCTTCCCAGATTTATACCCTTATGGTAACAACGGCCAGCATCAAGACCGCGCAATCCGTCTGCGAGAATTTGACTATATAAAATGCAGGCTTATGTCCACTTCTTCCGTCTTCAGGTTGAATCAACAGTATTTGTTCTACCTGTTGCACGACTCGAACATGAGACAGTTAAAGGGTGGTATATTCCACAAATTAAATGTAATTAATCCAAAGGAAAAAATGAATGCCGGTCAGTATTTGGAGTTAATGTCAAAAGAACAGCTTGAAGGAAATCTGACTACTATTTTCGCAAGATTACGAAATACAGACCAATATTGGCGCAAACCGAGAAATGAGTTGGGATGCATGGTACAAAATTATGGTCCGGCAACGTGGTTTCTAACGCTGAGTCCCAGCGAGTGGATGTGGGACGATTTAGCTGAATATATTAGAAACGTTAACGGACCAAAAATGGTTGGTATGTCTACAAGTGAACTAGTAGCGAGGGATCCAGTTTCAGCCTCGAGATATCTAGACAACAAATTTCGGGCGATGCTGAAATTCATAAGTTCCAATGACAATCCAATTGGAGAAGTCAGCCATTACTTTTGGAGACGAGAATACCAAGGCAGAGGAACACAGCATTTCCATTTGTTGGTCTGGATTAAGAATGCTCCCACGATCGGAGAGTCATCTACAGAAGATGTTGCCAACTTCATTTCCAAGCATATTACTTGCCGACTGCCCAATAAACATATATCGCCAACGTTGTATCGTCGAGTAGACACACATCAGAGACACAAACATAACGATTATTGCATGCGAAATAAGAAAACTAAAAAAGGATTTACGAAAGTATGCAGATTCGGATTTCCCAGGCCAATTACAGACACGCTGGTAATGAAAGATGTAGCCATATCCATTGCGGGTAGAAAACAGCTAAAATCAAAAAGCAGACTCGTCGACTTACCGCGAAATGAAAAGGAAGCCTTCATAAATGACTATAATCCGGTTGTCCTTAGTGCATGGGAAGGAAACATGGACTTACAGTTTATAGGCGAAAAATCGACAATACTCAACTGGTATTGTACTAAGTATAGTACTAAACCTGAAACCAGTCACACAGCCGATATGTTTCATGATATCAATTCCACCAAGTCGTTGAGCAGCCGGCTGTGGAGTGTGGCAATGCGCAGTTTGAATAACAGAGAATGCGGGGCTCTGGAAGCTGCCGATACACTGTTAGGTATTCCGTTGTACGGAACTGATCCTGACACAACCATTAAATGGTTAGACGTGAATCAGCTTAGAAATAAAAGAGTTAAGCCGTACAAAACTGTAGAAAAACTATTTCCGGATTCGACAGATATTTTTTATCCGTCCCTCATTGACGATTACTACCCGACTAGACCAGAGGAATTGGAGTCGGTACATTTGTACGACTATGCCAAATGGTACGAAATAACTAAAATAATACCAAAAAATAGTAATGCGGAGATATACGATTTAGGCAGTGGTTTGTATTTGAAAAAAAGACAGCGCGGTTATTTGATAAATCACTACAAATATAATCCAAATGTAGAGCCTGAAAAGTACTTCCACGCGTTATTACTACTTTTCAAACCGTGGCGTGATACTGATGACTTGAAAAATAACTGTAATTCATACGCCGAGGCATTCGAGAAAAGCAAGGCAGACCTATTAGAATTAATGAGTTACCACGAGCGATTGTCCGATATTCAAAAAGGTTTCGATCAGGTGAAAGAATTGATCGAACAAAAGCTGGGTGATCTTACGAATATGATGAGCAATCTGAGCCAAGATTCAAATGACAACAGAGATAATCCATTACATTATCAACCAGTCGAGGCCAACTTGGCTAT
Source organism: Rhogogaster chlorosoma (assembly GCA_944452935.1). Lineage (NCBI taxonomy): Eukaryota > Metazoa > Arthropoda > Insecta > Hymenoptera > Tenthredinidae > Rhogogaster > Rhogogaster chlorosoma. Next base: position 12,564,165 of record OX101798.1, on the reverse strand, counting down.
GCAGGACTTGAATAACGCGGAAGGGCAACTGAAAGACCTTGACATAGTTGATATGATATCACAACTCAATGACGAACAGAAAATAATATTTGATACTGTCAAGACCTCTTTAATCTCGGCACGTAGTGAACCATTACGAATGTTTGTAAGTGGAGCTGGTGGTACGGGCAAGAGTTTTCTTATAAAAACTATTAGGTGCTGGTCAAAACAAATGCTCGGTGCAACGACTGCTGTTACGGCACCAACAGGTTTGGCGGCTTTTAACGTCGACGGTCTGACAGTGCACAGACTGTTCCAGCTACCAGTTGAGCACGGCGGTACGCCGAAATACAAAGAATTATCTGACGAGGTATTGAAAATCTTGCGAAGCGAATTAAAAGATGTATTATTGTTCATTATAGATGAAGTTTCAATGATATCAAACGTCACGTTAATGTATATTCACTTAAGATTGACTGAAATATTTGATACAAAAAATACTAATGATGGCTGGTTCGGTAGAAAACATATTCTGCTCATGGGTGATTTACTACAACTCCCACCAGTAAATGCAGATTCAGCGTACCTGGACCTATCGAAAGACAAAGTACAGAAATATATTGGCTCAGTAGGTGCAGTCAATCTATGGACCAATCTATTCTCGTACGACGAGCTGTTGACAAATGTACGCCAACAGACTGATACAACTTATCAAGAAATATTGACTCGGGTTAGATTTGGAATTTTGACCTCTACCGATCAACAGATTTTAGATTCTAGGAAAGTGAACCTTACCGGTACATCGGTCGGAGCCAGACTCGACGAATTATGCAATTATATCAACCAATTATCACTAGATACAGTCTGTCTTTTTCCAACTCGGTACCAATGTGACATTTTGAACACAGCCATGTTAACCAAAATTCCAGGCGAGGTAATTGAACTCAATGCCAAAGACAGCATTGATTGCATACCGTATTTGAAAAAAAAAATAACAAAACTCTTGAATCGGGAACACGAAGACAGCACTCGCACGGCTGGACTTGCAAAAACTATAACGGTCAAAATTGGAGCAAAGATCATGATTAGACGAAACATCGACGTATCTACAGGTATTATAAACGGTACCATAGGTCATGTGATTTCCGTGACTCGAGATATCGACACACGTGAGGTACAGTCATTAAAGATTGCCCTAGCGTCGGGGATAGAGTATACCATCGAAAGGGTATCCGCAAAATTCGAAATAATGAATGGGGCCTTTATATTCAGAAATCAATTTCCCCTGTCCCTGAGTTACGGAATGACAATACATAAAAGCCAGGGCTTGACTTTGAACAGCATAGTTATAGACATAGGCCAGACTGTCTTCACTGCTGGCCAAGCATACGTTGCATTGTCAAGAGTCAAATCTCTCGACGGATTACATTTGATAAATTTCAATCCACAGGCAGTAAAAGTTCAGGAAGCTGCACTAATCGAGTACAATCGACTCAGAGTAAAATACAAGCCTGATTTGGCTGAAATTAATATTACAAGTGCGCCCAAATTAATGGTAAAAGACACCGTATGGTCGGTTCCCTCATGCACGCAAAATATACAAATTGAAATAGATGATAACACATTGCCAAATCCGTTGCGCACCATTGTTGGTATGGAAAATAAGGACAGTGTTTCATGTTACGCAAATGCCACTCTACAGTGTTTATTCCACTGCTCAAATATAGTACAAGAACTGATTAAGTTGAATAATAACGACGCATTAGAAAATTTAGCCTATTCTTACGTCACAAGTGGTGCAACATTAGATTCCTTTGCGGTTCGAGAATTAGCAGGCGACAATTTCACAAAAAATATACAACAAGACGCAGCTGAATTTCTTACGGCTATTTGCGAGAAATCTGATTTAACTCGAAAAGCAATCGAACATCAGTTGATCACGACGGTCAGATGTAACAATTGTGGACTTACCTCTCAGATCGCACAGCCAAATTACATTTTAGCTATACCCGTATCGTTTACACCAGGTATCGAGAGCCCCAAGAACCTACAAGATTTTTTAAATAATACTTTGTCACGATGGACAAGACTTGACAGTACATGTGAGAATTGTCAGAAAAGCGATAAACTACAAAAAACTGTCGTTGCTTCCGTAAAACATATCATTGTCGTACAGTTCATGATATTTACGTATAAAGATGGACAGGCAGCTAAAATAACAAATTTTAAATTAAACGCAGTACCAACCACGAAGATTACCCTTGACAATAAGAAATTCAAGGTAAATAGCGCAATATTTCATCACGGTGACAGTATGGATAGTGGTCACTATACCGCAATGCTAAAAGATAAAGCAAATAATTGGCTGGGTGTAAACGATACGCAAGTACGTAAACAGATTTGGCCACGTGGAGCCAAGGACGCTTACATGATGGTATTAGAAGCAATACCATAAAATGTACAATTCATATCGCTATTATCGCTTTTCCAATTACATGTGTGTTTGATGATATATATACCATGTATATATACCATCACGGTATTACCAGTCCTATTCCACAATCACAAATATAAATTATATGTTATAGTTCAATATGACTATTCAATTAGTTATACAAGTATGTCAGTAAGTAAATACTGAACACAAACCTTTCACCGTACAAAAACAAAAAAAAAACAAAAAAATAAACGAAGAATATTTCTTTCACAAGTCGTACTATGTGTATAGTATATCAAACATCAAACATTCATATTTGAGATCGTTTCTATTTCTCTTTAATTATTTGTAAATAATTCTACCTGAAAATGTGAAAAAAAGGACAATAACTTCGAAATATGAATTCTGCAGTTGAAAAAACAGTGTACATAAGGTTGTTGCAAATATTATAACCACAGCCTACATACACAGACATGGAATCGATAAATTAGCTAGTACTTCATAATACATGTGAACAAAGAGTTGACAATCAAAGATCACTAAAATTTATGAATCATTGAACGAAATCAAACTGATTTCTTTGATATCGATATTAAATCACAGTCAATTATTGGTTCGGAATGCATAACGCAGAAAATATGTACATAATCATAATATACGCATAACCAGTTAGTGAGAGATCATAGTACATCGTTTCGATGAATAGTTGTATTACAGAATAAACTGTCATACTAATAATATAGAATATACATAACATGTACACTTTACCAAGAAACAGCTGTGAACTTATAACGACTTTGGCTCAGGCAACTGTCAAATAACATGTACCATGAGTTTATAGAGACATATACAATAATTGATATCCCTAACTTCAAAGATATGAAATGCATATAGCTTACACTTCACTGAAGTACAACTCAATGCATGTTATCTTGATAGATTCTGGACAAATTTGAATCGGTATAACATCTGTTTCATTGGTATAACTGTGTGCAGTACAAGTATTTTCATACGGATTGACTTGTGTCACAGGTAGAACATTTCATCTGAAGCGATCTGACAATTATAAAAGCATATAATATTATAATATGCCTGTGCACAAGTCGTCCGTTGTATTGTATAGTGAATGAAACAATAATAAAAGAGAGTCGCATCCAACTATAGTCAGTATAGCCGTGCGGTGAAAGGACAACAGTCGCATGAATATGTCTGCTGACGTAATTAAAGTTCAGCTAGTAGAATTGCCGAGAACAGCTGACTGCAGACAAGAAATAAATATGTTTCAAATCAAAAATCGAAAGAGATTTCTCTTTTTTATTTCAATATTCACTATGCAATCAAATTGACCATTCGTTATGCACATGCACAATTCCGAACCAATACGCCAAATTTATTGTTTCAAATTAAATTCGAAGCTTTACTAAATATCAGTACGTCATGTAAAACACAATGTCTATACACCTTGCTATTTCCTATCCATGGAAACCATAGTCTTTCACCACCTGTCTCTTACTCTACCAGGCGCTCGCCTCATATAATCAGTCAGGATAGCGAGAGACATTGGTTCGTTGTTAGGAAAGTCACTGCACGATGCATATATATATGATAAAATGATATGAATAAAAATAGACAAACGACTGTGATTTAACCACTGTATACAGATTATACATATGACTGCCAAAACACTATTATATCGGTTATACCATGTATACCGATAGGAATGAAAAAAAAAAAAAATTAAAAAACCTATACCTACATACAACCATTTGGCACAATGTTTGAAAGCTATAGTCAAAACAAAAAGTAACTATATAATTTTGCCAAAGACTATATAGAATGATGATAGTAATACTTTCTGTTATTATCATTATTGTCATGTGCCAATCATACCAAACGAAATCATTGACCAAAACAATACATATATACATATACATATGCCACCATTAATAAAAAAAATTTCAACATGGTATGGTTAAAGTTATGGCAAAAAGGAGGCAACTAAAATATATCCAATAGTGTCAAAAAAATAAACAATTGACCATAGTATGGCAAAGGTATAGTAAAAAGGAGGCAACTGAAATATATCCAATGTAAAAAAAAACGAAAATTAAAATAAAAAATTATTGCCAATAATTGACAAGATGATTACGTACAAACAATATATGAATGGTCAAAAGCAAAAGCAAATATAAAACATATCCATGAAATGATTGCCAATAATTCACAAGATAATTACATACAAACAATATAAGAATGGTCAAAAACGAAAGCAAATTTGAAATATACCCAAACGTATATCTATGCCTATGCACAAACGATTTGGCAACAAGTTCAAACAGACTGAACATGACACATACCTTTTCAATGACAGATTTATTCTGTAATTCAACTATTCATCACGGCGATGTACTATGATCTCTCACAGTTATGCTGAATTCGACTTACTGCAATAATGCGCACTGAGTGCACTTCTATCCTCTTCTATCTCCTATATCGGAGTGCGACAAAAGTACACTCAGTGCACCACAGAGCAGTAAGTCAAATACGGCATAAGTTTGAATTGTAAATCAAACAATGAATCAACAATACCTGGTTATACAAATGAAATAGACTGAAACAAAAAACATGTTGCCACAATTCATTGCTGATTATCGGCGAAAGTGATTATAAAATAATCAATTAACACAATAACGTGTATCATGCACTAATACTAATATCTCTACCTTTTTATACATTCAGGTATGACAAAATTGTAATACACAATTTCGTTGAGTGAAATAGTTATTGAACCTAATTAAATTAAAAAACATTGATATCGAGTATTGGCTGGAAAAATACACAGTTACTGCTATATCAGTCAGAACTACAAACATTTCATTCAGCAGCTACGACAATGGGTGGAAAAATTGATATTTTCACCATACGTCATGTAACTCAGTTTGAGTCCACGCAGCCATGCGCATATAAGTCATGCGGATTTACACATCAACCTGAATGCATTTAGGAGAGTATAGTGCTACCAATCTACTAATCTCTTATTTTATTACAGGATTACTGCAACCAAAACCATTTTGATAGTACCATCCAGTGTTGGAACGTCGCATAGTATATTATATATTACGGAGTCTACGCTTCCCAACACAATTGTAACATTCTAATATAATAGTATAATGAAATTTGTTTTAGGCCTAGCACGCAGGAGATAAATGAATTAGTTGGTGCTTTCCAGACACAAACACACATCTTAATAATGACATGAAGAATCGACTTTATTTTCTAGTTGCTTCAAAACTCAATCATTCCTAATGCAATAACTTGTTTGGTTCAAATATAACTATTTTATCATTATGCATTTTTATTATACAGTATTATTCAGAGTGATTGAACTATTATCATGGACCATATAATCTACTTCGATTCTTCAAGCCTACACTAATATACACTTCACACCACATCCATGTATACCAACAAGTATATGTATTCACATCAAACATAGTATAGCTATAGAGAGATTATCAAAATATTATAGTGTTTAAGAATTAGTCGGTAAATCCTACCCAACACTGGATGGAACAATCGTACGAGGAATTGTATAGGAAGATTGACTATCAATAATGTCTGTATCTGTTCATAGAATATGAACAGATTTCTTTAATTTTATGAGCATTGTGATAATAGCTTTTCAATCTCGATGTGTTGAAAACTCGAATTGAATTCTATTCTTCAAGCTAGTAACTGTTTGACATTGTGCCGCATGATATTGAATTATTCGAATTCAAATTGATGGGATAAAAATGGCGTTGAATACAATATTGAATCACTGATAACAACATTACAACTATGCGCATCAAGATTGGAAATCTACTAACCATTTGATGTATGTCTATGTATATTACTAGGAATTAGCGTGTTCACTCCAATTCAATGTGGTTTATTACCAATAACCATGACATCATGTGGAATAATGAGTTTAGTATACGAATTTAATAATCACATACTGTGAGTTCTTCTGGATACACACTGATACAACACTGCTCTGATTACGAATATCACGTGTCTATTGGCCACACAAGTAACAAAAGTCGATCATTCGATTGTTCCATGTTGCATATCCACAAAAACTCGCGGTATACGTTGCAGTCCATATACAACTCCAACTTTTGTTTCTATTATATATAATTATCAATGCTGCAACTTTTGTTACTATCAGAGTCTAAAATATTAGGTCCACTATGAGAATTTTATCGTCACATATAAGTTGCAGTCCATATACAACTCCAACTGTTATTGTTAATATACACAATTATTCATCACTATCACGGCTATCGCTTCATGAATCATGTAACACACAAATCAAATCATCTAGTCTTTTAATTTATTCATACTCAATTAACAGCTATGGCCAATATAATCGACACTATTATGTTATATACCTCTGAGTTCTTCGATTGTAAAAATTTATTGTTCAAGGACTATGACCCACAAATAATTTCAGTATTTTGTGAATTTTGTACAATATCGTAGGATCATTATGTATGTAAATGGCAATCAGAAACTAGATATACCAGTAGGGATAGATATACTTCCAACACATAAATTGATTAGAGTCACGTTGAAAATCATGACAGATAAAACTTAGCTAGCTAAGTTCTAATCTAAGTCCAATCAAGATCTACCATGGTATGTACATACGAATAGGTACAAAATAGCAACAGTATGCATTATAAGGTCGCAATGCACAGTTGATTGAATGGAAACTTTCTTCGCTTAATAATAAAACCGCAGCTACAAGAATGGATCTCACTAACGCACAATAGATGGTATGCTACAAAAATAGACACTTTATAAAGCGCTCCATTAATGAAACATAGAATTGAAAACCCATAACTAATGAGTTCCTACCAACTGATTAGTAATTATAATTATTGCATAATAAATGTTTCGACTGTTTGTTACAGAAACCGGAATCGATACAAGAAACTGGTACAGGCACACAAACTCCAAAGAGCTACAATTTCAAGACTGACTATTAGCTTCACAGCGCTAAAACCTGAATGTCTCGATAGACCCATAAATCACACGATCTATACTCAACATTTCTGGTCGCTCACTCCATTTTCCACCTGGCCAAACGTCGCATGGGAATACAGCTATTGTAATAATCATCCAAACTTGCACAGCCGCTATTCAACACGATAGGATGAATACATTGGAAGATCGTGTATCAAAAGGTATGCTACGAAATTGGTACTCACAAGTCACCTTGATCAATAGAACACAAAGCCCAGAAAAACACCACTGCAGCATCAAAATATTAATTCCGTGTATTTTTATGATTTGCAGGCGTGCCTGCGTTGAAGGGCCAATATTTCAGGATTACAGTTGAGCCTGCAAAGATCACAATCGCCATTACTCTACCGAACAATACGTCACTCGACGGCACATTCAGCTCCTTACCATACATGAACCTAGTCAATCATCATTCACTGGAATTTATTACATGGCCACAGACAGACACGCACGCAAGCTCAGAATGGCCTGTGTTTCAAAACCAAACATCAGCCTACTGTTACTTCAAGGCTGTACCATCTCCACAATTCTTCGAAATCTCACACCACAGAGCGAACGAAAGTATCAATCTGGATATCACATATCAGAAGGTATGTTATACGAATTGATGTTTCCCAGCTCACTTTCACCACAGTAACATGGAATATATTTTAGTAATTACTGACATTTCTACGAAATGATTAATCGTTTATCGATTTGTATGATTTTCACAGAGACCTGAATTGGATTGCAGTAGACAAGCGTGCGAGCTCCGAACAATCAACGTTGCAGAACACAAATGAGCCTGTTACTGCGTCAAGCAACACTGTCCTCCAAGCTATGGCTACGAAACGATACGAAAGTATCGATCTGGATATCACATATCAGAAGGTATGTTATACGAGTCGATGTTTCCCAGCTCAATTTCACCACAGTAACATGGAATATATTTTAGTATATATATATATCATTTATTTGTTCAACCAATTGGTTATACAAAGGGTTTGACAACGACTAACTGCCGCATACATTATAAAAAAAGTACAATAATAGAGAAGTACAATAATCCTTATCTTTACTCTTACTCTTAACCTTAACAACGGAAGCTACATATTTTGCCTTAATTACTACAAGATTCTAACTAAAAAACTTCGCTATATCGCCTCATAAACGCCAAGAGTATCTTATTGAGATCACCTAGATTAATATACTCCGGGTTACATATTATCCTATACATTGCCTCCTTCGCATCACTCCTATCCGATTGAATCAGCCTACACGTATCATGTCTTACTCCGTCAAACGATGGGCAATCAATCAAAATATGTTTTACTGTGACTTCGCAAGAGCAACAGAAACAGTAATTTTTTCTACTAAAATTATAAACTTCTTTGCCTACCATTATTCTGGAGTATACATTCGATGTCAGTCTTATTTGCGATACGCTTCTCTTCGCGCTTAGTGAGGCCTGGCAACAAAGGTAATTCTGCGTACCTGGCATCGGACTTATTATTGGATAAAAAACTAACGTACTGGACTTGCTGCAGTTATGAATATCCGATTGATATAAAAAATCTGTGTATGTACGCATAATATCGTCCTTACATCTTCGAATAATGGACAGGTCCGTAAAGCTGTCCGAATATTCCATATTAACTTTCCCAAAAAAAACTTTTTTCACTTGGCTAATCCAGTTGTATTTATAGTTATTATCTTCTCGCTCACTCAAACTCTTAAGCTTTACAAAGCACATCTTCGGGTAACGTTCCTCCGGCATAATTAGAATCTTTTCTACAAAATTTAAGATGTAGTTCAATACCATACTAGCCATGTGTCCGCGCCCCGCTTCAATTCTAACCGCATAATTAGGTGTACATTGTGGTAACATCAGCACCCTTTTATAAAAAGCGTTTTGTACTTTCTCTATATCATCCAAGTGCTGTACACCCCACATTTGCGAACAATAATTTACCATCGATCTAACTAGACTTTGAAACAACTTATCTATTACCCCCCATGACTCCGGTTTTATCTTGTTTATAAGAGCAAGTGTGCTTCCAATTGCTAACTTAGCCTTGTACATAATTTTTTCACTAGCTTTTAAAAAGGATAAGGATTGCGTAAATATAATCCCTAAGTACTCATATTCCTTAACTATATCCACGGTATCTGCATTAAACTTAAACGTAAATCTGTTGTTGTGTCCATGACCACCTTTCCTAAAAATAATAATTTTAGTCTTTCTAATGTTTACCGTAAGCTCATTCTCTTCGCAATATAAATATAATACCTTTAGTAGACTCTTCATCATCGCGGATGATTCCACTAGTAATACTAGGTCATCAGCGTATGCCAAGAGTAATATATCACATACCTTATTTATAGATATTCCACGGACCCCTTTATCTCTTAAAAAATCCTCTATGTCAGCAATAAAAAGCGCGAAAAGAAGTGGTGACAGCGTTTCACCCTGCAGAACTCCCTTTGTTATTTTCACTTTCTCCGATATCTCATCCCCCTTCTTAACCGCTATATTCGCCCTACTATAAATGCTAATTAGTATATTTATAAGCTTACTGCTAACTCCAATTTTGCTGAGTTTTTTCCATAGTAACACATGTGCTACCGACGGAAAGGCCGCTTTAAAATCTACAAAAAGCGCAAATGCCTTGGCTCTTGGTTTACTTAGCTGTATTTGTACCACCGAGCTTAACGTAAAGACATTATCTAAACATCCCCTCCCTGCCCGGAAGCCCGACTGCGATTCCGGCAGAGCTTTGTTTAAAATTACCCACGCATTTAATCTATTATTCAGTATTGATGTAAAAATTTTTAAACAGCAATTAGCAAGCGCAATTGGCCTATAGCTATCCACGCTATTCTTATCCCCCTTATTCTTATATAGCATTTTAATAATGATATTCGACCAGTTCACTGGAGTAGATTCCTCCTCTAAGATCTTATTAAACATACCAAGCAAATACTGTTTCCCTGACTCCGATATTGCTTTATAGAACTCATTTATTATACCGTCCTCGCCCGGCGCTTTTCCTAATTTACACTTGCCTAAGCTATCGTTCAATTCCACTCGCGTAATTTGGCTATCTAAGACTAAATCTACACACCTAGGAACCCTGTATATATAATTATTTTGTACTACAACATTTTCATTCTTAATGTGCTGATACCATACATCTAAGCCGATCGGGTTCATACATGGCTGAAACGTTTTATACTTATTTATAATCGCCCAAAACATTTTGGAATCTTTCACCCTATAAAGAGCTTCCACCATGTCAGCATTAAATTTCTCTTTCTTTCCTTTTAATATCGAGCGGTATTCGCCTTTTACCCTCAGATACTCCCGGTTAGCCTCGACATCTTGGAATGAAAATTCGCTACAAACATTTAACTTACTTTTAACCTCGTTCTTAAACTTTTTACATGTTAAATCATACCACGGCTTATTTACTATTACCTTATCCGACACCTTTATTCTCATTCCAAGCTTCGATGCTACCTCCGCGATCACATTCTCTAACGATAGCGCTAGCGTGTCTACCGAGACCTCTTTCTTAATGTCCTCTACTGGAAAAACTGTCCGCTTGTACTCTTCTTCGGATTCCTGCTTCCACTTTATTCTTGAGCTCGTACTGTTGTTGCATTCCACACTCCTTAGTATAATTTTCACTGGGAAATGATCTGATCGTGTCACCATTTGCAGCACCTGTAGGTCCTCAATCTCACTTATCGCCGTCATGTTACACCACACCAGGTCGATCACTGAGCAACCCCGATCACTTTCGTACGTGACTTGTGCCGGGTTGTCGCTTGACGATCTTCCATTCAATAAAATATAACCGTTTGCTTCAAATAGGTTACACAGAACCGAGCCTTTGCTTGTTTCCTTGCTATCTGTCGTACTTCTCTGCGCACTGACACTTACACCCACTGGTAAAATATCCTCATCCATCTGATTCAGCCATCCTACTCTTGAATTAAAGTCTCCTCCTATTATGATAGTATCCTCCGGGTAACTTGCTGCAATCATATCTAACGCTCCACTCAGCCTTTCCATAAACCCCTCAAAATCTCCCTCCGGTGAGCAATACACCACTCCTATAATTATGTGTTGTGTTCCTCTTTTGCATCTAATAATAATGAAATTTTCATCCATAGCTATTGTGCAACTTTTTTTATTGGTAGCTATTGCCAGTCCTCCGCTGGCTCTTCCTTTGCGGCTATTCTTAGTTGCCGGGCTGAAAATTGTGTTATTGTATCCAGCGATATTCGCCGCCGATGTTAACCATGTCTCATTTATACACAAAGTATCCTGCTTGCACACGTTGCCTGCTATATCACTCACGTTACCAATACCATGAACATTCCAAAAGTAAATACAGCTGCGTCTCATCGGAGGAGAGGGGGGGAGTTCATTTAGCTATGCCGACTTGGTCGCCACGCGATGTGTTATCTCACTCTTGCCTGTAGCCTTATCGCTGGGCTTTAGAAACTTTCTCATGCCGCTTTCCGCATTAGCTCGACCTCTCTTGCTAGTATTCCTGCTCTCCAGTGCTTTCTTCGTTCTCTTCTTACTCGCAGATGACTCCGTCGAGAGAACGGATTCCTCACTATCACTATCCACTGCCTGCTCGTCTATATTCACATCGTCATTCCCTTTAACCTTCTCTTCCGACTTCTCCTTTCTAACTTTTTTAACTAAACTTTCAATTGTATAAATGTTGTAAAATTTCTCCTTATATTTTAGTTTGTTGTCTCGCAGGAATGACACCTCTCCAAGCTGTTTCAAACTAGCTTGATACTCTTTTAACATCTCTCTTTCTTTCCTTTGGTGCTTAGTTAAGTCGTTCGTTATAATAACCTCATGCCCCTTGAAATTCTGTATATTGTCAAACACCAACTGTTTATATCTACGCGATTCGAACTCTACCAACACCGGCCTATTACCAATCGTTTTCCCTATTCTACGTGCCGCTTCAATATTTTCACTCTTTATATCAATTTTCGCTTCCTTTAACATTTGGAGCACATTATCCACTAAGTCCTTGTTTGTTTCCGATGCCTCTTGTAGGTTGTAAATCATTATATTCTTTTCCCTTTCTTTACGTTCAAACCTCTCGAGCTGCTTCTCCCTGTCGGACGATGCCACGTCTAAAGTGTCCACTTTACTTTTTAGGTTAGAAAAGTCCACCTTGTGTTGCGTCCATTCACCCTTAAAATTTTTGTTATCAGTCTGTATATCAGTGATTTTTCTGTCGGTTTCTGCCAAATCGGCTTTCAGTTCCCTAAGTAACTTCTCAATATTCGATAAATCCGACATCTTTAACACTAAACTTTAGCAATTCCTACTAATGATCCGCGCACACGTCTATTCAAGGCAGCGGCCTCTGCCCGACTCCATATATTTTAGTAATTACTGTGACATTTCTATGAGATGATTAATCGTTTATCGATTTGTATGATTTTCACAGAGACCTGAATTGGATTGCAGTAGACAAGCGTGCGAGCTCCGAACAATCAACGTTGCAGAACACAAATGAGCCTGTTACTGCGTCAGGCAACACTGTCCTCCAAGCTATGGCTACGAAACGATACGAAAGTATCGATCTGGATATCACATATCAGAAGGTATACGAGTACATATATATACACATATACGAGTCGATGTTTCCCAGCTCAATTTCACCACAGTAACATGGAATATATTTTAGTAATTACTGTGACATTTCTATGAGATGATTAATCGCTTATCGATTTGTATGATTTTCACAGAGACCTGAATTGGATTGCAGTAGACAAGCGTGCGAGCTCCGAACAATCAACGTTGCAGAACACAAATGAGCCTGTTACTGCGTCAGGCAACACTGTCCTCCAAGCTATGGCTACGAAACGATACGAAAGTATCGATCTGGATATCACATATCAGAAGGTATGTTATACGAGTCGATGTTTCCCAGCTCAATTTCACCACAGTAACATGGAATATATTTTAGTAATTACTGTGACATTTCTATGAGATGATTAATCGTTTATCGATTTGTATGATTTTCACAGAGACCTAAATTGGATCGCAGTAGACAAGCGTGCGAGTTCCGTACAATCAACGTTGCAGAACACAAATGAGCCTGTTACTGCGTCAGGCAACACTGTCCTCTAAGCTATGGCTGAAAAATGACTGATTAAGTGCTAAATTGAAGTTGAAACTGTATAATGAGATTGCAGTTCGTAACATTAACGTAACAGAATAATCGTTGAAGAAATGGAATATTTCGTGATTCAAATATTATTAGGATTGCAAAATATGCGAGATAAACATGTTTCACACAATTTAAGAGATTAAGTACCGTTCTTGATCCATTTGAAACGTTCAAGCCTTGAATTTGAAATTTTTTTGGCGAATATTCAGTTGCATTAGAAGCATTCTATAGTAAAATATATATCTATGTATATGTATATTATATATACATATATATACTTATATAATTGTAAAATGTATCTTGAAAGATAGGTAAATAACTGATGTACAACATCCCTTTTAAGAAATAACCGAATACTTGATGAGTTCTTTGGAATTATAACTTTAATAAACCTGACTGGTGGGACACCAAAAAATCCCCCTCTCTGACCACGGTGTACTTGAAGACCAATTTCAGTTGGGCCAATTTACTTTCGAGTGAGATGTGTTTCTTAATATTGATTTTAATCTATTCTATGTGCTTCCGTTTTTATCAAATATTAGATTGATAGTGTAACGAGAAACCTATATTCAAATTTAAGCGCCCTATGTTTACCACTCAAGTAGTCACCAAGCCAAGCATCAGTTAGGTGAAACGACGAGAGAAGTGAGGGATAGATCTCTTGGCTACGAGCGCTCGACCTGATCAGTCGTGTCTAACATTTCTGCTCATATTATATTACATTTACTTGTAACGTGTGTAATTTATTATTTTAATTCTCTATATTTCACCAATATCTCATGCTTACTTCAATATCTATTTGACGATTATAATTTGACAAGATCTCCATGGGACTATAAGTTGACGAAGCAGTAACATCGAAAATATAATTATATTCACACACATGGCGAAAGCCAAATAAATTGACTGAGTAAACTTTTAGTATCATTTTCACTTTTAAATAATAGCCCTGGAGAAGATATTTTAATTATAATTTTAACTGTGCTGTCCTTGTGCTGTCCTCACGCCTCATATATTTTTAAATAATCAAGACTTGAAGGCTATTGCCAACTAATGTAAATCGAACTCATATAAATTATTATAACCAGTGATATTTTTTTAACTCTTCGAGACCTGTGTCTACATTTTTATGACCTATTGTTCATAACACTGGTTTGTTGCAAATCTAAATCACTTGTTAACAAATGCTGATTGTCTTTTGATAAGGACGAAATAAATATACACATTTATACTGTTGTTTGATGTTTATTTTTCTTTTACTTAACTTTTAAATTCCTACGTAAAACAAATATAAGTGTTACAATAGCCTATGTAGAAACAATTTAAAAAAATTTTTAATTGTGACTGGTGGGACAAGTACAAAATATATGAACATAATTCTTTGATAAATCAGTTTTATGGCTTTTTATACCTAACAAACGTTGTTATTCATAAATTTTACTATAAATTATTTAAAATAATTAAGAAACTAGAATCAAACACAACACAAATGAAGGATCAAACATATTAATAACAACATCTCAATGAACTTTAGTTGCTTATAACAAAAATATAAGAAGCTTGTTTTTTAAACTACCATAAAAGAAAATAACGATGTCTTATTTGGAATATTAGATTGATAACCTATGTAGAAACAATAAAAAAAAAAAAAATTTTAATTGTGACTGATCCCAGACAGCACTTAATATTCCGAGAATATTTGAAAATGTGTGAAAATGTGTGAAAATATCCGATATATTGGTATGATATTTTCACTATGTTTTTGTTGAAATATCTGTTCGTAAACATGCGTGAATATTTCTACAATATTTCTGTAATATAAGATCATTTCAAAAACATACTTCGATAAAGTGCATCTCATATTTATATATGTAAATATTGTAAGAATATTTGAAATTTTACATATAATGCTCGGAAAAATATGGTCTTCAAACATTGACATTTTTCACTAAATTACGTTAAAATGCAATGAATTACAATTAAATTATAAAAGATGTCTCGTCTCTAATGCAAAATAAAAGATACATACTAAATTATCTTACGTATTATTATCTTTCTCCAGCTTTTATCCCATACACGTCGTATCGCGTGCTCGTAGTCCATCAATTATACACCGGAAATATTTAATGAATATTCATACAATATATTTTATAAAATATTCAGATATCTGAAAACCATGTCTATATTCTCGAAATATTATTTTAATATTTGAACTATATGTATTTCACGTGAAATGAGGGACAACTTATGTTGACAGAATATTTCATTCACGTTGTTGGAATATAAACATATATTGCACCAACATTCGATATATTTTTCTACATATTTCATACATATTTATGAAATATTTTTATGCTGTCTGGGATAGGACAAGTACAAAATATATGAACATAGTTGTTTGATAAATCAGTTTTATCGCTTTTTATACCTAACAAACGTTGTTATTCATAAATTATACTATAAATTATTTGAGATAATTGAGAAACTAGAATCAAACACAATGCGAATGAAGGATCAAACATATTAATAACAACATCTGTAATTGTTCATAACAAAAATAAAAGAAGCTTGTTTTTACTACCATAAAAGAAAATGACGATGTCTTATTTGGGAAAATCTATAACTAATAATTTAGTTTCTCAAAAATATTAACAATTGAAAAAAAAAAGTTTGAAAAAAAGCAAAAGTCCGGTTCTCATTAGTTTGAAATTTTTTTACTACACATTAATGAAATATAGACTTTTAACTATGAGTTAGTACTAAATTAGGAATAATTGAAAGAATTTAAAAATTTATGTCATTATCCTCTTTTACATGGAATGCCCCATTAACGTTACGAACTTCAACTTCATACTGATGAGTCAAAATTGAGTTCTATTTAATAAATCATTTATGTTTGTCACAGTTGACAATTGAAATGAATGTGTTTTGTAACATTTCCAAAATCATTCATATTAACGCGGTCATAAGGCCTGTAGCCATCCTCTGCCGCTCAAACGGTAAAACAACCGTTACACCTTTACTAACTATATAAATAACTATAAAACTAACTATATAAATAACTATAAAACTAACTATATAAATAACCATAAAACTAACTATATAAGTAACTAAAAAAGTAACTAGAAAAGTAACTATATAAATAACTAGAAACCGTGATATTAGACTTAAGCATAAACTCTCTAGTCTAGTATATACTCACCTTATGCTCTAGTCGCTACTTACCTCATGGCAGCCACCATCTTTGTTCACCTAAGAAAGTTCTCATGCATATATTCAAAAATAAAAAGTGACTCAAAGGACTCGTTAAATCAATATATAGTCTCATTTATTCACCTTGCCATAGAAATACAAAAAGTGGAACACAAGAATCCACAGGCCGAGCGCCCGCGCGCCATCTCTTGTATTTTTGGGGAACCCTCTCGCAAGCCTTGGGTCCCCAAGCGCTTAAAACCTTTCTCGCAAGTGAAGTAACTGCGTGACGGCAATAGGAGCCGTGAGTATTTAGATTCGAATTAGAGAGAGAGAGAAGTTAGGACTTCATTTTATATTATGCATGCCTGTGTCGTTTCGTCCTCACGGCCTGTCCTGATGTTTAAAGGATTTTTTGGCGTTCGCTAATTGTGTTCTCTTTCAATTAACGTCAGTTCAAACCAACGAGCAGCAAGCTTTGGTCGTTTCGTCCTCCAGGCTTGTCCGATCTGAGGTTCTTTAAATTTTACGTTCATTTCGATATATATAACTTCACATATTTTTCATCTGTTTATTTTTCGTTTAAACACGTATAAAGTTGCAATTATATATCTCTCTCTCTCTCCGAGCTTCACAGCTAAAATATAAAACGGTCATTCGCCTAAACGAAGTTTATAAGAATTTAGAGTCACTATGTTATAAAGAATTGCATCTAAAATATAAAACGGTCATTCGCCTAAACGAAGTTCATAAGAAATTAGAGTCACTATATTATAAAGAATCGCATTCAAAATATAAAACGATCATTCGCCAAAGCGAAGTTTGTAAAGTTCGTCCTCGAAGATTCCTAGGTTTAACGGCATTAGAATATAAGTCTACCTTTAAACGTACCAATCTTGACTAATCATTTCCATACTTATATTCACCATTTCCTTATTAATAAATATTAATTTTAATCAAGTTATCATTCTTTTATCAAATCCAATTCCTCTCCTCGTCAACGAAGTTTGAAATAGAGAAGTTATTCATTGGCACAGGGATTCATTATCCAATCGACCCAAGAGAAGGAGAATCAGCTCTCACAAAAACAAAAAACAAATAACATCACAGTTTGTCTTTTACTGAATGTTCCTTCCCTTGCCTGAATTCCGAATGTATTTTTTGTGACGATCACACTATACCTAATACCGTATAACCCTGCGGAAATTAAATGAGCAATTCTTCTCAATTCTCGTACTTGCAAAAAGTAGTGAAATCTCACAAAAAACATCGGAAGATGTAAAAAAAGCCGCCAAGTACCCAAACGAAAATCACAATTGGTTGATAAGCAAAACGTTTCGCAAGTCTTTGTCGTGAAATCAAGGAAAAAGCCAAGCACCGAACGTACCCCTGCGATCTCTCAGCAAGTCTACGTCGTGAAGTCGGAGTTTCGTGTGAGGATATCGAAACATCATTCCAAGAGCTACGTACTTGGCGGGCACATTCGGTTACTTAGAGCTATACGGACAATCCAGATTCGTTCTACGCAAAAATTGAGTTTTCAATGCGACAGCAATTAAATACACTAAAAAACTAGTTATTTCAACCAATAACTGTATCAGAAAATGCTTCTACGGGCACTGAATTATGTGTATGACTTTACAGACGTAAACACCTTGTATAATAAATAAAAATCCTGGTCGTTCCACTGTCATTCAATTATCAGATCGGACTCTGAATTCTAGAATCACGTACCTCACTATGGAGCCAATGAACCATGTACTACGGTAAGTTCTTTCATATGATAGATGACATACCGTAGAGCTTGAGTAGATAATGTTCATTATGGAGGACTGAACTTATTCACTTGCAAAACTATGGAATTATCGAGAAAACTCTACTTTACTATTCCGGTATAAAACCTGAAACTTGCAGCTACGGATATACGTGTATGCTATAAGTAGCATAGAGGATGACAGTTTGATATAATGTTGAATATAAAATTCAGTTGCTGATCGTCTTGGTGTACCTATACTAATGTCATACAATCTTACTCACAATGCATGCGTATCCCTGCTAAAAATTTCGTATAGAGAGGGATATAATCACAGAAAATGCTATAGAATCGGGTAGCTCGCGTATCCGTTTCCATCCATTTCCATCTGTTTCTTTAGCGTTTTCTGCACATTCTATCAGTCTATATACGGAATTTTTATCAATCTGCAGGTGCACGAGCGTATACACGTAATGGGAAGGATCAATTTCACTACCGGAAACCCATCCTTGTAACAGTTCGGCCCCACTTGAGTGCAAATATATTTTGTTGCTCATTTGCTCGTGAGGCATAATCATTCGCAACTACACACTAGTGCCAGAAGATTAGCGCGTGCGAGTTTACGGAATTGCTGCAGCGGGGGCGCCTTCAGGCGCCCGCGCGCAAGCACTTCCGTAAACTCGCACGCGCTAATCTTTCGACTGCCACGACAAAGTCGTCCCGCAAGATCGGAAGATGCATTTTAAATAAGTGTGTATAAGACCAATGTTATCTGCAAATTAGACATTACTCCGAGACATCCATCAGCCACCAAGGAAAACAGTTGGAAAACAAATGGTTCGCAAACTACGATAAAATACTATCAATCCAAAGCGAAAACAACAAGCACAAAAAAAAAAAAAAAACGAATGTGCCCGCCAAGTACGTAGCTCTTGGAATGATGTTTCGATATCCTCACACGAAACTCCGACTTCACGACGTAGACTTGCTGAGAGATCGCAGGGGTACGTTCGGTGCTTGGCTTTTTCCTTGATTTCACGACAAAGACTTGCGAAACGTTTTGCTTATCAACCAATTGTGATTTTCGTTTGGGTACTTGGCGGCTTTTTTTACATCTTCCGATGTTTTTTGTGAGATGTGATATAGTGCGAAGAATTATTAGTACCACAGCTAACGAAGAGGTTGCGATTTTATGTACGGATATATCGAAAGTGTGTGTACACGTTACAGTAAATTCAAAAGATTATGTTTGTGCGGTACCGAGTTTGCACTATTATTGAGTGGACAATCCACCCATCAGATCAACCCCTTCGGATAAATCTGATATAGGGTTCTCAATTCGTTTCGAAGCGTTATTTTTGAATCGCAAATGACGTAGTTAAGAAAAAATCGAAATCCATGTACCGTTTTTATTTCAAGAGGTTGATCTGATGGGTATGTATTGTTTCCTTAATGTATAGAAGTATTGGCACCTCATGTATTGTGAAACTCAATGTGTTGCATGTCATACTTTGGACGCTTGCAAGTCGTGCATCGTCAGAAAGACGTCCGTAAGATGAGGGCGGAGTTTTCGACGTGAGAAATTAAACCGTAACACGTTCATGAGGTGTCAAGTCAAACAGACGACTTTGGAAGATGTGTGATGTCTGGTCTGTTATATATACATAACTTGTTTTATCTGTCGAACTACTCAGTTCGAGATGTATAGTATTGTTAGTCATATACTACTCACAAATTGCACCTTACTGTGCAATACATTCTTACAAATAGGTCTTTCAACTATGAATGTTTTGAAAAGTTGAATATATAAAATAAAAAAAACGTTCGCTATATCGACACCTGCCGGTGCACTGTTCTATAAATAATTTGTTTCTATGGCATAGACACATATTAAATATATCAATAAACGCTGTCGTTTTATAACTATTTTCCTAAATTGTGAAATTCATTGTTTTTTTAACCCTATGATTGAGTAATACTCCCTGTCGCGGTTTTAGCATTATATTTATTTCACTTGACGTACTGAACGACGGCGTATATTACGTTCCAGCATACTTCGCGAAATACGTCGCGACGACGTCAAATGTTATCCCAATTTCAGACGTTGGCGACTTGGTACTTTTGGACGCAGGAGCTCTGACGTATTTGCGGAATTAGTTTACGGTTCAACAGCACACGTCGCCGCGCCGTCGATTCTACGTATTATTCAACTACAGAATTTTCAATAGGGAAGGGCACTTTATATCACATCAAAAATTTAACCGGCATCGATGATCCATGGAGCATCGATTATATTTGTTTATATTGATTCTTATAGATCGAAATTATTACGGTTGAAGCCATAGTATATAACTCAATGGTTGAGGCGGAGCGCTTTTTTCTGTGACCCGAGTACCCGCCGCGTGCGCCGCCATGCGGCCATTTAGACGTACCAACCACTTCGTTACTTTATTTATATCTAGCAACTGCGTGCGAGTTCACATTCGGCTCAAAATCAATAGGGGGCTGGGAAAAGTCGGCAGATACCTACCTTTAAAATCTCAATTATATGCGTGCGACTATTCGACAGATATCGTGGTCCTTGTCTGCGGTCGAAGAAGAAGAAGAAGAATAATTTTTTTGTAATCTTTTTCAGCTTTCAACAATTATTATTTCGAGATCCGTTCGAACGATTTGGTTAAGATTTAAACTAGAAAGTCCTTGTGGGTAAGTCTTCGAGCCCTGTGAATTTCATCTAGAAATATTATCCCCTTCCGGAGATATGATGCACTCTCACATGCAAAAACGTGGTTTCAAAGACCCCCGGGAAAAGGGGGTGAAAAATATTGAAAAATATAATATACGGAACTGTTAAAAAGGTTATCTGGTGTTCAAGATTTATTTCTGATAATCTAATTAACTTGATAAGGTGTATCCCGCCCCTCTATCATTCTCGCAGGAAAATCTGAGCCAGCTGTGCCGTCGAGGCCGTCGTTCCGTTAATTTTGTTATTTGAATTGTTATCGCTGAATTTTCTAGTTTCTTACTTAGTAGAAAAATTCACGCATTCGCGTCTGGCGCCCAACACTATCTTTTATAGCAGAAGAATTCATAATATCGTCAGGAACGCCGTAGATCGCGGTGAGATCTCTGAATCACCGTTGCAATACAGATATTATTTTCATTTTCAGATATGCAGTGCTTGGATACCCGCCTGAGTCGCGTTGCCCGTCCCCGCCACGTGGAGGCGGACCCCGTTCTACCCACCGACCCACTACTTTTTACTTTTTTTTTCCTATTCATTTTCAGTTAATATGTGTTGTTTTAATTCGATCCTTTTATTTTCAGATTGTGTCACTGTCTCCCAGCTGTCTTCGGCCAACACCGGGTAAGTGTCAGGTAAGTATTTGGTAATTTCAGGCCAGCATTATGACAGGCTGTTTGTCTACTTACATTGTCATATTTCCGTGCTGTGTATAGATGCTATTCACTAGGGTGGCCCTTAATATGGGTAAAAAAAAAAATTTATCGCGCCGCCCTCCAAAACGGTTCCAAATAATAAAAAAAAAAAAAACTACGCAAAGCCCTAGCTATGTCCGTTAAGAGGAAGGCGTGCCTGTAAGCATGAAATTTCCTGTAATTTTAATAAAAGTCATTATGTTTTCCTGATCGGCATTGTTATTTTTTCAAAATTTATGTTGGTGTGAAACTTCTTTTGCCGTGACCAATTTATTTACAATCATACTATTACGCTAAAATAATTGGATGGTTAATCCGAACGCTCATCATAACCCGAAGGACCTTATTATTTGTTCTGCATATTGAATACTAATATACAATAGCTTCGGAAAGTTAAAAAACAAATTGACACATAAACTGGATTACAAAAAGAAATTATTCTAATCATGAAAAAAAATTGATATTTAAATTTTAGTTCATGC
This sequence comes from Rhogogaster chlorosoma, assembly GCA_944452935.1. Lineage (NCBI taxonomy): Eukaryota > Metazoa > Arthropoda > Insecta > Hymenoptera > Tenthredinidae > Rhogogaster > Rhogogaster chlorosoma. The sequence goes on along the minus strand of OX101798.1, from coordinate 12,541,617 downwards.
TTACAGGCACGTCTTTCTCTTAACGGACATAGCTAGGGCTTAAGATAAAATCGAGAAAAACTTGTTTAAAGTAAAAAAAATGCAGCGAAGAGCTGACAATGACTTTTTTCAATCAAAATAGTCTCATTCTTTTTCTAATCAACCGATTTTCAAAATTCCAACGGAATTTGAAAGGGAACACATTGAGCTTCAAGATAATATGGTGTATTAATTTATTTTTTCCAGAAAGTACAATTATTTGTTTATTCGAAAACTGACGAACTGACTGACTGACTTTACCCTGACGGATTTTACTCAATATAAGATGTTTATTTACTTTTGGACCATTATTTATTCGAAAAATGCTAAAAAAAAATGTAAACATCTAAATGCCTCACCTTATATGCAATTAATAATCAAAATAACTAATGATCCAAGCGAAAGTAAATTTTACTTAGCGCTACAAAATATTTACGTTGAGAGGAAACTGGGGTACCGTAGGACCCCAAGCGCAATTGCAGTGTTTACTGAGCCACAGACAATAAAGCACTGATGCTATTTCCGATCTTATTTGACTCTGAAAACGTCAAAGTGAATTATGGATAGCGTCCCGTTCCGCAACTGTGGTTTGATAGGTTATGGATGGAGTTCAAAGTAGGCTTGGGGTACCGGGAGACCCCAGTTTCCCCGTGTAGGGTTAAGGGCCACCCTACTATTCACAGTATTTACAATATTTAAGCTATATATTGTTACAAAGGGTGCGTCCACCCCTTGTATTGACTTATATCCCTTCAATCCATTGCCACCCGAACTCCCATGTATAAAACATCTCAATAATAATCATCAAGTATCTTTTTATAAAACAACCAAACGATGTATCTAGCGATAGCCAATTTATAAACAGTCTAGTCTCAGACCTTAACCGAGACATTTGTATTTTTCTGAATATAACCAAATCTGCTTTTCCCATTAATTTGTGCCTTCAAGTCTCCTTATTTCGCTCAGGGACTCACAGCTCAAATAATAAGGTAACTCCTAAAGTTACAATATATATGGGGGATTCCACGTCAAATCGAACGAAAAAACGAGATTATTTCCCTGACTGCTGTTGATGTTTTCGCCCTTTTACCCTTCTAAAGTTTGTATTGAAAGCATCAACTCTGAATTTTTTCAGATTTTTCCGACCAAACATTTTTTCACCACAGCTGGTGGAATAATTAGGTTTTAACGATTTTTCGATTTTTCAAGTTAACATAGTTTGAAATCCAGATGTCATATGGAAAAAGTTCTAATACAAAAGTTTCACGTCTTTCTGTGAAATTTTCGAAAATAATTGTTAGTGGTTTTTCATGTCCCGTTAAAGTGTAGTTTTGATGAAAAATCTTCTGTTACAAGAAAGTGCCCCAATCGAATTGGCTGAAATTTTGACACAGCATGTCTTCTTCAATACCAAAAGTTGTCTGTAAGTTTCATAGTGGGCCAAACATTAGTTCACAAGTTACAAGTAAAAGTTCACATGGAACTGTGGAATTTTTCAGCCATTCATATGGCGGTATGCATGTTGAAAGTTATACAATCAGTATTACGATACGCAACGCATAGTTGAATCCCTACCTTGATGAATAAGCTTGAAAAATATTATCCGGCAGTTTGGGACTCACATATCATGTCAGGAATTATAATGAATGATAGACTGAAGTACAGTCGGGGAACCGGATTCTGAAGCTCCTTATCCCGCGCCGAACGCAACTGAACATACACCTTTAATTTAATTGATGTTTAAGTTGGCATGAGATTACAACGACATTAGCTCAACTGATAAGTTAGCGATCTGCTCTGCTTTTTTTCAGAGAATGTCAATTCGCATAACCTCTTGAATGCACAAGTGATTGAAAAATCTGTCACATCGGATAACCCCAAAATGCGCGTACGTTTTTTTGAATTAGGTTGCTCCTAAAATGAACTAGTGCTCGTAAAGTGTTCATATCGTTGAGGGAGGGCCCTAATGAAACTTAATATTATATTCTTTCATGAAACCGGATCGAATTTTAATCATTTTAAAGTGCTAGCTGAAATTAATAAAATCAGCCTGCCAAATTTTAAATTCAATCTTAAATATAGGAGGATTACGCACCAACCATGAATCGCAGGCTATTCAAAATTTGGCAATGTATTCAGAACACTTAGGCAAAGAATCCCAAGTATTGGATCTAATATCGGTCGTCTCGTTACTCAGAAAGCATAGTTAACATTTTTTATTTCAAAGTCTCACTTATGACAGTTCATTGTCATAAGTGATTCGGAACATAGGTTTCATATGACAGTAATATCTATACCGCACTTTGTGCTTAACATGTGTGTGAATGGTATGCTCCGTTTGGGAAGCTAATTGGAATACGAATTATATGCAAGGAGCAAACGGCGTTGCTAAAAATCTATGTCAGTAAATTGCATTCTGATGATCGGTAAAAATCGTCTCGGTTTCATGAAAGGATATAACATTAGCTTTTATTAGGGTCCTCCCTTGACCCTATGAACACTTTACGAGAACTAGGTTATTTTAGGAGCAACCGAATTCGAAAAAACGTACGCGCATTTTGGGGTTAACCGATGTGACAGATTTTTCAAGAGCACTTGAAAATGATTAAAAATCGGTCCGGTTTCATGAAAGAATACAACATTAAGTTTCATTAGGGCCGTCCCTTGACCCTATGAACACTTTACGAGAACTAGGTTATTTTTCAACCACTTGTGCATTCAAGAGGTTATGCGAATTGACATTCTCTGAAAAAAAGCAGAGCAGATCGCTAACTTATCAGTTGAGCTAATGTCGTTGTAATCTCATGCCAACTTAAACATCAATTAAATTAAAGGTGTATGTTCAGTTGCGTTTGGCGCGGGATAAGGAGCTTCAGAATCCGGTTCCCCGACTGTACATATAATTCTCAAGAAAAAGTTTTATTAAGGTAATATTTCCTGGTATTTTAACTACCTATTGATAATTATTGACCAGAGTTGCCGGTTTTTCAAATTTTATCTACGTCTGACTCTGTCGCACAAGAGAATATTTTGCTGCTCATAACACCTTCAGCACCAGGGACATAACAATGTTTTTTTTGCGTACCCGGGATCGACTTTGCCTTTTTGAATCTTTTTGAGACATTTGAACATCCCGCTCGAGTTTACAGTACTGCAACGCGCAGGGTAAGCAAATAGCTTGCTACGCCGCGAAATTTAAATCGAATAATCGCCGAATTCTAGGCACCGCGCGAATATTTGTCGATATGTATATCTTCTGAACCACTACTCGGCCCACTCTGAAATTTTCAGACAATCTTTGTCATTGAAAACGACACGCTGTGTATAAATTTCAACCAATTCGATTAGGGCACTTTTTTGTTACAGAAGATTTTCGAAGATTTTTCATGAAAGCTATACTTAAACAGGGTATAAAAAATGCAAAAAAAAATACTTTCGAAAAGTTCACAGTAAAACCTTAAATTTTTGTACAACAACTTTTTTCATATGTCTTCCAAGTTTTGAGCTAGGTGCGAAAGATCGAAAAAATCAAAAAATCAATTTTTCTCGATGAGCTGTCGTGAAGAAATGCTAGCTCACAAAAATCTGAAAAAATTCACAGCTCATCCTTTCAACATGTACTTCCATCGTGTCAAAGAGCAAATAAATCGAAAGGGGCGAGGGAAATCGACCGTTCGATTTGACGTGGAATCCCCCATATATATATGTCATGCCGGCACCACTGTGGGCGTTTGACTATCTACAGTTTCCATGCTGTGTATAAACGCTATTTACTATATTTATGCCGTGTTTATAATATCTTTTACTGTGCGGGTTGTATAGCATGCTCTTCCATTTCATCTTTTGTTCTCTTCACTTGTAACGTGGCAAACGTTCTGACCTCCTCCTTCCCAGCCTTACGGACGTACTTAGCAGCGCCGGCCCTGGGGTAGAGCGAGAGGAGCGGTCGCTCTAGGCGCCAGATGGCAAGGGGCGCCAAAAAGCCCAATGCAAAAAAGAATTTCCGGTGCAAAATAAAACTTTGATGGCGGATGAATTCAATAAGTATTGATATTTGCAAAAAAAGTTGATTTTTGAAAATTTGAAAATTATTATTTATTTATCATAAAACTGAAGTAGAATTAACGTGAAGTGAAAGCGTCGACCAAAGGGCGCTGAAAGACAATCTCGCTCTACCCTGATCAAAGGCTAGGGCCGGCGCTGGTACTTAGTCCCGCACCCGTCTAAGTATCGGTCCTCGCGATTTAAATTCCTCGCGCCGTCGTCCCGCGGAGCCATTTTGGCTGTGTGTCGTCACATGCCGCTGACCGGCAACGGTCAGCGCCCGCAAGACGGCCGGCCAAATTCCGTACTAAGCGGAAGAGGAAAAATCGCCACTTGCTTTTGTACCGTGTACGCGTGAAGAAGTGCCTTGTGCAAAATTTCAAGTTTGTGAGAGAAAGTGAGTGAGAGAGTGTGTTTTACCAACCCCATATAACGACCCGGCTATTCTTTGATTTCGTGAGACTTCGATTGTGGATTATTGGACTCCCTCTTTGACAATTACGACGACTTTGGCCATCCCCGGACACGTGCGGATTACGGACTATGACCAACGCCTGGTTCTTCGTTACCCTGCAAGAACTTCCAAAAGGTAGGATCTGTCCTGTTTGCCCTTTAGCCATCCCCAGTCGCGTTTTGTCTATTCCAGTTTCCTACGAGTCTCGCAACTACCCTGGAAAACCCACCCGCGTACAAGTGCCGTTTCCCCGCGAACCGTTAAAGTTCAAACGTGCCTAGTGACGTTCGTCTAGTTCCGTCCCCCAGCGCCACCGTCGCGATTCTTCTGACGTCACGCGTCACAGCGCCGCGCTGCTGCGAGTTAGAGAATCCGAGGTACCCCAGTCTCGCTTCCCCACCCCTCCCGCGCGACAGCTGAGCGATCGCCCAGCACAGTCAACTTTAAGAGACCGAGGGAGACACTGGGTCTTGCGAAGTTTGACAGCTGGTCGCGAGGCGTTTTGTAGGAGTGACTTGGGGAGAGCTTAGAGCCGCCTCGTCACTCCTGTCGAGTCATTTTCTTGGTTATTTTAGATTATTAGTATTTTCGAATTTTCAGTAAGCATTGTTATTTAATATTTAGAGTAGAGTAGAGTCATCAGTTATAATTAGGGCCAGGGACTTCGTATGGAGGGGGTAAACTAATACACAAAAACCACATCTGTGTGATAACTATGTTCAGGTTCCACAGTGACAAATTTCAGATGTCAACGAAAACTAACACATGTAAACACATCTGTGTAATCGGTAATAATTTCATTCGTTTTCGGTTTCGCAGTGACAAAGTTCAGATGGCAAAATAAAATGTTAAACTTAACCCCCCTGACCAGTCCGATAAGTCTAGACCATGCAAGAGTATGTAGTATACATTTAAGTATACATGCAAGTTCAAGACTGCCCACGTGTGGATAGCGGGCAGCTCTCCGTGACTTATGCAGTAGATATAGAAAATAAATTTAAGTCACGCGCATGCGAAGCCACTGTAATATATTTTTTTGTATAGGCCTTTGGCTTTGATTTTATCTCACGTTTTTTATTCATTTTTATATAATTAAAGCCGTAGAGAAATGAATGAAAATAAAAATTCGTGTTATTGCTACAGATTTGCTATTTTTATTTTGAAAAAATACAGTAACGTTATCAAATCGTCAATGACAGTATAGAAATAGCAATCTTAATAATTGTATTCAAGGAAGTATATTTCAAGGAAGCAAGTATTTTCTTTCATCATTGCACGAGGAACGGAGGAATGCCCGTTTTTTTACACACGGAAACTTTTGAATATGCAATGGTAGGCTCGCCAATCACAGTTGCCCCAAAAATCAGCACAGATATGTCAGAGTGGGTCACATTCTTAAATTTCCGACAGGACAATCATTTTCAACTTCAATTCAATTCGCAGCAGCTGCCGATATAAGTCGAAACACGTCTGACTAAATAAGATAAAAATCAAGACAACAAATAAGACAGAAATCAAAAGAAAAATCAAGACAAAAATTAAGACAAAAATCAAGACAAAAATCAAGACAAAAAATAAGACGAGAATCAAGGGTATGCAAGGGTAGGCTCGCAAATCACAGTTGCCCCAAAATTAGCACAGATATGTCAGAGTGGGTCACATCTTTAAATTTCCGACAGGACAATCATTTTCAACTTCAATTCAATTCGCAGCAGCTGCCGATATAAGTCGAAACACATCTGACTATGTAACAACAACAACAAAATTTTATACTATATTTTATATAAAATATTTTAATTTTATATATATTGTAACGTATCGGCTAGTCGGCCGGTAATACAGTACGAGCTCGTGATCGACAGATCACGTGATCACCCTACCACCCAGCGATGACGTCAAATGACGCGCTCACGTCGTCGAAGGAGGCGACGAAGAGTATAAAAGCTGGTGAGGAAGAGCCTCACCAGCGATACGTAGGATAGAACTCGTAGTCGACTCACTTGATATAGAATCAGTAGAATCAAAACACATTACAATTTCAATAAATCAATTTAAATTTAAACAAAGAAAAGTACGCTAAAGCAGCTACTATTTCATTCCAGATCGTAAACTCTAATGCTGCATATTTGAGATTAGAATATCAAACTCGAGGCATTTATCAATAAATCGAACTTGCACTCCAAAAATTTAAACAAAAACAAAAATCGATCGAACAGAAAAGACGAAAGAGCCAGTAGAATTAAGGTAAAATTAAGAAAATAGAGATAAGAAGCATTTTGTTATTTTATTTTTGTATAAATTCAGAATCAAGCAATACTTTGATTAAAATAGTTGGTTTCAGTAAAATCAAATCGCTACTCTATCTTTGTCCGACATTTCCGTCGCTCATTTCCATAATTATAAAACTCTTGCACACAACATAAAAGCCGAGGTAGTATAATTTCAGGGAACAGCTTTGAAGAGCAATCTTCCGAGTCTGGTTATACAGTCTTGGGTGCATAACCCCGGATCTGAGTGCAGGGAATAGTTAGAAAAGATAGCACAGGAGTCAGGCTTATGTGAAAACATCGGCTCTGACATAGGGAGGTGGCTTTACAGAGCAATCTGTCGAGTCCACACAAACGGCTTTGTTAACTCCGAGTCCGTAGTCAGTTAGAAAAATCTAGAAAGGAGGCTTTTTGTGGCAGAACCAACTTTTCCCCTCCAACTTAGTCGCAAAGTGCCCAAAACTTCATAAAATCTCAAAAAAATATAATTTGAGCAAAGAACTCACAATAACGCGGGATATTCCTACATTTTTTAATTCCGGCATATCCCGAAACGTTACAATATATATATTTTTTTCTTATACCTAAAGCTGCCTGTTTTTTCACACACGGACATGCTTGAATATGCACAGATGGGCTAGGAAATCTTAGAAGCCCCAAAAATCAGCTGTAACATGTCTAAGTGCGTCTCATCTTCTGAAATTTCGGATGGTATGATTATTTTTAATTTTAATGCTTGGGTTACGGAGAGCTGCTCGTTTTCATACACACAGGCACTCTTGAATACGCCCAGTGGCTTCGCATGCTGCGTCGAAGAACCGCGTTGTAACGGAGCGAAGCGAGGTTAGAATAGTGGTTTCCAATACGCAGTGACTTAAATTTATTTTCTATATCTACTGCATAAGTCACGGAGAGCTGCCCGCTATCCACACGTGGGCAGTCTTGAACTTGCATGTATACTTAAATTTATACTACATACTCTTGCATGGTCTAGACTTATCGGACTGGTCAGGGGGGTTAAGTTTAACATTTTATTTTGCCATCTGAACTTTGTCACTGCGAAACCGAAAACGAATGAAATTATTACCGATTACACAGATGTGTTTACATGTGTTAGTTTTCGTTGACATCTGAAATTTGTCACTGTGGAACCTGAACATAGTTATCACACAGATGTGGTTTTTGTGTATTAGTTTACCCCCTCCATACGAAGTCCCTGGCCCTAGTTATTATACAGAATTTATTATACGAGACGCCAGGTAGCGGGCGGTTAAATCGCGACCTTTTTTTTTTTTTTTCAATAAATATTTCTAGTCAATTTACATCACCGGTGTCTTTATTCTTCGCCCCCACGGAATCCCTCTACCTAGATTTAAGCTAGCCGACAGCGAGAGAGTGAGAGGACTCGGAGTCTGGAGTCTGGCGCCCAACTATTCATCCCTGGAGGCCAGGTTTGTATTCGGCTTACCCCTAGGTGCACCCGAGCCTAGCGCGAGTCACCGGTTACACACTATATGGTCGATCAGTGTCGACAATGTCTTCAATTTCTCTTTTGTCTTTATTAGTTCATGCATTTCCGCCTCATTTTCGTCTTCGTGCAGTAAATTTTCTCTATGCTGCCTGTATAGAGGGCAATGAAAAATCATATGCTCGACCGTCTCTTCCACTTCCTCGCACACTGGGCAGTAAGGAGAGTTGATCAGACCCCTCCTGTGCAGCGAGCTTTTTATTGGGCCGTAACCCGATATAAAGTATGTACAATTTCTTGATGGCTTGAACCATTGGTTGGCTTGTGCATAGTTGGCTTCTTTTATGAATTTATAGGTATCCCTTCCGTTTTCGTCTTCAGTCCAGCGGAGTTTTCAGGCTGCTGTGATTTCTTCTGTTATCTTGTCTTTATTGGTCATTACTCTTACGTCGTCGTCTATGTCCATTTCGTCATAACTATAATTCCGCCACTTGATGCTAATGTTCTTCCGCTTCCTACTCCAGAGCCCCCTCATGATAATCTCTAGGTCCAGCGGTAGTGAGCCGTTTATAACCTGCATAGCAGATGTCGAGGTAGTTCTGCACGCTTTCGTACACTGCAGCAGCAGCGTTCTCCGCGCCGCCATTAATTGTTTTTTTATCGCCGAATTTTCTACTCTGTGGTACCATACACCCGCACAGTACGTCATAATCGGAATGGCTACCGCTTTATAAGTTAACTGTCTAGTATACATATTGATACCCCCGTCTTTGTGGGCAATTCTGTTTATCTGCGAAACATAAGCGGTCGCTTTATGCCGCAGACTCGTCACGTGCGGTAGAAACGATAGTTTGGAGTCAATTATGACCCCCAAGTACTTATGTTCAGTTTTAAACTTAATGTTGCTTTCGGCTATCTTTATTGACGGGTGTCTTGTTCTGGCTAGGTTAGTTGTGAACATTATTCCTGCTGATTTGGCCTGGGCCACCTTAAATTCATGGTCAGAGCACCACTTTTCTACTAACTCTATTGCGTCTGAGCTTATTTGCTCCAGCTGTTGTCTTGAGTTTGCCTAAACTACGAGAACCAAGACATCGGCGTAGGCTATCGCCTCTATGTCATCTTTGTTTAATCTCAATTCTATTCTTTTCAGCAGACAGTCCAGACACCAGGACCACGCCGCCAGACCCACTACCGATCCTTGCGGGCATCCACGCTGGACCGCACGGGTCACTGATTCGAGTCTAGAGGCCACCACAACTTCTCTTTCTGAGAAGTAGCTCCGCATCAGTGTCATCAATTGGCTGCCGCATGCGGCATTCGTCATTCTAGTAAGTATCGCAGTCCACCATAAGTTATCAAAAGCTCCCTGTATGTCTAGGAATAATGCTGCGACATGTTTTCTGTCTGAGCCCCGAACGGACTCAGTCAGATGCATTATGGCGTCCTCTGTGGATTTTTTCTACTTGAATCCGGATTGGTTTCGTGATTCCAGGTCATTGTCTTCATAGTGTCTTTGCATTCTGTCTACGATTATTCTTTCGAATGTCTTGGCCATTGTCTGTATTAAGGAAATTGCTCTATCAAGATTCGCGGCAGCGAATCGCCGCCAAGTACCCCTAGGCAGGCGAGCGCTAGCCGGAATATATTTACTGGGAGGAACTCTTTATACCTGTAAGCACGAGGTCATAACTTCAGAACGCGTAAATATTTTTCGATCAAATTTTCAGAATAGATATTCCCCCACCACACGACTTTGCTGTATAAATTTGGTCGAAATAGGTCGACTAGTTTTCGACTTATTAGTCACTAAAGTTGATGAAAAAGCATCTTTTTTTTCTTCCTGGTTTCCGGTTTTCGCTAGACGCTTGCTTGTCCTCACGTTTCCGAACGAACGGTGACACGGATCGACTTGAACTTTGCAACGTCGTTACAAGCCGTTGAAATCTCGCTCCCTATTGATTTTGGCCTGAATCTGAATCCGCACTCGATCGATAGGTAATAATATAGTTACGAAGTGAGCTATAGGTCGACGAAATCAAAATGGCCGTCGCATGGCTGTGAGGCGGGGCTATCGACAATTAAAATATTAATAATTTTACATATAATCATATTATATAGGGCTATTAGAGGGCATATAGCTTATATAATTTTATATAATGTGTTATTGGTCGTGGTAGTGGTTTTATATCAGTGAATCAGTGCATAATTATGGTTATGAGTGAAATAGTGCGACGACAAGGTTTTATGCCGATGACTGTTATTAAGAATAATTATTGACATCTGCATGATGGCCTCTTGTAATTGTAATTGCACGGAACGGATCCTCTGAGCTGGGTTCAAATATATATACAGGATATGTATTATTCTACTACTAACGGGAACAAGTGAAAAAGAGGTTAGGATGACTTACATCAAACGGTATGTACGCACATTGATTTTCACTAGATTGATACATTTGTTCACACAATAATGGATGTATAAAACAGCCTCGGCCTCTTTAATTTCACTAAATGCATGACTCGTTACTTATCTATTGAATCGTATGTTTCCTACCATCACTTGAGGTGCGATTCTGGATCTCTTGGCGTTATCATACCACCGACGTTAACTTTGAGCGCCTGCGCTTCCCTGCTACACCCGTTCATCTCCGCAGACCTCTATATATTTGGGCAATCAACAATTGGAAGCGAGGAAATCCTGACTCCATGATATCGCTACCTACGGATCAGGCACTACTGCCGAGAGTCATTAGCACGCGCGGTAACGCCAGCCACTCGTTTCAGGCCGAGGCCATGATTTCGTTTGCTAGTTAGCGTCGTAACAGCGTCAGGTTTTGCCTGAGTTCGATGGTTGATTGTCGATGATAAACGTTCCAGTTGCTTAACAACCTTGTATTTTCCACCCGAAACAAAGCATGTAGGCGGTAGCGAAGATGACAGAGGACTCATGGGGACGGACAACGATAACACAAGCGCTGAAAATTAACGTTAGGCGCTATGTTAACGTTCAAGATCCAGAATAATCCCTTATGATGACACATGCTAAAAAAACTAATAGTAATATTAAGAGCTCTTTCCTTCAATTCCTCATTATTTTATATCTTTTACAGTTACCTGGACCATTCCTATCCTATTATCGATCCATTGGAATAAGCGAAGATAATACTTTGACGAAACTAGATACCGAAACGAAGATTCCGATTATCAATCCGTTGAGATAGACGAACATAACACTTTGGCGAAACAGCGTCCCAAGACAAAGGTAGCCCACAGCCCATAGCTCCAAAGTAATAACAATGCTAGGAAAATTAGTAGAAATATACTGAAACCTCTCATATTTAATTCTATGTTATTTTATATCTTTCAGTCACCTGAACCATTCCTATCCTATTATCAATCGATTGGAATAGACGAAGATAATACTTTGACAAAACGATGTCCCAATACCAAGGTTCCGATTATCACTCCGTTGAAATAGACGAACATAACGATTCGATAATACAGCGTCCCAAGTTAAAGGTAGCTCAAAGCCCATAGTTCCAAGATGATAACAATGCTAGGAAAATTAGTAGTAATATACTGAAGCCTCTCATTTAATTCTATGTTATTTTATATCTTTCACAGTCACCTGGACCATTCCTATCCTATAATCAATCCATTGGAATAGACGAAGATAACACTTTGACTGAACGATGTTTCCAAACCAAGGTTCCGATTATTACTCCATTGAAATGAACGGACCATTTCGGCGAAGCCAAATCCCAAGTTGAAGGTAGCCCAAAACCCATAGCTCTAAGAAGATAACAATGCTAGGAAAATGAATAATAATGTACTGAAACTTCGCATTCAATTCTACGTTATTTTGTATGTTCCACAGTCACCTCGACCATTGCTATCATCGTATCAATCTATTGGAGTAGACAAAGATAGCACTTTGACTAAACTACATCTCATAACGAAGGTTCCAATTATCAATCCTTTGAGACAGACTAACATAACACTTCGGTAAAACAGCATCCCAAGTTAAAGAAAGATATATAAAGCTCAGAGCTTCAAAGTGATAACAATGCTGAGATAATTAGTAGAAATATTCTGAATGCTTTTCTTCATTTCTTTGTTATTTTATATCTTTCACAGTCACCTAGACCATTCCGATCGTCTTGACAATCTATTCAAATAGACAAACATAACACTCTCACCAAACTACATACCGAAACAAAGGTTCCAATTATCAATCCGTTAAGATAGACAAACATGACACTTCGGCAAAACAGTATCCCAAGACAAAGGTAGCTCACAGCCCATAGCTCCTAAGTAATAACAATGCTAGGGAAATGAGTAATAATATACTGAAACCTCTCATTTAATTCTATGGTATTTTATATCTTTCACAGTGACCTGGACTATTCCTATCCTATTATCAATCTATCGGAGTAGACGAACGTAACACTTGGACTAAACGACGACCCAAAACGAAGGTTCCGATCATCACTCCGATGAAATAGACGAACATAACGTTTCGATGATACAGCGCCCCAAGTTAAAGGTAGCTCACAGCCCATAGCTCCAAAGTAATAACAATACTAGGAAAATTAGTAGTCATATACTGAAACCTTTCATTCAATTCTATGGTATTTTATATCTTTCACAGTGACCCGGACTATTCCTATCCTATTATCAATCCATTGGAATAGACAAAGATAATACCTTGACAAAACGATGTCCCAATACCGAGGTTCCGATGATCACTTCGTTGAAATAAAAGAACATAACACTTCGATAATACAGCGTCCCAAGTTAAAGGTAGCTCAAAGCCCATAGTTTCAAGATGATAACAATGCTAGAAAAATTAGTAGTAATATACTGAAACCTCTCATTTAATTCTATGTTATTTCATATCTTTCACAGTCACCTGGACCATTCCTGTCCTATTATCAATCTATTGGAGTAGACAAAGATAACACTTTGACTAAACTACATCCCATGACGAAGGTTCCAATTATCAATCCTTTGAGACAGACGAATATAACACTTCGGCAATACAGCATCCCAAGGCGAAGGTAGCCCACAGCTCATAGCTCCAAAATGATAAGAATGCTAGGACAATTGGTAGTAATATTCTGAAATCTTTTTTTCAATTCTTTATTATTTTATATCTTTCGCAGTCACATAGACCATTCCTATCGTCTTATCAATCCATTGAAATAGACAAAGATAACACTTTGACCAAACGACATCCCATAACGAAGGTTCCAATTATCAATCTTTTGAGATAGACAATCATAACACTTCGATATAACAGCATCCCAAGGTACAGGTAGCCCAAAGTCCGTAGCTCCAAGATTATAACGATGCTAGGAAAATGAGTAGTAATATACTGAAACCTCTGTTTCAATTCTATGGTATTTTATATCTTTTACAGTCGCCTGGACCATTCCTATCCTATCAATAATCCACTGGACCAGACGAAAATAACATTTCTGCAAGACGATGTCCCTAAACAGAGGTAGCCCACAGCTGCTCCAAAGTTACAACACTCTACGTATCTTCTTCAAATGAGCCAACTTCTACCAGCCTACAAACCATTAACTTCACCTACGTATACATCAGCAACGCAGACTGATTACCAAACAGATTGATATATTTGAAAGTGCTGATCATCAAAAGTATTTTAACAGTACAGTACCGATACAAGTATGCACACCCATGTCGTATACTATTCTTTCAAACTCAGTGTGCGAAATCCTCGACCTGTGAAGAACTCTAGAAAATAGGGAAATATAGTATATAAATTGCAATTTAAGTGCAAGAGGCAGGATGTGGACAGGGTCCAGGGGCTCTGCCCCCGCAGAGGATTAGAAACAAAATTTTCAAAGACATAAAATTTTATTAGTCTCCAAAACTAAAGAAATGAGAAAATCACAGACACAAAAACACTCGTATTTTACATTAAGACTTGTATATATCCCTTTGCGTAGTGTATCGATGGAAATGCAAATTCCAGATATACAAGTTATATCAGAAAAGCAAGGCTCATTTGATTTTGATACAATTATTTTATATTAATTTTTATCTAAATTTCACTATTTATAAATAACATGTAATCACTTTGAGATATTGGTAACGCGATTATTCAGTCAATAAATTTTTACGTGTCCAAATTGTGAAAGTTAAATAGAAGAAAAATATTCTAAAAATTATTATTTCAGAACGAAAAGAACTTAATTATTTTTACATATGGACGTGTTTGAATCGGGCACTTCGCACACTACCAACAGGTATGAGAAACCGAGTCTCGCACAATGAGTTGAAAATAGTACAGTACGATACGAGAGCGATGAAACTTTTTCTGACCAGTGTGAGTTAGCAACACGAACCGAAGGCAAGTGTACAATCACACAAAATCAGAAAAAGTTCTTTACTTTGCGTGGTCTATGAAATGAGTTGGAACATTTAATATCTTTAGAAATCTAGTTGAATCGTTTGATACCTTGAAATATGCTATCGATTAGATTCTTAGTCAAATGACATGAATTCTTCAAAATAGTTTGAAATTATGCAGCATCTTTCGAATTTCCGGGAAATTAACTGTAATGTTTCTAACCATCTAGGCACTTACGAGATATTGCAAGCTCATATATACACTATAAATCAATAAGTACTCGATCGATCATTTCCAACCATACGCACTGGCCTGTATCTGTATGATACAACCTCCGCTGTAAATCCAATCACTGACTCAATCCACCTATTCCATACCACACGTCGTTCCTTGGTGGTGTAATATGCTAATCAACTGTGATTATTCAAGTCGACCTGGCGATACTGGTACTAATATTATAATGGATTATTAATAAACCATTATACAGAAATGATCTGTGGAAAGTTATAAGCCGTGTGGGTATGCAACCGGTGTTTCACTACGAAATGGCAACGTAGTCGATGCGAGAGTCGAATGAGTCGAATGAGTCGAATGACCGTATCTACAGACGACGTAACGGCAGCTGTCATTCTGTGGGGTTATAACCTAATAATGTTAGGTTATAACCTAATAATGTTCGAAATAAACCGATATTGACATCCGCAATTACCTGAATAACCCATTAAACTTTCTTAAGAAAGAATATTTACCGTTGTATTAAGGAACTGTGATTACAAAATCTAAATCTGACAATTATTTATAACTCTCATTCTAACCTAACAACATGAGAGCCGCAGAATGACAGCTGCCGTTACGTCGTCTGTAGATACGGTCATTCGACTTATTCGACTCTCGCATCGACAGCGTTGCCATTTCGTAGTGTATCACCGGTTGCTTACCCACGCGGCTTATAACTTTCCACAGATCATCTCTGTATATTGCTAATGCAATAACTTGTTTGGTTCAAATATAACTATTCCATGATTATGCATTTTATTATTATACAGTATTATTAAAAATGATTTAACTATTATCATGGACCATATTATCTACTTCGATTCTTCAAGCCTACACTAATATACACTTTACACTACATCCACGTATTCCGACGAGTATGTGTATTCACATCAAACATAGTATAGCTATAGAGAGACTATCAAAATATTATAGTGTTTAAGAATCAGTCGTTAAATCCGTCCTAACACTGGATGGAAGAATCGTACGTGGGAATGTATAGGGAGATTGACTATCAATAATGTCTGTATCTGTTCATGGAATGTGACAGATTTCTTTGATTTCATGAGCATTGTTACAATAGCTTTTCAATCTTAATGTGTTGGAAACTCGAATTCAATTCTATTCTTCAACCTAGCAACTGTTTGATATTATGCAACATGATATTTAATTATTCGAATTCAAATTGATAGGATAATAATGGCGTTACATACAATACGGAATCACTGATAACAACATTATAATGACATGCATTGAGATTGGACGTCTATAACGGTTTGATATACGTTGCAGTCTATATACAACTCCAACTTTTGTGTCCATTGTATATAATTATCGATTTTGCATTTTTTATCACTATCAGAGTCTAAAATATTGGGTTCACTATGAAAATTTTTTCGTCACGTATAAGTCGCAGTCCATATACAACTCCAACTGTTATTGTTAGTATACATGATTATTCATCACTATCACGGCTATCGTTTCATGAATCATGTAACACACAAATCATATTATCTAGTCCTATAATCTATTCATGCTCAATTAACGACTATGGCCAATATAATTGACACTATTATGTTATATACCTCTGTGTTCTTCGATTGTAGAAATTTATTGTTTAAGGACTATGACTCAGAAATAATTTCATTATTTTGTGAATTTTGTACGATGTCGTAGGATAATTATGTATTTATATGGCAATCAGAAACTAGATATACCAGTAGGGATAGAAATACTTCAGGCACATAAATTTATTAGAGTCACGTTGAAAATCATATCAGATAAAACTTAGCTAGCTAAATTCTAATCTCAGTCCAACCAAGATCTACCGTGGTATGTACAAACAGGTACAAAATAGCTACACTATGCATTATAAGATCGCAATGCACAGTTGAATCTATGGAAACCTTCTTCGCTTACTAATAACACAGCAGCTACAAGAATGGATACCACTAACGCACGCTCGACGGTACGCTACAAAAACAGACACTTTATAAATCGCTCCATTAATAAGACAGAATAGAGAACCCTTAACTGGTGAGCTCCCACCAACTGACTAGTAATTATAATCTCACAAAAAACATCGGAAGATGTAAAAAAAGCCGCCAAGTACCCAAACGAAAATCACAATTGCTTGATAAGCAAAACGTTTCGCAAGTCTTTGTCGTGAAATCAAGGAAAAAGCCAAGCACCGAACGTACCCCTGCGATCTCTCAGCAAGTCTACGTCGTGAAGTCGGAGTTTCGTGTGAGGATATCGAAACATCATTCCAAGAGCTACGTACTTGGCGGGCACATTCGGTTTTTTTTTTTGTGCTTGTTGTTTTCGCTTTGGATTGATAGTATTTTATCGTAGTTTGCAAACCATTTGTTTTCCAACTGTTTTCCTCGGTGGCTGATGGATGTCTCGGAGTAATGTCTAATTTGCAGATAACATTGGTCTTATACACACTTATTTAAAATGCATCTTCCGATCTTGTGGGACGACTTTGTCGTGGCAGTCGAAAGATTAGCGCGTGCGAGTTTACGGAAGTGCTTGCGCGCGGGCGCCTGAAGGCGCCCCCGCTGCAGCAATTCCGTAAACTCGCACGCGCTAATCTTCTGGCACTAGTGTGTAGTCGCGAATGATTATGCCTCACAAGCGAATGAGCAACAAAATATATTTGCACTCAAGTGGGGCCGAACTGTTACAAGGATGGGTTTTCGGTATCGAAATTGATCGTTCCCACTACGTGTATACGCTCGTGCACCTGCAGATTGATGAAAATTCCGTATATAGACTGATAGAATGTGCAGAAAACGCTAAATAAACATATGGAAATGGATGGAAACGGATACGCGAGCTACCCGATTCTATAGCATTTTCTGCGATTATATCCCTCTCTATACGAAATTTTTAGCAGGGATACGCATGCATTGTGAGCAAGATTGTATGACATTAGTATAGGTACACCAAGACGATCAGCAACTGAATTTTATATTCAACATTATATCAAACTGTCATCCTTTATGCTACTTATAGCATACACGTATATCCGTAGCTGCAAGTTTTAGGTTTCATACCGGAATAGTAAAGTAGAGTTTTCTCGATAATTCCATAGTTTTGCAAGTGAATAAGTTCAGTCCTCCATAATGAATATTATCTACTCAAGCTCTACGGTATGTCATCTATCACATGAAAGAACTTACCGTAGTATATTGCTCATTGGCTCCATAGTGAGGTACGTGATTTCAGAATTCCGAGTCCGATCTGATAATTGAATGACAGTGGAACGACCAGGATTTTTATTTATTATACAAGGTGTTTACGTCTGTAAAGTCATACACATGATGAAGTGCCCGTAGAAGCATTTTCTGATACAGTTATTGGTTGAAATCACTAGTTTTTTAGTGTATTTAATTGCTGTCGCATTGAAAACTCAATTTTTGCGTAGAACGAAGCTGGATTGTCCGTATAGCTCTAAGTAACCGAATGTGCCCGCCAAGTACGTAGCTCTTGGAATGATGTTTCGATATCCTCACACGAAACTCCGACTTCACGACGTAGACTTGCTGAGAGATCGCAGGGGTACGTTCGGTGCTTGGCTTTTTCCTTGATTTCACGACAAAGACTTGCGAAACGTTTTGCTTATCAAGCAATTGTGATTTTCGTTTGGGTACTTGGCGGCTTTTTTTACATCTTCCGATGTTTTTTGTGAGATTTCACTACTTTTTGCAAGTACGAGAATTGAGAAGAATTGCTCATTTAATTTCAGCAGGGTTATACGGTATTAGGTATAGTGTGATCGTCACAAAAAATACATTCGGAATTCAGGCAAGGGAAGGAACATTCAGTAAAAGACAAACTGTGATGTTATTTGTTTTTTGTCTTTGTGAGAGCTGATTCTCCTTCTCTTGGGTCGATTGGATAATGAATCCCTGGGCCTATGAATAACTTCTCTATTTCAAACTTTGTTGACGAGGAGAGGAATTGGATTTGATAAAAGAATGATAACTTGATTAAAATTAATATTTATTAATAAGGAAATGGTGAATATAAGTATGGAAATGATTAGTCATGATTGGTACGTTTAAAGGTAGACTTATATTCTAATGCCGTTAAACCTAGGAATCTTCGAGGAAGAACTTTACAAACTTCGCTTTGGCGAATGATCGTTTTATATTTTAGATGCAATTCTTTATAACATAGTGACTCTAAATTTTTATGAACTTCGTTTAGGCGAATGACCGTTTTAAATTTTAGCTGTGAAGCTCGGAGAGAGAAAGAGATATATAAATGCAAATTTATACGTGTTTAAACGAAAAATAAAGAGATGGAAATATGTGAAGTTATATATATCGAAATGAACGTAAAATTTAAAGAACCTCAGATCGGACAAAGCCTGGAGGACGGAAACAACCAATGCTTGCTGCTCGTTGGTTTGAGCTGTAGCTTATTGAATGAGAACAAAATTAGTATACGCCACAAAATCCTATATATATCAAGACAGGCCGTGAGGACGAAACGACACAGGCTAGCTTGATACAAAAAGAAGCACTAACTTTTCTTTCTCTCGGATTGCAATCTGAATACTTACGGCTCCTATTGCCGTCACGCAGTTTTTTCACTTGCGAGAAAGGTTTTAAGCGCTTGGGGACCCAAGGCTTGCGAGAGGGTTCCCCAGGAATACAAGAGATGGCGCGCGGGCGCTCGGCCTTATGACCGCGTTAATATGAATGATTTTGGAAATGTTACAAAACACATTCATTTCAATTGTCGACTGTGACAAACATAAATGATTTATTAAATAGAACTCAATTTTGACTCATACAGTATGAGGTTGAAGTTTGTAACGTTAATGGGGCATTCCATGTAAAAGAGGATAATGACATAAATTTTTGAATTCTTTCAAATATTCCTAATTTAGTACTAACTCATAGTTAAAAGTCTATATTTCATTAATGTGTAGTAAAAAAATTTCAAACTAATGAAAACCGGACTTTTGGTTTTTTTCAAACTTTTTTTTTTCAATTGTTAATATTTTTGAGAAACTAAATTATTGGTTATAGATTTTCCCAAATAAGACATCGTCATTTTCTTTTATGGTAGTAAAAACAAGCTTCTTTTATTTTTGTTATAAGCAACTAAAGTTCATTGAGATGTTGTTATTAATATGTTTGATTCTTCATTTGTGTTGTGTTTGATTCTAGTTTCTTAATTATTTTAAATAATTTATAGTAAAATTTATGAATAACAACGTTTGTTAGGTGTAAAAAGCCATAAAACTGATTTATCAAAGAATTATGTTCATATATTTTGTACTTGTCCCACCAGTCACAATTAAAAAATTTCTTTAATTGTTTCTACATAGGCTATTGTAACACTTATATTTGTTTTACGTAGGAATTTAAAAGTTAAGTAAAAGAAAAATAAACATCAAAGAACAGTATAAATGTGTATATTTATTTCGTCCTTATCAAAAGACAATTAGCATTTGTTAACAAGTGATTTAGATTTGCAACAAACCAGTGATATGAACAATAGGTCATAAAAATGTAGACACAGGTCTCGAAGAGTTAAAAAAATACCACTGATTATAATAATTTATATGAGTTCGATTTACATCAGTTGGCAATAGCCTTCAAGTCTTGATTATTTAACAATATATGAGGCGTGAGGACAGCACAAGGACAGCACAGTTGAAATTATAATTAAAATATCTTCTTCAGAGCTATTATTTAAAAGTGAAAATGATACTAAAAGTTTACTCAGTCAATTTATTTGGCTTTCGCCATGTCTGTGAATACACTCATATTTTCGATGTTACTGCTTTGACAACTTATCGTCCCATGGAGATCTTGTCAAATTATAATCGTCAAATAGATATCGAAGTAAGCACGATATATTGGTGAAATATAGAGAATTAAAATAATAAGTTACACACGTTACAAGTAAATGAAATATAATATGAGAAGAAATGTTAGACACGACTGATCGGGTCGAGCGCTCGTAGCCAAGAGAGCTATCCCTCACTTCTCTCGTCGCTTCACCTAGCTGATGCTTGGCTTGGTGACTACTTGAGTCGTAAGCATAGGGCGCTTAAATTTGAATATATGTTTTTCGTTACACTATCAATCTAATATTTGATAAAAACGAAAGCATATAGAATAGATTTTATATTAAGAAACACATCTCACTCGAAAGTAAAGTGGCCAAACTGAAATTCGTCTTCAAGTACACCGTGGTCAGAGAGGGGGATTTTTTGGTGTCCCACCAGTCAGGTTTATTAAAGTTATAATTCCAAAGAACTCATAATAAAGTATTCGGTTATTTCTTAAAAGGGATGTTGTACATCAGTTATTTACCTATGTTTCAAGATACATTTTACAATTATATAAGTATATATATATATATATATATATAATATATACATATAATACATGAGTAGTTCTCACGAATTTGCGAAAATCGTGTCCATACTCAGTTTTGTATATTATTACCGTTGTATTGTAAACTTTGTATTTTTTCACGAAAACTATACTACTGGAGCTGCTCGTGCCATAGGTCACTTAGGTGTTTTAATCTCACAATAACAAATGGCAGGTAACCGAATACTTCAAATATCATTCCCTCATCGTGTCCCAAACTACAATATTTGAATAATATTATATCATTAATTTATTGTGTTCTATAAATTTGACTAGTTTTGGCCATTACTAATGTTAAAAATAGTGCATTTAACAGTACATACCATTTTCATAAGGTACTGAGTAAGAAATGATTGGAAAATTTAATTTTTATCTGGGTCCCAAAAAGAAAACTCATTCCCTCACTCTTTACTGAAACCTGGATTGTACATTTCAATCGGATCCTAGGTTGCCGCGCTTATAAATTTTTTGCAGTTGGCAGCATTGTCAATGAAGCCATACTATCATTGTTGCAAGGCTCGAAGAGATGTGTTGTTGTCAACCGGTTTTTAATTAATTATTTAAATGTTACATTTTTATGTCTCATTCCCTCACACCATCTGAGTATGAGGTAATTATTTCATTAGTAATTGTCATTATGCTGTTTCACATGTTTTGAGGGGTAGAAATTTTGCCTCGAATCGTAATTCGATTTGAAGTTAATGTTTGACTAGATTTTGTACGTTATGGTCGATTTTATCATTCCCTCACTATCATTCCCTCACTTCATTCTATTAATGAAAATTCTATTAATTCGAAAAAGGTGGGGACCACATAGTCAGCTGAGGTAAGTTACTTGTGTACTACATATTGAATATATAAAATTTTCAATTATCATAAATTATATTCTTATTATTACATGAAGTCATTTTTCGCAAATTCGTGAGAACTACTCATATATATATATATATATAGTATATATATATTATACATATACGTATATATATATATTTCACTATAGAATGTCTCTAATGCAACTGAATATTCGCCAAAAAATTTTCAAATTCAAGGCTTGAACGTTTCAAATGAATCAAGAACGGTACTTAATCTCTTAAATTGTGTGAAACATGTTTATCTCGCATATTTTGCAATCCTAATAAGATTTGAATCACGAAATATTCCATTTCTTCAACGATTATTCTGTTACGTTAATGTTACGAACTGCAATCTCATTATACAGTTTCAACTTAAATTTAGCACTTAATCAGTCACTTTTCAGCCATAGCTTGGAGGTCAGTGTTGCCTGACGCAGTAACAGGCTCATTTGTGTTCTGCAACGTTGATTGTTCGGAGCTCGCACGCTTGTCTACTGCAATCCAATTCAGGTCTCTGTGAAAATCATACAAATCGATAAACGATTAATCATCTCGTAGAAATGTCACAGTAATTACTAAAATATATTCCATGTTACTGTGGTGAAATTGAGCTGGGAAACATCGACTCGTATAACATACCTTCTGATATGTGATATCCAGATCGATACTTTCGTATCGTTTCGTAGCCATAGCTTGGAGGACAGTGTTGCTTGACGCAGTAACAGGCTCATTTGTGTTCTGCAACGTTGATTGTTCGGAGCTCGTACGCTTGTCTACTGCAATCCAATTCAGGTCTCTGTGAAAATCATCCAAATCGATAAACGATTAATCATCTCGTAGAAATGTCACAGTAATTACTAAAATATATTCCATGTTACTGTGGTGAAATTAAGCTGGGAAACATCGACTCGTATATGTGTATATATATGTACTCGTATACCTTCTGATATGTGATATTCAGATCGATACTTTCGTATCGTTTCGTAGCCATAGCTTGGAGGACAGTGTTGCTTGACGCAGTAACAGGCTCATTTGTGTTCTGCAACGTTGATTGTTCGGAGCTCGTACGCTTGTCTACTGCAATCCAATTCAGGTCTCTGTGAAAATCATCCAAATCGATAAACGATTAATCATCTCGTAGAAATGTCACAGTAATTACTAAAATATATTCCATGTTACTGTGGTGAAATTAAGCTGGGAAACATCGACTCGTATATGTGTATATATATGTACTCGTATACCTTCTGATATGTGATATTCAGATCGATACTTTCGTATCGTTTCGTAGCCATAGCTTGGAGGACAGTGTTGCTTGACGCAGTAACAGGCTCATTTGTGTTCTGCAACGTTGATTGTTCGGAGCTCGCACGCTTGTCTACTGCAATCCAATTCAGGTCTCTGTGAAAATCATACAAATCGATAAACGATTAATCATCTCATAGAAATGTCACAGTAATTACTAAAATATATTCCATGTTACTGTGGTGAAATTGAGCTGGGAAACATCGACTCGTATATGTGTATATATATTGTGACGTTGCATTTTGCAACCGTCACAGTAAACACCCCAAACGGGCAACGACGTGAAGACAGACAGCTCCAGGAAGTATGCCGAAATCAGGTCGTAGTTTATTTAATTATATTTAGCTCTCTCTCATCATTATTATTACCGTCTTTCTGATTATTTCTCCAATATTTTCAAATTCTTCGGAATTCTGGCTTATTGTTAATATTGTTTTCCCGCAACCTGTCTCATTCTCGTGTGAACATTTTTTATGTAAAATACGGAACTCGGAAGGGCTACGCCAGGACGTTGTGGGATGACCATCGACGCCGAAACGAAGCTCTTCCCGAGCAACGACAACGACTCTCCCGTCTGACTTCTGGCCGTGGATGCCGCAGGAGCGGTTGAATAAGGATGGCTCTAAGAGTCACTCTCCCGTTTCCCGACGACTATCCCGCCTGGCGCTGGACCACCATCGTCAACGACTTCCAGAAGTCTCGGCATCGGTTGAATAAAGCAAGGTGAAAACACCAAAGTAGCCGCACGCTTCCCGTTGCCGAGGACTTATCGAGCTGGACTACACCATCGACTATCTTGTGAGTCCCGAGGAAGAAGATGCAACCACGTGATGCAGACCTGTCTGTAAGTCTTCCACGTCATCAATGGGGAAGTCTGTATGCAGATCCGGGCATTGGGGCATCGACTTCCGCCAGCTCCTCTGGCTGGTCCGTTCTTCTCGTTAGAACGCAGTCAGGGTGCACTTCTTCCCGAGAACGTCAACAAGGAGTCCCGAGACGAACGTCAGAGTCAGTCAGGTGATACCGTCAGAGTCCCGTTACGTCACGATCCCGTTACCGATCGAAGCTGGACAAACTAGCCAAAGTGGACTGGACAACGCGTCCACAAACTCATTCCAGCCGGTAAAGGCAAATCTAAGATTTGGCGCCTTTATCCCGATGACGTAGTCTCGTTGCAAAACCAAAATCGTAACGCCATGAGGGGATCCCGACTCTATAAAATAGGCTGTAACGACGGACTCGGCCTACTTCTTCGCTCGTCTGTCTTCACGTCGACACCGAACAACAGTGTACCGTATTCCCGAGTTCCCGAGTTCCCGTTGCTAATTAGAGTCATTTTTCTTATAATTTAGAATCATTTCAGTAGAGTCAGTTTATCGTTTATTGTTAAGTATATCGTTCTGCGAACGAGAGTATCGTCTGTAAGGTAAGACCTCTTTTGTAACCACGAGGTAACTCCCGAATCCCGTTTAGCTTATATTTTATTGTATTATTGTGTGGCGCAGGCCACGAGCCTTGGGCTCGTAAGTCTTTGTGACTTCGTCCCGATCAAATTTATAGTATTTTTAGTAGTTAAAAACGGATTTCACGAGTTACCCGTGTAAGTGATTATTTGTGGGCTTTCTTTCCTTACTTAAAGCATGTGATAGATTTTCTTCTAGATACTATTAGCTCTCTATTTCTATTTCTATTTTCTGAATGTATTTTCTGGTAATATTTTCTGGTAACATTAGACCTAAAAAGGTAGCGATCGACCTGTAACCGGCAATTTTCTGAAGAAAGAGCGTAGAAGATAGCATTTGTTAAATTTGTTATTTAGTCTATAAGTTTTCTTAGAGTAAGGCCTTGAATATTTTGCTTGCCTAGATTATATCGCATTTTCCCGTATATTTTCTTTGATTGTATTTTCTATGATATTTCTTCTGTGAATATTTTTCTAATTCTTGATTGAGTGAAACTGTATCAATTCCCGTTATATCTGAGACACATTTAAAATGATTTGATATTGTTAGTTTATTGATTCCCGTAAAAATACGGTGTACCGTTCAATAGTTCCCGAATTAATTCCCGTAAGAGTACGGTGTATTGCTAATAATTTCTTTGGTAAATCATGGCAAATTAAAATAAACTGTTAAAATAAGTGAATATTAATTATCTTGTTTGATTAATTGGCAACCCACCCACTCTACCATCTAGTAATTGTATTCTGAGCTAATCGGCAAGTCCCGCCGTCAAATTATATAGTTTATATCATATTCTGTGACGTTGATACGTCTGGCGCCCAACTTCTGTCTTTTTAGTAGTTGCATTTATTTACTTGACGCCGAAGTGCACGGCTATCGGGTCCACCCTTGCCCTAAATCGAATAGCCGGTCGCAATATGTACTCGTATACCTTCTGATATGTGATATCCAGATCGATACTTTCGTATCGTTTCGTAGCCATAGCTTGGAGGACAGTGTTGCTTGACGCAGCAACAGGCTCATTTGTGTTCTGCAACGTTGATTGTACGGAGCTCGCGTGCTTGTCTACTGCAATCCAATGCAGGTCTCTGTGAAAATCATCCAAATCGATAAACGATTAATCATCTCGTAGAAATGTCACAGTAATTACTAAAATATATTCCATGTTACTGTGGTGAAATTGAGCTGGGAAACATCGACTCGTATAACATACCTTCTGATATGTGATATCCAGATCGATACTTTCGTATCGTTTCGTAGCCATAGCTTGGAGGACAGTGTTGCTTGACGCAGTAACAGGCTCATTTGTGTTCTGCAACGTTGATTGTTCGGAGCTCGCACTGGATCGCACTGTCTACTGCAATCCAATTCAGGTCGCTGTGAAAATCATACAAATCGGTAAACGATTAATCATCTCATAGAAATGTCACAGTAATTAGTAAAATACCCAGACAGCACTATGTCTTAGAGATGGCGAAAAGGTATCTTCACAAAGTCGCCTTTTCGGCAAGGCTAAAAGATGTCTAATAGATGTTTGAAGAAAGATGACGAGACGTGGTTGACTAAAAGATGTCCGTTCAAAGATATTGCATGGATATGACAATTATATAGTTGACTGAAAGTTGTCTATTCGCGAATGTCTTCCAGACTTGACGAAAAGTTGTCAGAAAGATGTCGTTTAAAAGATAAGTACAGCTGGCGCTATCAGCGGTGGATTGTTAACGTAATACAACGTAACGATAGTAACGTAATACATCGCTGCTTGTTTATTCGAAAGACATATGGTGTTTCGTGTGCGCTGGTGATTTTCCCGAGTGAAATAAAAGGTAAGTTCTATGATTATAATTAAATAAACATGTTGAAACAATTTCCGATTCTTATTCAACATCCGTTATGGTGATAGCGGGTTTAATAGTATCAATTTATTTATTTTCCGAACGAAGAACATATATTTTTGTTTTTATCATACCTACGATATGATATCCATTATAAGTATACATAACCTGATTTTATTCATTCAAAACTGATCTTTTTTCTGCAATCTAATTTATTTTACCCTGAATCGTTATTATTTTTCAGGAACCATATTACAGGCTCATAGTACCTCCACTCAATGTGCTTTAGCACACACCTTTAACGAGTGACATCGGCGAGCAGGAGATAGGCACCGTTACCATCTCAAAGCAGGACGAGCTACCTAATATATTTTTTTAAACAGATTCTCTTATACTACATATCTTAAAGTGATCTTAAAATAAATAATATATTATAACTCTTATCGTTCAATTGTGTTTTTTTGAATTCATGAAAAAAATAAAAATAAAAATACCTGCCGGAAAAATAAGACTAATCGCAAGAGAGGCGACGAAAGGACATCCAAATTTTGTCGTCTATCAGCCATAACTAAAAGTCATCTTATAGCCATAATGGAAAGATATCTTTTCGTCAAGGCTATGAGTCGTACGAAAGTGGAGCATATGACGTCTTTTCGTCATATTTTAGTTGACTTAACGCCATCGCTAAAAGATGACTCTGCCGAAAGTCCGACAACTTTTGGACATCTTTTAGTCAACATTGTGCTGTCTGGGTATATTCCATGTTACTGTGGTGAAAGTGAGCTGGGAAACATCGATTCGTATAACATACCTTCTGATATGTGATATCCAGATTGATACTTTCGTTCGCTCTGTGGTGTGAGATTCCGAAGAATTGTGGAGATTGTACAGCCTTGAAGTAACAGTAGGCTGATGTTTGGTTTTGAAACACAGGCCATTCTGAGCTTGCGTGCGTGTCTGTCTGTGGCCATGTAATAAATTCCAGTGAATGATGATTGACTAGGTTCATGTATGGTAAGGAGCTGAATGTGGTGTCGAGTGACGTATTGTTCGGTAGAGTAATGGCGATTGTGATCTTTGCAGGCTCAACTGTAATCCTGAAATATTGGCCCTTCAACGCAGGCACGCCTGCAAATCATAAAAATGCACGGAATTAATACTTTGATGCTGCGGTGGTGTTTTCCTGGGCTTTCTTTGTGTTCTATTGATCAAGGTGACTTGTGAGCACCAATTTCGTAGCATACCTTTTGATACACGATCTTCCAATGTATTCATCCTATCGTGTTGAATAGCGGCTGTGCAAGTTTGGATGGTTATCACAATAGCTGTATTCCCATGCGACGTTTGGCCAGGGGGAAAATGGAGTGAGCGAACAGAAATGTTGAGTATAGATCGTGTGATTTATGGGTCTATCGAGACATTCAGGTTTTAGCGCTGTGAAGCTAATAGTCTGTCTTGAAATTGTAGCTCTTTGGAGTTTGTGTGCCTGTACCAGTTGCTTGTATCTTTTCCGGCTTCTGTAACAAACAGTCGATTATGCAATAATTATAATTACTAATCAGTTGGTAGGAACTCATCAGTTATGGGTTTTCAATTCTATGTTTCATTAATGGAGCGCTTTATAAAGTGTCTATTTTTATAGCATACCGTCAAGCGTGCGTCAGTGATATCAATTTTTGTAGCTGCTGTTTTATTAGTAAGCGAAGAAGGTTTCCGTTGATTCAACAGTGCATTGCGACCTTATAATGCATAGTGTAGCTATTTTGGACCTGTTTGTACATACCACGGTAGATCTTGGTTGGATTGAGATTAGAATTTAGCTAGCCAAGTTTTATCTGTCATGATTTCCAACGTGACTAATCAATCTATGTGCTCGAAGAATTTCTATCCTTACTGGTATATCTAGTTTCTGATTGCCGTATACATACATAATTATCCTACGACATTGTACAAAGTTCACAAAATAATGAAATTATTTCTGCGTCATAGTCCTTGAACAATAAATTTCTACAACCGAAGAACACAGAGGTATATGACATAATAGTGTCAATTATATTGGCCATAGTTGTTAATTGAGCATGAATAGATTATAGGACTAGATAATATGATTTGTGTATCACATGATTCATCAAGTGATAGCCGTGATAGTGATGAATAATCATGTATACTAATAATAACAGTTGGAGTTGTATGTGGACTGCAACTTATATGTGACGATAAAATTCTCATAGTGAACCTGATATTCTAGACTCTGATAGTGATAAAAGATGCAAAATCGATAATCATATACAATAGAAACAAAAGTTGGAGTTGTATATGGACTGCAGCGTATATCAAACGGTTATAGACTTCCAATCTCGATGCATGTAATTATAATGTGGTTATCAGTGATTCCGTATTGTATGTAACGCCATTATTATCCTATCAATTTGAATTCGAATAATTAAATATCATGTTGCATAATATCAAACAGTTGCTAGGTTGAAGAATAGAATTGAATTCGAGTTTCCAACACATTGAGATTGAAAAGCTATTGTAACAATGCTAATGAAATCAAAAAAATCTGTTTCATTCTATGAACAGATACAGACATTATTGATAGTCAATCTCTCTATACAATTCCACGTACGATTCTTCCATCCAGTGTTGGGACGGACTTAACGACTAATTCTTGAATACTACAATATTTTGATAGTCTCTCTATAGCTATACTATGTTTGATGTGAATACACATACTCGTCAGTATACATGGATGTAGTGTGTAGTGTACATTAGTGTAGGATGGAAGAATCGAAGTAGATAATATGGTCCATGATAATAGTTCAATCATTTTGAATAATACTGTATAATAAAATGCATAATCATGGAATAGTTATATTTGAACCAAACAAGTTATTGCATAACAATATATAATGGTTTATTAATAATTCATTATAATATTAGTAACAGTATCAACAGGTCGACGTGAATAATCACAGTTGATTGGCATATTACACCACCAAGGAACGACGTAGTTGGTATGGAATAGCTAGATTGAGTCAGTGATTGGATTTAGAGCGGAGGTTGTATCATACAGATACAGGCCAGTGTGTATGGTTTGAAGTGGTCGATCTAGTACTTATTGATTTATAGTGTATATAATGAGCTTGCAATATCTCATAAGTGCCTAGATGGTTAGAAACATTACAGTTAATTTCCCGGAAATTCAAAAGATGCTGCATAATTTCAAACTATTTTGAAGAATTCATGTCATTTAAATAATAATCTAATTGATAGCATATTTCAAGGTATCAAACGATTTAACTAGATTTCTAAAGATATTCAATGTTTCAACTCATTTCATAGACCACGCAAAGCAAAGAGCTTTTTCTGATTTTGTATGATTGTACACTTGCCTTCGGTTCGTGTTGCTAACTTACACTCGTCAGAAAAAGTTTCATCGCTCTCGTATCGTACTGTACTATTTTCAACTCATTGTGCGAAACTTGGTTTCTTATACCTGTTGGTAGTGTGCAAAGTGCCCGATTCACACACTTCCATATGTGAAAATAATTAGGTTCTCTTCGTTTTGAAATGATAATTTCTAAAATATTTTTCTTCTATTTAACTTTCTCAATTTGGTGTCAACTTGTGTTGACATGTAAAAATTTACTGACTGAATAATTGCGTTACCAATATCTCAAAGTAATTACATGTTATTTATAAATAGTGAAATTTAGGTGACAATTAATATAAAATAATTGTATCAAAATCAAATGAGCCTTGCTTTTCTGATATAACTTGTATATCTGAGATTTGCATTTCCATCGATACACTACGCAAAGGGATATATACAAGTCTAAATCTAAAACGAGTTTTTTTTTTTTTGTGTGTGATTTTCTCATTTTTTTAGTTTTGGAGACTAATAAAATTTTATGTCTTTAAAAATTTTGTTTTTAATCCTCCGCGGGGGCAGAGCCCCTGGACCCTGTCCACATCCTGCCTCTCGCACTTAAATTGAAATTTATATACTATATTTCCCTATTTTCTAGAGTTCTTCACAGGTCGAAGATTTCGCACACTGAGTTTGGAAGAATAGTATACGACATGCGTGTGCATACTTGTATCGGTACTGTACTGTTAAAATACTTTTGATGATGAGCAATTTCAAATACATCAATTTGTTTGGTAATCAGTCTGCGTTGCTGATGCATACGTAGGTGAAGTTAATGGTTTGTAGGCTGGTAGAAGTTGGCTCATTTGAAGAAGATACGTAGATTGTTGTAACTATGGAGCAGCTGTGGGCTACCTCTGTTTAGGGACATCGTCTTGCAGAAATGTTATTTTCGTCTGGTCTAGTGGATTATTGATAGGATAGGAATGGTCCAGGCGACTGTAAAAGATATAAAATAACATAGAATTGAAACAGAGGTTTCAGTATATTACTACTCATTTTCGTAGCATCGTTATAATCTTGGAGCTACGAACTTTGGGCTACTTGTACCTTGGGATGCTGTTTTATCGAAGTGTTATGATTGTCTATCTCAAAAGATTGATAATTGGAACCTTCGTTATGGGATGTCGTTTGGTCAAAGTGTTATCTTTGTCTATTTCAATGGATTGATAAGACGATAGGAATGGTCTATGTGACTGCGAAAGATATACAATAATAAAGTATTGGAAAAAAGATTTCAGAATATTACTACCAATTGTCCTAGCATTCTTATCATTTTGGAGCTATGAGCTGTGGGTTACCTTCGCCTTGGGATGCTGTATTGCCGAAGTGTTATATTCGTCTGTCTCAAAGGATTGATAATTGGAACCTTTGTTTCGGTATGTGGTTTGGTGAGAGTGTTATGTTTGTCTATTTGAATAGATTGATAAGACGATCGGAATGGTCTAGGTGACTGTGAAAGATATAAAATAACAAAGAAATGAAGAAAAGCATTCAGAATATTACTACTAATTATCTCAGCATTGTTATCATTTTGAAGCTCTGAGCTTTGGGCTATCTTTAACTTGGGATGCTGTTTTGCCGAAGTGTTATGTTAGTCTGTCTCAAAGGATTGATAATTGGAACCTTCGTTATGAGATGTAGTTTAGTCAAAGTGCTATCTTTGTCTACTCCAATAGATTGATACGATGATAGGAATGGTCGAGGTGACTGTGAAACATACAAAATAACGTAGAATTGAATGCGAAGTTTCAGTACATTATTATTCATTTTTCTAGCATTGTTATCTTCTTAGAGCTATGGGTTTTGGGCTACCTTCAACTTGGGATTTGGCTTCGCCGAAATGGTCCGTTCATTTCAACACAGTAATAATCGGAACCTTGGTTTGGAAACATCGTTTAGTCAAAGTGTTATCTTCGTCTATTCCAATGGATTGATTATAGGAGAGGAATGGTCCAGGTGGCTGTAAAAGATATAAAATAACAGAATTAAATGAGAGGTTTGAGTATTTTATTACTCATTTTCCTAGCATTGTTATTACTTAGGAGCCTGTTTGAATGTCTATTTGAATAGATTGATAAGACGATCGGAATGGTCTAGGTGACTGTGAAAAAGATATAATATAACAAAGCAATGAAGAAAAGATTTCAGAATATTACTACTAATTATCCCAGCATTGTTATCATTTTGGAGCTCTGAACTTTGGGCTACCTTCAACTTAGGATGCTGTTATGCCGAAGTGGTTCGTCTGTTTCAACGGAGTAATAAACCGAACCTTGGTTTTGGGACGTCGTTTTGTCAAAGTATTATCTTCGTCTATTCCAATGGATTGATAATAGGATAGGAATGGACTAGATAACTGTAAGAGATAAAGAATAATATAAAATTACATGAGAGGTTTCAGTATATTACTACTAATTTTTCTAGCATTGTTATCACCTTCGAACTATGGGCTTTGGGCTACCTTTGTCTTGGGACGCTGTATTATTGAAGGGTTATATCCGTCTATCTCAACGGATTATCAATCAGAATCTTCGATTTGGCACGTCGTTTAGTCAAAATGTTCTGTTCGTCTACTCCAATAAATTGATAAAACAATAGAAATGGACCAGGTGACTGTAATAGATATTCAAAATAACAAAGAATTAAAGAAAAGATCTCAGAATATTATTACTAATTGTCCTAGCATTGTTATCATTTTGGATCTATGAGTTTTGCGCTACCTTCAACTTGGGATTTTGTTTTGCCAAAGTGGTTCGTTCATTTCAACGGAGTGATAATCAGAACCTTGGTTTTGGAACGTCGTTTAGTTGAAGTTCTATCTTCGTCTATTCCAATGGATTGATTATAGGATAGGAATGGTCCAGGTGACTGTGAAAGATATAAGATAACATAGAATTAAATGAGAGGCTTCAGTATATTACTACTAATTTTCCTAGCATTGTTATCATCTTGGAACTATGGGCTTTGAGCTACCTTTAACTTGGGACGCTGTATTATCGAATCGTTATGTTCGTCTATTTCAACGGAGTGATAATCCGAACCTTGGTATTGGGACATCGTTTCGTCAAAGTATTATCTTCGTCTATTCCAATCGATTGATAATAGGATAGGAATGGTTCAGGTGACTGAAAGATATAAAATAACATAGAATTAAATATGAGAGGTTTCAGTATATTACTACTAATTTTCCTAGCATTGTTATTACTTTGGAGCTATGGGCTGTGGGCTACCTTTGTCTTGGGACGCTGTTTCGCCAAAGTGTTATGTTCGTATATCTCTACGGATTGATAATCGGAATCTTCGTTTCGGTATCTAGTTTCGTCAAAGTGTTATCTTCGCTTATTCCAATGGATCGATAATAGGATAGGAATGGTCCAGGTAACTGTAAAAGATATAAAATAACGAGGAATTGAAGGAAAGAGCTCTTAATATTACTATTAGTTTTTTGAGCATGTGTCATCATAAGGGATTATTCTGGATCTTGAACGTTAAACATAGCGCCTAACGTTAATTTTCAGCGCTTGTGTTATCGTTGTCCGTCCCCATGAGTCCTCTGTCATCTTCGCTACCGCCTACATGCTTTGTTTCGGGTGGAAAATAGAAGGTTGTTAAGCAACTGGAACGTTTATCATCGACAATCAACCATCGAACCCAGGCAAACCCTGACGCTGTTACGACGCTAACTAGCAAATGAAATCATGGCCTCGGCTTGAAACGAGTGGCTGGCGTTACCGCGCGTGCCAATGACTCTCGGCCGTAGTGCCTGATCCGTAGGTAGCGATATCATGGAGTCAGGATTTCCTCGCTTCCAATTGTTGATTGCCCAAACATATAGAGGTCTGCGGAGATGAACGGGTGTAGCAGGGAAGCGCAGGCGCTCAAAGTTAACGTCGGTGGTATGATAACGCCAAGAGATCCAGAATTGCACCTCAAGTGATGGTAGGAAACATACGAATCAATAGATAAGTAACGAGTCATGCATTTAGTGAAATTAAAGAGGCCGAGGCTGTTTTATACATCCATTATTGTGTGAACAAATGGATCAATCTAGTGAAAATCAATGTGCGTACATACCGTTTGATGTAAGTCATCCTAACCTCTTTTTCACTTGTTCCCGTTAGTAGTAGAATAATACATATCCTGTATATATATTTGAACCCAGCTCAGAGGATCCGTTCCGTGCAATTACAATTACAAGAGGCCATCATGCAGATGTCAATAATTATTCTTAACAACAGTCATCGGCATGAAACCTTGTCGTCGCACTATTTCACTCATAGCCATAATTATGCACTGATTCACTGATATAAAACCACTACCACGACCGATAACACATTATATAAAATTAAATAAGCTATATGCCCTCTAATAGCCCTATATAATATGATTATATGTAAAATTATTAATATTTTAATTGTCGATAGCCCCGCCTCACAGCCATGCGACGGCCATTTTGATTTCGTCGACCTATAGCTCACTTCATAACTATATTATTACCTATGGATCGAGTGCGGATTCAGATTCAGGCCAAAATCAATAGGGGGCGAGAATTCGATGGCTTGTAACAACGTTTAAAAGTTCAAGTCGATCTGTGTCCTCGTTCGTTCGGAAATGTGCGGACAGTCTGCGAAAAAATTTTCGGGGGAAGAAAAAAAAGGTGTTTTTTCATCAACTTTAGTGACTAATAAGTCGAAAACCAGTCGACCTATTTCGACCAAATTTATACTGCAAAGTCGTGTGGTGGGGGAATATCTATTCTGAAAATTTGATCGAAAAATATTTACGCGTTCTGAAGTTATGACCTCGTGCTTACAGGTATAAAGAGTTCCTCCCAGTAAATATATTCCGGCTAGCGCTCGCCTGCCTAGGGGTACTTGGCGGCGATTCGCTGCCGCGAATCTTGATGATCACATAATCAATGTTTCGACTGTTTGTTACAGAAACCAGAATCGACACGAGAAACTGGTACAGGCACGCAAACTCCAAAGAGCTACGATTTCAAGACTGACGATTAGCTTCTCACCGCTGAAACCTGAATGTCTCGGTAGATCCATAGATCACACGATCTAAACTCAACATTTCCGGTCACTCACTTCATTTTCCACTTGGCCAAACGTCGCATGGGAATACAGCTATTGTGATAATCATCCGAACTTGCACAGCCGCTATTCAACACAATAGGATTAATACATTGAAAGATCTTATATCAAAAGGTATGCTATGAAATTGGCGCTCTCAAGTCACCTTAATCAATAGAACACAACGCCCGGGAAAACACCACTGCAGCATCAAAATATTAATTCCGTGTATTTTTATGATTTGCAGGCGTGCGTACGTCGAAGAGCCAATATTTCAGGATTACAGATGAACCTGCGAAGATCACAGTCTCCATTCATCTAGAGAACAATACGTCACTCTTCGGCACATTCAGCTCCTTACCATACATGTACCTAGTCAATCATCCTTCACTGGAATCATTACATGGCCAGAAACACTTACGCAAGCTCAGAATGGCCTGTGTTTCAAAACCAAACATCAGCCTACTGTTACTTCAAGGCTGTACAATCTCCACAATTTTTCGGAATCTCATACCACAGAGCGAACGAAAGTATCAATCTGGATATCACATATCAGAAGGTATGTTATACGAATCGATGTTTCCCAGCTCACTTTCACCACAGTAACATGGAATATATTTTAGTAATTACTGTGACATTTCTATGAGATGATTAATCGTTTATCGATTTGTATGATTTTCACAGCAACCTGAATTGGATTGCAGTAGACAAGCGTGCGAGCTCCGAACAATCAACGTTGCAGAACACAAATGAGCCTGTTACTGCGTCTGGCAACACTGTCCTCCAAGCTATAGCTACGAAACGATACGAAAGTATCGATCTGGATATCACATATCAGAAGGTATGTTATACGAGTCGATGTTTCCCAGCTCAATTTCACCACAGCAGCATGGAATATATTTTAGTAATTACTGTGACATTTCTATGAGATGATTAATCGTTTATCGATTTGTATGATTTTCACAGAGACCTAAATTGGATTGCAGTAGACAAGCGTGCGAGTTCCGAACAATCAACGTTGCAGAACACAAATGAGCCTGTTACTGCGTCAGGCAACATTGTCCTCTAAGCTATGGCTGAAAAATGACTGATTAAGTGCTAAATTTAAGTTGAAACTGTATAATGAGATTGCAGTTCGTAACATTAACGTAACAGAATAATCGTTGAAGAGATGGAATATTTCGTGATTCAAATGTTATTAGGATTGCAAAATATGCGAGATAAACATGTTTCACACAATTTAAGAGATTAAGTACCGTTCTTGATCCATTTGAAAATTTTTTGGCGAATATTCAGTTGCATTAGAGGCATTCTATAGTGAAATATATATATATATATATATATATATATATGTATATGTATATTATATGTACATATATATATATACTTATATAATTGTAAAATGTATCTTGAAACATAGGTGGATAACTGATGTACAACATCCCTTTTAAGAAATAACCGAATACTTTATGAGTTCTATGGAATTATAACTTTAATAAACCTGACTGGTGGGACACCAAAAAATCCCCCTCTCTGACCACGGGGTACTTGAAGACGAATTTCAGTTTGGCCACTTTACTTTCGAGTGAGATGTGTTTCTTAATATAAAATCTATTCTATATGCTTTGGTTTTATCAAATATTAGATTGATAGTGTAACGAAAAACCTATATTCAAATTTAAGAGCCCTATGTTTACGACTCAAGTAGTCACCAAGCCAAGCATCAGCTAGGTGAAGCGACGAGAGAAGTGAGGGATAGCTCTCTTGGCTACGAGCGTTCGACCCGATCAGTCGTGTCTAACATTTCTTCTCATATTATATTTCATTTACTTGTAACGTGTGTAACTTATTATTATAATTCTCTATATTTCACCAATATCTCGTGCTTACTTCGATATCTATTTGACGATTATAATTTGACAAGATCTCCATGGGACGATAAGTTGTCGAAGCAGTAACATCGAAAATATAAGTATATTCACACACGTGGCGAAAGCCAAATAAATTGACTGAGTAAACTTTTAGTATCATTTTCACTTTTAAATAATAGCTCTGGAGAAGATATTTCAATTATAATTTTAACTGTGCTGTCCTTGTGCTGTCCTCACGCCTCATATATTGTTAAATAATCAAGACTTGAAGGCTATTGCCAACTAATGTAAATCGAACTCATATAAATTATTATAATCAGTGGTATTTTTTTAACTCTTCGAGACCTGTGTCTACATTTTTATGACCTATTGTTCATATCACTGGTTTGTTGCAAATCTAAATCACTTGTTAACAAATGCTAATTGTCTTTTGATAAGGACGAAATAAATATACACATTTATACTGTTCTTTGATGTTTATTTTTCTTTTACTTAACTTTTAAATTCCTACATAAAACAAATATAAGTGTTACAATAGCCTATGTAGAAACAATTAAAAAAATTTTGTAATTGTGACTGGTGGGACAAGTACAAAATATATGAACATAATTCTTTGATAAATCAGTTTTATGGCTTTTTATACCTAACAAACGTTGTTATTCATAAATTTTAGTATAAATTATTTTAAATAATTGAGAAACTAGAACCAAACACAACGCAAATGAAGGATCAAACATCACAACATCTCAATGAACTTTAGTTGCTTATAACAAAAATATAAGAAGCTTGTTTTTTAAACTACCATAAAAGAAAATAACGATGTCTTATTTGGAATATTAGATTGATAGCCTATGTAGAAGCAATAAAAAAAAATTTTTTTTTAATTGTGACTGATAGGACAAGTACAAAATATATGAACATAGTTGTTTGATAAATCAGTTTTATCGCTTTTTATACCTAACAAACGTTGTTATTCATAAATTATACTATAAATTATTTGAAATAATTGAGAAATTAGAATCAAACACAACGCGAATGAAGGATCAAACATATTAATAACAACATCTGTAGTTGTTCATAACAAAAATAAAAAAAGCTTGTTTTTACTACCATAAAAGAAAATGACGATGTCTTATTTGGGAAAATCTATAACTAATAATTTAGTTTCTCAAAAATATTAACAATTAAAAAAAAAAAGTTTGAAAAAAGCAAAAGTCCGGTTTTCATTAGTTTGAAATTTTTTTACTACACATTAATGAAATATAGACTTTTAACTATGAGTTAGTACTAAATTAGGAATAATTGAAAGAATTTAAAAATTTATGTCATTATCCTCTTTTACATGGAATGCCCCATTAACGTTACGAACTTCAACCTCATACTGTATGAGTCAAACTTGAGTTCTATTTAATAAATCATTTATGTTTGTCACAGTTGACAATTGAAATGAATGTGTTTTGTCACATTTCCAAAATCATTCATATTAACGCGGTCATAAGGCCGAGCGCCCGCCCGCCATCTCTTGTATTCCTGGGGAACCCTCTCGCAAGCCTTGGGTCCCCAAGCGCTCAAAACCTTTCTCGCAAGTGAAGTAACTGCGTGACGGCAATAGGAGCCGTGAATATTTAGATTCAAATCAGAGAGAAAGAGAAGTTAGTACTTCGCTTTATATCAGGCTAGCCTGTGTCGTTTCGTCCTCACGGCCTGTCCTGACATTTAAAGGATTTTCTGGAGTGTACTAATTTTGTTCTCATTCAATTAGCGTCAATTCAAACCAACGAGCAGCAAGCTTTGGTCGTTACGTCCTCCAGGCTTGTCTGATCTGAGGTTCTATACATTTTACGTTCATTTCGATATATATCACTTCACATATTTTTCATCTCTTTATTTGTCATTTAAACACGTGTAAATTTGCATTTATATATCTCTCTCTCTCTCCGAGCTTCACAGCTAAAATATAAAACGGTCATTCGCCAAAACGAAGTTCATAAGAATTTAGAGTCACTATATTATAAAGAATCGCATTCAAAATATAAAACGATCATTCGCCAAAGCGAAGTTTGTAAAGTTCGTCCTCGAAGATTCCTAGGTTTAACGGCATTAGAATATAAGTTTACCTTTAAACGTACCAATCTTGACTAATCATTTCCATATTTATATTCACCATTTCCTTATTGATAAATATAAATTTTAATCAAGTTATCATTCTTTTATCAAATCCAATTCCTCTCCTCGTCAACGAAGTTTGAAATAGAGAAGTTATTCATAGGCCCAGGGATTCATTATCCAATCGACCCAAGAGAAGGAGAATCAGCTCTCACAAAGACAAAAAAACAAATAACATCACAGTTTGTCTTTTACTGAATGTTCCTTCCCTTGCCTGAATTCCGAATGTATTTTTTGTGACGATCACACTATACCTAATACCGTATAACCCTGCTGAAATTAAATGAGCAATTCTTCTCAATTCTCGTACTTGCAAAAAGTAGTGAAATCTCACAAAAAACATCGGAAGATGTAAAAAAAGCCGCCAAGTACCCAAACGAAAATCACAATTGGTTGATAAGCAAAACGTTTCGCAAGTCTTTGTCGTGAAATCAAGGAAAAAGCCAAGCACCGAACGTACCCCTGCGATCTCTCAGCAAGTCTACGTCGTGAAGTCGGAGTTTCGTGTGAGGATATCGAAACATCATTCCAAGAGCTACGTACTTGGCGGGCACATTCGGTTACTTAGAGCTATACGGACAATCCAGCTTCGTTCTACGCAAAAATTGAGTTTTCAATGCGACAGCAATTAAATACACTAAAAAACTAGTTATTTCAACCAATAACTGTATCAGAAAATGCTTCTACGGGCACTTAATTATGTGTATGACTTTACAGACGTAAACACCTTGTATAATAAATAAAAATCCTGGTCGTTTCACTGTCATTCAATTATCAGATCGGACTCGGAATTCTGGAATCACGTACCTCACTATGGAGCCAATGAGCAATGTACTACGGTAAGTTCTTTCATATGATAGATGACATACCGTAGAGCTTGAGTAGATAATATTCATTATGGAGGACTGAACTTATTCACTTGCAAAACTATGGAATTATCTAGAAAACTCTACTTTACTATTCCGGTATAAAACCTAAAACTTGCAGCTACGGATATACGTGTATGCTACAAGTAGCATAGAGGATGACAGTTTGATATAATGTTGAATATAAAATTCAGTTGCTGATCGTCTTGGTGTACCTATACTAATGTAATACAATCTTGCTCACAATGCATGCGTATCCCTGCTAAAAATTTCGTATAGAGAGGGATATAATCGCAGAAAATGCTATAGAATCGGGTAGCTCGCGTATCCGTTTCCATCCATTTCCATCTGTTTCTTTAGCGTTTTCTGCATATTCTATCAGTCTATATACGGAATTTTTATCAATCTGCAGGTGCACGAGCGTATACACGTAGTGGGAAGGATCAATTTCACTACCGGAAACCCATCCTTGTAACAGTTCGGCCCCACTTGAGTGCAAATATATTTTGTTGCTCATTCGCTTGTGAGGCATAATCATTCGCAACTACACACTAGTGCCAGAAGATTAGCGCGTGCGAGTTTACGGAATTGCTGCAGCGGGGGCGCCTTCAGGCGCCCGCGCGCAAGCACTTCCGTAAATTCGCACGCGCTAATCTTTCGACTTCCACGACAAAGTCGTCCCACAAGATCGGAAGATGCATTTTAAATAAGTGTGTATAAGACCAATGTTATCTGCAAATTAGACATTACTCCGAGACATCCATCAGCCACCAAGGAAAACAGTTGGAAAACAAATGGTTCGCAAACTACGATAAAATACTATCAATCCAAAGCGAAAACAACAAGCACAAAAAAAAAAAAACCGAATGTGCCCGCCAAGTACGTAGCTCTTGGAATGATGTTTCGATATCCTCACACGAAACTCCGACTTCACGACGTAGACTTGCTGAGAGATCGCAGGGGTACGTTCGGTGCTTGGCTTTTTCCTTGATTTCACGACAAAGACTTGCGAAACGTTTTGCTTATCAACCAATTGTGATTTTCGTTTGGGTACTTGGCGGCTTTTTTTACATCTTCCGATGTTTTTTGTGAGATATGAGTTTAACTTGGATCTATCTCGCGTGGCGTCTTTTAGAATAATTATCAAATTGGCTTTTTTCCATTCTTTAGGAAACGTTGAGTTCCTCCAGCAGTTAATCAGCAGATTCTGTATTGCATTTGCTGCATATGGGCTTCCCACCCACAGGTGTTTTATGACCTCGGTCGTAATGCCGTCAAGACCAGGAGCCGTGCCCCTCTTAAGTTTTTTAATTGCTGCACTGATCTCTTCCGGGCTAACATCCGGCTCCAGTAGATAGGGACAGTGGGAATCTCGTTAATCCATTCATGCGCGTCACTAATTAGATGACGAGGCATTTGGCTATTTTCCTGCGTCGTCCCGAAGGGACGACGGAATTCCATGGGTACCCCCGAGTGGGTTTAAAACTTAACAATCTAACACTTAGGTGCAAGTCACTATTAAAAGCAATAAAAATAAATAAAAGGTATAACAAGAAACAAACAAAACAAAATAAATAAGATATATAAAATATAAAATAAGTCACAAAAGAAACAAAACATTCCTACTAATATAGGAAAAAAAATGAAACATTAAGCTAGTGGCCGCAAAGCCGGCTCACTTTCCTGAAAAGGATGGGCGAAAGTATAACTATAGTGCCAGCTGCTGTTGTTGGGACAAATTGGAAAAATTAGTACTAGTAGAGTCCCCGGAG
Organism: Rhogogaster chlorosoma; assembly: GCA_944452935.1. Classification (NCBI taxonomy): domain Eukaryota; kingdom Metazoa; phylum Arthropoda; class Insecta; order Hymenoptera; family Tenthredinidae; genus Rhogogaster; species Rhogogaster chlorosoma. Next base: position 12,499,659 of record OX101798.1, on the reverse strand, counting down.
ATAACGGCTAGAGAAAAGCGAAACTCGGCTACCCTTGTGGGCACACAGGGAAACCTCGTGTAGGTGTTCGCCCGGGGATATATCCCGCTCTACCGCCAGGCAGCCGAAGCCGCGTCTGACTCGCACCCCAGGGCCTAGAGCCCCGGGGGCTCCTACCCTCGACCCCCGGCCCTGTTCTCACTGCCTCACCTGTCAAGCCCATCCCAGACATAGGCACCCAAGGTGGACTAAGTGCTTTAGCGACACCGACAGGCGCGCACTACGGGTCATACAGATCTACTTCAGCTAACCCAGTGGCAGGCTCCCTCAAGTCAGGCCAGCACAAACTCTGACCAACACTCATGACCCAGCAGACCGGATGCTTTTCACCAACGGCCGCTGCACCCGAAACACAAGGCAGGGGCATACTACTCAAGTTACCTAGAATCAAGATTCGCGGTAGCGAATCGCCGGCAAGTACCCCTCCCCACTTTTTTTCTTTTTTTTTTTTACTAGTAGGCGAGCGCTAGCAAGAATTCTTTTCCCGGGGGGTCTTTGAAACCACGTTTTTGCATGTGAGAGTACATCATATCTCCGGAAGGGGATAATATTTCTAGATGAAATTTACAGGGCTCGAAGACTTACCCACAAGGACTTTCTAGTTTAACTCTTAACCAAATCGTTCGAACGGATCTCGAGATAATAATTGTTGAAAGCTGAAAAAGATTACAAAAAAATTAATCTTCTTCTTCTTTTTCGACCGCAGACAAGGACCACGATATCTGTCGAATAGTCGCACGCATATAATTGAGATTTGAAAGGTAGGTATCTGCCGACTTTTCCCAGCCCCCTATTGATTTTGAGCCGAATGTGAACTCGCACGCAGTTGCTAGATATAAAGTAACGAAGTGGTTGGTACGTCTAAATGGCCGCATGGCGGCGCACGCGGCGGGTACTCGGGTCACAGAAAGAAGCGCTCCGCCTCAACCATTGAGTTATATACTATGGCTTCAACCGTAATGATTTCGATCTATATAAATCAATATAAACAAATATAATCGATGCTCCATGGATCATCGATACCGGTTAAATTTTTGATGTGATATAAAGTGCCCTTGGTTGGCTACATTCTTTCGTGGAGTTTATGGAGTTAATGTGAATTTGTGGAGTTTTTAACCTATAACCTAATACCTACCTAAGCAAGAAAGGAAAAGAATCTAATAATAATAATGATAACGTATCTTGGCTACCTCCGATGACGGGATGAACATCAGGAGAAGAAGAATCAAGTGCCACAAAGTTACACAATGTGCCAATTACAAGACAAGAAGAAATAGGGTTCTAAGTTAACCTCTTCCTCGTGCAGTCGACAGATCGTGAAATAATAATGACTCGGATTTTATATTTACAATATTTGGTGATTCATAAATTATGAACGCGTCAACTTGCGTTTCATGAATACAATAATGTTGTATCATAATCATAAATGAATATAAAAAACAAGAGATAATAGTGGTCATCGGCAAGTGAGTTTAATCAGTGAGTTTGTCCATGAAACAGTAGCGCCTCGCTAAGTACGCGCCTATGTGGCTGTAGGGATGGAAACGCGCACTTAGTGAGTTATTACTACTCCGCCGCGTCAGCGGAGCTTGGGACTGGCGGAGTGTGGAGTCAGATCACCGACCGATAAAAGTGCGACAAGGATAAAGCTATGCGTTCTGTGCACGGCAGGGAAACACTACCTATGCTCGATCGAGGGGATAGTGCCCAGGCGCGCACTTAGCGAGCATGCACTTAGCGGGAGGCTACTGTACTGCATCGATCATAAGACCAGTCGTTATCAATCCAGACAGCGCTAAATAAAAGACGGCAACCTGTAAAAAAGGTGACTAATTTCTTTGATATTCACAGGAGAGAATTCTTCATAACGACGGACCAGTGACACGTATATGTATGCCCTTACTTGGAAACAAAGACTTCAAATAAAACAAACCAAAGTCTATCCAGTGTCGATCATCATCAGTTGGACGAATCTACGCGGCCGACTCGACAGCTTTGGTGAGTTTAAGAATAATCTAAATAAGAAAGAAAATTCTAATCTGATGTATAAACATAAATGATAGTATACAAGTTCATTAATTTCATTATTATTATAGGGATCTCCGTCGATTAAAAAAGAACATCACACTGCTGGTACTTTTATTATTACCATAGACATAGAGCATGGACTGCACATTTGGGCCAAAAATCGCTTGGTTCATCATAGGAAGACAGAGAAACGGACGCGGCTGAGTCTGTCTTTTTCTATCCAACGGCGCCAAATGCTTAGACGGAGAGGGATTTGGCCGTTTGTGCTTCCTTCTCTCTCACTTGTGGCGTTACCGAATGCAGTATAGGGGATGCACAGTCTACGCTCTATGTCTATGATTATTACAGTCAATACATTACGTTCTTTTCGTTCTTTTTCTTTCTATAGTAGCCCCGGAAATCAGTTATTATTATAGTCAATACACCTCACTCTTCTATCGTCAATTGGTCTTTCTGCTCCATACCATATTATTATTCAATCAAATTAATTCATCTGATTGTTTTATAGATTGGTAGCAGCGAAAATTCAAGAACATCAGTTCATCCGTCGAACTTGTTGTTGGTCCTGTCTGGAACAAAATCTACAAGTTGGCCTACTCCGGAAACCTCAGAAAGCCTGTACAGTGTCAATCATCATCAGTTGTACGAATCTACATGGGCGACTCGATAGCTTTGGTAAGTTGAGGAATAATTTTAAATAAGAAAAAAAAATGTAATCTGACGTTTTAATATAAATGGTATCATACAAGTTTATAAATTTCGTCATTATAGAAATATCTGTCACTTGAAAAAGAACATTAACATAGAAAAGGTTATATCGTTGAATCATTTCTGGTACTTTTATTATTACAGTCAATACGTTACATTCTTTTCGTTGTTCTTCTTTTAATAGTAGCCCCGGAAATCAGTTATTATTGTAGTCGATACACCTCACTTTTCTATCGTCAATTGGTCTCTCCGCTCCATGCCATATTATTATTCAATCAAACTGATTCAATTGTTTGTTTTATAGACTTGTAGCAGTGAAACTTCAAGAACATCGGTACATCAGTCGAACTTGTTGTTGATCCTGTCTGGAACAAAATCTACAAGTTGGCCTACTCCGGAAACCTCAGAAAGTCTGTACAGTGTCAATCGTCATCAGTTGGACGAATCTACATGGGCGACTCGATAACTTTGGTAAGTTTAAGAATAATTTTAAATAAGAAAAAAATTCTAATCTGACATTTCAATATAAATGGTATTATACCAGTTTATAAATCTCGTCATTATAGAAATTTCTGTCAATTGAAAAAGAACATTGACATAGAAAAGGTTGTATCGTTGAATCATTTCTGGTACTTTTAGTATTACAGTCAATGGCTGGTATCAATAAAACGAAGTAGATGCTAGTGCTTGAAGCAGATGCTTCGGATTCGGAGTAGATACTTCAGATGCGTAGCATGCTTTCGCTTCCGTAGTACCTACTCCTATGTGCGTAGTAGGTGCTTCGTACATAGGAGTTAATACTAGTGTTTCGTAGTACCTACTTAGCTAGGTACCTTCGAGCTAGGGCTCGAAGTAGGTACTCCGTTTTTGAGCCAGGCGTAGTATCTACTACAGTTTGAGTGAAGCTGCTCTCCGAGCAACTTCGCAGACGGGCTACTTGGCTAAATAAGTGGAAATGGTCGCTTTTATGAATATTAGACGACTGATAAAAGTTTATCAAAATCGGAGGGAATATAGAAAACATCAAATAACTCGTGTGAATTATACATAGATATACCCAATCATTCAAATAACGTTTGTTGAATTTTTCTAGCTCGTCATATGTGAAAAAATCGTGACTGAAAATAATAGTTTTCGTCTTGATGTTCGGTATTTTATATCCAGAAATTATTTTATACTACTACTATAGTAGATACTACAGTATTGGAGCAAATGCTTCTTAGGAGTAGCAGATACTTCACTTGCGTAGCATGTACTACACGAGGGAAGCATCTACTACGCAAATGAAGTATTTACTACGAGGTGAAGTATTAACCCTTACATGCTTCGTAGTAAATGCTAATACTTGAAGCATTAGTATCTACTTCGTTTTATTGATACCAGCCAATGCGTTACATTCTTTCCGTTGCTCTTCTTTTAATAGTAGCCCCGGATATCAGTTATTATTATAGTCGATACACCTCACTCTTCTATCGTCAATTGGTCTCTCCGCTGCATGCCATATTATTATTCAATCAAACTAATTCATCTGATTGTTTTATAGATTTGTAGCAGTGAAAATTCAAGAACATCAGTTCGTCAGTCGAACTCGTTGTTGGTCCAGTCTGGAACAAAATCTACAAGTCAGCCTACTCCGGAAACCTCAGGCTTGGGAAAACATACAAGAATATCCTAACTAGTGATTAAAATTGTCATTATCACTGGTCATGAATAGTTTAAATTGTGACACCACTGGTATCGACACTGTTACCGCATTTTTATTCTCATTAATTCCGATCAAGTTTGTAGAATTTGCACAATTGGTAGTTATTCCACAATATAATCATTGGTGTAGTAATGAGATATTTGTGTCTGGTCATACTTTCAATTAAATCATACTTTCAGTCAGATGTTTTACAATTTTCATGAAGTATAGCCAATTGTACGACGTCCTAAAAAACGTCATATAATTATAACTGCATAATAAGTAGATCATAAGAAGCTCAGAGAGAGTAGTCAAAATACACTCCCCACAAAAATTAGCGGGCCACCCAATTTTTGCTTCCAAAAATGTTCGATTTCAAAGTCTCGTAATTCGGCGAAAAATTGTCTTAGCGAGTCGTTCGTAGAAGCATTTTGAAGCTTGGAGCTTCATCTTTCAGATGCTTACTTTCGATTGCGTTCATGTTTTTGTTGTCTTGAGTTATGGTCCCTTGAACCATCTCGTGTCAAATTTGTGTATCGATGTTCCAACTTCAAAACAACGCACGGGGTCGGTCACGTTCGGAATTTCAATTTCAAGATGGTCATTTTAAAGCTTGGAATGTCCTCTTCAAAAGGCGTTTTTTGAAATTGCTCTACGATTTTTTTTCATGGAGTTATGCGCTCCTGAAGCAAAAATGGTCTTTCAATTTTTGATCGCATGCCCTGGGCGAACGAGTTCTCGTATCGAGGTTCCCGAAAATGGCTTTTGAAGCTCAAATCTTCATCTTTCTGAAACCTTATTGCAATTTTTATTCGGTGACGTTTTTAAGCCATGATCACCATCGAAACGAGACCCTCCGAACCGCGAAATGGAAATTCGAACTTTGACCTCAGGTAGCACGCGCAAAAATAGCGACACAGGTGGCCCAAGGTTACAACTTCAACTTTGAAGTGTTTCCTTCAAAACCATACCTTGGAATTTGCTCTAAGATTTTTTTTCGTAAATTTCGATGAAACAGTACCTCCGACATTAGCATTACTTGAAGTGGTGGAATAATCACGTGATCGGTACGACCATGCATGGAAATTGCACCTCAGACCATTACAGAGCCACCCGCGTATTCGTGAATTTCAGTGCAATACAATTTGAGGAGCTGTATTTGACCATTCTTGCTTCAGCAACGCATAACTCCATGAAAAAAAATCGTAGAGCAATTTCAAAAAAAGGGTTTTGAAGAGGACATTCCAAGCTTCAAAATGACCATCTTGAAATTGAAATTCCGATCGTGACCGACCCCGTGCGTTGTTTTGAAGTTGGAACATCGATACACAAATTTGACACGAGATGATTCAAGGGACCATAACTCGAAATAACAAAAACATGAACGCAATCGAAAGTAAGCATCTGAAAGATGAAGCTTCAAGCTTCAAAATGCTTCTACGAACGACTTGCTCAGTCAATTTTTCACCGAATTACGAGACTTTGAAATCGAATATTTTTGGAAGCAAAAATTGGGTGGCCCGCTAATTTTTGTGGGGAGTATAGTATAACGCCAAATATTAATAATTATATAGATAAAACGTTCAGCATCCCAGAGAGAACCATAAAGATCTATCCTAAATAGTAAAGATCCATCGAGACACATCGAACACGGTAGAAAATCCATAGAACATTATAGAAGTTTTAATGAAAAATCGTACCATGTCCGATTTTCGTGAATGAGGTCTCAAATTAAAGATAATAAAAAACACTACAATATTTGGTTATATAACTTTGCTATAAAATAAACAGATCAAAAGATAGACTGCATAGAAGCTAATAGAACATTAGCGATTAGCCCGGATTAGCTGGGGATTAGCTGATCGCGACGTATATAAGAAGCGCGTCGGTCAGCACTTTAACTCACTTATTTGGAAACTTTCGACTACAAATAATCTATAGCAATACATGTACGGCGAGTAACTGCTAATTGTTACAGACCACGATTGATAAAATAAAACATATAATTATCATTGCAATCAAGCATCATTGGAATCACCGATTCATTATATTCTTCATACACGCACTCACGGTAAAATCTGCACACAACACTTACATACATAAACAAAAATCTCTATTTCTCAGGCAACTTGTCAGCTATTGCAGCAAACAGTTGTTCCCTGAGGAACTTAGAGTAACACTCACACACACAAACAAAATCTCTATTTCTCAGGCAACTTGGCCGCTATTGCAGCAAACAGTTGTTCCCTGACGAATTTAGAGTAACATTCACACAAAACACCGATTCTTTGGGCAATCTACTACACTAATATGGTTGGTGATTGTTCCCCAAGGAATTTCGGACACCACACAACAAGCAAACACATACACACGTGTAGGAGAAGTAACGCCAATTTGATCGAAGGCAATCGAGGAAAGAAACAAGCCGGGCGACAGATCAAATTTTAGAACGTTACAATTATCAATGTACACATCTGGTTAAATATTTTCTTGTCATAATTGTTCGTAATTCATCATTAGTGGTACATCATTTCGTTTTAGTCACATAAGTACAAAGGCTGAATTCTCATTATTGTGCATATGCTTTCGTGTATGTTTATAATAATTAACTTGTATAACTTGCCTGTGCACTAATCTCTATGAATTTCTGTACCGCTAATAACGCAGTTATCAATTCTTAAATTCAATGTGTACTATTGAGACCTATGATTACAAACCATTTATTGTAATCTGATTGATTTACAGAAACAAGTGTATCCACAATATGTGTCATAGAATTAAGATTCAAGTAATAAATAGTCTGTGTTTACCGCACTTCACAGAAAAACAGAGCTTACTTGACTTTCAAATTTTTCTATCACCACTTCATCCACCCAACTCCCTTTATATTATTTATTATAGCATCCCTTTGCATACATCAATACAAGTCTTTCTCCGTAGAGTACAATTGTTCTAGGATATAAAATCTAGGTGATAATAATATTAGATTACCACTCGAAGAATCATTGGAATATGATTTCACGTTGCATCAACAATCAAATGCTATATATTGTAACGTTCCGGGCTATTCCGGCAAATTAAAATATAAGGAATAGACCGCCGTTCTGTGAGTTCTTTGCTCGAATTTTGAATTTTCTAAATTTTTATGAGTTTTGGGCACTTTGTAACTAGGTCGGAGGGGAAAAGTTGGTTCTGCCACAAAAAGCCTTCTTTCTAGATTTTCTAGCTAATTACGGACTCGGAATTAACAAAGCCGTTTTTCGTGGACTCAACTGATTGCTCGGTAAAGCCACGTCCCTACGTCAGAACCGATGCTCTCGCATAAGTCTGACTCCTGCGCTTGCCTATCTTTTCTAACTATTCCCTGCACTCAGATCCGGGGTTATGCACCCAAGACTGTATATCCAGACTCGGAAGATTGCTCTTCAAAGCTGTTCCCTGAAAATACACTATCTCGGCTTGTTGTACCGTGCAAGAGTCTTTTATTTATGGAAATGAGAGACGGAAATGTCGGTCAAAGATACGGCGTTGACTTGAATTTTCTAATCAGAATGTTTTAATCAACTAATGTTCAGTTTTTGCTTCTACAAAAATAAAATACAAAAATTGTCCTTATTTCTACGTTCTTATTTTCTACCGTACTCTAATTGGCTCTTTTCGTCTTTATTCGATTGATACTTCAGTTATTTCGGAATTTCGAGTGCAATATTCAATTTGTCGATAATGCCTCTAGTTTTGACTGGAATCTATTCTCAATTATGCAGCAATAGACCTTTATTAAAGTTATATATGAACTAACAGCTTCTTTAGCCTGTTATTCTGAGTATTTAAATTTTTATGTTATATTGAAATTTTATATCTGAATTTTGCTAAGTGCTTCTACTGATTCTAAGTTATTATCTCTGGATGGCCCAGAGTATAATAGTGCAATTGAGACGGCTACGAGTTCTAACTCCGTATCGCTGATGAGGCTCGTCCTCGCCAGCTTATATACCTATCGTCGCCTTCTTCGGCGTCGCAAGCACGTCGGGTGACGTCACCGCCTGGTGGTGGGAAGATCACGTGATCAGCCGATCACGGATCGAACTATCTCACCGGCCGACTAGCCTATATGTTACAATATACGGCGATAGTAAAAGTATAACAAACGAACAGTAGACACATTTAGATTACATTTGCTTAGGTCTATTGAAAACTAATGTTGAAGGCATTTTCCGCATGACGATCTCATGCACATATAGAATCACGCATCGAACAGTTGTACGACAATCGTTCGATATTTATTAGATGAGATTGTTAATTATATTGAAAAATTTTGTGGTAGTATTTAAATGAGATGTATATACGAGACATGGTTATATTGTTAGTTATCACGAACTTACAAAAAGAAGTGAAATCCGGGTCAAAAACATCTGAAATGTAAAAAAATCCGGCAAGTACCCAAATTAACTTACAATGAAAATTCACGACGAACCTATCGCCAGTCTCTGGCATGATATTAGAAAAGCCTGCGAGCGCTACAATTTCCCCGCAAGTATACGTCGTGAAGTCGGACCTCGCTGTTTCGTGTAGTGATATCCAAACATCATTCCAAGAGCTACGTACTTGGCGGGCACATTTTTTTTCTACCGTTACCATTTCACCATATCTCTTTCTTTCACGAAATACTTGTAAAGTAGTAGTAAGATTCTGAATAATCGGACTTATAACTGTACGAATCGTAATCCGCATACAAAGATTACGAAACTTTTCATGTTACAGATATGGCGATATTTGCATAAACAGCTCAACTAATTATCAGTCTTATCCACGGTATGTGTAATTCTCTCTTTATACCTACAAATGATATTACTTATAGTTGAATACAGATTCTCAATAAGACTTGTCTATCGCGTGAACGAGTTAATTTAGTATAATCTAGAAGCAATCATAATCTTCGTATTATGGGACCAGCTGTTTACTTGAACATAAGAATAGTATGGGTGCTCTGCCACTTTGGCTCTTTCATCTGATTGTGAAATCCAATTCAGTTTTTAATTACATTACGGTGTACAATGCTGAAAGATATAACGCCGACAAATTTGCCGACATGGAAAGGACAATTACTCATTTTCCATCGCTGCTTATCGCATGTACTTTTGAATTGTACGCAATGATGTTCTAATTTTTATTGTCAATGTCTAAAGTCACCGATATGTTAATGAAATATCGTCGCGTGCGACGCGTAACTGTACAAATCATCACTTGCTCAGACATCTATCAGAGGATTGAGGATGATTCAAATTAATTTATAAATCCATTTACTTATACAAAAATAAAAAATCGTAACTTTATTGATCCTGTAACTGATAGGATGTAACAAATATAAACTCAGGTATGATTGTCGTACAATGCAGAAGTTGAATGTGCCCGCCAAGTACGTAGCTCTTGGAATGATGTTTGGATATCACTACACGAAACAGCGAGGTCCGACTTCACGACGTATACTTGCGGGGAAATTGTAGCGCTCGCAGGCTTTTCTAATATCATGCCAGAGACTGGCGATAGGTTCGTCGTGAATTTTCATTGTAAGTTAATTTGGGTACTTGCCGGATTTTTTTACATTTCAGATGTTTTTGACCCGGATCAGCTTGTACTCCAGACTGGCCAGCACTCAGTGCGCTATTGGCGAGCCTTGGCCCCCTCACTCTCATCACATCCGTCGATCGCCATTCGGCTGTGTCGATCGTCTGGGTGATCCTGCACAGAACACCGTTACGGTCTGCTTCCTCACCCACACGGCTTTTCAAATCCGCGGGAAGTGCGCTTGCTCACCTATAAGGCCGCCCCGCGAACGGTCCCGTCCACTCAGGCGTCCAACCTGCTCCCGGTGGCGTGGCCGCCTACCTCTTCAGGCTTTTAGACCCCAAGGCGCGCACCTTCGTGTCCGAATGCCCAGCACATTCTCACCCAGTGACTCCATACAAGACTAGTTGGCACTGCTATTCAGTTGCTTGGCCGTCGTCAATACCATAATACGCCATTTCCTGACGACCGAAGGCCCTTAAGGAGCAGTGGCGGTATGACCGCCTCCGTACAGACCTGGGGAACAAAGAAGTCCCTGGACACAATTTTCCGCCCGGGCGCCCATTGCTGAGTTATCCATGCTCTAAGCAACTGCCCCATTCTAACCCAGCGACTCCATATGAGTCCAATCGACCTGATCGCTCAATCGCCCGGCCTATGGCCCCGGGCCGCGTCATCAATAAAAACATTAGCCAGCTCCACCGAGCAACTCAGGACGATCAGGCCTATGGTGACCGCATCCTTCCGGCTCATACCGAGCTCCCTGAGCATCGACCAGGTAGGCGCAGGGACAGCCCCTCGGGAACCCACCACTATCGGCTTAACTTCAGCCTCCGTACAGTCGAGCCTTTCTCTGACCTTTGGCAACAAAGCGCGGTATTTGTCCACCTTCTCGGCCGCCGCCTGAGACAGGTAATCCTCATTCTCGTAGCGGACTGTAACGTCGACTACGAAAGCCTTCGCCCCGATTTTCATAACGAGGTTCGGCTTAAAAGGGGCTCGGCCAACCGTAAAGGTTGGCTCCACCATCACCTGCCCACGATTGCTCAGCTTACCAGCAACAAACTCCTTGTTCTCGTCATGCCTTTTGATTCTCAGGCCTTAAGTGTACGTACAGAGCCCTAGTACATGCCCTAGGGTCTCTCTCCCAGTCTTACATCTCCGGCATGTCTGATCGATCTGCCTGTTGGCTCTGGCCAAGACCGACCGAACTTCGAACGTGTTAGTGCGGAGGCGCACCGCATTCGGAAACCGAGACGGCTTGATGAGACCTGGCCTGCCAAGCCATGAGTTTCCAATCTTGTCATGGTGGAAGATTCTGGCTCCCACTCCCTGGCCTTTCATTCTCGCCTAATCCTCGAGATCCCCTCGTATTAGTCTTGCCTTAGCGGCTTGGATCTTGTCTAACGATACCGGCCACCTAACCCTTGCGATCTGAGCAGCCTTCTCTAGAATCTCAACCCTTTTCTGGCTAGTGACAGCCGCAAAAGTAGCTGGGTCCGTAGAACTCAGCAGTCTAGCCCCATTCCTGAGGACCGCAAAGGCCACCAGTCTTTCAAGCCTGGGGAACCCTAGACCCCCGTTACGCTTAGGAGCGTATATAAAATAGCTTGTTGTTGAGACCTCCAAGTGGAGCATCTTCTTGACTGCCACCCGCAGATCCAAGTCAAGCATTTTGAGGACCCCCGCCGCCGGGGGGCTCACAATAAAACTATGAATAAACCTTGGCAGTAGGTATACCCGCAAGAGCTCTACTTTCTGCATAAGCTTAAGTGGCAGGCACGCAACTCTTGCCACCACCTCCCCAATACTAGCGACTTCGGACCCTCGTTGCAGCCCCTTCCAGGGGCCCAGTGGCGTACCACCTAGGTAGCGCATTGTTTCGTCTGGCTCGGTTAGAGCGATCAAGCCAGCGCAGGTTGCGAGTTTGGGATCTTCAACATACCAAGATTTCCCCTTAGGTACAATCTGGACGGCAGAGCACTTTGCTACGGAGAGCTCCATACCCAAGCCTTTCAGGTAGTCCTCCGTAGTCTTCAACTGCTTTGCCGCTTTGCCGCTTCGTCGCGGTCCCTTTCCAGTAGGACAATATCGTCAGCGAAGGCCAGCACAGCGACTCGCTGACCTTCGAGTTCAATGCCCTTAGTGTCGGCCTGCACTAGTTCAATCAGGGGCTCAATGCAGAGGTTAAACAGCAAGGGGGACAGGGGGTCACCCTGCTTTACTCCTCTCTGTAATTTAATTTCAACTTTCGCAGCATCTCTGGCTGATATGGAGGTACGGCAGCCCCGGTACATCCGTTGGATATAATCCCAGAAACACCGGGACTCCCTTCCTCCGGAGGGCTGCGCCGACAGCGCTATGCGGGACTGTGTCAAATGCTTTGGAAATGTCCAGGACGGTGAATACACCGCCCTCATGTGAGGCATTTGGCTATTACCTAAGTCCACACCATAGACTTAGAGAGATAGACTGAGCGATCCCATAAGAGGCACTGAAGCTAACATTTAAAGGACAGAGATATGTCGGGAGTACTCCTCTCTCTTTTCAATTGGCGTCATGGTGGGAGACAACGGAGCAGTGGAAGTGGAACAGCCACAACTGCTTCTCCTCATTCTCCTCTATTGCCTCAATCCCCACCACAAATATCGTCAGACAGAGAGAGGAGCACTCCCGACATATCTCTGTCCTTTAAACGTTGGCTTCAAGCGGCCCATAAGAGCGCTCAGTCTATCTCTATAAGTCTATGGTCCACACTAAAAGTGGGAAATTCTTTCGAGGCTTAACCCCCTCGGGTGGGCAAACAATCTTACTTACTAGTCAACAATGCCTTACAACTATAACTCAACTAAAATAGCATAAAATAAGAATGAAATAAAAGAAGAAACAAAGAGAAAAATATTAAAAGGATAATAAAACTAAATATATTCGAATAATAAAATCCAGCGCTCAACTGTATTCTCGTACGAGAATATTCCACTGCCAAGAGCCCTGCTTACGGCCTTGGAAAAATTAGTATAACAGGATCCCTTTCAGGAGGCGGGGCTTAGTTCGTTTTCTTAACAGGGGAAACCGCGTGAAGGTGCCCACCATCCTCCGCCTCTCCCAGCCTGCCGCCGTACCTCAGCTCTGGAGAGCCGGGCTTTTACGACTCGCACCAGTGAGCGTCCTCTCTCCTTAAACATGCGTCATCATCATCTAGAGTATTAGCTAAATTGCGCCAGTGTGTCTTCTAATAAAATCAATCTACTTGTTAAAATCATTTCTAAACTGAATGCCGACCTTATAATTGTGCTTATTGACATTCTATCTTTAATCCATCTATTTATTATTCGTTAGCCTGTTAGCATTTAAGCCAGTGTGTCTTCTAATAAAATCAATCCCACAAAAAACATCGGAAGATGTAAAAAAAGCCGCCAAGTACCCACACGAAAATCACAATTGCTTGACAAGCAAAACATTTCGCCAGTCTCTGTCGTGAAATCAAGAAAAAAGCCAATCACCGAACGTACCCCTGCGATTTCTCAGCAAGTCTACGTCGCACAGTGGTTCAAAATCCTAAAAACGTGGCCAAAAATCAAAATTTCAATTTTCGCGCCCAACCCTGAGCTTCATATATTCTTGTGTAGGAGGGCTTTGGGGCATTATAATCCAGAAGGATAGGCCATTCCAACCAAATCTGTTTATGTGGTGAGCCGTCAAAGTCGACCCTCCGCCGCGTTCTCGCATGACGCCGCGTGATCATTTTTGGAAAGTTGGAGAAAAACGTCTCCCATTTAGTGAGTTTTTGGTGCAAACAGTTTGTGCAACATGGAAAATGTTCGCAAAGGTAAGTACATTGAAAATTACTAATGACACATGTATAATTCGAAAACGTGTTTACGATATGCGCGATGTATTGCAGAGGAAAAATGTATTTTTTTTTACCCGATTTACAACTTCACGTAGAGAATTCTTTTCGTCTCTGTAAGTCTCTGTATCGAGATTCGTTGCATTATTCGCGGAAAAGTGTCTAGTTTTCGAAACCGTTTTCATTTACTGCCCCAAGCTGCCCCGGGTCGGAAAAAGTCTTTTTTTCTCGTGCCGAATCACGATTTGGAGGCGGGCAAATCGTGATTCTCCATGCACCGCATGGCACTCGGGCTCCAACCGTTAATCCCTCCAGATGTTTTTCTATTCATCAAAGGCTTTGGAATGTGGCCTTCGTAAAAGTGTATTGTGGATAATATATCGGGTGTTCCAAAGAAATTTGAAGGTCATTTTGAAAATGTTCCATATATGTAAATATATGTCAGTAAAACGGAGTATGTTTTGTAGGAAAAAATCAATAGTAATAAGAAAATTATATTACCATTATAATATTATTAAAATTATAATATGATAAATTATCATAACAAAATAATGAATAAATAATAATAATAATAAAAATAAATATAATTAATAATAATAATGTAACAGGAAAATCAGATTCTTGACACAAACCCAACGTCAGAGTCAAAATCCATAGCTTTAAGTTATTTATAATCGAAATATATGTCTAAAGGTTGATTAATTGACTCAAATATTACATCGTCAGGTTACTGCTTGACTCGAGTCGTATCGCGTTCAAAATTAAGGTAATGCGCAAGCGCCGAACGAACGTGCCGAACAACGTGCGATACGTGCCGGTAGGCCCACTCTTGCGTCAACTCTCGTACATAACTCTTATGTCAACTCTCGTACATAACTCTTACGTTAGTTTTCGTGTATATTAATTATATTACCTTAATTTCGTACATATCCAACTTTGTCAATTTTCGTGTGTATCGTACATACTTTTTGTAAAGCTTTAGTCTAGAACCGCGACTCTTGCGTCAGATTCTATATCTATCGTCAATTGCAATTAAGTTAGTGTTATACGCGATAATTACATTGTTCATTTGTCAATCGTATAAATCGTATGTTTAATAATTGTCAATCTAGACAGTCTTTAGTTATTGTGTAATCTAAGTGAAAATTGTCAACTGTCGATATAATGTACACCGGATAGACCATCTAAGACTCGGATTCTGACAACAATTTGTAAGTAAATAAACTTGTATATTCTGTCCAATTCTGTCTTTCTGTACTCTTGGAAATTTAGATCATTCTTTCCTCCCTTGGGTCCTCAAACGAACTCCCTTGCGAGTAGAGTCTACCTATTTATATATTATTTATCAATCGACTAGAGCTTAGCCATTTTTTGTTTTCGTTAATTTTGATAATTAACTGGCGCCCAACAAATTTCAATATTCTGAGCCTCGACAGCTTTGACCCAGGCCGCGTCGAGTAGAAGCGTTCGACATAAAATCAGTTGAATTTGTCTGAATTATTAAATTATATCTAGTAATTAGGCAAGTCAACAAAGGGAGAGAACCGCTTCTGTCTCAATATTAATAAATAAGTAATGACAATGAATATATATGAATAATATAATAAATTATCATGACTTCCGTTCAGAACCCGTAAGTTGAAAGTAGTAAAGAGTAGAGAATTAATAGAATAAAGACACAAGCGGGGAAACAGAGCACGGAAGGAAAGGAAGAAAGGAAGAAAAGTAGAAGGAGAAAGGGAAAGGAAAACAGTGGGAGAAAGAGAAGGGGTGAGTAAGGACAAAAAGAACATTAAAAAGGGGAAAGAAAAGATAACCTATAAAAGAAAGCGTAAAGTGCGCAGACGCGAATGGGTGACAGAAAACTACGTGAGTCAGGGACAGAGAAGGAGAGGGAAGAGGGAGAGACGAGCGAGGTGGACTACGGGGAAGAGTGGGGAACACCGAGAGGTTCGACAGAAACGCTAAGGAGAGGGAGGCCGGTAAAAGCGGAATCGTGGCTAAGAGAGAGGGCAGCATCGGACGGATCGCTGCTGGAGTACTTTAAAAAGAGGAAAGCGTCGGAAGAAGAAGAGGAAGAGGGTAGGATATTTAAACGGAGCACGATAATAGAGAGGTCACCAGGAAATAAGGGAGGAAGGGAGATAGGAAAAGATACGATGGAGAAAGGAGATGAGAGAAATGAAAAAGGAGAGGAAGGTAAAGGCGAAGGAGGGACAGAGGGTGCCCAAAAGGCAGTAGAAGTATGGATGAAGGCGATACTGGAGCAAATGAAAGAGGGGAATAGTATAGAATAATGGACAGTAACGGAAGAAATGAGGAAGATCAGGGAAGTAGAGAAGGGAAGACGCGAGACAAGGGAAGAGGTGCAGAGCATGAAAAGGGAAATAGAGGAATTAAAAAGACAGGGAAAGGAGGAAAGAAGGACGCTGGGAGAAAGGATAGGAAGGCTAGAAGAAGAAAGGAAACGAGAGAGGAAGGAAGAGGAAGAAAGGAAAGGAACAGAGAAGGGAAAAGAAGACGAGAAGTGGAGAAGATTGATAGAGGAGACAAAAGAAAAGGACAGGGAGGAAGAGAGAAGGCAAGAAAGGAAGATAAGAGAGATTGAGGAGGGATGGAAAAGGAGGGATAAGCAGGAAAGAAGGAACAACATAATAATAAGAGGAGAGGAAATAGACGGTGAAGGGGAGGCAGAAAGGGTTGCAAATAAGATAATCCAGGCGCTGGTGGGGGGGGGGGGGGGGGGGGGAAGAGGAATGCAGGGAAGCTGTCGATATAGGAAGAGGGAGGAGAGAAATCCTGGTGAAGATGAAAAGCTGGGAAGGAAAACGAAAGGTAATGGAAGCAAAAGGGAGACTTAAAGGAAAGAAGGTCTTCATAGATGAAGACCTGACGAGGAAAGAGAGGGAGATACAGAGGAGTATAAGAGAGAGGGTGAGGAAAGAATGGGAGAATGGAAAAAGGGCGATAGCCGGGTACAGAAAGGCAAGAATCGGAGAAGATGTATGGGTATGGGACGACGAACTACAGGAACTAAGAAAGTTGGAACAAAGGAGCGGCGGAACGCCGAGGGGAAGAGGAAGAGGTGGGGGTAGAGGGAGGAGATAGGTAGAGGAGGAAGGGAAAGGGGCAAAAATTATGTTCTGGAATATTGCAGGCATAAAAGGAAAGGACGAGGACTTTTGGGAGTACGTTGAAGGCTTTGACATAGTGGGGCTGTCAGAAACGTGGCTGACAAAGGAAGAGTGGGAAGTATGGAAGAAGAGGATGCCGAAAGGCTGGAAGTGGAGTTGTCAGGGGGCGTTGAGGACAGAGAAGAGAGGCAGAGCGGAGGGAGGGATAATAACAGGAGTGAGGGAGGAAATGGAGGAGGTAGAAGAGGGTGAAAGAAGAGGAGCAGATAACGAAAAAGAGGGAATCCAAGAAAGGAAAGTGAAAATCAGGGGGGAAAGATGGAGGATGATAACGGTGTATAACAGAGGGGGAGAGGGAGAGAAGCTAAGAGAGTTGGAAGAAACGGTAGGGGAAGAGCAGGAAGAAGAGAAATTGTTAATCGGAGGCGACTTCAACGCTAGAATAGGAGAAAGAGGAAACAGAGAGGAGGAGGGATGGGAAAAGGCGGACAAGAGGAGAACAAGGGACAAGAAGAGCAACAAGGAAGGGGAAGTTCTAGATGGAATGGTGAGAAAGAGGGGATGGACTATACTAAACGGGAATATAGAAGGAGACGAAGAAGGCGAGATCACGTATGAGAAAGGGGGGGCAGTGACGACAATCGATTACGGAATAGTGAATGAGGAGGCATGGGAAGAAATCGAGCGCATGGTCATTGAGAGCAGAATAGATTCAGACCACCAGCCGGTGATGGTTTGGATAGCAGGAGAGGAAAGAGAGAGAAAGAAAGAGGGAGAAGGGGAAAGGGAGGTGCAAGCCTGGGGGGAGAAGGATAAAGAAGAGTACAGAAAGAAAACAGAGGAGATTAGGTGGGAAAAAGAAGGGCTAGAAGAAGGGTGGGAAGAACTGGCGAAGAAAGTAAAAGAATGTACAGCAAAAAGAAAGAGAAAGAAGAGGTGGAGTATGGGGCAGAATAACTGGTGGGTAGTAGAGTGCAGAAAGGGGAAGAAAGAACTACAGAAGGCGTGGAAAAGGGTGGGGAAGAAACGGGAAGATGAGGAAAAAGAAAGAGAGAACTTCAAGGAAGAAAGGAAGAAATACAAAGAATTGTGTAGAGAAAAGAAAGAAGAATGGAAGAAAAAGGAGGAAGAAAGAATCGAGGGCATAAAAGATGAAGGCGAGATGTGGAGATACATTAACAGGGAAAGGAAAAAGAGAATAGGGGTGAGCGAAAAAATAGAAATAGAGCAATGGGAGAAGTACTTCATGGAACTACTAGGGGGGAAGAAAGAGAGGAAAAGAGAGGGGGATGAGGGGGGATCGAGCAGAGAAGAGAAAGAAAGAGAAGGGGAAGGGGAAAGAATAGGGAGAGAAGAAGAGAGTAGGATTAAGGAGGAAGTGAAGAAGCTAATAGAGGGGCTGAAACAGGGAAAGGCAGCCGGGGGAGATGGGATAAGGAACGAAGCATGGAAAGCAGGAGGGAAGAGCGTTAGAAATAAAGTGGCGGAGATCATATGGAAGACGTGGAAAGGGGAAGGGTACGTAGACGAATGGAGGGACGGAATAGTAGTGCCAATCCATAAAAAAGGAAGTATGGAGGAGGTGAACAACTACAGAGGGGTAACGCTAACAGCGACAGCATACAAGCTGTATGCAGCGCTACTGAATAAGAAAATAATAAAGGAGCTGGAAGAAAAGGGAAGACTAGATGATACCCAGACGGGATTCAGAGGAGGAAGAGGAGGGATGGACAATGTGTATATCTTAAAGCATATCCTTGGGAAGAAGCTAAAGGAGAAGAAAAAGAAGATATTCCTGACATTCGTAGATCTAAGGGCCGCATTTGAAAAACTCGACAGAGGGGTGTTGTGGGAGGCGATGGAAAGGAGGGGAATAAGCAGGGACATGGTGAAAAGGGTAAAGGAAATATACAGGGAAACGAGGTGCAGAGTAAAGGTAGGAGAAGAGATATCAGAAATGTTCTGGGTAGAGGAAGGGGTGAGACAGGGATGCCCACTGAGCCCAACGCTCTTCAATATCTACGTTGCAGACTTAGAGCAGACGATGAGAAAAGGGCAAGATGGAGGAACGGTTATCGAGGGGAAGAAGATATGGACACTAGGATATGCGGATGACGTGGTACTGATAGCGGAGGAAGAGAACGAGATGAAGCTGATGGTGGAGAGAGCGGACAGGTTCTTTAAGAGGAAGACGTTAGTAGTGAACGAGGAGAAAACAAAGATCATGGTATGCAGCAAAGGTGGAGGAAGAAGGAAAAGGCAAAAGTGGCGGTGGGGAGAAAACGAGATGGAAGAAGTGGATGAATTTAAGTACTTGGGATATACGATAAGCAGGACAAACAGGGAGGGGCCACATATGAAGGAAAGGGTGGGAAAAGCGAGAAAAGCGATGGAAGCAATATGGGGAATAGGAGAGAGGAGGATAGGAGGCGACATAGGATGGAGGAGAAAGATGTTCGAGGCAGTGGTGAAGGGAATTTTACTATATGGAGCAGAGATCTGGGGGTGGGAAGAAAGAGAAGAAATGGAGAGGTTGCAAGAGAGGTATTATAGGTGGATATTAGGACTGGAGAAAACAACACCGGGGTACGTGGTGAGGGAAGAACTAAAGTTAGACAAGATAAGGGTAGGAGCGGGGAAGAGAGCCATAAGGTACGAAGAGAAGATAAGAGTAGATGAAAATAGGAAGATATTAAGAGAATGCTGGAAGGAAAGAAGAAAGATGGAGGAGAAGGGAGAAGAGGACAGATGGGGGAAAGAAAGGAGAAAGTATCTGTGGAGATGCGGACTAGGGACAGAGGAGGGGGAGAGGATAAGGGAAAGGGAAGGTACGATAGAAGGGCTGGTGGTAGGAAGGAACAGAGAGGTACAAAAGCAGGAGAGAATGGAAAAGGTGTGGAACTCAAAGAGTGTACCAAGGTACAGAGAAGTGAGGGTGGTAGGACTACCAAGGTATCTGAAAAGAAAGGGAAGGAAAAAGGGAAAGAAGATAAAAGCGGTAGCGAGGCTGAGATGCGGAAACGAAGAGAGAGGAAGGAAGTACTGGCTGAAGGAGGGGAAAAGGGAATGCAGGATGAGCAGAGAGGAAGAGGAGACTCTAGAGCACTTAATAGGCAGATGCAGGAAGATGGAGGGGATAGAAGGGGAATTAGAAGAAATACTAAGTGAAGAAGGAAGAGGAGCAAGATGGGGGAGGGAACTGAAGAAAAGAAAGGAAAAGGTGGAAAAGGAAGAAAGAGAGCAATGGGAAGAGAGCAGATAAAATCGGAGGACCGGGAAACAAAAGGAAAAAGAACAGGCAATGGCATAAGCGACAGAGGAGGATACAAGAAGGAGAGTCGGTAAGGAAGAAAAGGAAACAGACAGGGGCAGGCCGGCAAGGGGCAGAAGATAGGCGCCGACACCGGCCGGGGAGATAAGAAAGGGGAGAGTCGATAAGATATCGATGGAGGAACGAGGATGGTAAAGAAGGATAAGAGAGAAGGGGAACGAACGGCTGGCAAAGGGGGTGAGGAAGGGGGAGGGAGCAGGGAAGGACGAGAGGTTGGGCGAGAGAAGGCAGTCAACGGGTAGAGCTTGTAGAGACTGTAACGGAAAGTTGACGGGAGAAAGCAAAAGAAGGAAGAAAAAGAAGAAGAAATTGAAGAAATGGCGGAAATGATGAAGGAAATGAAGGAAGTGCTGGAGGAAATTAGAAATGAGAAAAGGAGATAGAAAGGGAAGCAAGGAGGAAAGAAGAGAGAGGCGGGGGACAGGACAGAGGAGAGACGGAAAGCAGAAGCAGCGGAAGTAAGAAGCCGGAAGAAGAGCAGAGGGTGGAGAAAAGGAGAAACGTAGTGATAAAGGGGGTAAAAGGGAGAAAGAACTGGAAGAAGGAGGCGGAAAGAATTATGAGAGACGCGGGAGGGGATGGTGTAAAAGTGAGAAGGATGTGGGAGTGCGGGGCGACGGAGGAGGACAAAGAGAGAGGAGTGGTGGTGATAGAATTGGGGAGTGAGAGAGAAAGAGAAGGAGTGATGAGAAGAAAAGAGGAGATAGAGGAGAGGGAGAGAAAAAGAAAAGAAGGAAGGAAAAAGAGAGAGAAGAGAAAAGGGCCGGTAGATCACCGAAGAGCGAAGGGGGGAAGGCGGAAGGGAAAAGGGGATGGAAAACATGGAGTGAGGAAAGGATAGAGTGGAGAGAAGAGGGGGCAGGCAACAAAGACGGCGAAGAAGGGGAGAAACGCAAAGAGAGAAGAAAAGAGAGGGAAGAGTGGGGCAGAAAACTGCTGGAGGCCCTGAACGAGCTGCAAAAAATAAATAAAAGGGAAGAAGAGGAGGAAAAAGAAAGGGAGAAGAAGAAGAAGGAACAATGGGGAGGCATAAGGGAGAACAGGGGGGGGGGGGGGGGGGGGAGGAAAAGTGTAGAAAAGCAGGGGCAGTCAAAAATAGGAAGGGGATGCACAGGGAACGGGGGAAGAGGCCTGACGAGAAGCAGGATATGTAGCTAATAGCCTACTTTATTAAGTCACCGTATATCATATCATTTCATTTTATTATTTCATTGTATTATACTTTATTTTGATTTTGATTTTGATGGTAACTATGTTATATATCCTATTCAGTACATGCAAGGACAGGGGGACAAAGAAACGAGCAGGGTATAGATGGCCACAGAGGCTCAGTCATATTTATGTTTATATCTACTAAGCTAGAGGTTAAATACAAAGAGAGTCAGACTGGTAGAGTAGTAGCTAAGCGGGGGGCGAGAGCCGATCGCCAGGGTTGACGAGGGAAACGAAATAGGATAGTCAGACGCAGGGTGGAGAGAAAGGGAAAGGGGGGAGGAGCAAAGGATAGAGGAGGGAAGGAGACATTGTAGGATAAGGTAACGTTAAGTAAATTAAATAGAGCAAATGTAAAAGGTTGTAACGCCGAGAGGCAGACAAATGAGAAAATAAACAATAATAAATTATTATAGTAATTTTATTACTATTACTATTATTATTAAAGAATAGTAATAAAGAAGATTTTTGGTTTCTTTATTGCAGAAAAGTTAACATTTTCATATATTCGTTTTCATATATTTTCGTATATTCTGACTTCATTTTCGAAATCAGCGACCCAAAAAACCCCATTATACTCATTTTCAAGTTATTCCGCAGAAAATTTCACAAACATGTCCGCCATTTTGGATCTGCCATTTTAAATTTTGGATTTCTGACTTCATTTTTAAAATCAGCGACCCAAAAAATCTAATATGGGTACTCGAACCAGGTGAAATATCGGGTTTCTGATTTTTGGCCACGTTTTTGGGATTTCGAACCACTGTGCCATGTGACGTTTGGCCAGGTGGAAAATGAAGTGCGCGACCGGAAATGTTGAGTATAGATCATGTGATCCATAGATCTACTGAGACGTTCAGGTTTTAGCGGTGGGAAATTAATCGTCAGTCCTGAGATCGTAGCTCTTTCGAGTTTGTGTGCCTGTACCAGTTTCTCGTATCGATTCTGGTTTCTGTAACAAACAGTCGAAACATTGATTATGTAATAATCAAGATTCGCGGCAGCGAATCGCCGCCAAGTACCCCTAGGCAGGCGAGCGCTAGCCGGAATATGTTTACTGGGAGGAACTCTTTATACCTGTAAGCACGAGGTCATAACTTCAGAACGCGTCGATATTTTTCGATCAAATTTTCAGAATAGATATTCCCCCACTACACGACTTTGCTGTATAAATTTGGTCGAAATAGGTCTACTGGTTTTCGACTTATTAGTCCCTAAAGTTGATGAAAAAAATTCTTCTTCTCCTTCCCCCGACAATTTTTTCGCAGACTGTTGCCACATTTCCGAACGAACGAGGACACAGATCGACTTGAACTTTTAAACGTTGTTACAAGCCATCGAATTCTAGCCCCCTATTCATTTTGGCCTGAATCTGAATCCGCACTCGATCGATAGGTAATAATATAGTTACGAAGTGAGTTACAGGTCGACGAAATCAAAATGGCCGTCGCATGGCTGTGAAGCGGGGCTATCGACAATTAAAATATTAATAATTTTACATATAATCATATTATATACGGCTATTAGAGGGCATATAGCTTATATAATTTTATATAATGTGTTATCGGTCGTGGTAGTGGTTTTATATCAGTGAATCAGTGCATAATTATGGTTATGAGTGAAATAGTGCGACGACAAGGTTTTATGCCGATGACTGTTATTAAGAATAATTATTGACATCTGCATGATGACCTCTTGTGATTGTAATTGCACGGAAAGGATCCTCTGAGCTGGGTTCAAATATATGTACAGGATATGTATTATTCTACTACTAACGGGAACAAGTGAAAAAGAGGTTAGGATGACTTACATCAAACGGTATGTACGGACATTGATTTTCACTAGATTGATACATTTGTTGACACAATAATGGATGTATAAAACAGCCTCGGCCTCTTTAATTCCACTAAATGCATGACTCGTTACTTATCTATTGATTCGTATGTTTCCTACCATCACTTGAGGTGCGATTCTGGATCTCTTGGCGTTATCATACCACCGACGTTAACTTTGAGCGCCTGCGCTTCCCTGCTACACCCGTTCATCTCCGCAGACCTCTATATGTTTGGGCAATCAACAATTGAAAGCGAGGAAATCCTGACCCCATGATATCGCTACCTACGCATCAGGCACTACTGCCGAGAGTCGTTAGCACGCGCGGTAACGCCAGCCACTCGTTTCAAGCCGAGGCCATGATTTCGTTTGCTAGTTAGTGTCGTAACAGCGTCAGGTTTTGCCTGAGTTCGATGGTTGATTGTCGATGATAAACGTTCCAGTTGCTTAACAACCTTGTATTTTCCACCCGAAACAAAGCATGTAGGCGGTAGCGGAGATGACAGAGGACTCATGGGGACGGACAACGATAACACAAGCGCTGAAAATTAACGTTAGGCGCTATGTTAACGTTCAAGATCCAGAATAATCCCTTATGATGACACATGCTAAAAAAACTAATAGTAATATTAAGAGCTCTTTCCTTCAATTCCTCGTTATTTTATATCTTTTACAGTTACCTGGACCATTCCTATCCTATTATCGATCCATTGGAATAAGCGAAGATAACACTTTGACGAAACTAGATACCGAAACGAAGATTCGGATTATCAATCCGTTGAGATAGACGAACATAACACTTTGGCAAAACATCGTCCCAAGACAAAGGTAGCCCACAGCCCATAGCTCCAAAGTAATAACAATGCTAGGAAAATTAGTAGAAATATACTGAAACCTCTCATATTTAATTCTACGTTATTTTATATCTTTCAGTCACCTGAACCATTCCTATCCTATTATCAATCGATTGGAATAGACGAAGATAATACTTTGACAAAACGATGTCCCAATACCAAGATTCCGATTATCACTCCGTTGAAATAGACGAACATAACGATTCGATAATACAGCGTCCCAAGTTAAAGGTAGCTCAAAGCCCATAGTTCCAAGATGATAACAATGCTAGGAAAATTAGTAGTAATATACTGAAGCCTCTCATTTAATTCTATGTTATTTTATATCTTTCACAGTCACCTGGACCATTCCTATCCTATAATCAATCCATTGGAATAGACGAAGATAGAACTTCAACTAAACGACGTTCCAAAACCAAGGTTCTGATTATCACTCCGTTGAAATGAACGAACCACTTCGGCAAAACAAAATCCCAAGTTGAAGGTAGCGCAAAACTCATAGATCCAAAATGATAACAATGCTAGGACAATTATTAATAATATTCTGAGATCTTTTCTTCAATTCTTTGTTATTTTGAATATCTATTACAGTCACCAGGTCCATTTCTATTCTTTTATCAATTTATTGGAGTAGACGAACAGAACATTTTGACTAAACGACGTCCCAAAACCAAGGTTCGGTTTATTACTCCGTTGAAACAGACGAACCACTTCGGCATAACTGCATCCTAAGTTGAAGGTAGCCCAAAGTTCAGAGCTCCAAAATGATAACAATGCTGGGATAATTAGTAGTAATATTCTGAAATCTTTTCTTCATTTCTTTGTTATTTTATATCTTTTTCACAGTCACCTAGACCATTCCGATCGTCTTATCAATCTATTCAAATAGACATTCAAACAGGCTCCTAAGTAATAATAATGCTAGGAAAATGAGTAATAAAATACTCAAACCTCTCATTTAATTCTGTTATTTTATATCTTTTACAGCCACCTGGACCATTCCTATCCTATAATCAATCCATTGGAATAGACGAAGATAACACTTTGACTAAACGATGTTTCCAAACCAAGGTTCCGATTATTATTCCGTTGAAATGAACGGACCATTTCGGCGAAGCCAAATCCCAAGTTGAAGGTAGTCCAAAACCCATAGCTCTAAAAAGATAACAATACTAGGAAAATGAATAATAATGTACTGAAACTTCGCATTCAATTCTACGTTATTTTGTATGTTTCACAGTCACCTCGACCATTCCTATCATCGTATCAATCTATTGGAGTAGACAAAGATAACACTTTGACTAAACTACATCCCATGACGAAGGTTCCAATTATCAATCCTTTGAGACAGACGAATATAACACTTCGGCAATACAGCATCCCAAGGCGAAGGTAGCCCACAGCTCATAGCTCCAAAATGATAAGAATGCTAGAACAATTGGTAGTAATATTCTGAAATCTTATTTTCAATTCTTTATTATTTTATATCTTTCGCAGTCACATAGACCATTCCTATCGTCTTATCAATCCATTGAAATAGACAAAGATAACACTTTGACCAAACGACATCTCATAACGAAGGTTCCAATTATCAATCTTTTGAGATAGACAATCATAACACTTCGATAAAACAGCATCCCAAGGTACAGGTAGCCCAAAGTCCGTAGCTCCAAGATTATAACGATGCTAGGAAAATGAGTAGTAATATACTGAAACCTCTGTTTCAATTCTATGGTATGTTATATCTTTTACAGTCGCCTGGACCATTCCTATCCTATCAATAATCCACTAGACCAGACGAAAATAACATTTCTGCAAGACGATGTCCCGAACCAGAGGTAGCCCACAGCTGCTCCAAAGTTACAACACTCTACGAATCTTCTTTAAATGAGCCAACTTCTACCAGCCTACAAACCATTAACTTCACCTACGCATACATCAGCAACGCAGACTGATTACCAAACAGATTAATATATTTGAAATTGCTGATCATCAAAAGTATTTTAACAGTACAGTACCGATACAAGTATGCACACCCATGTCGTATACTATTCTTTCAAACTCAGTGTGCGAAATCCTCGACCTGTGAAGAACTCTAGAAAATAGGGAAATATAGTATATAAATTGCAATTTAAGTGCGAGAGGCAGGATGTGGACAGGGTCCAGGGGCTCTTCCCCCGCAGAGGATTAAAAACAAAATTTTCAAAGACATAAAATTTTATTAGTCTCCAAAACTAAAGAAATGAGAAAATCAGAAACAAAAAAAAAACTCGTTTTTTAGATTTAGACTCGTATATATCCCTTTTCTTAGTGTATCAATGGAAATGCAAATTCCAGATATACAAATTATATCAGAAAAACAAGGCTCATTTGATTTTGATACAATTAGTTTATATTAATTGTCACCTAAATTTCACTATTTATAAATAACATGTAATTATTTTGAAATATTGGTAACGCGATTATTCAGTCAGTAAATTTGTACGTGTCAACACACGTTGACACCAAATTGAGAAAGTTAAATAGAAGAAAAATATTTTAGAAATTATTATTTCAAAACGAAGAGAACTTAATTATTTTTATATATGGAAGTGTGTGAATCGAGCACTTTGCACGCTACCAACAGACATAAGAAACCGAGTTTCGCACAATGAGTTGAAAATAGTACAGTACGATACGAAAGCGATGAAATTTTTTCTGATGAGTGTGAATTAGCAACACAAACCGAAGGCGAGTGTACAATCACACAAAATCAAAAAAAACTTTACCATCGGGCATTGTACAAAATTTTACTTCATAAGGAATGAAAACGTGGATTTTACCCACACTTTGCGTGGTCTATGAAATGAGTTGGAACATTTAATATCTTTAATAATCTAGTTGAATCATTTGATACCTTGAAATATGCTATCAATTAGATTATTAGTGAAATGACATGAATACTGTAAAATTGTTTGAAACTATGCAGCGTCTTTTTAATTTCCGGGAAATTAACTGTATCGTTTCTAACCATTTAGGCAATTATGAGATATTTCAAGCTCATATATAATACAAATCAATAAATACCTGATCAATCACTTCAAACCGTACACACTAGCCTGTATCTGTATGATACAACCTCCACTGTAAATCAAACCACTGACTTGATCTACCTATTCCATACCACACGTCATTCCTTGGTGGTGTAATATGCTAATCAACTGTGATTATTTAAGTCGACCTGTTAATGCTGTTACTAATGCTTCGTAAACTAAAACTATACATTACGTGTATGATGGATTATTAATAAACTATTCTATTTATGCATACATTTACGAGCAAAGCTGTGTATAAATTCCTTGTTAGTTTGATCCTAGTCGTGGATTATGTAACAATATCCAATACAACAAATCATAAACATGCAGAGTGCAAAAACTTGAAAATAGCGATTTTAGAAAATTAGAAAATTTAATACAAAATCTGTTCTACGAAACAATGGACTCATTAGGATTATTAATTGATAACAAACTATATATTTACTGATGGGTACGTAAGTGCCACGTTGGATAATTTATTATAGAAATAATATCCACACATAATCTCTCAACAATTAAATACAGCTTTAGAGTAACTGGATCACCAATTTAGAATCAAAGTAACTAAAATGAAGTTCAATGCCAATTTAAATGTAATAAATGACCATATGGCATTATAAATTGAATTCTAATTCAATGATATGATAATAAATATCTGAAGATGAAAATTGTAAAATAATAAGAGAAGAATTCAACACAGAGAAAATATACAACTTGACCTGGTGAAATTACCCATGATATGCATGATAATCACCTGCATTCAACTATGCATATAAAATAATATATAGGTCAGGGAGACATTTGCTAGGTCATAATCCATAAAGAAATGAAAACCATTGTTAATGGAAAAAAATGAGCCATAAACTATAGAACAAGCTTCAAAATAAACTTTACGATGTAGATAACTCGACTCAATTACCAAACTAGTTCATTAGTATATTCGTATTCCATGTAAGTCAAATAAGGGGCAACACTCCAGTCAAGATGCATAATTGTAATCACAAAGAAACAGGAACAAACAAAAGTAAAAAAGGAATCCAAATGAAGACGTATTTGAATTATTGTCCAATATACCAGCACCCAGTTGATGAGAAAGAAGGTAAGAATGAATCGTACACATCAGACTATGAAAAAATACTTTTATTAAAAAAACATATTAAAAGTAAACTTGGACGGAGCCCCCTCGTCCTCTGCCTCCTCTCCCTTGTCCCCCTCTTCTACCTGTCCCTCGCCCACGCCAATTCCATCCCCCCGTTCCTCTACCACGCCAGTTCCAGCCCCCTCTTCCCCCTCTGCCTTGTCCCATACTCCAATCCCATCCCCCTCCGCCTCCTGTTCCTTGCCCCGTACCCCAATTCCATCTCCCTCTTCCCCCCGCTCCACGACCTCTTCCTCGTCCACCTCTACTTCTTTCTCCGTCTCCTCTCACTCCTCCTCCTTTTACTCGTCCACTTCTGCTTTCTACTCTTCCTCCTCTCTTTCCATCTCCATCTTTATTTTTAGCTTTATTTTCTTTATTTCCATCTTCATCGTTACTTTTCTCTCTATCTTCTTCTCCCCCTCCTTCTTCGTTACTTCCTCTTCCTCTTCCTCTTCCTCTTTCTCTCCCTCTTTCTCCATCCTGGCTCTCTGGGGCTGGTACATGAGACTGTTGCCCCATGTACCGCCCTAAGATGGTATACAACTCTCTGATCTGTAAATTAAAACATTAATTATTAATATCGTTTATAACAAAATTTTTATGGTTGGATAAATACTTCAAAAAACTTCGACAAATTGTTTATAAAATGTTAATTCATCAAGAAACATAAATTTTGAAAAAATATTGCACACAATTGATTGTAAGCTTATAATTAAAAAAATTGAAAAGAAAAACTTCATGCGTAAATTCTTATCTAATCTAAGAACTTTTTCGTCACGACCTAAGAAAACAGACATATTTTTTAAACGGTCTGCCTAGAACTAATATATTTCAATACTGTACATACCATAGCCTCGGCTTGGGGCTGATGTAATATTGGCGGCCCCTCGCCGCCACCCTCGCCACCTCCCATCGCCATATCTTGATCATGTGCTATAAACCAAATAAAACACATTTTTAGTAAATACACCATATTAAACCCACCATTAATATTCAACACAAAACAATTCAATAGGATAAGTATTTGATTGAATAATTATGAACATATGACAAACATTTAAGGCTTGCTCCAAAACTCCAGAACAGCAAAATCAAACAAAATTATTGGCTATGCGAATAATCAAGCTAATTAGAGAAATAGAATTTCAAAATTGAATCAGCTTAAATTCCCAATTCGGGATTTGTTTAAAGTTCAATAAAATAATAATACAAAATGGTGTCAATAAGTGGGCTCTTAGCAGTTAGCTTATAACACAGCCATACTTTAGATCCTACAATTTCTTCTAAATAAATGAAATGTAAAGATAACGTATAAATATTGCCACCCATTAAGAACAATCAATGAAATTAGACCATGTCAGCTTCAAACAATCAACCAAACATATGATAATACAAAACGGAGTAACTAGGCGTAAAAAGTTAGGATACGCATCTTTCTATTACGCGACACATTGTTCGTATGTGTATACAATACTCGAATAATAGCTGAACCAAAATACTTCATTTGTTTGAAAAATATTATGGAATACACAATTACAACAAAACAGACAGTAACATAATGTATGAAAACGTGAATATATACTTACACATCTTGCGGCTTCGAGATTCGAATTCAGAATGAAGGGATGAAACCGTTGATCTAGTAGCATATAAATTGACAAGATCACATACTCACATATAAAACTAGACAATTTTAAACAAATTGTCCAACTTAATAAAAATTTGCCTCGATGGCAATGTACTGTCAGCACTGACTGGACAAGTTTAGTTTATTCAACCAAAATTATCCATCTATTTACATATTGCAGTTATTATCACAACAGAATTATATTGGGGAGAAAACTAGATAAATTAATTAAAAAAAAGCAATCTCCGGAAAAATAGAACGATGAATTAAATTAAATTGAACCATGTGATGAAGAAATTGTCCACATAAAATACATGTGAATAAGACTGCACTTTATCGATAAATTTACGAAATAACTAACCCAATAGAGATGAGATCAACTCAAGTAGATGACTTTAGGAACGTCATTTCAAAAAATCAGCGAATAGAAAGTAGAACTTCCATTCCACTTGGAGGTATTGCAAAGCGCGTATCAAAAGATAAATATTGCAATTATTCGACAAGTGAGTGTTATTTCGGTGCATTTGAACATCGTTCAAATACACAGACACGCGAATTTATTCATTTTCTTTACTGTGACAATAATATCAATAATTTTATCACATTGTCAGTACGCGATCTATTGTTCTTAATCGGTAAGCTGGAGGTTATTCGTGTCAGCGTACGACAGTTGCGGCAAAAGTTAATTTTCACACGTCGTTTATCGAACGGTATTAAAGTTAGAAAAACCGACGTTCAATTACGAGAATAAACATAGTGAATTTCGGAGATCCAATTAATCTATATGTAAGTACACTCAATAACAATTGATCATTCATAAATACAAGGATATCAGAATATAGAACGATAGATAGACAAATCCTAGGTATAGGTCAAGTATATTGAATACAAGTAGTCCGATTAAAATAACAATGCCAAAGAATAAGAAACGTAGCTATAGCAAAATCCTGCAACATAAAAAAGAGGCGATGCGATCCACAAGATTAGGTAAAACTGATACTCCGAAACCTAATGAAACAACTAATGTAAATGTGCCACCTATAATAGAAATTACAGACGACACTAACGAACAAATAGACGTTAACGAAATAGTACGTTCAAATAAAGCACGGATCGTAGCCTGCATCCTGGACGTTGAGAAGGAACTACATGACATGTGTATAAACGCATTTCTGAAGGTTTTAACTGACTCCACTTTCAAACCACAAGATCCAATATTCTATCAAAAGTTGGATTGTTATCAACGTGTTACCAGCGATCGGGATATTCAGATCCTCTATAGCGGAAATATTGGTCCAGACAAAATCGGTCACTGGACCTGCATATACTACGATGGGTCAGTAGTACACGTATACGATACGTTGAAACACCAGTTATCACCGCGCCAACATGAAATATTGAATCGTCTGTATGAAAAATATTTGGTCGTGTACGAAAATGTACAAATACAACCGGATTCAACATCTTGCGGGATATTTGCATGTGCAATCGCAACATCACTTGCACTGGGTAAGGACCCTGTAGCCGAGCGCTATTACATAGATGAGGATGGGCGTAGAAGAACGACACTGACGATGAGAGAGCATTTACTACGCATACTCAACGAAGAGACAATAAGTGCGTTTCCTACAATGGGAATTATTGGAACAGCACAATCAGACATCACTATCACCGTACAAGACAAAAATACAGACCGGTTAAAAATCCAAAAATCGCCCGCGAAAACGTATGCATCGGTCTGTCAAACAGTACCACGGCATATGATTTCACTCGCTTCGCAAAGTACGACAGATGATAAGTGCGAAAAAACCAGACAACAGTGCAATAGCGATAAAACAAACATAACTCTCCCAACACGGACAAAGCGGCAAAACGAATGGTGGGCCACTAACAAAAATCAAATAAATAAGAAAAGGCGCAAAGACTATTCAGTTCAACAGACACGCAGTAGTCATAGCATGAACTTGGTCGGGCATGCTACTCGTTCGGTCATACAGCCAACAAAAAGAGACGAAAAATGCAAAGCAAACCACAACGGTGAAAAGCCACAACGAAATATGAACGAGAGTGCTACAGCCGGAATGAAACAGCCTGTGAAACGAGCAAATTATGTTGCTAGTGCAAACGCCATAACACTGCAAAAAAGAGCGAAATATTCTGAAGATCCAGAACCACAAACATTGCACAAGAAGAAAGGAACTGCTGTGACTCATGAACTATACCGTACTCGTCGGAGAAAACAATATGCTGCCAATCCGGAAATCAAAAGGGCACGTGAAAGAAAAAGATATGCAGCCAATCCTGAGATAAGAGCCACGAAAAAAAAAATTGAATATTCTGCACATCCAGAGACCAAAAAAACGCACGAAAAGAATAAATATGCTCTTAATTCGGAAATGAAACGAAAATATGAACAAAACAAGTATTCTATTAATCGGGACATAAATAAAGGAATACTCGACAAAGTCAGACGCGCTCGTACAGAACTAAGAGGACAGCAAAAATTCATTAGAACTAAAAATATTTTGAATAAATATAAGCATTTACATAGGCGGAGCAGTACGATAACATTGTTAGGATCTGTAGAAAAATATATCACCACCTTATCCGCAAAAATTGATCGTAGGTCAAAGCCACAGAAACGAATTGAGGCAGAAAAAATTATAAAATGGTGCATTGAAGCGAGACAACGTATCATACTAAGCGTGAGACGCACGCTGAATAATCTGAAGAATAAGATCGAGGTCTGTTCGGTACGAGCGGCAGAATCGTCTGATATAGAAACAAAAATTGCAGCCTTTTGCGGCCCATCAAAACATACGGGCTCATCCGACCCTTATTATACCGATACAGCTTATGATGAGCTTCACATTGTAATAGACCCGCTCATCACTACATCAATGGGAAAAATAGCTAACGTTTTACCGGTAACAGCAAGCACTCATATGCGAAAATCATGGGCTTGCTCAGAGCTGTGTATTAAACCAAATTCACATACTATTAGTAGACTAGAATATGTGTTCCAGGCTATACGCTCATGGAAAATGACAAATATTCGTAATACATTGAAACATTGGAACCAATGTAGTGTCAATACGTCACACAGCAAATTAGGACATGCACAAACTTGTTATACCAATCCTGTGAGTTGCAATGCGAAATTCTTACCGCTTCAATTATTGCATCCCCACTTCCCACAGATTCGGTATTTCACGAGACACATTTACGAACTTATGAGACAAGTGGAGAAAATTAATTGTATAGACAATGCCTTAGTACGGGGAGATGTACTTCTTTTGCAAGAACTCGCCAGCAATACAGCTGAGAAAGCTTGTCTGTATCAACCGTATTCTGAAGTAATAAATTTGAACGAAGATGAAATCGCGAACAAATATAGGCGTGCATTTCATGAGCTAGTCCAACAGTCGATGGATACACCACAATTGGCTTGCGTATCGTGCGAAAAACTTTGTTACCGTAGAGACACACGAGATATAAAAAAACTCAGAGAACCAATCACAGGGCACTGTTGGTCACAGATGAAAACTCACATCGATGCGTCCAAGAACGCATCTGATTATATCTGTAAATACTGTTTAGAAAAGTTCCGTAATAATGAAATACCGCCAACGTGTTTATTGAATCAGCTAGCTATAGGCGACGTGCCACCTGTCCTCTTCACTCTTAACGATTATGAAAAAATCCTCATACAAAGAGCAAAAGCTTTTCAGACGGTACTAAGAATGGGTACAGTAGCGAAGAAAAATCTTCCAAATAAGTTGCGAGTACAGAAAGTGAAGGGTCGAACGTTCCATTTACCGTTACCATTAGAAGAAACACTAAAAAAATTACCTGCACCGACTGACGCACTGAATCTGAATCAAGAACTATTCGTGATGGTCTATGGACTACCGAATAAGTCAAAAGTCGTGTGGAGTAGTTTGGTGGATGTGAAAAAAATTTACGAAACACTCGTTTGGCTCAGAGAAAATAATCCTTTCTATGCTGAGATTGAATTACCCGCTGAGCCAGACTCGTTGTTAGATTCACTTGCGCAAGATGTGGAAATTCAGGTAGAAACAGAAGAGCCCGGGATGGAAGAACATGCAGATACGGTTATGGAGTGTAATGACGAGACGAGTACTAAGCGTCGAGCGATATTAACACAAATAATGGATAGCGGAGATTACTACGAGCAGTATACCATCTATCCGATCAGTGCCGATAGAGAGAATAAGAATGCAACGGCTCTATATCAAATGCTCAAGGTAGAAGAAGCACCCTTAAGTCAATGGGATAAATATCTAGATGTCATGTGCTTCCCAGATTTATACCCTTATGGTAACAACGGCCAGCATCAAAACCGCGCAATCCCTCTGCGAGAATTTGACTATATAAAATGCAGGCTTATGTCCACTTCTTCCGTCTTCAGGTTGAATCAACAGTATTTGTTCTACCTGTTGCACGACTCGAACATGAGACAGTTAAAGGGTGGTATATTCCACAAATTAAATGTCATTAATCCAAAGGAAAAAATGAATGCCGGTCAGTATTTGGAGTTAATGTCAAAAGAACAGCTTGAAGGAAATCTGACTACTATTTTCGCAAGATTACGAAATACAGACCAATATTGGCGCAAACCGAGAAATGAGTTGGGATGCATGGTACAAAATTATGGTCCAGCAACGTGGTTTCTAACGCTGAGTCCCAGCGAGTGGATGTGGGACGATTTAGCTGAATATATTAGAAACGTTAACGGACCAAAAATGGTTGGTATGTCTACAAGTGAACTAGTAGCGAGGGATCCAGTTTCAGCCTCGAGATATCTAGACAACAAATTTCGGGCGATGCTGAAATTCATAAGTTCCAATGACAATCCAATTGGAGAAGTCAGCCATTACTTTTGGAGACGAGAATACCAAGGCAGAGGAACACAGCATTTCCATTTGTTGGTCTGGATTAAGAATGCTCCCACGATCGGAGAGTCATCTACGGAAGATGTCGCCAACTTCATTTCCAAGCATATTACTTGCCGACTGCCCAATAAACATATATCGCCAACGTTGTATCGTCGAGTAGACACACATCAGAGACACAAGCATAACGATTATTGCATGCGAAATAAGAAAACTAAAAAAGGATTTACGAAAGTATGCAGATTCGGATTTCCCAGGCCAATTACAGACACGCTGGTAATAAAAGATGTAGCCATATCCATTGCGGGTAGAAAACAGCTAAAATCAAAAAGCAGACTCGTCGACTTACCGCGAAATGAAAAGGAAGCATTCATAAATGACTATAATCCGGTTGTCCTTAGTGCGTGGGAAGGAAACATGGACATACAGTTTATAGGTGAAAAATCGACAATACTCAACTGGTATTGTACTAAGTATAGTACTAAACCTGAAACTAGTCACACAACCGATATGTTTCATGATATCAATTCCACCAAGTCGTTGAGCAGCCGGCTGTGGAGTGTGGCAATGCGCAGTTTGAATAACAGAGAATGCGGGGCTCTAGAAGCTGCCGATACACTGTTAGGTATTCCGTTGTACGGAACTGATCCTGACACAACCATTAAATGGTTAGACGTAAATCAGCTTAGAAATAAAAGAGTTAAACCGTACAAAACTGTAGAAAAACTATTTCCGGATTCGACAGATATTTTTTATCCGTCCCTCATTGACGATTACTACCCGACTAGACCAGAGGAATTGGAGTCGGTACATTTGTACGACTATGCCAAATGGTACGAAATAACTAAAATAATACCAAAAAATAGTAATGCAGAAATATACGATTTAGGCGGTGGTTTGTATTTGAAAAAAAGACAGCGCGGTTATTTGATAAATCACTACAAATATAATCCGAATGTAGAGCCTGAAAAATACTTTCACGCGTTATTACTACTTTTCAAACCGTGGCGTGATACTGATGACTTGAAAAATAACTGTAATTCATACGCCGAGGCATTCGAGAAAAGCAAGGCAGACTTATTAGAGTTAATGAGTTACCACGAGCGATTGTCCGATATTCAAAAAGGTTTCGATCAGGTGAAAGAATTGATCGAACAAAAGCTGGGTGATCTTACGAATATGATGAGCAATCTGAGCCAAGATTCAAATGACAACAGAGATAATCCATTACATTATCAACCAGTCGAGGCCAACTTGGCTATGCAGGACTTGAATAACGTTGAAGGGCAACTGAAAGACCTTGACGTAGTTGATATGATATCACAACTTAATGACGAACAGAAAATAATATTTGATACTGTCAGGACCTCTTTAATCTCTGCGCGTAGTGAACCATTACGAATGTTCGTAAGTGGAGCTGGTGGTACAGGCAAGAGTTTTCTTATAAAAACTATTAGGTGCTGGACAAAACAAATACTCGGTGCAACGACTGCTGTCACGGCACCAACAGGTTTGGCGGCTTTTAACGTCGACGGACTGACAGTGCACAGACTGTTCCAGCTACCAGTTGAGCACGGCGGCACGCCCAAATACAAAGAATTGTCTGACGAGGTATTGAAAATCTTGCGAAGCGAATTAAAAGATGTATTATTGTTCATTATAGATGAAGTTTCAATGATATCAAATGTCACGTTAATGTATATTCACTTGAGACTGACTGAAATATTTGATACAAAAAATACTAATGATGGCTGGTTCGGTAGAAAACATATTCTGCTCATGGGTGATTTACTACAACTCCCACCAGTAAATGCGGATTCAGCGTACCTGGACCTGTCGAAAGACAAGATACAGAAATATATTGGCTCAGTAGGTGCAGTCAATCTATGGACCAATCTATTCTCGTACGACGAGCTGTTGATAAATGTACGCCAACAGACTGATACAACTTATCAAGAAATATTGACTCGGGTTAGATTTGGAATTTTGACCACTACCGATCAACAGATTTTAGATTCCAGGAAAGTGAACCTTACCGGTACATCGGTCGGAGCCAGACTCGACGAATTATGCAATTATATCAACCAATTATCGCTAGATACAGTCTGTCTTTTTCCAACTCGGTACCAATGTGACATTTTAAACACAGCCATGTTAACCAAAATTCCAGGCGACGAAATTGAACTCAATGCCAAAGACAGCATTGATTGCATACCGTATTTGAAAAAAAAAATAACAAAACTCTTGAATCGGGAACACGAAGACAGCACTCGCACGGCTGGACTTGCGAAAACTATAACGGTCAAAATTGGAGCAAAGATTATGATTAGACGAAACATCGACGTATCTACAGGTATTATAAACGGTACCATAGGTCATGTGATTTCCGTGACTCGAGATATCGACACACGTGAGGTACAATCATTAAAGATTGCCCTAGCATCGGGGATAGAGTATACCATCGAAAGGGTATCCGCAAAATTCGAAATAATGAATGGGGCCTTTATATTCAGAAATCAATTTCCCCTGTCCCTTAGTTACGGAATGACGATACATAAAAGCCAGGGCTTGACTTTGAACAGCATAGTTATAGACATAGGCCAGACTGTCTTCACTGCTGGCCAAGCATACGTTGCATTGTCAAGAGTCAAATCTCTCGACGGATTACATTTGATAAATTTCAATCCACAGGCAGTAAAAGTTCAGGAAGCTGCACTAATCGAGTACAATCGACTCAGAGTAAAATACAAGCCTGATTTGGCTGAAATTAATATTACAAGTGCGCCCAAATTAATGGTAAAAGACACCGTATGGTCGGTTCCCTCATGCACGCAAAATATACAAATTGAAATAGATGATAACACATTGCCAAATCCGTTGCGCACCATTGTTGGTTTGGAAAATAAGGACAGTGTTTCATGTTACGCAAATGCCACTCTACAGTGTTTATTCCACTGCTCAAATATAGTACAAGAACTGATTAAGTTGAATAATAACGACGCATTAGAAAATTTAGCCTATTCTTACGTCGCAAGTAGTGCAACATTAGATTCCTTTGCGGTTCGAGAATTAGCAGGCAACAATTTCACAAAAGATATACAACAAGACGCAGCTGAATTTCTCACGGCTATTTGCGAGAAATCTGATTTAACTCGAAAAGCGATTGAACATCAGTTGATCACGACGGTCAGATGTAACAATTGTGGACTTACCTCTGAGATCGCACAGCCAAATTACATTTTAACCATACCTGTATCGTTTACACCAGGTATCAAAAGCCCCAAGAATCTACAAGATTTGTTAAATAATACTTTGTCACGATGGACAAGACTTGACACTACGTGTGAGAATTGTCAGAAAAGCGATAAACTACAAAGAACTGTCGTTGCTTCCGTAAAACATATCATTGTTGTACAGTTCATGATATTTACCTATAAAGATAGACAGGCAGCTAAAATAACAAATTTTAAATTGAACGCAGTACCAACCACAAAGATTACCCTTGACAATAAGAAATTCAAGATAAACAGCGCAATATTTCATCACGGTGACAGTATCGATAGTGGTCACTATACCGCAATGCTAAAAGATAAAGCAAATAATTGGCTGGGTGTAAATGATACGCAAGTGCGTAAACAGATCTGGCCACGTGGAGCCAAGGACGCTTACATGATGGTATTAGAAGCAATACCATAAAATTTACAATTCATATCGCCATTATCGCTTTTCCAATTACATGTGCGTTTGATAATATATATACCATGTATATATACCATCACGGTATTACCAGTCCTATTCCACAATCACAAATATAAATTATATTTTACAGTTCAATATAACTATTCGATCGGTTATACAAGTATGTCAGTAAGTAAATACTGAACACAAGTTTTTACCCATAAAAAAAAAACGCAGAATACTTCTTTCACAAGTCGTACTATATGTATAGTATATCAAACATTCATATTCGAGATCGTTTCAATTTGTCTTTAATTATTTGTAAATAATTCTATCTGAAAATGTGAAAAAAAGACAATAACTTCGAAATATGAACTCTGCAGTTGAAAAAACAGTGAACATACGATTGTTGCAAATATGATCACCACAGCCTACATGCACACACATACAATCGATAAATTAGCTAAGTTAGCTAAGTTAAACAAAGAGTTGACAATCGAAGATCACTAAGATTTATGAATCACTGAAAAAAATGAGACTGATATTTGATATTGATATTAAATCACAGTCAATTATTGGTTTGGAATGCATAACGCAGAAAATATGTACATAATCATAATATACGCATAACCAGTTAGTGAGAGATCATAATACATCGTTTCGATGAATAGTTGTATTACAGAATAAACTGTCATACTAATAATTTAGAATATACATAACATGTACACTTTACCAAGAAACAGCTGTGGACTTATAACGAATTTGGCTCCGGCAACTGTCATATAACATGTACCATGAGTTTATAGAGACATGTACAATAATTGATATCGCTAACTTGAAAGATATTAATTGCATATAGCTTACACTTTACTAAATGACGACTCAATGCATGTTATCTTGATAGATTCTGGACAAATTTGAATCGGTGTAACATCTGTTTCATTGGTATAAGTGTATGCAGTACAAGTATATTCAGACGGATTGACTTGCGTCACAGGTAAAACATGTCATCTGAAACGATCTTAGCTGACAGCTGTAAAAGAATATCATATTATAATATGCCTGTGCACAAGTCGTCCGTCGTATTGTATAGTGAATGAAACGATAATGAAAGAGAGTTCCATCCAACTATGGTCAGTGTAGCCGTGCTTTGAAAAGACAACAATCGCATGAATATGTCCGCTGACGTAATTAAAGTTCAGCTAGTAGAATTGCCTACAAGAGCTGATTACAGACAAAAAATAAATATGTTTCAAATCCAAAGTCAAGAGAGATTTCTTTTTTTCATTTCAATATTCACTATGCAATCAAGTTAACCATTCGTAATGCTTATGCACAATTCCGAACCAATATGCCAAATTCATTGTTTCAAATTAAATTCGAAACTTTACTATATGTCAGTACGTCGTGTAAAACACAATGTCTATACACCTTGCTATTTCCTATCCGTGGAAACCATAGTCTTTCGCCACCTGTCTCTTACTCTACCAGGCACCTGCCTCAGTCAGTCAAGATAGCGAGAGACATTGGTTCGCTGTTAGGAAAGTCACTGCACAATGCATATATATGATAAAATGATATGAATGAAAATAGGCAAATGACTGTGATTTAACAACTGTATACAGATTATACATATGGCTGCCAAAATACTATTATATCGGTTATACCATGTATACCAATAGGAATGGGAAAAAAACTAAATGAAAAAAATCTATACCTACATACAACCATTTGTCACAATGTTTGAAAGCTATAGTCAAAACAAAAAGTAACTATATATAATTTTGCCCATGACTATAGAATAATAATAGTAATACTTTCTGATATTATTATTATTATTATTATTATTATTATTGTCATGTGCCAATCATACCAAATGAAATTATTGACCAGAACAATACATACATATGCCATCATTAATAAAAAAATTTCACCACAGTATGGTTAAAGTTATGGCAAGAAGAAGGAAACTAATATACATCCAATAATGTAAAAAATAAAAAACAATTGACCATGGTATGGCAAAGATATAATAAAAAGGAGGCAATTGAAATATATCCAATAGTGTAAAAAAAAGAAACAATTGACCATAGTATGGCAAAGGTATAGTAAAAAAGAGGCAACTGGAATATGTCCAACGTAAAAAAAAAAAGAAAATTAAACTTAAAAATGATTGTCAATAATTCACAAGATGATTACATACAAACAATATATGAATGGTCAAAAGCAAAAGCA
This sequence comes from Rhogogaster chlorosoma, assembly GCA_944452935.1. Classification (NCBI taxonomy): domain Eukaryota; kingdom Metazoa; phylum Arthropoda; class Insecta; order Hymenoptera; family Tenthredinidae; genus Rhogogaster; species Rhogogaster chlorosoma. Next base: position 12,458,750 of record OX101798.1, on the reverse strand, counting down.
AATACAAAATATATCCATAAAATAATTGCCAATAATTTACAAGATAATTACGTACAAACAATATAAGAATGGTCAAAAACAAAAGCAAATATAAAATATATCCATCAAATGATTGCCAATAATTCACAAGATAATGATGTATAAGAAATATTAAAATGGTCAAAAACGAAAGGAAATATAAAATATATCTAAACGTATATCTCTATACCTATGCAAAAACAATTTGGCAACAAGTTCAAACAGACTGAACATGACACATACATTTTCAATGACAGATTTATTCTGTAATTCAACTATTCATCACGGCGATGTACTATGATCTCTCACAGTTATGCTAAATTCAACTTACTGCACTAATGCGCACTGAGTGCACTTTTATCCTCTTCTATCTCCAATGTCAGAGTACGACAAAAATACACTCAGTACATTACAGGGCAGTAAGTCGAACTCAGCATTAGTTTGAATTGTAAATTAAACAATGAAACAACAATACCTGGTTATGCGTGAAAAATAGACTGAAACAAGAAACATGTGGCCACAATTCATCGCTGATTATCGGCAAGAATGATTATGAAATAATCAACCAACACGATAACGCGTGTCATGCACTAATATTTCTACCATTTTATGCATTCAGGTATGACAAAATTGTAGTACACAATTTTGTTTGGTGAAATAGTTATTAAACCTAATTGGATAAAAAAACATTGATATCGAGTATTCGCTGAAACAATACAGGGTTACTGCTATATCAGCAGCTGTGACAATAGGTGGAACAATTGATATTTTCACCATACATCACATGACTTAATTAGAGTCCCACGCAGCCATGCGCATATAAGTCATGCGGATTTACATATCAACCTGAATGCATATAGGAGAGTATAGTGCTACTAATCTACTAATCTCTTATTTTATTACAGGATTATTGCAACCAAGACCATTTTGATGGTACCATCCAGTGTTGGAACGTCGCATAGTATATTATATATCATGGAGTCTACTCTTCCCAACGCAATTGCATGTTCTAATATAATAGTGTGATAGAATTTGTTTTAGGCCTAGCGTGCACGAGCAAACATAAATGAATTAGTTGGTGCTTTCCAGACACAAACATACATCTTGATAATGGCTTGAAGAATCGACTTTATTTTCTAGTCGCTTCACAACTCAATCATTCCTAATGGAATAACTTGTTTGGTTCAAATATAACTATTCCATCATTATGCATTTCTATTATACAATATTATTAAAAATGATTGAAGTATTATCATAGACCATATTATCTACTTCGATTCTTCAAGCCTACACTAATATACACTACAGACTACATCCACGTATACCGACTAGTATGTGTATTCACATCAAACATAGTATAGCTATGGAGAGACTATCAAAATATTGTAGTGTTTAAAAATTAGTCGTTAAATCAGTCCCAACACTGGATGGAACAATCGTACGTGGAAGTGTATAGGGAGATTGACTATCAATAATGTCTGTATTTGTTCATAGAATATGACGGATTTCTTTGATTTTATAAGCATTGTTACAATAGTTTTTCAATCTCGATGTGTTAGAAACTCGAATTCAATTCTATCCTTTGAGCTAGCAACTGTTTGACATTGTGCAGCATGATATTTAATCATTCGAATTCAAATTAATAGGATAAAAATTGCGTTACATACAATACGGAATCGCTGATAACAACATTATAATTACATGCATCGAGATTGGAAGTCTACTAACCGTTTGATGTATGTCTATGTATATTACTCGGAATTAGCGTGTTCGCTCCAGTTCCTTGCGGTTTATTACCAATAACTATAATGTCATGTGGAATAATAAGTTTACTATCCGAATCTTATAGTCACATACGGTGAGTTCTTCTGGATATGCACTGATACCACACTGCTTTTATTATGAACATCGCGAGTCTATTGGCCACGCAAGTAACAAAAGTCAAACATTCGATTGTTCCACGTTGCATTTCCACAAAAACTCACGGTATCCATTGCAGTCTATATAGAACTCCAACTTTAGTTTCTATTGTATACAGAGATGATCTGTGGAAAGTTATAAGCCGTGTGGGTAGGCAACCGGTGATACACTACGAAATGGCAACGCTGTCGATGCGAGAGTCGAATAAGTCGAATGACCGTATCTACAGACGACATAACGGCAGCTGTCATTCTGCGGCTCTCATGTTGTTAGGTGAGAATGAGAGTTATAAATAGATGTCAGATTTAGATTTTGTAGTTACAGTTCCTTAATACAACGGTAAATATTCTTTCTTAAGAAAGTGTATTGGGTTATTCAGGTAATTGCGGATGTCAATATCGGTTTATTTCGAACATTATTAGGTTATAACCTAACATTATTAGGTTAGAACCCCGCAGAATGACAGCTGCCGTTACGTCGTCTGTAGATACGGTCATTCGACTCATTCGACTCATTTGACTCTCGCATCGACTACGTTGCCATTTCGTAGTGAAACACCGGTTGCATACCCACACGGCTTATAACTTTCCACAGATCATCTCTGTATAATTATCGATTTTGCATCTTTTATCACTATCAGAGTCTAGAATATTAGGTTCACTATGAGAATTTTATCGTCACATATAAGTTGCAGTCCATATACAACTCCAACTGTTATTGTCAGTATACATGATTATTCATCACTATCACGGCTATCGCTTCATGAATCATGTAACACACAAATCATATTATCTAGTCCTATAATCTATTCATACTCAATTAACAGCTATGGCCAATATAATTGACGCTATTATGTTATATACCTCTGTGTTCTACAATTGTAAAAATTTATTGTTCAAGGACTATGACCCAGAAATAATTTCATCATTTTGTGAATTTTGTACAATGTCGTAGGATAATTATGTATGTATACGACAATCAGAAGCTAGATATACTAATAAGGATAGAAATACTTCAAGCACATAGATTGATTAGAGGCACGATGAAAATTATGACAGGTAAAACTTAGCTAGCTAAATTCTAATCTAAGTCCAACCAGATCTACCGTGATATGTACAAACAGGTACAAAATAGCTACAGTATGCATTATAAGGTCGCAATGCACAGTTGATTAAATGGAAACTTTCTTCGCTTATTAATAAAACAGCAGCTACAAGAATGGATCTCACTAACGCACGTTCGACGGTATGCTACAAAAATAGACAATTTATTAATCGCTTCATTATTAAGACATAGAATTGGGAATCCATAACTGGTGAACTCCTACCAACTGACTAGTAGTTATTACATAATCAATGTTTCAACTGTTTGTTACAGAAACCAGAATTGATATTAGAAACTGGTACAGATACACAAACTCCAAAGAGCTACCATTTCAAGAATGACGATTAGCTTCCCACCGCTAAAACCTGAACGTCTCTATAGATCCATAGATCACACGATCTATACTCAACATTTCTGGACGCTGACTTCGTTTTCCATCTGGCTAAACATCGCATGAAAATACAACTATTGTGATAATCATCCGAACTTGCACAGCCGCTATACAACACCACGATAGGATGAATACATCGGAAGATCTTATATCGAAAGGTATGCTATGCAATTCTGAAGTCACCTTGTTTAATGGAACACAAAGTCTATAAAAACACCACTGCAGCATCAAAGTATTGATTCCGTGTATTTTTATAATTTGCAGGCGTACATGCGTTGAAGAGCCAATATTTCAGGATTACAGATGAACCTGCAAAGATCACAATCTCCATTGATCTAGAGAAAAATACGTCACTCTTCGGCACATTCAGCTTCTCACCACAGATGAACCTAGTCAATCATCCTTCACTGAAATTATTACATTGCCGCAGACACACACGCAAGCTCAGAATGGCCTGTGTTTCAAAACGAAACATCAGCCGACTGTTACTTCAAGGCTGTACGATCTCCACAATTCTTTGGAATCTCACACCACAGAGCGAACGAAAGTATCAATCTGGATATCACATATTAGAAGGTATGTTATACGAGTCGATATTTCCCAGCTCACTTTCACCACAGTAACATGGAATATATTTCAGTAATTACTGTGACATTTCTGTTAGATGATTAATCGTTTATCGATTTGTATAATTCTCACAGCGACCTGAATTGGATTGCAGTAGACAAGCGTGCAAGCTCCGGACAATCAACGTTGCAGAACACATATGAGCCTGTTACTGCGGCAGGCAACGCAGTCTTCCAAGCTATGGCTAAAAAATTACTGATTAAGTGCTAAATTTAGGTTGAAACTGTATAATGAGGTTACACTTGGTAACGTTAACATAACAGAATATTCGCTGATGAAATGGAATATTTCGTGATTCAAATGTTATTAGGATTGCAAAATATGCGAGATAAACATGATTCACACAATTTGAGAGATTAAGTACCGTTCTTGATCCATTTGAAACGTTCAAGCCTTGAATTTGAGAATTTTTTGACGGATATTCAGTTGCATTAGAGGCATTCTATAGTGAAATATATATATGTATATGTATATTATATATATATATATATATACTTATATAATTGTAAAATGTATCTTGAAACATAAGTAAATAACTGATGTACAACATCCCTTTTAAGAAATAACCGAATACTTTATGAGTTCTTTGGAATTATAACTTTAACAAACCTGACTGGTGGGACACCGAAAAATCCCCCTCTCTGACCACGGTGTATTTGAAGACCAATTTCAGTTTGGCCACTTTACTTTCGAGCAAGATGTGTTTCTTAATATAAAATCTATTCTATATGCTTCCGTTTTTATCAAATGTTAGATTGATAGCGTAACAAGAAACCTATATTCAAATTTAAGCGCCCTATGTTTACGACTCAAGTAGTCACCAAGCCAAGCATCAGCTAGGTGAAGGCACGAGAGAAGTGAGGGATAGCTCTCTTGGCTACAAGCGCTCGACCTGATCAGTCGTGTCTAACATTTCTTCTCATATTATATTTCATTTACTTGTAACGTGTGTAACTTATGCTTTAATTCTCTATATTTCACCAATATCTTGTGCTTACTCCGATATCTATTTGACGATTATAATTTGACAAGATCTCCATGGGACGATAAATTGACGAAGCAGTAGCATCGAAAATATAATTATATTCACACACTTGGCAAAAGCCAAATAATAATATTATTTAATTTTAATCATAATTTTAACTGTGTAACATAATTATATTTTAATCATAATTTTAACTGTGCTGTCCTTGTGCTGTCTTCACGCCTCATACATTGTTAAATAATCGAGACTTGAAGGCTATTGCCAACTAATGTAAATCGAACTTATATAAATTATTATAACCAGTGGTATTTTTCTAACTCTTCGAGACCTGTGTCTACATTTTTATGACCTATTGTTCATATCACTGGTTTGTTGCGAATCTAAATAACTTGTTAACAAATGCTAATTGTCTATTGATAAGGACGAAATAAATATACACATTTGGACTGTTCTTTTATGTTTCTTTTTCTTTTACTTAACTTTTAAAAAAGTGTTACAATAGCCTATGTAGAAACAATTGAAAAAAAATTTTGATTGTAACTGGTGGGACAAGTATAAAATATGTGAACATAGTTGTTTGATAAATCAGTTTTATGGCTTTTTATACCTAACAAAAGGTGTTATTCACAAATTTTACTATAAATTATTTAAAATAATTGAGAAACTAGAATCAAACACAACACAAATGAAGAATCAAACATATTAATAACAACATCTCAATGAACTTTAGTTGCTTATAACAAAAATATAAGAAGCTTGTTTTTTAAACTACCATAAAAGAAAATAACGATGTCTTATTTGGAATATTAGATTGATAGCCTATGTAGAAACAATAAAAAAAAATTTTTTTTTTAATTGTGACTGATAGGACAAGTACAAAATATATGAACATAGTTGTTTGATAAATCAGTTTTATAGCTTTTTATACCTAACAAACGTTGTTATTCATAAATTATACTATAAATTATTTGAAATAATTGAGAAACTAGAATCAAACACAACGCGAATGAAGGATCAAACATATTAATAACAACATCTGTAGTTGTTCATAACAAAAATAAAAGAAGCTTGTTTTTACTACCATAAAAGAAAATGACGATGTCTTATTTGGGAAAATCTATAACTAATAATTTAGTTTCTCAAAAATATTAACAATTGAAAAAAAAAAAGTTTGAAAAAGAGCAAAAGTCCGGTTTTCATTAGTTCGAAATTTTTTTACTACACATTATTGAAATATAGACTTTTAACTATGAGTTAGTACTAAATTAGGAATAATTGAAAGAATTTAAAAATTTATGTCATTATCCTTTTTTACATGGAATGCCCCATTAACGTTACGAACTTCAACCTCATACTGTATGAGTCAAAATTGAGGTCTATTTAATGAATCATTTATGTTTGTCACAGTTGACAATTGAAATGAATGTGTTTTGTAACATTTCCAAAATCATTCATATTAACGCGGTCATAAGGCCGAGGGCCCGCGCGCCATCTCTTGTATTCCTGGGGAACCCTCTCGCAAGCCTTGGGTCCCCAAGCGCTTATTAAAACCTTTCTCGTGTAACGTCCGTGCGGATGCCATACTCCATTCATGCTTACCACTATATAAAATTACTAGAACTATCTATATAACCATAGAATATATAAATGTAGAGTCAACATACGATACCAAACATTTTGTCCAATTTCAAATTACAACCTAACTGTTCATAAAATCACTAGATCTAGATTTCTCTAAGGAACTTATGTTTTATCCATTATATCTGACGATAGTCTTATTCAAATGTATTCCTTACATTAAGGATAACCATTTTATTATGAATATACGATAATCGCAACCATATAATAATACTTATTATATTAGATTAATTATAAATATTTTACTCTGAATTCTATTAATCAATCAATATGAATACTTCACGTTCATATTTCATATTTTATACTCCTCTACATATTAATCATTATAATCATCGTACTATTAGCTTAAATTATATTCGATACAATTAACAATCTACTAATATTATATTTACCTTTAAGAATCTGAAATACTCATTTAATTCAGAACCGAACTTCACAGACGCATACACAACACCCACGCATAACGCATACACAAACACTTATGTACGATGCATACACAGACGGACCCTTTGCGTTCAAAGATCTGTTCTGAGATAAGAAATAACATCGAAATAATAAGAGGCTATTATAATGTACCTTAATTAACATATCCATTTCTTACCATATTTTTTACTAAATATTAAATCATATTATGTAACCAGTTATATGTCATACAGTTCTATATCACATTATATACTCTTACGATTTCGATAAATGCTAACATTAGAATTATATACGTATGTTACACTATAATAATACTAATTAAAGATTATCTCTTTATAATATTTTTACTATCAATTTGATACTATAGGAATACCTATAATTAATTATATTCGCATCACGAATACCTATCAACACATATTTTGATATTCAATACATCCTTATAATTATCCTACAATCAAGAGAATATTATAAAACGAATAATTATCGGTAAACCCAATATGATTAAATCTATTCTATTCTATTCTATTCTAAGAACGTATGTAACAACTCAAAAACTCAACCCGGATTCTGTCAGAAAGGGGAGGAACTTTCCAGAGATCCCCTAGTAACCACCTGTTCTAAGGCTAGTGCGGCTCGGGTACATAGACTAAACAATAATATGTGACCCACCATATTTTCGGTCGAAATGCCTAGAATATATTCATTTATCTTCAATTAATTAATACTCTTTTATTCTAATATAATTAAATTCATGATAATTAAAAACTCTATGATATTATTCATTATATTCACTAACACTAATACTTTATATTCATACAATCATATTCGTAATACTCATACGATTATATTCATAATATTCATACAATTATATTCATAATATTCATACAATTATATTCGTAATACTCATACGATTATATTCATAATATTCATATAATTATATTCATTGGCTAAAATATACTATATATCTATATATATAATAACTAAAACTCTATGTATTCATATAGTAATTATATTCATGTAATCGGACGATTTTCACTGAAAGAGCCCCTAGAGTCATAAAAGTTTAGTATACGAAATAACCATGTAGAAATACCAAAAACAAAGCAAACTCAAAGCCCCAGGTATAAAAAGACTGTACGAATATGCAACCGTTTCCTGACACAACAAATAAATCAGGAAGCTTATCTGATAATAAAAGACGGATTGCACGCCAAATGTCAGAGAGCTAGAAATCTTCCTCACAAACACGTGCTGATATAAGATGGAAGGAAGGATCCGCCTAGGCACAGATGTATTTCCAAGAATTACATGCATTCACCATCACATCCAGAGGAAAGGGACTGCGCTTACTCACACGCTCCTGAATCTCACACATGAGACCAAACCAATCATAGATGAAAAAAAAACCCACGTAACTAGCGTGCCCCACCCTGAGAATTGTCACCGTATGTGGTGCCCCAATTAACCCCCTCACCCCCGAACATTAGCATATAAACCCCACCAAATGCTAGGCTCGCTCTCACTTCATGGTTTGGAATTGTAAATACCTTAAACTCACTTCGTGGTTCGAAATCATATTTTACTTAGTTCTCACTTCGTGGTTTGGAATTGTAAATACCTAAACTCGTTTTGTGGTTTGGTACTAAAATATTTTACGCTCATTTTGTGGTTTAGAGTATATTAATCTCAGTTCGAGGTTTGAAATCTACATATTTTAAATTCAGTTCGTGCATTTGATCTCTGATAGATTCAAGTGTATCTTTTAATAATCAACTATTCATACTTAGAACAATCAGCGATAATCATTCTTATTATAATACAAGTTTTGAGAATATTAACACCGTAAATCAATATTAGAGTCGATCAAAGAACAGTGAAAATCATTCGATAATAATAACAGTTATACGTTCAGTGAATAAACCAATTATAAGAGTGAATACTAAATCTTATTGCATTCATTTAAATATTCAAATATCACCCATCACCTCCAACGATCAACAACAATCAACAGTCCGCAGAAGGCTAAGGAAGAACCTCAAATCAACTCAAAGGTAAGAATAATTTATATTAATTAAAGGATAAATAATCCTTTCTCGAAATCCTAAAATCATTCAATCAAATCTAAGTAAATATCCAACACGAAGGTAACGATAGAATCTTTAATATAAAGTCCAATTAAAAGCAGTTAGACAGAAGCCAGCAAGTTAGACGGAAGTTGCAGGAAAAATAAAGGAGAGTAACGACGTAATTCTTTATCAAATAACACTAGATTAATTCGATTCGATTGTATTTCAATACTTAATCGATACGGTGACCCCACTTAACTACTGAGTGAACGTCTAGGTTGGTCATAGTGATAATTCAAGTAGCCGTACTTCGATTAGCTGCTAGGGTTTTTCACCAACGTCCATTCCGACGTCACACTCGCAAGTGAAGTAACTGCATGACGGCAATAGGAGCCGTGAGTATTTAGATTCAAATCAGAGAGAAAGAGAAGTTAGTACTTCTTTTTATATTAGGCTAGCCTGTGTCGTTTCGTCCTCACGGCCTGTCCTGATGTTTAAAGGATTTTGTGGCGTTTACTAATCTTGTTCTCTTTCAATTAGCTTCAGTTCAAACCAACGAGCAGCAAGCATTGGTCGTTTCGTCCTCCAGGCTTGTCCGATCTGAGGTTCTTTAAATTTTACGTTCATTTCGATATATATAACTTCACATATTTCCATCTCTTTATTTTTCGTTTAAACACGTATAAATTTGCATTTATATATCTCTCTCTCTTTCCGAGCTTCACAGCTGAAATATAAAACGGTAATTCGCCTAAACGAAGTTCATAAGAATTTAGAGTCACTATGTTATGAAGAATTGCATCTAAAATATAAAACGGTCATTCGCCAAAACGAAGTTCATAAGAATTTAGAGTCACTATATTATAAAGAATCGCATTCAAAATATAAAACGATCATTCGCCAAAGCGAAGTTTGTAAAGTCGAAGATTCCTAGGTTCAACGGCATTAGAATATAAGTCTACCTTTAAACGTACCAATCTTGACTAATCATTTCCATATTTATATTCACCATTTCCTTATTGATAAATATTAATTTTAATCAAGTTATCATTCTTTTATCAAATCCAATTCCTCTCCTCGTCAACGAAGTTTGAAATAGAGAAGTTATTCATAGGCCCAGGGATTCATTATCCAATCGACCCAAGAGAAGGAGAATCAGCTCTCACAAAGACAAAAAACAAATAAATCACAGTTTGTCTTTTACTGAATGTTCCTTCCCTTGCCTGAATTCCGAATGTATTTTTTGTGACGATCACACTATACCTAATACCGTATAACCCTGCTGAAATTAAATGAGCAATTCTTCTCAATTCTCGTACTTGCAAAAAGTAGTGAAATCTCACAAAAAACATCGGAAGATGTAAAAAAAGCCGCCAAGTACCCAAACGAAAATCACAATTGCTTGATAAGCAAAACGTTTCGCAAGTCTTTGTCGTGAAATCAAGGAAAAAGCCAAGCACCGAACGTACCCCTGCGATCTCTCAGCAAGTCTACGTCGTGAAGTCGGAGTTTCGTGTGAGGATATCGAAACATCATTCCAAGAGCTACGTACTTGGCGGGCACATTCGGTTACTTAGAGCTATACGGACAATCCAGCTTCGTTCTACGCAAAAATTGAGTTTTCAATGCGACAGCAATTAAATACACTAAAAAACTAGTTATTTCAATCAATAACTGTATCAGAAAATGCTTCTACGGGCACTTAATTATGTGTATGACTTTACAGACGTAAACACCTTGTATAATAAATAAAAATCCTGGTCGTTTCACTGTCATTCAATTATCAGATCGGACTCGGAATTCTGGCATCACGTACCTCACTATGGAGCCAATGAGCAATGTACTACGGTAAGTTCTTTCATATGATAGATGACATACCGTAGAGCTTGAGCAGATAATATTCATTATGGAGGACTGAACTTATTCACTTGCAAAACTATGGAATTATCGAGAAAACTCTACTTTACTATTCCGGTATAAAACCTAAAACTTGCAGCTACGGATATACGTGTATGCTATAAGTAGCATAGAGGATGACAGTTTGATATAATGTTGAATATAAAATTCAGTTGCTGATCGTCTTGGTGTACCTATACTAATGTCATACAATCTTGCTCACAATGCATGCGTATCCCTGCTGAAAATTTCGTATAGAGAGGGATATAATCGCAGAAAATGCTATAGAATCGGGTAGCTCGCGTATCCGTTTCCATCCATTTCCATATGTTTCTTTAGCGTTTTCTGCACATTCTATCAGTCTATATACGGAATTTTCATCAATCTGCAGGTGCACTAGTGTATACACGTAGTGGGAAGGATCAATTTCACTACCGGAAACCCATCCTTGTAACAGTTCGGCCCCACTTGAGTGCAAATATATTTTGTTGCTCATTCGCTTGTGAGGCATAATCATTCGCAACTACACACTAGTGCCAGAAGATTAGCGCGTGCGAGTTTACGGAAATGCTGCAGCGGGGGCGCCTTCAGGCGCCCGCGCGCAAGCACTTCCGTAAACTCGCACGCGCTAATCTTTCGACTGCCACGACAAAGTCGTCCCACAAGATCGGAAGATGCATTTTAAATAAGTGTGTATAAGACCAATGTTATCTGCAAATTAAACATTACTCCGAGACATCCATCAGCCACCAAGGAAAACAGTCGGAAAACAAATGGTTCGCAAACTACGATAAAGTACTATCAATCCAAAGCGAAAACAACAAGCACAAAAAAAAAAAAAACCGAATGTGCCCGCCAAGTACGTAGCTCTTGGAATGATGTTTCGATATCCTCACACGAAACTCCGACTTCACGACGTAGACTTGCTGAGAGATCGCAGGGGTACGTTCGGTGCTTGGCTTTTTCCTTGATTTCACGACAAAGACTTGCGAAACGTTTTGCTTATCAAGCAATTGTGATTTTCGTTTGGGTACTTGGCGGCTTTTTTTACATCTTCCGATGTTTTTTGTGAGATTATAATTACTAGTCAGTTGGTAGGAGCTCACCAGTTATAGGTTCTCAATTCTGTCTTATTAATGGAGCGATTTATAAAGTGTCTGTTTTTGTAGCATACCGTCAAGCGTGCGTTAGTGATATCCATTCTTGTAGCTGCTACTTCATTAGTAAGCGAAGAAGGTTTCCATTGATTCAACTGTGTATTGCGACCTTATAATGCATAGTGTAGCTATTTTGTACCTGTTTGTACATACCACGGTAGATCTTGGTTGGACTGAGATTAGAATTTAGCTAGTCAAGTTTTATCTGTCATGATCTCCAACGTGACTAATCAATCTATGTGCTCAAAGAATTTCTATCCTTACTGGTATATCTAGTTTCTGATTGCCGTATACATACATAATTATCCTACGACATTGTACAAAGTTCACAAAATAATGAAATTATTTCTGCGTCATAGTCCTTGAACAATAAATTTCTACAATCGAAGAACACAGAGGTATATGACATAATAGTGTCAATTATATTGGCCATAGTTGTTAATTGAGCATGAATAGATTATAGGACTAGATAATGTGATTTGTGTATCACATGATTCATGAAGTGATAGCCGTGATAGTGATGAATAATCATGTATACTAACAATAACAGTTGGAGTTGTATGTGGACTGCAACTTATATGTGACGATAAAATTCTCATAGTGAACCTGATATTCTAGACTCTGATAGTGATAAAAGATACAAAATCGATAATCATATATAATAGAAACAAAAGTTGGAGTTGTATATGGACTGCAGCGTATATCAAACGGTTATAGACTTTCAATCTCGATGCATGTAATTATAATGTTGTTATCAGTGATTCCGTATTGTATGTAACGCCATTATTATCCTATTAATTTAAATTCGAATAATTAAATATCATGTTGCATAATATCAAACAGTTGCTAGCTTAAAGAATAGAATTGATTTCGAGTTTCCAACACATTGAGATTGAAAAGCTATTGTAACAATGCTCATAAAATCAAAGAAATCTGTGATATTCTATGAACAGATATAGACATTATTGATAGTCAATCTCCCTATACAATTCCACGTACGATTCTTCCATCCAGAGTTGGGACGGATTTAACGACTAATTCTTAAACACTATAATATTTTGATAGTCTTTCTATAGCTATACTATGTTCGATGTGAATACACATACTCGTCGGTATACGTGGATATAGTGTGTAGTGTATATTAGTGTAGGCTTGAAAAATCGAAGTAGATAATATGGTCCATGATAATAGTTCAATCATTTTGAATGATACTGTATAATAAAATGCATAATCATGAAATAGTTATATTCGAACCAAACAAGTTATTGCATTAGCAATATATAATGGTTTATCAATAATCCATTATACACGTCATGTATCGCTTTAGTTTATGAAGCATTAGTAACAGCATCAACAGGTCGACTTGAATAAGCATATTACACCATCAAGGAATAACGTGTGGTATGGAAAAGGTAGATTGAGTCAGTGATTGGATTTACAGCAGAGGTTGTATCATACAGATACAGGCCAGTGTGTATAGTTTGAAGTGATCGATCAAGTACTTATTAATTTATAGTGTATTGTAACGTTCCGGGCTATTCCGGCAAATTAAAATATAAGGAATAGACCGCCGTTATGTGAGTTCTTTGCTCGTTTTTTGAATTCTCTAAATTTTATGAGATTTGGACACTTTGTAACTAGGTCGGAGGGGAAAAGTTGGTTCTGCCACAAAAAGCCTCCTTTCTAGATTTCCTAGCTAACTACGAACTCGGAATTAACAAAGCCGTTTTTTCGTGGACTCGACTGATTGCTCGGTAAAGCCACTTCCCTACGTCAGAGCCGATGCTTGCGTATGAGCCTGACTCCTGCGCTTCCCTATCTTTTCTAACTATTCCCTGCACTCAGATCCGGGGTTTGCACCCAAGACTGTATATCCAGACTCGGAAGATTGCTCTTCAAAGCTGTTCCCTGAAAATACACTATCTCGGCTTGTTGTAGCGTGCAAGAGTTTTTTATTTATGGAAATGAGAGACGGAAATGTCGGACAAAGATACTGCGTTGATTTGTTTATGCTAAACTGAATGTTTTAATCAACTATTGTTCAGTTTTGATTCTACAAAATTAAAATACAAAAGTTGTCCTTATTTCTACTTTCTTATTTTTCTACCTTATATTCTACTTGGCTCTTTCTTGCCTTTGTTCGATCGATATTTCAGTTTTTATTTCGAATTTTCGAGTGCAATTTCAGTTTATCGATAATGCCTCTATTTTATATTGGAATCTACTCTCAAATCTGCAGCAATAGATTTTTGTAAAGTTTATATTTGAATTAACAGCTGCTTTAGCCTGTTATTCTAGGTGTTGAAATTTTATGTTATATTCTGAAATTTGTATTTGAAATGAATCTACTCTAAATTGATGTCTGAGTCGACCGGCTCTATAGCTCGCGTCGCTCTTAAATTGTTTGTGAGACGTCTACCCGCTCTATGCTGAGTGTCGCTGGTGAGGCTTGTCCTCACCAGCTTTTATACTGTCTGTCGTCTTCCTCGGCAGTAGTATAATAAGGCGGTCGCTGGACCACGCGGTTACTGGACCACTTTTGCGTGACGTCACTAGCCTTCGTGTTCTAACCCCCACCAAATTCTTTTTCGCTATAGTCGCTAAATTCTAACCCCCACCAAATTCTTTTTCTTCGCATTGAAAGGTCATTACCCGTTACCAGTTTGGCGCAGGTCATTACCCGTATCGTGAATCTTCAGATTTTTTTCATACAATCAAATTTTTTCGATGAAACCCGTTTAATTGCAACACTGTTGCATCGATAATTATTTCTGCCGCGAGATGTGTGGATTTTTTCCAATATAATTACAATCACATTTTTTTTCAATGAAACCCGTTTAATTGCAACACTGTTGCATCTACCGGTCTAATTGCAACACTGTTGGCGCAGGTCATTACCCGTATCGTGAATCTTCGGATTTTTTTCAATATAATTACAATCAAATTTTTTCAATGAAACCCGTTTAATTATTTCTGCCGCGAGGTGTGTGGATTTTTTCCAATTGCAACACTGTTGCATCGATAATTACTTCTGCCGCGAGATGTGTGATGGATTTAGTTGGTAAGGTGCTACAACCGGTTTTAACCTTGAGATTTTTACGATGTTTGCTGATCGCTACATCAGGTTATTACCCGCTGCAAATCACTTTCCGCAACACTGTTGCGTTGATTAAAGATTTGCGCGATAATTATACCTTTACCACTATCTTCTACCATGAGGCGTGCGACCGCTTTATAATATCTTGTTACATAAATGTCCCTAGGGATTTACCTTTACCACTATCTTCTACCGTGAGGTGTGTGACAGATTTTTAGTAAGTATACCTTTTTATCTTTACCACTATCTTCTACCGCGAGATGTGTGACAGAAACACTGTTGCGTCAATCCTGTAGCTTCGAGGAATCGTAACGAGAGGACGAGCTAGGTGGTCTGGCTGCTTAAATCCTTGGTT
This sequence comes from Rhogogaster chlorosoma, assembly GCA_944452935.1. Taxonomy (NCBI): domain Eukaryota; kingdom Metazoa; phylum Arthropoda; class Insecta; order Hymenoptera; family Tenthredinidae; genus Rhogogaster; species Rhogogaster chlorosoma. The sequence goes on along the minus strand of OX101798.1, from coordinate 12,443,073 downwards.
ATCATCAGGGAGGCTCTACCCCGATGTCGAGAGGATGAGCATGTAAGACTCAGGGTTCGATTCCCTGGATCGTCCATTTTTTATAAAATCAAACCATGCGAGAAGCAACTAACAGCTAGCAGATCTTTTCGACAGTTGGTGCAGAATGAATTAAAACTATCCTACAGACTAGATTTGATAAATATTCTAAGGGGGGGTGGAGTTGTATGAAATTACAGAACAATGCATTTTATACTAATGATTTTTATTTAGCAATCACAAAAATCATAGGAATTCAACTCGAGGACCTCCAAGGTGGTGCGTGAGGAGACGGGTAGACATCTTTTTCCAAAGATGTCAGTATCCCAGATTACAAACAGTTGAATTCGATTCGGTTGTAGAGCCCTCCGAGATACGTCATTTGAAGCTGGTTGTCCTCGGCAGCAGTCAGCATTTTTTCAAACATTTCGTCGTCTTCTACCAATAATTTAGCCGTGCGAGCTGGTATAAACACCGAAAAGGTGTTGTCGATGTCGACCGTGATCCTCTGACCGTATCTGGTTTGAACTTTCCTTAAGTTCGTTATTAAGTAGTGTTTCTGCTCGAGGTCAGCTAATCTCTTCGTCGGGAGAAATTCATCGCAACGACTCACTCGGTTGATTTTCGAAAAGTCCATGATACTTGGAACAGTGTTTGTAGTTACTTGAGGGATGGTTGGAGAGTGACGATCTGATGTAGTCCTGCGTCTTTTATACTCTTGAAATCGATGCATTCAACCCTCCACCCAATGTAGTTTACCATCTAGTCCTTGAAATCGGGTTATAATTTTTCTGCATCTAATTCCACCACCTTGTACAATTTACCGAGCATCGACCACTTTTGCGTCATTAAAACACCTACTTTTATAATTCGTGCAACTTTAGAAATCAAAATGCATCCAGCCTTGCCCCCCACCAATCACATTTAGCTGAGGTAAGTATATAAGGTCGTAGTACTCCCGCCACGGGCAGCAAATCCAACAGTTCTGATCAGTTCAGTCGGCAATACCGCATCTTCGCAGCTTCAATGGAATCTTCATCAAACGACTTTCACACTTCAGAATACCATACTGAAGTGTGTGACGATAACGGACATTGGGTATTTTGTTCACAACCTGAGATGTTTGAAAAAACGCAGACGTTAATCTCTTGCAATCCAACCTGTAAGCGGACTCAACCCACGCAGAGATCGGAATCATCTACCGCGAAGAAACAACGGACGTTCCAAGAATCGACCTGTACTTTGAAACGTCAGTTCAAACTCAACAAAAGTGGCTCTAAGACTCTGGAGTTAGGACTTTTGATTACAAATCTTTTAAAATGTGAAATTGTATTATCCATTGTCGACAACTTGAGGAACAGAAAGATTGATTTCAACGATGGTACTTGGGGAAAATTTATATCAAACCGGGAACTTATAAGTGAATGGTTTGAGTTTGGAAATTTACCGGACTCCGCAAAGCAGTACGCGGTGGTTCTTGATGACGATTTATCAGTTGAATGCAGCAAGTTTTATGATGAAAACGTGCTGATATTTTTTTCACCGTTTTCGGCAAACATTACAATCCTTGAAGATTCGTGGACCCAACTCCTGAAGCAGCTTCCAACGATTCGAATTATCACAACTGGATTCATGTCGGAACGAGAGGTGATAAAAAAACGCATGACAACGTTTGCTACCAGGATTTACACGGCGATAGAGGAGGAGTCGCTTAACGAACAACAGTGCAGGGTCCGGTTGATGACGTCAGAAGATTTCGACGAAAATTCAATCATCGATTGTGAACTTATTGGCATAGGTTTAAAAACACTAATAGAATCAGTTTCAAATGACTAATGAATCACTAAACTGATCAGTTTTTAAGTTTACATTATTGTTTAGGATACATATTAAACTAGGAATACAATATTGATGGTATTTATTTTTAAGTAAAACATTGTTTTATACAAGTTGCAGATTGTACATTAAACCAGAAATACAATAATTAATATATATTTTAAATGAAGCCCGTTTCATGCAAATAGTCCCCACAATATTTTCACCATTCTACTAAATAACTATTGAATTTTTTTCTATGTTGCTTTATATACATTAGGTATAAAAATAGAAAAAAACTCATTACTACAACCAAAATGGCAAGAACATCACCGATTATGGTGGATGTTCTAGGATAGATTTTCCCGTTAATAACGGGGCGGATCTTCTCGACTACGGGACCAATCTTCTCGACTACGGGACCGATCTTCTCGACTACGGGACCGATCTTCTCGACTACGGGACCGATCTTCTCGACTACGGGACCGATCTTCTCGAGTTTCTGTAACAAAATTGAATAAACAAATGAAGGCAAATGGAAAAGCGACATTTTTTTTATCAAAAAACTTAATGATTACCGATCATGGTGAAAATGATGGACTTGCATACGTGATTATGGAGTATACTAATGATGCATCTAACTTGAAATGGTAGTTACCATTACCTTCACTCTTGGAGAGCCATTCGACATCCAATTCGCGGAAAATCGAATAATCGGGAGTGATGGGCGCTGCGAACGTGTACGAAACCCTTAAATTATTTGTTACAACGTTATCGCACAAAAATTTTTTTATAAAAATTATTCACTTACATGAAGTCGTGGTGCTCATCGTCAGAGGTTCCGCCTGAGGATGGTATACGTTTATTACATTGTTATAGTTGTTTCGATCTTCCCTCGCGTCAGTGGAGTCTTTTACAATCGTCGAAGTTCTTTCGACGGATTCCCCGTCTCGGTACCCCATGTACCGGAAAGATTGATTCTTACCGCTTGGGTGCACCGTATCGACGTGAACGTGGTGGATCAGTCGATCCGCCAATGTCGATGGGCGGCCAACAATCAGGGCTGCATACGTGATGCAGATAAAAAGCACGGTCGCTACGATTGCGAAGTTCATTTTTTCTTAGATAAATAGACTTAAGCTGTTCGAGATGTTGATGGAGATGGAAACGGTACTGATGTTTCGACATCAACCTGGCATCAATATATATTATGTGAATTGGATCAAAAAATGGACCTACGTCAATGTCGATTCAGCAAAAAACTCCCACCGCACTTTGAGGAATGATCTGTAGCGAAAAACATCGCGTGACACATCAGCCCATGTATTCTGGGTGACAGAAAAATGGATTTACGTCAATGTCGTTTCAGCAAAAACTCCCACCACACCTTGAGGAATGATCGGTACCGAAAAACAGCACGTATCACATCAGGCGATGTATTCTGTGTGACAGAAAAAATATTCACATACATCTATACTGATTCAACTGAACTGGATCATGAGCTAGATTAATGGGGTGAAAAAATGTACCTACATCGATGTCCATTTAAAAAAATGTGTGTTCGCATTAGATGATTTACAATAATTACATAACGTTCGATTGCATATCGTTGTGAAATACATCAGATGATGGACTGCACTGAAAAAATAAACACTGCTGATTCGGCAGACTCAGAGACTTTGTACGATAGCGTGATCGCATCAGATGATCGATGTTATTTACACATCGTTCAATTGCAAGTTGTTGCGAAATACATCAGATGACTGATATCACCGAAAAATTCTTATGCACCAGATTCAGCAGACTGTGAGACTTTGTTCGATGGCGTGATCGCACATCACGTGAACAATATTATCGAACCATTTGAACGTGAAAAAAATGCTCATATACGTCAATGTCAATTAAGCAAACTACGCATCGAACGATTGCAAGCTGCGCTGTAGCAGTGCAACAGTACTATCAGTTGACCTGACACTAGGTATCACTGCAAGCGACGTCGGAGCAGTGCATCAGTACTATCCGTGGGCCTGAACGAAGTATCACTGCAAGCTGCGTATCAGTACTGTCTCTTAACCTGAACTGAGCGTAACTGCAGCGAGTCGATACAAAGAGTAGGTATTCATTTCACGTCTTCACATTTTTTCAAACTGTTCAATTGAAAAAAGCATAACTGCAACGCGTTGCCTTGAAGATTATGTGCGTATTCATCTCACGTATTCACATTTTAATGACTCCTTACCAACCAATGAGTTATGACGAAAAAAATCGCGTCTCGTTGCAGACTATACCTCAAACTGGTTTAATGGTGTACGATTTTTAGATCAACCGGGTGTTTATTAACCAGTCGTTGGACAATCCACCCAGTCAGTCTCCACCGATCTTTCTTGCGAGCGTAAATGCAGTCGCAGACGAAGCCCGTGATGTCACCAGTTCAACGTATTCCGGCCGGTCAGGCACCGGTTGGTCGAGACGTATGTAGTATTATTTTTTACCTGTAATTTAATTTGGAAGCATTTTTGCTGCGGATTAGATTGATTAAACCCAGTTATTTTTCAATATTCGAGTGAATCATGAAAGTTATTTTCAGGTTGACAAAACGTCGAAGCAAATGCAGCCGCAAGCGCAATCGAATCAGTTGCAGCCCCAGGCGCCACCCCAGTTGCAGCCCGAGTTGCAGCCCGAGTTGCAGCCCGAGTTGCAACCAGAGACACAACCCCCAATTCAATCAGTGTCACATCATGCCGTTCAGACTGATGATTTAAAAATGGATAAAGACGTATGTATTATTCTTCTATCATTTTTGTGCCTGGAATTATTTTTCTGCAGATTGATTAACCCAACTAATTTTACAATGTGTTATTCTTCTATCATTATTTTTCTGCAGATTGATTAATCCAACTAATTTACAATGTTCAAGTGAATCGTAAAAAAAAAAAGTTATTTTCAGGTTGATATGCCGCAACCACTCCGGTGCATTCCGGCTGGCGCGGAGAGCGACGATGAAGACGATGAGGACTACGTTGAGACCCTGGAAGAGATTCGGGAATCTCAACTACGTGAGGATCATGAAAATAGTCGGATTCCAATGCGGGAGTGGGATTGGGGCATAAGATGATTAAAATAAAATGGAGTAGCTTGATAAATATTTTTTTATTGATGAATAAATTGTGTATAATAATTGACAATGTTTAGTATCCAACCCAACATCTGTTACACATAGAAAATACATTTTCAACAGCACAGATTCCCGAGTGATAGACACATCTTGGTTGCTGTCTACTCGAACATATTTCATCAGCAAAGTATGCTGTATCAATATTGAATAGTCGCTTTAATATTCTTCCCACAGATTTGTTCATTACAAGAAACGATGCGCAATTTTGTAAATGCGGTCGTATCTGGAACATTAGTTCCGAGTAGGGTACGTATCCATCGTCCCAGCTGAATCCGTGAGAAACTTTACTCTCAAGTGCTTCGCGACGATTAACTTCAGGTAAAACTGACCAAAGATAGGGGGGTTTGAATACGAAATGTTGAAATTTATAATTATCTTTCAGAATTGCCAGTTCTTTCACGATGAATGTATCGTTGGGTCCCGTAAACCCCCGAAGGTCGATAAATGTGGGACTCATGACTGCGTATAATTTTCTGAATTTAATCTAGCTCTTACTGCGTATTTATGCATTGAAAATCCCCTCCCTACTTCATACAATTCCAGTTTTTCAAATCATTTTTCGAACCACATTTGTCAGCAAACTGTATTCAATAATTTTATCATGGAAAATAAGACAGTATGCAGTAGTATTTGCGGGCACATTGACATTACACTGAAACTCAAGACGAATATCTACCGAGGCACTTTTTAATGATTCATTCTGACGCGAACAATCTATAACAGCGATTGGAGCATGCGATTTGAATGTGTCCAAATCGAGCATTGGTTGCGGCACCCCACTCTCACCGTAATACGATGCTTTAAATTTGACATACATGTCGTAGAGCAAAGCGTATCTTTTTCGGGTGAAATCTAAATCTAAATTATCGTACGGATACGACTCGGAATTGAGGTACAGTCGCACGTTTGTCAATTCGCAATGATCGAATACACTGGGATCATGGGTCAGCTTATTTCTTCGCCCAGTCTGCAACGCGAGAATTACGTAGCGGGGTTTCTCGAGTTGCACTGCAGTCTTCACGGACCAGGTATGATGCGTAGTTTCCTGAAGCACTGGATACTCATATAACTCCCATGACCGAAAACTCATTTGAATCGATGTACCGCTTTCGAGAAGATGTAACAGCTCTAATTTTTGCAAATCCTCAACGCTAACATGAGGCATGCGCCACTGCAATTTATTTAGCTTCAGTTTTACGCTGGTACCATCAGTTTGAAATATTGCATTTGAATCCGTCCTTGAACGAATTAGGATCAGCTCGTGACGTGTGTTGGCAATAATTCTCTTATAGTCTTCGCAGAAGCCTAGCAGAATGCGTAAGGGTATGCAGTAATTGAAATATCCTCTATCCAGTTCAACCATATTGCTGGTCATCGACCAGCCGGCAACCTCCAGGGCTTTACTCGAATTGGAACTCAATGATAAATAGTTTTTGAGCGTAGTGGTAATTCCAACATTTTTAGATCGATCAATTCCAACACCATTCAATTCATATCGGATTTCGTCAAAAAGGAAGGCCATCGCGTTATTTACAAGTTTTGCAGTTTTAACAGGTTGATAGACACCGGCAGCATCTGGCACGGAATTCAATAGTGTACCCTCAATGTATAAAAAACTGTTGCAGGGCAATGTATACAAATCCTGTTGTTGAATCGGAATGCGTATCTCATCGTTGTTCTGATAAGACGTACTGGCGTAGGGGGCATGGGCATGAACTTCGACTCGAGTTATACTGTTATCAAATACTGGTCGAGAATTAATATTTAACAGACTCGCCATATCTAGTTTTCACAATTAATCCCAATGACCTCAGAAAGTTTACGTTATCGGGAGTCAGCGATTGACGTACAGCGTACGGTGTTGTTCGTTTGACTGAACTTTGAACACTGAGAGAGCTGACCGTGTTGGCACGATATTTGTGGTCATCTTCATAAATCAGCATGATGAAAAATTAATTGTTCTGCTCTTTTACGTGTAAGCGAATCGTTATCTCTTCTCCTCGAAAGTTAACCAGATTACCGTCCTGGTCTACGATCCGAACTGTTATGTTGTCTATTACACGCGGGCTCACAGGCAAGTAAATGACGTGGTAAGGTGACTCGGAGATTTTATAGCCGGGTGGCACGTTTGCTGAAAATTCGTGAATCGTGTGCACTGGCTGGGAATTGCTGTAGGCTCCAGCGGTGATGTTACACTCAACTCGGATGATATTAACTTTGAGAATGTTGACTGGTAAATCTGATTCATGCACGTGTGGCATGCCACACGTTAGCTTCAAGCTTTCGCTTCGCAAATCCTACCAATGACCCGAGGTTATTTTGCTGAGTAAAGTCAATGTCATACTTGCACTTTATTTCACATTTAAGAGTGTTGTTGTTCGGTTGCAGTATAATTGGTGGCGGTGATTCTGCAGAACCTCCACCTACTTCACCTTCAATTATTTTTCTAACCAAGTATCTATTCAAATCATCGATTTCATAAGATCCCTCCGGAATGATAATTTTTTTGCTATCACCATAGTAAAATGTATTATTTGTTTCATCGATATTGGGTATGGAGTTGAATGTTTCGAGATCCACTAATTCTAATACATATTGACCGTTTCCACTCAGAACAATCGGTGGGAAATAATTTGCACTAAGAATCGACGTTGACCCCGAGAGCGTAAGCGTCAGCGACATAGCTCAGTCACATGCATACTGAACTTCAAATATCAATGCATCCTATGTATTATGATGTAAAAAAATTAAACATAACTGTTCACATATTGCGGAATTGTAGGTTTGATTTCGTTCATAATTGTAGTCTATTTGCACGTTGTCTCCAAAATATTTAATAAATTCCCTAGGTGGCGGTAAATTCCCATAACTATCATAATACTTGACGTGATGACCCCGTTTGACGTATGCAACCCAATGTGTACCAGGTCCATTTATATCATCCAAGTTAATAATTCCGCACTCATTCCGTGGAAGAGAATTTTGATTTTCACGTAGTTCAGATCGCATAAGCACACCTTTAAAATATGGAATGCGCATACGTTTGGCATACGCAAGTAGCTCAATGTTGGTTGTCGGCCCAGTGGGTAGAATTATCTCATTTTTTGATGTTTTTTTTTTCCTCGAGATTTTCTTATACTCCCACCTTTCTTGTACGGATTCAAATACAACCCCCGACCGTTTGACTCCATAGCACGATTGTGTCGTTCGGTTTCAGAAAGAAGTTTGCGCGCATTTGCCGCCTCATTCACAGATTTAGCTATACCGGCGGCGCCCCCAACCAAACTTCCTACTGCCGATAATCCTGCCAATAACGGAACTAAAAAGGGTAAAATTCCACCACGTTTAGCAAGCGGTAGCATTCTCGGCTTACGACCTCTCCCCGTACTCTTTCGAGAATTTTTATTTTTTATTTTTAACCCCTTTCTAACGTTAAGTCTGCCCCCCGTACTCCTCTTCAGACCCGCTCCCATTTTCAATTTCAGCTTCATAGCACGTGCTACTGCCCATGCAGCCGTTCGTTTGAGCAAAGATGCGTCCCTAGCCGTGACACGATGTGACGCCTGTTCCACAAGTTTTCGGTCAGCGTGATGACGTGTTTCGAGGTCTTTACTCTGAGAATAGGTAATATCGTGTTCGCGACAAAACTTGTCCAACGGGTTGATGCCGGGATCGCCTCGAGCTAAACGTTTAGCCAGGTGCGTGCCCGGACCGCAGTACTGATAGCCTGGTATATGTAGTTCAAACGGTAATGAATCAATGACCCGATTCAATACACCCTGTCCAACTGAGATTGGTTTTGACATTTACAGCAATTTCTTGTCAGTTGTGAACATCATACAATTCGGGGACGTATGTTGATTGCGATAAATTGAACTGACCATCAATCAATGTCCATGTACTAATTAAAACTAAGGAAAAAAGTTGCATGCCAGTCTATAAATACCCGAGGCTTCCTCACAACTTGAATCAAAAGCAAATATGCATTTCATCAAGCAACCGTACTCCATCCAGGTGGTCAATCTTGACAATAAAACGGAGGTGGATATTCCGAAGCGGCATGGTCCTTTACTACCTAATACGATAAGGTCTATAATTTGCGGTCCATCTAATTGCGGGAAAACAAATGTTGTCGTGAGTTTGCTGGAGAGTTGTAACGGAGTACGCTTTGAAAACGTCTACATCTATTCGAAATCGTTGGAACAGCCCAAGTATCAATACCTGGAAAAACTGCTATCAAATATCGAAGAAATTGGATTTTTCCCATTCTCGAACAACTGTGATGTAGTTCCTCCGAATGAGTCGTTGCCCAACTCGGTGTTTGTATTTGATGATGTTGCCTCTGACAAGCAAGATGTAGTCAGAGAATATTTTTCCATGGGTAGACATGCACAAGTTGATTGTTTTTACTTATGTCAGACGTATGCAAGAATTCCCAAACACTTGATTCGTGATAACGCAAACTTTTTGATCTTGTTCAAACAAGATAATATGAATCTACGTCACGTATATGATGATCACGTCAACAGTGACATGGTGTATGAAACATTTCAGAAACTTTGCAGTAACTGTTGGCAAAAAAAGTATGGCTTTCTTGTGATTGTCAAGGACAGCCCACTAAAAGCGGGGTGGTATCGGCGGGGTTTCAGTGAATACGCCGTCTGGTAATTCATTGCTTTCAGTTGGACTCCACCTTTCGAAGCACAATGACGTCTGATTTGATAGATGAGTCCGCAGCGCTTGATGCTCACATGAAAAAAGTTAGCAAAAATAATTCTGCAAAAGTTGGTGAGGAAAAAATTAAAAGAGCGATCGCGCGATCGAGTAAGACGATTCGTGCAAAATATAGGGCACTGAAAGTTGGTCAATCGGAGGTTGAAGATGCTCTGGAAAAAAATCTGGCACCAATCGTGGCACCGCTGAAGATGTTAGCTGAGCGTAGTAACATTGATGATCCGTCGGAACGCAAGTCAATGATACAGGTGAAGCGAAAACTTGAACTAGACGATGAGGAGGATGATGTGGAGGAAAATCGAAATATTCGTTTCAAACCGTCGAGCACCCCGATCGCAAAAGATGTTCGAAAGAAACGACTGCAAAGCGCGCCTGCTGCAGTTGAAACCGGATCGCCATCGAATAATGATACCGTTTTCCTGAACTCGGAAACCATAGCCCAGTCACATACCGACGAAGCAACTATGCGTGAAATCTTGGATTCCCCTACCGGTAGGGCTACTGCTGAACAATACATTGACCAGAATTTTGGTGAATTGACTAAAATATATTTCAAAGGATTGATTTTTGATACAGCCAATATATATGATTCAACCTATGGGATTCGTTTTGTGAATGGATCATGGATGATTGGTGATTCCCCCATCCAGATCGATAAAAACGATAAAATCATAGTTAAAAATGTAACGTATAAATGTACGCGAGGATTGTTGGAACTGATTTTTAAAAGAATTCCCGATGAGGAAATTTTCACTGATACCGATCTGGCAAAATACAAAAGCATATTACTTGCAACTAATGCGCATAAGCGTGGATACACTGCGAGTGGTCAATTAAATGGAAATAAAAGTTACAAATGGAGGTCCATAATTGCACATTTATTCCATACTGCCGCACGGAGCCAGTCTTCTGGAAGAGGTTTGATTCCCAGTAAAATGGCTGTCACAAATAATCCCACGGATTACGTGTACTGGGACAACCCGAATGAACTTGTGGAAAGATTGCAACTTTTGATTGCTTCCAAGACTGCCGGTCACACGGGTCATGACAATGAAATAATGTCCATCATAGAGGAAATTCGTGAGGCGGGCTTTATTGAATAAATAGGCATACTTATTTTATTATTCATCAGTGCAGAAATGTCAGTCGATAAATTCGGAAGACATCTCGATTCTAGACGTCTGCCTATATCGCACACATCCAACAATAACGGCGGTGGTAATATTTTCAAAATAACTGGTGACGTCAACGTTCACGGTAAAAGGTTGATAAACGCAGCCCTCCCAATCGAGTCAAGCGATGTTGTGACTAAGGCGTACGTCGATGGGAATTTCTTAACTGCTAAAAATGGTGGACATTTCAATGTAAAGAACAGGCGATTGAAACAAGTTCATGCACCGCTGGCTGAAAACGATGCCGCGAATAAACAATACGTTGATGCCATAAAAACTGATACGCTCCAACTTTCGCACTACGACGAACTAACGTCTGAACAGTTTGATGCGCTTCCAACTGTCTCAGGACGGGTTCAATGAACAAAATGATATCCCAACAGTAAGCGGTTCCCACACTAATGCCTCTGCGCTCGAGAACTCGTTAAAAAACGACTCAGAATTTACTGTTAAAAAATCAACCAGAAGAAAGCCAACGAAATCGGTAAATGCGGCAGCATCTAAAAACCTAATGGAAAATTTCCTTACACCTCGCAGTACACGCCAGAGCATTGCTAGTAACAAATAGCAATCACCGAACACAAATAATATACGTATTATCTTCTGGAACACTGCGGGTATCCAAAACGCCACAGAAATTACATCGGTGAATACGCCCTCGGATATTTTGTGCTTTGTAGAAACATGGATGACTAACGACTTCACTCTCACTCCAACATGGCTGAAAAACTACAACATCGTAACAGTCAATGCCACAAAGGAAAACGTAAAGGGACGCGCAAAAGGAGGCATTATGATAGCTCTAAATAAAAATCTATACAGGTACGAGGTAGTAAAAAAATGTGATGAATTTATTATAGCCAATGTGTCCTCAAGTGATCTAGAGTTTTCATTCATTCTAATCAAGATTCGCGGCAGCGAATCGCCGCCAAGTACCCCTAGGCAGGCGAGTGCTAGCCGGAATATGTTTACTGGGAGGAACTCTTTATACCTGTAAGCACGAGGTCATAACTTCAGAACGCGTCGATATTTTTCGATCAAATTTTCAGAATAGATATTCCCCCACCACACGACTTTGCTGTATAAATTTGGTCGAAATAGGTCTACTGGTTTTCGACTTATTAGTCCCTAAAGTTGATGAAAAAAATTCTTCTTCTCCTTCCCCCGACAATTTTTTCGCAGACTGTTGCCACATTTCCGAACGAACGAGGACACAGATCGACTTGAACTTTTAAACATTGTTACAAGCCATCGAATTCTTGCCCCCTATTGATTTTGGCCTGAATCTCAATCCGCACTCGATCGATAGGTAATAATATAGTTACGAAGTGAGTTACAGGTCGACGAAATCAAAATGGCCGTCGCATGGCTGTGAGGCGGGGATATCGACAATTAAAATATTAATAATTTTACATATAATCATATTATATAGGGCTATTAGAGGGCATATAGCTTATATAATTTTATTTAATGTGTTATTGGTCGTGGTAGTGGTTTTATATCAGTGAATTAGTGCATAATTATGGTTATGAGTGAAATAGTGCGACGACAAGGTTTTATGCCGATGACTGTTATTAAGAATAATTATTGACATCTGCACGATGGCCTCTTGTAATTGTAATTGCACGAAACGGATCCTCTGAGCTGGGTTCAAATATATATACAGGATATGTATTATTCTACTACTAACGGGAACAAGTGAAAAAGAGGTTAGGATGACTTACATCAAACGGTATGTACGCACATTGATTTTCACTAGATTGATACATTTGTTCACACAATAATGGATGTATAAAACAGCCTCGGCCTCTTTAATTCCACTAAATGCATGACTCGTTACTTATCTATTGATTCGTATGTTTCCTACCATCACTTGAGGTGCGATTCTGGATCTCTTGGCGTTATCATACCACCGACGTTAACTTTGAGCGCCTGCGCTTCCCTGCTACACCCGTTCATCTCCGCAGACCTCTATATGTTTGGGCAATCAACAATTGGAAGCCAGGAAATCCTGACTCCATGATATCGCTACCTACGGATCAGGCAATACTGCCGAGAGTCATTAGCAAGCGCGGTAACGCCAGCCACTCGTTTCAAGCCGAGGCCATGATTTCGTTCGCTAGTTAGCGTCGTAACAGCGTCAGGTTTTGCCTGAGTTCGATGGTTGATTGTCGATGATAAACGTTCCAGTTGCTTAACAACCTTGTATTTTCCACCCGAAACGAAGCATGTAGGCGGTAGCGAAGATGACAGAGGACTCATGGGGACGGACAACAATAACACGAGCGCTGAAAATTAACGTTAGGCGCTATGTTAACGTTCAAGATCCAGAATAATCCCTTATGATGACACATGCTAAAAAAACTAATAGTAATATTAAGAGCTCTTTCCTTCAATTCCTCGTTATTTTATATCTTTTACAGTTACCTGGACCATTCCTATCCTATTATCGATCCATTGGAATAAGCGAAGATAACACTTTGACGAAACTAGATACCGAAACGAAGATTCCGATTATCAATCCGTTGAGATAGACGAACATAACACTTTGGCAAAACAGCGTCCCAAGACAAAGGTAGCCCACAGCCCATAGCTCCAAAGTAATAACAATGCTAGGAAAATTAGTAGAAATATACTGAAACCTCTCATATTTAATTCTATGTTATTTTATATCTTTCAGTCACCTGAACCATTCCTATCCTATTATCAATCGATTGGAATAGACGAAGATAATACTTCGACTAAACGACGTTCCAAAACCAAGGTTCGGTTTATTACTCCGTTGAAACAGACGAACCACTTCGGCATAACAGCATCCTAAGTTGAAGGTAGCCCAAAGTTCAGAGCTCCAAAATGATAACAATGCTGGGATAATTAGTAGTAATATTCTGAAATCTTTTCTTCATTTCTTTGTTATTTTATATCTTTTTCACAGTCACCTAGACCATTCCGATCGTCTTATCAATCTATTCAAATAGACATTCAAACAGGCTCCTAAGTAATTACAATGCTAGAAAAATGAGTAATAATATAATCAAACCTCTCATTTAATTCTATTATTTTATATCGTTTACAGTCACCTGGACCATTCCTACCCTATTAATAATCCATTGGACAAGACGAAAATAACAGTTCGGCAAGACGATGTCCCAAAACAAAGGTAGCCCACAACTGCTCCAAAATTACAACACTCTACGTATCTTCTTCAAATGAGCCAACTTCTACCAGCCTACAAACCATCAACTTCATCGACGTATACATCAGCAACGCAGACTGATTACCAAACACACTGATAGACTTGAAATTGCTGATCATCAAGAGTATTATAATAGCACAGTACAATACAAGTATGCACACCCATGTCATATACTATTCTTCCAAACTCAGTGTGCGAAATCCTTGACCTGTGAAGAACTCTAGAAAATAGGAAAGTATAGTACATAAATTGCAATTTAAATGCAAGAGATAGAGTCCAGAGGCAGAACCCCTGGTAGGGGTGTAGCTCTCGCTAGGGGATTAAAAACAAAATGCTCCCAAAAATGATTTTCAAAAGCATAAAAGTTTACTAGTCTTCGGAAGTACAAAAATGCGAAAATCAGAGACAAAAAAAAATCCTTTTTTAGATTTAAACTTCTATATATCCCTTTTGGTAGTGTATCGATGGAAATACAAATTCCAGATATACAAGTTATATCAGAAAAGCAAAGCTTGATTGATCTTGAGACAATGATTTTATAATAATTGTCAGATAACTTTTATTACTTATATCCCTTATGATGACATGCTAGAAAAACTAGTAGTAATATTTTGAGGTCTTTTCTTCAATTCCTCATTATTTTATATCTCTTACAGTTACCTGGACCATTCCTATCCTATTATCGATCCATTGGAATAAGCGAAGATAACACTTTGACGAAACTAGATACCGAAACGAAGATTCCAATTATCAATCCGTTGAAATAAACGAACCACTTCGGCAAAACAGAATCCCAAGTTAAAGGTAGCGCAAAGTTCATAGCTCCAAAATAATAACAATGCTGGGACAATTAGTAATAATATTCTGAAATCATTTATTCAATTCTTTGTTATTTTATATCTTTCACAGTCATCTAGTCCATTCCTATCCTCTTATCAATCTATTGGAGTGGACGAACAGAACACTTTGGCTAAACGACGAGTCAAATCGAAGATTCTGATTCATAATCCGTTGAGATAGACGGACATAACCCTTCGATAATACAGCGTCCCAAGACAAAGGTAGCCCACAGCCCATAGCTCCAAAGTAATAACAATACTAGGAAAATGAGTAATAATTTACTGAAACCTCTCATTTAATTCTATGTTATATTATATCTTTCGCAGTCACCTGGACCATTCCTATCCTATTATCAATCTATTGGAGTGGACAAAGATAACACTTTGACTAAACTACATCCCATGACGAAGGTTCCAATTATCAATCCTTTGAGACAGACGAATATAACACTTCGATAAAACAGCATCCCAAGGTACAAGTAGCCCAAAGTTCGTAGCTCCAAGATTATAACGATGCTAGGAAAATTAGTAGTAATATACTGAAACCTCTGTTTCAATTCTATGTTATTTTATATCTTTTACAGTCGCCTGGACCATTCCTATCCTATCAATAATCCACTAGACCAGACGAAAATAACATTTCTGCAAGACGATGTCCCTAAACAGAGGTAGCCCACAGTTGCTCCATAGTTACAACAATCTACGTATCTTCTTCAAATGAGCCAACTTCTACCAGCCTACAAACCATTAACTTCACCTACGCATACATCAGCAACGCAGACTGATTACCAAACAGATTGATATATTTGAAATTGCTGATCATCAAAAGTATTTTAACAGTACAGTACCGATACAAGTATGCACACCCATGTCGTATACTATTCTTTCAAACTCAGTGTGCGAAATCCTCGACCTGTGAAGAAGTCTAGAAAATAGGGAAATATAGTATATAAATTGCAATTTAAGTGCGAGAGGCAGGATGTGGACAGGGTCCAGGGGCTCTGCCCCCGCAAAGGATTAAAAACAAAATTTTCAAAGACATAAAATTTTATTAGTCTCCAAAACTAAAGAAATGAGAAAATCACAGACACAAAAAAACTCGTGTTTTAGATTAAGACTTGTATATATCCCTTTGCGTAGTGTATCGATGGAAATGCAAATCTCAGATATACAAGTTATATCAGAAAAGCAAGGCTCATTTGATTTTCATACAATTATTTTATATTAATTGTCACCTAAATTTCACTATTTATAAATAACATGTAATTACTTTGAGATACTGGTAACACGATTATTCAGTCAGTAAATTTTTAAGTGTCAACACAAGTTGACACCAAATTGAGAAAGTTAAATAGAAGAAAAATATTTTAGAAATTATCATTTGAAAACGAAGAGAACCTAATTATTTTCACATATGGAAGTGTGTGAATCGGGCACTTTGCACACTACCAACAGGTATAAGAAACCAAGTTTCGCACAATGAGTTGAAAATAGTACAGTACGATACGAGAGCGATGAAACTTTTTCTGACGAGTGTAAGTTAGCAACACGAACCGAAGGCAAGTGTACAATCATACAAAATCAGAAAAAGCTCTTTGCTTTGCGTGGTCTATGAAATGAGTTGAAACATTTAATATCTTTACAAATCTAGTTAAATCGTTTGATACCTTGAAATATGCTATCAATTAGATTATTATTGAAATGACATGAATTCTTCAAAATAGTTTGAAATTATGCAGCATCTTTTGAATTTCCGGGAAATAAACTGTAATGTCCAGTGAAAAACCATCTAGGCACTTATGAGATATTGCAAGCTCATATATACACTATAAATCAATAAGTACTAGATCGGCCACTTCAAACCATACACACTGGCCTGTATCTGTATGATACAACCTCCGCTCTAAATCCAATCACTGACTCAATCTAGCTATTCCATACCAACTACGTCGTTCCTTGGTGGTGTAATATGCCAATCAACTGTGATTATTCACGTCGACCTGTTGATACTGTTACTAATATTATAATGAATTATTAATAAACCATTATATATTGTTAATGCAATAACTTGTTTGGTTCAAATATAACTATTCCATGATTATGCATTTTATTATACAGTATTATTCAAAATAATTGAACTATTATCATGGACCATATTATCTACTTCGATTCTTCAAGCCTACACGAATATACACTACACACTACATCCATGTATACTGACGAGTATGTGTATTCACATCAAACATAGTATAGCTATAGAGAGACTATCAGAATATTGTAGTGTTTAAGAATCAGTCGTTAAATCCGTCCCAACACTGGATGGAAGAATCGTACGTGGAATTGTATAGAGAGATTGACTATCAATAATGTCTGTATCTGTTCATAGAATGTGACAGATTTCTTTGATTTCATTAGCATTGTTACAATAGCTTTTCAATCTCAATGTGTTGGAAACTCGAATTCAATTCTATTCTTCAACCTAGCAACTGTTTGATATTATGCAACATGATATTTAATTATTCGAATTTAAATTGATAGGATAATAATGGCGTTACATACAATACGGAATCACTGATAACAACATTATAATTACATGCATCGAGATTGGAAGTCTATAACCGTTTGATATACGCTGCAGTCCATATACAACTCCAACTCTTGTTTCTATTGTATATGATTATCGATTTTGCATCTTTTATCACTATCAGAGTCTAGAATATCAGGTTCACTATGAGAATTTTATCGTCACATATAAGTTGCAGTCCACATACAACTCCAACTGTTATTGTTAGTATACATGATTATTCATCACTATCATGGCTATCGCTTCATGAATCATGTGATACACAAATCATATTATCTAGTCCTATAATCTATTCATGCTCAATTAACAACTATGGCCAATATAATTGACACTATTATGTCATATACCTCTGTGTTCTTCGATTGTAGAAATTTATTGTTCAAGGACTATGACGCAGAAATAATTTCATTATTTTGTGAACTTTGTACAATGTCGTAGGATAATTATGTATGTATACGGCAATCAGAAACTAGATATACCAGTGAGGATAGAAATTCTTTGAGCATATTGATTGATTAGTCACGTTGGAAATCATGACAGATAAAACTTGGCTAGCTAAATTCTAATCTCAATCCAACCAAGATCTACCGTGGTATGTACAAACAGGTCCAAAATAGCTACACTATGCATTACAAGGTCGCAATGCACTGTTGAATCAACGGAAACCTTCTTCGCTTACTAATAAAACAGCAGCTACAAAAATTGATATCACTGACGCACGCTCGACGGTATGCTATAAAAATAGACACTTTATAAAGCGCTCCATTAATGAAACATAGAATTGAAAACCCATAACTGATGAGTTCCTACCAACTGATTAGTAATTATAATTATTGCATAATCGACTGTTTGTTACAGAAGCCGGAAAAGATACAAGCAACTGGTACAGGCACACAAACTCCAAAGAGCTACAATTTCAAGACAGACTATTAGCTTCACAGCGCTAAAACCTGAATGTCTCGATAGACCCATAAATCACACGATCTATACTCAACATTTCTGGTCGCTCACTCCATTTTCCACCTGGCCAAACGTCGCATGGGAATACAGCTATTGTGATAACCATCCAAACTCGCACAGCCGCTATTCAACACGATAGGATGAATACATTGGAAGATCGTGTATCAAAAGGTATGCTACGAAATTGGTGCTCACAAGTCACCTTGATCAATAGAACACAAAGAAAGCCCAGGAAAACACCACCGCAGCATCAAAGTATTAATTCCGTGCATTTTTATGATTTGCAGGCGTGCCTGCGTTGAAGGGCCAATATTTCAGGATTACAGTTGAGCCTGCAAAGATCACAATCGCCATTACTCTACCGAACAATACGTCACTCGACGGCACATTCAGCTCCTTACCATACATGAACCTAGTCAATCATCATTCACTGGAATTTATTACATGGCCACAGAGAGACACGCACGCAAGCTCAGAATGGCCTGTGTTTCAAAACCAAACATCAGCCTACTGTTACTTCAAGGCTGTACAATCTCCACAATTCTTCGGAATCTCACACCACAGAGCGAACGAAAGTATCAATCTGGATATCACATATCAGAAGGTATGTTATACGAGTCGATGTTTCCCAGCTCAATTTCACCACAGTAACATGGAATATATTTTAGTAATTACTGTGACATTTCTACGAGATGATTAATCGTTTATCGATTTGTATGATTTTCACAGAGACCTGAATTGGATTGCAGTAGACAAGCGTGCGAGCTCCGAACAATCAACGTTGCAGAACACAAATGAGCCTGTTACTGCGTCAGGCAACACTGACCTCCAAGCTATGGCTGAAAAGTGACTGATTAAGTGCTAAATTTAAGTTGAAACTGTATAATGAGATTGCAGTTCGTAACATTAACGTAACAGAATAATCGTTGAAGAAATGGAATATTTCGTGATTCAAATCTTATTAGGATTGCAAAATATGCGAGATAAACATGTTTCACACAATTTAAGAGATTAAGTACCGTTCTTGATCCATTTGAAACGTTCAAGCCTTGAATTTGAAAATTTTTTGGCGAATATTCAGTTGCATTAGAGGCATTCAATAGTGAAATATATATATACGTATATGGCTCATTCTCAGATAACTGTGATTTTTAAAACTTAAATTTTTCTAAAATTAAAAATGTATTAAAACGCATGTTTCGGGTGTCTTTTTGCTTCACTTATACACAGAACCAAGACTGTAATGTAGTTCTACTACAACTATAACAGAACAAAAACTATGACAATATTTGAAAAATATTTATAGTATATTATTATAATATTATATTTTTTTATTTTTTATTTTATACTCAGTAAGTGGTCCTAAACCTTATGAAAAAAAAAAATTGGATCAGCAATTTAGTGCAAAGTTGACCAAAAAAAAACGTCTATTTTTGCTGGCCTATTTAGTTACTTTTTTGGTTTGGGTCTTCACTCTTCTTTTTAATTGATTATTATTGCACAAGTTTTGGAGCCCAGGTATGTCTTTCAGTCTCGTCCGGAGTATTCTAGCCATTTTCAACTAAACTAAATAACAAATAAATAAGTTATTTTTTATTTTTGCCATGGTACTGACATCCACGGTACTGACATTTGGATTTATAATTGACCTAACTTCATAATGTGGATAGTTGAAATAATTTCCAAAATAATTTTGATGTTTCACGTGAAAGCAAATAATAATTCAGTACAATTAATTCAAACATCATAATAATAACCCTAAATTTCAATACCATGGTACTGACATGTAATTTTATGACTTACCTTTTTAAAAACTAAACAAATTGCTTTAATCATATTTTTTAAACTTCCAAATAAACACACAGCTGTAAACAATGCACCAATAATCTCTCTTTAAAATGACACCAGATAGAGCCAATGAAACTAAATTAAGATAGCGATTAGGCGGTAAACATTTCAAATTTAAAAATTGAATAAAATTCGAGGACATGATTCAATGATGATTATTTTTCTGAACAATCAATATTTTCGTATAATTGCAATACAATTTGATTGAGTATACATTAGACTTAAGTTATGAGAGGTTGATTTTATATTACAAAACGAATATTGATAGAAATTTATACATTTAGTTTGAAAAATGAGAATCGGACATGCCACGGTACTGACATTTCCAGTATATTTTCGTCAGTTATGAATAATCCGAAACCACTTATGTTCCAATATCTAATGTAGGTTGTAGAAAACTATCAGATTTATGACATTAATGACTACTTGATGAAAAAAAACTCTGTTGGATGATAAATAATATACTGGACATAAAAAATCACAGTTATCTGAGAATGAGCCATATGTATAATATATATATGGGGTATTCTCGCTCATCCGGGACACTTTTCTGCGCATGAATTTTCGATTTTCGGGTTACGCGAGATTTTGGTTCTTGGCCAATCCCTAACAACAAATCCAGAGTCATACCCCCTGATTTCAACTAGTTCCGAAGTTATTGAATTTACAAAATATGAGAAAATCAGTTTTCGAGCGCACCGCACTATGTTCAAACGTACGTATCTTTGGTTCGGGGGGTCCGAAATCTATTTTCAACCAGTGCTCTAGAATCAGAAAACTTTCACCTTTCACGCTGTAATATCAAAAAATTTTGAAAAAATATTTTTGCCCACGAATTTCACAATTATTTTTGTTTTTCGTCCTGTGACCAAAGGGCATAAATTTTTTCGATGAAAATTGAACTGTAGGTAGATCTCCATGTACTTAAAAGACCCTGCAATTTTCAAGAGGGCATTATTTTTCTTTTTTTTTTAAATAATTTTTTACGGCTTTTTTTATAGGCTTTTTGTTGATTTTATTTTTTTTTCTCAAAGAAATCGAAACGAATGATTTCTTTCTTTTCAGGGGACAGGCGTATTTCTTTCACGTGAGGTTGAGACGTACGGAAAATTCTTTTTCTTTGAGAAAAAAAATAAAATATAAAAAAAGCCTATAAAAAAAGCCGTAAAAAATTATTTAAAAAAAAAAGAAAAATAATGCCCTCTTGAAAATTGCAGGGTCTTTTAAGTACATGGAGATCTACCTACAGTTCAATTTTCATCGAAAAAATTTATGCCCTTTGGTCACAGGACGAAAAACAAAAATAATTGTGAAATTCGTGGGCAAAAATATTTTTTCAAAATTTTTTGATATTACAGCGTGAAAGGTGAAAGTTTTCTGATTCTAGAGCACTGGTTGAAAATAGATTTCGGACCCCCCGAACCAAAGATACGTACGTTTGAACATAGTGCGGTGCGCTCGAAAACTGATTTTCTCATATTTTGTAAATTCAATAACTTCGGAACTAGTTGAAATCAGGGGGTATGACTCTGGATTTGTTGTTAGGGATTGGCCAAGAACCAAAATCTCGCGTAACCCGAAAATCGAAAATTCATGCGCAGAAAAGTGTCCCGGATGAGCGAGAATACCCCATATACTATATATGTATATATTATATATATATATATACTTATATAATTGTAAAATGTATCTTGAAACATAGGTAAATGACTGATATGTACAACATCCCTTTTAAGAAATAACCGAATACTTTATTATGAGTTCTTTGGAATTATAACTTTAATAAACCTGACTGGTGGGACACCAAAAAATCCCCCTCTCTGACCACGGTGTACTTGAAGACGAATTTCAGTTTGGCCACTTTACTTTCGAGTGAGATGTGTTTCTTAATATAAAATCTATTCTATATGCTTTCGTTTTTATCAAATATTAGATTGATAGTGTAACGAAAAACCTATATTCTAATTTAAGCGCCCTATGCTTACGACTCAAGTAGTCACCAAGCCAAGCATCAGCTAGGTGAAGCGACGAGAGAAGTGAGGAATAGCTCTCTTGGCTACGAGCGCTCGACCCGATCAGTCGTGTCTAATATTTCTTCTCATATTATATTTCATTTACTTGTAACGTGTGTAACTTATTATTTTAATTCTCTATATTTCACCAATATCTCGTGCTTACTTCGATATCTATTTGACGATTATAATTTGACAAGATCTCCATGGGACGATAAGTTGTCAAAGCAGTAACATCGAAAATATAAGTGTATTCACAGACATGGCGAAAGCCAAATAAATTGACTGAGTAAACTTTTACTATCATTTTCACTTTTAAATAATAGCTCTGAAGAAGATATTTTAATTATAATTTTAACTGTGCTGTCCTTGTGCTGTCCTCACGCCTCATATATTGTTAAATAATCAAGACTTGAAGGCTATTGCCAACTAATGTGAATCGAACTCATATAAATTATTATAATCAGTGGTATTTTTTTAACTCTTCGAGACCTGTGTCTACATTTTTATGACCCATTGTTCATATCACTGGTTTGTTGCAAATCTAAATCACTTGTTAACAAATGCTAATTGTCTTTTGATACGGACGAAATAAATATACACATTTATACTGTTCTTTGATGTTTATTTTTCTTTTACTTAACTTTCAAATTCCTACGTAAAACAAATATAAGTGTTACAATAGCCTATGTAGAAACAATTTAAAAATTTTTTTAATTGTGACTGGTGGGACAAGTACAAAATATATGAACATAATTCTTTGATAAATCAGTTTTATGGCTTTTTATACCCAACAAACGTTATTATTCGTAAATTTTACTATAAATTATTTAAAATAATTAAGAAACTAGAATCAAACACAACACAAATGAAGGATCAAACATATTAATAACAACATCTGTAGTTGTTCATAACAAAAATAAAAGAAGCTTGTTTTTACTACCATAAAAGAAAATGACGATGTCTTATTTGGGAAAATCTATAACTAATAATTTAGTTTCTCAAAAATATTAACAATTGAAGAAAAAAAAGTTTGAAAAAAGCAAAAGTCCGGTTTTTATTAGTTTGAAATTTTTTTACTACACATTAATGAAATATAGACTTTTAACTATGAGTTAGTACTAAATT
The DNA here is from genome assembly GCA_944452935.1 of Rhogogaster chlorosoma. Lineage (NCBI taxonomy): Eukaryota > Metazoa > Arthropoda > Insecta > Hymenoptera > Tenthredinidae > Rhogogaster > Rhogogaster chlorosoma. The sequence goes on along the minus strand of OX101798.1, from coordinate 12,419,592 downwards.
AGAAATAATTGAAGGAATTTAAAAATTTATTTCATTATCCTCTTTTACATGGAATGCCCCATTAACGTTACGAACTTCAACCTCATACTGTATGAGTCAAAATTGAGTTTTATTTAATAAATCATTTATGTTTGTGACAGTTGACAATTGAAATGAATGTGTTTGTCTTTTACTGAATGTTCCTTCCCTTGCCTGAATTCCGAATGTATTTTTTGTGACGATCACACTATACCTAATACCGTATAACCCTGCTGAAATTAAATGAGCAATTCTTCTCAATTCTCGTACTTGCAAAAAGTAGTGAAATCTCACAAAAAACATCGGAAGATGTAAAAAAAGCCGCCAAGTACCCAAACGAAAATCACAATTGCTTGATAAGCAAAACGTTTCGCAAGTCTTTGTCGTGAAATCAAGGAAAAAGCCAAGCACCGAACGTACCCCTGCGATCTCTCAGCAAGTCTACGTCGTGAAGTCGGAGTTTCGTGTGAGGATATCGAAACATCATTCCAAGAGCTACGTACTTGGCGGGCACATTCGGTTACTTAGAGCTATACGGACAATCCAGCTTCCCAATAAACACAGGATCGTTGAATAAAGGTGTAATAATCGTGTTCGAGGTGGAAATATGGTGTACGTGGATGATTTACACGTATATATGTCCCGTGGATTTATACGATCCGATGTCCGCTCGAGACACGTGATTTTCATTATTTTGAGAAACGCATAATACACGTGCATAATCTACGTATATTTCGCACGTGATACTTACGTGTATGTCTTAGGATTTTGGGTAAGTGTTATCCTTGAATCATATGCAGCTAGATTAAACGCCCGATGAAAAAAAAAAATTTCTAAATTTCAAAAAGTGTGAAATTATGTTCAAAATTACTAAAAACATTTAGAAATAAAAAGTTCGTCAAAATTTCTTTAGGGTATTTCGAGTTGCGCCGCTATCGTGTAATAATTGCACTATTATATATTTGAAAAAATGTGATTTTGTATTGAAATTTAGCAAAGTAAATAAATTGAAAGAATAAAAATAGATTATGAAATTAACGTGTAGATTATATTTATATCTTAAGCCAATCTACAAATACGTTATGTACTTCCGAATATCATCAGCATCTATAGCAGCAGCACAGCAGACGGGAAATTCGAGGCGCACTGGAATCGCTGAAGTTAAGCAACATTGAGCATGGCCAGGACTTGGATGGGTGACCATCCGCTGTGTGGTTACGAAATTATCTCTAATATTTCAATAAATAAATATATAAATAGATATGATCAGATCTGGCCAATTTTAAGGTCTGATTATATATAAAATCATATATAATTAGATAAAAAATTTTTTCATCGGGCGTATGTTTACTTCCGCAAATGACGTGGAATATACGTCTACAAGGTGTATAAAATTTACATATATTCGAAACGTAAAGTGCACGTAAAATACACGCACCTTATGCACGTTGATTAGGCGAATTTTCTCTCGAATTTTCCCCATTTAAAATATACGTGTTCCAGGTGGACATCGTACCTACGAATTCGACGTGTCGAGCACGTGTATTCTCAATAGAATTAACGTATATGGGGTCGTTTCAACGTTCTGGACACGTTTCGTGGATACGTTTATGACACATGATATCCACCACTGTGTGTTTGTTGGGTTCGTTCTACGCAAAAATTGAGTTTTCAATGCGACGGCAATTAAATACACTAAAAAACTAGTTATTTCAACCAATGAATGTATCAGAAAATGCTTCTACGGGCACTTAATTATGTGTATGACTTTACAGACGTAAACACCTTGTATAATAAATAAAAATCCTGGTCGTTCCACTGTCATTCAATTATCAGATCGGACTCGGAATTCTGGAATCACGTACCTCACTATGGAGCCAATGAGCAATGTACTACGGTAAGTTCTTTCATATGATAGATGACATACCGTAGAGCTTGAGTAGATAATATTCATTATGGAGGACTGAACTTATTCACTTGCAAAACTATGGAATTATCGAGAAAACTCTACTTTACTATTCCGGTATAAAACCTAAAACTTGCAGCTACGGATATACGTGTATGCTATAAGTAGCATAGAGGATGACAGTTTGATATAATGTTGAATATAAAATTCAGTTGCTGATCGTCTTGGTGTACCTATACTAATGTCATACAATCTTGCTCACAATGCATGCGTATCCCTGCTAAAAATTTCGTATAGAGAGGGATATAATCGCAGAAGATGCTATAGAATCGGGTAGCTCGCGTATCCGTTTCCATCCATTTCCATCTGTTTCTTTAGCGTTTTCTGCAAATTCCATCTGTCTATATACGGAATTTTTATCAATCTGCAGGTGCACGAGCGTATACACGTAGTGGGAAGGATCAATTTCGATACCGAAAACCCATCCTTGTAACAGTTCGGCTCCACTTGAGTGCAAATATATTTTGTTGCTCATTCGCTTGTGAGGCATAATCATTCGCAACTACACACTAGTGCCAGAAGATTAGCGCGCGCGAGTTTACGGAAATGCTGCAGCGGGGGCGCCTCCAGGCGCCCGCGCGCAAGCACTTCCGTAAACTCGCACGCGCTAATCTTTCGACTGCCACGACAAAGTCGTCCCACAAGATCAGAAGATGCATTTTAAATAAGTGTGTATAAGACCAATGTTATCTGCAAATTAGACATTACTCCGAGACATCCATCAGCCACCAAGGAAAACAGTTGGAAAACAAATGGTTCGCAAACTACGATAAAGTACTATCAATCCAAAGCGAAAACAACAAGCACAAAAAGAAAAACCGAATGTGCCCGCCAAGTACGTAGCTCTTGGAATGATGTTTCGATATCCTCACACGAAACTCCGACTTCACGACGTAGACTTGCTGAGAGATCGCAGGGGTACGTTCGGTGCTTGGCTTTTTCCTTGATTTCACGACAAAGACTTGCGAAACGTTTTGCTTATCAAGCAATTGTGATTTTCGTTTGGGTACTTGGCGGCTTTTTTTACATCTTCCGATGTTTTTTGTGAGATCGTAGTATATTTCAACCCAAACAAAAATATCAAAAACCATTTAAATAAGCTTCAGGAAGACATTAACGACGCCCAGATCTTGCACCCAAATTTGCCGATTTGTATAGGTGGCGATTATAATGCCCGGATCGGAAATTTGAACTCAGTAGAGAAAGACGTGCTAAAAGGAACTAATGTAAACAAGAACGCGCGAACTTCTAACGATATAACTATAAACTCTCGAGGTCGCGCATGTATTGAGTGGCTCGACAACAATGGTTATATCGTATTAAATGGTCGAAGCAAAAGCGACAGTCCAGCTGTATATACATATTATGGGGCGCGAGGTTTTAGCGTTATTGACCTGGTAACATGCGACATAGCAAATCTAAATTTGGTACTAGACTTTAAAATCCTGAATCTGCCAACACTTTCGGACCACCTACCCGCTTGTTTGATCTTGGATCGAAGCAGCGTTCTTGATGTCGATACATATAACAATTATAACAAACGTAACTTTATAAGATGGAATGACACACTTCGGGAAGAATATCTGACAGCCCTAGAACCCATTTCTCTACCTACAAAATTGGATGACTCAATTGAAATTTTAGATAAAAATCTTAAAGACAACATCAGGAACGCTGCAGTCAATGCAGGCATGAAAAAACACACTTTCAAGGCTTCTCAAAAGTACAAGACTCCATGGTTCAATAAAGAATGTCAACGTTTAAAAAGAGAAATCAGAAAGTGTGTTCGCATAGCCAAAAAATCAAACTTTAGCGAAGCGAACAAAAACTCAATCTTACAAGCGAAAAGCAAATACAAAGCAACAATGGCCCGCAATCGTCTTCTCTACAACTCAAAAATTACTAGCGAATTCAGGAACTGCCGTAGCGGTGCAGAGTTTTGGAGTGTCGTAAATAAGCATCGAAACAAAAGCAAAAATAACCCAAATGAAATAGGCAGAGATACATGGCAAATGCACTTCACAGGCCAATATACAAATAGAATAATAAGGTTCTTAGATATGACCGACGTGAGAAATCCCCTCCTGGACTCCGACATAACGCTGGAAGAACTAAACGCTAGCCTGAAAAACTGCAAGATGAATAAATCTCCTGGACCGGATGGAATTCAAAATGAATTCTTTAAAAATCTTCCCATGGAACACCGTATATATATCTTAGATCTTTTTAACAAAATTTTACGTGATGAAAGAGTACCGCTTTCATGGTCGAATCTATTGGTTTGTATGCTATATAAGAAGGGAGATAGAAGAGATCCGAATAATTACCGAACAATATCGCTAGTAAATAGCGTCACTAAAATTTTCACTTTTATATTATACAACCGACTAGACAAATGGGCTAATCTCACTAAAGCTCTTCCCGAATCACAGTCAGGCTTCCGGAAAGGTAGAGGCTGTTCGGATAACATCTTTGTTTTAACCTCATTGATAAACATAAAATTAAGCAAACCGAAGCAACAGCTCTTTGCCTTTTTCATAGATTTCGTAAAGGCATTTGACTCGGTGAGCCACGAACTTTTATGGAGGAAATTATTTGAACTAGGCGTTAGCTCAAAACTCATACGAATTCTAAAAAATCTATATGATAAAGCCTCCATATCGGTTATCGGAAACGATGGCATCACCGAAAAAATCGAACTCACGCAAGGTGTACTCCAGGGGGAGATTTTGAGTCCGTTACTATTCGCTCTATTCATCAGTGACATAGACCAATTTTTTTACGAAAGAAATATAAGGGGAGTCCCTATTAATCACAAGACCGAGGTAACCAGTATTGCCTACGCAGACGATTTAACCTTACTAGCAGATAACGCTCACGAGCTAATAAAAAAAATAAAAACACTTGAAGTATATTGTAGAACCCACAAACTAGAACTAAATAAGAATAAATCTAAAATTATCATCTTTCACAAAGGCAAATTAAGGAAACCGCCAAACTTCATATACGAAGGCGAATGTATAGAAGTGGTGAAGGAATTCAACTATTTAGGGATTACTTTTTCATCCTCAGGTCTATTTAACAAAAACTTACAGATGAAATTGAGTTCATCCCGTGCAGCAATAAAAGCGATTAACAACATAATTTACCGATGTAAATCAGATTCGTGGAGATCTAATGTCACTCTCTTTAATATGTTATCATCCTCCATATTGTTTTACTCAATAGAAAACTGGGGCCTAAGATATTTGAGGGAAATAGATAAGTTTCAAACCACCTTTTACAAACAACTACTCAATTTACCAAAATACTGCCCGAATTATGCGCTAAGAATCGAAACAAATTGTCTTCCTCTATCCTGGAACCTACTAAACAACACTTTCAACTGGCTCAAAAAAATCCAACTAATGGAGTGTGACAGATTGCCACGGATTTGTTTATACAGACTGTTAGAAATGTCAGGAAAAACAAATTATGCCACAAACAATAAGTTTAACTGGATAGCGCAAGTGAACGAAATCTTACAGGCGTACGAGCTGCATGAAAAAATTACTATCCTAAACCTACCCAAGTTTATCGAAAAAAAGGAAACCACCTTAGAAAAATATAGACTGGCCATATTAAGGGCAGACTGGCGCAAACTAAACCGCACCGAAAATATGCAAATTTACAAAACAATTTCTTCTCACTCCAACTCAAATCCGTTTCTTCTCGAAAATATCGACTTGCACTCGCTAAGGCTTGTAACCCAAGCAAGACTAATAACGTGCTCACTAGGAAGAGTCTGGTTTGAAAAAACCCGCCATAAATTTTATTCAGAGGAAAACTGCGAAGTATGTCACCAACCCTGCTCCGGAGGATTATTGCACTTTTTAGTAGAATGCTCCGCTCACGCCGAGCTCCGGGATCTAATGTTCGACTCATGCAAATCATACAATAACAATCCTTATGCTGATATGGTAATTAACTATAAGGATATTTTTATTAATTTAATGTCGGGCTACTCGCCTGACAATTTTAAGATGCTAATTAAATACCTACGCGAATCTCTTAGATTAAGATCAAAAATTTTAAACCAAGAATTTATCTGAAAACTATAGTATTTTAGGATTATTACTAAGAATGTACTCTAGGCTATAGCTATACATATATAAATATATCTGTTATCCGTCAAACTTAAAAACTTATGTATAACTAAAACCAGCTGCAACCACTCAGCGAACTCATTTGTACAGACCGAAAAGGTCAAAACGAATTATGAATAAATACAATACAATACAGTTTGATGCGCAAAACCATCGGATAATCCGTGTTGACACTCCTCGGGCTGATGACGATGCTGTTACCAAGAAATATATTGATGCTTTATACAAAAATGTGTTACAACCTGAAGCCGATGGAAGTTGGAATTTCAAGAAAAATCGTTTGAAAAACGTTGAAAATCCGGTAAATCAACTCGATGCGGCAAATAAACTATATGTAGATGAGAAAAACGTTACATCGGATGGACATTGTCAGTTTGCCGGTCAAAGACTAACTATTGTTCATGACCCCATTCACAGTTCTGACGCAGCAACGAAATCATACGTTGACAGAGCTACCGCTCGAACGCGGTATTATATTGATACAAAACCTACTGTGAAACGAGTGGGTCTCATGGATGACTTTGATTTTGAGAACAGGGCGCTACATAACGTGCGGAATCCTACTCAACCGGCCGACGGCGTAAACAAAGAGTATGTCGACTTTCTACATGATCAAGTGAAAAATGAACTTCAAATACTTACCAATCTTGGGAGGGGTCAACATTAAAAATGAGCAAAGAAAAGCTGCGTTTGGTGAAAGAATTGCATGCACCTGCGCGACGTAATTACCCCCGCCGAAGGGTGATTACTCACGGTTACGATGATTTGTGGCAGGCAGATCTCGTTGATATGCAACCTTATGCGAGAATTAATAATGGATTTAAATACATATTGACCATAATTGATGTTCTTTCTAAATATGCTTGGGCTGTTCCCCTCAAGAGTAAAAGCGCTAAAGATGTGTGTGAAGCATTTACTACAATCATATCTGGACCTCGCAAACCTGAAAACCTTCAGACCGACAACGGGAAAGAATTTTACAACGCGTCGTTCAAGTCTCTTCTGTCGAAATATGGAATCAATCATTATTCAACCTACAGCGTTATGAAGGCATCTGTCGTTGAACGTTGGAATAGAACTCTCAAAAATTCAATGTGGATGACTTTCACTGCTAATGGGACATATAAATGGATTAATATTCTTCAACGATTGGTCGCCGACTACAACAATCGCGTACACAGAACTACTGGAATGTCGCCGCAAAAAGTCACACCACTGATTGCAAAAAAACTTCTGACAACTGTGTACAGCAACATTAAAATCGCTGGACCGAATAAATTTAAAATCGGTGACCCTGTACGGATCAGCAAATACAAGACGGTATTTTCTCGCGGATTTACACCCAATTGGTCTACCGAAGTATTTAAAATCATAAAAGTGCAAGTCACGAATCCTGCAACATACTTACTGGAAGATTCTCGCGGGCAACCAATCTTGGGAGGCTTTTATGAACATGAATTAAAAAAAGCTAAATATCCGGACGTACATCTAGTGGAAAAAGTATTACGTAGAAAAGGAAATAAAGTATATGTTAGGTGGTTGGGATTTGATTCATCGCATAATTCTTGGATAAATAAGAAAAATGTTTTATAATTTTTTATTGTATAATGATACACGAATAAATACAAAATAAATGAACCTGTCCGTTTTTTCCTGATTATTTCACGATTGATGTGCAACTGGAATATTGTAATGACCCCATGGCAATGTATCAGTAGAATTAGGAATGACATAGCGTTTTGTATCGTTTGAGCTGAGAGCCACCTTCGTCTCACATATTGAATAAACTGTATGCAACTTTGAACGTATAATCTGTTGCTGTTTATCTAATTCACAGTTTGTGGTTAAGCATTCAAGATAGTCTGCGAACGTTATTTGCCTTTGCACGACGCAATTTTTCACACCCTTCGCTTTTTTAACTTCAGCTTTTTCATCAATTTTGATGGAATACATTTTAGATCTTAAACCTACAAACTCGGTCATTACATCGCCATTATTTTCATCTTTCATTAATCCTGGAATTTTTTTATTTTTGAGGGGGATCTTGTACAAATTATTTGGATCGTAGTCACTTGTATCAAATCTTTCAATATCACGTTTCATTATTTCATAAATGTCATTGCAATGTATTTCATAAACTAAACTATCAGTGTCTGTATAGAGTAGTTTGCAGTCAGCTTGAAATTGGGGCTTCATATATTCATAATGAAAGGCGTATATGCATGTTTTAGACAAATCCAATATACACATTCCGACGTAAATTGGTTTAAAAAACTTCACCCTCAACTTTCGCAATTCTATAGCAACAAAATTTTCTGAAAATATTGTTCTTCGATGGAAGTTAGGTTTTGCAATCAAAGATTTTGCACCGTATCGCCCGTGCCATTTACTGATTAATTTTATATCAACGTGATTACGCACATTTTCCATTGTTTTACCGAACACGGCATTATTCATCAATTTGAACAAGTTCTTTTCAAAATTATTCTTTGCCCGTGTACGCATACTAGTATTCAAATCAATATATGAACCCAACCATGCCGACTGTTCAAATTGTAAAATTCGATATATTTTACTCAATTTTAACCCATGATCGAGGCACTGCTTGAGATTTCTATAATGGATGATGTATCGGTCTTTAGTGTACAAAGTTGCTAGCAGTTTCACATCCTTCGTATTTGAAGTCTTAGTATGGGTGGGGCAGAAGGGTAAATCTTTATGATGATCATGCAGTTCCTCGGGATATTCGAGATCAACTTCCAGAATATATCCAATGGGAGCGTCATCAGAAATAAATGTTACATCAAAGTTTGATACATCTGCGAGCCATTCAAATTTCCCAGTAGGTAAAAATTGCGACATCGCCCATCCATATAAATTATTCACATCAAAGTACATTAAATATTTCTTAGGAGCATTCACATCGTAACTGTTCATGTAGCTATTATCAGCTCGACTATACCTATTGGAACACTGACTCAAACCACCTCGTATACCTCGTTCTACGAATAATAACATATCTATATCAGTTAACAACTCCAAGCGAATTTTCGTATATTTGAGCATTGCATCCCACGTCAACCCCGGGAGTGTATAATAATATGCAGGATCCAAATCGTACGTCCTCATGCAACTTTCCCTGAAGTTTTCAAATACATCTGCCAACAGCAAGACATCTGTCTTCAAATATAAATCGCTATATTCACCCAGTGTTTGGATGTTAAACATTTTCCAAACATTTGTGGCATGTGAATAATCCTCCTCTAGAATACCTCACGGTAGAAGATAGTGGTAAAGGTATAATTATCGCGCAAATCTTTAATCAACGCAACAGTGTTGCGGAAAGTGATTTGCAGCGGGTAATAACCTGATGTAGCGATCGGCAAACATCGTAAAAATCTCAAGGTTAAAACCGGTTGTAGCACCTTACCAACTAAATCCATCACACATCTCGCGGCAGAAGTAATTATCGATGCAACAGTGTTGCAATTGGAAAAAATCCACACACCTCGCGGCAGAAATAATTAAACGGGTTTCATTGAAAAAATTTGATTGTAATTATATTGAAAAAAATCCGAAGATTCACGATACGGGTAATGACCTGCGCCAACAGTGTTGCAATTAGACCGGTAGATGCAACAGTGTTGCAATTAAACGGGTTTCATTGAAAAAAAATGTGATTGTAATTATATTGGAAAAAATCCACACATCTCGCGGCAGAAATAATTATCGATGCAACAGTGTTGCAATTAAACGGGTTTCATCGAAAAAATTTGATTGTATGAAAAAAATCTGAAGATTCACGATACGGGTAATGACCTGCGCCAAACTGGTAACGGGTAATGACCTTTCAATGCGAAGAAAAAGAATTTGGTGGGGGTTAGAATTTAGCGACTATAGCGAAAAAGAATCTGGTGGGGGTTAGAACACGAAGGCTAGTGACGTCACGCAAAAGTGGTCCAGTAACCGCGTGGTCCAGCGACCGCCTTATTATACTACTCTCGGCCTCGCTTGCGCGTCAGATGACGTCACAGCCTGAGTCAGTAATTGGATTTACAGCGGAGGTTGTATCATACAGATACAGGCCAGTGTGTATGGTTTGAAATGATCGATCAAGTACTTATTGATTTATAGTGTATATATGAGCTTGCAATATCTCATAAGTGCCTAGATGGTTAGAAACATTACAGTTAATTTCCCGGTAATTCAAAAGATGCTGCATAATTTCAAACGATTTTAAAGAATTCATGTAATTTCACTAATAATCTAATCGATAGCATACTTCAAGGTATCAAACGATTTAACTAGAATCTCTAAGGATATCAAATGTTGCAACTCATTTCATAGACCCCGCAAAGTATGGGTAAAATCCACGTTTTCACTCCTCATAAAGTAAAATTTTGTACAATGTTTGATGGAAAAGCTTTTTCTAATTTTGTGTGATTGTACACTTGCCTTCGGTTCGTGTTGCTAACTCACACTCGTCAGAAAAGGTTTCATCGCTCTCGTATCGTACTGTACTATTTTCAACTCATTGTGCGAAACTCGGTTTCTTATACCTGTTGGTAGTGTGCTAAGTGCCCGATTCACACACTTCCATATGTAAAAATAATTAAGTTTTTTCGTTTGAAAATAATAATTTCTAAAATATTTTTCTTCTATTCAACTCAATTTGGTGTCAAGTTCTGTTGACACATACGAATTTACTGACTGAATAATCGCGTTATCAATATTTCAAATTAATTACATGATATTTATAAATAATAAGATTTATGTGCCAAATATTATAAAATAATTGTCTCAAAATCAAACAAGCTTTGCTTTTCTGATATAACTTGTATATCTGGAACTTGCATTTCCATCGATACACTACCAAAAAGGATTTATAGAAGTTTAAGGGGTTACACCAGCCTGAGATTTTCAAACAATCGATTTTCGGTTTTATTTTTTTTCTTATAGTGTGAACCTCGAGGAGAATTTTGAGCCCAAAACGAAATCTGTACCTACAATATTGATGAAGATATGATTTTTTTTATACCACACTGTGTAGCGCTCCGCGCGCGTCCTTCGCCAGAACAGCTCGGAGAAAGTCAAAATTATTTCTAGAAGACCAGCAACTTGTTGAGGAAGGACCCAAATATGGAGCAGGAATCGCCGATTAACCGTATAACAGGGTAATAAGCTACAAATATTCAATGTTTTCTATTGCTGAAACCGCGTCAAAACTTGAAACGCGTTTTTCTCGAAACTACATTTTTCGAGTTTGCGGGAATGATAACTCATCAACGGTTATTTCGATCGACTTGAAATTTATACCACACATTTGTAACACTATTATTTATGGAACTACGTAGGATTTTTGCGATATTGTTGACCGTTTTTTTTTTATTGATGTTTTTAGGTCGGAATTTTTCGCAAAAACCGATAAAAAAATTCCGCGTGCTGCCAAAAATCCATTTTTGATTTTTTCGGAAAAATCCTACGTAGTTCCATATATTTGACCAGACTATAGAACATATTTTCATCGCATATGTTTCAGATGAACCGTCAGGCAGTTATGATTCCCGCAGAGCAGTGGTGAAAAAAATATATTGATGCGCGCGGAGGCGTATATTTCCGCGAATTATAGATATTCTCACATTAAAAAAATACGTTTGGAAAGCTGAAATGTTATATCAAAAGTGTGTGAAAACAGAAATGAAAAACATGCATTATATTAGTTCCAAAAAAATCATGAAAATTGAGTCTTATTTTAGCCTCTCAGGGTGGTGTAACCCCTTAAATCTAAAAAAGGATTTTTTGTTTGTCTCTGATTTTCGCATTTCTGTACTTTCGAAGACTAATAAAATTTTATGCTTTTGAAAATCATTTTTGGAAGCATTTTGTTTTTAATCCCCCAGCGAGAGCATTGCAGGCTACACCCCTACCAGGGGTTTTGCCCCTGGACTCTACCTCTTGCACTTAAATTGCAATTTATGTACTATACTTTCATATTTTCTAGAGTTCTTCACAGATCAAGGATTTCGCACACTGAGTTTGAAAGAATAGTATACGACATGTTCAAAAGTTAACTTTTTACTTTAAGAATAGTATACGACGAGTTCAAAAGTTAACTTTTTACTTTTTACTTTAAACTTTCAAAAATTAACTTTTGAACTCGTCGTTTAATCAAAAAATGATAAGAGACATTTTTTGTAGAGCGTTCAATTTCCTACAAAAATCTTCATCACGCATAAAAATCCATCGATTGGCTTGTGAGCTAGAAAATTCTAAAAAAAAAAAATGTTCTTTCCCATCTTATTTGAATGGGAAATAGAAAACCTCAATGAGCGACCTCTAAATATTTTTTTTTCGGGCTGAAATTTTAACTGGGATCTTTTTTCACCTTCCAACAACTTTTAAATAGGGGATTTTCGAAATTAAAAAATATCGATTTTTTTTAATCACCCTAATATATACCGTGACAATTCCGTGAAAGTAACCGGTCCTATGTTAGGTATATCCCGAAAGCTACCGAATGGCAACGCTGTTGAAGTCATGGAGTGACCAAAAGACATATCCACAGAGACAGACGTCAGACGATCAGACGACGCAGCGTCAGCTGTCACTTCGTTGGGTTAAAATGAACTGTCAATGAGATATTTGAGGTTGATCGTATAATATAACCTAATTAGACAACGGAAATTGATATCTATTCGTAAAGAAGTGATAATGAATTGGTAAATTGATCGCAGATGTAAATTTCTGTTCATTTGCAACATTATTTGGGTATAAATAACTGTCGGGATGAAATTCACGAGTCTAATTTTGATAAAGGTACATAACCAACCAATATCAAACGATATTATTCCGTAATGAAGTCATGATAAAGCTATCAATGGATGTAGATATCAATGTAGTATATTTATTCGCGACATTATTTTCAAGCTAGGAGTTCCTCAGTGACTGACTGACTCGTCGCATCTCTTCGGGAACTATGGTGAGGAACACAGCGACGTAGATTTGATTCAGAGAGGAATCTACGAGAAATCTTCGACATATTATACCATTGATATCTACGTCAATTCATAGCTTTATCATGACTTTATTACGGAATAATATCGTTTGATATTGGTTGGTTATGTACCCTTATCAAAATTAGACTCGTGAATTTCATCCCGACAGTTATTTATACCCAAATAATGTTGCAAATGAACAGAAATTTACATCTGCGATCAATTTACCAATTCATTATCACTTCTTTACGAATAGATATTAATTTCCGTTGTCTAATTAGGTTATGATATACGATCAACCTCAAATATCTCACTGACAGTTCATTTTAACCCAACGAAGTGACAGCTGACGCTGCGTCGTCTGATCCTCTGAAGTTTGTCTCTGTGAATATGTCGTTTGTTCACTCCATAACTTCGACAGCGTTGCCATTCGGTAGCTTTCGGGAGATGCCTAACATAGGACCGGTTACTTTCACGGAATTGTCACGGTATATTGTAACTTGTGGGGATATGCTTCACTAGCTGAAGGCTAGTGAAGTTATCCAAGTTCGCGTGAATTCTTTGTCACGGGTAATGATTTGGAGCTCCTCCTGGGAAAAGTTGAAAAAACCCTTTGTTGACCCTAATACAGACTCGGATAGGTTTTATTCTACCAGAGCTGCCTCCCTACAGACTTGGGATATGCTAGGCTCACAGACTAGGATAGCAATTATAGCTCTATCGTAGCTGCCTTGAGTTCTAGCTCACCGAAGCTGCCTGTTACAGACTTGGGTCGTAGTACTCAGACTAGGGTGCCAATTATAGCTACACCGTAGCTGCCTGTACTACGCCGAAGCTGCCTTCTAGCTAAAATGATTTTATTCTGAAAAGTTTGAAAAGTGAGGTTAAGTTGCACAAAAATAATAGATAAAGATTAGATTCCTTGATAAATGATTTTAACAATCATCCGATTGTTTTTCTTATTTATTGAACATAAATGAAATAAACTTGAATTTTAACAAAAATAAAAATAATTACAAAAATAAAATAATCAAACAAAAATGAAAAACATAGTATCTTGCTGTCTATCAGCTCTCAAGCGGATCTAACCTATAATTATGCTTACTTGTTAACCTAATTCGCCGCACGTGTCGTTTATTCTTTTCTTATTCGGATTTTCTTTTTTTCTTGAAAGTTTTATGAACTCGTTATTTGTTTTATTTATTTGAAAATTACCGTTTTGGCTAATTTTTGATTTTTTTCTTTTTCTAACAATGAAATGCCGCTTTGGCTAGGACTTGTCTTTTTTTGTATTTTTGATAAATGCCGCTTTTGGCGTTTGCTACAATTTTTGCTTTTTTCTGAATTTACTGTGAATTTAAAGTGAATCTATATTTTTGCCATGTGGCTTGAAAGAGTTTAGAGAATCTAATGTGAGTCGGCTGGCCGTTTTGGCACGATTCCGCTCTTTCTAATGTTTCGCGTGTGAGTCGGCAGGCCGCTTTGGCTCAATTCCGCTAGTGTTCGTGGCGTCGCCTGAGTTTATATACCCGTCGCGCGGACCAAGATGTCGGGCGTCCTTGAGTGGGGGGTGTAGTGACGTATGTAACGTGTGACGTAGTGCCGCACACGTTACAACATATATATTAGGGTGGTCCAAATTTTTTTCGAAATTCTGGGTTTAGGCTCAAATGATAGTTTTCGATGAGTTAAGACTCCACCTAAATAATTAGCTCAATCGATCAAGTTTTAGAGGTCGCGGAAGGCCGTTTCATTTTTACATTTAAATAACACGGGGAAATCGTCATTTTTTGTTCAATATAAAGTTTTGCAAAAATTTGGGGGAATTCGGAGTCGTTTATATCACTTTCTTGTAGTCACTAGATTACTTGAAAATGTAACGCATGTATAATCCCAACTAAAAATATTTTGGTGAGAATTTCAAGTACTTCTTGTTGAGTCAAAATCTGCAAAAAATCACCGATTTTTTCACTAAAATCACGGATTTATCACCTTCTTGTAGTCAATAGATTACTTATCTATCTATCTATCTACTGACTATGAGAAAGTGATAAATCCGTGATTTTAGTGAAAAAACCGGTGATTTTTTGCAGATTTTGACTCAACAAGAAGTACTTGAAATTCTCACCAAAATATTTTTAGTTGGGATTATACATGCGTTACATTTTCAAGTAATCTAGCGACTACAAGAAAGTGATATAAGCGACTCCGAATTCCCCCAAATTTTTGCGAAACTTTATATTGAACAAAAAATGACGATTTCCCCGTGTTATTTAAATGTAAAAATAAAACGGCCTTCCGCGACCTCTAAAACTTGATCGATTGAGCTAATTATTTAGGTGGAGTCTTAACTCATCGAAAACTATCATTTGAGCCTAAACCCAGAATTTCGAAAAAAATTTGGACCACCCTAATATATATATATATATATATGGGGCTTTCCATCCATTATCGCCGACGTTTGACCTCGACATTTTTTTTTTTGCCCAATTTTTTCTTATGTGTAGTACTACATCGAAAGATCATCTGTGATTTTTTTTTTAATTTTCCAACAAACCGTTTTTTTTTCATAAATAATAACAACTCGGAAAAAAATACATCCTTCGAAAATTCTGAAAAAAATCACCAATATTCTACGTCCGAAACTCGATTTTTTGACACCCGTCCGATCGTGGACGGTTGAGGTCTTCTATTTTTTCAACCAATATCAAGATTAAAGAATCGCTATTCAACACACACAAGTATCCTTGTGGGTTGATGAAAATTTTCGATGAAAAAAAAGACAATCCAACAAACGATTTCACTAGTCCAACAATTACCAACAAACAAAACAAACGATTTACAAAAAAAAAAACTCAGAAAACTCGAAATTGAACCGAAATATAACCGAAAGTTATAACTCTTTTTTGTTTTCGAAAGGATGGGAAAAAACACGAAGTTTTTTGAACACGAAGAATGTTTCTCCCTTTTCACTTCAAGTCGCTCTAAATCCGAAAATATTACGAGTTTTCACTGCAGATTTGGAGTAGTTATGTGTTAAACTATTCTCAAGATGGTAGATGGTAGAATTTTTCGTTTTATCAATCCAAAAAAGTTATTAAATTTCTTCTGAGTAGATACACAAATCGCTTTTGAATATTTTCAATTGAAGTAAGCTTAAGCAATCGCGAACTTCCCGCGGATGATATGGTTGTCAGGATATGTAGAAGTTTTTCGTGAAGTTTAACTCTGATTGAACCAGCCGTTAATAAATTGCGAGTGTTCAATTATTATATCGAGCCGCACAGCGTTGCAAGTGAAGCGGTTCAATTTCAAGTTTTCTGGGTTTTTTTTTTTTTTATAAATCGTTTGTTTTGTTTGTTGGTAATTGTTGGACTAATGAAATCGTTTGTTGGATTGTCTTTTTTTCATCAAAAATGAATGCTATCAACCCACAAGGATACTTGTGTGTGTTGAATAGCGATTCTTTAATCTTGATATTGGTTGAAAAAATAGAAGATCTCAACCGTCCACGATCGGACGGGTGTCAAAAAATCGAGTTTCGGACGTAGAATATCGGTGATTTTTTTCAGAATTTTCGAAGGATGTATTCTTTTCAGAGTTGTTATTATTTATGCAAAAAAAACGGTTTGTTAGAAAATTAAAAAAAAAATCACAGATGATCTTTCGATATAGTACTACAACATAAGAAAAAATTGGGCAAAAAAAAAAATGTCGAGGTCAAACGTCGGCGATAATGGATGGAAAGCCCCATATATATATATATATTGGAACTTTTCGGGTTATTTAATAAATTAAATAATGCGGTAATGAGCGAGAGTCAAGGCGTGGTTGTTGCATTATATTTAGTTTGAGTTGTTCTAGGCGGCGATACGTTAAAATTCTATGCGTTAAACAAGCTAACTAGCTTTCTGACTTGTTACGCCACGAAGGGGGTAAAAGCAGATGATTTTACAGACAAGTTCTGTTCCCTGACAGCAATAGATCAGGAAATCTATGCTGTTTACCGAAATTAAGAGTGTGCTGAATGGCAAACACGAATCTAGTCGATTAGTGAAGACACCAGTGCACCTGAATTCGGTTTCCTATCCTTTTAAATTTTGTCAACACAAGGAAATAATAACACGCCGAAGTTGAGAGCGTTCTGAGTGGCAAACACGAATCTAGTTGATTAGTGAAGACACCAATGCACCTAAACTCAGCTGTTTAGACTGTCAAATAAATGTCCAAGTTTTTACCACTTATTCTATTTATTTAACAAAATCGATATCGTTTGCGGTAATGAAGTTATACAAAAATAATACAAAAATAAAAGTCTAATTCTAAGTTTTAATTCTAATTTTGCTACCCTAAGTGTTCTTTGATTTTATCCCGACAGGCGATAATTTTCTAAGTTCGAATATTTGAAATCTATCCCGACAGGCGATAATTTCTAAGTTCAATTTTTGATGCCACTTTTGCGATATTCTATGTTATAAATTTGCGAGACCCCGACAGGCGATACTCTAAGTTTAGTTCTGAGATGCGAAAATTAAGCTAGTACAAACAGAGTCAAGTGTCCCGACAGGCGACAAATGCTATGATTTTACGTGATTTCGAGTCAAGTGTCCCGACAGGTAGTGTTGCCGCGAGAGACGAGAAAAACGAGACGAGACGAGAATGAAGAGTCGAGAGACGAGACGAGAGAGCGATTTTCTCTCGGCCGTCCAAGTCGAGACGAGACGAGAAAGACACGGCGAGAGTGTCGAGAGTCTCGGCCTATCGATATGATTAATCATGCGAATTAACTGAGTTCTTTTGGTATAATATAAGCATTTTATCTATGGGAAATAAAAATGGGCAATTATTCGGAAAACGAAGATAATGGACATTTATTTAATTACTTTAGTAGGAATAGTAGGTTAGGTATACATGACATGACATTACGATATTACTGTGACATTAGGATATTACATGACATAAAGAGATTGCCATAGTATTCACAGTCTTACTGCTGCATTTCATCTTTTATCCTAGAAGACAATGAACACTGGAACCATGAGTTCAGACATAAAAGATATTTTGCATTCTCGTCGCTCAATCTGTTCCTATGTTTCCGAATTACGAGCCCGGCTTTCGAAAACAAACGCTCAACTGGTGTACTCGAAGCCGGAATGGCCAACAAATCTCGGGCCATCTTCGAAAGCCTTGGAAATGAATTTTCATTTTGCCTCCACCAATCCAAAATGTTCACTTTCAGATCGGCTTTATCCATTTGTAAATAATTGCGAAGTTCAACCTCCCATTTAGGACAGTTCGGTGCTTCTGGACTGTACAGTTCTTTAATTGATTTGGTGTACTCATCGTCAGAGTCGTTTTCACAATCAATGGAAAAAGATGGTTCCACTTCATCCGTATCTAGAACGTATTGCTTCCTAAAAATGCGTTTGAACTCGTCATATGATTGTTCTTTAAGCTCTCTGCCCCAGGAAGTTTTATCAAACGTCACTAATTTATGACGAGGATCCAGTATCAAAGCTGCGCTAGAGATCTAGTTGGTCTTGTTGTAATGCTTCAACAATTTATCTCGACCTGATTGAAATGCGAGAATCACAGATTCGTCACTTTTACTGCGATCGAGCTTTTCATCTAGCGTGTGACATAACTTTTCGATACTATCGATGAGAATGTTGATTCCAACTACGACAGATGGAAGTGTAGCATATTGATCGCCACTCAGTATCATCGAAAATTTTTTAAAACATCGCAGATACTTTTGAAATATGGTGAGCAGCGTCCACTCTTCCTCTGTAATAGTTAGATGTTTCAGATCTGCGTTGTTACGCGTAATAGCCGAAATCGATCTTTGCATTTGTAGGCTCGCTGTGATCATATCAAATGAGCTGTTCCACCTTGTTGAGACATCGAGAGGCAAGTCAATTAGTTTTTCTTCAAAAACCCCGCAATAGTCTCGCAGTTTATTTTTTAATTTCTCCGATTTTTTCATTTTTTTACACAGACATCTCAATTTTACGATCGGTGGCAGATTCGATGTCTCATTATCACCTGAAGCTGTTATTTCACCGTTGCTGTCAGTGTCAGATTCTGCTTCATCGTCCCAATCGTTCGTGCTTTCCTCTTCGGTGTAGTCGACTTTCAATGTTTTCAATACATCTTGAACTGCCAAATTCAGAACGTGTGCAAAGCAATGGAAATGTTGCTCTTTGGAGTCAAACGTCACAGCTTTAGAGCGCAGAATGTTCTCGAGTTCTTGTAAAAACGTGGTATTTACAGATGCGTTGTCAACAGTAATTCCTTGTATTTTTTTTTTTCAAGTCCTGTGTTTTCCAACGAGTCGTGGACCAAAGTCGCAATGTCCACTCCGGCATGGTTTCCATGACTCGGAATAAAGTCGATTGCCAATGAATGGATCTTCCATTTTCTATCGATGAAGTGAACAGTGACTCCATAATAAGATTTGGACCGTATTGAAGTCCAAGCATCAACGGTGAACGATATTTTCGAATCGTTGTCTTCTAATATTTTCGTTACAATGTCTCGAACTTCTCCATAAATCGTCGAAATTAAAGCAGTCAAAGCGGTCCGTTTTGGAAACTCAAGCTTGGGATTGATTGCTTGAAAGAAACTCTGTGTTGTTTCGTCATCGAAGAAACTGAGTGGCAAATATTTGACTGACAACCACTCTACGAGAAGTAAGTGAAAACTTTTTTCACTCAAAATCTGTACCGATAATTATGCAAATGTAAAAAAAAAAAAACGATACGTCATGCTGATATTTGATAGAGAATGTTTTATACTACGTGCCTGAATTATTTACCTGTATTTTGTTTGTACGAGAAAACGCTTCCTCTAGCTTTTGCTGAGATTTTCCTTCTTTCGACGTGGTCGGATATAGATCATCGTAAATTTCTCTGTGTTTACTTTGTAGATGCCGCTTCAATCCAGAGGTATTCGATTGTAACATTTTTATTTCTACCACACTGCCTCTTTTTTGGCATATTTTACATATGCCCTTTTTCACATCGTTTACAAGTTGGAACTCGAAGTATTCACCGTAACGTTTATTGACTGATACGCCATGATTGTCTCGATCTACGTTATGTGCACTTTTACTTGTCGACGGTAATCTCTCATCGTCTCTTTGAGGTTCGGGTTCATTATCAGTTTTCGCAGATTTATTTAGTTTTTTGTCACGCACACCCGAATATGCTCGCTTCATCACGGGAACAGTTTTTAATAGCGAAAGATAAAACAAAATAGACACTTCGGTGAAGAATACATGGACTGATCGTGAGCGTGAGCGCTGTCTTTTTCTCCGCCGCGACTATTTGCCTGCTCAAGCCTGCAAGCGATGCGACGACGTTCTCTCTCTTATGTCGAGCCTCTTACTAGAGCCGATAGAGAGAGAGCGACTGTACGGCCACGAAAACTGAAGCGTGGGGGCACCCAACTACTCAGTTGCACTTCAACTGCCGCGCCGTATGGAGCGTTGGGGCGCTTGAAGCCAGATACGACTGGTTGGAAATAATACAGCTTGGGAACGTTTGGCGTAGCCATAGCTGATGGTTAAAAAAAAAAAATATGCTTGGGTAGACATTTTAAAATCTCAATTGCTTCCATCCCTTTCTCTTTTATTTTATTTTTTTCTACGTTTGATTGTTTGTTGCGTTCTGTTTACTGTCTCGAAGTATACCAGAATTGTGATTCATATTTCGAGCCGCATTCAACTAATTGCAGTATAACAAGTACATGCGGTACAATCGAAGATATAAAGCACCAAAATAAAAAATAAATCGATATTAAGATTTTATGCCCACATTTTCCATCACGGTCAGTCGAGAAAATTCGAGACGAGACGAGAGACGAATCTTAAGGTCGAGAAAAATTCGAAACGAGAGACCAATTTTTTCTCGATATTCGAGACGAGACGGTATGATCTCTCGTCTCGACAATGTCGAGACGAGACGAGAGAAGAGAAATTCTCGTCTCGTCTCGTCTCGCGGCAACACTACCGACAGGCGACAAATGCTGCTCTACCTGGTCAGCTGTGCCATATTTATACCTAAATCTGACGTCACGCTGACTAACGTCGGTCGCGTAAGATGGTGCGCGCGCCGCTTCTTCCTCGGAGCTAGCCTGATATGTTACAATATATATACAGGGCGAGTCAGAACGCGGTACTTTCCTCCTACCAGTGGATTCCACGTAAGAATTTGAGACGTAAATTATCAATGCTAAAATGTCGAAGAAGAAGCAGTTTTTAGATGGGAGCCGTATCACATCAGCCAATACGAGAGCAGGTACTAGAGACTGTCTTGGCGGTTCTTGCGACGCCCCACCGTCTACCACGATCTCGCCAACTAGCAAAACAATCGGTCAGAAGCCTGAAACAATGAAAACAGCCGCGGTCGACCCTCTGATCGTTGTTTCGTTAGTTGGCGAAATCGCGGAGGCCGATGGGGCGTCGCGAGAACCGTCAAGACAGTCTAGTACCTGCTCTTGTATTGGCCAACTTTGAAGGGCTCCTATCTAGAAACGGCTTCCTCCTCGATATTTTAGCATTGATAATTTACGTCTTAGATTCTTACGTGGAA
This sequence comes from Rhogogaster chlorosoma, assembly GCA_944452935.1. Lineage (NCBI taxonomy): Eukaryota > Metazoa > Arthropoda > Insecta > Hymenoptera > Tenthredinidae > Rhogogaster > Rhogogaster chlorosoma. Next base: position 12,397,874 of record OX101798.1, on the reverse strand, counting down.
TCCACTGGTAGAAGGAAAGTACCGCGTTCTGGCTCACCCTGTATATATATTGTAACATTGCATTTTGCAACGCATGTTACAAGCGACTCCCGAACCCTTAGACGACCATAATTACGTAGCGTGAGATGCATGAGCGAAGCATGAATGTGTTTAATTTAGCCCCGAGGCTGTAGACTCTCCGAGAGGCGACCGTGACCGATCTAAGACTGTCGAATTTAGTATTTATTCTTCTGTTTTCTTTTACGCATTTTCTCTGACATGTGGACGACGAGGCCAAGTTTTTGGGTCTGAGCTACGATTATTACGCACCCCGACGGACGCGCCTACGCTAAAACACCGAGGGTTTTGACTTTTTGATGGACGCCACCGAAGCTCGTGAGGCTAGTACTGGCCAGGCTACCTCACAGGTCAAAAGAGGATGCGGGGGAGTGTCGAGGACACTCTCCACCGAGGGATCGAGGTGGTGGAGGAGATTCCCACCACCGCCAAGAACCTGCAACCCGTATTCCTCTAAACGAAGGAGCTGCAAACATCGTGGCGAATTTGGAATTTCGCGCGTAACCAAGATCTGCTATCATGCGTGAGGGGGGGATCTAGTGGTCAATACGCAAATTATTAGGCGATCGTATGACGGGGGTGCGAACGATCGACGCTCAGCGATCGAAGATCACTCTGCCGTAGGCCTGCCTAGCAGGTAGGGCGTCGAGCTCTAGTGCTCGCGCTCGTTTTTGTATTTGGGCGTAGCCGCGAGGCAATATTGCGAATTCCCTTCGAGGGACTTTTTCGAGTACATTTTTGAGTCTAGAGTTTAGTTTTGAGTCTATTTTTGAGTGATTGAGTCCGTTGGAGCGAGTGCTGGAGGGCCAGGATCGTACTGAGGGTTTTTCCTGCGTGGAAAACTCATTGTGGCTGGACAACGGTAAGCGTTAGCTAACTTGACTGGTACCGAATTTGAATCCGGCAAACGGCCATCAGCCATCTTGCCTTGTTTCGAGCCACGAGGCTTTTAGAGATCTTTGAGGATCAAATTAAAACGACCTCCGAGTCGGTAGGCCGTCTCCAGTGTCCTCATGCTATAGAGAATTGTATTTTGAGTCCGTTATTGGGAATTTTTGGTGATATATTGAGTTGTATTGAGGCCGTGAGGCAATAGTCGTGGCGTTTGAAATTTAGAGTCTGATATTGATTTTGCGTCCTTGTTTTTTTGAGGTTCGCGATATTTGAGTGTATTTTGTAGAGTTCGTAGGCTTCGCACCTGAGTGCGAGCGAGATAGGCTTAGACGGTCATTGTCGCGCTCTCTTCCTCTCCCGAGGAGATTTAGAACGTTAGGCTAGGCGTGTGCCTATTGTCATTTTGAATTTGGTTTTGCTTACGAAGGCAGAGTTAGGTTTAGGTAATTTATCAAATTGTAAATATTTCTTCCCGAGAGGTTTCGCCTCTCGAAGGCGTGCCGATCGCCTTACACGATCGGTGACGTTATTGTTAATTATTTTGTTAAAGTTCGAGCCATAGGCGTCGCTATTGTCGATTGTTTTGTTGAATTTTGAGCCGCAGGCATTATTCTTTTGTTAATTCTGAGCCGCGGGCTATATTGTTTGAGTAATTTTGGGACTGTAAGTCCGATTTTGTTAATTTCGAGCCGTAGGCTCGACCTTCTGGTTGTTAATTTTGCTATTTCGTGATTTGCGTTATTTATTTTGTTATTATTTCGCTATTTCGAGTCCTAGACTCCTCATTGTTAGTTGTAAGTCGCATTGTTAGTCCTAAGTCCCGTTGTTATTTGTAAAATTGATTTGTTGTCCCGCGAGGACCAGATTTGCTGAGTTGATTGTTAACTAATTTCAATTTGTTATTGCCACTCTACGTGGGAGCGTATTAGTTAATTCTTATTGTTTGTAAAACTCGCAAATCGCGGCCAGGTCGGCTATACACGGCCTGTAGTCGCCTTGGACCCGAGGGGAAGTACCCCCGGGTACATGATTACTTGTTAATTTCATTAAATTCTAATTTTTTTAAATAAATTTAGTGTTCTTTTGTTAAAGTTGAAATTCACGAGTCGTTATTTGACGCCGAGTTAATCCTTCATATTAATCCCGACCCCTCTCCGCGGTACTGTTGCTAGCCGACGCTTCGAGTACCTGTAGTTTAATTGTGTTTTGATTTTGAATTTTGAAAGTGGCGGTTTCCCGCCTGGCGCCCAACACTAATAAATAACTTTAGTTTTCTTAGCCAATTGTCGACTGGACGACCTCGTGGTCTAGTGATCCGGTCTGGATCCGGGGTCTGATAAAATCCACGTCACAATATATATATACATTGTGACGTGAACCCTTTATATCCCTCGGAATATACCGGATCGCTATTCCGAGAGCTAGTCCAGTCGACAATGAACAACCCCGAGAGTTAAATAAATAATAATTGTATAAGAAAAATAATAATAAGTTTAGTTGGGCGCCAGGCGACTACTCCGCCACGAAACAAGAAGGTCGAAACCAATAACCAAAAGACAACTACTAATAAGCGGCGGCTAGCGTCAGTACCGCGGAGAGGGGTCGGGATTGAATTGAGGGATTAGCAAATGAAGTAGTTACTCGAGTAATTAAATTATAATAGACGAAACGTGCGTTTATTCAAAAAAAATAGAATATGAAAAATAAAAAAAAGATAACAAAATATGATGTACCCGGGGGTACTTCCCCTCGGGTATAAATTGATTACGGGTCGTGTAGAGGCGACCTGGCCACGCTTGACGAGCCTTACAAAGAAAAAGAACTAAAGACACGCTCCCACGTAGGGTGGCAATAACAGAACGAAAAGAAAATTAATAAATGACTCGTCAAATAAAGTTCACAAACCAATAATAAATTAATTCTAAATCATGCAACAATAGATAACATCGGTTATAACAGGGTGCGATAAATTCGCTACTATTACTACTAATAAATCAAAGAGGCCTGCGGCCCAGAATTATTCCTAATTCGCTAGATAATTAATCCCGCGGCGTAGAATTTATTTGATTTATTTGCCGACGGCACAAACTCAACAAATTGACTAAATCACTTAAATCTAACTTAACCTAACTCTGCGCAATAAACGACAAAATTATTTCCAGATTTAACTAACGTCGATCTATAATCTAGACTCGAAATCTCTAAACCATACACGAGGCTCGGCCTCGGTACAAAGTCTACTCGCAGGAGGAAGAGAGCGCGACAGTGACCGGCTTTCTTACTTGCCCTCGTGGGCGAATAGTACAAAAATTTCTTACTTCAATAATTATTCAATAATTAATAATCTGGACGCGAAACTCGAACTCTAAATTATGGCATGGGACACTGGTGACGGCTTTCACTCGGAATCCGGCTTAATTTGATCCCAAATTCGTGAAATAGCCTCGTGGCTGAGAACAGGCACGCGGCAGAAGGCCGTTGCCGGATTCAAACTATCCAACGGGTAGGATTGCTTAACGCTTACCGTTCTCCAGCCACCTCATAAACAACAGACCCTCGCGGGTGAAATCCATCGGGATTCGTCCAACGTTTCTTATTCCCGCGGGGAACGCCTCACACACACCAACTCTAACAAAAGCAAAAGATCCAGACTCTAAAGGTAGCTCGAACGCAAAAGAAAAATTCAGTACGCAAAACTTCAACAAGTACTCTCGACCAGAGCCTGACGCAGAGCGAGTCCACCGGCGTCGTGCGGATGCGCAAGGACCTCGTTAGTCCCGCAATTATCGATTTTGGTATCGACCACGCCGTGACGTCAGGGGGTAGCGCTCGATCCTTGGCGCGAATTCTTTGAATTACCACCACGGTGATTTCAGCTCTTCTAGGCCGAGGACTGCGGGTTATAGATTCTTCTCGGTGGCGGGAATCGCATCCACCACCTTCATCCCTCGTTGTAGAGTGTCGTGGACACTCTCCCGCATCCTCGGCTGGTTGGGGGAGTTAGCAGGGCCCTTGCTAATCTCCCGAGCTTCGGTGGCGCCTTGTTCAAATTCACGCCCTCGGCGTATCGAGTCGCAGGCGTTCGTCGGAGTATATCGGGGTCGTCAGGCCATCTCCAATAATTAATGCCTCGGTGCCCACATGCCAGAGAAAAGTGTAAAAAAAACAAAAGAATAAATAATCGATTTCATTATCTAAGTCGGTCACGGTCGCCTCTCGGAAGTATTTCGGACCTCGCGGTCATCCTACACACTCATACGTCATTCATTCTAGCGATCCCCCGTCTTAATTAAGGTCTCGTTTAGGGGCGAGGAGCAGTTTGTAACATGCAATGTTACAACTCCCCCCCCCTTAGACGGACCACTGGGGCGAAAGCGCTAGCCAAACTGACCCATGGACCGAACTCCGAGTGGCGGCCGCACACCGCGTCTTAAAATTACATACTCTTACTAGCCTGCTGGCTGAAACCTAATTAATCAGTCTCCACATTTTTCCTCGGGGGATAATTGCAAAGTCTTCAATCAAGTAAATTTCAGAAATGCCGCGAAAAGACAAAAAAAAAAATGATAGGCCATAATCAAAAAAAACATAGACTATTTCAACCAACCAACCAAACGATACGAACTGAAAGAACAAACAAAAAAAAAAATTCCGTTAATGATACACCAAAAAAACAAAAAAAAATTAACATACGAGACTACAAACCAACAAAACAAAATCCAACTCAATACAGAGCTCCAATTCCCGAAATAAACTGCCCACGGGGCTAGACGAAGAGTACCATGCGGACTTCCTCGCGCGTACTACACAACAAAAAATGACACCACAAAAAAAAAATTCGTCCAACCGATCTGCATTTCCCAACATCAGGCCCGCAAGCCCTAATTTCTACCCTCACGGTAGCATACTCTATCAATACCAAACAAAAAAAAAATAAAAAACAAAACTCTAAACCCAACGGCTAAAATCAGGACACAACAAAACTGGGGCAGTTGTTAACGCGGATTTTAATTTGTCCAAAAACTTGCTGTTAAGCTTCCCCCCTTTTCCTACCGTCTATCTTTGCGTAAAAGCCGCGTTAGTGGCTCCAAGGAGCCCGCGAACGCTGGGATAAATCGGCGGTACCAAGAGGTCCTCCCTACAAATCGTCGCAATTGTTTCAAGTTCCGGGGTGCCGGATAACTAACAATTGGTTCAATCTTGTTGGGGTCTATTTGTAATCCCTCGTTGTTAATCTGACCCCCAAATATCTCACCTCATCCCTACAAAATTCGAATTCCCGGATGACATCTAGAACACGTGGTTGAAATCTCGCCTTTATTACCGCAGTGGTAACAGAAACGAGTCTTAGGCGCGGGGCACTCCCTCCAAACATGACCTCTCCGATCACAGTTAAAACATGTGACCATCGGTCCACCATCCCTCTCGGGAACAATGTTTGTCCCTGGCGATGTGTTCGAGTGAGCCTCCGCTGAGGCTACTCTCGCGTGTGTAAGGCCTTCCGGAGTACTCTGCCTAGCCTGTCGAGGCTGTGTCGACTTAGCCACGGTCTCTAATTTTTTTTCTAAATTCTGAATAGCCGCTAATTGTTCTTTAATGGCCTCTTCCAAGGCCATCCTCCCCCCCCCTAGACCTCTGCTACCCCTTTTCTTCGCGGATTTCCGGGTAGTTTCAGCCTTCGGTGGCTTCGCTGGCTCGCCTAGCTCCTCTACTGCCGCTAGTGCAGGAGGTTTCTTTGCTTGTTTGGTCGGAGCCTTGTAAGCTAACTCTGCCATGAACGAATCCTCGGGGTTCGGGGGCGGTCTATATTCTCGCGAGATTTTCAAATTTCTTTCTCGTGCTTTGGCTACTCGGGCTAGCTCTTTAAACGACGTGATACTGTCCCGGTCTAATGCTTCGCGAATATCCGGACGAAGATTCTCAAAAACTAAATCTAGCTGGTCTTCCCGCGCATACGGTCGCGTCATCCGGTGCAGTAACCCTCGAATGCAGGTCAGGTAGGTATTAACTGGCTCTTCCTGTCCCTGGGTACGCGCTTGTGCCTGTTGGCTGAGACGTTTATCTACTGTCGCGTCCCCGAACCAACTTCTAAATTCCTGTTGGAATTCTTCGTAGTTTGACCAGCTGTCTCGCTCGATTCGCAGCCATTCGGAGGCAATTCCTGAGAAAACTATTGGTAAGGAGCGAATAATTTCACCCCCGGATAGCGGCGTGCCCCTACGACAATCTTCTAATCGGCTCAAAAAATCTTCGGCACTTTGACCGTCATCACCCCTGAATTTCACGTTCCACCGGCGCAAGGCTTCTTCCACCTCTTTTGCTCGATCTCTGCAGTTCGAGCGCGCGTGTACCGGGGATTCGTCCCTCGGTTGCGGAGGTTCGATCTCCGATCGTCTAGCCGGTGCTTGCCGTTGGGCGGGTGGGCGGGGATTACTCGGATCATTATCTAAATGATCACCTCGGTCATTTTCCGGGTCATCTGCTTCTGAACTCGTCGATGACTCTACCCGATCTCTTCGAGTTCTTTCCTGATACCTAGGTTCAGCTCGCGGAGGTTGTACTCTCGGTATCTCACTCAGGAGTAGATCTCTCTGTACTTCACGCGGCGCTCCTGGTACTTGCGTCGACTCGCGATTTTCCCTTCGAATTTGGGGATTTATAATTTCCGTCGCGTTGTACGTGCGCCCGGGAATTACAACAGCGTGTCTCTCTACAGCCGACGTATATTGTCCTTCTACCCTCGGTGGTTCCCCCTCGTACCTAACTCTCTCCGGCCCGACGTTTTCGGGAATTTGTCGGTATTCCTGATCAACTTCTTCGAACTCGCGGGGGTGTGCCGTTGACCTTAGCGGCATCTGAACGGGTACTTCCTGCTCGAAGATCTCACGCCATGCCGCGTAATCTCTGACAAACCCGGGAGCTTCAGGTAGTCTACGGACGAACTCGTTCGGTACGCGACTCAGGGTCGGTCTCACCTCATACGCTGTAGGCCTAGTGCCGTACATCGTAGAGGTTATTGTAATCCCGGCTGACTGCGCTATACTCGTCGTGGTTGTAGTCACCGGACGCGATTCCGAGCTCGTCGCGAAAGCTACTAGAGGCGGTGGAAGTGACTGGGGTGCCTGTTGAGGAGTCGGACTTCGTCGCGAAGCTTCCTCGGGGGTGAAGATCGTTTCGTCTTCAGGCTCCCACGGGATGGTATGCTCACCCTGCCTTCGTCGCCAGTGCCGAATATAGCGATCCCGCAATTCTACAATTGAGCCGTTCGGGCTAACGTGCAGCGAGCTCAATAATCGGGACAATTCTCGGTGACTCAAATCCCACAAAGTGCACCCGTATGGGGTATCGATTGACACCATGATTCGATGAGGCATTACCGACTCGGTCGATACCGCCAAATTTGACTCAAATACGAACGCGTGAATAAGATTTCCGAAGAAACCCCCAAAAAAAAATTTTCACCGCGTAAAGGTGCACTTTTTACCTGCCTGGTCTCCCAGTCACGCAGTCGTTCGTAAAAGAGATCCCCCGAAACGCGAAAATCGACCAAACTGTCGTCTGAAAATTACCAATAAAAAAAAAAATTTCTTTAAACGCGAAAACCAAAAAAAGTAATTACTCAAGCTGAACTCGACAAAAAGTTTGGATTTGCACCCGGAAGTGCACGCAACCCAAAAAGAATGAATATGTCACTTGAGTGCAACACTGCAGGTAACTCGATACTTGAACTCGAATTCGAACAAAAAAAATTAACTCGATCCCGAACTCGAACGCGAACGCGAAATTTAAAAATATCTGACTCAAGACATATCAGCTGTGCCGCTCCCTACTGTCTCGACGAGCTTGCTCGCCGAGGTCGCCGCAGGTTGATAACCGCTGTTCTCATCTCTTACGTACGGTACTCAGAACCCACACCTGAGCACCACTGCCAAACGCGAAATTCAAAACTCAGAAGGAATCACCACGAACTACCGCCGAGTCGATTGTCGGTGACGACGTGTAAATATTCCCCTCTGCGCGGGGTAACTACAGGTCCATCGAACAAGGCCTGTAGTTTTCATACCACGATACTATCACCTACACTATTGGCTATCCACCACCACAATATCATGCACAGGAGATACAGAAAAACAAAAAAACAATTCATAGGCGAGCAGATGATTTTATAATTGCCAACGGCACTTAACACTAGTTTAGAGTCGTGACCAGTGTCCCAGAACAATCGATGTGCTTTAGCACCCGGTAATTAGAGTTCTCTCTTCTAAAAAGAAAACCGCGGCTCAAAAATTATTACAAAATCACAAATCGCATCAAACAAAAATAATCGGTATTCCCCCGTGGAAGAGGCTCTGCGGGAGCTAATATTTCCCCGCAGTCTTTGGACGAGGATCTGAACTAAAGAACTCGCTAAAAAGTCGCATCAGCAACTTCACAAAAAAATAACGAGTATCAAACTAAAATTTTAAACGCAACGAATATCGCCTTACGGCTTCAATACCCAGTATACCCGAGTATACGCGACGCTAATCCCTCTCCGGTTAGTAGAGAAAAATAAACGACTGACTCCTCTCTGCTTAGCAACAGTGAAGCCGTTACTAAGCGACAAAAGAATATTATTCAAAAAGGTTAAGTTAATTTTTCTTAGAAGGCCCCACGTTGGGCGCCAATTTGTGACGTGAACCCTTTATATCCCTCGGAATATACCGGATCGCTATTCCGAGAGCTAGTCCAGTCGACAATGAACAACCCCGAGAGTTAAATAAATAATAATTGTATAAGAAAAATAATAATAAGTTTAGTTGGGCGCCAGGCGACTACTCCGCCACGAAACAAGAAGGTCGAAACCAATAACCAAAAGACAACTACTAATAAGCGGCGGCTAGCGTCAGTACCGCGGAGAGGGGTCGGGATTGAATTGAGGGATTAGCAAATGAAGTAGTTACTCGAGTAATTAAATTATAATAGACGAAACGTGCGTTTATTCAAAAAAAATAGAATATGAAAAATAAAAAAAAGATAACAAAATATGATGTACCCGGGGGTACTTCCCCTCGGGTATAAATTGATTACGGGTCGTGTAGAGGCGACCTGGCCACGCTTGACGAGCCTTACAAAGAAAAAGAACTAAAGACACGCTCCCACGTAGGGTGGCAATAACAGAACGAAAAGAAAATTAATAAATGACTCGTCAAATAAAGTTCACAAACCAATAATAAATTAATTCTAAATCATGCAACAATAGATAACATCGGTTATAACAGGGTGCGATAAATTCGCTACTATTACTACTAATAAATCAAAGAGGCCTGCGGCCCAGAATTATTCCTAATTCGCTAGATAATTAATCCCGCGGCGTAGAATTTATTTGATTTATTTGCCGACGGCACAAACTCAACAAATTGACTAAATCACTTAAATCTAACTTAACCTAACTCTGCGCAATAAACGACAAAATTATTTCCAGATTTAACTAACGTCGATCTATAATCTAGACTCGAAATCTCTAAACCATACACGAGGCTCGGCCTCGGTACAAAGTCTACTCGCAGGAGGAAGAGAGCGCGACAGTGACCGGCTTTCTTACTTGCCCTCGTGGGCGAATAGTACAAAAATTTCTTACTTCAATAATTATTCAATAATTAATAATCTGGACGCGAAACTCGAACTCTAAATTATGGCATGGGACACTGGTGACGGCTTTCACTCGGAATCCGGCTTAATTTGATCCCAAATTCGTGAAATAGCCTCGTGGCTGAGAACAGGCACGCGGCAGAAGGCCGTTGCCGGATTCAAACTATCCAACGGGTAGGATTGCTTAACGCTTACCGTTCTCCAGCCACCTCATAAACAACAGACCCTCGCGGGTGAAATCCATCGGGATTCGTCCAACGTTTCTTATTCCCGCGGGGAACGCCTCACACACACCAACTCTAACAAAAGCAAAAGATCCAGACTCTAAAGGTAGCTCGAACGCAAAAGAAAAATTCAGTACGCAAAACTTCAACAAGTACTCTCGACCAGAGCCTGACGCAGAGTGAGTCCACCGGCGTCGTGCGGATGCGCAAGGACCTCGTTAGTCCCGCAATTATCGATTTTGGTATCGACCACGCCGTGACGTCAGGGGGTAGCGCTCGATCCTTGGCGCGAATTCTTTGAATTACCACCACGGTGATTTCAGCTCTTCTAGGCCGAGGACTGCGGGTTATAGATTCTTCTCGGTGGCGGGAATCGCATCCACCACCTTCATCCCTCGTTGTAGAGTGTCGTGGACACTCTCCCGCATCCTCGGCTGGTTGGGGGAGTTAGCAGGGCCCTTGCTAATCTCCCGAGCTTCGGTGGCGCCTTGTTCAAATTCACGCCCTCGGCGTATCGAGTCGCAGGCGTTCGTCGGAGTATATCGGGGTCGTCAGGCCATCTCCAATAATTAATGCCTCGGTGCCCACATGCCAGAGAAAAGTGTAAAAAAAACAAAAGAATAAATAATCGATTTCATTATCTAAGTCGGTCACGGTCGCCTCTCGGAAGTATTTCGGACCTCGCGGTCATCCTACACACTCATACGTCATTCATTCTAGCGATCCCCCGTCTTAATTAAGGTCTCGTTTAGGGGCGAGGAGCAGTTTGTAACATGCAATGTTACAACATATATATATATATGTATATATAATATACATATACATATATATATATTTCACTATAGAATGCCTCTAATGCAACTGAATATTCGCCAAAAAAATTTCAAATTCAAGGCCTTTAACGTTTCAAATGGATCAAGAACGGTACTTAATCTCTTAAATTGTGTGGAACATGTTTATCTCGCATATTTTGCAATCCTAATAAGATTTGAATCACGAAATATTCCATTTCTTCAACGATTATTCTGTTACGTTAATGTTACGAACTGCAATCTCATTATACAGTTTCAACTTAAATTTAGCACTTAAGGGGACCAGTACAGCTTGAAATTTTGAAAAAATCATTTTTTCGTTTTTTGCGGAATCTGCTGTCTCAGGGTTATATCTATCTCTAAAAAAATCGTCATTGACGAATTCGTAAAAATAACTGGTTTACAGACCGAAAATCGTACAGCTTGAAATTTCACAAAAATGGTTTTTTCGTTTTTTGTAAATTTCGCTGTCTCAGGGTCATATCTATCTCTAAAAAAGTCGCCATCGACGAATTCGTAAAAATGATCGAGAATTGGCATTGAGTTTCGGCGACCTGGCGCAAGCAGCGCTGTCGCTTTGTTTTCATATCGCTCACATGTTTCGTGACCGGTGATTGCTTGTCGAACATTCTTAGAGATCGTGTAACGTTCCCGCTCTTTACTTGTTTCGAATACAATAACAACAAAAACAGACCTTTGCAGTACTAAAAAATCCGCGATTCCATCGTGATAAATATCTAGCTTTGTCATTTTCGTGTATAAACATCGAGTGACAGTGTGTGTGAGGTTATTTGTGGGTTCTCACCAACTAACCTCAAAGTAAGTATAGCATGCTTGTGTTTGCGGTCGAAGTTTTTTGCTTTTTGTTCACAGATCTCGTAATTTACACCCAGAAGAAATAAATCGTTACAATTTTCGAAAATATGAGCCAAAAAAAAGAGCAAAGATCTTCCATGGCCCTGCAACGACCAACAACAAAGCCCCAAGTACTTCGGAGCGATAACTTTCTCCGAAGGAGCCACCGGGATTCTGGTAGTCATGACTGCACCTGGAGTGACCCCAGGATCCAACGCGAAGGCTCACATGATCCGGACCGACCAGACACGGCTAGAACAGGCTCAACGACAGGCAGATGATAGTACTCGAGAAGCCCAAATTGCTATCCGAAGACTACGACTAGGCTAAAATGAGACTACAGCGGCTAGAGAAGGACCGTCATATGCCGCAGGAGCCTTTTAAGGGAAGACCCTACTGCAAACTTGACAAAAAGCAGTTTTTTATTTTCCAACAGGCCAAAAAAGGTTCAAATCAAAACGTAATACTACCAATTCTAGATTATGGTAGAATATGTTTTAAAATAAAATTTTAGTCTTCTGCGATAAAAGTGTATGCGCAGGAAACCTTTCCCAGCGCTGCGCAAGATAGATTCTGCGTAAGGTTCCCTGCGCATACACTTTTATTGCAGAAGACTGAATTTTTTTTAAAACATATTCTACCATAATCTCCAATTGGTAGTATTACTTTTTAGATTGAACTTTTTTTGGCCAATCGAAAAATAAAAAACTGCTTTTTTCCCAAGATTTCAGTAGGGACCTCCCTTAAAGATGGTACGATGAAAATATTAGTTTGAAAGTTGAACAAAGAAATCTTGTTTCTTGTAAATAAAAAATTGAATTTTGTCAGAAATTTTGTAACCAACAACTTTTATTTGAAACATTTTTCGATATTTCAAACTTTTCTAGTAGTAAAATTTGTTTTTTTAGTAAAAACTTCAAACCCGTTTTTCTCAGAACTATATTTTTGGCAACGTGTCGTAAGGTTTTGGGAGCACCGTTGCTCCGATTTGACTCATTTAGGGCTCATTTTTTTCAGAAAACAAATCCTCATCGCATGAACGAGGGAAATTTGAACAAAAAATTTCCAGACAAAGTTATCAGCAAAAGAGTGACCAGATTTTTGCTAAATTTCGATAACTGACCATAACTTATCACAGGATTTTTTTAAATCAATTCCCTACGTTCATGCGATGAAGAATTGCTCTCCGAAGAAAATGAGACGTCAAAAGACATAATCGGATCAACCGTGTGCCTGAAACCTTACGACAAGTGATTTTCAGACAAGTGATTTTCTTGATGTATTATGAACTTTGGTTAAGATATAAATGATTTTTGGAGTATGTAGAATTTTTTGAATCAAGCTGTACTGGTCCCCTTAATCAGTCATTTTTCAGCCATAGCTTGGAGGTCAGTGTTGCCTGACGCAGTAACAGGCTCATTTGTGTTCTGCAACGTTGATTGTTCGGAACTCGCACGCTTGTCTACTGCAATCCAATTTAGGTCTCTGTGAAAATCATACAAATCGATAAACGATTAATCATCTCATAGAAATGTCACAGTAATTAGTAAAATATATTCCATGTTACTGTGGTGAAAGTGAGCTGGGAAACATCGATTCGTATAACATACCTTCTGATATGTGATATCCAGATTGATACTTTCGTTCGCTCTGTGGTGTGAGATTCCGAAGAATTGTGGAGATTGTACAGCCTTGAAGTAACAGTAGGCTAATGTTTGGTTTTGAAACACAGGACATTCTGAGCTTGCGTGCGTGTCTGTCTGTGGCCATGTGATAAATTCCAGTGAATGATGATTGACTAGGTTCATGTATGGTAAGGAGCTGAATGTGCCGTCGAGTGATGTATTGTTCGGTAGAGTAATGGCGATTGTGATCTTTGCAGGCTCAACTGTAATCCTGAAATATTGGCCCTTCCACGCAGGCACGCCTGCAAATCATAAAAATACACGGAATTAATACTTTGATGCTGCAGTGGTGTTTTTCTGGGCTTTCTTTGTGTTCTATTGATCAAGGTGACTTGTGAGCACCAATTTCGTAGCATACCTTTTGATACACGATCTTCCAATGTATTCATCCTATCGTGTTGAATAGCGGCTGTGCAAGTTTGGATGGTTATCAGAATAGCTGTATTCCCATGCGACGTTTGGCCCGGTGGAAAATGGAGTGAGCGACCAGAAATGTTGAGTATAGATCGTGTGATTTATGGGTCTATCGAGACATTCAGGTTTTAGCGCTGTGAAGCTAATAGTCAGTCTTGAAATTGTAGCTCTTTGGAGTTTGTGTGCCTGTACCAGTTGCTTGTATCGATTCCGGCTTCTGTAACAAACAGTCGGAACATTTATTATGCAATAATTATAATTACTAATCAGTTGGTAGGAACTCATCAGTTATGGGTTTTCAATTCTATGTTTCATTAATGGAGCGCTTTATAAAGTGTCTATTGTTATAGCATACCGTCGAGCGTGCGTCAGTGATATCAATTTTTGTAGAAGCGAAGAAGTTTTCCATTGATTCAACTGTGCAGTGCGACATTATAATGCATAGTGTAGCCATTTTGGACCTGTTTGTACATACCACGGTAGATCTTGGTTGGATTGAGATTAGAATTTAGCTAGCCAAGTTTTATCTGTCATGATCTCCAACGTGACTAATCAATCTATGTGCTCAAAGAATTTCTATCCTTACTGGTATATCTAGTTTCTGATTGCCGTATACATACATAATTATCCTACGACATTGTACAAAGTTCACAAAATAATGAAATTATTTCTGCGTCATAATTGAATTCGAGTTTCCAACACATTGAGATTGAAAAGCTATTGTAACAATGCTAATGAAATCAAAGAAATCTGTCATATTCTATGAACAGATACAGACATTATTGATAGTCAATCACTCTATACAATTCCACGAACGATTCTTCCATCCAGTGTTGGGACGGATTTAACGACTAATTCTTGAACACTATGATATTTTGATAGTCTTTCTATAGCTATACTATTGTTGGAAAAGATGCTTGCGGATAATTAAGCGGGCAATGGGTACTCGAGAGTAATGAAGGAAGGCAGACACGAAATCAAATGAAACTGACAAAATCGGTTGTATTCAATCAAAATGCGTACACGTCTTGTCTAGTTGAGAGCTAGAGCAAGACTGACTTGTTTTACAATAATGTTTGTTTACCTAGCAACTGAGGTTCTTATATTTAAAAGGTATCTTTTATCATACAGGCTTCTAGATGGGTTCGTATAATGGTTTAAATAGCTATGGGGGATTTATACCCGGCGTAACACTATGTTTGATGTGAATACACATACTCGTCAGTATACATGGATGTAGTGTGTAGTGTATATTAGTGTAGGCTTGAAGAATCGAAGTAGATAATATGGTCCATGATAATAGTTCAATCATTTTGAATAATACTGTATAATAAAATGCATAATCATGGAATAGTTATATTCGAACCAAACAAGTTATTGCATTAACAATATATAATGGTTTATTAATAATTCATTATAATATTAGTAACAGTATCAACAGGTCGACGTGAATAATCACAGTTGATTGGCATATTACACCACCAAGGAACGACGTAGTTGGTATGGAATAGCTAGATTGAGTCAGTGATTGGATTTAGAGCGGAGGTTGTATCATACAGATACAGGCCAGTGTGTATGGTTTGAAGTGGTCGATCTAGTACTTATTGATTTATAGTCTATATATGAGCTTGCAATATCTCATAAGTGCCTAGATGGTTAGAAACATTACAGTTAGTTTCCCGGAAATTCAAAAGATGCTGCATAATTTCAAACTATTTTGAAGAATTCATGTCATTTAAATAATAATCTAATTGATAGCATATTTCAAGGTATCAAACGATTTAACTAGATTTCTAAAGATATTCAATGTTACAACTCATTTCATAGACCACGCAAAGCAAAGAGCTTTTTGTGATTTTGTATGATTGTACACTTGCTTTCGGTTCGTGTTGCTAACTTACACTCGTCAGAAAAAGTTTCATCGCTCTCGTATCGTACTGTACTATTTTCAACTCATTGTGCGAAACTTGGTTTCTTATACTTGTTGGTAGTGTGCAAAGTGCCCGATTCACACACTTCCATATGTGAAAATAATTAGGTTCTCTTCGTTTTGAAATGATAATTTCTAAAATATTTTTCTTCTGTTTAACTTTCACAATTTGGTGTCAACTTGTGTTGACACGTAAGAATTTACTGACTGAATAATCGCGTTACCAATATCTCAAAGTAATTACATGTTATTTATAAATAGTGAAATTTAGGTGACAATTAATATAAAATAATTGTATCAAAATCAAATGAGCCTTGCTTTTCTGATATAACTTGTATATCTGAGATTTGCATTTCCATCGATACACTACGCAAAGGGATATATACAAGTCTAAATCTAAAACACGAGTTTTTTTTTTTTTTTTTGTCTGTGATTTTCTCATTTCTTTAGTTTTGGAGACTAATAAAATTTTATGTCTTTAAAAATTTTGTTTTTAACCCTTCGTCTGCAAACCTAGGTCGTTCGTGTCCGAGCGAAAACAATTTTGGTTTGTACCGGGAAAATAGGGGAAGGGCGGAGGCTCCTCCTTATCTGTAAAAAAAGTTATATAGGAAGGGGAACTAATGCCTAAGTTTCAAAATTTTAGTACCTTCCAGGTAGTGGTAACGAGCACACGAACTTTGCAGAGGACACGAAAGACCCAGGTTTGCAGACGGCGTGTAGTAAACAGGTGAGTTCGTGAAAATTTTTTTTTCGTGTTTTATGGTATTTTTGGCATCAGAAGTATGCCAAAGGCATTTAACATTAGTCAGAATGCCTAAAAAAAAATTTTGAATTTTTTTTTTAGTATTTTTGAAAATGGAACAGCGATCGGCCTCAACAAAATTATCAACTACAATGCACTGTTAGGTTGAGAATCATAATAATATGCAATTATAAGGACTTTTCATTGTAAAAAAAAAAAAAAAAATTTTTTTGCTAATAAAATGTGTGAAAACCAATATGCATCGTACGTAATTTATTGCCTGTTTTCAGGTCCAAAACTTGAGCACTTAGCTATGGATAAATGAAACAAACTATTTTTTTTCTCAAAGCTACACTATTGACCTTTAATTTCCATTTTTAAAAATTGCGCTATCTTTAGAAGTCTCTGAGTTACAATTTTTTTTGTAAATCAAGATTTTTTTACAAATTTCTTCATATATTTAACAAAAAATGTGTGAAAAAATTTAATTTTCAAAAATTTTACAATTGGCACTTCAAAAGGAATAGTTGAAGAAGTAGCGTAAATTTTTTCAGAATTTTCTGAGTGCATTAAGGGGGTGAATTAATGGCCGGACGCGAAAGACCCACGTTTGCAGACGAGAGGTGCGGAAAAAACCTTTGCAGACGAAGTGTTAATCCTCCGCGAGGGCAGAGCCCCTGGACCCTGTCCACATCCTGCCTCTCGCACTGAAATTGCAATTTATATACTATATTTCCCTATTTTCTAGAGTTCTTCACAGGTCGAAGATTTCGCACACTGAGTTTGGAAGAATAGTATACGACATGCGTGTGCATACTTGTATCGGTACTGTACTGTTAAAATACTTTTGATGATGAGCAATTTCAAATATATCAATCTGTTTGGTAATCAGTCTGCGATGCTGATGCATACGTAGGTGAAGTTGATGGTTTGTAGGCTGGTAGAAGTTGGCTCATTTGAAGAAGATACGTAGATTGTTGTAACTATGGAGCAGCTGTGGGCTACCTCTGTTTAGGGACATCGTCTTGCAGAAATGTTATTTTCGTCTGGTCTAGTGGATTATTGATAGGATAGGAATGGTCCAGGCAACTGTAAAAGATATAAAATAACATAGAATTGAAACAGAGGTTTCAGTATATTACTACTCATTTTCCTAGGATCGTTATAATCTTGGAGCTACGGACTTTGGACTACCTGTGTCTTGGGATGCTGTTTTATCGAAGTGTTATGATTGTCTATCTCGAAAGATTGATAATTGGAACCTTTGTTATGCGATGTTGTTTGGTCAAAGTGTTACTTTGTCTACTCTAATAGATTGATAATAGGATAGGAATGGTGCAAGTGACTGTGAAAGATATAAAATAACAGAATTATATGAGAGGTTTCAGTATATTACTACTAATTTTCCTAGCATTGTTATCATCTTGAAACTATAGGCTTTGAGCTACCTTTAACTTGGGACGCTGTATATCGAAGTGTTCTATTTGTCTATTTCAACGGAGTGATAATCGGAACCTTGGTATTGGACCATCGTTTCGTCAAAGTATTATTTTCGTCTATTCCAATGGATTGATTGTAGGATAGGAATGGACTAGATGACTGTAAAAGATATAAAATAACAGAATTAAATGAGAGGTTTCAGAATATTACTACTAATTGTCCCAGCATTGTTATTATTTTGGAGCTACGAGCTTTGCGCTACCTTTAACTTAGGATTCTGTTTTGCCGAAGTGGTTCGTTCATTTCAACGGAGTGATAATCGGAACCTTGGTTTTGTAACGTCGCTTAGTCAAAGTGTTATCTTCGTCTATTCCAATGGATTGATTATAGGAGAGGAATGGCCCAGGTGACTGTGAAAGATATAAAATGACATAGAATTAAATGAGAGGTTTCAGTAAATTATTACTCATTTTCCTAGTATTGTTATTACTTTGGAGCTATGGGCCGTGGGGTACCTTTGTCTTGGGACAAAGTTTTGCCAAAGTGTTATGTTCGTCTATCTCAACGGATTGATAATCGGAATCTTCGTTT
Organism: Rhogogaster chlorosoma; assembly: GCA_944452935.1. Taxonomy (NCBI): domain Eukaryota; kingdom Metazoa; phylum Arthropoda; class Insecta; order Hymenoptera; family Tenthredinidae; genus Rhogogaster; species Rhogogaster chlorosoma. The sequence continues at coordinate 12,379,596 of OX101798.1, read as the reverse complement.
TGGTATCTAGTTTCGTCAAAGTGTTATCTTCGCTTATTCCAATGGATCGATAATAGGATAGGAATGGTTCAGGTAACTGTAAAAGATATAAAATAACGAGGAATTGAAGGAAAGAGCTCTTAATATTACTATTAGTTTTTCTAGCATGTGTTATCATAAGGGATTATTCTGGATCTTGTACGTTAATATAACGCCTAACGTTAATTTTCAGCGCTTGTGTTATCGTTGTCCGTCCCCATGAGTCCTCTTTCATCTCCGCTACCGCCTATATGCTGTTTCGGGTGGAAATACAAGGTTGCTAAGCAACTAAAACGTTTATCATCGACAATCAACCATCGAACTCAGGCAAAACTTGACGCGGTTACGACGCTAACTAGTAAACGAAATCATGGCCTCGGCTTGAAACGAGTGGCTGGCGTTACCGCGCGTGCTAATGACTCTCGGCAGTAGTGCCTGATCCGTAGGTAGCGATATCATGGAGTCAGGATTTCCGAGTTTCCAATTGTTGATTGCCCAAACATACAGAGATGATCTGTGGAAAGTTATAAGCCGTGTGGGTATGCAACCGTTGTTTCACTACAAAATGGCAACGCTGTCGATGCGAGAGTCGAATGAGTCGAATGAGTCGAATGACCGTATCTACAGACGACGTAACGGCAGCTGTCATTCTGCGGCTGACATGTCGTTAGGTTAGAATGAGGGTCATAAATAATTGTCAGATTTAGATTTTATAATTACAGTTCCTTGATAAAACGGTACATATTCTTTCTTAAGAAAGTGTAATGGGTTATTCAGGTAATTGCGGATGTCAATATCGGTTTATTTCGAACATTATTAGGTTATAACCTAACATTATTAGGTTATAACCCCGCAGAATGACAGCTGCCGTTACGTCGTCTGTAGATACGGTCATTCGACTTATTCGACTCATTCGACTCTCGCATCGACTACGTTGCCATTTCATAGTGAAACACCGGTTGCATACCCACACGGCTTATAACTTTCCACAGATCATCTTTGTATAGAGGTCTGCGGAGATGAACGGGTGTAGCAGGGAAGCGCAGGCACTCAAAGTTAACGTCGGTGGTATGATAACTCCAAGAGATCCAGAATCGCACCTCAAGTGATGATAGGAAACATACGAATCAATAGATAAGTAACGAGTCATGCATTTAGTGAAAATAAAGAGGCCAAGGCTGTTTTATACATCCATTATTGTGTAAACAAATGTATCAGTCTAGTGAAAATCAATGTGCGTACATACCGTTTGATGTAAGTCATCCTAACCTCTTTTTCACTTGCTCCCGTTAGTAGTAGAATAATATATATTCTGTATATATATTTCAACCCAGCTCAGAGGATCCGTTCCGTGCAATAATATAACAATTACAAGAGGCCATTGTGCAGATGTCAATCAATAATTATTCTTAATAACAGTCATCGGAATGAAACCATGGTCACATTATTTCACTCTTAATTATGCACTGATTCACTGATATAAAACCACTACCACGGCCGATAACACATTATATAAAATTATATAAGCTATATGTCCTAGAATAGCCCTATATAATATGAATAATATATAAATTATTAATTTTAACTGTCATCAATAGCGCAACCCGAAAGCCATTCGACGGCCATTTTGATTCGTCGTCCTCTGTAGCTCACTTAGTCACTATATTAACGGCCGATAACACATTATATAAAATTATATAAGCTATATGTCCTAGAATAGCCCTATATAATATAATTAATATATAAATTATTAATTTCAACTGTCATCAATAGCGCAACCCGAAAGCCATTCGACGGCCATTTTGATTCGTCGTCTTCTGTAGCTCACTTAGTAACTTTATTATTTTATATGGACCGACTGCGGATTCAGATTCAGGCCAAAATCAATAGGGGGCGAGAATTCAATGGCATGTAACAACGTTTCGAAGCTCAAGTCGATCGGTGTCCTAGTTCGTTTCGAAATGTGGCAACAGTCTGCGAAAAAATTGTCGGGGGAAGGAGAAGAAGAATTTTTTGCATCAACTTTAGTGACTTATAAGTCGAAAACTAGTGCACTAATTTCGATCAAATTCATACAGCAAAGTCGTGTGGTGGAGGAATATCTATTCTGAAAATTTGATCGAAAAATATTCTCGCGTTCCGAAGTTATGACCTCGTGCTTACAGGTATAAAGAGTTCCCCCGAGTAAACATATTCCGGCTAGCGCTCGCCTGCCTAGGGGTACTTGGCGGCGATTCGCTGCCGCGAATCTTGATTGTTACCAACGGTACATTTTTTAATTCTCGTGTCATTGCGATGCAGACACCATTCCTGAAACGACTGAATACCTCATCATCTCAATATAGCAGTTATACATCTCAGTATTGAGCAGTCTATAATATGCATTATTATAGATTTCTTGTATACACGAAAAGAAATTTTCTTTAAAATGTACTGTTAAATTAACGAGAAAAATTACCGGACTGCATTGTAATCGTGGGACGCTAGGGCGCTGCTTTACCATTTACTATTAACAAAAATTCTTTTTAAAGTTGTGTGATTAAAATTTACCGGAGACTACTGTAAATTTTCTAGAGAGCGATTCTTACACAATTTTTACTGTAGCCCACAGTAAAAATTAAACTTTGATTTCTCATAAAAATTTCAAAAACTGTCAAGTGTCTGCCAATTTCAGTATCATAAATTTATTGTCAATTTTATTAATTATTTTATTTTCTATCATGAATTTATTTATTGAGAATTTTATTAGGTTATATGTCACTTTACATTTTTTATTTACAATACAGGCAGTGAAATAAAAAAATAAAAAATCTAATTTAAATTTGTGTGTACAAATTATATTCAGCTAATCGACTTGTATTGTATTGTATTAAGGGTTGTGCTCCGACCGAGCACTTGACCGGGCGCTCAGTCCTACAGGACCATTGTGCCCCAGCCCGTTAGGGCAGCTATTCTGTAGGAGATGGGGTTAGGTGGGCCAACGCTGCGAATCGCAGAAGCCCTGCCACCCCCATATCCTCAATACCCATACCTGCCCTGAAGGTCCCTCCGAGGGCCTCTTTCCGAGGTCCCTCTAGGCTCTTGCATCGCATCAGTAGGTGGAGAGGGGTTTCTTCTTCTTCCCCGCATTTGGTACATAGTGGCCCATCCTTGAGCCCCATCCTGACCATGTGTTTGCCTGTGAACCAGTGGCCCGTGATAAGGCCTACCAGGAGCCTGAGTTTGGTTCTGTCCAGGTTGGTGAGCGACGCACAGTGGGGAATTTTCACGAATTCATGGCCATAAATCGGGGGATTATTGGAACTTTACGAAATTTGGTATACTGACGTTTTTGAGGTCGCTGATTACGAATCCAATATCAAAATTTTGAAAAACAAAATGGCGGCTCCAATATGGCCGGTTGAAACCAAAATTTACCAATAAATTTGATCAAAAATCCACTTTCCGGAGGTTTTTGAGGTCGCTGATTACGAATCCGAAATCAAAATTTAGAAAAACAAAATGGCGGCTCCAATATGGCCGGTTGAAACCAAAATTTACCAATAAATTTGATCAAAAATCCACTTTCCGGAAGTTTTTGAGGTCGCTGATTACGAATCCGAAATCAAAATTTAGAAAAACAAAATGGCGGCTCCAATATGGCCGGTTGAAACCAAAGATTGTCAATAAATTTGTTCAAAAATCCACTTTCCCGATGTTTTCGAGGTCGCTGATTCCGAATCCAATATCGAAATTTTGAAAAACAAATTACAGAACCCAAAATATGTTTGTGGAGCGGTTGCAATAATAGATGATAGAATTGACTCGGAAATTTATGGAAAATAATTGCTTTCTCGTAATATGGTGAACAAAGTCTTTATTACCAAAAAAACACAAAATGATTCTTCCGAAGCTCTTCTGTTCTTCGTCGTTTCGATCGCTCACTTGATGCAGCAAGGTCCAGTGAAAGACGACCTCGTATACTGGCTTCACTCGGTTTCGAATCAGCAGAAAAGGCTATATCCATCTCCAGCCACTCTTGATTGTTATGAAGAAAATTTGTCTCCTTTCTTCCTGACTCTTTCCAATTTATGCACATTTTGTGAGGTAACTTCGAAAAATTCTGCCGGGCATCTTGGTGAATTCGAATCGCACATTCACTTTTCTCCAATAACTTTCGCTCCAAATGTTCCACTTGCTCATTGTACTCCGCGGCCAAATGTTTTTGCAGTATTGAAAATATCTCCCTTCGCTTGAATGTGATAAGAGAAGCTCCAGAACCTACAAAGGAAGAATAGTATTTAATATCTATTGTCATGTCAGGGTCAACCGGTCGACCGAGTCCGCATAGGGTAAGGCAGCCGCAGTTCCAGGTAGGCCCGGTTTGGCCGACCAGGCAGCTCGCACGTCACGCCGCGCCGCGCGAGAGGCCTTCTCGGATCATGCATACGCTCACAAAAATTTCTCTGGAACACGCCGCGCACCTTTGCGCACTTTCATTGACACGCCATTCGAAAGCTGATACTCTAAGCTACATTTTGAAAAAAAAACGAAGGCGGGATTCCGCGGGATTCTATACTAAACCTCTGTGCAAAGTCAATATTTACTTCCGAACGAAGGCACTTTTCAGGATTATCGTTGGACTACGCAAACATGGACAATAAATAATATTTTTCAATTGTAAAATAGGCAAAATTTTCTACATACCTTGAGGAAGAGTATCCATTTTGTTAAAATTCATTCACTCTTTCCACTACTTGGATATAAATGTTCAAAGTTGCGTGACAAAATACGGCACGGTTGACGCTTGTGACTGTCGCCGATAAAGGTCGACTTTGAACTGAAATATCTAAGGGTCTAGCAGGTATAAAGGGTCCGGATAACCGGGATCTGACGCAGAAATTAGTTCTCGACCAATACCTGTGATCGTTATACCTGTATGGAATTTTTGGTTTTTCGATTTTTGGCCACGAATTCGTGAAAATTCCCCACTGTGCGACGTCCCCAGCTCATGAGAGGGCCCTTGGAAGAGGGCCCTCGTATGAGTCATGCCTGGAGCTCTTGTCCATATATCTGCAAAGCGGCGCTTAGTCCACCCCTTTGCCAGGTCTTTGGCGTGCGACGAGGTCAAGCCAATAAGGCACCCGTCGTCGACTCCTCCTCGTAAGGCCCCTGCCCTAGCTAGGCCGTGCGCCTCTTCATTGCCCTGAATCCCGCTGTGACCCGGCACCCATAAAACTTTCACTCTGTTACTCCTTGAGATTAGAGCGAGTGCTTCCGTGCAGTCCCTGACAAGCCCGGATCTTATAACGCAAGCGTTGAGGGATCTGAGCGCTGTCAGGCTATCACTACAGATGTAGATGTGTTTGCCCCTGTAATCCTTTGCCAGGATCGACCTGGCGCAGGTTAGTATGGCAAACCCCTCCGCCTGGAGGATTGAAGCTGTGGGCCCAAGCGCTAGCGAAATGCTAGTCCTAGGCCCCTCGCTCCAGATACCAGCCCCGGCTCCTTTGTCGGTCTCGGATCCGTCCGTGTACCAGACGAGTCCCCGCGGTGAGAGTAGACTATCCCTGTCTTCTGTCCAGGTTAGTCTGCTCGGTATCTCCACCTTGAACTCTGTGTCGAACTGGTAAAGGTTCGGGCAGCGGTCCCCTCCCTGGGATAGGTTCACTTGTGGTGCCCCTACCTTCAGTAGAGCCGACGCGTGCCCCACCCTAGATCCTCTCCAGTGTCCCTGGTGCATTAAGCGCAGAGCCGTCTTCCAGGCCTCCGCCTCCACCGTCAGGTGTGGAGGCGGGAGATCCAGGAGGGCCCCTATTGCAAGTGTCGGTGAGGTGCCAAGTGCTCCAGTAATCCCTAGACACGCCATCCTGTACACCCGTTCTAGTGTCCTCCTTAGTGTTGATTTGTCCATTGCGGTCCACCACACTACAGAGGCTTACGTTAGCTGGGGTAGAAGGATGGCAGTGTAAATCCACTTGACCATCCTTGGTTTCAGTCCCCAGGTACTTCCTATCATTCTCCTGCAGGCCCAATACGTTGCCGTTGCCTTTCGGGCCTGCTTGGATATATGTTCCTTCCATGACAGCTTGCTGTCTAGAGAAACGCCTAGATAGCGCACTGTATGGGATCGTACTAGCTCTGATCCAAAGACCTTGATGGGTCCTACCTCAAAGTTTCGCTTTTTAGTAAATATGACCATCTCAGTCTTACTGGGGTTTATCCTCAGTGCCTGGGATGTGCACCATTCTTGTACGAGATCCAGAGCCTTCTGCATCCTGCTCGCCATGTATGGGGGGTGGTCGCCCGCGACGACCAGTGCCACGTCATCTGCGTAGCCCACGGTTGTCACCCCTATCTCTTCGAGTCGAGTCAGGAGCCCATCTACGACAAGAGTCCACAGCAGGGGTGAGAGAACCCCCCCCCCCCCCCCCTGCGGGCAGCCTCTGTCTACCTGAGCCCTGACCGTTGTCTCGCCGAGATTTGCTGAAACAACTCTGGATCGCAGCATATGCCCAATCCATTCCACCACAGTGGCGTTTGTTCCGAATTTTGATGCAGCGTTGCATATTGCGTTGAAGGATGTGTTGTCAAACGCTCCTTCCACGTCCATGAATATGCATAACGCTGCCTTCTGCCGGAGTAACGGTCCCTCTATTTCTCGCACGAGATGGTGGAGCGCCGTTTCCGTGGATTTGCCCGCTTGGTAAGCGTGCTGAGCCCTGGTGACTGGCTTAATGGTCAGTACCCGGTCCCTGATGTGCCTATCGACCAGTCTCTCCATGGTTTTCAACATGAAGGACATCAGGCTGATAGGTCTCCATGATTTAGCTCTGTCGTAGCAGCCTTTGCCCGGTTTCGGTATAAAGACTACCCTGACGTCTCTCCAGTTCCTGGGTACATAGCAAAGTGCTAAGCAGGCCCTGAAGATAGAGCTCAATGTTTCGACGAGACTTTCCCCTCCCTTCTGAAGGAGGGCCGGGAAAATTCCGTCCTTTCCTGGGCTTTTGAATTCATCAAAGGTGTCAATCGCCCACCTTACCTTGTTTGGCGAGATGATTTCCGCCGCTGTCTTCCAGTTCCCTGGGCCCCTCCTGCCGGGAGCCACCTCTGATTGGGGCCCCCTTTCCGCAGGCGTGGAGCCTGGGAAGTGGATTTCCAGCATGTGTGCCAGTATCTCTGCCTGGCTTTCCGCCTCATTACCATCGGGGAGTATGAGGCTGTCGAGCTTGATGGGAGGTCCAGAAGTAAAAACCTTGCGGAGCCTCGCCACTACTGTTAGGGCCTCCGTTTCTTCGCAGAAGCCTTTCCATGCTTCATTTTTCGATCTTCTTATGAGACCTTTGTATTCCTTCTGGGCCGCCTTGTAGGCAGCCCAGTCGCTTTCCTGTTGTGACTTGAGGGCCCTGTTGAGCAGTTTGCGTGAGCTGGTTCTGAGCTTGCCCAGCTTACTGTTCCACCAGGGCACCTTCTTGTTTTTCTTCCTATTTTTGGCAGGACATGCTGCCTCATAGGCCTCTGTGATGGCTGTCTGCAGATGCGCCACCTCTCTTTCAATAAGCCCTGTCGTGCTGAGCCTATTGCAGGCCCCCCCGAGCCTCTTTTCTAGCTCCTCCCTGTAGGAGGTCCAGTCAGTTGCCCTGGGGTTCCTGTGAATCTCCGTCTGCACCCAGGTTGCAGTTGCCACCAGGTCGAAGGAGATGCGTCGATGGTCGGAGAGTGTGTCCTCCTTCCGTACTCGCCAACCTATAATACTGTCGGCGAGTCTGGGTGAGCATAGTGTGATATCTATCACTTCTTGCCTGGTTGGGATGACGAAAGTCGGCTGTGATCCTCTGTTGAGGATCTGTAGTCCCGTTGATGAGAGGTACTCTAGCAGAGCTGAGCCCCTGTCGTTTGTGTCAGAGCTACCCCATACCTCATGGTGAGCGTTTGCGTCGCACCCAATCAGTATATTGAGCCCTCTGCCTGTGCAGTATTCTATCAGCGCCCTGAGCTCCTCTGTTGGTGGAGGAGTCCCTGAGTCGTAGGGTAGGTACGCTGAGCAGACGACTATTTCGGTCGTGCCGCCTCTAGCTAACCTTACCTTGGTAGTGGCTGCGGCAAGGTCCCTGCTGCAGAATTTGCCCAACCTCAGAGCGCTATGTCTCTTGTTGATGAAGACACAGGCCCTCGGGCTGGCCGCTCTTTCAGCACTTATCAGAGTCCCATTGCTTATGTCTATACCTCTAATAAGTCCCCCGGCTACCCAGGGTTCTTGTATGAGCGATATGTCTGTGCTTTCCACCGCCAGGTCCCGGCTATGTACTGCCGAGGCCGCCTTGCAGTGGCGTAGATTGATTTGCGAAAAGGCGATCCCGTCCCCCTCCATGGACCACTACCTTCGCCCGCCCGCTACCCCGTGTGTAGGAGAGTCCCGATCATCGGGCCTCCCCCTCCTTCTGTCTGGTCTCAGAAGGAGCTCCCCCCTCCGGGGGTCCCCTCCTGGCCAGGCCGGGCACTGCTGATGTGCCGACTAGGGTTCTTTGGACCCCAGCCCGCACGTCGGCCTCCCCGGCCCTCCCTACCTCGTGTCCGTTGTCACGACACCGTCTTTCCGTGACGAGGGGCCCGCAGCTTCCCCCGTCTCACCCGTCCTCCGAAGAGCCTCTCTTAAAGAAACCCTCCCGAGACCGTAGTGAGCCAGGTGTCCGCTGGCCCTCAGCGCATTTCTCGACTCGGTGTCCACCCCCAGGACGAGAAGGAACGTGTTTTGTCCTTCCCTCCGGTCCCAGACCCTCCAGCGGTCGGCCCTGAGCCCGGTGTTTTGCCGTCCCAGCCTCTTGAGGATGACCTCCGTTTTCTCCGGGATTCCGGGGAAGACTGCGGTCATCTTCGTTAATTTAGGCAGTTGGCTGCCTTCCAGCAAGCGGAGTGCAGCATCTGCCCATGGTTTCAGGCCAGCCACAGTGGCCCTGAGCCAGTTGAGCGCCTCCTCGTCAGAGCAGGTCACCCAGACCTGCCCTGGTCGTACCGGTACTGCTCGAAGCGCGGGACCCCCTTCCCTTCCGGGATAGAGTCCAGCGCTGCACACAGCGCCCGCACCACCAGGTCCCCCTCCCCGGCGTTGAAGGTGGTCTCAGGGTAACCAGAGAGTGTGATGATCACCCTCCTGCTCCCTTCAACCGCCTCTTTGTAGTTCACTGTTCTGATGGTGTTGCCTCGTCCCCTCTTGGGAGCCGAGTACACCTCAGGTGGGGTGCTGTCCGAGGCTCTGGGCCTCTTCGTGCCCGAGCTCATCGGCCCCTCCTGTGAGCAGTTGTTTTTGACGTCAGCGCCAGGCTGCCCACTGAGTGAGCCTCCCGGTGTGGCGTTGCTTGTCGAAGGCGAGGCCCCGACCTGGTTCGTCTCCAAGGAGTTCGAGAGGGTGGCCAACCTGGCCTTCCTCGCCCTCCTTTTTGCCGCCCCAGAGCGGTTGCCTCTTTTCGCTGTCGGGTCCGAGGTTCCGGTGTTCCCAACTTGCGCTGAGCCCTCCATTGCCTCTTCCCCGCTTTTTGGCCAGGTCTCTGTGACCGCCAGGCTGCTGTCGGTCATGGAGATCAGCGTCTCCATTTCCTCCATCAGCCCATCGATCCCTGAGCCCTGCCCGGCCGGTGAGCCCACTTCCATGGAAGCGACCTCATCGGTTTGTGTGTGTTCTTTTGTTTTTGTTTTTTGTTGTTTTTGGTTGGTTTCCATATTTGGTCCCACGAGTCTGCAGGAAGTAAAGGGTCCACCCCCACAGAGCCTGCCGTGTGGGGGTAAGGCATTTAGTTACAATGGGGTGTCGCCTGGTTCCCCAAGGGCATCGTTCGCGACACTGTTCCCCAGTGCCATTCAGTCCTCGGCACGAATAGCTTCCACCTTGACTTGGGGAGCCATGGGTCCACGGTCAGGTTTTAGTATCCCTGGGCCGGTTTTTACGCCAGCCGGGTTACCTATGGCACCGACAGACCAGGGATCCCGTGGCCCGCCGCCTCGCTTTCCAGTTGCCAAAGGCACCCGGTCCCCGGGGCAGCAGGATGAGCCCACGTTTCCCCTTGGCCCTCTCCTATCCGCCACCCGGAGACGCGCTCGGTCGGAGCTCAAACCGCTTCTTCCTCCTTCTTGCGAAGGAAGAAGAACGAGGCTAATCGACTTACTTCTAAGTTATTATTACTCATATTTGTTTTATTAATAGTATTGAAATATTGCTATAGCATTTTACGGAGATGCGGGATTTTCCACGTGTTTGTACAGGCCATATTATGACGTACTAACATACTGACTCGGGCAAATCCATATAAATATAATCTCATATTAAGAAATCCATGAGGTATTTCCTAGTGAATCCACGGCAACGTATTATATTCCCTATGCAAAAGTACAAGGACAGCGCATTTGTGCGTCTGGAAAACTCTAGGAACATTTCCACTACGCCAAAACATTATTGCATCAAAGTGGACCTTTACGCAATAAGCGCAAAGATAAAGACAACACGCCTGAGGTAGATGCTGGAGAAACTTGCGAAGTTACAGGTGCTTTGATTTGAATGATGATTTATTTTTTGCATTATTATTGGCGTAACTTTTCCGGGTGAGTGATATGTCTAGATATATATTATAAATTGTTGCAGATGACGATAATGATAAACTTAGCTGGCTGAAAACTCACATTGAACCGTGGGGTCGCGTGGTGGAATACTGGGACAAAACTAATCACGTCAGGAGGCACAATTTAATCAAAGACAATACGTCCGTTGCAGAATACTTAAAAACATACCGCTGCTTGCAGCAAGAGCTGGGAGCTGAATTGGTATGGATCAATTGGAAGACCAAAATGATGATCCGTGCTGTATCTATTATATTATGTATTGTAAACATAATAACTGTAAATATCGAATGAATTTTCAGATACATCGTGATTTCGAAAAACTATATCCTGGAAAAGGTGATTCGCTGCTCAACAGATGGGATGCTATTCGCACAAGACTTTCGGAATTATTACAGGGTTCCCGCAAACCGAAAGGCTTGGATAACGAATTATTGATTAATAAACTGAAAACGTTGAGTCCAGGTACGTAATATATCTAAATGATACGTAGACAGTAAAATTAGTTAGGTATGGACTTGAAAGTCTGTATAGAATCACTATAGATATACACTACCGGTCAAAAGTTTAAGCTCACCTAGGAAAAAAAAGGGAAATCTTAAAAGTTTGATATCTCAGGAACCAAAAATCGTAGAAGACTTTACCTTAGCTCATTTTGAAGCTCTTTTGGAGTACTTTAAAAGTCATCTGTACAGATTTTCTGTAGGATCCACTCAGTTCATTCTGCGCATGCTCAAAAGATTGAAAATTTCGAAAAATTTCGATCCCGCTTTAACTTCTTGCACTTTAGCTGGAAGTTAATCTAGCTTCTAATACACAAAAACATCATAAAGTAGGTTGCAAAAGCTTCAAAATGAGCTAAGGTACGACCTTGTAAGTGCATTTTTCATCGAGTTATTGACATTTTTGTGAAAAAAAGCCAATTTTTTAAATTGAATTGTATTTCAGTAACTAGGCAACGTACAGGAAAGTGTTAGGGCGAAAATTTTTTCCTTTTTTGATGAAGAATCAAGATTCGCGGCAGCGAATCGCCGCCAAGTACCCGTAGGCAGGCGAGCGCTAGCCGGAATATGTTTACTCGGGGGAACTCTTTATACCTGTAAGCACGAGGTCATAACTTCGGAACGCGTAAATATTTTCCGATCAAATTTTCAGAACAGATATTCCCCCACCACACGACCTTGCTGTATAAATTTGATCGAAATCTGTGATCTGGTTTTCGACTTATTAGTCACTAAAGTTGATGAAAAAGCATCTTTTTTTTCTTCCTGGTTTCCGGTTTTCGCTAGACGCTTGCTTGTCCTCACGTTTCTGAACGAACGGTGACACGGATCGACTTGAACTTTGCAACGTTGGTACAAGCCAATGAAATCTCGCCCCCTATTGATTTTTGCCTGAATCTGAATCCGCACTTCGTCCATAGAAAATAATAAAGTTACTAAGTGAGCTATAGGTCGACGAAATCAAAATGGCCGTCGCATGGCTGTGAGGCGGGGCTATCGACAATTAAAATATTAATAATTTTACATACAGAGATGATCTGTGGAAAGTTATAAGCCGTGTGGGTAGGCAACCGGTGATACACTACGAAATGGCAACGCTGTCGATGCGAGAGTCGAATAAGTCGAATGACCGTATCTACAGACGACGTAACGGCAGCTGTCATTCTGCGGCTCTCATGTTGTTGTCAGATTTAGATTTTGTAATCACAGTTCCTTAATACAACGGTAAATATTCTTTCTTAAGAAAGTGTAATGGGTTATTCAGGTAATTGCGGATGTCAATATCGGTTTATTTCGAACATTATTAGGTTATAACCTAACATTATTAGGTTATAACCCCGCAGAATGACAGCTGCCGTTACGTCGTCTGTAGATACGATCATTCGACTCATTCGACTTATTCGACTTATTCGACTCTCGCATCGACTACGTTGCCATTTCGTAGTGAAACACCGGTTGCATACCCACACGGCTGATAACTTTCCACAGATCATCTCTGTATAATCATATTATATAGGGCTATTAGAGGGCATATAGCTTATATAATTTTATATAATGTGTTATCGGTCGTGGTAGTGGTTTTATATCAGTGAATCAGTGCATAATTATGGTTATGAGTGAAATAATGCGACGACAAGGTCTTATGCCGATGACTGTTATTAAGAATAATTATTGGCATCTGCATGATGGCCTCTTGTAATTGTAATTGCACGGAACGGATCCTCTGAGCTGGGTTCAAATATATATACAGGATATGTATTATTCTACTACTAACGGGAACAAGTGAAAAAGAGGTTAGGATGACTTACATCAAACGGTATGTACGCACATTGATTTTCACTAGATTGATACATTTGTTCACACAATAATGGATGTATAAAACAGTCTCGGCCTCTTTAATTTCACTAAATGCATGACTCGTTACTTATCTATTGATTCGTATGTTTCCTACCATCACTTGAGGTGCAATTCTGGATCTCTTGGCGTTATCATACCACCGACGTTAACTTTGAGCGCCTGCGCTTCCCTGCTACACCCGTTCATCTCCGCAGACCTCTATATGTTTGGGCAATCAACAATTGGAAGCGAGGAAATCCTGACTCCATGATATCGCTACCTACGGATCAGGCACTACGGCCGAGAGTCATTAGCACGCGCGGTAACGCCAGCCACTCGTTTCAAGCCGAGGCCATGATTTCATTTGCTAGTTAGCGTCGTAACAGCGTCAGGGTTTGCCTGAGTTCGATGGTTGATTGTCGATGATAAACGTTCCAGTTGCTTAACAACCTTGTATTTTCCACCCGAAACAAAGCATGTAGGCGGTAGCGAAGATGACAGAGGACTCATGGGGACGGACAACGATAACACAAGCGCTGAAAATCAACGTTAGGCGCTATGTTTAACGTTCAAGATCCAGAATAATCCCTTATGATGACACATGCTCAAAAAACTAATAGTAATATTAAGAGCTCTTTCCTTCAATTCCTCGTTATTTTATATCTTTCACAGTTACCTGGACCATTCCTATCCTATTATCGATCCATTGGAATAAGCGAAGATAATACTTTGACGAAACTAGATACCGAAACGAAGATTCCGATTATCAATCCGTTGAGATAGACGAACATAACACTTCGGCGAAACAGCGTCCCAAGACAAAGGTAGCCCACAGCCCATAACTCCAAAGTAATGACAATGCTAGGAAAATTAGTAGTAATATACTGAAACCTCTCATATTTAATTCTATGTTATTTTATATCTTTCAGTCACCTGAACCATTCCTATCCTATTATCAATCGATTGGAATAGACGAAGATAATACTTTGACGAAACGATGTCCCAATACCAAGGTTCCGATTATCACTCCGTTGAAATAGACGAACATAACGATTCGATAATACAGCGTCCCAAGTTAAAGGTAGCTCAAAGCCCATAGTTCCAAGATGATAACAATGCTAGGAAAATTAGTAGTAATATACTGAAGCCTCTCATTTAATTCTATGTTATCTTATATCTTTCACAGTCACCTGGACCATTCCTATCCTATAATCAATCCATTGGAATAGACGAAGATAGAACTTCAACTAAACGACGTTCCAAAACCAAGGTTCTGATTATCACTCCGTTGAAATGAACGAACCACTTCGGCAAAACAAAATCCCAAGTTGAAGGTAGCGCAAAACTCATAGATCCAAAATGATAACAATGCTAGGACAATTAGTAATAATATTCTGAGATCTTTTCTTTAATTCTTTGTTATTTTGAATATCTATTACAGTCACCTGGTCCATTTCTATTCTTTTATCAATTTATTGGAGTAGACGAACAGAACATTTTGACTAAACGACGTGCCAAATCGAAGATTCTGATTGATAATCCGTTGAGATAGACGGATATAACCCTTCAATAATACAGCGTCCCAAGACAAAGGTAGCCCAAAGCCCATAGTTCGAAGGTGATAACAATGCTAGAAAAATTAGTAGTAATATACTGAAACCTCTCATGTAATTTTATATTATTCTTTATCTCTTACAGTTATCTAGTCCATTCCTATCCTATTATCAATCCATTGGAATAGACGAAGATAATACTTTGACGAAACGACGTCCCAAAACCAAGGTTCGGTTTATTTCTCCGTTGAAACAGACGAACCACTTCGGCATAACAGCATCCTAAGTTGAAGGTAGCCCAAAGTTCAGGGCTCCAAAATGATAACAATGCTGGGATAATTAGTAGTAATATTCTGAAATCTTTTCTTCATTTCTTTGTTATATTATATCTTTTTCACAGTCACCTAGACCATTCCGATCGTCTTATCAATCTATTCAAATAGACATTCAAACAGGCTCCTAAGTAATAACAATGCTAGGAAAATGAGTAATAAAATACTCAAACCTCTCATTTAATTCTGTTATTTTATATCTTTTACAGCCACCTGGACCATTCCTCTCCTATAATCAATCCATTGGAATAGACGAAGATAACACTTTGACTAAACGATGTTTCCAAACCAAGGTTCCGATTATTACTGTGTTGAAATGAACGGACCATTTCGGCGAAGCCAAATCCCAAGTTGAAGGTAGCCCAAAACCCATAGCTCTAAGAAGATAACAATGCTAGAAAAATGAATAATAATGTACTGAAAATTCGCATTCAATTCTACGTTATTTTGTATGTTTCACAGGCACCTCGACCATTCCTATCATCGTATCAATCTATTGGACTAGACAAAGATAGCACTTTGACTAAACTACATCTCATAACGAAGGTTCCAATTATCAATCCTTTGAGACAGACGAATATAACACTTCGGCAATACAGCATCCCAAGGCGAAGGTAACCCACAGCTCATAGCTCCAAAATGATGAGAATGCTAGGACAATTGGTAGTAATATTCTGAAATCTTTTTTCCAATACATTATTATTGTATATCTTTCGCAGTCACATAGACCATTCCTATCGTCTTATCAATCCATTGAAATAGACAAAGATAACACTTTGACCAAACGACATCCCATAACGAAGGTTCCAATTATCAATCTTTTGAGATAGACAATCATAACACTTCGATAAAACAGCATCCCAAGGTACAAGTAGCCCAAAGTTCGTAGCTCCAAGATTATAACGATGCTACGAAAATGAGTAGTAATATACTGAAACCTCTGTTTCAATTCTACGTTATTTTATATCTTTTACAGTCGCCTGGACCATTCCTATCCTATCAATAATCCACTAGACCAGACGAAAATAACATTTCTGCAAGACGATGTCCCTAAACAGAGGTAGCCCACAGCTGCTCCATAGTTACAACAATCTACGTATCTTCTTCAAATGAGCCAACTTCTACCAGCCTACAAACCATTAACTTCACCTACGTATGCATCAGCAACGCAGACTGATTACCAAACAGATTGATGTATTCGAAATTGCTCATCATCAAAAGTATTTTAACAGTACAGTACCGATACAAGTATGCACACGCATGTCGTATACTATTCTTCCAAACTCAGTGTGCGAAATCTTCGACCTGTGAAGAACTCTAGAAAATAGGGAAATATAGTATATAAATTGCAATTTAAGTGCGAGAGGCAGGATGCGGACAGGGTCCAAGGGCTCTGCCCCCGCAGAGGATTAAAAACAAAATTTTCAAAGACATAAAATTTTATTAGTCTCCAAAACTAAAGAAATGAGAAAATCACAGACACAAAAACACTCGTATTTTACATCAAGACTTGTATATATCCCTTTGCGTAGTGTATCGATGGAAATGCAAATTCCAGATATACAAGTTATATCAGAAAAGCAAGGCTCATTTGATTTTGATACAATTATTTTATATTAATTGTCACCTAAATTTCACTATTTATAAATAACATGTAATTACTTTGAAATATTGGTAACGCGATTATTCAGTCAGTAAATTTTTACGTGTCAACACAAGTTGACACCAAATTGAGAAAGTTAAATAGAAGAAAAATATTTTAGAAATTATCATTTCAAAACGAAGAGAACCTAATTATTTTCACATATGGAAGTGTGTGAATCGGGCACTTTGCACGCTACCAACAGGTATAAGAAACCAAGTTTCGCACAATGAGTTGAAAATAGTACAGTACGATACGAGAGCGATGAAACTTTTTCTGACGAGTGTAAGTTAGCAACACGAACCGAAGGCAAGTGTACAATCATACAAAATCAGAAAAAGCTCTTTGCTTTGCGTGGTCTATGAAATGAGTTGAAACATTGAATATCTTTAGAAATCTAGTTGAATCGTTTGATACCTTGAAATATACTATCGATTAGATTATTAGTGAAATGACATGAATTCTTCAAAATAGTTTGAAATTATGCAGCATCTTTCGAATTTCCGGGAAATTATCTGTAATGTTTCTAACCATCTAGGCACTCATCAGATATTGCAAGCTCATTTATACACTATAAATCAATAAGTACTAGATCGACGACTTCAAACCATACACACTGGCCTGTATCTGTATGATACAACCTCCGCTCTAAATCCAATCACTGACTCAATCTAGCCATTCCATACCAACTACATCGTTCCTTGGTGGTGTAATATGCCAATCAACTGTGATTATTCACGTCGACCTGTTGATACTGTTACTAATATTATAATGAATTATTAATAAACCATTATATATTGTTATGCAATAACTTGTTTGGTTCAAATATAACTATTCCATGATTATACATTTTATTATACAGTATTATTCAAAATGATTGAACTATTATCATGGACCATATTATCTACTTCGATTCTTCCATCCTACACTAATGTACACTACACACTACATCCATGTATACTGACGAGTATGTGTATTCACATCAAACATAGTATAGCTATAGAGAGACTATCAAAATATTGTAGTATTTAAGAATTAGTCGTTAAATCCGTCCCAACACTGGATGGAAGAATCGTACGTGGAATTGTATAGAGAGATTGACTATCAATAATGTCTGTATCTGTTCATAGAATGAAACAGATTTTTTTGATTTCATTAGCATTGTTACAATAGCTTTTCAATCTCAATGTGTTCGAAACTCGAATTCAATTCTATTCTTCAACCTAGCAACTGTTTGATATTATGCAACATGATATTTAATTATTCGAATTCAAATTGATAGGATAATAATGGCGTTACATACAATACGGAATCACTGATAACAACATTATAATTACATGCATCGAGATTGGAAGTCTATAACCGTTTGATATACGCTGCAGTCCATATACAACTCCAACTTTTGTTTCTATTGTATATGATTATCGATTTTGCATCTTTTATCACTATCAGAGTCTAGAATATCAGGTTCACTATGAGAATTTTATCGTCACATATAAGTTGCAGTCCACATACAACTCCAACTGTTATTATTAGTATACATGATTATTCATCACTATCACGGCTATCACTTCATGAATCATGTGATACACAAATCATATTATCTAGTCCTATAATCTATTCATGCTCAATTAACAACTATGGCCAATATAATTGGCACTATTATGTCATATACGTCTGTGTTCTTCGATTGTAGAAATTTATTGTTCAAGGACTATGACGCAGAAATAATTTCATTATTTTGTGAACTTTGTACAATGTCGTAGGATAATTATGTATGTATACGGCAATCAGAAACTAGATATACCAGTAAGGATAGAAATTCTGTGAGCACATAGATTGATTAGTCACGTTGGAAATCATGACAGATAAAACTTGGCTAGCTAAATTCTAATCTCAATCCAACCAAGATCTACCGTGGTATGTACAAACAGGTCCAAAATAGCTACACTATGCATTATAAGGTCGCAATGCACTGTTGAATCAACGGAAACCTTCTTCGCTTACTAATAAAACAGCAGCTACAAAAATTGATATCACTGACGCACGCTTGACTGTATGCTATAAAAATAGACACTTTATAAAGCGCTCCATTAATGAAACATAGAATTGAAAACCCATAACTGATGAGTTCCTACCAACTGATTATTAATTATAATTATTGCATAATCGACTGTTTGTTACAGAAGCCGGAAAAGATACAAGCAACTGGTACAGGCACACAAACTCCAAAGAGCTACAATTTCAAGACAGACTATTAGCTTCACAGCGCTAAAACCTGAATGTCTCGATAGACCCATAAATCACACGATCTATACTCAACATTTCTGGTCGCTCACTCCATTTTCCACCTGGCCAAACGTCGCATGGGAATACAGCTATTGTGATAACCATCCAAACTTGCACAGCCGCTATTCAACACGATAGGATGAATACATTGGAAGATCGTGTATCAAAAGGTATGCTACGAAATTGGTGCTCACAAGTCACCTTGCTCAATAGAACACAAAGAAAGCCCAGGAAAACACCACCGCAGCATCAAAGTATTAATTCCGTGCATTTTTATGATTTGCAGGCGTGCCTGCGTTGAAGGGCCAATATTTCAGGATTACAGTTGAGCCTGCAAAGATCACAATCGCCATTACTCTACCGAACAATACGTCACTCGACGGCACATTCAGCTCCTTACCATACATGAACCTAGTCAATCATCATTCACTGGAATTTATTACATGGCCACAGACAGACACGCACGCAAGCTCAGAATGGCCTGTGTTTCAAAACCAAACATCAGCCTACTGTGACTTCAAGGCTGTACAATCTCCACAATTCATCGGAATCTCACACCACAGAGCGAACGAAAGTATCAATCTGGATATCACATATCAGAAGGTATGTTATACGAATCGATGTTTCCCAGCTCACTTTCACCACAGTAACATGGAATATATTTTACTAATTACTGTGACATTTCTATGAGATGATTAATCGTTTACCGATTTGTATGATTTTCACAGAGACCTAAATTGGATTGCAGTAGACAAGCGTGCGAGCTCCGAACAATCAACGTTGCGGAACACAAATGAGCCTGTTACTGCGTCAGGCAACACTGTCCTCCAAGCTATGGCTACAAAACGATACGAAAGTATCGATCTGGATATCACATATCAGAAGGTATACGAGTACATATATATACACATATACGAGTCGATGTTTCCCAGCTCAATTTCACCACAGTAACATGGAATATATTTGAGTAATTACTGTGACATTTCTATGAGATGATTAATCGCTTATCGATTTGTATGATTTTCACAGAGACCTGAATTGGATTGCAGTAGACAAGCGTGCAAGCTCCGAACAATCAACGTTGCAGAACACAAATGAGCCTGTTACTGCGTCAGGCAACACTGACCTCCAAGCTATGGCTGAAAAGTGACTGATTAAGTGCTAAATTTAAGTTGAAACTGTATAATGAGATTGCAGTTCGTAACATTAACGTAACAGAATAATCGTTGAAGAAATGGAATATTTCGTGATTTAAATCTTATTAGGATTGCAAAATATGCGAGATAAACATGTTTCACACAATTTAAGAGATTAAGTACCGTTCTTGATTCATTTGAAACGTTCAAGCCTTGAATTTGAAAATTTTTTGGCGAATATTCAGTTGCATTAGAGGCATTCTATAGTGAAATATATATATACGTATATGTATAATATATATATACTATATATATATATATATATATTATATGTATATATTATATATATATATACTTATATAATTGTAAAATGTATCTTGAAACATAGGTAAATGACTGATGTACAACATCCCTTTTAAGAAATAACCGAATACTTTATTCTGAGTTCTTTGGAATTATAACTTTAATAAACCTGACTGGTGGGACACCAAAAAATCCCCCTCTCTGACCACGGTGTACTTGAAGACGAATTTCAGTTTGGCCACTTTACTTTCGAGTGAGATGTGTTTCTTAATATAAAATCTATTCTATATGCTTTCGTTTTTATCAAATATTAGATTGATAGTGTAACGAAAAACCTATATTCAAATTTAAGCGCCCTATGCTTACGACTCAAGTAGTCACCAAGCCAAGCATCAGCTAGGTGAAGCGACGAGAGAAGTGAGGGATAGCTCTCTTGGCTACGAGCGCTCGACCCGATCAGTCGTGTCTAACATTTCTTCTCATATTATATTTCATTTACTTGTAACGTGTGTAACTTATTATTTTAATTCTCTATATTTCACCAATATCTCGTGCTTACTTCGATATCTATTTGACGATTATAATTTGACAAGATCTCCATGGGACGATAAGTTGTCAAAGCAGTAACATCGAAAATATAAGTGTATTCACAGACATGGCGAAAGCCAAATAAATTGACTGAGTAAACTTTTAGTATCATTTTCACTTTTAAATAATAGCTCTGAAGAAGATATTTTAATTATAATTTCAACTGTGCTGTCCTTGTGCTGTCCTCACGCCTCATATATTGTTAAATAATCAAGACTTGAAGGCTATTGCCAACTAATGTAAATCGAACTCATATAAATTATTATAATCAGTGGTATTTTTTTAACTCTTCGAGACCTGTGTCTACATTTTTATGACCTATTGTTCATATCACTGGTTTGTTGCAAATCTAAATCACTTGTTAACAAATGCTAATTGTCTTTTGATAAGGACGAAATAAATATACACATTTATACTGTTCTTTGATGTTTATTTTTCTTTTACTTAACTTTTAAATTCCTACGTAAAACAAATATAAGTGTTACAATAGCCTATGTAGAAACAATTAAAAAAATTTTTCAATTGTGACTGGTGGGACAAGTACAAAATATATGAACATAATTCTTTGATAAATCAGTTTTATGGCTTTTTATACCTAACAAACGTTGTTATTCATAAATTTTACTATAAATTATTTAAAATAATTAAGAAACTAGAATCAAACACAACCCAAATGAAGGATCAAACATATTAATAACAACATCTCAATGAACTTTAGTTGCTTATAACAAAAATATAAGAAGCTTGTTTTTTAAACTACCATAAAAGAAAATAACGATGTCTTATTTGGAATATTAGATTGATAGCCTATGTAGAAACAATAAAAAAAATAATTTTTTTTAATTGTGACTGATAGGACAAGTACAAAATATATGAACATAGTTGTTTGATAAATCAGTTTTATCGCTCTTTATACCTAACAAACGTTGTTATTCATAAATTATACTATAAATTATTTGAAACAATTGAGAAACTAGAATCAAACACAACGCGACTGAAGGATCAAACATATCAATAACAACATCTGTAGTTGTTCATAACAAAAATAAAAGAAGCTTGTTTTTACCACCATAAAAGAAAATGACGATGTCTTATTTGGGAAAATCTATAACTAATAATTTAGTTTCTCAAAAATATTAACAATTGAAGAAAAAAAAGTTTGAAAAAAGCAAAAGTCCGGTTTTCATTAGTTTGAAATTTTTTTACTACACATTAATGAAATATAGACTTTTAACTATGAGTTAGTACTAAATTAGGAATGATTGAAGGAATTTAAAAATTTATGTCATTATCCTCTTTTACATGGAATGCCCCATTAACGTTACGAACTTCAACCTCATACTGTATGAGTCAAAATTGAGTTCTATTTAATAAATCATTTATGTTTGTCACAGTCGACAATTGAAATGAATGTGTTTTGTAACATTTCCAAAATCATTCATATTAACGCGGTCATAAGGCCGAGCGCCCGCGCGCCATCTCTTGTATTCCTGGGGAACCCTCTCGCAAGCCTTGGGTCCCCAAGCGCTTAAAACCTTTCTCGCAAGTGAAGTAACTGCGTGACGGCAATAGGAGCCGTGAGCATTTAGATTCAAATCAGAGAGAAAGAGAACTTAGTACTACTTTTTACATTAGGCCAGCCTGTGTTGTTTCGTCCTCACAGCCTGTTCTGATAATTAAACGAATCTTTTGGCGTTTACTAATTTTGATCTCTTTCAATTAGCTACAGTTCAAACCAACGAGCAGTAAGCTTTGGTCGTTTCGTCCGCCAGGCTTGTCCGATCTGAGGTTCTTTAAATTTTACGTTCATTTCGTTATACATAACTTTACATATTTTTCATCTCTTAATTTTCGTTTAAGGGGGTATTCTACTCTACAAATTTGAAAAAATCAAAAAAAATTTTTTTTCATAATCCGATAGTTTAGATATTCAAAAATATCCTCCTGAAAGAATTTTTCAAAATTCAAATTATTTCCGAAGTTATAGCGGTTTTAGTGTCGTGGCAACGAGACCGGTTGAGCGGACGACTGTAACAATAGGCGACGGAGGCCCGGGCTACCTGAGTATGAATAGCTCTCTCCCCTTCTTTCTATAATACTTCCAGTATACTACATCGATGGTTTGAAGGTCATTGTAACGTAAGGCCCAATGTATGAAGCTGGGATGGCTGATTAAGAGAATGTAAGTAATACATACTATTTTATCAATTACGCTGCCTGAAACTTAACGTAAAACTTTAAACGCGTTTTTCTCGAAACAACTTTTTTCGATGCAGTGTCCACAATATCTCAAGTTCTAATTAACCGATTTAATTGAAATTTAGCATGAATATTCTTTCAATATCTTTTTATCGTATGAACCGACAAAAAATGAAAATTTTAATTTGTAATATTTTTAAAAAATTTGATACAGTTGAAAAATTGGTGAAAAAAACGTCCTTTAATTTCAGTAGCCGCCATTTTATGAAAAAATTTTTTTTTTTCAGTTTTGCCGCTTCTTACGATAACGACATTCGTACTAATTAAGAATTCACCATTGTTTTATTTTTCAGATGACCATAAGGGTAGAAATTATGGATACGAGGACGCGGCCTTTTTTTTTTCCCCTCTACTTCAAAGACACATAACTCAAAGGAAAATTTTTTTTTTTTTTGAAATTTATTTTGTGTAATCTTTAAATATAAATAAATAAATGATAAAAAAAATGGACGGTAAAAATATCAATTGCTTTTTTTTTATCAATCGCGTAAAAACGCTCGAAATTCGGGCCTCTAGAGTAGAATACCCCCTTAAACACGTATAAAGTTGCAATTATATATCTCTCTCTCTCTCTCCGAGCTTCACAGCTAAAATATAAAATGGTCATTCGCCTAAACGAAGTTTATAAGAATTTAGAGTCACTGTGTTATAAAGAATTGCATCTAAAATATAAAACGGTCATTCGCCTAAACGAAGTTCATAAGAATTTAGAGTCACTACATTATAAAGAATCGCATTCAAAATATAAAACGATCATTCGCCAAAGCGAAGTTTGTAAAGTTCGTCCTCGAAGATTCCCAGGTTTAACGGCATTAGAATATAAGTCTACCTTTAAACGTACCAATCTTGACTAATCATTTCCATACTTATATTCACCATTTCCTTATTAATAAATATTAATTTTAATCAAGTTATCATTCTTTTATCAAATCCAATTCCTCTCCTGGTCAACGAAGTTTGAAATAGAGAAGTTATTCATAGGCCCAGGGATTCATTATCCAATCGACCCAAGAGAAGGAGAATCAGCTCTCACAAAGATAAAAAACAAATAACATCACAGTTTGTCTTTTACTGAATGTTCCTTCCCTTGCCTGAATTCCGAATGTATTTTTTGTGACGATCACACTATACCTAATACCGGATAACCCTGCTGAAATTGAATGAGCAATTCTTCTCAATTCTCGTACTTGCAAAAAGTAGTGAAATCTCACAAAAAACATCGGAAGATGTAAAAAAAGCCGCCAAGTACCCAAACGAAAATCACAATTGCTTGATAAGCAAAACGTTTCGCAAGTCTTTGTCGTGAAATCAAGGAAAAAGCCAAGCACCGAACGTACCCCTGCGATCTCTCAGCAAGTCTACGTCGTGAAGTCGGAGTTTCGTGTGAGGATATCGAAACATCATTCCAAGAGCTACGTACTTGGCGGGCACATTCGGTTACTTAGAGCTATACGGACAATCCAGCTTCGTTCTACGCAAAAATTGAGTTTTCAATGCGACAGCAATTAAATACACTAAAAAACTAGTTACTTCAACCAATAAATGTATCAGAAAATGCTTCTACGGGCACTTAATTATGTGTATGACTTTACAGACGTAAACACCTTGTATAATAAATAAAAATCCTGGTCGTTCCACTGTCATTCAATTATCAGATCGGACTCGGAATTCTGGAATCACGTACCTCACTATGGAGCCAATGAGCAATGTACTACGGTAAGTTCTTTCATATGATAGATGACATACCGTAGAGCTTGAGTAGATGATATTCATTATGGAGGACTGAACTTATTCACTTGCAAAACTATGGAATTATCGAGAAAACTCTACTTTACTATTCCGGTATAAAACCTAAAACTTGCAGCTACGGATATACGTGTATGCTATAAGTAGCATAGAGGATGACAGTTTGATATAATGTTGAATATAAAATTCAGTTGCTGATCGTCTTGGTGTACCTATACTAATGTAATACAATCTTGCTCACAATGCATGCGTATCCCTGCTAAAAATTTCGTATAGAGAGGGATATAATCGCAGAAAATGCTATAGAATCTGGTAGCTCGCGTATCCGTTTCCATCCATTTCCATCTGTTTCTTTAGCGTTTTCTGCACATTCTATCAGTCTATATACGGAATTTTTATCAATCTGCAGGTGCACGAGCGTATACACGTAGTGGGAAGGATCAATTTCACTACCGGAAACCCATCCTTGTAACAGTTCGGCCCCACTTGAGTGCAAATATATTTTGTTGCTCATTCGCTTGTGAGGCATAATCATTCGCAACTACACACTAGTGCCAGAAGATTAGCGCGTGCGAGTTTACGGAATTGCTCCAGCGGGGGCGCCTTCAGGCGCCCGCGCGCAAGCACTTCCGTAAACTCGCACGCGCTAATCTTTCGACTGCCACGACAAAGTCGTCCCACAAGATCGGAAGATGCATTTTAAATAAGTGTGTATAAGACCAATGTTATCTGCAAATTAGACATTACTCCGAGACATCCATCAGCCACCAAGGAAAACAGTTGGAAAACAAATGGTTCGCAAACTACGATAAAATACTATCAATCCCAAGCGAAAACAACAAGCACAAAAAAAAGAAAACCGAATGTGCCCGCCAAGTACGTAGCTCTTGGAATGATGTTTCGATATCCTCACACGAAACTCCGACTTCACGACGTAGACTTGCTGAGAGATCGCAGGGGTACGTTCGGTGCTTGGCTTTTTCCTTGATTTCACGACAAAGACTTGCGAAACGTTTTGCTTATCAAGCAATTGTGATTTTCGTTTGGGTACTTGGCGGCTTTTTTTACATCTTCCGATGTTTTTTGTGAGATTTCACTACTTTTTGCAAGTACGAGAATTGAGAAGAATTGCTCATTTAATTTCAGCAGGGTTATACGGTATTAGGTATAGTGTGATCGTCACAAAAAATACATTCGGAATTCAGGCAAGGGAAGGAACATTCAGTAAAAGACAAACTGTGATGTTATTTGTTTTTTGTCTTTGTGAGAGCTGATTCTTCTTCTCTTGGGTCGATTGGATAATGAATTCCTGGGCCTATGAATAACTTCTTTATTTCAAACTTCGTTGACGAGGAGAGGAATTGGATTTGATAAAAGAATGATAACTTGATTAAAATTAATATTTATTAATAAGGAAATGGTGAATATAAGTATGGAAATGATTAGTCAAGATTGGTACGTTTAAAGGTAGACTTATATTCTAATGCCGTTAAACCTAGGAATCTTCGAGGACGAACTTTGCAAACTTCGCTTTGGCGAATGATCGTTTTATATTTTGAATGCGATTCTTTATAATATAGTGACTCTAAATTCTTATGAACTTCGTTTAGGCGAATGACCGTTTTATATTTTAGCTGTGAAGCTCGGAAAGAGAGAGAGATATACATATAAATGCAAATTTATGCGTGTTTAAACGAAAAATAAGGGGATGAAAAATATGTGAAGTTATATATATCGAAATGAACGTAAATTTAAAGAACCTCAGATCGGACAAGCCTGGAGGACGAAACGACCAAAGCTTGCTGCTCGTTGGTTTGAACTGAAGCTAAACGCAAGAGAACAAAATTAGTAAACGCCAAAAACTCCTTTAAATATCAGGACAGGCCCGTGAGGACGAAACGACGCAGGCATGCCTGATATAAAACGAAGTACTAACTTCTCTTTCTCTCTAATTCGAACCTAAATATTCACGGCTCCTATTGCCGTCACGCAGTTACTTCACTTGCGAGAAAGGTTTTAAGCGCTTGGGGACCCAAGGCTTGTGAGAGGGTTCCCTAAAAATACAAGAGATGGCGCGCGGGCGCTCGGCCTGTGGATTCTTGTGTTCCACTTTTTGTATTTCTATGGCAAGGTGAATAAATGAGACTATATATTGATTTAACGAGTCCTTTGAGTCACTTTTTATTTTTGAATATATGCATGAGAACTTTCTTAGGCGAACAAAGATGGTGACTGCCATGAGGTAAGTAGCGACTAGAGCATAAGGTAAGTATATACTAGACTAGAGAGTTTATGCTTAAGTCTAATATTACGGTTTCTAGTTATTTATATAGTTACTTTTCTAGTTACTTTTCTAGTTACTTATATAGTTAGTTTTATGGTTATTTATATAGTTAGTTTTATAGTTAGTTTTATAGTTATTTATATAGTTAGTAAAGGCGTAACGGTCGTTTTACCGTTTGAGCGGCAGAGGATGGCTACAGGCCTTATGACCGCGTTAATATGAATGATTTTGGAAATGTTACAAAACACATTCATTTCAATTGTTAACTGTGACAAACATAAATGATTTATTAAATAGAACTCAATTTTGACTCATACAGTATGAAGTTGAAGTTCGTAACGTTAATGGGGCATTCCATGTAAAAGAGGATAATGACATAAATTTTTAAATTCTTTCAATTATTCCTAATTTAGTACTAACTCATAGTTAAAAGTCTATATTTCATTAATGTGTAGTAAAAAAATTTCAAACTAATGAGAACCGGACTTTTGCTTTTTTCAAACTTTTTTTTTCAATTGTTAATATTTTTGAGAAACTAAATTATTAGTTATAGATTTTCCCAAATAAGACATCGTAATTTTCTTTTATGGTAGTAAAAACAAGCTTCTTTTATTTTTGTTATGAACAACTACAGATGTTGTTATTAATATGTTTGATCCTTCATTCGCATTGTGTTTGATTCTAGTTTCTCAATTATTTCAAATAATTTATAGTATAATTTATGAATAACAACGTTTGTTAGGTATAAAAAGCGATAAAACTGATTTATCAAACAACTATGTTCATATATTTTGTACTTGTCCTATCAGTCACAATTGAAAAAAATTATTTTTTTTATTGTTTCTACATAGGCTATCAATCTAATATTCCAAATAAGACATCGTTATTTTCTTTTATGGTAGTTTGAAAAACAAGCTTCTTATATTTTTGTTATAAGCAACTAAAGTTCATTGAGATGTTGTTATTAATATGTTTGATCCTTCATTTGTGTTGTGTTTGATTCTAGTTTCTTAATTATTTTAAATAATTTATAGTAAAATTTATGAATAACAACGTTTGTTAGGTATAAAAAGCCATAAAACTGATTTATCAAAGAATTATGTTCATATATTTTGTACTTGTCCCACCAGTCACAATTAAAATTTTTTTTAAATTGTTTTTACATAGGCTATTGTAACACTTATATTTGTTTTACGTAAGAATTTAAAAGTCAAGTAAAAGAAAAATAAACATCAAAGAACAGTATAAATGTGTATATTTATTTCGTCCTTATCAAAAGACAATTAGCATTTGTTAACAAGTGATTTAGATTTGCAACAAACCAGTGATATGAACAATAGGTCATAAAAATATAGACACAGGTCTCGAAGAGTTAAAAAAATACCACTGATTATAATAATTTATATGAGTTCGATTTACATTAGTTGGCAATAGCCTTCAAGTCTTGATTATTTAACAATATATGAGGCGTGAGGACAGCACAAGGACAGCACAGT
This sequence comes from Rhogogaster chlorosoma, assembly GCA_944452935.1. Classification (NCBI taxonomy): domain Eukaryota; kingdom Metazoa; phylum Arthropoda; class Insecta; order Hymenoptera; family Tenthredinidae; genus Rhogogaster; species Rhogogaster chlorosoma. Next base: position 12,351,024 of record OX101798.1, on the reverse strand, counting down.
TAAAATTATGATTAAAATATCTTGGCCAGAGCTATTATTTAAAAGTAAAAATGATACGAAAAGTTTACTCAGTCAATTTATTTGGCTTTCGCCATGTGTGTGAATATAATTATATTTTCGATGTTACTGCTTCGTCAACTTATCGTTCCATGGAGATCTTGTCAAATTATAATCGTCAAATAGATATTGAAGTAAGCATGAGATATTGGTGAAATATAGAGAATTAAAATAATAAATTACACACGTTACAAGTAAATGTAATATAATATGAGCAGAAATGTTAGACACGACTAATCAGGTCGAGCGCTCGTAGCCAAGAGAGCTATCCCTCACTTCTCTCGTCGTTTCACCTAGCTGATGCTTGGCTTGGTGACTACTTGAGTGGTAAACATAGGGCGCTTAAATTTGAATATAGGTTTCTCGTTACACTATCAATCTAATATTTGATAAAAACGGAAGCATATAGAATAGATTAAAATCAATATTAAGAAACACATCTCACTCGAAAGTAAATTGGCCCAACTGAAATTGGTCTTCAAGTACACCGTGGTCAGAGAGGGGGATTTTTTGGTGTCCCACCAGTCAGGTTTATTAAAGTTATAATTCCAAAGAACTCATAAAGTATTCGGTTATTTTTTAAAAGGGATGTTGTACATCAGTTATTTACCTATCTTTCAAGATACATTTTACAATTATATAAGTATATATATATAAGTATATATATATATATATATATATATATATATATGTATATATAATATACATATACATAGATATATATTTTACTATAGAATGCTTCTAATGCAACTGAATATTCGCCAAAAAAATTTCAAATTCAAGGCTTGAACGTTTCAAATGGATCAAGAACGGTACTTAATCTCTTAAATTGTGTGAAACATGTTTATCTCGCATATTTTGCAATTCTAATAATATTTGAATCACGAAATATTCCATTTCTTCAACGATTATTCTGTTACGTTAATGTTACGAACTGCAATTTCATTATACAGTTTCAACTTCAATTTAGCACTTAATCAGTCATTTTTCAGCCATAGCTTAGAGGACAGTGTTGCCTGACGCAGTAACAGGCTCATTTGTGTTCTGCAACGTTGATTGTTCGGAACTCGCACGCTTGTCTACTGCAATCCAATTTAGGTCTCTGTGAAAATCACACAAATCGATAAACGATTAATTATCTCATAGAAATGTCACAGTAATTACTAAAATATATTCCATGTTACTGTGGTGAAATTGAGCTGGGAAACATCGACTCGTATAACATACCTTCTGATATGTGATATCCAGATCGATACTTTCGTATCGTTTCGTAGCTATAGCTTAGAGGACAGTGTGGCCTGACGCAGTAACAGGCTCATTTGTGTTCTGCAACGTTGATTGTTCGGAGCTCGCACGCTTGTCTACTGCAATCCAATTCAGGTTGCTGTGAAAATCATACAAATCGATAAACGATTAATCATCTCATAGAAATGTCACAGTAATTACTCAAATATATTCCATGTTACTGTGGTGAAAGTGAGCTGGGAAACATCGATTCGTATAACATACCTTCTGATATGTGATATCCAGATTGATACTTTCGTTCGCTCTGTGACGTGAGATTCCGAAGAATTGTGGAGATTGTACAGCCTTGAAGTAACAGTAGGCTGATGTTTGGTTTTGAAACACAGGCCATTCTGAGCTTGCGTGCGTGTCTGTCTGTGGCCATGTAATAAATTCCAGTGAATGATGATTGACTAGGTTCAACGAAGCTGAAGTTGGCACGCGTGCTAGCTAGCGCGCGCGAGAAACTTTTGGCCAGGCTTGTACGCACAGAACGCCCAGCGCGAACGACGACGCCGCGCGGCCAAACGGCGAGTGGCGCGCGTTCTGAACGCGAAGCTCACGTGGAAATATCAAAAAACGATTAACATTGAATGCTTGTCAGAATTCCATTGTTCCGCACTCGACTTATGAAACGATATTCTTAATGAATCGATATCACAATAGAAAAATACTAAGAAATGCAACCGATTCTCGCACGCATTATTAGTTGGGCTGCGAAAAAAATTCACAGCACTAAGTAACAGCAGCATTGATTCTACTGTTATTTCCTAAAACCAAGCAACTGTACCTTATATATTTTCCAGAGTAACTTTACAACGCAAGTAAATGGAGACACAATTACAATAGGTCGTGATTTTTAGATTATTCGCGTTAAAGTCGCGGTTATTCGTGCAGGCATGGGAGTCGGGGGTTGAAACTTTTTTGTCGTCATTCCGACACCCTCTCGAACCCAGCTTTTCAATGATTTTCTGGGGACGTGATTTTTAGAATTTTTAAAAATCAAAGATCTTGTAATTCTTAGATTTTCGGCGTTAAATTCGCGGTTATTCGTGCAGGCGTGGGAGTCGGGGGTTGAAACTTTTTTGTCGTCATTCCGACACCCTCTCGAACCCAGCTTTTCAATGATTTTCTGGGGACGTGATTTTTAGAATTTTTAAAAATCAAAGATCTTGTAATTCTTAGATTTTTGGCGTTAAATTCGCGGTTATTCGTGCAGGCATGGGAGTCGGGGGTTGAAACTTTTTTGTCGTCCTTTCGACACCCCCTCGAACCCACCTTTCCGAAGATTTCCTGGGGACGCGATTTTTAGAATTTTTAAAAATCAAAGATCTTGTAATTTTTAGATTTTTGGCGTTAAAGTCGCGGTTATTCGTGCAGGCATGGGAGTCGGGGGTTGAAACTTTTTTGTCGTCATTCCGACACCCTCTCGAACCCAGCTTTTCAATGATTTTCTGGGGACGTGATTTTTAGAATTTTTAAAAATCAAAGATCTTGTAATTTTTAGATTTTCGGCGTTAAATTCGCGGTTATTCGTGCAGGCGTGGGAGTCGGGGGTTGAAACTTTTTTGTCGTCATTCCGACACCCTCTCGAACCCAGCTTTTCAATGATTTTCTGGGGACGTGATTTTTAGAATTTTTAAAAATCAAAGATCTTGTAATTCTTAGATTTTCGGCGTTAAATTCGCGGTTATTCGTGCAGGCGTGGGAGTCGGGGGTTGAAACTTTTTTGTCGTCATTCCGACACCCTCTCGAACCCAGCTTTTCAATGATTTTCTGGGGACGTGATTTTTAGAATTTTTAAAAATCAAAGATCTTGTAATTCTTAGATTTTTGGCGTTAAATTCGCGGTTATTCGTGCAGGCATGGGAGTCGGGGGTTGAAACTTTTTTGTCGTCCTTTCGACACCCCCTCGAACCCACCTTTCCGAAGATTTCCTGGGGACGCGATTTTTAGAATTTTTAAAAAAAGATCGTTACTTTAGTAACGATCAGATTTACATTAGTAATGTAAAGCGTCGAGCAGCTCGAGGACCGCAAGCGGCGAACGGAACTATACGCAGACGGTCCGTGTTGACGGTATACCCCTAGTGTTTTCCCTACTTGCGGGCTTTGATAGTTCCGCCTCGCTTGAGTTCTTTCGGTGCTGAAAATAAGTGCGGTGTCTCTTCTTTGGTTGCTTACCCTCACTCTCACCCACTCCGCGCACATTTTTTGCGGAGAGCTCATAACTCTGTTGACTTCGAAGGAGCTTGGCACGTGTGCTTTTAATAGATCTGCTATGCATATATATGCATGATTTGGTCAGATGGATGATGTACGATAAATTTTCTTCGTCAGAGGACGCCTAATAAACTTGAAACTGCTAGTAAACTGGAGGTAAGGAATACTATCGTTTCACTTATGTTTTAACGTCATCGTATTAAAAAACGTCTTTTACGGTCACTGTCTTCCGACAGAAAATAACATCACAATTTTATTATTATTCTCGGTACTTATGCAGTCTGTCTCTATACAGTACGTTATACCTAACTGTCTGACTACTGGGGTATAGCTGAAGGAGATATTCAAAATCAGGAAGTTTGTCGAAGCCGTTCTTCATTACAATTGTCCGTGTGACGTTTTGGCGAGGACGGATACGCCTCCCCAAGTGCGTTATGCGCTCGACGCGGTAATTTACTCACAGTTAATTCTGACGTGCTGAAAAAGTAATATAATTTCTTGTTGACATTTTCAATAAGTGAATCTCTGAATCACTTTATTATATTAATGTGAAACTTATCACCTGATATCTTATAAACTCTGGCAAGCATGTCGATTCAGTCGCATCAAGTCAGTACTGTATTTTGTTTTTTATTTCCCGGTGTCAGCTTCGGCATAAGTGCAAGTTTTGTACAATTACATATAACATCACATTCATCTTCGGAACAGTTGCTGAACTTGTTAGACCTCAAATTGTTTTCAACTTGGTAATTTCCGAAGTCACTATCTTTTCATACGATTTTGTAACTTCTGTAACATTCTTCAATTACCGAAAAATTATATTTAATCTCAATTTTTCTACATAAAATTTTGTAAAGTGATTTTAGCTGCAATATATTGATTGTCACTTATTCTGCTGTATGTGTATTAGGGTGGTCCTTATATGGTTGTTTTCAGAATTTCAATGTTGGATGGCCGTAAATGGGCTCCAAAAGTGAAATAAATAATTCTTTAATTTGTTGAGATTTTTATTTTGAGCCCTGATCGGCCCTGTTGGCACGTGACTTTCTTGTTTATTTTTTTTTTCAGTTTTTTAATGTTTGTTACACACGTTTTTTCCATAAGTTCGAAAATAACGACTTTCGAAGTACAAGAAAGATTCAGAAACATATAAAATAAAACGTTGTGAATTATTAAAAAAATAGATAGAAAATAATTAACTAGATTAAAACACCTAAGACTCCTATGAAATAGCCCATATACGATTTTTGACTTTAGGTTTGTGGATTTAATTTTTAATCTGAAAATGATTGAAATTAGTATTTTAACAAATGAAAAAAAATATGTCCAAATAGGGCCAATTAGGGCGCAAAATAAAAATTACAGAAATATTTTTTACACATTTGGAGCCGATTTATGGCCATCCAACATAATTTACAATTCAACGACCACCCTAGTGTGTACATCGTTCAGATTTTTTTTTGTTCTTTCTTTTTACCCTGTGAAATATTTATCACGAATTCTGTTACACCCTGTATACAATGGTGGCATACGCATTGTAAAAACTCACAAGCTGCGGAGATGTAATTGTATGCACAAGATAGTTTTTCCATATATTTCTAAATCTGTTTCATTTATCAAACCGAAACGCTGCGATGGAAACATGAATAAAAACTCGCGGATGCTCATTTCATTTCGAATCGAAACATGTTAAAATTTTGTTCAAATGCATGGTCTAATTGTGGGTAATAGTGGTTGGGAAACCCCATGTATACAGTTAGTGGGAAGGCGGCCTCACCTTTACTGAATGAATTTTTGTGCGTGACGCTCAAGCCGAGTACTGGCATAGAGCATTTGTGCGTCCAACAGCGTTTATGCCTTTTTGTGCTACCTCCGTAAATTACAACTCGACTACTTTGTAGTTTTTCACAAAAGGTAGCACAAAAATAGGATTCGTGGTATGTGCACATGCCCTACATGTAGGGCATGTGCACATGTAGAAATCCCTACTTTATATGCACTTGCCACGAAAATAACTATTTTTTCATTCGTACGGATGCCGTAAAAACGGGAGAGAAATGTTCGTGCACGTATACGATTTCCCAATCAGTACTCAGCTTCAGTATATGTATATACTCCAATACATAACAAATTCATAATGTTGAAGCAAAATTTAACTCTGAATCCATCTTTTAACAGGGTTATGGCGTGAAATAATTTCAAACAATTCTATGAAGTCGTTCATCGAGCATGGGTTCTTGAAACTGTCTATACGTGATTCGATCAGCGTGTTTTCACTTGTGAAATAAATTTCATCCCACGGACCCAGTATTACTTTTTAATATTATTTGTTTAGTTACTCGAAGGTAGATTCGATCTAAGCCGTGGTAATAAATGGTTTTCAACAAGTACACATAACTATGGATAAGTTGATAACTACCGAAAGCATTGCGAGAGCTCTTGCAAAATTACGTCCTGAAGTCAATATCGATGAATTTGTGAAACGGCCAGAGTGTAAATCGCATAGGTTAAACTCTAGTATCTGGCGAGATGTATGCTCGGAAATTCTTCAAGCTCAAGATAAACGAACAGTTCAGAAGTATACTAGGAAATGCTATGATTTGTTCAGAAAAAAATTAGCTGCGATTAAAATACATTTTGATGAATTAATTAACCGCAATCGAGATCAGATGTCCGGAAATTTTGCATCCGCTGTATTACATACATCATCGTACCCGTCAGACGTTGAAAAAATCAATGACGAAATAAAAGATGCGGTTATAGGCAGTATCACGTCGGTTGATACTATTGTTACTAACGGCGATGATGATCCCGAGATCAAAATTACAGATTCCGTTGAGGTTGATAACGTTGAGAATGTCTATAACGAAGATCCCGGGATCGATGTTCTAGAATCTGTCAAATTTGATAACATCGGGAATCACTTTGACGATAATGATTGTGTTGACAATATCGAAACGCCGTATCCATTATGCAGCTCACCATCTGAATTCGACGAAATTGAAAAGAGGGCATTGGATGTCTCGGTTAACCCGTCTCCGGAAATTAAGAATATTGATTCAGGCATAACAAAGCAGGGTCCACCAGTCAACAACTTGCACCGGAAACGTAAGGCAGAAACGGGCGCACGGATTTTTGATAGCGAGATAGTAATTCCACGACAATTTTGGGCAAAGTACTGGACATGTCAGGCTCAATTATTAAAAGGCTGGACTGACGCTTTGGTTGCTTACATCAAAACAATACCACGTTACGATTGTTGCGTATTTTCTTTTGTGTCGCATAAATGCAATAGCGGAGATAAAAAAAGGGCAGCCTACTTTTATGCGAAGGTTGAATGCCTGAATTCCGAATGTGCTAGGTTTCGTTTGGAATCCCATGACCCAATCGTAGCTCCCTATCAGAATATTTCTTTAAAAGTTTACAGAGATCGTGAAATCAGACATAACCCGAATGAGATTAATCGGCGTCACACGAAGGGAGAGCGTAGGGCGCAACTGAGTGCAATGACCGAGGTGAAATCCCCAAGCATGGTAACATTACATATGCTACGACAAGTTCCCGAACGCATATTAGATTCCGGCAATAGGGATGACGCACCCAGCCTTGCGATAACGCAAAAAATATCTAGTGAACGTAAAGCTAGGGAAGATCTAGATAACAACTGGCGCATCGATCTGGACAAATCAGCCGCAATTTATAAACAAAAATGGTTGGGTGATCACGTTCGAGGGTTCATTCAAGACCCTATGTTGATAATTTTGTATACGCAGCAGCAAATCCGTTATTTGCTGTCATTGAAACCTGGAACAGTTTTTTGCCACTTGGATGCTACAGGTTCGGTAGTAGCTAATCCAGCAAACGTAGACAAACAAATTTATTTTTACGCCCTGATCCTCCCCGGAAGCGACAGATACGGTCCTTTACCGCTTATAGAATTTATTTCGGAAATGCATAGTGTGCCGTATATTTGCCATCCGCTATCGGTTTTTAATTATTCGATACAGCAAATGACGTCCCGTAACCTGGTGATCAATAAGATCGAAACGGATTTCAGCTTGGCGCTAATTCAAGCATCACTGAAAGCTTTCAATGATGGCATGTCTCTTTCTCGTTATTTGAGCGTGATGTTTGAGCGTATGCAGAACAACATCCACGGAGAACAAATGATGACATATATTCACATTTGCTCTTCACATTTTTTGCGGACAACGAAAAAGAAAGCACACTCTATAGTTTTAGAGAAAGATCAAAGAGTCCTTATGGCTTGCGTAATTACACAATTCATTCATTGCGCAGATTTGGCAACTGCCACCGTGATTATTCAAATGGTAGTCGTTGTAATAGGGTGCAGGTATATCTCAAAAACCTTTTTCGAGTGTTTAGAAAACTTGAAGGGAAGTATCATGATTTCAGCGGCCACGTTTCGCGCTATCGAGGACGCGCACGTGGACGAAGTTTTAGACAGTGAAAACGACGGTATCCCTTATACCGAAGCATCTGAATTACAGACGACGACGGTACGTCATGACTCGGCGTTTTATAAATTTTTCTCAGAGATTATAACTTCAACGACACAAACCTTGGAAGATGAAATAAAATTTTGCGAAAAACGGTCACTTAACAAATATTATTCCGCAGAGTTTATGGAGTATTTGATAGAATATTTGCTCCCTTATTTTCCATTGTGGTCTGCGTTCATTCTAACTGAATTTAATCTCACACGTGACTCCAATGCGTCTGTAGAAAACTATTTTAAAATCATCAAAACAGATCTTCTAAGAAAGGAACTACATATACCAGTACCCAGGTTCATAAGGAAATTGGAATCGTTACTTGAAGGACGGCTACGTGAGAGAACATACATTTTGCAAAAAAAATGGTTAAAATCAAACAAAAGAAATCCCGAAGCTCCAGAGCTTGCAGTGGAAACCTGGAAGGATAAAAAAAAGCGTGAACGCAACGTTTATTTCAAATTTCCAAAGAAAATTCGAAGTGATGTCGAAATGGACAGCCACATTCCTAGTGCTGTGGAATCCAACGAAGCACTTAATTCCGAGACTGATACCCAACCCAACCACGACGTACAAAGACGCGATACAAACTATTCTACTCCATGTTCCGCGGAAATCAACGTATCAAATTCTCCACGAATAGGTTCACCAATTACGAACAACGAGACAATGGACGTGGATAACGAGCGTTACTATAACGACATTTTCGTAAGATTTTTCACGGAATCTCTAACCTTTCCACCAATAGATTCGCAGACTAGAAGAGAAATAGCAGGCATTCCTCTGAATTCCAACAACTTACGCTGTTTGTGGGAAAATGCCTGGTTAGAGGGTGAAGTGATAAACAGTTTTTTTGCGATTTTACAAGAAATTGCGCAAAAGAATGGAATGAACTTACTCTGCTTCGATTCATATTTCCTCGTAAAATTGTTAACTCCGGAAGGTTGCCTTTCCGTCGGATTCAAAAACTGGACCGAGCTCGTCAAACCCATGGAGCATAATGTGTGGCTTATACCCTTCAACGTTAATGCCAATCATTGGACACTGTTGGTCGTACTTCTCGAGCAGCGTGTATTTCTTTATTTGGATACATTCCACAGCGCACCACCTAGTATACTTATAGATAGGCTTTGTACGTTTATATCTAGCTCCCGTACAGCACGGAATAAAAAATTAACAAACTGGAACGATTGGGTATTATCAATGCCGGTCGATACGCCATCCCAAATAACTGAAACTGGAATGGTCAGCGGAAACTGTGGAGTACATATTTGCATTTGGGGGTACGTTATATGTAGCAGTTCCAATGTTCCGTTTTCCGAAGCCAATATGTCCACTGCTAGAAAAGGAATAGCTCGCGTATTACTTGAGTTTCCAATAACCGAGACTCTGCGCAAACGCCAAAGAACGCATCATACCATGCTTGATTGCGATGACATGCAAAAGTGTCCTCGAAATTTAAGTAGGTTGATAGCCATTACACGAAGTCCACCACTCTATTTTGAGTCTACTTTGGAATTTTGTGCGGCAATAACTGTCATCGTAAGTAAATAAAAGTTTACAATTAGAAGTACCATATGGTGCGATCAGAATCTTCCTTCGAGAGAGTTAAACACGAGATACTTACCAAATCCGATCGCAGGTTAGGTTTACTTAATTCTGTTATTCTGGTTCGGAAAGTAATTTATACTTACTACTGCATAGGTGTTCAAGTGTGAGATTTTCTGAACAACGTAAATAGTCTGTATAAGTTTTGTGTGTGTGTGTGTTAATAATTTTTAATCACCTACGTAGATAGTAAGATTTATGGCACTTTAATCATTTCTGTTAACTTACAACTAAGTTTCAAAACTAATATTACGGCAAATTAATGTTCTTCATAATTTTTCGCTCGCATTATTTATACTTTGCATCAATTACACGGCATTTTCGCATTAACAGTCAAACGTAATGAAATAGTAACTTGTTTTGTTTTGTAACTCATAGCGTCGTAATTGTTATTTGCGGTATTTGTTATCCTTGCATGTATCCAATAATTATTTAAATCGTAATGTATCCCAATCCTTACCCTCATGATCTTTTTCTCGTAAGTTGTATTCTCGCATACTTTTTAAGAATAGTACAATGTCAAAGCGTATCAGCTTGTATCTGCTCACAATATTCGTGTGTTTGTCACCTCTGCATGTACTCAATAAACACTATGATATAAATTCATAGCAATGTCTACGTAAGCTCATATTGTTTGTGTTTATCACCTCTATATCTTCCATACATACCGAGTGAATGTAGTAAACTAAAAAACAAATGTAAATTTTGAATACCATTTGTTCACTTTTGTCAAACGCTTCTAATTCTAGAGACCTTATGACACTCCGATGAAAGTTGAGTAGATCATACGCTCTCGTACCTGACTAACAACCGGGGGGAACCGGGGCAAGATGCGAAAAATCTAGAAATTACAAGGTTATCGATTTTTAAAAATTCTAAAAATCGCGTCCCCAGGAAATCTTCGGAAAGGTGGGTTCGAGGGGGTGTCGAAAGGACGACAAAAAAGTTTCAACCCCCGACTCCCATGCCTGCACGAATAACCGCGACTTTAACGCCAAAAATCTAAAAATTACAAGATCTTTGATTTTTTAAAATTCTAAAAATCGTGTCCGCAGAGAGTCATTGAAAAGCTGGGTTCGAGAGGGTGTCGGAATGACGACAAAAAAGTTTCAACCCCCGACTCCCACGCCTGCACGAATAACCGCGAATTTAACGCCGAAAATCTAAAAATTACAAGATCTTTGATTTTTAAAAATTCTAAAAATCACGTCCCCAGAAAATCATTGAAAAGCTGGGTTCGAGAGGGTGTCGGAATGACGACAAAAAAGTTTCAACCCCCGACTCCCACGCCTGCACGAATAACCGCGAATTTAACGCCGAAAATCTAAAAATTACAAGATCTTTGATTTTTAAAAATTCTAAAAATCACGTCCCCAGAAAATCATTGAAAAGCTGGGTTCGAGAGGGTGTCCGAATGACGACAAAAAAGTTTCAACCCCCGACTCCCATGCCTGCACGAATAACCGCGACTTTAACGCCAAAAATCTAAAAATTACAAGATCTTTGATTTTTTAAAATTCTAAAAATCGTGTCCGCAGAGAGTCATTGAAAAGCTGGGTTCGAGAGGGTGTCGGAATGACGACAAAAAAGTTTCAACCCCCGACTCCCACGCCTGCACGAATAACCGCGAATTTAACGCCGAAAATCTAAAAATTACAAGATCTTTGATTTTTAAAAATTCTAAAAATCACGTCCCCAGAAAATCATTGAAAAGCTGGGTTCGAGAGGGTGTCGGAATGACGACAAAAAAGTTTCAACCCCCGACTCCCACGCCTGCACGAATAACCGCGAATTTAACGCCGAAAATCTAAAAATTACAAGATCTTTGATTTTTAAAAATTCTAAAAATCACGTCCCCAGAAAATCATTGAAAAGCTGGGTTCGAGAGGGTGTCGGAATGACGACAAAAAAGTTTCAACCCCCGACTCCCACGCCTGCACGAATAACCGCGAATTTAACGCCGAAAATCTAAAAATTACAAGATCTTTGATTTTTAAAAATTCTAAAAATCACGTCCCCAGAAAATCATTGAAAAGCTGGGTTCGAGAGGGTGTCCGAATGACGACAAAAAAGTTTCAACCCCCGACTCCCATGCCTGCACGAATAACCGCGACTTTAACGCGAATAATCTAAAAATCACGACCTATTGTAATTGTGTCTCCATTTACTTGCGTTGTAAAGTTACTCTGGAAAATATATAAGGTACAGTTGCTTGGTTTTAGGAAATAACAGTAGAATCAATGCTGCTGTTACTTAGTGCTGTGAATTTTTTTCGCAGCCCAACTAATAATGCGTGCGAGAATCGGTTGCATTTCTTAGTATTTTTCTATTGTGATATCGATTCATTAAGAATATCGTTTCATAAGTCGAGTGCGGAACAATGGAATTCTGACAAGCATTCAATGTTAATCGTTTTTTGATATTTCCACGTGAGCTTCGCGTTCAGAACGCGCGCCACTCGCCGTTTGGCCGCGCGGCGTCGTCGTTCGCGCTGGGCGTTCTGTGCGTACAAGCCTGGCCAAAAGTTTCTCGCGCGCGCTAGCTAGCACGCGTGCCAACTTCAGCTTCGTCTAGGTTCATGTATGGTAAGGAGCTGAATGTGCCGTCGAGTGACGTATTGTTCGGTAGAGTAATGGCGATTGTGATCTTTGCAGGCTCAACTGTAATCCTGAAATATTGGCCCTTCAACGCAGGCACGCCTGCAAATCATAAGAATACACGGAATTAATATTTTGATGCTGCAGTGGTGTTTTCCTGGGCTTTGTGTTTTATTGATCAAGGTGACTTGTGAGTACCAATTTCGTAGCATACCTTTTGATACACGATCTTCCAATGTATTCATCCTATCGTGTTGAATAGCGGCTGTGCAAGTTTGGATGATTATCACAATAGCTGTATTCCCATGCGACGTTTGGCCAGGTGGAAAATGGAGTGAGCGACCAGAAATGTTGAGTATAGATCGTGTGATTTATGGGTCTATCGAGACATTCAGGTTTTAGGCGCTGTGAAGCTAATAGTCAGTCTTGAAATTGTAGCTCTTTGGAGTTTGTGTGCCTGTACCAGTTGCTTGTATCGATTCCGGTTTCTGTAACAAACAGTCGAAACATTTATTATGCAATAATTATAATTACTAATCAGTTGGTAGGAACTCATCAGTTATGGGTTTTCAATTCTACGTTTCATTAATGGAGCACTTTATAAAGTGTCTATTTTTGTAGCATACCATCTATTGTGCGTTAGTGAGATCCATTCTTGTAGCTGCGGTTTTATTATTAAGCGAAGAAAGTTTCCATTCAATCAACTGTGCATTGCGACCTTATAATGCATACTGTTGCTATTTTGTACCTATTCGTATGTACATACCATGGTAGATCTTGATTGGACTTAGATTAGAACTTAGCTAGCTAAGTTTTATCTGTCATGATTTTCAACGTGACTCTAATCAATTTATGTGTTGGAAGTATATCTATCCCTACTGGTATATCTAGTTTCTGATTGCCATTTACATACATAATGATCCTACGATATTGTACAAAATTCACAAAATACTGAAATTATTTGTGGGTCATAGTCCTTGAACAATAAATTTTTACAATCGAAGAACTCAGAGGTATATAACATAATAGTGTCAATTATATTGGCCATAGCTGTTAATTGAGTATGAATAAATTAAAAGACTAGATGATTTGATTTGTGTGTTACATGATTCATGAAGCGATAGCCGTGATAGTGATGAATAATTGTGTATATTAACAATAACAGTTGGAGTTGTATATGGACTGCAACTTATATGTGACGATAAAATTCTCATAGTGGACCTAATATTTTAGACTCTGATAGTAACAAAAGTTGCAGCATTGATAATTATATATAATAGAAAGAAAAGTTGGAGTTGTATATGGACTGCAACGTATACCGCGAGTTTTTGTGGATATGCAACATGGAACAATCGAATGATCGACTTTTGTTACTTGTGTGGCCAATAGACACGTGATATTCGTAATCAGAGCAGTGTTGTATCAGTGTGTATCCAGAAGAACTCACAGTATGTGATTATTAAATTCGTATACTAAACTCATTATTCCACATGATGTCATGGTTATTGGTAATAAACCACATTGAATTGGAGTGAACACGCTAATTCCTAGTAATATACATAGACATACATCAAATGGTTAGTAGATTTCCAATCTCGATGCTCATAATTGTAATGTTGTTATCAGTGATTCAGTATTGTATTTAACGCCATTTTTATCCCATCAGTTTGAATTCGAATAATTCAATATCATGCGGCACAATGTCAAACAGTTACTAGCTTGAAGAATAGAATTCAATTCGAGTTTCCAACACATCGAGATTGAAAAGCTATTATCACAATGCTCATAAAATTAAAGAAATCTGTTCATATTCTATGAACAGATACAGACATTATTGATAGTCAATCTTCCTATACAATTCCTCGTACGATTGTTCCATCCAGTGTTGGGTAGGATTTACCGACTAATTCTTAAACACTATAATATTTTGATAATCTCTCTATAGCTATACTATGTTTGATGTGAATACACATACTTGTTGGTATACATGGATGTGGTGTGAAGTGTATATTAGTGTAGGCTTGAAGAATCGAAGTAGATGATATGGTCCATGATAATAGTTCAATAACTCTGAATAATACTGTATAATAAAAATGCATAATGATAAAATAGTTATATTTGAACCAAACAAGTTATTGCATTAGGAATGATTGAGTTTTGAAGCAACTAGAAAATAAAGTCGATTCTTCATGTCATTATTAAGATGTGTGTTTGTGTTTGGAAAGCACCAACTAATCAAGATTCGCGGCAGCGAATCGCCGCCAAGTACCCCTAGGCAGGCGAGCGCTAGCCGGAATATATTTACTGGGAGGAACTCTTTATACCTGTAAGCACGAGGTCATAACTTCAGAACGCGTAAATATTTTTCGATCAAATTTTCAGAATAGATATTCCCCCACCACACGACTTTGCAGTATAAATTTGGTCGAAATAGGTCGACTGGTTTTCGACTTATTAGTCACTAAAGTTGATGAAAAAACACCTTTTTTTTCTTCCCCCGAAAATTTTTTCGCAGACTGTCCGCACATTTCCGAACGAACGAGGACACAGATCGACTTGAACTTTTAAACGTTGTTACAAGCCATCGAATTCTCGCCCCCTATTGATTTTGGCCTGAATCTGAATCCGCACTCGATCCATAGGTAATAATATAGTTATGAAGTGAGCTATAGGTCGACGAAATCAAAATGGCCGTCGCATGGCTGTGAGGCGGGGCTATCGACAATTAAAATATTAATAATTTTACATATAATCATATTATATAGGGCTATTAGAGGGCATATAGCTTATTTAATTTTATATAATGTGTTATCGGTCGTGGTAGTGGTTTTATATCAGTGAATCAGTGCATAATTATGGCTATGAGTGAAATAGTGCGACGACAAGGTTTCATGCCGATGACTGTTATTAAGAATAATTATTGACATCTGCATGATGGCCTCTTGTAATTGTAATTGCACGGAACGGATCCTCTGAGCTGGGTTCAAATATATATACAGGATATGTATTATTCTACTACTAACGGGAACAAGTGAAAAAGAGGTTAGGATGACTTACATCAAACGGTATGTACGCACATTGATTTTCACTAGATTGATCCATTTGTTCACACAATAATGGATGTATAAAACAGCCTCGGCCTCTTTAATTTCACTAAATGCATGACTCGTTACTTATCTATTGATTCGTATGTTTCCTACCATCACTTGAGGTGCAATTCTGGATCTCTTGGCGTTATCATACCACCGACGTTAACTTTGAGCGCCTGCGCTTCCCTGCTACACCCGTTCATCTCCGCAGACCTCTATATGTTTGGGCAATCAACAATTGGAAGCGAGGAAATCCTGACTCCATGATATCGCTACCTACGGATCAGGCACTACTGCCGAGAGTCATTGGCACGCGCGGTAACGCCAGCCACTCGTTTCAAGCCGAGGCCATGATTTCATTTGCTAGTTAGCGTCGTAACAGCGTCAGGGTTTGCCTGGGTTCGATGGTTGATTGTCGATGATAAACGTTCCAGTTGCTTAACAACCTTCTATTTTCCACCCGAAACAAAGCATGTAGGCGGTAGCGAAGATGACAGAGGACTCATGGGGACGGACAACGATAACACAAGCGCTGAAAATTAACGTTAGGCGCTATGTTTAACGTTCAAGATCCAGAATAATCCCTTATGATGACACATGCTCAAAAAACTAATAGTAATATTAAGAGCTCTTTCCTTCAATTCCTCGTTATTTTATATCTTTTACAGTTACCTGGACCATTCCTATCCTATTATCGATCCATTGGAATAAGCGAAGATAACACTTTGACGAAACTAGATACCGAAACGAAGATTCCGATTATCAATCCGTAGAGATATACGAACATAACACTTTGGCGAAACAGCGTCCCAAGACAAAGGTAGCCCACAGCCCATAGCTCCAAAGTAATAACAATGCTAGGAAAATTAGTAGTAATATACTGAAACCTCTCATATTTAATTCTATGTTATTTTATATCTTTCAGTCACCTGAACCATTCCTATCCTATTATCAATCGATTGGAATAGACGAAGATAATACTTTGACGAAACGATGTCCCAATACCAAGGTTCGGATTATCACTCCGTTGAAATAGACGAACATAACGATTTGATAATACAGCGTCCCAAGTTAAAGGTAGCTCAAAGCCCATAGTTCCAAGATGATAACAATGCTAGGAAAATTAGTAGTAATATACTGAAGCCTCTCATTTAATTCTATGTTATCTTATATCTTTCACAGTCACCTGGACCATTCCTATCCTATAATCAATCCATTGGAATAGACGAAGATAGAACTTCAACTAAACGACGTTCCAAAACCAAGGTTCTGATTATCACTCCGTTGAAATGAACGAACCACTTTGGCAAAACAAAATCCCAAGTTGAAGGTAGCGCAAAACTCATAGATCCAAAATGATAACAATGCTAGGACAATTAGTAATAATATTCTGAGATCTTTTCTTTAATTCTTTGTTATTTTGAATATCTATTACAGTCACCTGGTCCATTTCTATTGTTTTATCAATTTATTGGAGTAGACGAACAGAACATTTTGACTAAACGACGTGCCAAATCGAAGATTCTGATTGATAATCCGTTGAGATAGACGGATATAACCCTTCAATAATACAGCGTCCCAAGACAAAGGTAGCCCAAAGCCCATAGTTCGAAGGTGATAACAATGCTAGAAAAATTAGTAGTAATATACTGAAACCTCTCATGTAATTTTATATTATTCTTTATCTCTTACAGTTATCTAGTCCATTCCTATCCTATTATCAATCCATTGGAATAGACGAAGATAATACTTTGACAAAACGACGTCCCAAAACCAAGGTTCGGTTTATTACTCCGTTGAAACAGACGAACCACTTCGGCATAACAGCATCCTAAGTTGAAGGTAGCCCAAAGTTCAGAGCTCCAAAATGATAACAATGCTGGGATAATTAGTAGTAATATTCTGAAATCTTTTCTTCATTGCTTTGTTATATTATATCTTTTTCACAGTCACCTAGACCATTCCGATCGTCTTATCAATCTATTCAAATAGACATTCAAACAGGCTCCTAAGTAATAACAATGCTAGGAAAATGAGTAATAAAATACTCAAACCTCTCATTTAATTCTGTTATTTTATATCTTTTACAGCCACCTGGACCATTCCTCTCCTATAATCAATCCATTGGAATAGACGAAGATAACACTTTGACTAAACGATGTTTCCAAACCAAGGTTCCGATTATTACTGTGTTGAAATGAACGGACCATTTCGGCGAAGCCAAATCCCAAGTTGAAGGTAGCCCAAAACCCATAGCTCTAAGAAGATAACAATGCTAGAAAAATGAATAATAATGTACTGAAACTTCGCATTCAATTCTACGTTATTTTGTATGTTTCACAGTCACCTCGACCATTCCTATCATCGTATCAATCTATTGGAGTAGACAAAGATAGCACTTTGACTAAACTACATCTCATAACGAAGGTTCCAATTATCAATCCTTTGAGACAGACTAACATAACACTTCGGCAAAACAGCATCCCAAGTTAAAGATAGCCCAAAGCTCAGAGCTTCAAAATGATAACAATGCTGAGATAATTAGTAGTAATATTCTGAATGCTTTTCTTCATTTCTTTGTTATTTTATATCTTTCACAGTCACCTAGACCATTCCGATCGTCTTATCAATCTATTCAAATAGACAAACATAACACTCTCACCAAACCACATACCGAAACAAAGGTTCCAATTATCAATCCTTTGAGACAGACGAATATAACACTTCGGCAATACAGCATCCCAAGGCGAAGGTAACCCACAGCTCATAGCTCCAAAATGATAAGAATGCTAGGACAATTGGTAGTAATATTCTGAAATCTTTTTTCCAATACTTTATTATTGTATATCTTTCGCAGTCACATAGACCATTCCTATCGTCTTATCAATCCATTGAAATAGACAAAGATAACACTTTGACCAAACGACATCCCATAACGAAGGTTCCAATTATCAATCTTTTGAGATAGACAATCATAACACTTCGATAAAACAGCATCCCAAGGTACAAGTAGCCCAAAGTTCGTAGCTCCAAGATTATAACGATGCTACGAAAATGAGTAGTAATATACTGAAACCTCTGTTTCAATTCTATGTTATTTTATATCTTTTACAGTCGCCTGGACCATTCCTATCCTATCAATAATCCACTAGACCAGACGAAAATAACATTTCTGCAAGACGATGTCCCTAAACAGAGGTAGCCCACAGCTGCTCCATAGTTACAACAATCTACGTATCTTCTTCAAATGAGCCAACTTCTACCAGCCTACAAACCATTAACTTCACCTACGTATGCATCAGCAACGCAGACTGATTACCAAACAGATTGATGTATTTGAAATTGCTCATCATCAAAAGTATTTTAACAGTACAGTACCGATACAAGTATGCACACGCATGTCGTATACTATTCTTCCAAACTCAGTGTGCGAAATCTTCGACCTGTGAAGAACTCTAGAAAATAGGGAAATATAGTATATAAATTTCAATTTAAGTGCGAGAGGCAGGATGTGGACAGGGTCCAGGGGCTCTGCCCCCGCGGAGGATTAAAAACAAAATTTTTAAAGACATAAAATTTTATTAGTCTCCAAAACTAAAAAAATGAGAAAATCACACACAAAAAAAAAAAAACTCGTTTTAGATTTAGACTTGTATATATCCCTTTGCGTAGTGTATCGATGGAAATGCAAATCTCAGATATACAAGTTATATCAGAAAAGCAAGGCTCATTTGATTTTGATACAATTATTTTATATTAATTGTCACCTAAATTTCACTATTTATAAATAACATGTAATTACTTTGAGATATTGGTAACGCAATTATTCAGTCAGTAAATTTTTACATGTCAACACAAGTTGACACCAAATTGAGAAAGTTAAATAGAAGAAAAATATTTTAGAAATTATCATTTCAAAACGAAGAGAACCTAATTATTTTCACATATGGAAGTGTGTGAATCGGGCACTTTGCACACTACCAACAGGTATAAGAAACCAAGTTTCGCACAATGAGTTGAAAATAGTACAGTACGATACGAGAGCGATGAAACTTTTTCTGACGAGTGTAAGTTAGCAACACGAACCGAAGGCAAGTGTACAATCATACAAAATCAGAAAAAGCTCTTTGCTTTGCGTGGTCTATGAAATGAGTTGAAACATTGAATATCTTTAGAAATCTAGTTAAATCGTTTGATACCTTGAAATATGCTATCAATTAGATTATTATTTAAATGACATGAATTCTTCAAAATAGTTTGAAATTATGCAGCATCTTTTGAATTTCCGGGAAATTAACTGTAATGTTTCTAACCATCTAGGCACTTATGAGATATTGCAAGCTCATTATATACACTATAAATCAATAAGTACTAGATCGACCACTTCAAACCATACACACTGGCCTGTATCTGTATGATACAACCTCCGCTCTAAATCCAATCACTGACTCAATCTAGCTATTCCATACCAACTACGTCGTTCCTTGGTGGTGTAATATGCCAATCAACTGTGATTATTCACGTCGACCTGTTGATACTGTTACTAATATTATAATGAATTATTAATAAACCATTATATATTGTTATGCAATAACTTGTTTGGTTCAAATATAACTATTCCATGATTATGCATTTTATTATACAGTATTATTCAAAATGATTGAACTATTATCATGGACCATATTATCTACTTCGATTCTTCCATCCTACACTAATGTACACTACACACTACATCCATGTATACTGACGAGTATGTGTATTCACATCAAACATAGTATAGCTATAGAGAGACTATCAAAATATTGTAGTATTTAAGAATTAGTCGTTAAATCCGTCCCAACACTGGATGGAAGAATCGTACGTGGAATTGTATAGAGAGATTGACTATCAATAATGTCTGTATCTGTTCATAGAATGAAACAGATTTTTTTGATTTCATTAGCATTGTTACAATAGCTTTTCAATCTCAATGTGTTGGAAACTCGAATTCAATTCTATTCTTCAACCTAGCAACTGTTTGATATTATGCAACATGATATTTAATTATTCGAATTCAAATTGATAGGATAATAATGGCGTTACATACAATACGGAATCACTGATAACCACATTATAATTACATGCATCGAGATTGGAAGTCTATAACCGTTTGATATACGCTGCAGTCCATATACAACTCCAACTTTTGTTTCTATTGTATATGATTATCGATTTTGCATCTTTTATCACTATCAGAGTCTAGAATATCAGGTTCACTATGAGAATTTTATCGTCACATATAAGTTGCAGTCCACATACAACTCCAACTGTTATTATTAGTATACATGATTATTCATCACTATCACGGCTATCACTTGATGAATCATGTGATACACAAATCATATTATCTAGTCCTATAATCTATTCATGCTCAATTAACAACTATGGCCAATATAATTGACACTATTATGTCATATACCTCTGTGTTCTTCGGTTGTAGAAATTTATTGTTCAAGGACTATGACGCAGAAATAATTTCATTATTTTGTGAACTTTGTACAATGTCGTAGGATAATTATGTATGTATACGGCAATCAGAAACTAGATATACCAGTAAGGATAGAAATTCTTCGAGCACATAGATTGATTAGTCACGTTGGAAATCATGACAGATAAAACTTGGCTAGCTAAATTCTAATCTCAATCCAACCAAGATCTACCGTGGTATGTACAAACAGGTCCAAAATAGCTACACTATGCATTATAAGGTCGCAATGCACTGTTGAATCAACGGAAACCTTCTTCGCTTACTAATAAAACAGCAGCTACAAAAATTGATATCACTGACGCACGCTTGACGGTATGCTATAAAAATAGACACTTTATAAAGCGCTCCATTAATGAAACATAGAATTGAAAACCCATAACTGATGAGTTCCTACCAACTGATTAGTAATTATAATTATTGCATAATCGACTGTTTGTTACAGAAGCCGGAAAAGATACAAGCAACTGGTACAGGCACACAAACTCCAAAGAGCTACAATTTCAAGACAGACTATTAGCTTCACAGCGCTAAAACCTGAATGTCTCGATAGACCCATAAATCACACGATCTATACTCAACATTTCTGTTCGCTCACTCCATTTTCCCCCTGGCCAAACGTCGCATGGGAATACAGCTATTGTGATAACCATCCAAACTTGCACAGCCGCTATTCAACACGATAGGATGAATACATTGGAAGATCGTGTATCAAAAGGTATGCTACGAAATTGGTGCTCACAAGTCACCTTGATCAATAGAACACAAAGAAAGCCCAGGAAAACACCACCGCAGCATCAAAGTATTAATTCCGTGCATTTTTATGATTTGCAGGCGTGCCTGCGTTGAAGGGCCAATATTTCAGGATTACAGTTGAGCCTGCAAAGATCACAATCGCCATTACTCTACCGAACAATACGTCACTCGACACCACATTCAGCTCCTTACCATACATGAACCTAGTCAATCATCATTCACTGGAATTTATTACATGGCCACAGACAGACACGCACGCAAGCTCAGAATGGCCTGTGTTTCAAAACCAAACATCAGCCTACTGTTACTTCAAGGCTGTACAATCTCCACAATTCTTCGGAATCTCACACCACAGAGCGAACGAAAGTATCAATCTGGATATCACATATCAGAAGGTATGTTATACGAATCGATGTTTCCCAGCTCACTTTCACCACAGTAACATGGAATATACCCAGACAGCACAATGTTGACTAAAAGATGTCCAAAAGTTGTCGGACTTTCGGCAGAGTCATCTTTTAGCGATGGCGTTAAGTCAACTAAAATATGACGAAAAGACGTCATATGCTCCACTTTCGTACGACTCATAGCCTTGACGAAAAGATATCTTTCCATTATGGCTATAAGATGACTTTTAGTTATGGCTGATAGACGACAAAATTTGGATGTCCTTTCGTCGCCTCTCTTGCGATTAGTCTTATTTTTCCGGCAGGTATTTTTATTTTTATTTTTTTCATGAATTCAAAAAAACACAATTGAACGATAAGAGTTATAATATATTATTTATTTTAAGATCACTTTAAGATATGTAGTATAAGAGAATCTGTTTAAAAAAATATATTAGGTAGCTCGTCCTGCTTTGAGATGGTAACGGTGCCTATCTCCTGCTCGCCGATGTCACTCGTTAAAGGTGTGTGCTAAAGCACATTGAGTGGAGGTACTATGAGCCTGTAATATGGTTCCTGAAAAATAATAACGATTCAGGGTAAAATAAATTAGATTGCAGAAAAAAGATCAGTTTTGAATGAATAAAATCAGGTTATGTATACTTATAATGGATATCATATCGTAGGTATGATAAAAACAAAAATATATGTTCTTCGTTCGGAAAATAAATAAATTGATACTATTAAACCCGCTATCACCATAACGGATGTTGAATAAGAATCGGAAATTGTTTCAACATGTTTATTTAATTATAATCATAGAACTTACCTTTTATTTCACTCGGGAAAATCACCAGCGCACACGAAACACCATATGTCTTTCGAATAAACAAGCAGCGATGTATTACGTTACTATCGTTACGTTGTATTACGTTAACAATCCACCGCTGATAGCGCCAGCTGTACTTATCTTTTAAACGACATCTTTCTGACAACTTTTCGTCAAGTCTGGAAGACATTCGCGAATAGACAACTTTCAGTCAACTATATAATTGTCATATCCATGCAATATCTTTGAACGGACATCTTTTAGTCAACCACGTCTCGTCATCTTTCTTCAAACATCTATTAGACATCTTTTAGCCTTGCCGAAAAGGCGACTTTGTGAAGATACCTTTTCGCCATCTCTAAGACATAGTGCTGTCTGGGTATTTTACTAATTACTGTGACATTTCTATGAGATGATTAATCGTTTACCGATTTGTATGATTTTCACAGCGACCTGAATTGGATTGCAGTAGACAGTGCGATCCAGTGCGAGCTCCGAACAATCAACGTTGCAGAACACAAATGAGCCTGTTACTGCGTCAAGCAACACTGTCCTCCAAGCTATGGCTACGAAACGATACGAAAGTATCGATCTGGATATCACATATCAGAAGGTATGTTATACGAGTCGATGTTTCCCAGCTCAATTTCACCACAGTAACATGGAATATATTTTAGTAATTACTGTGACATTTCTACGAGATGATTAATCGTTTATCGATTTGGATGATTTTCACAGAGACCTGCATTGGATTGCAGTAGACAAGCACGCGAGCTCCGTACAATCAACGTTGCAGAACACAAATGAGCCTGTTGCTGCGTCAAGCAACACTGTCCTCCAAGCTATGGCTACGAAACGATACGAAAGTATCGATCTGGATATCACATATCAGAAGGTATACGAGTACATATTGCGACCGGCTATTCGATTTAGGGCAAGGGTGGACCCGATAGCCGTGCACTTCGGCGTCAAGTAAATAAATGCAACTACTAAAAAGACAGAAGTTGGGCGCCAGACGTATCAACGTCACAGAATATGATATAAACTATATAATTTGACGGCGGGACTTGCCGATTAGCTCAGAATACAATTACTAGATGGTAGAGTGGGTGGGTTGCCAATTAATCAAACAAGATAATTAATATTCACTTATTTTAACAGTTTATTTTAATTTGCCATGATTTACCAAAGAAATTATTAGCAATACACCGTACTCTTACGGGAATTAATTCGGGAACTATTGAACGGTACACCGTATTTTTACGGGAATCAATAAACTAACAATATCAAATCATTTTAAATGTGTCTCAGATATAACGGGAATTGATACAGTTTCACTCAATCAAGAATTAGAAAAATATTCACAGAAGAAATATCATAGAAAATACAATCAAAGAAAATATACGGGAAAATGCGATATAATCTAGGCAAGCAAAATATTCAAGGCCTTACTCTAAGAAAACTTATAGACTAAATAACAAATTTAACAAATGCTATCTTCTACGCTCTTTCTTCAGAAAATTGCCGGTTACAGGTCGATCGCTACCTTTTTAGGTCTAATGTTACCAGAAAATATTACCAGAAAATACATTCAGAAAATAGAAATAGAAATAGAGAGCTAATAGTATCTAGAAGAAAATCTATCACATGCTTTAAGTAAGGAAAGAAAGCCCACAAATAATCACTTACACGGGTAACTCGTGAAATCCGTTTTTAACTACTAAAAATACTATAAATTTGATCGGGACGAAGTCACAAAGACTTACGAGCCCAAGGCTCGTGGCCTGCGCCACACAATAATACAATAAAATATAAGCTAAACGGGATTCGGGAGTTACCTCGTGGTTACAAAAGAGGTCTTACCTTACAGACGATACTCTCGTTCGCAGAACGATATACTTAACAATAAACGATAAACTGACTCTACTGAAATGATTCTAAATTATAAGAAAAATGACTCTAATTAGCAACGGGAACTCGGGAACTCGGGAATACGGTACACTGTTGTTCGGTGTCGACGTGAAGACAGACGAGCGAAGAAGTAGGCCGAGTCCGTCGTTACAGCCTATTTTATAGAGTCGGGATCCCCTCATGGCGTTACGATTTTGGTTTTGCAACGAGACTACGTCATCGGGATAAAGGCGCCAAATCTTAGATTTGCCTTTACCGGCTGGAATGAGTTTGTGGACGCGTTGTCCAGTCCACTTTGGCTAGTTTGTCCAGCTTCGATCGGTAACGGGATCGTGACGTAACGGGACTCTGACGGTATCACCTGACTGACTCTGACGTTCGTCTCGGGACTCCTTGTTGACGTTCTCGGGAAGAAGTGCACCCTGACTGCGTTCTAACGAGAAGAACGGACCAGCCAGAGGAGCTGGCGGAAGTCGATGCCCCAATGCCCGGATCTGCATACAGACTTCCCCATTGATGACGTGGAAGACTTACAGACAGGTCTGCATCACGTGGTTGCATCTTCTTCCTCGGGACTCACAAGATAGTCGATGGTGTAGTCCAGCTCGATAAGTCCTCGGCAACGGGAAGCGTGCGGCTACTTTGGTGTTTTCACCTTGCTTTATTCAACCGATGCCGAGACTTCTGGAAGTCGTTGACGATGGTGGTCCAGCGCCAGGCGGGATAGTCGTCGGGAAACGGGAGAGTGACTCTTAGAGCCATCCTTATTCAACCGCTCCTGCGGCATCCACGGCCAGAAGTCAGACGGGAGAGTCGTTGTCGTTGCTCGGGAAGAGCTTCGTTTCGGCGTCGATGGTCATCCCACAACGTCCTGGCGTAGCCCTTCCGAGTTCCGTATTTTACATAAAAAATGTTCACACGAGAATGAGACAGGTTGCGGGAAAACAATATTAACAATAAGCCAGAATTCCGAAGAATTTGAAAATATTGGAGAAATAATCAGAAAGACGGTAATAATAATGATGAGAGAGAGCTAAATATAATTAAATAAACTACGACCTGATTTCGGCATACTTCCTGGAGCTGTCTGTCTTCACGTCGTTGCCCGTTTGGGGTGTTTACTGTGACGGTTGCAAAATGCAACGTCACAATATATATACACATATACGAGTCGATGTTTCCCAGCTCAATTTCACCACAGTAACATGGAATATATTTTAGTAATTACTGTGACATTTCTATGAGATGATTAATCGTTTATCGATTTGTATGATTTTCACAGAGACCTGAATTGGATTGCAGTAGACAAGCGTGCGAGCTCCGAACAATCAACGTTGCAGAACACAAATGAGCCTGTTACTGCGTCAAGCAACACTGTCCTCCAAGCTATGGCTACGAAACGATACGAAAGTATCGATCTGAATATCACATATCAGAAGGTATACGAGTACATATATATACACATATACGAGTCGATGTTTCCCAGCTTAATTTCACCACAGTAACATGGAATATATTTTAGTAATTACTGTGACATTTCTACGAGATGATTAATCGTTTATCGATTTGGATGATTTTCACAGAGACCTGAATTGGATTGCAGTAGACAAGCGTACGAGCTCCGAACAATCAACGTTGCAGAACACAAATGAGCCTGTTACTGCGTCAAGCAACACTGTCCTCCAAGCTATGGCTACGAAACGATACGAAAGTATCGATCTGGATATCACATATCAGAAGGTATGTTATACGAGTCGATGTTTCCCAGCTCAATTTCACCACAGTAACATGGAATATATTTTAGTAATTACTGTGACATTTCTACGAGATGATTAATCGTTTATCGATTTGTATGATTTTCACAGAGACCTGAATTGGATTGCAGTAGACAAGCGTGCGAGCTCCGAACAATCAACGTTGCAGAACACAAATGAGCCTGTTACTGCGTCAGGCAACACTGACCTCCAAGCTATGGCTGAAAAGTGACTGATTAAGTGCTAAATTTAAGTTGAAACTGTATAATGAGATTGCAGTTCGTAACATTAAGGGGGTATATACACCTTTGAATTTTGAAAAAATCGATTTTGTGTTTTTTGCGTTTTTGGAACATTAGGGATGTCAACTATCTGTAAAAAAATCATCATGTGAAAATATGTAAAAATGAAGAAGTTGCAGCCATTTTTTGAAATTTTTTGAAATTTAAAAAAAAATTAATTTTGTATTTTTTGCATTTTTGGAGCAGTAGAGGTTTAAACTATCTGTCTTACTATTGAAATGCTTACGGAACAGCCCCAAATTAGTTCAAAGTATAAAAACAGCTATATGGGGTATATGGTACCACAAGTCTTCGACAGACGATAAGCCGCAGCCCCATCTCTACCCGGAGGGTTGAGACTCTTGGTGTAAGTATCAACAGGATACGAACAGTTGAGACATTCAAACACCGGGCTAATCTCCCAGAAATTGAGATGAATGAGGTCAGACCAGTCTCCGTTGACCTCAGCGACAAGGCGTTACTAAAGCGCGGTGTCGGAGGTAAGACATAGAATACGAGCGAGTCCTAAGACTTTATTTTCAGGTCGTGACGTCCTTCAAGTTGGAGCCAACATTGCAGCGATCAACTCCAAAAGTCCATGAGGTATGTTGAGAATCATGCAAAAATTTTCAGTAGAGCCAAGACGCTAAGCTGTCGCTGCAGCGAAACTACAGGGCTAAGCCCGAATCGAAGTTGTCGATAGGCAAGCGGAGCAGAGGACCAAGGAAGCTCATGTTGCTCTGAGGCAACTACAGACAGACCCGCAGGAGGAGGCCATCGAGGTGGAAGGTAGCAGTTATGAACCAGGTACTTTATAGAAATAAGGCGGCGCAGAACTTAGACGACGTCGCAAAACAAGCTTTTAACTTTACCTGCGTCGGTCCAACGCCTGGATCAAAAAGAAGGATGGAAAACTGTTTTGCATTATTAACTCACTCGATAGATCATAAAGAAGTATTATAGTAGTGTATCGGCATCCAGAACCATCAACGTAGTGATGAAGTTTAAAAGTTAATTTATGAACAATCACTATTTTGACCGGTTGTCGTAAAGAATAAAATCAACCGTTGGACCGATCTTTGATATTTTGGTCTTGAATTATTCATGAGAGATGCCTCTATCAGATGAACATAGAACTTTTTGATAAACCCATTTTTAGTTGAGATAATTGAAAAATGAGCCAAAATTTTGTCAAAATAAAAAAAAAAAATCGAAAAAATTCAATAACTCAAGTAATTCTTCCAATATCAAAAAGTTCTATGTTCATCTGATAGAGGCATGTCTTATGAACAATTGAGGACCAAAAATTCAAAGATCGGTCCAACTCTGGTTCTGATTCTTTACGACAACCAAGTGGTTTTGTCTTTTCTTGTCTTCAGCGCAACCACTATTAGACTGAAAGTAATACATGATGTAAAATATGGATAATAAGGGTCAAACCCTCCTCAAACATGATGATTTTTTTCAATTTGTTCAGAGTCTTCAAGTTGCAGAAAAAAAAAAATTGTTTTTCAGAAATTCAACCCATTTAAAGGTGTATATACCCCCTTAACGTAACAGAATAATCGTTGAAGAAATGGAATATTTCGTGATTCAAATCTTATTAGGATTGCAAAATATGCGAGATAAACATGTTTCACACAATTTAAGAGATTAAGTACCGTTCTTGATTCATTTGAAACGTTCAAGCCTTGAATTTGAAAATTTTTTGGCGAATATTCAGTTGCATTAGAGACATTCTATAGTGAAATATATATATATACGTATATGTATAATATATATATACTATATATATATATATATATGAGTAGTTCTCACGAATTTGCGAAAAATGACTTCATGTAATAATAAGAATATAATTTATGATAATTGAAAATTTTATATATTCAATATGTAGTACACAAGTAACTTACCTCAGCTGACTATGTGGTCCCCACCTTTTTCGAATTAATAGAATTTTCATTAATAGAATGAAGTGAGGGAATGATAGTGAGGGAATGATAAAATCGACCATAACGTACAAAATCTAGTCAAACATTAACTTCAAATCGAATTACGATTCGAGGCAAAATTTCTACCCCTCAAAACATGTGAAACAGCATAATGACAATTACTAATGAAATAATTACCTCATACTCAGATGGTGTGAGGGAATGAGACATAAAAATGTAACATTTAAATAATTAATTAAAAACCGGTTGACAACAACACATCTCTTCGAGCCTTGCAACAATGATAGTATGGCTTCATTGACAATGCTGCCAACTGCAAAAAATTTATAAGCGCGGCAACCTAGGATCCGATTGAAATGTACAATCCAGGTTTCAGTAAAGAGTGAGGGAATGAGTTTTCTTTTTGGGACCCAGATAAAAATTAAATTTTCCAATCATTTCTTACTCAGTACCTTATGAAAATGGTATGTACTGTTAAATGCACTATTTTTAACATTAGTAATGGCCAAAACTAGTCAAATTTATAGAACACAATAAATTAATGATATAATATTATTCAAATATTGTAGTTTGGGACACGATGAGGGAATGATATTTGAAGTATTCGGTTACCTGCCATTTGTTATTGTGAGATTAAAACACCTAAGTGACCTATGGCACGAGCAGCTCCAGTAGTATAGTTTTCGTGAAAAAATACAAAGTTTACAATACAACGGTAATAATATACAAAACTGAGTATGGACACGATTTTCGCAAATTCGTGAGAACTACTCATGTATTATATGTATATATTATATATATATATATATATATATACTTATATAATTGTAAAATGTATCTTGAAACATAGGTAAATAACTGATGTACAACATCCCTTTTAAGAAATAACCGAATACTTTATTATGAGTTCTTTGGAATTATAACTTTAATAAACCTGACTGGTGGGACACCAAAAAATCCCCCTCTCTGACCACGGTGTACTTGAAGACGAATTTCAGTTTGGCCACTTTACTTTCGAGTGAGATGTGTTTCTTAATATAAAATCTATTCTATATGCTTTCGTTTTTATCAAATATTAGATTGATAGTGTAACGAAAAACATATATTCAAATTTAAGCGCCCTATGCTTACGACTCAAGTAGTCACCAAGCCAAGCATCAGCTAGGTGAAGCGACGAGAGAAGTGAGGGATAGCTCTCTTGGCTACGAGCGCTCGACCCGATCAGTCGTGTCTAACATTTCTTCTCATATTATATTTCATTTACTTGTAACGTGTGTAACTTATTATTTTAATTCTCTATATTTCACCAATATATCGTGCTTACTTCGATATCTATTTGACGATTATAATTTGACAAGATCTCCATGGGACGATAAGTTGTCAAAGCAGTAACATCGAAAATATAAGTGTATTCACAGACATGGCGAAAGCCAAATAAATTGACTGAGTAAACTTTTAGTATCATTTTCACTTTTAAATAATAGCTCTGAAGAAGATATTTTAATTATAATTTCAACTGTGCTGTCCTTGTGCTGTCCTCACGCCTCATATATTGTTAAATAATCAAGACTTGAAGGCTATTGCCAACTGATGTAAATCGAACTCATATAAATTATTATAATCAGTGGTATTTTTTTAACTCTTCGAGACCTGTGTCTACATTTTTATGACCTATTGTTCATATCACTGGTTTGTTGCAAATCTAAATCACTTGTTAACAAATGCTAATTGTCTTTTGATAAGGACGAAATAAATATACACATTTATACTGTTCTTTGATGTTTATTTTTCTTTTACTTAACTTTTAAATTCCTACGTAAAACAAATATAAGTGTTACAATAGCCTATGTAGAAACAATTAAAGAAATTTTTTAATTGTGACTGGTGGGACAAGTACAAAATATATGAACATAATTCTTTGATAAATCAGTTTTATGGCTTTTTACACCTAACAAACGTTGTTATTCATAAATTTTACTATAAATTATTTAAAATAATTAAGAAACTAGAATCAAACACAACACAAATGAAGAATCAAACATATTAATAACAACATCTCAATGAACTTTAGTTGCTTATAACAAAAATAAAAGAAGCTTGTTTTTACTACCATAAAAGAAAATGACGATGTCTTATTTGGGAAAATCTATAACCAATAATTTAGTTTCTCAAAAATATTAACAATTGAAAAAAAAAAGTTTGAAAAAAACCAAAAGTCCGGTTTTCATTAGTTTGAAATTTTTTTACTACACATTAATGAAATATAGACTTTTAACTATGAATTAGTACTAAATTAGGAATATTTGAAAGAATTCAAAAATTTATGTCATTATCCTCTTTTACATGGAATGCCCCATTAACGTTACAAACTTCAACCTCATACTGTATGAGTCAAAATTGAGTTCTATTTAATAAATCATTTATGTTTGTCACAGTCGACAATTGAAATGAATGTGTTTTGTAACATTTCCAAAATCATTCATATTAACGCGGTCATAAGGCCGAGCGCCCGCGCGCCATCTCTTGTATTCCTGGGGAACCCTCTCGCAAGCCTTGGGTCCCCAAGCGCTTAAAACCTTTCTCGCAAGTGAAAAAACTGCGTGACGGCAATAGGAGCCGTAAGTATTCAGATTGCAATCCGAGAGAAAGAAAAGTTAGTGCTTCTTTTTGTATCAAGCTAGCCTGTGTCGTTTCGTCCTCACGGCCTGTCTTGATATATAAAGGATTTTGTGGCGTATACTAATTTTGTTCTCATTCAATAAGCTACAGCTCAAACCAACGAGCAGCAAGCATTGGTTGTTTCCGTCCTCCAGGCTTTGTCCGATCTGAGGTTCTTTAAATTTTACGTTCATTTCGATATATATAACTTCACATATTTCCATCTCTTTATTTTTCGTTTAAACACGTATAAATTTGCATTTATATATCTCTTTCTCTCTCCGAGCTTCACAGCTAAAATTTAAAACGGTCATTCGCCTAAACGAAGTTCATAAAAATTTAGAGTCACTATGTTATAAAGAATTGCATCTAAAATATAAAACGATCATTCGCCAAAGCGAAGTTTGTAAAGTTCTTCCTCGAAGATTCCTAGGTTTAACGGCATTAGAATATAAGTCTACCTTTAAACGTACCAATCATGACTAATCATTTCCATACTTATATTCACCATTTCCTTATTAATAAATATTAATTTTAATCAAGTTATCATTCTTTTATCAAATCCAATTCCTCTCCTCGTCAACAAAGTTTGAAATAGAGAAGTTATTCATAGGCCCAGGGATTCATTATCCAATCGACCCAAGAGAAGGAGAATCAGCTCTCACAAAGACAAAAAACAAATAACATCACAGTTTGTCTTTTACTGAATGTTCCTTCCCTTGCCTGAATTCCGAATGTATTTTTTGTGACGATCACACTATACCTAATACCGTATAACCCTGCTGAAATTAAATGAGCAATTCTTCTCAATTCTCGTACTTGCAAAAAGTAGTGAAATCTCACAAAAAACATCGGAAGATGTAAAAAAAGCCGCCAAGTACCCAAACGAAAATCACAATTGCTTGATAAGCAAAACGTTTCGCAAGTCTTTGTCGTGAAATCAAGGAAAAAGCCAAGCACCGAACGTACCCCTGCGATCTCTCAGCAAGTCTACGTCGTGAAGTCGGAGTTTCGTGTGAGGATATCGAAACATCATTCCAAGAGCTGCGTACTTGGCGGGCACATTCGGTTACTTAGAGCTATACGGACAATCCAGCTTCGTTCTACGCAAAAATTGAGTTTTCAATGCGACAGCAATTAAATACACTAAAAAACTAGTGATTTCAACCAATAACTGTATCAGAAAATGCTTCTACGGGCACTTCATCATGTGTATGACTTTACAGACGTAAACACCTTGTATAATAAATAAAAATCCTGGTCGTTCCACTGTCATTCAATTATCAGATCGGACTCGGAATTCTGAAATCACGTACCTCACTATGGAGCCAATGAGCAATATACTACGGTAAGTTCTTTCATGTGATAGATGACATACCGTAGAGCTTGAGTAGATAATATTCATTATGGAGGACTGAACTTATTCACTTGCAAAACTATGGAATTATCGAGAAAACTCTACTTTACTATTCCGGTATGAAACCTAAAACTTGCAGCTACGGATATACGTGTATGCTATAAGTAGCATAAAGGATGACAGTTTGATATAATGTTGAATATAAAATTCAGTTGCTGATCGTCTTGGTGTACCTATACTAATGTCATACAATCTTGCTCACAATGCATGCGTATCCCTGCTAAAAATTTCGTATAGAGAGGGATATAATCGCAGAAAATGCTATAGAATCGGGTAGCTCGCGTATCCGTTTCCATCCATTTCCATATGTTTATTTAGCGTTTTCTGCACATTCTATCAGTCTATATACGGAATTTTCATCAATCTGCAGGTGCACGAGCGTATACACGTAGTGGGAACGATCAATTTCGATACCGAAAACCCATCCTTGTAACAGTTCGGCCCCACTTGAGTGCAAATATATTTTGTTGCTCATTCGCTTGTGAGGCATAATCATTCGCGACTACACACTAGTGCCAGAAGATTAGCGCGTGCGAGTTTACGGAATTGCTGCAGCGGGGGCGCCTTCAGGCGCCCGCGCGCAAGCACTTCCGTAAACTCGCACGCGCTAATCTTTCGACTGCCACGACAAAGTCGTCCCACAAGATCGGAAGATGCATTTTAAATAAGTGTGTATAAGACCAATGTTATCTGCAAATTAGACATTACTCCGAGACATCCATCAGCCACCGAGGAAAACAGTTGGAAAACAAATGGTTCGCAAACTACGATAAAATACTATCAATCCAAAGCGAAAACAACAAGCACAAAAAAAAAAACCGAATGTGCCCGCCAAGTACGTAGCTCTTGGAATGATGTTTCGATATCCTCACACGAAACTCCGACTTCACGACGTAGACTTGCTGAGAGATCGCAGGGGTACGTTCGGTGCTTGGCTTTTTCCTTGATTTCACGACAAAGACTTGCGAAACGTTTTGCTTATCAAGCAATTGTGATTTTCGTTTGGGTACTTGGCGGCTTTTTTTACATCTTCCGATGTTTTTTGTGAGATTCATTTATCTCCTGCGTGCTAGGCCTAAAACAAATTTCATTATACTATTATATTAGAATGTACAATTGTGTTGGGAAGTGTAGACTCCGTAATATATAATATACTATGCGACGTTCCAACACTGGATGGTACTATAAAAATGGTTTTGGTTGCAGTAATCCTGTAATAAAATAAGACATTAGTAGATTGGTAGCACTATACTCTCCTATATGCATTCAGGTTGATGTGTAAATCCGCATGACTTATATGTGCATGGCTGCGTGGACTTAAACTGAGTTACGTGACGTATGGTGAAAATATCAATTTTTCCACCCATTGTTGTAGCTGCTGAATGAAATGTTTGTAGTTCTGACTGATATAGCAGTAATTGTGTATTTTTCCAGCCAATACTCGGATCAATGTTTTTTAATTCAATTAGGTTTAATAACTATTTCACTAAAAGAAATTGTGTATTACAATTTTGTCATACCTGAATGCATGAAAAGGTAGAGATATTGGTGCATGACACACGTTATCGTGTTGGTTGATTATTTCATAATCATTTTCGCCGATAATCAGCGATGAATTGTGGCAACATATTTCTTGTTTCAGTCTATTTTTTACGCATAACCAGGTATTGTTGTTTCATTGTTTGATTTACAATGCAAACTAATGCTGAGTTCGACTTACTGTCCTGTGATATACTGAGTGTACTTTTGTCGCACTCTGACATTGGAGATAGAAGAGGATAAAGGTGCACTCAGTGCGCACTAGTGCAGTAAGTTGAATTTAGCATAACTGTGAGAGATCATAGTACATCGCCGTGATGAATAGTTGAATTACAGAATAAATCTGTCATTGAAAATGTATGTGTCATGTTCAGTCTGTTTGAACTTGTTGCCAAATTGTTTGTGCATAGGTATAGATATACGTTTGGATATATTTTATATTTCCTTTCGTTTTTGACCATTTTTATATTTTTTATACATCATTATCTTGTGAATTATTGGCAATCATTTCATGGATATATTTTATATTTGCTTTTGCTTTTGACCATTCATATATTGTTTGTATGTCATCATCTTGTGAATTATTGGCAATCATTTTTAAGTTGAATTTTCGTTTTTTTTTTTAGGTTAGATATATTCCAATTGCCTCCTTTTTACTATACCTTTGCCATACTATGGTCAATTGTTTCTTTTTTTTACACTATCGGATATATTTTAATTGCCTCCTTTTTATTATATCTTTGCCATACCATGGTCAATTGTTTTTTATTTTTTACATCATTGGATATATATTAGTTTCCTTCTTTTTGCCATAACTTTAACCATACCATGGTGAAATTTTTGTTATTAATGATGGCATATGTATGTATTGTTTTGGTCAATGATTTCATTTGGTATGATTGGCATATAACAATAATAATATCAGAAAGTATTACTATTATTATCTATAGTCATGGGCAAAATTATATAGTTATTTTTTGTCTTGACCATAGCTTTCAAACATTGTGCCAAATCGTTGTATGTAGGTATAGATTTTTTCCATTTTGATTTTTTTCATTCCTATTGGTATACATGGTATAACCGATATAATAATATTTTGGCCGTCATATGTATAATCTGTATACAGTTGTTAAATCACAGTCATTTGCCTATTTTCATTCATATCATTTTATCATATATATGCATGGTGCAGTGACTTTCCTAACAGCGAACCAATGTCTCTCGCTATCTTGACTGACTGTGTGAGGCGAGCGCCTGGTAGAGTAAGAGACAGGTGGCGAAAGACTATGGTTTCCATGGATAGGAAATAGCAAGGTGTATAGACATTGTGTTTTACACCATGTACTGTCATATAGTAAAGTTTCGAATTCAATTTGAAACAATGAATTTGGCGTATTGGTTCGGAATTGTGCATATGCATAAGGAATGGTTAACTTGATTGCATAGTGAATATTGAAATGAAAAAGAGAAATCTCTCTCGACTTTGGATTTGAAACATATTTATTTTTTGTCTGTAATCAGCTCTTTTGGGCAATTCTACTAGCTAAACTTTAATTACGTCAGCGGACATATTCATGTGACTGTTGTCTTTTCAACGCACGGCTACACTGACCATGGTTGGATGGAACTCTCTTTCATTATCGTTTCATTCACTATACAATACGACGGACGACTTGTCCACAGGCATATTATAATATGATATTCTTTTACAGCTGTTAGCTAAGATTGTTTCAGATGACATGTTTCACCTGTGACGCAAGTCAATCCGTATGAATATACTTGTACTGCATACACTTATACCAATGAAACAGATGTTACACCGATTCAAATTTGTCCAGAATCTATCAAGATAACATGCATTGAGTCGTTATTTAGTAAAGTGTAAGCTATATGCAATTGATATCTTTCAAGTTAGCGATATCAATTATTGTACATGTCTCTATAAACTCATGGTACATGTTATATGACAGTTGTCTGAGCCAAATTCGTTATAAGTCCACAGCTGTTTCTTGGTAAAGTGTACATGTTATGTATATTCTATATTATTAGTATGACAGTTTATTCTGTAATACAACTATTCATCGAAATGATGTACTATGATCTCTCACTAACTGGTTATGCGTATATTATGATTATGTACATATTTTCTGCGTTATGCATTCCGAACCAATAATTGACTGTGATTTAATATCGATATCAAAGAAATCAGTTTGATTTCGTTCAATGATTCATAAATTTTAGTGATCTTTGATTGTCAACTCTTTGTTCACATGTATTATGAAGTACTAGCTAATTTATCGATTGCATGTCTGTGTATGTAGGCTGTGGTTATAATATTTGCAACAACCTTATGTACACTGTTTTTTCAACTGCAGAATTCATATTTCGAAGTTATTGTCCTTTTTTTCACATTTTCAGGTAGAATTATTTACAAATAATTAAAGACAAATAGAAACGATCTCAAATATGAATGTTTGATGTTTGATATACTATACACATAGTACGACTTGTGAAAGAAATATTCTTCGTTTATTTTTTTGTTTTTTTTTTTGTTTTTTGTACGGTGAAAAGCTTGTGTTCAGTATTTACTTACTGACATACTTGTATAATTAATTGAATAGTCATATTGAACTATAAAATATAATTTATATTTGTGATTGTGGAATAGGACTGGTAATACCGTGATGGTATATATACATGGTATATATATTATCAAACACACATGTAATTGGAAAGGCGATAATAGCGATATGAATTGTAAATTTTATGGTATTGCTTCTAATACCATCATGTAAGCGTCCTTGGCTCCACGTGGCCAAATCTGTTTACGTACTTGCGTATCGTTTACACCCAGCCAATTATTTGCTTTATCTTTTAGCATTGCGGTATAGTGACCACTATCCATACTGTCACCGTGATGAAATATTGCGCTGTTTACCTTGAATTTCTTATTGTCAAGGGTAATCTTCGTGGTTGGTACTGCGTTCAATTTAAAATTTGTTATTTTAGCTGCCTGTCTATCTTTATAGGTAAATATCATGAACTGTACAACAATGATATGTTTTACGGAAGCAACGACAGTTTTTTGTAGTTTATCGCTTTTCTGACAATTCTCACACGTACTGTCAAGTCTTGTCCATCGTGACAAAGTATTATTTAAAAAATCTTGTAGGTTCTTGGGGCTCTTGATACCTGGTGTAAACGATACGGGTATGGTTAAAATGTAATTTGGCTGTGCGATCTCAGAGGTAAATCCACAATTGTTACATCTGACCGTCGTGATCAACTGATGTTCAATCGCTTTTCGAGTTAAATCAGATTTTTCGCAAATAGCCGTAAGAAATTCAGCTGCGTCTTGTTGTATATCTTTTGTGAAATTGTTGCCTGCTAATTCTCGAACCGCAAAGGAATCTAATGTTGCACTACTTGTGACGTAAGAATAGGCTAAATTTTCTAATGCGTCGTTATTATTCAACTTAATCAGTTCTTGTACTATATTTGAGCAGTGGAATAAACACTGTAGAGTGGCATTTGCGTAACATGAAACACTGTCCTTATTTTCCATACCAACAATGGTGCGCAACGGATTTGGCAATGTGTTATCATCTATTTCAATTTGTATATTTTGCGTGCATGAGGGAACCGACCATACGGTGTCTTTCACCATTAATTTGGCCGCACTTGTAATATTAATTTCAGACAAATCAGGCTTGTATTTCACTCTGAGTCGATTATACTCGATTAGTGCAGCTTCCTGAACTTTTACTGCCTGTGGATTGAAATTTATCAAATGTAATCCGTCGAGAGATTTGACTCTTGACAATGCAACGTATGCTTGGCCAGCAGTGAAGACAGTCTGGCCTATGTCTATAACTATGCTGTTCAAAGTCAAGCCTTGGCTTTTATGTATTGTCATTCCGTAACTAAGGGACAGGGGAAATTGATTTCTGAATATAAAGGCCCCATTCATTATTTCGAATTTTGCGGATACCCTTTCGATGGTATACTCTATCCCCGATGCTAGGGCAATCTTTAATGATTGTACCTCACGTGTGTCAATATCTCGAGTTACGGAAATCACATGACCTATGGTACCGTTTATAATACCTGTAGATACGTCGATGTTTCGTCTAATCATGATCTTTGCTCCAATTTTGACCGTTATAGTTTTCGCAAGTCCAGCCGTACGAGTGCTGTCTTCGTGTTCCCGATTCAAGAGTTTTGTTATTTTTTTTTTCAAATACGGTATGCAATCAATGCTGTCTTTGGCATTGAGTTCAATTTCCTCGCCTGGAATTTTGGTTAACATGGCTGTGTTCAAAATGTCACATTGGTACCGAGTTGGAAAAAGACAGACTGTATCTAGTGATAATTGGTTGATATAATTGCATAATTCGTCGAGTCTGGCTCCGACCGATGTACCGGTAAGGTTCACTTTCCTAGAATCTAAAATCTGTTGATCGGTAGTGGTCAAAATTCCAAATCTAACCCGAGTCAATATTTCTTGATAAGTTGTATCAGTCTGTTGGCGTACATTTGTCAACAGCTCGTCGTACGAGAATAGATTGGTCCATAGATTGACTGCACCTACTGAGCCAATATATTTCTGTATTTTGTCTTTCGATAGGTCCAGGTACGCTGAATCTGCATTTACTGGTGGGAGTTGTAGTAAATCACCCATCAGCAGAATATGTTTTCTACCGAACCAGCCATCATTAGTATTTTTTGTATCAAATATTTCAGTCAATCTTAAGTGAATATACATTAACGTGACGTTTGATATCATTGAAACTTCATCTATAATGAACAATAATACATCTTTTAATTCGCTTCGCAAGATTTTCAATACCTCGTCGGACAATTCTTTGTATTTCGGCGTGCCGCCGTGCTCAACTGGTAGCTGGAACAGTCTGTGCACTGTCAGACCATCGACGTTAAAAGCTGCCAAACCTGTTGGTGCTGTGACAGCAGTCGTTGCACCGAGCATTTGTTTTGTCCAGTACCTAATAGTTTTTATAAGAAAACTCTTGCCCGTACCACCAGCTCCACTGACAAACATTCGTAATGGTTCACTACGTGCTGAGATTAAAGAGGTCTTGACAGTAACAAATATTATTTTCTGTTCGTCATTGAGTTGTGATATCATGTCAACTACGTCAAGGTCTTTCAGTTGCCCTTCCGCGTTATTCAAGTCCTGCATAGCCAAGTTGGCCTCGACTGGTTGATAATGTAATGGATTATCTCTGTTGTCATTTGAATCTTGGCTCAGATTGCTCATCATATTCGTAAGATCACCCAGCTTTTGTTCGATCAATTCTTTCACCTGATCGAAACCTTTTTGAATATCGGACAATCGCTCGTGGTAACTCATTAACTCTAATAGGTCTGCCTTGCTTTTCTCGAATGCCTCGGCGTATGAATTACAGTTATTTTTCAAGTCATCAGTATCACGCCACGGTTTGAAAAGTAGTAATAACGCGTGGAAGTACTTTTCAGGTTCTACATTCGGATTATATTTGTAGTGATTTATCCAATAACCGCGCTGTCTTTTTTTCAAATACAAACCACTGCCTAAATCGTATATTTCTGCATTACTATTTTTTGGTATTAATTTAGTTATTTCGTACCATTTGGCATAGTCGTACAAATGTACCGACTCCAATTCCTCTGGTCTAGTCGGGTAGTAATCGTCAATGAGGGACGGATAAAAAATATCTGTCGAATCCGGAAATAGTTTTTCTACAGTTTTGTACGGCTTAACTCTTTTATTTCTAAGCTGATTTACGTCTAACCATTTAATAGTTGTGTCAGGATCAGTTCCGTACAACGGAATACTTAACAGTGTATCGGCAGCTTCTAGAGCCCCGCATTCTCTGTTATTCAAACTGCGCATTGCCACACTCCACAGCCGGCTGCTCAACGATTTGGTGGAATTGATATCATGAAACATATCGGTTGTGTGACTAGTTTCAGGTTTAGTACTATACTTAGTACAATACCAGTTGAGTATTGTTGATTTTTCGCCTATAAACTGTATGTCCATGTTTCCTTCCCACGCACTAAGGACAACCGGATTATAGTCATTTATGAAAGCTTCCTTTTCATTTCGCGGCAAGTCGACAAGTCTGCTTTTTGATTTTAGCTGTTTTCTACCCGCAATGGATATGGCTACATCTTTTATTATCAGCGTGTCCGTAATTGGCCTGGGAAATCCGAATCTGCATACTTTCGTAAATCCTTTTTTAGTTTTCTTATTTCGCATGCAATAATCGTTATGCTTGTGTCTCTGATGTGTGTCTACTCGACGATACAACGTTGGCGATATATGTTTATTGGGCAGTCTGCAAGTAATATGCTTGGAAATGAAGTTGGCGACATCTTCCGTAGATGACTCCCCGATCGTGGGAGCATTTTTAATCCAGACCAACAAATGGAAGTGCTGTGTTCCTCTGCCTTGGTATTCTCGTCTCCAAAAGTAATGGCTGACTTCTCCAATTGGATTGTCATTGGAGCTTATGAATTTCAGCATCGCCCGAAATTTGTTGTCTAGATATCTCGAGGCTGAAACTGGATCCCTCGCTACTAGTTCACTTGTAGACATACCAACCATTTTTGGTCCGTTAACGTTTTTAATATATTCAGCTAAATCGTCCCACATCCATTCGCTGGGACTCAGCGTTAGAAACCACGTTGCCGGACCATAATTTTGTACCATGCATCCCAACTCATTTCTCGGTTTGCGCCAATATTGGTCTGTATTCCGTAATCTGGCGAAAATAGTAGTCAGATTTCCTTCAAGCTGTTCTTTTGACATTAATTCCAAATACTGACCGGCATTCATTTTTTCCTTTGGATTAATGACATTTAATTTGTGGAATATACCACCCTTTAACTGTCTCATGTTCGAGTCGTGCAATAGGTAGAACAAATACTGTTGATTCAACCTGAAGACGGAACAAGTGGACATAAGCCTGCATTTTATGTAGTCAAATTCTCGCAGGGGGATTGCACGGTCTTGATGCTGGCCGTTGTTACCATAAGGGTATAAATCTGGGAAACACATGACATCTAGATATTTATCACATTGACTTAAGGGTGCTTCTTCTACCTTGAGCATTTGATATAGAGCCGTTGCATTCTTATTCTCTCTATCGGCACTGATCGGATAGATGGTATACTGCTCGTAGTAATCTCCGCTATCCATTATTTGTGTTAATATCGCTCGACGCTTAGTACTCGTCTCGTCATTACACTTCATAACCGTATCCGCATGTTCTTCCATACCGGGCTCTTCTGTCTCTACCTGAATTTCCACATCTTGCGCAAGTAAATCTAACAATGAGTCTGGCTCAGCGGGTAATTCAATCTCAGCATAGAAAGGATTATTTTCTCTGAGCCAAACGAGTGTTTCGTAAATTTTTTTCACATCCACTAAACTACTCCACACGACTTTTGACTTATTCGGTAGTCCATAGACCATCACGAATAGTTCTTGATTCAGATTCAGTGCGTCAGTCGGTGCAGGTAATTTTTTTAGTGTTTCTTCTAATGGTAACGGTAAATGGAACGTTCGACCCTTCACTTTCTGTACTCGCAACTTATTTGGAAGATTTTTTTTCGCTACTGTACCCATTCTTAGTACCGTCTGAAAAGC
Source organism: Rhogogaster chlorosoma (assembly GCA_944452935.1). Lineage (NCBI taxonomy): Eukaryota > Metazoa > Arthropoda > Insecta > Hymenoptera > Tenthredinidae > Rhogogaster > Rhogogaster chlorosoma. The sequence continues at coordinate 12,308,992 of OX101798.1, read as the reverse complement.
TTTTGCTCTTTGTATGAGGATTTTTTCATAATCGTTAAGAGTAAAGAGGACAGGTGGCACGTCGCCTATAGCTAGCTGATTCAATAAACACGTTGGTGGCATTTCATTATTACGGAATTTTTCTAAACAGTATTTACAGATATAATCAGACGCGTTCTTGGATGCATCGATGTGAGTTTTCATCTGTGACCAACAGTGCCCTGTGATTGGTTTTCTGAGTTTTTTTATATCTCGTGTGTCTCTCCGGTAACAAAGTTTTTCGCACGATACGCAAGCCAATTGTGGTGTATCCATCGACTGTTGGACTAGCTCATGAAATGCACGCCTATATTTGTTCGCAATTTCATCTTCATTCAAATTTATTACTTCAGAACACGGTTGATACATACAAGCTTTCTCGGCTGTATCGCTGGAGAGTTCTTGCAAAAGAAGTAGATCTCCCCGTACCAAGGCATTGTCTATACAATTAATGTTTTCCACTAGTCTCATAAGTTCGTAAATTTGTCTCGTGAAATACCGAATTTGTGGGAAGTGGGGATGCAATAATTGAAGCGGTAAGAATTTCGCATTGCAACTCACAGGATTGGTGTAACAAGTTTGTGCGTGTCCTAATTTGTTGTGTGACGTATTGACGCTACATTGGTTCCAATATTTCAATGTATTACGAATATTTGTTATTTTCCATGAGCGTATAGCCTGAAATACAAATTCTAGTCTACTAATGGTATGTGAATTTGGTTTAATACACAACTCTGAGCAAGCCCATGATTTTTGTACATGTGTGCTTGCTGTTACCGGTAAAACGTTCCTTATTTTTCCTGTTGATGTAGTGATAAGTGGGTCTATTACAATGCGCAGCTCATCATAAGCTGTATCGGTATAATAAGGGTCGGACGAGCCCGTATGTTTTGATTGGCCGCAAAAGGCTGCAATTTTTGTTTCCATATCAGACGATTCTGCCGCTCGTACCGAACAGACCTCGATCTTATTCTTCAGATTATTCAGCGTGCGTCTCACGCTGAGTACGATACGTTTTCTCGCTTGAATGCACCATTTTATAATTTTTTCTGCCTCAATTCGTTTCTGTGGCTTAGAATTACAATTGATCTTCGTGGATAAGATGGTGATATATTTTTCTACTGATCCTAACAGTGTTATCGTACTGCTCTGTCTACCTAAATGCCTATATTTTTTTAGAATATTTTTAGTTCTCATAAATTTCTGTTGTCCTTTTAGTTCTTTACGAGCGTGTCTGACTTTGTCAAGTATTGCTTTGTTTATATCGCGATTAATGGAATACTTATTTCGTTCATATTTTTTTTTCATTTCTGAATCAACAGCATATTTATTGAATTCGTCGTTTTCTTTGCTCTCAGGGTGTGCAGAATATTCGACTCTTTGTTCTGTGGCCTTCATCTTACGGTTAGCTGCATATTTTGTTCTTTCACGTGTTCTTTTGATTTCAGGATCTGCAGCATATTTTTGTCTCTCATGTGTCTGTTGGATCTTAGCATTAGCTGCATATTTTTCTCTTCGACGAGCACGTTGTAGGTCATGAGTTACAGCAGTTGTTTTCTTCTCGTACGATGTTTTTTCTTCTGGATCTTCAGAATATCTCGCTTTTTTCTGCATTATTATCGTTTCTGCATTAGCAACATAATTTGCTCGTTTTACTGACTGTTCTATTCGAGATGTTGCATTCTGTCTTATATTTTGTTGTGACTTATCAGTGCTGCAATTTGCTTTGCATTCTTCGTCACTTCGTGTTCGCCCTATGAATGAACGAGTAGCATGTCCGACTGAGTTCGTGCTATTACTACTGATTCTCTGTCGAGCTGAATAGTCTTCGCGCCTCTTTTTGTTTATTTCGTCCTTGTGAGTGGCCCACCATCTGTTTTTGCGATTTGTCTGTGTTGAGAGAGTTATGTTTGTTTTATTGCTACTGCATTGTTGTCTGCTTTTTTCGTTACTATCGTCTGTCGTACTTTGTGAAGCAAGTGGAATAATATGCTGTGGTACTGTTCGACAGACCGATGCATACGTTTTTGCGGGCGATTTTTGTATTTCCAACCGGTCTGTATTTTGGTCTTGTACGATAGTAGTGATGTCCGACTGTGCTGTTGTGGTGATTTCCATTGCAGGAAATGGTATTATTGTTTTTTCGTTGAGTATGCGTACTAAATGCTGTCTCATCGTCAGTGTCGTCCTTCTATGCCCATCGTCATCTATGTAATAGCGCTCGGTAACAGGATCCTTACCCAGTGCAAGCGATGTTGCGATTGCACACGCAAACACTCCGCATGATTTTGAATCCGGTTGTATTTGTACATTTTCGTAAACGATCGAATATTTTTCATATAGACGATTCAATATTTCATGTTGGCGCGGTGATAACTGGTGTTTCAACGTATCGTATACGTGTACTACTGATCCATCGTAGTATATGCAAGTCCAGTGACCGATGTCGTCTAGACCAATGTTTCCGCTGTAGAGGATCTGAATATCCCGATCGTTGGTAACACGATGATACCAATGTAATCCTTGATAGAATATGGGATCTTGTGGTTTGAAAGTCGTCTTGTCAGTTAAAACGTTTAGAAATGCATTTATACATTTGTCCTCTAGTTCCTGTGCAATGTTCATAATGCGGGCTGTGATCCGTGCCTTATTTGCAAGTACTATCTCGTCAACGTCTATTTGTTGGTTAATGTCGTCTGTAATTTCTATTATAAGTGGCAAGTTTACGTTAACTGTCCCATTGGGTTTCGGAGTATCAGTTTTACCTATTCTGGCGGATCGCTTCGCCTCTCTTTGTCCTTGCTGTATTTTGCTATAGCTACGTTTCTTATTTTTCGGCATTGTTATTTTTCGGATTACCTGTATTAAACACTACTCAACTTATACTTAGGATTTATCTATTTATCGTTGTATATTCGGACTGTTTTGCATTTATGGATGAATAATTGTTATTGAGTGTACTCACATATAGATTTTTTCGGGTTTTCGGATTCAACTGCCACCTGAATTATATTTTATACACAATTAAACAGTAAAATTTTTCTCCTAATTATACGTAGATTTTACAATCTTTAATACCGTTTGATAAACGAGGTGTGAAAATCAATTTTTGCCGGCACTGCAGTATGCTAACACGAACAACCTCAAACTTATGGATTAAAAACAATATATTGCGTACTGACAATACGATAGAACTATTGATATTATTGTCACAGTAAAGAAAATGAATAAATTCGCGTGTTGTGTGAATTTGAACGATGTTCAAATGCACCGAAATAACACTCACTTGTCGAATAATTGCAAGATTTATCTTTCGATACGCGCTTTGCAATACCTCCAAGTGGAATGGAAGATCTACTTTCTATTCGCTGATTTTTTGAAATGACGTTCCTAAAGTCATCTACTTGAGTTGATCTCATCTCTATTGGGTTTGTTATTTCGTAAATTTATCGATAAAGTGCAGTCTTACGCACATGTATTTTATGTGGACAATTTATTCATCACATGGTTCAATTTAATCTAATTATTCGTTCGATTTTTCCGGCGGTTGCTTCTTAATTAATTTATTTAGTCTTCTCCTCAATATAATTCTGTTGCGATAATAACTGCAACATGTAAATAGATGGATAATTTTGTTTGAATAAACCAAACTTGTCCAGTCAGTGCTGAAAGGACATCGCCATCTAGGAAAATTTTTATTAAGTTGGCAATTTGTTTAAAATTGTTTAGTTTTATGTGTGAGTATGTGATCTTATCAATTTATATGCTACTAGATCAACGGTTTCAACCCTTCATTCTGAATTCGAATTTTGAAGACCCAAGATGTGTAAGTATATAATATTCACGTTTTCATACATTGTGTTACGGTCTGTTTTGTTGTAATTGTATATTCGATAATATTTTTCAAAAAATGAAGTATTCTGATTTAGCTATTATTCGAGTATTGTATACACATATGAACAATGTGTCGCGTAACAGAAAGATGCGTGTTCTAACTTTTGACGCCCAGTTACTCCGTTTCGTATTATCATGTGTGTGGTTGATTGTTTGAAGCTGACATGGTCTAATTTTGTCAATTGTTTTGATTAGGTGGCAATACTTATACGTTATCTTTATATTTCATTTATTTTGAAGAAATTGTAGGATCTAAAGTAGGACTGTGTTATAAGCTAACTGCTAAGAGCCCACTCATTGACACCATTTTGTATTACTATTTTATTGAACTTTAATCAAATCCAGAATTGGGAATTTAAGTTGATTCGATTTCGAAATTTAATTTTTTTAATTAGCTTGATTCTTCGCGTAGCCAATAATTTTGTTTGATTTTGTTGTTCTGGAGTTTTGGAGCAAGCCTTAAATGTTTGTAATGCGTTCATAATTATTCAATTGAATAATTATCCTATTAAATTGTTCTGTCTTGAATATTAATGGTGGGTATAATATGGTGCATTCACTAAAAATGCGTTTTATTTGGTTTATAGCAGATCCAGATAATGGGATGGGCGGTGGCGAGGGTGGCGGCGAGGGGCCACCTATATCGAATGGGCCGCAGACCGAGGCAATGGTATGTACAGTAATAAAATACATTTGTTCTGAGAGGACCATTTAAATAATATGTCTGTTTTCTTGGGTCGTGACAAAATAGTTCTTAGATTAGTCAAGAATTTACGCATGAAGTTTTTCTTTTCAATTCTTCTAATTAAGCTTACAATCAATTGTGTGCAATATTTTTTTAAAATTTTTGTTCCTTGATAAATTAACATTTTATAAATAATTTGTTGAAGTTGGTTGGAGTATTTATCCAACAATAAAAATTTTGTCGTATACGATACTAATAGTTGATGTTGTAATTTACAGATCAGAGAGTTGTATACAATTTTAGGGCGGTACATGGGGCAACAGTCCCATGTACCAGCCCCGGATGCCCAGGGAAGAGGGAGAGAGAGAGAAAGAGGAAGAGGAAGAGGAAGAAGAAGCGACGAAGGAGGAGAAGAGGATAGGGAGGAAGTTAAATATGAAGATGGAGATGGAAAGAGAGGAGAAAGAGTAGGAAGCAGAGGTGGAGGCGTAAAAGGAGGAGGAGTGCGAGGAGATAGAGTAAGAAACAGAGGTGGACAAGGGAGAGGTCGTGGAGGTGGACGAGGAGCAGGTGGAAGAGGGGGATGGGAATGGAGTGGGGGACAAGGAAGAGGGGGAAGAGGAGGCTGGAACTGGCGGGGACGAGGGACAGGGGGATGGAATTGGCGAGGGAGATGGGGACGAGGGAGAGGGGGACAAAGGAGAGGCGGACAAGGGAGAGGAGGCAGAGGACGCGGGGGCTCCGTCCAAGTTTATTTTTAATTCATATTTTTTTCAATAAAACTATTTTTTCGTAGTCCAATGTGTACGATTCATTCTCACCTTCTCTGTTATTAACTGGGTCCTGGTGTATTAGACAATAATTTCAATACTTTCTCATTTGGATTCCTTTTTTACTCTTGTTTATTCCTGTTTCTTTGTGATTGCGATTACGTATGTAGACTGGAGTCTTGCCCTCAATTGACCTACATGGAATACGACTGGTAATGAACTAGTTTGGTACTCGAGTTGAGTTATCTATATCGTAACGTTTATTTTATAGCTTGTTCTACAGTTTAATTCTTAATTTTTTTCCATTACCAATGGTTTTCGTTTTTTATGGATCATGACCTGGTGAATAACTCTGATCTATATGTTATTGTATATCCATAGTTGGATGCAGATGATTACCATGCATATCTCACGTCATTCTACGAGGCCAACATTGTAATATCTTCTTTTTATCAAATTCTCTTTCTGTTATTTCACAATTTCCATCGCCAGATATTTATTATATGATTGAATTGGAACTCAGTTTATGATGTGACATAATCATTTATTACATTAAAATTTAAATTGAATTTTATCATATTTACTCTGATTCTGAATTGGTGATCCAGTTACTCTAAAATTTGCATTTTATTGTCCAGGGCTTGTGTGTAGATCACTGGTAGGTATATATTTATTATATGTACAATACGATATCTAATATGGTCTATAAGTGCTACCAGTGAATATTTAGTTTGTTATTAACTATTAATTTTAATGAATCCATTGTTTTGTGGAACAGTTTTTCTATTCAATCTTAGAATTTTCTATCATCGTTATTTTCGCCCTCTGCGTGTTTATGATTTGTTATCTTGAATAGCTGTTACAGAATTCACGAACAGGATTGAATTAACAAGGGATTTAAATACAGCTTTGCTTGCGAATGTATGCACAAATAGAATAGTTTATTCATAATTAATAATTCATCATACACGTAATGTATAGTTTTGTGATATATTCGATGTTGCATTAAAAGCGTTAGTATCAGCATCAACAGGTTGACTTAAATTATCACAGTTAGTTATATTAACATATTACACCAACAAGGAATGACATGTAGTATCGAATAGGTAGATTAAGTCAGTAGTTAGATTCACAGCAGAGGTTGTTTCATACAGATACAGGCCAGTGTGTACGGTTTGAAGCGATTGATCAAGTACTTATTAATTTATAGTGTATATATGAGCTTGAAATATCTCATGAGTGCCTAGATGGTTAGAAATAGTACAGTTAATTTCCCGGAAATTTAAAAAAGGTGCTCCATAATTTTAAATGATTTCAGAGGATTCGTGTCATTTCACTAATAATCTAATCGATAGCATATTTCAAGGTATCCACTGATTTAACTAGATTTCTAAAGCTATTAAATGTTGCAACTTATTTCATAGACCATGCCATAGTCTGGGTAAAATCCACGTTTCTACTCCTCATAAAGTAACATTTTGTACAATACCTGACGGAAAAGCTTTTTCTGATGTTGTGTGATTGTACACTCGCCTTTGGCTCGTGTAGCTAATTCACACTTGTCAGAAAAAGTTTCAACGCTCTCGTATCGTACTGTACTATTTTCAACTCATTGTACGAAACTCGGTTTCTCATGCCTGTTGGTAGTGTGCAAAGTGCCAGATTTACACACTTCCATATGTAAAAATAATTTAGTTCTCTTCGTTTGAAGATAATAATCTCTAAAATATTTTTTTTCTATTCATCTTTTCCAATTTAGTGTCAAGTTGTGTTGACACATACGAATTTACGGACTAAATAATTGCGTTACCAGTATTTCAAATTAATTACATGTTATTTATGAATGATAAAATTTATGTGACGATGAATATAAAATAATTGTATCAAAATCAAATAAGCTTTGCTTTTCTGATATAACTTGTATATCTGGAACTTGCATTTCCATCGATACACTACAAAAAGGGATATATGCAAGTCTAAATCTAAAACACGAGTTTTTTTGTGTCTGCGATTTTCTCATTTCTATAGTTTTGGAGACTAATAAAATTTTATGTCTTTGAAAATTTTGTTTTTAATCCTCCGCGGGGGCAGAGCCCCTGGATCCTGTCCACATCCTGCCTCTCGTACTTAAATTGCAATTTATATACTATATTTCCCTAGTTCCTAGATTTCTTCACAGGTCGAGGATTTCGCACACTGAGTTTGAAAGAATAGTATACGACATGGGTGTGCATACTTGTATCGGTACTGTACTGTTAAAATACTTTTGATGATCAGCAATTTCAAATATATCAATCTGTTTGGTAACACGGCTCAACAAAAAAATTTTCATCCCTTGTCCTAAAATTTATTTTATGATTTTCTGGGTAATTAGCCACGAAAACGATAAAAAAATACCTTTTTTCTATATACAGTTTGCTTTTGTGATAACTGCCGTAATTATACTCATTTTCGAGTTTTTATAGGAATTTTAATTAATTCTTTTTTGTAAGCTAGTTCAATAGTTAAAATCAATGAAAATAATGTATATTAATATTTATATCGTTTTTTTATAAGATAAAAATAAAAATCACAAGTTTTTAAAAATATCGTTTAAACGTTCTCCTGGATACAAAAGCAAACTTTTTCAAGCCATATAATTTTTTTTCGTTTAACTATCATCTAATTCATCGAAATTTCATACTCTAATGTTAAGGTCAAATTTTGTGTTGACCCGTGTAATCAGTCTGCGTTGCTGATGTATACGTAGGTGAAGTTAATGGTTTGTAGGCTGGAAGAAGTTGGTTCATTTGGAGAAGTTACGTAGAGTGTTGTAACTTTGGAGCAGCTGTGGGCTACCTCTGTTTTGGGACATCGTCTTGCTGAATTGTTATTTTCGTCTGGTCCAATGGATTATTAATGGGATAGGAATGGTCCAAGTGACTGTAAAAGATATAAAATAACAAATAATTGAAGAAAAGATTTCTGCATATAACTACTAATTGTCCTAGCATTCTCATAATCTTGAAACTATGGGCGTTGGACTACCTTTAACTTGGGATGCTGTTTTATCGAAGTATTATGTTCGTCTATTTCAACGGAGTGATAATCAGAACCTTGGTTTTCAAACATCGTTTAGTCAAAGTGTTATCTTTGTTTGCTCCGATAGATTAATAAGAGGATAGGAATGGTCCAGGTGACTGAAAAATACAAAATAACGTAGAATTAAATGAGAGGTTTCAGTATATTACTACTCATTTCCCTAGCATTGTTATTACTTAGGAGTTATGGGCTGTGAGCTATCTTTGTCTTGGGACACTGTTTTGCCGAAGTGTTATGTTGGTCTATCTCAACGGATTGATGATTGGAACCTTTGTTTCGGTATATAGTTTCGTCAGGGTGTTATGTTTGTCTATTTGAATAGATTGATAAGACGATCGGAATGGTCTAGGTGACTATGAAAGATATAAAATAACAAAGAATTGAAGGAAAGATTTCAGAATATTAGTATTAATTGTCCCAGCATTGTTCTCATTTAGGAGCTTCGAGCTTTGGGCTACCTTTAACTTGGGATGCTGTTATGCCGAAGTGGTTCGTTTGTTTCAACGGAGTAATAAACCAAACCTTGGTTTTGGGACGTCGTTTTGTTAAAGTATTATCTTCGTCTATGCCAAGGGATTGATTGTAGGATAGGAAAGGTCCAGGTGACTGAAAGATATAGAATAATATAAAATTACATGAGAGGTTTCAGTATATTACTACTAATTTTCCTAGCATTGTTATCACCTTCGAACTATGGACTTTGGGCTACCTTTGTCTTGGGACGCTGTATTATTGAAGGGTTATATCCGTCTATCTCAACGGATTATCAATCAGAATCTTCGATTTGGCACGTTGTTTAGTCAAAGTGTTCTGTTCGTCTACTCCAATAGATTGACAAGAGAATAGAAATGGACCAGGTGACTGTGATAGATATTCAAAATAACAAAGAATTAAAGAAAAGATCTCAGAATATTATTACTAATTGTCCTAGCATTGTTATCATTTTGGATCTATGGGTTTTGCGCTACCTTCAACTTGGGATTTTGTTTTGCCGAAGTAGTTCGTTCATTTCAACGGAGTGATAATCGGAACCTTGGTTTCGGAACGTCGTTTAGTTGAAGTTCTATCTTTGTATATTCCAATGGATTAATTATAGGAGAGGAATGGCCCAGGTGACTGTGAAAGATACAAAATAACATAGAATTGAATGAGAGGTTTCAGTATATTACTACTAATTTTCCTAGCATTGTTATCATCTTGGAACTATGGGCTGTGGGCTACCTCTAACTTGGGACGCTGTATTGCCGAAGTGTTATGTTCGTCTATCTCAACGGATTGATAATCGGAATCTTCGTTTCGGTATCTAGTTTCGTCAAAGTGTTATCTTCGCTTATTCCAATGGATCGATAATAGGATAGGAACGGTCCAGGTAACTGTAAAAGATATAAAATAACGAGGAATTGAAGGAAAGAGCTTTTAATATTACTATTAGTTTTTTTAGCATGTGTCATCATAAGGGATTATTCTGGATCTTGAACGTTAACATAGCGCCTAACGTTAATTTTCAGCGCTTGTGTTATCGTTGTCCGTCCCCATGAGTCCTCTGTCATCTTCGCTACCGCCTACATGCTTTGTTTCGGGTGGAAAATACAAGGTTGTTAAGCAACTGGAACGTTTATCATCGACAATCAACCATCGAACTCAGGCAAAACCTGACGCTGTTACGACGCTAACTAGCAAACGAAATCATGGCCTCGGCCTGAAACGAGTGGCTGGCGTTACCGCGCGTGCTAATGACTCTCGGCAGTAGTGCCTGATCCGTAGGTAGCGATATCATGGAGTCAGGATTTCCTCGCTTCCAATTGTTGATTGCCCAAATATATAGAGGTCTGCGGAGATGAACGGGTGTAGCAGGGAAGCGCAGGCGCTCAAAGTTAACGTCGGTGGTATGATAACGCCAAGAGATCCAGAATCGCACCTCAAGTGATGGTAGGAAACATACGATTCAATAGATAAGTAACGAGTCATGCATTTAGTGAAATTAAAGAGGCCGAGGCTGTTTTATACATCCATTATTGTGTGAACAAATGTATCAATCTAGTGAAAATCAATGTGCGTACATACCGTTTGATGTAAGTCATCCTAACCTCTTTTTCACTTGTTCCCGTTAGTAGTAGAATAATACATATCCTGTACACATATTTGAACTCAGCTCAGAGGATCCGTTCCGTGCAATTACAATCACAAGAGGCCATCATGCAGATGTCAATAATTATTCTTAATAACAGTCATCGGCATAAAACCTTGTCGTCGCACTATGTCACTTATAACCATAATTATGCACTGATTCACTGATATAAAACCACTACCACGACCGATAACACATTATATAAAATTATATAAGCTATATGCCCTCTAATAGCCCTATATAATATGATTATATGTAAAATTATTAATATTTTAATTGTCGATAGCCCCGCCTTACAGCCATGCGACGGCCATTTTGATTTCGTCGACCTATAGCTCACTTCGTAACTATATTATTACCTATCGATCGAGTGCGGATTCAGATTCAGGCCAAAATCAATAGGGAGCGAGATTTCAACGGCTTGTAACGACGTTGCAAAGTTCAAGTCGATCCGTGTCACCGTTCGTTCGGAAACGTGAGGACAAGCAAGCGTCTAGCGAAAACCGGAAACCAGGAAGAAAAAAAAGATGCTTTTTCATCAACTTTAGTGACTAATAAGTCGAAAACTAGTCGACCTATTTCGACCAAATTTATACAGCAAAGTCGTGTGGTGGGGGAATATCTATTCTGAAAATTTGATCGAAAAATATTTACGCGTTCTGAAGTTATGACCTCGTGCTTACAGGTATAAAGAGTTCCTCCCAGTAAATATATTCCGGCTAGCGCTCGCCTGCCTAGGGGTACTTGGCGGCGATTCGCTGCCGCGAATCTTGATTCGATAATATTTTTCAAAAAATGAAGTATTCTGATTTAGCTATTATTCGAGTATTGTATACACATAGGAACAATGTGTCGCGTAACAGAAAGATGCGTGTTCTAACTTTTGACGCCCAGTTACTCCGTTTCGTATCCTCATGTGTGTGGTTGATTGTTTGAAGCTGACATGGTCTAATTTTGTCAATTGTTTTGATTAGGTGGCAATACTTATACGTTATCTTTATATTTCATTTATTTTGAAGAAATTGTAGGATCTAAAGTAGGACTGTGTTATAAGCTAACTGCTAAGAGCCCACTCATTGACACCATTTTGTATTACTATTTTATTGAACTTTAATCAAATCCAGAATTGGGAATTTAAGTTGATTCGATTTCGAAATTTAATTTTTTTAATTAGCTTGATTCTTCGCGTAGCCAATAATTTTGTTTGATTTTGTTGTTCTGGAGTTTTGGAGCAAGCCTTAAATGTTTGTAATGCGTTCATAATTATTCAATTGAATAATTATCCTATTAAATTGTTCTGTCTTGAATATTAATGGTGGGTATAATATGGTGCATTCACTAAAAATGCGTTTTATTTGGTTTATAGCAGATCCAGATAATGGGATGGGCGGTGGCGAGGGTGGCGGCGAGGGGCCACCTATATCGAATGGGCCGCAGACCGAGGCAATGGTATGTACAGTAATAAAATACATTTGTTCTGAGAGGACCATTTAAATAATATGTCTGTTTTCTTGGGTCGTGACAAAATAGTTCTTAGATTAGTCAAGAATTTACGCATGAAGTTTTTCTTTTCAATTCTTCTAATTAAGCTTACAATCAATTGTGTGCAATATTTTTTTAAAATTTTTGTTCCTTGATAAATTAACATTTTATAAATAATTTGTTGAAGTTGGTTGGAGTATTTATCCAACAATAAAAATTTTGTCGTATACGATACTAATAGTTGATGTTGTAATTTACAGATCAGAGAGTTGTATACAATTTTAGGGCGGTACATGGGGCAACAGTCCCATGTACCAGCCCCGGATTCCCAGGGAAGAGGGAGAGAGAGAGAAAGAGGAAGAGGAAGAGGAAGAAGAAGCGACGAAGGAGGAGAAGAGGATAGGGAGGAAGTTAAATATGAAGATGGAGATGGAAAGAGAGGAGAAAGAGTAGGAAGCAGAGGTGGAGGCGTAAAAGGAGGAGGAGTGCGAGGAGATAGAGTAAGAAACAGAGGTGGACAAGGGAGAGGTCGTGGAGGTGGACGAGGAGCAGGTGGAAGAGGGGGATGGGAATGGAGTGGGGGACAAGGAAGAGGGGGAAGAGGAGGCTGGAACTGGCGGGGACGAGGGACAGGGGGATGGAATTGGCGAGGGAGATGGGGACGAGGGAGAGGGGGACAAAGGAGAGGCGGACAAGGGAGAGGAGGCAGAGGACGCGGGGGCTCCGTCCAAGTTTATTTTTAATTCATATTTTTTTTAAATAAAACTATTTTTTCGTAGTCTAATGTGTACGATTCATTCTCACCTTCTCTGTTATTAACTGGGTCCTGGTGTATTAGACAATAATTTCAATACTTTCTCATTTGGATTCCTTTTTTACTCTTGTTTATTCCTGTTTCTTTGTGATTGCGATTACGTATGTGGACTGGAGTCTTGCCCTCAATTGACCTACATGGAATACGACTATGGTAATGAACTAGTTTGATACTCGAGTTGAGTTATCTATATCGTAACGTTTATTTTATAGCTTATTCTACAGTTTAATTCTTAATTTTTTTCCATTACCAATGGTTTTCGTTTTTTATGGATCATGACCTGGTGAATAACTCTGATCTATATGTTATTGTATATCCATAGTTGGATGCAGATGATTACCATGCATATCTCACGTCATTCTACGAAGCCAACATCGTAATATCTTCTTTTTATCAAATTCTCTTTCTGTTATTTTACAATTTCCATCGCCAGATATTTATTATGATTGAATTGGAACTCAGTTTATGATGTGACATAATCATTTATTACATTAAAATTTAAATTGAATTTCATCATATTTACTCTGATTCTGAATTGGTGATCCAGTTACTCTAAAATTTGCATTTTATTGTCCAGGGCTTGTGTGTAGATCACTGGTAGGTATATATTTATTATATGTACAATACGATATCTAATATGGTCTATAAGTGCTACCAGTGAATATTTAGTTTGTTATTAACTATTAATTTTAATGAATCCATTGTTTTGTGGAACAGTTTTTCTATTCAATCTTAGAATTTTCTATCATCGTTATTTTCGCCCTCTGCGTGTTTATGATTTGTTATCTTGAATAGCTGTTACAAAATTCACGAACAGGATTGAATTAACAAGGGATTTAAATACAGCTCTGCTTGCGAATGTATGCACAAATAGAATAGTTTATTCATAATTAATAATGCATCATACACGTAATGTATAGTTTTGTGATATATTCGATGTTGCATTAAAAGCGTTAGTATCAGCATCAACAGGTTGACTTAAATTATCACAGTTAGTTATATTAACATATTACACCAACAAGGAATGACATGTAGTATCGAATAGGTAGATTAAGTCAGTAGTTAGATTCACAGCAGAGGTTGTTTCATACAGATACAGGCCAGTGTGTACGGTTTGAAGCGATTGATCAAGTACTTATTAATTTATAGTGTATATATGAGCTTGAAATATCTCATAAGTGCCTAGATGGTTAGAAATAGTACAGTTAATTTCCCGGAAATTTAAAAAAGGTGCTCCATAATTTCAAATGATTTCAAAGGATTCATGTCATTTCACTAATAATCTAATCGATAGCATATTTCAAGGTATCCATTGATTTAACTAGATTTCTAAAGCTATTAAATGTTGCAACTTATTTCATAGACCATGCCATAGTGTGGGTAAAATCCACGTTTCTACTCCTCATAAAGTAACATTTTGTACAATACCTGACGGAAAAGCTTTTTCTGATGTTGTGTGATTGTACACTCGCCTTTGGCTCGTGTAGCTAATTCACACTTGTCAGAAAAAGTTTCAACGCACTCGTATCGTACTGTACTATTTTCAACTCATTGTACGAAACTCGGTTTCTCATGCCTGTTGGTAGTGTGCAAAGTGCCAGATTTACACACTTCCATATGTAAAAATAATTTAGTTCTCTTCGTTTGAAGATAATAATCTCTAAAATATTTTTTTTCTATTCATCTTTTCCAATTTAGTGTCAAGTTGTGTTGACACATACGAATTTACGGACTAAATAATCGCGTTACCAGTATTTCAAATTAATTACATGTTATTTATGAATGATAAAATTTATGTGACGATGAATATAAAATAATTGTATCAAAATCAAATAAGCTTTGCTTTTCTGATATAACTTGTATATCTGGAACTTGCATTTCCATCGATACACTACAAAAAGGGATATATGCAAGTCTAAATCTAAAACACGAGTTCTTTTTTGTCTGCGATTTTCTCATTTCTATAGTTTTGGAGACTAATAAAATTTTATGTCTTTGAAAATTTTGTTTTTAATCCTCCGCGGGGGCAGAGCCCCTGGATCCTGTCCACATCCTGCCTCTCGTACTTAAATTGCAATTTATATACTATATTTCCCTAGTTCCTAGATTTCTTCACAGGTCGAGGATTTCGCACACTGAGTTTGAAAGAATAGTATACGACATGGGTGTGCATACTTGTATCGGTACTGTACTGTTAAAATACTTTTGATGATCAGCAATTTCAAATATATCAATCTGTTTGGTAACACGGCTCAACAAAAAAATTTTCATCCCTTGTCCTAAAATTTATTTTATGATTTTCTGGGTAATTAGCCACGAAAACGATAAAAAAATACCTTTTTTCTATATAAAGTTTGCTTTTGTGATAACTGCCGTAATTATACTCATTTTCGAGTTTTTATAGGAATTTTAATTAATTCTTTTTTGTAAGCTAGTTCAATAGTTAAAATCAATAAAAATAATGTATATTAATATTTATATCGTTTTTTTATAAGATAAAAATAAAAATCACAAGTTTTCAAAAATATCGTTTAAACGTTCTCCTGAATACAAAAGCAAACTTTTTCAAGCCATATAAATTTTTTTCGTTTAACTATCATCTAATTCATCGAAATTTCATACTCTATTGTTAAGGTCAAATTTTGTGTCGACCCGTGTAATCAGTCTGCGTTGCTGATGTATACGTAGGTGAAGTTAATGGTTTGTGGGCTGGAAGAAGTTAGTTCATTTGGAGAAGTTACGTAGAGTGTTGTAACTTTGGAGCAGCTGTGGGCTACCTCTGTTTTGGGACATCGTCTTGCTGAATTGTTATTTTCGTCTGGTCCAATGGATTATTAATAGGATAGGAATGGTCCAAGTGACTGTAAAAGATATAAAATAACAAATAATTGAAGAAAAGATTTCTGCATATAACTACTAATTGTCCTAGCATTCTCATAATCTTGGAACTATGGGCGTTGGACTACCTTTAACTTGGGATGCTGTTTTATCGAAGTATTATGTTCGTCTATTTCAACGGAGTGATAATCGGAACCTTGGTTTTCAAACATCGTTTAGTCAAAGTGTTATCTTTGTTTGCTCCGATAGATTAATAAGAGGATAGGAATGGTCCAGGTGACTGAAAAATACAAAATAACGTAGAATTAAATGAGAGGTTTCAGTATATTACTACTCATTTCCCTAGCATTGTTATTACTTAGGAGTTATGGGCTGTGAGCTATCTTTGTCTTGGGACACTGTTTTGCCGAAGTGTTATGTTGGTCTATCTCAACGGATTGATGATTGGAACCTTTGTTTCGGTATGTAGTTTCGTCAGGGTGTTATGTTTGTCTATTTGAATAGATTGATAAGACAATCGGAATGGTCTAGATGACTATGGAAGATATAAAATAACAAAGAATTGAAGGAAAGATTTCAGAATATTAGTATTAATTGTCCCAGCATTGTTATCATTTAGGAGCTTCGAGCTTTGTGCTACCTTTAACTTGGGATGCTGTTATGCCGAAGTGGTTCGTCTGTTTCAACGGAGTAATAAACCGAACCTTGGTTTTGGGACGTCGTTTTGTCAAAGTATTATCTTCGTCTATTCCAATGGATTGATAATAGGATAGGAATGGACTAGATAACTGTAAGAGATAAAGAATAATATAAAATTACATGAGAGGTTTCAGTATATTACTACTAATTTTTCTAGCATTGTTATCACCTTCGAACTATGGGCTTTGGGCTACCTTTGTCTTGGGACGCTGTATTATTGAAGGGTTATATCCGTCTATCTCAACGGATTATCAATCAGAATCTTCGATTTGGCACGTCGTTTAGTCAAAATGTTCTGTTCGTCTACTCCAATAAATTGATAAAACAATAGAAATGGACCAGGTGACTGTAATAGATATTCAAAATAACAAAGAATTAAAGAAAAGATCTCAGAATATTATTACTAATTGTCCTAGCATTGTTATCATTTTGGATCTATGAGTTTTGCGCTACCTTCAACTTGGGATTTTGTTTTGCCGAAGTGGTTCGTTCATTTCAACGGAGTGATAATCAGAACCTTGGTTTTGGAACGTCGTTTAGTTGAAGTTCTATCTTCGTCTATTCCAATGGATTGATTATAGGATAGGAATGGTCCAGGTGACTGTGAAAGATATAAGATAACATAGAATTAAATGAGAGGCTTCAGTATATTACTACTAATTTTCCTAGCATTGTTATCATCTTGGAACTATGGGCTTTGAGCTACCTTTAACTTGGGACGCTGTATTATCGAATCGTTATGTTCGTCTATTTCAACGGAGTGATAATCCGAACCTTGGTATTGGGACATCGTTTCGTCAAAGTATTATCTTCGTCTATTCCAATCGATTGATAATAGGATAGGAATGGTTCAGGTGACTGAAAGATATAAAATAACATAGAATTAAATATGAGAGGTTTCAGTATATTACTACTAATTTTCCTAGCATTGTTATTACTTTGGAGCTATGGGCTGTGGGCTACCTTTGTCTTGGGACGCTGTTTTGCCGAAGTGTTATGTTCGTCTATCTCAACGGATTGATAATCGGAATTTTCGTTTCGGTATCTAGTTTCGTCAAAGTGTTATCTTCGCTTATTCCAATGGATCGATAATAGGATAGGAATGGTCCAGGTAACTATAAAAGATATAAAATAACGAGAAATTGAAGGAAAGAGCTCTTAATATTACTATTAGTTTTTTGAGCATGTGTCATCATAAGGGATTATTCTGGATCTTGAACGTTAAACATAGCGCCTAACGTTAATTTTCAGCGCTTGTGTTATCGTTGTCCGTCCCCATGAGTCCTCTGTCATCTTCGCTACCGCCTACATGCTTTGTTTCGGGTGGAAAATAGAAGGTTGTTAAGCAACTGGAACGTTTATCATCGACAATCAACCATCGAACTCAGGCAAACCCTGACGCTGTTACGACGCTAACTAGCAAATGAAATCATGGCCTCGGCTTGAAACGAGTGGCTGGCGTTACCGCGCGTGCCAATGACTCTCGGCAGTAGTGCCTGATCCGTAGGTAGCGATATCATGGAGTCAGGATTTCCTCGCTTCCAATTGTTGATTGCCTAAACATATAGAGGTCTGCGGAGATGAACGGGTGTAGCAGGGAAGCGCATGGTGGTATGATAACGCCAAGAGATCCAGAATTACACCTCAAGTGATGGTAGGAAACATACGAATCAATAGATAAGTAACGAGTCATGCATTTAGTGAAATTAAAGAGGCCGAGGCTGTTTTATACATCCATTATTGTGTGAACAAATGTATTAATCTAGTGAAAATCAATGTGCGTACATACCGTTTGATGTAAGTCATCCTAACCTCTTTTTCACTTGTTCCCGTCAGTAGTAGAATAATACATATCCTGTATATATATTTGAACCCAGCTCAGAGGATCCGTTCCGTGCAATTACAATTACAAGAGGCCATCATGCAGATGTCAATAATTATTCTTAATAACAGTCATCGGCATGAAACCTTGTCGTCGCACTATGTCACTCATAACCATAATTATGCACTGATTCACTGATATAAAACCACTACCACGACCGATAACACATTATATAAAATTATATAAGCTATATGCCCTCTAATAGCCCTATATAATATGATTATATGTAAAATTATTAATATTTTAATTGTCGATAGCCCCGCCTCACAGCCATGCGACGGCCATTTTGATTTCGTCGACCTATAGCTCACTTCATAACTATATTATTACCTATCGATTGAGTGCGGATTCAGATTCAGGCCAAAATCAATAGGGGGCGAGAATTCGATGGCTTGTAACAACGTTTAAAAGTTCAAGTCGATCTGTGTCCTCGTTCGTTCGGAAATGTGCGGACAGTCTGCGAAAAAATTTTCGGGGGAAGAAAAAAAAGGTGTTTTTTCATCAACTTTAGTGACTAATAAGTCGAAAACCAGTCGACCTATTTCGACCAAATTTATACTGCAAAGTCGTGTGGTGGGGGAATATCTATTCTGAAAATTTGATCGAAAAATATTTACGCGTTCTGAAGTTATGACCTCGTGCTTACAGGTATAAAGAGTTCCTCCCAGTAAATATATTCCGGCTAGCGCTCGCCTGCCTAGGGGTACTTGGCGGCGATTCGCTGCCGCGAATCTTGATACCGGTCGGCGACGCTATTGCTTTGGGTACTTTCAGGACCCGTCTTGAAACACGGACCAAGGAGTCTAACATGTGCGCGAGTCATTGGGACACGCAAACCTAAAGGCGAAATGAAAGTGAAGGTCAGCCTAGCGCTGACCGAGGGAGGATGGGCCGCGTCACGATGCGGCCCCGCACTCCCGGGGCGTCTCGTTCTCATTGCGAGAAGAGGCGCACCCAGAGCGTACACGTTGGGACCCGAAAGATGGTGAACTATGCCTGGTCAGGACGAAGTCAGGGGAAACCCTGATGGAGGTCCGTAGCGATTCTGACGTGCAAATCGATCGTCGGAACTGGGTATAGGGGCGAAAGACTAATCGAACCATCTAGTAGCTGGTTCCCTCCGAAGTTTCCCTCAGGATAGCTGGCACTCGTGTACAAAACGTGCACGAGTCTCATCCGGTAAAGCGAATGATTAGAGGCCTTGGGGCCGAACGACCTCAACCTATTCTCAAACTTTAAATGGGTGAGATCTCTGGCTTGCTTGAACTATGAAGCCACGAGATTTCGGATCAGAGTGCCAAGTGGGCCACTTTTGGTAAGCAGAACTGGCGCTGTGGGATGAACCAAACGCCGAGTTAAGGCGCCGAAGTCGACGCTTATGGGATACCATGAAAGGCGTTGGTTGCTTAAGACAGCAGGACGGTGGCCATGGAAGTCGGAATCCGCTAAGGAGTGTGTAACAACTCACCTGCCGAAGCAACTAGCCCTGAAAATGGATGGCGCTGAAGCGTCGCGCCTATACTCGGCCGTCAGCGGCAAGAGAGGCGGCCTTAGGGCCGTCATGAAGCCCTGACGAGTAGGAGGGTCGCGGCGGTGTGCGCAGAAGGGTCTGGGCGTGAGCCTGCCTGGAGCCGCCGTCGGTGCAGATCTTGGTGGTAGTAGCAAATACTCCAGCGAGGCCCTGGAGGACTGACGTGGAGAAGGGTTTCGTGTGAACAGCCGTTGCACACGAGTCAGTCGATCCTAAGCCCTAGGAGAAATCCGATGTCGATGACGGTGTATTTCTATGCCATATTGATATACAGAGAGATTCTGTGGAAAGTTGGGAGCCGTGTGGGTAGGCAACCGGCGTATTCACCGAAACGGCAACGCTGTCGTAGGGACAGTCGAACGTCTGCATCTACAGATGACATAGCGGTAGCTTTCACGTCGTTTGGTCAGAATCAAGTGACAGAATGACATATTTGAGGTTGATCGTAATATAACTAGTAAGACAGCGGGAATCGATATCCATTCGTGAAGAAGTGGTAACGAATTAGCGAATTGATTGCAGATGTCGATTTCTGTTTATTTGCAACGTTATTTGGGTCTAAACAACCGTCGGGGTGAAATTTACGAATCATTCTAATAAAGGTAACCGACAAATGTCAAACGATAATTATTCGTAATAAAGTCGTGATAAAGTTACGAATTGATCGCAGATTCTGAGTTATGTTTATTTGCAAAATTATTTACAAGCTAGCAGTTCCTCGATGATGGACTGACTCGTCGCATCACTTCGACAACTACGGTGAGGAACACAGCGATATAAATTCGATACAACGAGTAATCTACGAGGCATCTCTGACGTAGCAGCAAACCCCAAATTTTTTCACCTCCTAATAATTTGAATGCACAGTTTTGCGGAAATACTGCGCATAGTTCCAGAAGACGGTCAGAAGCTTATCTCGAAAGTTGCTCAAGAAGTCGGCATGTCGTCGGCACAACGCATTTAATTTATTGATATTGTACTACGCTTAATGAATAAAAAATGTTATTACATGATAGTAACTCATTGTAATGCAATCATTTTTACAAATATGCGACGCTTTATTCCACTCAGCTATCAAAGGCACAATTATGTTTATTTACAGAACAATACTTTCAATTAATTCATTCCTCGCTGAGACTTTTACGAGATTATCGGTAGGCAAACAGGTGATCTTTGATTCGCAAATTTCACCTCGAGGGTTGTTTGGACCCAAATAATGTTGCAAATAAACAGAAATCGACATCTGCAATCAATTCGCTAATTCGTTACCACTTCTTTACGAATTAATATCGATTCCTGTTGTTTTACTCGTTATATTACGATCAACATCAAATATGTCACTCTGTATGTTGATTCTGACCCAACGAAGTGACAGCTGTCGTGACGTCATCAGTAGGTGCAGACGTTCGACTGTCTCTACGACAGCGTTGCCGTTTCGGTAAATATGCGGGTTGCCTACTCACACGGCTCCCAACTTTCCACAGAATCGCTCTGTATATGTGCGTTGACGCCGCTCGCTCGTTTCTTCTTCTTTTTTTTCTTTTTTTCTTACGTTTCCTTCGTTGGGAACGGGGAGAATGAGGGATAGAGTTAGGAGAGTACGACGTTGAGCGGTGCACGCGCGGCTTGAAAGTGACACACCCGTCGGGCGAAAGGGAATCCGGTTCCTATTCCGGAACCCGGCAGCGGAACCGTTTACAAGTCGGGCCCTCGCAAGAGAGTTCGTCGGGGTAACCCAAAAAGACCTGGAGACGCCGTCGGGAGATCCGGAAAGAGTTTTCTTTTCTGTATAAGCGTTCGAGTTCCCTGGAATCCTCTAGCAGGGAGATAGGGTTTGGAACGCGAAGAGCACCGCAGTTGCGGCGGTGTCCGGATCTTCCCCTCGGACCTTGAAAATCCAGGAGAGGGCCACGTGGAGGTGTCGCGCCGGTTCGTACCCATATCCGCAGCAGGTCTCCAAGGTGAAGAGCCTCTAGTCGATAGACTAATGTAGGTAAGGGAAGTCGGCAAATTGGATCCGTAACTTCGGAATAAGGATTGGCTCTGAGGATCGGGGCGTGTCGGGCTTGGTCGGGAAGCGGGTTTGGCTGACGTGCCGGGCCTGGGCGAGGTGATGGTTTCGGCCGGATCCGAGCTCGGTCCCGTGCCTTGGCCTCCCGCGGATCTTCCTTGCTGCGAGGCTTTCGTGACGGTTCGCCGTCGCGGTCGTCCTCTTCGGCCGCCATTCAACGGTCAGCTCAGAACTGGCACGGACTGGGGGAATCCGACTGTCTAATTAAAACAAAGCATTGCGATGGCCCTAGCGGGTGTTGACGCAATGTGATTTCTGCCCAGTGCTCTGAATGTCAACGTGAAGAAATTCAAGCAAGCGCGGGTAAACGGCGGGAGTAACTATGACTCTCTTAAGGGAGAACGGAGAGTGAGCCGGTACAGTGACCGTGTCTTGTGTCTCAAGTTCCCTTAGGGACACTTGGAGTCGAACATCTACTCCAAGTGCCACAAGAGCTGCGGGTCTTTGGGGCCGAGCTCAAGTGCCTATCGTCACCTTCTCGTGGTGTGGGTCGTTCCCACCCCAGAGTGGATCTATGTTATCTTGTTCTGCGGGTGCAACTAACGACGAGGGCTATAGACCCTTCGGGGTTGAACCAGACTGGAGCTACAGCTACCAGCCTGGGAAAGGCCAGAAGACTACCCTCGGGGGTCTGAGCAGCAGGGAAGGCACACCTGCTGGTGGCAGCGCGGAGGGGTAACCCTGCCCTGGCTCCCGCCATGAATCAAGAGAACTAATGGCCGAAACAACAACAATGCTACCCGGCAGTGCCGATGGGGAGGGCGACTATGGCTGTGACCACGTTGCCGTATGAGGCAACCTACGTCTTGTCAGTACGATTCCCCTGACGCGTCTGCGACGGTGAGCGATCGAGTGCCAGGAGCGGAAGACGAGGCCGGCATTGAGGAAGAGAGGGATTGCTCAGCCTAACGGCTGAGCGGTGGTTACGTCCTGTGAGCAAGATCTCTCGACCTGTGTGTCCCGTGAGCAAGATCTCTCGACCTCGGTGTGACAGGCGGCACCAGAATACCTGGTAAAAGGAGTCAGGGAAGAGAGAGGACGCGCTGGCGAATTAGCGTATATTGACATCTGGTGGAGTCGCCTGGCCATCGGTCGGGTGACTCCCCCTTTTTTATGCAAATTTTTTTTTTCTTTTTCTGGGTATGCGCGTCCGAGCCTGTTTGCGCAAATCGGAACATTTTATTCAGAAATCGGGGAAAAATTTTTTTTTTTTTCTTTTTTTTTTTTTTTTTTTTCGCTGGGTATGCGCGTCCGAGCCTGTTTGCGCAAATCGGAACATTTTATTCAGCCCCGAATGGGACTACGCGTTCGATAGTGACGTTGCTGCCCAGGCCTTGAGCCTGGGAAGAATGGATACACGGGCATTTCGCCGATGAGCGAGGAAGTCTCGCCAACTAGGTCCGTTTCGGGCTAGTTAAAACTGAATCTATAAATGGGTAGTGGGGCCCTATGAGCCCACGGCTGGCCAGCCTTACGGCTACCTGGTCTCCAGGGAAAGTTGATTGATTTATAATGGATAGCACCTATAGTGATGCCTCGGATTCGGAGGCCCCCCAGGCTCCTCGGGGGGAATCCGAAGGGGAGTTTAACGCAGATTCTGATGGAGGAGCAAACTTAGACGACTTGGCTAGAACTAGGATTATGCGTATTACTGTTGAGGGCCCGTTCGGGCCAGGGGCCGTGGATTGCCCGGCGTGTGAGCGCTTGGGTCGTCAATACGGGTTCCTTAGTGACAAAGATCTGAATAGTCACCTGGAAAAAGACCATCCCAGGGTATTCGTGACTTGGGCCTGCCGCAACTGTGGCAGGACTTTCGATAAGAGGCACGGTTTCAGAGTCCATGTCGGACTTTGTTCCGCTGAGGCGGCGCAGCGAGAGCCGGCCGGAGACTACGTGTGCACGGAGTGCCCTTGTTCGTTCCGAACCAAAATAGGTTTGGGGCAACACGAGAGGCACGCCCATCCTGTTAAGAGAAATGAGGCGCGGGTATTGGGATCGATCCGACCCACCCGGATTATTGGAGGCTCCGTGTGGACGCCTAGAAAAATTAAGCGCTTGTCTGAGCTGTGCCTCGTCCATAAGGACAAGAAGTTTATTAATAAGGCACTGGCCCCGTACTTCCCGGGGCTCACGGCCAAACAGATAAGTGATGGGAGACGACGCTATGTCAGTCATGCCGGACAGCGCGTTCCCCAGGAGGGGGCGGGTCCAGGTAATCAGGCGCCCGTTAGCGATGGTGGAGAGGCCGGCGGGGCGGGTTTCGATTCTTGCGAAGAAACCGACCCCGGCGCACCTGCGGAGTCGGGTATTAGCCCGCGTTCCCCGGCTGCCCCTGTGTCGGTATCGGCCCAGGGTGCGGGCGAGAGTTGGGAGGGAGACTGGATGTCCCCGCTAATTGATGTGGTTTGTAGGGCGGAAGAAATCTCGGCTCCATGGGATGGGTTGGCCAATGAGATTGGCGATGTTTGGGTTGTGGCGGGAGGGGACCTAGAGGGAGCCTGTAATGAGTTTCTGGAAAACAGGTTGGTCCCTGCGCTGCTCTCGGACTCAGGAGATGTCGAGTTGGGGTCGACTGAGAAACGGCCAGGCCGTAAGAAAGCTGTAGCGGTGGCCGGGAAGGCTGGGGCCGGTCCCCGGAAGCCACTCTGTGGGCCACGTAGGCCTCCAAACCGGAGTCAGCGTAAGAAGTACGCTTATGCTAGAGCGCAGGAGTTGTATCAAAACTGCCCCAAAAAGCTTGCAGAGCTTGTTTTCACGGATGATACGTCCATCCTGGAGTTTCGATTAGAGAAGCCGCCTGCGGCGGACATTGCCAAGCTGTATGGGGATTTGTGGGGCACCCCCGGGCCGGAGGCGGTTGCTTTTCCAGCGACTAGCGCGGGTGGCGGGCCCGCTCGCGGCATGATTAGTCTGGGGGAACTTCTCCTTCCTCCAATTACGGACAAGGAAGTTTCCGCCAGGCTGGGTAGGATGGCGACGGACGTTGCCAAAGGGCCGGACATGGTGGGTAAACCCCACCTAGCTGGGAAGGGTGTTGCGGTGGTTTTAGCGAAGTTTTTCAACTTGCTTCTCTGCACTGGTTGCTATCCTAGAGCGTGGGCTAATAACCGCACCACCCTGATTCCCAAGCCAGGTAAAGATAGATCGGATGTCAAAAATTGGCGTCCGATAACAGTGGCCTCGATCCTTAGCAGATTGTATTCTGGCTTGCTAGATGCTCGCCTTCGTAGGTTCATTACCCAGTCGCCTAGGCAGAAGGGCTTCACCCAAGAAAACGGCTGCCTTAATAATATTTCGCTGTTTGATCAAGCGCTCCGCGCTGCGAAAGAGGACACTGGCGGGACCTTTGCGGTCCTTGATATATCGAAGGCTTTTGACACAGTGCCGCACAGCGCTATCAGCCGCGCACTAGTGAGGAAGGGGGTCCCGGAACTTTTTGCTGGTTACATCCAAAGGATGTACCGGGACTGCCGAACGTCCATTGCGGCCAGGGATGGGGCTAATCTGGACATTGGCTTGAAGAGGGGCGTAAAGCAGGGGGACCCTCTGTCCCCTCTGCTGTTTAATCTGTGCCTTGAGCCGCTGGTCGAATCGATTCAGTCCAATACTGAGGGGGTCACGATTGAGGGAGAGAGAGTCGCCGTTCTGGCGTTTGCCGATGACATAGTCCTCATGGCCGAGAAGCGGGCGGGGGCTGTTGAACAGCTCCGGTTGGCAGAATTATACCTTGCCAAGTTGGGCATGAGGCTGTCGGCTGATAAGTGTTCAGCCTTCGAGGTCACACCTGCGAACAAATCTTGGTTTGTTACTGACCCTGGGTTGGCTACCGAGGCGGGAGTCATTAAGATGACTGGGCCAGACGAATCTTTTCGCTATTTGGGGGCGTCGATGGGCCCATGGAAAGGGCTTGTACGTGGTGCCGAAGTGCCCGTGGTGATGGAGGTAGTTAATAGGGTGAGACTCCTTCCTTTAAAGCCTATGCAAAAGATCGATTTAATAAGAAACTATCTGCTGCCGAGGTTCATTCACGGTCTGACTGTGAGTCCTCCGGCGGCTGGCACCCTGAAGGTCCTTGACCAAGAATTGCGTGTTGTGATCAAGAAGATCCTTCACCTGGAAGTTTCGACCACGAGTTACTTTATCTATGCGCCTAGACGCAAAGGGGGCCTAGGGTTCCTCAGGCTGGAAAGGCTGGTTGCCCTAGCAGTCTTGAGGAACGGAGCCAAGATGTTGGGCTCCTCTGACCCCGCTACATTGGCGGTGGTAAACAGCCGCAGAAAGGTGATGGCCCTAGAAAAGGCGGCCAGGGCGGTCAGAGTTAGATGGCCTGTCTCCCTTGAGGAGATCCAGGCAGCTAAAGCCCGACTTATGCAAGAAGACTTGAACAATTGGGCCAAAATGGTCGGTCAGGGCGTTGGCGCCAAGATTTTCCAGGAGGATAGAGTTGGAAATACTTGGCTGAGTAGGCCGGACTTGTTAAAACCCTCCAGGGTTCCAGATGCTATTCGGCTCCGGACAAACACCTTTGGTGTCAGGTCGGTTCTAGCCAGAGCGAACAGACATATCGATCTGACGTGCCGGAGGTGTAAGGCAGAAAGAGAGACTTTGGGGCATGTGCTTGGGCTCTGCACTTACACTAAAGGCCTAAGAATTAGAAGGCACGATGAGATCAAGGAGCTTGTTGCCGATAGGCTAAGCAGTCGCGGACGGGTTATGGTGGAACCGACCTTTACGGTGGGCCGAACCCTCTTAAAGCCAGACCTCGTGGTTAAGATCGGGGCGAAGGCTCTCGTAGTCGATGTGACAGTCCGCTACGAGAACGGAGACTACCTGTCCCAGGCGGCGGCCGAGAAGGTGGACAAGTACCGCCCCTTGTTGCCGATAATAAAGCAGAAGCTTGACTGCTCAATGGCCGAGGTTAAGCCGATTGTGGTGGGTTCCCGAGGGGCTGTCCCGGCGCCTACCTGGTCGGTGCTCAAGGAGCTCGGCTTGGGCCGAAAGGATGCGGTCACCATAGGCCTGATCGCCCTAAGATGTTCGGTGGAGCTGGCGAACATTTTTATTGATGACGCGGCCCGGGACCACGGACCGGGTGATAACTCGGTTACGGGCGCCCGGGCGGAGAATTGTGCCTAGGGACTTTTATGATCCCTGGGCTTGGGCGAGAATGGGTGCACTGCCTGTTGCCCCCTAAGAGCTTCAGGGTTTCTGATAATGGCATCAATGACGGCCAAATGATTGAGGCAGTGCTGACTAGACTTCTGTAGTCACCGGGTGAGAATGTGCTGGGCATTCGTACACGTAGGTGCGCACCTTGGGGTCTAAAAGCCTGAAGAGGTAGGCGGCCGCGCCACCGGGGACAGG